>OY740794.1:11692176-12952176 GCA_963514005.1 Raja brachyura | reverse complement strand
TATTGGTTCACAAATGCTTGCAAAAACTGCTGCAAATGGTGGCTTGGGGACTTTGGCTTGAAGTGAAAAGGCACGGCTGCAAATGGTGGCTTGGGGGCTTTGGCTTGAAGTGAAAAGGCACGGCAGCAAATGGTGGCTTGGGGGCTTTGGCTTGAAGTGAAAAGGCACTACTGCAAATGGTGGTTTGGGGGCTCTGGCTTGAAGTGAAAAGGCACGGCTGCAAATGGTGGCTTGGGGGCTTTGGCTTGAAGTGAAAAGGCACTACTGCAAATGGTGGCTTGGGGGCTTTGGCTTGAAGTGGAAAGGCACTACTGCAAATGGTGGCTTAGGGGCTTTGGCTTGAAGTGAAAAGGCACGGCTGCAAATGGTGGCTTGGGGGCTTTGGCTTGAAGTGAAAAGGCACGGCTGCAAATGGTGGCTTGGGGGCTTTGGCTTGAAGTGAAAAGGCACGGCTGCAAATGGTGGCTTGGGGGCTTTGGCTTGAAGTGAAAAGGCACGGCTGCAAATGGTGGCTTGGGGGCTTTGGCTTGAAGTGAAGATGCACGGCTGCAAATGGTGGCTTGGGGGCTTTTGCTTGAAGGGAAAAGGCACTACTGCAAATGGTGGCTTGGGGGCTTTGGCTTGAAGTGAAAAGGCATGACTGCAAATGGTGGCTTGGGTGCTTTGGCTAACTTCTTGTTTGCTCTGTATATTGATTTGAGATAAAACGCTACCACTTACGGCTGTGATTTTTGGCCATCTTACTCAGTCCCCCTCCGCTCAGCAGGTGCAGAGGATTCTTCCCATCAATGAAAAATAAAAGTGTTATTAGTGTTTAAAAAATCTTGAGAATCTCTCTCCTGTCATGAAGGCCACGCCTTTTCCGGTTGGAGGGGGAGGGGTTATAAAACCCAGTAGTGTGGGTGTGGCTCAGTCTCTGCATGATGGGGGAGGGAGTGGTCACGACTCTGTCTGAGCTGTGAATAAACTGAACACACTGAATGTCTACTGAACTGTGTGTTTGGTGTGGTTTTATGGTGGTTTCATCCTGCATGAAATGGTATGAAACTGCATTAGAATGTGGTGGCGTTGCACCCTGCATTAAATGGTATGATGCTGCATTTGGCCTTGCACCCTGCTTGAAGTGGTTGGAAACTGCACTTGAATTTGGTGGCCTTGCACCCTGCTTGAAATGGAATTTCAAGGGATAGCCATGAGTCAACTGCCAGCCCACTGGCCGTGAGGGAGCTGCCAGCACATCAGGCTTGCAGGACTGATCTGCCACCCCAAGAACCCATACCAGCACTCCAGAAAGCTCCCCCACAGGCCACCAATATTGGAATTGGTGGAGAGGTGGAATATTGCGTTGGGGGAATAGCCCTCCCATGTTAAGAATGATACATAAAACATTAAACATTAATAATAAAACATTATTGATTAAACATGTGAATTAAATAAAATACCAGAGCAAAAGGAGGCTACAGATTTTTGGTTATTGAGTAGAGCTACTACTCGTGGAAAAAAGCTGTTTTTATGCCTGGCTGTGGTAGCTTTGACAGTCCGGAGTCGCCTTCCAGTGGGAAGTGATTCAGTTTGTGGCCAGGGTGAGAGGGTTCAGAGATGATCTTACCCGCTTGCTTCCTGGCCTTTGCAATCAACGAGGAAAGGTTTCAGCCAATAACCTTCTCTGCTGATCGGACGACTCGCTGCAGCCTCAGGGTGTCGTGCTTGGTGGCTGAGCCAAACCAGACCATGATGGAGAAGGTGAGGACAGGCTCTACGATGGCCGTATAGAATTGGACCATCATTGCCTGTGGCAGATTGTGTTTCCTCAGCTGCCGCAGGAAGTACATCCTCTGTTGTGCCTTTTTGATTATGGAGTCGATTGTAGCCCCCCACTTAAGGTCCTTGGAGATGATGGTTCCCAGGAACTTAAAAGAGTCCACAGATGTGACTGTGGTGTTGTTGATAGTGAGTGGTGTGAGGGGAGGGGGTTCTCTCCTAAAGTCTACAATCAATTCCACTGTCTTAAGAGCATTGAGCTCCAGGTTGTTGCGATGGCACCAGGATGCCAGCTGTGACACTTCTGTCTGTAGGCAGATTCCTCCCTATCCTGGATCAATCCAATCAGGGTTGTGTCGTCTGCAAACTTGAGAAGCTTGACAGAGGTGTCTGTGGTGGTGCAGTTGTTGGTGTAGAGAGAGTAGAGGAGAGGGGAGAGTACACAGCCTTGTGGCGCTCCTATGCTGAGGGTTTGCGGGTCCGAGATGTGCTTTCCCAGCCTCACATGCTGCTTCCTGTCTGTCAGGAAGCTGGTGATCCACCGACAGAGGGGTTCAGGCACAGTCAACTTGGAAAGTTTGGAGTGTAGCACCTCTGGCACAATGGTGTTGAATGCAGAGCTAAAATCAACAAACAAAATCCTCGCATAGGTCCCCTGGTGGTCTAGGTGCTGCAGGCCCAGGTCGACTGCGTCATCCACAGATCTATTGGCCCGATATGCAAACTGCAGAGGGTCCAGCAGGGAGTACGTGATATTTTTCAACTTGGCTAGCACAAGCCTTTCAAGGGTCTTCATGACTACGGAGGTCAGTGCAACAGGCCTGGAGTCATTAAGACCAGTAATCCTTGCCTTTTTGGGTACAGGGCCAACAGTGGAGACTATGAAGCAGGCAGGGACAGTACAGGTTTGCAGGGACTGGTTGAAAATGTTTGTATAGACCGGTGCCAGTTGTTCGGCACAGAGCTTGAGAGTAGAGGGGGAAACGTTGTCCTGTCCTGGAGATTTCTGGCTTTTCTGTCTTCTGAAAAGAAGAGGATGTTCCCACAAGTGGGAGAGTTTAGGACTAGTCATAGCCTCAGAATTGAAGGATGTTCCTTTAGGAAGGAGAAGGAATATCTTTAGTCAGAAGGTGGTGAATCTGTGGAATTCCTTGCCACCGATGTCTGCGGAGGCCATCAATGGGTATTTTTAAAGCAGAGATAAGTAGATTCTTGATTAATACAGGTGTCAGGGGTTATGTGGAGAAGGCAGGAGAATGGGGTTAGGAGGGAGAGATAGGCCATGATTGAAATGGCATAGTAGACTTGATGAGCCGAATGGCTTAATTCTGCTCCAATGACCTTATGATATGTTTTTGTTAAACAGTGTACATTGCCTATCTGTTACAATTGTTATTAGAAGCACATCAAGAAACAATTTAAGTACCTTAAAAATAAATGTTATGTTGCTTTTTGGTAATAAATGGCTTTGTCTGTTCATTAGTAGATGGCAGACTCTCTGGGGTCTCTGTTAGTATCTTGCAATATAGTGCAGACTTTGACCTATGAATATCCTTTTTTGGTATTTTTCATTTGTAATACAAATGATTTCCAAATGTTGTACTTTTGGAGCAAACACACAAAAACTCATCTTCAAACTATGCAAGTTACCACTTCTTAAGACTGCTGTTGTACTTAATGGTGCAATGTTGTGGAAATGGATTCTAAGGCTATAGGTCACGTAATTCTTCTCATGGAACATAAATCCAGCCACTGAAGTCTATTTAATGAATGGCCTATGTTATAAACATCAAACATAATTGCTTATTTGTATGTATTTAGACATGGTGGGTTACAAATCTGTTTACACGACCCCAACATATTGTTGCGCTTTTTAAAATTGGATTAACCCAGTGTTGAGAAACTTTGACACATGTTGGAAATTGGTCTCTTTGTTTTTTGGCAGGGATTGTATTCTAACCAGGAAATGTTTATCTGGCATAAAACTGCCCCCAAAACAATGTCAACAACACTGCAACAAATAATACATGTCTTCAAGAAGATTTTCAATTCATTAGTCTGAAAATTAAAGTTCCTACTCACTTCAAAGATTTCAACGGTCTTTTATTATCACATGTACCAATTAAGGTACAATGATATGCGAATTATCATACAGCCATACGTAAAAAAGGCAACAAGATACATAACTACATAAAACATCCACCACAGTGGATTCCCCACATGCTTCACTTTAATGCAAGGCAAAAAAGTCCAATCTTCTTCCTCTTTATTCTCTTGCGGTCGGAGCAATCAAACCATCCATCGGGGCGATCGAAGCTCCCGCAGTCGGAAGTTGAAGCCGCTGCGTCGGGGCGATCGAAACTCTCACGTCAGGGCTATCGAAACTCCTGCAGCTTGGAGTTCCCGAAGACGGTCTCTGACCAGAGACCGCTGGCTCCGTGATGTTAAGTCCGCGAGCACCCACGGTTGGAGCTCTGAGATCGACCCCTGGCAAAGGGATCGCGAGCTCCGCAATGGTAAGTCTGCAGACGACCACGGTGGAGCTCTCAAAATCGGTCTCCAGCAAAGGACGGCAACTCCTCGATGTTAGGCCGCAGTGCGGACGGAGATACGATATGGAAAAAAATCGCATCTCCGTCGAGGTAAGAGATTAGAAAAAGTTCCCTATTTCCTCCCCCCCCCCCCCCTCCCCCCACATAAAACAAGCTAAAGAACTCTAAAAACATACATTTAACACATACAATTAAAACACAGAGAAGGAAAGGACAAACAGACTGTTGGTGAGGCAGCCATTGCCACTTAAATAACAACCAGCTTCTGCTAATGCCTTACCCGTGGAACCACACGTTTTAAAAGTCTAGTACTCTGTATTCATTGTCCCCCAGAGTTTGACAAATCTCCTATGTTTCATGTCTGCTTTGTCCAGGAGGTCAAGGCCTGAGTCACTCACAATTTGCTTAACTTTGAATCATTCCGGGCTTATGCTGCAGATCTCTAACACATTACACAAATGGTTTTCACTGCTACAGCACACAATATACATTCACAGAAAGAGGAGACTGCTTTTTTTCAGTCTAGAAAAACATGCAGAGTAGGCATGGCAAAATGTGCAGGATGGAACTGCAGATGCTGGTTTAAACCGAAGATGGACACAAAAAGCTGGAGTAACTCAGAGGGACAGGCAGCATCTCTGGAGAGAAGGATTTTCTCTCCAGATACTTCTCTCCACTGCATGCAGACATTCACAGACTATACTCATGTCATGTCCTACTTAGCAATGTCCTGTCAGGAACATGATGTTGTTGCATTGGAAGATCCCTGTGGCCCATTCAACGTCTCTATTGGCACTGTCATGCATCAGTCGATCTGAGTCCCTCCGATCCATTGGAAGCACCACAAGATCCCAAGATCATTCCCTCCACCACCCTGCCACCCTCATCATTACAGGACCCATTCATATTGGTATAGTTGCAACACTCCCCTGTAGCTGCGACAATTGCTCATATTGTGTTATCTCGCTTTAGGAGCTGTTTGCAAAGTTCACACCTGCTGTGTAATATTGTAAAAACTACATGAACTTGCAACTAACAATATCACCTTCGGTGTGACATTACAAGGGAAACCTGACAGTGATGTCCTGTGAACATCGTCATTGAATTTCTCAGTCTGTGTGCAACTGTAACACAGAGTGTTTTGTAGAATCACAGAGTTATACAGCACATAGTCAGGCCCTTCAGACCAAATTGTTCATGCTGACCAAGATATCTGCATATCCCTTTCAAAAGGATCTATTGTGGATCATCATAAATCCACAAAAAATGATTAGAGAGCTATTTCTCAATTTAAATGTTGTTAAAGAATCACACAATTTATCACAGTTTGTTTGACACAACTGTTCATTAGTGGGCATAGTTCATGCTAAATGGCCAAATAATCAACTCTTCAAGGTCAAACAACTAATTTAAACACAGAAGGCAATTTATATCAGCCAATTAACTGACCAACCTGTACATCTTTGGGATGTGAGAGGAAACAAGAGCACGTGGAGGAATCCCATTCAGTCACAGGGGGAATGTGCACACTCCATGTAGAGGTCAGGATTTAACTTGAGCCTCTAAAACTGCAAGGCAGCAGCTCTGGTAGCTGCACCACTCATAGCCTTTAATTTCAACTGTATTGAAATTCCTCAATGATTAAAAAAAAACAGAATGAGGCTGTCGGGACAGTGCTGGAAGAAAGAAGCCAGAGGTGTCAGTGAAGCTGGATATGTACGTGGAGCCATCGGTTTGTCTCCCCTGGCTCCAAAGTGAATAATAATAATTTCACGCATCCTGAAGAGAAAGATGTCAACAGAGATCACCTAATTATTGAAAATCAAAAAGGCTAGACACTTGCAATGTGCTGTAAAAAACAAAAATGCTGCTAAGACTCAACACGTCCGGCAGCATCTATGGAAATAGAAACAATTAATGTTGGAGTTTCGAGATCCTTCATCAGAACAGAGAGAGAAGCCATTCCCTCCTCCATCTTCCCTGCTACCTACATATGTTGTTTAATCTCTTTCTCTTCTGATGGAGAGGCCTAGATCCTGAAACATAGGATGTCAGGATGAAACATAGCAGGCTGTTGGCAAAGAAGTTGAGTCCACTGCCATGCTGTGCATAAGGATGCAAATAGGACTCAAACTTGTTGCATGGAAAATGTCAGCTGCATGAACCGTTTCTTGGAAAAGCTTTCACTTTTGTAGAATTAGAGCTCCAAAAGCTCTTGATAAAGACACACTTCCGTGTCCTTTAAATGAGGGCCCTGCCTGCAAAATATCTGCCATCCCAGGTATAAGACTTTCTTCAGAGTAATACTGAAGATAATTGAAAGTCAAAAATATTTCCAAGGGTTCCTATTAGCAAGTTGATCGATGCCATGAAGGATTGAAAATGTGGTTTCCAAAATTCCAAAAGAGGTTCCAACATTTTTTAAATGGTGCGCTTTAATTTTGTTTTCAACTATTTAATTTGCTTTTTAGTTAGTGCTTTAATTTTGTGATCAGCAGAAAGGCCAATGTAAAATGTTTTGAAGACTCAAATCACCAGTTTTTGCAATTGAAAGAAGATGATCAGAATATTAAAAGTAAGTGGGATGGAAGGTCATATACCGTGGGTAACTGCCAACACCATCAGAAGAGTGGGACATTTAAAAGTCAGCGGTCAGTTAACGAGGCTCATTCAGTTTTTGTAAATGATAGCAGTTAGCATCCTGGTGTGACTGTTCGTTGCAAAGATCCTATAGTGGAGCAAGATAGCCCACTCCTTCTAAATGCAATGGGCTGACGTGTAGTACGCAACGGAGCGGAACGTTGGCCTTTTTTTCATCCATTTCCGTAACCCGACCCAACCGGACCCAACATGACCCGCAGTGTAATCAACGTTGCGGGGGAACAGTTTGTGTTAATAAATTATAATTCTGAAGATGAGGAGAAGATTTTTCCCAAATAACTTTTATTTTTACGAGGATGTTTCCGTAACCGGCTTCCGTCTCTGCACTAGTATCCTATGGGATCTTTGGTGCGGAGACGGAAGCCGGTTACGGAAATGGGGTTGAAAATTACCCATGAATCTGCCCATGACCGTACTACGTCTTTTTCGTTGAGTGATCTATCTTGCTTGCTATAGGATCTTTGGTTCATACTGGGTGTATAAAAATGATGGCATACACTATTGGAGCAACCTGTTTGGAATGCTGAGGTTAAATGTGAGGCTTTGGCTCAACAGGCTTCAGCAAAGAGGTTGACGACGGGATAAGGTATGGACTATGTTTTTTCATTCTTCTGTAAATCTTTCTAGTGCATTAAAGATGGCAGTTAGAGCCATCCAGGAGACGGAGGAGGTCATAGATAGGAGTTATTGTGAGGTGGTCACACCTAGGGTACAGGCAGAAAGTAGAAGGGTGACCACCAGGAATGGGAGTAGACACAAGAGTTCAGTACTCCCCTGTGGCCATTGCCCTTGACAACAGGGTATGCCCCTTTGGTCACTGTTGGGGGGGATGATTGGTCAGAGGTGAGCAGCAGTGGTCAGGTCTAAGGCACCATACCTGGCTCTGACACATGCAAGAAAGGGTGACAAAAGGTAGAGCCATAATAATAGAAGACTCATTAGTCGGGGGGGGGGGGGGGAGGAGGAAATTCTGTGGCAGCAAAGGAGACACCACGACGATGTATTCCCTCCCTGGAGCCAGGATATCTCTGAACATCTGCAAAACATTCTCAGCGGTTAGTTCTTGGAGGGGGGGGGGGAGCAGCTGGAAGTCATTGTGCACATTGGCACAAATGACATTGGTCGGGAAATGGATGAGGTCCTGCAGAGTGAATGTGGGGAGTCATGCAGAATCAGGCGCATGATAATTGAAGTCAGCAAGTTGCGCAGCACCACCAGTGGTACACTGACCTGGTTCAAGATTTGTGACTTTGCATGAAAGTCCACACCCAGATATTTCTGAGTCATTATATTTCAATCAATATTCCAGTAACATTACTGTAAATGCTATTTTGTAAAAAATTGATAAACAAGAGTTTAGTTCTTCACAATATGACTTATAAAAATAAGAGTGGGAGCAGTTGGGAGGAGCAGGGTTACATTTGTTCCATGTGCATAACTAAATAAACAGCATCTCTGTCCTACATACAAGTCATTAATGCAATGATAAGTCTGCTATTGTGACAAATGAATTAAATGTCCATGTGCATTAAGTAGCATTCATTGGCAAGCATTGTCTGCATTGTTCGATACACAACAGTAAATTCATTGTCTGCTCTTGTTGCGGCAGCAATCCTGGAAGATCTGCAAATGTGCTTGGTGTCACTGGATATTTTAATGAGAAACAGGCTTTTCTTTGAAGGTTACAAAACCATTTCAGATTTTTGTGCCCTTCCCTTGCTATTTAAACATTATATCCCAGTCAAAGAGGATTAATAAGTATTTTCTACTTAAGTATTTCTCTTTATTGATTTTGATCATTTGACATATGTTTAAACGTTGGCTCTGGATCTGTTAATCCTCTTTAAGAACATAAGCAAGAGTTTGCTACTTGGCCCCTTTCACCTTCTCCACAGTTCAATAAAATCATGGCTGACCTTTTTAACTCAGTGCCACTTTCCTCTATTGACCCTTGATTCACTTAATATCTCAAAAAATATCGACATCAACCCTGAATGCAATCAATGAATGAACTTCCACATTCCTCTTGGGTCAAAAAGTCCACTTTTCTATGGGTGAAGAAATGGCTTTCGATCTAAATCCTCAATGTCCAAGCTCTTATTTTGAACCTGAGATTGCCAGTTCTAGTCGCCCCAACTAGGAGAAACATCTCTGCATCCACACTGTCAAGCCAGTAAGAATTTTGTTTGTTTCAAGGAGAAAATCCACTTTATTTTGGATCAAGAGAGTAATGTCCAGAAAATGAAAATCAGAAAACCACACATCAGAATCAGAATCAGAATGCCTTTTATTGTCACTATACACGTGTACAGTGAGATTAAAAACTGCTCCTACTCAGTGCAAAAACAAGACAAAAAGGGGGGGGGGGGGGGATAAGGTGCACAGTTTCTGCAGCACTATATACATATCTATAAAAAGACAATGGATAATAGAATGGATAATAGGATTCCTATATCCAGTATGGGTTACAGTTACAGTACAAATTACAGTAGGTGGATAGATGAAAGTCCGGGGGTGAAGTCAATGCATGTGTGAGTTCAGGGAGATGATGGATTTTGGGAAGAAACTGTTCTTGAGTCTATTTGTCCTTGTGCTGATGCACCTATAGCGCCTCCCTGAGGGTAGCAGGTTGAACAGGCCAAATGCAGGATGGGAGCTGTCCTTGATAATGTTCTTCGCCCTGCTGAGGCAGCGGGAGGTATAAATGTCCATCAGAGAGGGGAGAGGGCAGCCGATGATCTTCTGTGCTGCCCTGACTACCCTCTGAAGCCTCTCCCTGTCTACCATGGTGCAGCTGCCGTACCATGCTGTAATGCAGTATGTCAACAGGCTCTCAATGGACGAGCGGTAGAAGGTCAGCAGCAGGTTGGAGGCCAGGTTGTGCTTCCTGAGGACCCTCAGGAAGTGCAGCCGCTGCTGAGCCTTCTTGATGACCGCTGTGATGTTGTCTGTCGAGGAGATGTCAGCGGAGATGAGGACACCGAGAAACCGGAAGGTGTGGACCCTCTCCACACATTCGCCGTTGATGTATAAGGGGGCTAAGTCGGTGCTGTGCTTCCTGAAGTCGACAATGAGCTCTTTGGTTTTCTTGGTGTTCACAGCCAGGTTGTTTTCTGAGCACCAGGCTGTCAACTTCAGGACTTCCTCTCTGTAGGCTGCCTCATCTCCCTTTGAGATGAGTCCGACTACTGTAGTGTCGTCAGCAAACTCGACGATTCGGTTGTTGTTGTGGGCCGGACTACAGTCGTGGGTGTAGAGACAGTATAGGAGGGGGCTTAGCACACAGCCCTGCGGGGAGCCGGTACTCAACATGCGAGTGGAGGAGAGGTGGGGGCCGAGTCTCACAGTCTGGGGCCGGTTGGTGAGGAAGTCCTTTATCCAGGCACATGTGAGAGTAGGGAGGCCGAGAGTGACCAGTTTGTCAATGAGAATGTCCGGAATGATAGTGTTGAAAGCTGAGCTGTAATCCACAAAGAGCATCCGAACGTAGCTCTGCCCCTGCTCCAGGTGGCTCAGCACAGAGTGGAGAGCTACGGTGATGGCGTCTTCTGTGGACCTGTTTGGGCGATAGGCGAACTGGTGGTGGTCGAAGTCTGGAGGGAGATAGTCCTTGATGTGCTGGAGGACCAATCTCTCGAAGCACTTCATGATTACCGGAGTGAGGGCCACGGGACGGTAATCGTTTAGGCTGGTGATGGGAGACTTCTTCGGCACTGGGACGATTGTGGCTGATTTTAGGCAGGATGGGATAACTGCCTGGTCCAGGGAGAGATTGAAGATTCTGGTGAAGATGACGGTGAGCTGGTGGGCACACGCTTTGAGCACCTTACCAGGTACTCCATCTGGACCGGCAGCCTTCTTGGGGTTCACTGCCAGGAGCACCCGTCTGACATCGTGCTCCCTTACAGTGAGTGGAGTAGTGCAGGAGCCAGGTAAGGGTGGGAGCAGGGCTGTAGCACATGAGTGCTGCTGTTGTGATGTTTCAAAGCGGGAAAAGAAGCAATTTAGCTTCTCTGCCAGCGGCGCACTCAGGTCTTCTGTCGTTGTGGCACAGCCTCTGTAGTTTGTGATGTCTCGTATGCCCCGCCATACCTCCCGTGTGTTATTGCTGGACAGGTGGGCCTCTATGCTCCTCTTATAGTCCACCTTGGCTTTTTTAATTCCCCTTTTCAGATCGGCTCGAGCAGCCCTGTACAGAGCTCTGTCACCTGACCTGAAGACATCATCGCGGGTTCTTGGAATATATTGGAAATCTGAAATAAAAACTGAAACTGAAACTGAAACTGCACCTGTGGAAAAAGTTTCACATCAAAAACCATTCTAATGATATCAGAAAACAAGCTAGTAGCAGAAAGTGAAATGAGTGACAAAAGAGAAATAGATTGATACAACAAGGACATTTTCTGATAAAATGAGGGCAGGTTTGTCATGGCAATAATCCTTATTATAAAAAATAGCCTGGTTAATGAGGGCATTTAAAAATAAAGGAAATAAACAAAGGAAAGGTGAAAAATGTGAAATGTACATCAAAGTTGTGTTGCAAAGAATTAACATAAAAGGGAAAATGTTGTAAATAGTCAGTAGATCAACTCAGATTAACTTAAGGTGTGAAAAATAAGGAGTGCTGGAGTAATTTAGTGGGTTTGGCAGCACCTCTGGGAAAACATCACTGGATGATGTTTCAGATCGGGATCCTTCTACCATTTATGAGAGAGGGGGAGAGGGAAGGATAGAAAGCTGGAAGAGACGACAGGTAGGACAAAGCCTGGCAAATGGACACAGATGTGGGATGTTCTTGATAGGCAGATGCTTAACATAGAACAATGCAGCATAGGAACAGGGCCTTCGGACCACAACTTTTATGCAATACATTCCAGGTCCCCACCACCCTCTGAAGTAGCAAAAAAAACTTGCCCAGCATATTACACATTAAACTTTCCCCCTCTTACCTTATAGCTATGCCCTCTAGTGTTGGGCATTTCCACCCTGGCGAAAAAAGATCTGACTGTCTACCTTATCTATGCCTCTCATAATTGTATATACTTCCATCAAGTCTCCACTCAACTTCTGATGTTCCAGAGAAAACATTCTGTCTACCCAACCTCTCCCTGTGTCTCCCTGAAACCCCCAATCCATGTAGCATTCTGGTAAACCTTCTCTGAACCCTCTCCAAAGATTCTACGTTTCCTGTAATGGGGCGACCAGAACGGCAGACAATATTCCAAATGCAGCCTAACCAGTCCTACAGAGCTACTTCATGACTCTTATACTCAATGTCCCTAGCAATGAAGGCAAGCATACCATATGCCTTCTTTACCACCATATCTACCTATGTTGCCTCTCCCTGACTCTCAGTCTGATGAAGGATCTCGACCTATTCTTTTTCTCCAGAGATGCTGCCTGACACACCGAGTTACTCCAGCATTTTGTCACTATCTTAGGTGTAAAGCAACATCTGCAGTTCCTTCTTACACACTACCTTTGTACCACCTTTAATGAATTATGAACTTAGATTCCAAATTCCCTCTGCATATCAATACTGTTATGGGGTCTTGCTATTAATTAAATATTCTCTCCTTATATTCAATGTCCAAAAGTGCAACACCTTGCATTTGCTCAGGTTAAACTCCCTCTGTCATATCTCTGCCCATTTCTGCAGCTGATCTATATCCCGCTGTATCTTCTGACAGCCTTCCTCATCGTCTGTAACTCATCTAATTTTGGTGTCATCACCAACCCGTCTACATTTACATTCAAGTCATTTGTATATGTCACAAGGAGTAGAGGTCCCAACACAAATCCCTATGGAACTCCATTGGTCATAGACCACCAGCCAGAATATCTACCTTAGACCAGAACCCTCAGTCTTCTATGACTAAGCCAGTTCCAAATCCATACCCCCAAGTAATTGTGAATCCCATACATTTTAATCATCTGAATCGGTTTCCTATGAAGGACCTTATCAAAAGCCTTACTAAAATCCATGTATACAGCATCCACTGTCCATGTTTTGAGGAGGTAACAATCTCTGTTACCTCCTCAAAAAATGCTATCGTTAGTCAGACATGACCTGCCCCGTACAAAGCCGTAATGGCTATCCTTAATTAGCCCATTCTCTTCCAAATGGTGCAAATCCAATCTGAACGAATTCTCTCCAATAAATTCTCTACCACTGACATGAGGCTCAGTGGCCTATAGTTCCCTGGACTCTCTCTACTTCCTTTCTTAAACAAAGGAACAACATCGGCCACTCTCCAGTCCTCTCGACCTCGTCTGTGGCGAGAGAATAAACAAAGATCTTCATCAAGGCCCCTGCAGTCTCCTCTCTTGTCTCCCTCAAAAACCGGGGATAGATCCCATCAAGCCCTCGGGACTTATCACCTTAATGTTTTTTTTAAGAACCTCAGCACCACCTCCTTCATGATCCCAAACTGCCTTAACATTTTTGTATTCCCAAGACTGAATCACACCAATTTACTGTACCAATTTACTGTTGTGTTGTGTCTTTTTTAAATTGCTGTTTTCTTCTCACAAATATGTAATTACTGATTCTGTTCTATTTTGTTTTGTAGTTTTTTGCGTTTTTTTTTGCACAATCCACAAGCATTGCCACTTTTAGACAATAGACAATAGGTGCAGGAGTAGGCCATTCGGCCCTTCACTTTTCATTTCACTGCACATCTCGTATGCGTATGTGGCAAATAAACTTGACTTGACCAGTAGCAATTCCTCTAGCATCCTATGTTATACCATGCCAATCTAAAAATGATCAATTTATTTCTACTCTCTCTCAGTTAAATAATCCTCTGACCATGCTAGTATATTACCTCCAATAACGTGTGCTTCCATTAAAAAAAAATTACAAATACACCTCATCCATTGATTCTTCCATTACAGTATTTATTTTGCTTGTTACAACCGCAAAAGAATATTCTAATAATTTGTCAAACATTGTTTCCCTTTCATAATTCTGCATTGACTTTGTCCAACCCTATTATTATTTTCCAAGTATCATGATGCAATTTCCTTAATAGATTCTATCATTTCTGACCACAACATTATGCTAACTGATCGGTGGTTCATTTCCCCGTCTATTATTAAATGGTTACATTTATTATCTTCCAATTTGCAGGAACCATATTAAAATCTATCCAACCTCATTTTACCCACCTTCTTATCCAATCTGTGTGCCTTTGTAGCCTCTTTCAATCTTCTTCATATTTTCCATGATACTGTATTGCTTTCAAATATATGTATCATAGATATTGCTGAATATATTCAGCTGGTTAGATATCATCATTGCAGAAACAACAAATTCAATTTCAGTCTCATTCCGGGCCAACCTTTGATTAAGACTCCAGAGTCATATTTGGCCCCATGCTACATTTCAAACCCAGTTTCTATCTGATACCATGGTGATATTTTCTATTGTTACCAGCCTCCATCCCTACCTTCCAATCTCTTAAAGATTGATTTTTCCAATGCACTTCTTCCCATCTCTTTAGTTCCACGAAGCACAGCTCCAATCGTTAAAAAAAAAAGCACCACTTCCATCCTGGCCCATAAGCACGTTCTTTATCTTCCCCAAACTTCACGAACTCTACTAAATTCCTGTTTCTGAAACATTTTCATTCCCATTCCAATCTCTCTCATGGTCTCGCCAAGTAACATGCTGAAAAATAGCTAAGCTGTCGGTAGTATTTTCACCCTCTGAGTTCAGAAGATTAAGAATTCAAATTCCAAACTTGGGTGCAGAATCTTGGATGACATTTTATCAAAGGCTCAAGGGAGGCTATTGACTTATTGGTATTTGTTGAGTACAATTTTAATTAAGGCATAATGTTTCTGTTCAGGAAAATGCAAAAGGGTAGCAGAATACTATTCAAAGAATAATTGTTGAGTTCCCTCAGTCCTCGCTCAGTATTAGCATTAAAACATCTGGTATTTCACTCATTTGCTGTTTATGAATGTGCAGCTTTGCAAATTCACTGCTGTATTTGTCTAAATAAGAACAGTATTCAGAACGAATTCATCAATTTTACTTCGGAGTCACGCGAGTGACTATGTGAAGACCCCGCCAAGCGCATGCTCGGCATTACGTCGACGCATGTGGCATCGACAGGGTGGAGAGCGCAGCTCCCACCAGCGGTAAGTTTAACCCGCAGGCAAGTTACTGTTGAACTTTCTTGCGAGTGTTTTTAAACTCTGTAAGTCTGCAGAGCCAGCTAGAGTGTTCATCTATTTTGGAAAAAAATTAAAAACTCTGTAAATCTGGCTTGAAATACGGAGCCAGCTAGAGTATAAGTATTTTTAAACTGCGGTAATTGAATGAACGCGCTGAAACCGCAGTTTCCGATTTAGATCAGATCGGGAGATAAGGCTGCTTTAAAAGCCAGTTCCCGCTATTAAACGCTATTTAGATCGGGTTTGGAGATAACGGCTGCGCTAAATGCCGGCTCCAAATACCCACAATTTGTAAAATAAAGTCTGCTCTGAGTATATGTTACCAGATGCAGTTTTCCTTTATGGAAATGTATATAACCCTATGTGATACTGAGGTTAATACAAATATTCTGCAAGCAGAATGTGCCTGTCAGAATTACAATTTTAAACATATATGGTTTATGCACAAATACAAAACAGTAAAGAAAGTAACTCTCCTCCAAGGGAGGACAACAATGTGGGGAAGGCTGGAAATGGAGAAAATGCTCCACACTTGACTTAGTCAAGGGTTCTAAGACCCACGTATGTCTTCCTGTAAGGCAAGCTCCAAAGGAGTTTCCATACGCTGAGTATGGTGCCTATGAAAATGGGATTCTGATTCTCCAGTACCTTGGTTAGGTCTGGATGAGGTCCCTAGAGCAAGATAAAATGCTCCAAACTCTAATCAGTCAAGGGTTCTAAAGACCCATGAGATTCTAAGGAAGGCTCCGTAGGAGTTTCCATACACTGAGTATGGTGCCTATAAAGAATGAGAATCTCATTCACCAGTGCCTTGCATAGGTCTAGATGAAGTCCTTAGAGCAAGATAAAATGCTCAAAACACTAAACAATTAAGGGTTCTAAGACCCATGAGATTCTAAGGCAGGCTCCAAGGGAGTTTCCAAACACTGAGTATGGTGCCTATGAAGAATGAGAATCTCGTTCACCAGTGCCTTGCATAGGTCTAGATGAAGTCTCCCTAGATCAAGACTCGGGAGTAACAGGGCAGGAAGAAACTGACCCTGAAGCTGGTGTCCCTACTTATGTGTATACACCAGAGCACAATAGAAATGCTCCGGGTGTTCCCGATGCAGCACCAAGTTTTGCTATATCGGTATGGACTATGGATGAACCTGGCGGCCAACATTATTTGGTTTCTCACCTACTCCAAGAAACTGTTATGACTGAAACAGTAAAAAATATATTAAAATATATAAAACACCCGTCTATTGTGCCTCGCTCAGGGTGCCAACAGTATCTCAGTAATTGGGCACCCATGAGTGTAATGATGCGAGGACAGGAAATGTGTTCCAGTATGTCCTCTAGCTGATATTCAGTTGGCATCATTGTATTTGGGGAAGACATACATGGGTCGATAATGTCCAATACTTTTAAGACATGCTTGCGTTACTCTGCAATGCATATTTGAACCCAATTGTATGATGCAAATTGCCATTTGGCTAACATTATACCCAAAGAATGCAGGATTATGTGGGCAAGCTATAACCAGATTTATGATTGATGAAAAACTGTCCAAACAATTAAAGATATTTTCCTTATAAAACTTCTCATCCCTGCTTTGAGAAAACAAACAGGTTGAATATGAACCCCTATATTAAGAGAAGGGATCTTCTGGTTCATTTACGGAAGTACAGGAACGTCATTCCATCACACATGGAATTTCTGGGAAACAACCTCTGGTTGGTTGTAAGATTACAATTGTTTTGTAATTCTGCATTACATCTGATCAGCTTGGTGTTTGAATGTACCAGGAACTCGTCAGGTAGAGTTAATATATCCCAGACACAAGTATGGGGGTTGCAGAGTCATTCTGGGACTCACAAACTTAAATTTATAGTTCAGTATAGGCATTTAAAAAAAGTACACTTCAATACTGTATTGAAGTTGTTATCACAAGGCTGCTATATGGCTATTATTAGACCTAAAAAAGATGCCTTATTATTCAGGTACTTCAATTAATTGGATGGGTCAGCTGAAGGAATTACCTAATGGGTTAAATTCAGCCCTCAGATTGATCACACAATTATTGAAACCAGCACTGGTGTTAATGAGGGCTCAGAATCACATTGTAATGACTTATCTAGAGGATATGTTAATTGTAAATGGGAGACAGCTGAAGAACTGGGTTCAGCAACCATAAGCCTATTGAAAGGCTAAGGTTCTGTACATCCAAACAACATGTAAGTTACAGGCATCCCAAACACATGATTATTTGGGGTTTGTCTTTAATACAGTTGCTATGTCAGTAACTTTACCAACAATTAAGGTTGGGGATGTTACAAATGCCTGTATTTATCTTGGTAAAAAACATTATCCCACCATCCAAGAAGCAGCTACGGTTACTGGTAAAGTGATAGCAGCATTCCTGCTGTCGAATTGGGA
This sequence comes from Raja brachyura, assembly GCA_963514005.1. The sequence goes on along the minus strand of OY740794.1, from coordinate 12,934,597 downwards.
CCTCTGCATGATCAAAGTCTGCAAAGACCAGAGTATAAGCGTAAAAAGCATGCAGGTCATTGATTAAGTCCATGCAGTTACCTACTAAAAAGGTTGAGTTTAATTGCAATGATGGATTCTCAATGTTGCACAAGTTACTAGAAGTAAAAATGTGCTTGTTCAGCAGTCTTCAGTGTTATTACAGACTGTTGGGAGTGCTCTCGGATGGGGAGCCAAGGACAGCGACACCAGTTGTGGTGGTCAATGGACTGAAGAGTCTGAAGAAGGGTCTCAACCCGAAACGTCGCCTATCTCCTTCGCTTCTTAGATGCTGCTGCACCCGCTGAGTTTCTCCAGCCTTTTGTGTACCCTCGGATGTATTGGAGTTCCTTGCTATGTTGCACCTGAGTTATAGTACCATGAATGGAGCTCGGAGTGTTTTGTCCTCCTATTTAGGACAATTTTAGAACGACAATTTATCGGGTCTCATCTGTTTATATCCCGATTTATGAGAGGAATTTTAATAAAACCCTACCAAACCCAGATATACAGAAATCTGGGATGTCAGTATAGTTCTCGCATTGATTCGGCAATGGACTCCACTGTCTTTTCAGAAGTTAATATTTAAAATGGTTATGCTCATGCCATTAATATCAGCACAATGAGTACAAACATTACAAATGTTGTGGTTAGATTGTATGCAGTTGTCTGTAGATAAAATAACGTTTTAGGTCAATGATCGAAGCAAGCAAAGCAAGCCAAGAAAGGCTGGAACCAATGTAATTTTTAAGACATACTCTGCCAATTAACATTGTGTGTGGTTAAGCATCTGACTTAATATATATTGAATTAAGAGTCTCCGAGATTGTGAGATACAAATGTTCATTACCCACAAGAAACATATAAAAAGTGACAGTACAAACTATTCTAGATGGATAAACAGGTTCTGGACTAACTGGAGTAGACACTGATGTGTTAAATCTCACTCCACAAGGGCGGTATTAATGTCCGCGGCGAAGGTGCAGGAAGTGCCGCTCGACCAAATTCTGGAGATCGCAGGATGGTCTAAAGAAGAAACTTTCCTAGATTTATGATAAACCTGTTGTTACAGTGCCAGGGTTGCACATGCTGTGTTGGGTTCTGTTCAAAATTGTTTGCTTTGTTGCATATCATTTGTTGTTATTTCCCCTGGGATAGAGGGGTTATTATTTTTCTTTTTTATTATTATTAAAATATTAAAATATTTATTGCATAATTTCAAGCAATATATATTATTTACTCACTACTGTGTAAACTGAAGCAGTGTGTCGTATGGAATGATCTACGGCATGAAAATCACAGAGCTTTAAAATCTTCACGTAGTCACTCACGTGACTCCGAAGTAAAATTGTAAGATTAAACGAGAACTTACCTGTTCGGAGTTTGATCTTTATTTTATGAGGAGTTACGATAAGGGATTACGTGCCCTCCACTCCCGACCCTCATAATCTAAAAGATCATCTGGTAGTTCTAGTCTTGTGTGAGCCTTACTATTTTACTTCGGCTATTGGTTCTGTGTTTTTCACACTCTGCATGCTCCTGGCGGGGTCTTCACGTAATCCCTCATCGTAACTCCTCATAAAATAAAGATCAAACTTCGAGCAGGTAAGTTCTCGATTAATCTTACTATTTTATAGGTATATTAGAGCATTTTGAAGGCATATATATTCCAAATAAATAAATATATTTTCTCCCCTTGTAATCCACTGCAGTCCTAATACTTCAGCTGTGCCCATAAAGCCCTTTACCTGAAGGGCAGCCCTCCCATCATTGCACAGTTGATTAAAACGGAAGGGGGAGGAAGTGAGGAGGTAGCCTGGCGGGGGCAAATATACATCGATCAGCTGATGATTGGAACCACCTCAGGGCTAGGGAGCCCTCTCTGTGGCCAAATCCCAGGACTGGTGCGATGAGTTTGATGAAGTTTGACCTAGCTTTCAATAATTTGTCTTTCCCCCAGAACCACCATTTTAAATCTCTCCACATCTCATCTAATTCCATTATTTACCAAATTGCATTACATTTCTGAAGTGGGGTCCCAACCTGAAACATCAAATCTTTGATCCTAAATCCTTGAGTTCCTTCATCACTTTGTTTTTCATTCAAGATTCCAGCATCTGCTGTCTCTTGTGACTCTTTCTAATTCCATTACTGTTATACATCTGCTTGGGTTCTGCAAAGCAATTTGAAATGTTTTCCAGATTAGATGAGGCATATCAATTGGTATATATTTTCTGTAGAAGACATTATTAAAAGTAAAATCTTATGGAAAAAAGAGAATTATTTTAAATTTAAAAGCATAACATAAGAGAAGGAGTTTCAAAAGCCCCCAAAGAGAGCATAATAGAAAATGATACACTGAGTTGCAGATGCAGGAAGATGAAATGTAGATATGAGTAGGAGCAAAAGCTGTAACTATTTAGTCGAACTGCTTGGCAAAATAAAACACAAGAATTTTAGGTGAGTTTTTGTCAGTAAAATAACAAAGACTTTTAAAAGGAAGTCTGTAAAGCTAATCAGAAGATTAGAGAAAATGAAAGTAAAGGAACCTAACCTATATGGCTGATTATAACTCTTAGGACCAAGCTAATGGAATGATGATCCCATACACGAGTATAAATTGGAGGTCTGGCAGAGTTTAACTCATTTGAGAGTCACCAATCAAATGCCCAGCCATTTCTCGCAGACATGTCAGTTGATACATGGGTCGGTAGGCTTTCAGATGGACTACTAATAACTTAAAAAAATCCTGGAAATATTAACAAATAATAACATTCTGCATGAATTCGAAGTAAACTATGTAGTCCTTGAAGATGGATCAATCAGGATCACCACCCTGGTCTACCACTATGGTTATATATGAAAATATGAGACGAATTGAAACAAATGAAAATTGAAAATGCTGGAAACATTCAGCAGACCAGGCACCGTCTACGAAAGAAGAAATAAATGTAATGTTTCAGACCAAACTGTTCCTAGTTCTGTCAAAGACTCTTTCGCCCTGAAATTGAACTCAATTTCCCTTACCATAGACACAGCCTGAGCTGGTGAGTATATTTTTGTACTTTCTGTTTAAAAAAAAACTGTGATAATGTAGATAGAGTTTTACACAGCTTGGTGAATGATTAAAAACCAAGGTTTTAACATTTCCCAGTAATTTTTCTTCTATTTAAAGCAAAAATGGAGGTGCTAAATCATAAAATGATAACATGCATATAGCTACTCTATGTGATTCAGAAAATCACGTTATAATATGAGGGTAGAAATGAACAAAGATTTATCCAATCTTCGGACAGTTACTCAATTCATGCTGCTATGGCAATTTTGTGTACAAAATTAACTAATCTCTGTAAATAATAAATATGCAAATTACTTATTTGGCATGACTTTCAAAACTAAACTTACAAATGGTTAGTTAAAATACTCCCCTGAAATTTAGCATGCTGGTTGATTCACTGGAAATACATGGACAGCATGCCATTAAGATTTAAGAGGCTGACCATAAAAATCGTTCAGACCTCTCAACTATAATATTATGGGATGGTGGCCCAACTGTTCCACCTATCACCTGCTCTGCAGTGTAACTAAGATTGTCCTCAGTATTTTTCTGTGTGGATTGTGAGGGAAAATTTACTGGGTTGAGCATTTTTCCATCGGATTAGTACAATGGGTGCCAATCAATTTGAATTCAGCAATGCGTGGTTAGATGTAATGCACACAATTTAAAAAGGATACAAATAAGACCAGCTTGTTTCATAAACCACAGCTGCATTTATAGGAGCAGTGGTAAACCATGAGTGTGTAATAAATAGTCAGATATTAAGAAGTGGTTATAATTTGATCTGGTGTGGTTCTGATCATAGCTTAGAATACCATGTTCTGGTCGACTCAGAACAATAAGAATTTCTGCAGGTAGAGTTTAGGGAATTTGGAGAAAGGTTTAAAAGCAGTTAGGATGGATGAATGTGTGGAAAATTTAGGGGAAGGCTTTAGATTCCTCAGAAAATTGAACTTTTTCTGGCAGTAGGGAGACTTTACAATTACATATGTTGCACCTCAACGGTAATGGGGCCATTATCCTCTGGAGGGGTTGGGATAAAATAGTTGTTGGGAAGGGTTTCAACAGGATTGGCAGGAGGATGAGAACCTCGCCAATAGAATCAGAAGGGAGAAAATCTAAACTGGATATAAATGATAGGGGTCCAGCTATAGGTGTAGCAGTAGGCGGGAAAGGCGCCAGGTCAACAAGTATTACGCCAACACTTGTGGCAGGGTGAACCCTCGTGAAAAGGTCTATTTACAGTAAACAAGGATGATGATGAGGTCTTGGTCAATCTTGGCCTTGAAGAGGGGTTACTGGCAGGATCGGGCTAGTCTTGGTGGCACATTCTTAACTCTAGAGGGTGACTGGTGGTCTCGGGTTTGTCCTGGCAGCTTAGTCTTGCTTTGAGGTCGCAAAGGGAAGCACAGTTTGTAGAGGGGTTCCCCTCTTTCCCTGTCACTTGCTGAAACTGCCTTGGTTTTACAGAGTAGGGTTGATGAGGTGTAGGTGAGTTCATAGAATTCTGGCTCATTGAAAGCAGCTGCTCCTCTGGCTGTGGTTTCAGCTCAGTCCGGATCACTGTCCCGGGTGTTTTCTGGTAGCCAGGCATTGTTCGTGGTGCTTGTCGTCAGCTCCTCCTGGTTTGTCTGTCGGTGACGGTCCTCAGGGAGGACGGGTTGGCACTTCGGGTGTTCAAAAGGAGAAAACAATAATGGCAGAGTTACAATAATCAAAGTGTATTAAGAAAGGGTAGAGTGTACATTATAAGAGTGCAACAGCAGATATTGTCAGAGTTAAGAAAAACAATATCTAATGAAAAGACCCAAATGTATGTTGCATTCATAACAGGATGGATGTTGACATAATGAATAGAAATGAATATTTGATTACAAAGCATCTAGGGTTCAGAACTGAATATGAACATTGAATTCTCCAATTTTAGGTAACTTCTACAAACACCCTTCCTCCCTGCCCTCCTCCCTACCCCCGGTCTCCACTAAATGTCTGTTAACCAGTTGCACAGTTCAAAACTATGTATCCCTTGGACTCACACCTGTTTCTATATCTAGCCTCTGTCCAACAATCTGCCTGTCACAAACTCCCTTGCCTAAGGTCACTTGTTTCCGACAGTGATTTGTCCCGTCTCTTTCCGCTTACAGTTTTTCCCCAATCCCCCCACAGCAATCATTATGGAGAAACCTCCCGACCCAGAATGTCACCTTTCCATTTTCTCCAGAGATGCTGCCTGACCTGATAAAGAAATTTGTAAGTTTCATCATTGCTCACTAAATAGTGAAAGATTAAATGTTAGTGAAACGTACTAGAATTAACATTGAAAAAGTAATGGAACATATAACTAAATTCTCAAAAATAGGAGTCAAGAATTTAAAAAATATTTGACTTGATTTATAGTCACTATACCAGTTTTAACTAATACTTGCAGCAATAGCAGCTCACAGTATCACTGTGGAACACATATACAGTTTTACACTCTTTCACTGGCAAAATAATCTTGTCACAGCACCCCAAGTAACACCAACTGACATAATAAGTTGTTTTGTGACTCTCTCCTTTCACATTATAACTTTCACATTAATCATACTCTTTGATAAAAACTATTTACGGCTTGCATGTTCTATTTTTGTATTAAAATAAAAATTATACACCCTGTCACTGACAAATTAATAAATACATAAGAAGCATTAATAATATTTAAGCAATTTCATTGTGCAGATCATCACAACAGTTCATTTTACTCCATAATTTATTGCTCATTTCTAATAGCCCTTGACAAGGTGGTATTGAGCTGCCTTCTTGAATCTTATACAATAGCAATTGTGTAGAATATATATAATTATTTAATAATTATTGATAACTTACTTTTAAGGATATATATATACTTTAAGTAACAGTAGTCAATAATCATGAAATGATTTTTAGGTGCAAGCTGCGATTCTTGAAAAATGTCAACATTAATTAGTATCACCAGTTTCCACTGGTACTAATTAGTACCAGTTTTAAAAGTACATGCGACAACAGCAACTTGCTGTTTGGTTTTGTAAAACACACATTATTTCGCACTTTCAATGTATTTGGGAGTTGCTGTCTCCCAAAATTGGAGACCCCTCCCTCAGAGGTCGCTCTGTTCCCTATCACTGGCTGACTGGCCGGCCAGGAGAGGCCAATCCCCAGCATCATTGGTAACATCTGCGTCCAATTAGCAGATTTTGATTGGCGACTTAAATCTTCTCAGACTATTCCTGAAAAAACCCAGGTGTTCTAGCCAAGAGGGAAAAAGGAGAAATTGGGAAAGGGGGACAACTCCCTCCCAGCTGTGCTCCCGTCGCACGTTTGAGGAAGATTGGTCAATTAGGCTAAACTTGAGACCACTGGTGCCACCATGAGGTCATTATTGAGCAGTCGGGAAGACACCCGAGACAGACAGTGCCTCTTCTGTGGCAAAGACAGAATGGCTGGGGAAAGCCTGAAACAATGAGGGACCAGATATATATATATATATATATATATATATATATATATATATATATATATATATATATATATATATATATATATATATATATATATATATATATATATATATATATATATATATATATATATATATATATACGTATATATATATACGTATATATATATTTTTTAAATATATATGTATATATTTATTTATATATGTATATGTGTGTGTATATATATATATATATATATATATATATATATATATATATATATATATATATATATATATATATATATATTAACACACACACACACACACACACGGATAACACAGACATCACCAGTGCTGCCTCTTCAAGCCCAAAGCTGAGCCGCCAGGATAAACCTGAGACAACCAGTGTATCCTCTCGAGGCAAGGCAGAGAGAAGTCTGAGATCACTCAGGCCTCATCCTTTGAAGACCAGGATTGAGCTGCCAGGACAACCCCGAGATCGGCAGTGCCATCGCACATGCGCCCTGATGGCGAGGAACAGTGCCCCCATGTGGTCCTGGACTTTTCTACCACTGTCAATAAAATATACCATGTGAGTTCACCCTATTGCAAGTGTCAGTGCGGTCATTGCTGAACTCTGCGTCATCCCCATTGCCACAAGGTATTGAGCTAGACAGCACAGAAACAGACCCTTTGGCCCACCTTGTACATGCTGACTACGTTGGCATACCTGGCTCGTCCTATTTGGATATGGCAGTGATTCCCAAAGTTTTTATACGCGTGTACCCCTGCGCAAAATAAAGAGTGTAGAGAAGATTTACGAGGATGTTGCCAGGACTTGGCCTGAGCTACAGGGCAGGCTAGGACTTCAATCCTTAGAGTGCAGGAGCATGAGAAATGATCTTATAGAGGTGTATAAGATTATGAAGAAATATATATTGTAGATGCAGTCTTTTACCCAGTGCAGGGGAATCAAGAATCAGAGTGCATTGGTTTAAGGTGAGAGAGGAAAAAGATTTAATAGAAATCTGAGGGGCAACTTTTTCACACAGAGGGTGGTGGATATATGGAATGAGCTGCCAGAGGAGGTAGGTGAGGCAGGTGCTATAACAACGTTTAAAAGACATTTGGACAGGTACATAGTTAGAGAGAAATGGGCCAAATGCACGCAGTTGAATCTAGTGTAGATGAGGCGCTTGATCAGCATAGGCAAGTTTGGCCGAAAGTCCTGTCTCCATACTGTATGACAACATTCTCAAGCTCAATGCCTAGGGATAAAATTGTCATCCACCTCGTTTTGGAATGTACATTCTTATAGGTCTGGAAGATCAGCCAAAGATGTGTTTTCCTTTTTTTAAAAAATTTAAATAGACAATAGACAATAGGTGCAGGAGTAGGCCATTTTGCCCTTCCAGCCATCACCGCCATTCATGGCTGATCATCCCAAATCAGTACCCCTTCCTGCCTTCTCCCCATATCCCCTGACTCCACTATTTTGAAGAGCCCTATCTAGCTCTCCCTTGAAAGCATCCAGAGAACCTGCCTCCACCGCCTTATGAGGCAGAGAATTCCACAGACTCACCACTCTCTGTGATAAAAAGTGTTTCCTCGTCTCTGTTTTAAATGGCTTACACCTTATTGGTAAATCAGACTTGTTTTCTCAGTTTTCCTGTTGTGAACATGGGACCTTGATCTGGAACATGATTTTGTAGCAATGTTACAAAATTTTGAGATTTTAAAAATCAAGTCTGCAATTTATCCCATCAGATAAAGCATAAAAGGAAGTTTAATTTGACACCTAATTCACTTTCATATCTTCAGTATTAAGAACGTTATGGCCATTTTCATACTCGGAAATTAGCATCTTGTTCCCCATTGCCTTTCAATTGACTTAACTTAAAAGCTGTGATCTAGAACAGTCAAAAGCCCATAACTTTCTTAAAAATTAAGAGAACTCAATGACATTTTCAGTTATTATAGATTGAAGCATTCTGAAACAAATATGAAACAATCTTACTTGGATGACCTGAAATTAAAGCATATAATTAGTTAGTTATCTAATTGTGGCTAATTACAAAATTCAATGAGTAGATCTAAACATCTATCCATTTCTTAAGAAAAGATAAACTTTTTTTTAATTGCCTAAGTGTCCAAATAACATTCACACAATAATCCACAATATAACATAATTTTTAAATCTCATTTTCATGAATTTATAGGCCAAATGGAAGTAATTTAGTGTTTAATGTCTGTAAATTAATGGCCATTTAAATCAACTAGCGAGTGGGTTTTAGTGGAATGCAGTGGATTGGAACGTTGTGGTTTGCGGTGAAGTCAGTATGAAAAGTACAGCTGGTTCATACATTTTTGTTTGTCCCCTTTTCGCAACATGAAAATATGATTAAAGCCTTCCTAAAAACCAAGTTTTTATGTAAAAATAAACGGTGTAGCTTCTTTTATCGCCTACCTTAGGTCCGTTCTGCTGTCACCGTTCAGAGCTTTAGAAGATGATTTTTAAACTACTCTAGTTAATAAATAATCTAGCGTAGTTTAAAAATACCTTTATGAATGAAATGTCGGAGCGATTTCTCTTTAGCGACGAAATCGCCCGACATGGTTCGACTTGGACTGCCTAGAAAAAAATCGGCATTTTAAACCCGCCCCCCTCTGAACGGCGCCAAAGTCGCGCACACGGGGAGCGGCAGAACTGCAGCGCTGCTAAACGTAGGTATTGTAACATACCTAGATTTTGTTTCTCTCTACATGACTGCTTCTTCATCAACCCAGTGTCTCCAGTATTTCTATGTTTGCCTCAAAAATAAATGCAGTGGTCTGAATCATGGTTGATCACAAGACTTTGCTAATTGAGCTATCCATACACATGGTAATATGCTAAAGCAAATATCTGCTGCTGTTGCTGGTACAATTTTCCCTCTGGTCTGCCTGAAATTTACAGCTTTTCTAATGAAAGAATGGCCAAGGTCTGGGATTATATGCCAAGGGGCATGTTGAAGTTCATAAATTCTAGGAGTGGAATTAGGCCAATTGGCCCATCGAGTCTACTTCGCCATTCAATCATGACTGATCTATCTTTCCCTTCAACCCCATTCACCTGCCTTCTCCCCATAACCCCTGACACCCTTACTAATCAAGAATCTGTCAATCTCCGCCTTAAAAATATCCATTGACTTGGCCTACACAGCAATTAATTCCACAGATTCACTACGCTCTAGGTAAAGACATTCCTCCTCATCGCCCTTATAAGGGTACATCCTTTTATTCTGAGGCTAAGGCCTCTGGTTCTAGACTCTCCCACTAATGCAAACATCCTCTCCACATTCACTCTATCCAGCCCTTTTACTATTTGTTAAGTTTTAATGAGGTTCGCCCTCATCCTTCTAAACTCCAGCGAGTACAGGCCCAGTGCCTTCAAACGCTCATCATATGTTAACCCAATCATTCCTGAGATCAATCTCATTACCAACATTCACTGCAAAGGATCAAAGGGGAAAGCTCAAATATATCTGCTTAATTTTCTGCTTTGCAACCATATCATACAAAGCAACACGCAGTAAACATCTGATAACCTGGTAACTGATTTATGGGAAATTCTGATAGTTTGACATTTGACTCCCTGCACTGCCCTTAAACTCACTGGGTTTTGTTTTCCATACTTCCTTTAAACTTATTGAGGTCTCATTTCCCATTGTCCCGTTAAACTTACCAAATGCCTGGAAAATGTATTATACCGTTTAATAATATCTGAAACAAGTTTGTCAAGTGTGTTGGGATATTGTGGTATCAAATAGTCCAGAACATCTGTTAGCCTGGCATCACCAAAAGTCTCAGGGATGCAAGATTGTCAGAGTTGTATTACATTTAGTAACATTCTTCATCCTATCTTGCAAGAGATGGTTGAATGGAGTTAAACTATGCACTTGTGGACTGGCACAATCATTTGCAGGAGAGCATGCTGGTGATCATGGATGTACGACTCAAAAACAGAGTGCTGATCTGGAGATCATTAAGTAAGATTGTAATGTCTAATCCTCTTCTCGCATCCTCTCTTACCTTCTTCCGGTAATCTCTTCTGTTTTTTCAGATGTGTCTCTTACCTGCCTCCTCACATCACCATGGCAATATCCTTTTGTCCTACTTGTTTCAGTTACACTACACAGGACCGATCATTGTGTGGGTCCTGGCAGCGGAGTCTCAACAGTAATAGGAGACAGGTACAGTAATCGTCACTTATTCTGTGTATTCACCAGCTTTGATCTTGGCACTTCACATCATGTAGTTTAGAGGTGAGATCAACACATGATGTATCGCCATACATGTGTAGAATGTAGCCAAGCCAGAAAAAAGGCTTGGGTGCCAGCTGATTGGAAGGTGAGATTGAACACCAATTCTGCCAAGATGAATTCAGCCCTAGGACAAGATGGTAGCTGTTGGAAGAGTTTGATTACACCACATGAAAATGCTTGCGACACATCTAGATTTCCTGAAGGCCAATGTGTGAGGTCTAATAGCTTCAAGGAACCTAGTTTCAATTTTATGCGGGTCATTGCACAAATTCTAATGCGACCCATTCCAATATGGAAATGGTGGTTAATTCTGTCAATACTTGGGGTGTCGAGACAGGTGGAAGCCAGTAGTCATGTGCGTACCCAAATCAAAGTTCTGACCTGCCAAAGAAACTTATGTTGTTGCCAATATTGCTCTGATTCCACTGTATGGAATGAGGGCATGGATTGAGGGCAGGCATACAAAAAGCATGCATACAAATTCCGCCTGTTTCTTTTCCCATTATCTCCCCCCCCCCATTTTTTGTAATCCGGATCTTTCAATTTGGTGAAAGAAAATCCATAAAAAATCTCCACTTTCCGCGAGACAGTGGGGGCGGGAGTGATAGAAACATAGAAAATAGGTGCAGGAGTAGGCCATTCGGCCCTTCGAGCCTGCACCGCCATTCAATGTGATCATGGCTGATCATCCAACTCAGTATCCCGTACCTGCCTTCTCTCCATACCCCCTGATCCCTTTAGCCACAAGTGCCACATCTAACGCCCTCTTAAATACAGCCAATGAACTGGCCTCAACTACCTTCTGTGGCAGAGAATTCCAGAGACTCACCACTCTGATGATCGAGGACGCCAATTGGACGAGAGAGACGTCGGTCAGCAGGCTGTGGGAGGGTGGGATATGATTATTCAGCGCGATGATTGGAGGAGTTGTCGGCCAGATGCTAATTTGGGGGGGGGGGGGGGGGGGGGTGGGACTGTGTATAGAGCGCCGTGATTGGAGGAAGGAGACGTCCTGGTGGAACAAAGATGATAGAGGGGAGCTTGAATCGGCCCGTTTGCGGGGTGTTTCATCACTTGGCGGTCAAATTGCTACATCAAGGATTGGAAGATCCCGCGGCCGATTTTTATCCGCGCCTTGCGATGAAAGGCCCTGCAAAGGGGCCGATTGAAGCCCCACGATTTGGGGCGGACAAAGCTGCTGCTGTTGGAGATCGGAGTCGGTCACCAACCAGGTCAGCTCCTGATGTTACCGTCCACAAGGCTCACGGCTGATGCCGCGTGTGTGTGCAGGCGCATGCGCCACCAATAAATGATGTCCCCCCCCCCCAATGTTTGGAAAGCGATTTTCGCCCCTGGTTTGTACATACGCACATAATAAAGTAAGAGCAGGATTAGGCTTCCCATGCCCTTAAATTTGCCCCACCATTCAATAAAATCATAGCTGATCTGTCTCGAACCTCACCTCCACCTTTGTACTAGTTCCCAGTAGTTCTGAATTCTCTGATCTTTAAAAAAAATACCTTTTCCTCTTTGTATCTCCAATGACCTAGCCTCCAGAATTATCTGAGGCAGCGAATACCAGAAATTCATTATCCTCTGCAAGAAGCCCCTATATATTTCAATTTAAATTAAATAACCCACACTAATCTTGTAACCATATCTCTTTATTCAAGATTGTCAAGAACTAGTGGAAACATCAACCCTGTCATGCCAGCTTGGATCCCATATGTTTCAAATGATCTTCGTTTAACTTATTCAGTACTCATGGCTAATTTGCCACAAATGATGCGCAGTCAGGTGATTTTATGCATTCGACTAAACACAAAACCTCTCATTAATCTGTTTATGGGATTTATCAGAAAAAGGTTGTGCAGAGCTTTGGCTACAACATGCTATGAGAAAGCATTTTGATAAATGAAACCTGATCTATTTATTGAAATTGCATTGTGGACAACAGCCATATATATCCTGTCCCATACTAACTGTTTATAAACCCCTGCATTTAGTTACCTCAGTTGGCACTCCAGCCTCAACCAAGACATTAAATATCCAATCCAAGCTTTAATTTAGTAATCCCTTCAGGTTCTTCTCATACTCTCCAGTTCTCCTCCAAGTCAACATCCTGTCATGAATATCCTATTTCTCACTAACTCAGGTTTCCTAAATATTCCACGACTACGGTCCTTTAAAATACCCTCCATCCCTTATTTCTGCAATTACAATTGGTAGAATGAACTCTACGGTGAAGACTCAGACAAAAATGCTTTATCCTCTGCAGTTTAGATTTCCCATCCTGAATTTTGCCTTGACAAAAGTCTTAATTTTGTGAGAAACTTCCCCTGAAATTCAGTCGCTCGTCTATACCTTCTCCTCTCTGAGTCAGCAGTTGTTTTCAATTAGAAATTCCCACATGAGAAGTGCTCTGAACCAATGTTTATATTACATTTGTTTTTAAAGGCAAACAGTTGTGACTTTGAATTAGCACCAAGATCTGTAAATTAAGAATTAAAATTGATATAAATAGTTTGGGAGCAAGTGGAAGCCCATAGAATTGAGCTTTCAACAACCGATGCCAATTATTGCAATTGTTTTATAGACAATAGACAATAGATGCAGGAGTAGGCCATTCGGCCCTTCGAGCTAGCACCACCATTCAATGTGATCATGGCTGATCATCCACAATCACTACCCTGTTCCTGCCTTCTCCCCATATCCCTTGACTCCGCTATCTTTAAGAGCTCTAACTCTCTTGAAAGCATCCAGAGAACCAGCCTCCACCGCCCTCTGAGGCAGAGAATTCCACAGACTCACAGCTCTCTGTGAATATCCTATTTCTGATGATATGATATTTCGGAGTGCAGTACATTAAACTTTTCTTTATAGATTTTCTGTAACATTTGTTGCTGCTTCTCTTTAGGTATTTGTAAATGTATGCAGCCGAATTCATTAAATTCATAGCAAGTTTGAAACAAAACCTCAGAATGCTCCAATTACTTTACAGCACCTTACCAAAAACATTTTGTCATTGTTTAATAAAGTCATAGAATATTACTTCAAAACAACTAATTAACTTTTAAAACACTATGTTTTCTTTATGTTAGATATATCACACAAAAAGGTAGCTGAAGAACTATAATGAGCATGTCACGTATATGACCTTGATGGTAACAGAGAAAGTTTAAATCTACTAATCACACACTTCAGGGTGAATGCAGTTTTTGTAGTGCAAAGAAATCATTAAACCATTATGTTTTGTAAAGCATTTGGTTCTTCTACCAATTATTTGAGTCATTTCTATTTATTTTTGATAAACAAGATGTCCCTAATTACAAAGAATGTTTGCAACTAAATAATTTGTAATCTGTTAATTTAAAAAATGTGAACAATATTTGTTTATAACTATCACTAAATCCATTACAACATCCCAATTTTTATTTTGGAATTCCTTAATTTCATTTTTTTTCCTTTTTATCACAATAAGAAAGATTATTGAAGGGTCTTGGCCCGAAACATCATCCATTCCTTCTTTCCAGAGATGCTGCCTGTACCGCTGAGTTACTCCAGCATTTTTTGTATATCTTTAGAAAGATTATTAAATTGGGTTTAAATATTTATTTACCATCATTTAGTTCTACCTATATCTGATTTTGATGATTTAGTTACTATTTAGCTTTATTTGGTGAGATAGCCACCACAATGGCATTATCATCAAAATGCAATAAATATCACTTCTGAAGTCCACCAGTTTATTAACAACAGATCAGCTATGATTTTCAAAGTTGTGATTAGTAGTGTGAAGGATTTATCTATATCGTAACTTTTTTTCATGGTTAGCTATTGCCACAAGTAGAATATTTTTCCTCATGATCACAAGAGTCAATTGTAAGATAGCGACACAGAATCATACAGCTTGGAAACGGGTTCTTGGCGCACTGACTCTGTGTTCACCAACAACCATTTACATGAATATTTACATTAATCCCACTTTATTCTCCACACATTCCCATCAAATAATGATTCTACCACTCACTCAACACGAAATAAAAGATGAGCAGGAGGAAGCCACCAGACACCTCTAATTTGTCCCGCTATTCAATATGATCATAGCTGATCTATGCTAGCCGCAACTCTTCCATGTCAGTTCCCCATAATCCTCAATCTTTTAAATATTTATCTATCTCCAACTTAAATATATCTAATCATCTAGGCTTCACAACTCGGGGGCAGAGAATTCCAGAGGTTCACTACCCAATGAAAGAAGATTTTTTTTTTATACATCTCAGTTTTAAATGACTGGTCCCTTATTTTCTAACTATAACCCCTTGTTTGCGACTCTCCCGCTAGTGAAAATACACTAGAGGTAATTTACAGTGGCCAATTGTCTTTCTTTAACCACACCTATTTACAAAATATTTAACATAAGGAAAATATAATTGGAATGAAACCAACTTCCTAGCATACAAATGATCTACTTATTTCCCCATTAAACCGCGTCATGCCTCTCTCAAATCCTCAAACTTCCATTCGTTACCTTTTTAATATATTCAACTTTCTAATTTCTAACACGTTTTTATGTATTGCACATTGCAAATTTAAAGTTGTGGATGACTCATAACCTCAAGGGCCTAAAGTTTCCCTCCGTTCTCCCTCAAATGTGGTTCCATTTTGAACAGCGAGAGCTCTGGTTCAGTTGTTACTTCATTAATTTTTATTTCGGATTAGGATATCTCAGAGCGAGGTATTGCATTCTCAGGTCCGACTAGCGTTTTATTGCCCACAAATTAGAAAGGTCATGGTACTTAAAATATTGTTAACATTTAAATATGTGGTTCTCTTGGAAGAGGACATTCAAAAGTTGAAGCTTCAGTCGCCGCCATCTGGTCTCCGACGCTATTAGAAACCTGGGCGTCTCGCCCTGTTCCGTCATTTCCAGCTGTCAGGAGATCGATTTTCAATCCCTGACCTGACTGCAGTGGAAATTAGAGCGTCAGGTTACAGTGCAAGTCGACTTTATTGTGTAAGAAGGAACTGTAGATGCTGGTTTAAACCGAAGATAGTCACTAAAAGCTGGAGTAACTCAGCGGGACAGGCAGCACCTCTGGAGAGAGGGAATGGGTGACGTTTCGGGTCGAGGCACTTCTTCAGACTGGTCTGAAGACGTCTTGACCCGAAACGTTACCCATTCCTTCTCTTCAGAGACGCTGCCTGTCCCGCTGATTTACTCCAGCTTTTTGTGTCTTTCTTAAGTCGACTTTATTGCCGTATGTAGTAGTTCAGTGAGGTACAGGTACAAGGAAAATCCTGCTTGCAGCAGCACCACAGGCACATAGACTCAAACAATACACCAACTAATGAATGATACATAAATTACAATTAAATCCTAGATAAATGAAAAGAAAGATTGTGGGCAGTTCCTAACCAGGTGCTTATGGATCTAGGTGCCGAACGTACGCAGATTAGTAACTCTGCGTGCAGTCGTCATTGTATTATGACAGTCAAATCCATCCAACTTTTTTCATTCACTAATATTTGAACTTAATATGGGCGAACGCGCAGAATTAAAAGTCGAGTTTATGTTGCAGAGATTTTCTTAGGATACAACTGGGCTGTTTACAATTGGACAATTAAAAAAAAAGGACATTTCGGGAGACTGGGTTTCAATTTGTGGGATAGTAAATCAAGGGAAATGGAATACTTGCAATCGCACTTTAAAAAGTGGCAGGATTTCAACCATGGGTATTTGTACTGGATGTTTTTGTTTGCAAGTATTATTTTCAAACACTGAATTCAAATAAATAAAAAAGTAAGGTACCCATCCCCTATTGGCTCTATAGTCAGAGAAAGGAGTTGAGGATTTCAACAGATCAGTATAACCCTTGCGCATTGTAATCCCCATTCACTTCAAAGCAACTTTGAGTTGCTGTGATTTATTGAACATTTCCGTTGTTTGTAGAGACACTTTTTACAAGATTGTGAGGGAAAGGTAAATGAGCATTTCCTTCCCTTATATCGTGTGGGCAGATTTGAAGGACAGTCCAAAGATAATTTTAATTTCACGTTCATTTATTTAATTGTTGATGTATGCAACTTGATTATTAAACGTTTCATCGTGATGGCAGGGGATTGGAATTCCCCGAAGGAGACGAACTTTCTGATGGAAGATTACCTGTCTCACCCTTTCTTCGGTGTAAACCGGCATCTGCAGTCCCTTGCTACACACCTCTCTCTTTCTCTCTCTCTCTCTCTCGCTTTTGCCTGACCTGCGGAATGTTTCCAGCGTTTTCTGACCATTTTAGTGTCGGCGGTCGGGCAGCGGCGGTGTTTTTGGGGCTAACTTTTTTTCTCGGGATGAGGGAATGCCGGGCCGGGCCGGGGCCGGGAGCGGGAGCGGCAGCGCGCGGTGGGATCACCACGTCCTTCCGTTAGCACCCGCCGCCCCGACACTGCCGATTGGCCGGCGCGCCCGTCACGTGGGCCAGATTCCCGGTCCCGGCCGCCATTTTGGTGGAAAGTTTGGGAAATTTCCTCAGTCAGTCGCCGGGAGGAGGCGGAGGTGGAGCGAGTGAGCGGCAAAGTTTGAGGAGCGCGGGGGAGAGAGAGAGAGAGAGAGGGGGGGGGGGGAAAGTGGAGGAATCACCGTGACACGGGTCTGATGCCGTGGAGGGAATAACCGGAGAGCGAGCGACTGGAGCTGTGACTGGCGGTGGTGGAGGATCACCCCTGGGGAGAGCCGCTGCAGCGTCAACTCCCGCGACCCTGAGGAGTGGGTCTCACTTCACACACACACACACACACACACACACACACTCGGAGTTTGCAGGAGGGGAGGCCGACGTCCCCACCAAGGGTGCCAGGCAGATAGACTTGGAGGGGGCGGGCAACCAACGCCGCCCCCTCCCTATCCCAGCGGAGAAGTAGCAGGGACCCGTCTCAAATTGCCCCACTCTTTTGAATGGAAGCAACTGGTTGCGGGACCTTGTGAATCTCAGAGCGGCAGCGATCGCTACCAGCGTCCACCTAATCAAGTGGCGAGGAAAGGGGAATTCTCCTCCAGTCACCTTGAAAAATTAGGACTCACCGGCGAAGATTCGGACTCATCATACCCTGACTCATCACATCCCAATTGAGAGTTTTCTGGCATTAGGA
The DNA here is from genome assembly GCA_963514005.1 of Raja brachyura. Next base: position 12,916,614 of record OY740794.1, on the reverse strand, counting down.
GAAGGCGGCTCTGTGTAGTTGTTTTTCCGTTGAAATGTGGGCTTGAGACAAACTTTTTTTTAAAGAAAAAGAAAATAAACGTTTGCCTTTTAAGATTAAGAGTTAGTGAAATTACAGGGTGTATGCATTTAACGCCTTATTTTCTCGGGGTGGGAAATTTGGAATCTCACCAATAATTTTTAAAGCACTGAAGAAAGGAAACTATCATCAACTTCCACAGAATCATTTAGAGTTGAAGTTGAGGGAATTGCCATCTGTGCAGGGAAACCCTCAGCGAGAGGATGCCAATTCGAAAGCAAGGTTAGTTAACTTTTAATTGACGTCTCACCTTTAACCTGTCAATGTGAATATTTAAAATGCACGATTACTTTTCTGATTTAAAGTTAATTTTTTTAGATTTATTTTGCTCTCGAGGGGTAAACACTTTGTAAATTTGAGTCACTTTGGTGCTTCGGGTGTTCATGACTGGCATATATATTTATTTTGTTGTTGCCCTGTGCGATAGATGCGCAGCGAGCTCTGAAGCTCTTGGAGAATTATCGTGCCAAGCTCGGTAAGACCGAGGACCGTCAGCTCCGTGCGTCCATCGAACGAGTCATCAATATATTCCGGAGCAACCTCTTCCAAGCGTTAATAGGTACGCGTATAAACTCTTGTGCACTATTTACAAACTCCACTGTTTATTTATAAATTATGTTTGATCAGATGGCGCGAGTTGCAAACAAATATCCACACGTTGTTTCGCATATGCTGTGATTTGTTTTGAATGGAACAAATGGAGTATGTCTCTTTAAACTGCCAACCAGTGGCTTCTCTGGTCCAGTAGACTATGAATTGCACTGACAACCTGTTGCAGAAGCATTCAGTTTTTAAACTGTCGAGACGGGAACAAAACCAGAATCGTATTCCAACATCTGGTTTTCGATTTTTCACCAGTTTCCAGATTTGTATTCTCTGTGGGTTTCAAACAAAACAAGGACAGAACTACAGATGTTTATGAACTTACCATTACTTCGCCATATTACAGGTTGCTACGCAAAATTCACGGATGCCAATGGTGTGTGTTATGCAATGCGTCTGCCTTCTGGATGGAAATTAGTAGAGGTTTTTTTCGCGGTGTACAGGAAGCTTTGGAGTGAATGGGCGTGACTTGTGGATGTAAACAGGTTTGGCGAAGGATGGCTTTTCTGTAGTCGAGGCTTTCAGTTGTACACGTGTCGAGTTGGCGCTGAGAAAATCATTCGTTTTCACGTCATATTAAATTTTAGGGGGAAGGGATTTAACTTAATTCAAATTTTTTTACGTCAAAAAAATGGATAGAGTTGGAATTTAATTGTTAGATTGTAAACGCTCGTTTCGGAATCAGTTCACAATCCAGTACAACTGCAAATCCACAGCCTGGTTTGTAGAGTAATTATTTTTCCTATCCTGAACAACGAGTAAAATCTTTTGAGTGCTAATCGTCAGCAGTATACATTATGGACATGCTGAATATTTGCTATCAACCCATTTTATCTGAAAATAACCTTTTCATGGCTATGTGTATGTTGAAACCAGGCTCTGTTGTGTTGCTTCTAAAGTGGATTTGACAACTTTACATTTTTGGGAGTAGTCAAAAGATGCAAACTTTTGACAAGTCCTTGCACCACGATTGGAAATGTCATTCTAATAAATTGCCCTGATAATTTAACATAAGACAATCTCAATGATTACAATCTATTCTAATTTGATTATTCCTGAAGATATTTGGTTTCAAAATGCTCCAAACATACTACTGGATGTGGAGTTGTTCCTCTCGTCACTCAATGGTACAATATTTGCTGATTTGTTTTGTGCGTAGTTCAGAGTGAATAGGTGGAGGGACTACAGCAGCTAGTCGGTGGAGAGCTCGATGAACTTTTAGTAACTTTGTCAGCACCAGAAGCGTTGCGACTCTTTGTGTACTACCTAAGTGAGACCTGTTGCATGATTTCAACGGATTATATGCAAAATCAAAGAATTTCACTGTACCTAGGTACATGTGACAATAAATTGAGACTGAACTTTGAGAGGAAAGTGATGTCTGCTGATTTACACTGTTCTACTATCTGCAGTCTTGCCAAGTTGACTGCAGAACTAATATGTTTTGACTTGACCAAACTGAAGCAATTTCATGTTGTGGAAATGTAAACAAACTAATTTAAACAATCATCTTCCAGCATGGCTTGTATTTGCTACTGCAAAACTGACTGCCATTCGGGATGTGGTGGCAGATGTGTAAGATAACTCTCTCGTAGCAAGTTCTGCTCCTCAGCAGACTGGTTTAAAATTGCATTGCTAATCATCATTGTCGTTTGTTCTAAGTTCTGGACCCCTCTATCCAAAAAACTTCCAAAAGAATTGCTTTAGTTCATGATGTTGGCTTGTCAACTATTGGCAATACACTCAGGCTTTACATGTTTATTGTAGGGTTTCATCACAACCCCAGACTAGATTACTCAATCTAATGCTGAATTTATCGGGGAAGTATGGTAATATTTGCAATTAGGATTATGGGTTGGTTATTAGATTTTTAGTTTTAAGATACAGCATGGAAATAGGTCCTTCGGCTCACGCTAGCCATCAACTGCCCATTCACACTAGTTCTACATTATCCCACTTTCACGTACATTCCCTACAAACTAGGGCCAACTTCACCGAGGCCAATTAACCTACAGACCCGCACGTCTTTGGGACGTGAGAGGAAGCTGAAGTACCTGGAAGGAACCCACGCAGTCACAGAGCATGCAAACTCCATACAGACAGCACCCGAGTTTGGTATTGAACCCAGTTTTATGGCGCAGTGAGGCAGCAGCTCTGCTAGCTGTGCCATTGCCGCCCACTTTAGTCTTACTACAGAAAAGCAGATGTGTGATGTAAAGATGAAACTGGCTGCATGTTAGATATTGGATTAGTGAAGGGTTAGTAATATTGCGTATCATTGTGGGATCTAACTTGACCAATTTAGTGCAAGGAAACATGCACAACTCATGACTAAGATGTGTAGTTTGAACAGTCATTTGTTGAAGATGAAATCAAGGCAAAATTAGACTTGGGTCATCAGGACCATCATTGGTCTCCACCAACCAGGGTTGTGACAAATTTGAAACTTGGATCTTAAGCCATGGATTTGCAGCGTAAGTTTGTTTCGTCCTGAACCTGACCGACTGAGCACTGATGGCTCCAGTTGGCCAATAATATATAGCTCCATTAAATGTTTGCATGATGTAAGTTGTGGGTCAACATTAAATCAGGAATGTGTTCTATTTTTACTGATCTCTATGACTTGAATTTTGTCCAATGATCTGAAAATTCAGAAAATCACTCAACAGTTACAGCATCTCCACAGTATCATGATAAATGGTGTTGGAGAGATGAGGGAAATTCTTGATTCGATTTAACAAATTCAGTAGTCATAAAGCATGGAAACGTGCCCTTCTGCCCAAATTGCCCATGTGAACTGTCCTCAAGACATATCTATTTACTGTCCCAAGTTTTCCAGTATTCATGTTTTATTTTTCCACAGTTAAAGCAGAGGAGAAATACTTCTTGAGGATCTTGCCCATCTCGTGCGGCTGCTAAGGTTTCTAAGGGGCTCTATTAGTTACCCGCTCTCCTTTAATGTACATAAATCTCTTTGGAGTTTCCTTACTATTATATGCCAGAGCTATCTCTTGCCTCTTTATGCTCTTTAAGCACCTTGATTCCCGCAACTCCTACAGGGATACACTTGATCCCAGCACGTCCATTTTTCCCCAGCCATCTCCTTTTTACTGACGAGAGCCTCAATTTCTCTTTATCCTTAACTATTTTAAAGTTAATAGAACAGTGATCACCTTGTTGGTAGTTTATGAGTAGTCTGATAATAGTGGTCAAGAAGTTAATCCTGAAACTTGTGGGGCATGCTTTTATCTTCTGGCTGACATTAGAGGGGAAAAGAGGGAATGATAGGAGTGTAAATAGTCCTTTGATTGTGTTGGCTGGTTTCCTAACACAGCGTGAAGTTTTGATGGAGTTGATGGGGAGAGAGACTAATTTGTCTGATGGACTGCATCCACAGATCTGCAGTTTTATTGCAACTCGAGCAGAGTAGTTGCCAAACTACGTTGTGAGGCTTCCTGGGCTTCCTATGGTGCATCTGTAGTTGCAATTTGCTTCCCAAACAAAGATGGGGGCTGAGGATGCCACCATCCACCTGCTCCATCATTCCTATGTTCACCTGGATAGGCCGGGAAGCACTGCGAGTCATGCTTTTGACTTCTCCAGTGCGTTTTTAACTATCCAACCTACACTGCTAGGAAGCAAACTGAGGAAGATGTGGGTGGATGCTCCATTGTTGTCCTGGATCGCCAACCAGCTGACTGGATGACCACGGTATGTTAGGCTACAGAACTGTATCTTGGACTTGGTGTGAGCAACACAGGGGCCCTACAATGGACGGTCCTCTCTCCCTTCCCGTTTAATTTAGAGATACAGCGCGGAAACAGTCCCTTCGGCCTACCTCATCTGCACTGACCAGCAATCCTCGCACACTTACACTAGCCTACACACACAAGGGATAATTTACACTTGTGCCAAGCCAATTAACATACAAACCTGTACGTCTTTGGAGTGTGGGAGGAAACTGAAGATCTCTGAGAAGGTCCATGTGGTCACAGGGAGAATGTACAAACTCTGTACAGGCAGCACCCGTAGTTAGGATTGAACCCGGGTCTCTGACACTGCAAGGCAACAATTCTACCGCTGTGCCACCATGCTGCCTCGTGCTGTTCACCATCTGCACCTCTGATTTCAGATACCACTCGGACTCCTGCCACCTGCAGAAGTTTTCGGGTGACTCTGCAGTTGTGGACTGCATCAGTTAGGGGAGGGAAGCTGAATATAGAGGTGTAGTCAACGACTTTGAGTGGCGTGGGCTGAATCACCTGCAGCTCAACACTGACAAGACTAAGTTGTTAGTGGTGAACTTTAGGAGGACAGGAACAACCCTGTCTCCATTAAAGGTTGGAGTAAACCTGTACAGTAAACAAGACTGGTTCTGGCACGCTGATGCACTGTATAAAAAAGGACAGAGCTGTCAGTGCTTTCTGAGGAGGGTCTGCTCTTTCAACGTCTACAGTAAGATGCTGCAGATGTTCTATCAATCAGTGGTGGCCAGTACCATCTTCGCTGTCGTGTGCTGGGGTAGCAGGACGAAGGCTGAGAACACCAACAGTATTAACAAGCTCATCAGGAAGGCGTGCTCATCGGAGATAGTCTTGGAGAGGAGGATGCTCCTCAAACTGCGGGGAATCTTGGACAACACGGCTCACCCCCTCCATGACACACTGGTCAACCTGAGGAGCATCTTCAGCAACCGACTGGTTCCACCAAGATGCAGAAAAGAAAGCCACAGGAGATCATCTTTTCCTGTGGCTATCAAACTACAACTCCTCCTCCTTTTGTCATGGGGTAGATTGACTACGCTACCCCCCCCCCCCCCCCCCTAATCTGTGCACCTCCCCAATCCTGGACTCGTCACTTCCATTTCATGTTTCATGTATCTTGTTGTGTTTTATGACCAGTGTTGGCAGACCGATTTCCCTCCTGGGATAAAGTTCTATATCGTATCGTCGACATTGGTAAGAGTTGTTGGAGACATGCTGAACATCCGTAGTCTTCTGAGGATATGCTTACTTGGCCCTAGTGTCAATGGGATAGGACCCGGATAAAGTGTGATTATATTTACACTTGAGACCTTGAAGCTCTTGACAAACCATTTCAGCACCACTGGAGCATGTACACCATCCATTACTTGAAGTCAATGATCAGTTTTGTCTTGTCTTGCTAACAATGAGGAAAAGTTGTCTCAACACCATGTTACGAAGCGCTCATCTCCTTGTACATGAGCTTGTCCTCTAACCGCACTTGTAATGCTGCAGAAAGTTTATTGTATTTTGCAATATGCATCGCATAAGGAACCAACAGAAATATTTGCTGTTTTATTTGTTGGCAGTGTAAATAGTCTGAAATGAAAGCATTGCCTTGAATTTGATTTGAGGATCAGTTTTATGCACTGTTGTTGAGGAGGAGATAATTATGGTGCAAAGAAAATAATTCACACAGATGGATCTCATTGTCCAACTTGATACAACTTGTAAAACAATTACAATTGTTACTTTCGATTTTTATTTTTAATGAAACATCTGATATCTTTGCTAAGTGGATGGCAAAGTAATTCAATAATGCCTCCATAGCACAGATTGGACACGAGGAATGAATTGAGCGACTATTTGCATTACATGGGCTGAATGGGTTGTAAACCGTTTCAGCTTTTTTGTTTAGAGATGCAGCACAGAAACGATCCTTTGGCCCACCGGGTTCGTGCTACCACCGATCCCTGCATATTAACACAATCCTACACCAGCTAGGGACAATTTTTACATTTACCAAGCCAATTAACCAACAAAACTGTATGTCTTTGGACTGTGGGAGGAAACCGAAGATCTCGGAGAAAGCCCACGCAGGACAGGGGGAGAACGTACAAACTGTATAGACGGCACCCGTATTCAGGATGGAACCCATCAGAAATGTTAAAACTTAAAAATTACTCCAGGAATTTGACAGGTGGGGGGGAAGGAGCTGTTGGATTTTGACAGTATTGGGGGGGGGGGGGGGGGGCGGGGGCTGTTTCCATGTAACCTTCCTGCAATAATCAAACATGATTATTTCAAGAACACAATTTTGACCTCCAGTGGCCATTGAGATTTATAGACAATCGCTTCTATTGACACTTGTGCAACATTACCCCGTCAAACAAAGTATTATGCAGACTTCAGTGCTGTTGGCTTTAGCAAGAAAAAAACTGTCCTTTTGAAAAGATCTTTTTTATTTTTGATAACCCTGCAGGGAAAACATTTTTGTCTGAAACTCAATAATAGCACTGAACTCGCCATTGACACAATTGTCTTTGTAACATGATTTTCCTTAACACGAGGCTTCTTAGGAATGCAGTTATCTTGTACCTGTGTTTAGAAGTTACAGGGGATAGATATCCTCTGCATTAATCTGTCAAAAGACTACTTGGTTTTAATTTTGGATTGTGGTGTTGTTGCTCGTCCATTTTTGTTTCAATATGCTGTGACTAAAGACCAGAGTTTGACTGTTGACCTATTTTTAGTTTGGATTTGCAATGTGGAGGAGTCAGTGAACTAATATCAGCATTTCTTTCCAAGCCAATATTCCTAACAGTCTGATTATACTCCATTGCTATTTGGTTTGCATGGGGACACAAATTAGTGACGTTTTGGGTAGGGATGCTCTTCAGACTGGTTCATATGCCTATTGCTATACTCCCAAAACGTAGGAAACCATTCCAATCTTGTACATGCCGAGTGATTACCAGGTGGATAGTGGAAAAGATTCAAGGGTGTTTTTAAATTTTTGGTAAAAGTGCAAGAATTCTGGGAATATTTGTCCTGTGAGTTGTCAAATCAGAGAAGGTATATTTGAGATGGAACGGAGGGAGTGCTTTGACAAATATTAGCCTAGATGGCAGCAAAATATAGGTAAAATAGAGTGTTTCTCTGTTTCCAGATGTGACAGGTGGAATTTTAATTTGCTAGCAGCAATGTCTGCCATTGCCACATTGGCTACAATGATTTTTGAACTATGAAGCTCGAGTGGAAGCACATTCTTGGTTCAGAAGGACTGTCCAAGGAATTGCTTCTAGACAAAGTGGCATTTTTGTAATCATCTTGTGATCATGTGTTATTTTGCCCTTCACACATTTGTTATGTGGGAGCACTGAATGTCAATGAAATCTTTGGTGGAAATTTTGTTGTGTTGTGATTACTGTTTAATTGAGAACTTGCATATCTGTGCAAGGTGTAGCATTGGATTAGAATTGATGATGTATATTGCTTCACATTTAATTCTGGCACCTCGTACCGGCTAGTTCCCATGCTATAAAGCTCCTTTATAAATTGGTTTGCTGAATGCACTGCATTTATAATGTACATGTGCTATGGTAAAGAGATCCCAGCAGCATGACTGGTATCTTAATTATATTTAATTGCATTGCTATTTATATTTAAGTGCTATGATGGAAGGCATGGGAGACATAACAGTCAAGAATACTATTTAATGCTGAATGAAATTGAATGCATAATTAGAAGGAACAATTAAAGAATTTTGTCTTCGCAATTTTCAGTTGTAGTCAGTTAATTGACTGCCTCTGCATTGTAAGACTCAACATATATATATATATATTACACACACACAATATTGTGTGTGTCTTTTTACAGTACTGCACAAAAATGTGACAAAGGGGGTTAAATTTCAAATTCCTTCAAAAAAGTTGACAAGCACTTTATTGGGTTCATGGCAAACATAGTATCAACAAAAAAATACAAGAAAAGATAGCATATTGAAGGCAAGTTTCCGAAAATGGCATCAGAAAACACAAATACATTTATGTAATGATTGTTGCGTGGTGTCCACCAGTGACCTGGTTGGCACAGAAAGTGCATGTGTTTCTTATTCCTTTCTAGGATTATGAATACCACATGGAACAATAAAATTGCAAACACCGTTTTCACTTGATCACCTGCTCATGTAGTAGAATACTGCATCCATCTGAGTGGACACCGCAACGCGCATTACACCATACACACAAACGTACGTTATGGTGAACGTAAGGTTTGGTGTCCCAGAAAATGAACGTTACATTGTTAGCGAGAACCAAGCATTTTCACAAACGGTACATTACCTTATGGATTTGAGCTATCAATGGCCGATGATTTGTCAGAACGTTTGATTTGGGCTGATTTTTTTTTTAGTAAATAAAATGTCTCCCTAACGGTCGCTGCAGATCTTCCCGAAGTTGACACGAAGGAATAAAGTTAGCGACTTGGTCCGTATGAAAGGTAAACAAGAGCCAAATTGAAGATTGGCTCAGTTTCTTAGTTTTGATGACCAATTTATGTCCCCAAATTTTTTTTTAATTGATTTTAGAAAGTAGGAAAATATATCGTAAACGGTCTTTGTGTTTTTCACACCACAATGTTTTTGATATATTAAATTGGAAAATAAGAAAAACTAATTAACTCGCCCAAAAATCGCAACTACCCTAGGATACCTCGTTGGGTTATTGAAAAGCATTAGATGTTTGGACCCTTTGTGATTTAACTTACGGAGGTACTGACCCCGATAACGGTCGTTGTGACAATAGACACCAAGCATGATGACCATTACGAGAATTTACTGTATTATCTTTATGTTACTATTTTTCTCCTGGTATTGATGAAGATATTTCCCTAGATCATTATCAAAATGTGTTTGTATGAGGGGCCACATGAAGTTTATTTATGAATTAAATATTCACGACTAAATGTGGCAGAGTTTTTAATGGCACATTTTTGGTGTCCAAATTGGTGGTAAAACAATGAAAATTTGTCTGTCATGAAAAAAGTTTTTGACTTTCGTTCTTGAAGTTATCTAATTTATTTCTGTTATTTATAAAGTTTCACATGATGGGTAGATTTTGTTAAGAACAGTGTGTTGGTGTTCACTGCTGTTTTAACCACATGATTTGATCATGGTTAGCAAGCTCGGTCATGCTACTACTGAACGTAAATCTTTTTCTGAAAAGCTATCCAGGAAGAATCAATTGTTCCTTACAATCCATCCATCCGTTCCCTTAATTCCAGTTGCATTTTGAATGGTTCCAATGTTATCATGTAGAATGTATGAATATTTTCTTGTGGCTGACACAAGCGACTGCAGCTGCTGTGATATTGAGCAAAGCAGAAACTGCTGCTTCCGTCTTTAGTTTTCTCTCTGACCCACTGAGTTGCTCCATTGGTTTATTTTCAGATGGTTCCACTGCTTCTAGGTATTTTTGATGTTTGGAATAGAACATTGGAAAATGATCACCAATGTATCCATGAATTCTAGGGCCACCTTCTTGAGTACTCTGGGATTTAGACCATCAGGCCCTGGGGATTTATCTGCCTTCCAACAGTTTACTTAACACCGTTTCCTGACTCTCTCTCCCTCTCTCTCTCTCTCCCTCTCTCTCTCTCCCTCTCTCTCTCTCCCTCTCTCTCTCTCCCTCTCTCTCTCTCCCTCTCTCTCTCTCCCTCTCTCTCTCTCCCTCTCTCTCTCTCCCTCTCTCTCTCTCCCTCTCTCTCTCTCCCTCTCTCTCTCCCTCCCTCTCTCTCTCCCTCTCTCTCTCTCCCTCTCTCTCTCTCCCTCTCTCTCTCTCCCTCTCTCTCTCTCCCTCTCTCTCTCCCTCTCTCTCTCTCTCCCTCTCTCTCTCTCCCTCTCTCTCTCTCCCTCTCTCTCTCTCCCTCTCTCTCTCTCTCCCTCTCTCTCTGCTCTCTCTCTGCGCTCTCTCTGCTCTCTCTCTGCTCTCTCTCACTGCAGCTCAGAGCCCAACCTCGCCATCCTATAGTGGTAACATTCACATGGGGTCCCCTCCACACCCACACCCCACGGTAGACGCTCGAATCACAAAGGTAAACGCACAGGCCCTACGTTCTTACAATGAGTCTAAATGTTTCAATTTTAAACTTGAACACTAAATTTGACTCGTGGAAAAAGTCAAACATGTTTGACTTTTTTCACGAGTTCACAAGTTTCACGGGTACCTGCCGTTAGCGCCACGAGTGGACAAGTTGATCGCGCGAGTTCCGACGTTCCCGCTACGTTGGCTGTACGTGGTCACCACGAGTGAAAACTCGGGGTCACTAGTGGGGCAACTCGCACCGTGAGACAGGGGCTTAAGGCGGGAGGTGCAGCTGACGGTCCCCAGCCCGTCGGGGAACGGGTTCCTCGGGAGTTCGAGCAGATTTGAGCTGGAGTTAGCGCTTCTTCTCCGCGCTGGCTGTAAGCCTGTGGCCCGCCACTGCTCTGGGCGGTGTCCCGTCACCCCGGACATCTCCGGCAGGGATGGGACACTTGGGAGACTTGTAAATCATGCAGCAGCTCAGCTGTCGAGAATGTTTATTTTGAGTGACCTATGACCTGGGTTTGTGCAGTTGAAATACCAAACTCGCTTATTAACCCCTTTGCCCTCTGTTAAATTCTAAATTTCTCCCATTCTGGTATGCTGCTTCCTCTGGCCAATTTATATGCCTCTTTCTTGAATTTAGTGTAGATGGGGCGTGTTGGGCAGTGTGGGTAAGTTGGACCGAAACCTGTTTTCATGCTGTAGGACGCTGACTCTATAAATGCTTTTCACTGGTACTGGGATAACGGCAATCATTTTAAGTGAGATGGGGTGACCTTGGGTTAGTGTGCAAATGTTAGCAAATACGCCTGGTCTGTCGCTTTCTGTGGGTTCATTCTCTAGAAGGCCGATTTGAAGACTGTAACAGTGACTCTGGCTGCCGGTGTGGGTGACATCAATAGGCTGACCTGCTCAAGATGTGTACCAAATGCATTGAAACCTGTGGCTCTGTTTTTTGTGTAATGAACAGATGGGTGGATGTGATTATTATTATTCCTTTAACTACTTCCAAAGTTGCTCTCAGTCTGTGCTATTTGGCAAAGACGACTAATTATTGTGTCTTTCAATAATGTTAAAGGAAAAAGTAAACTTTAAATAGGCAAACTAGTGGTTTGCAAAGGCACCAGCACAATTTGGTTCTGATTAGTTTACAGATTGCAACTAGAAAGCAAGAATATTAGAACTTCCGCATTGTCATTCAGTGCTCCAATAGAACACGGATTCTTATTAAATCATTTGACTTTTTAAAATTAACTATGATGTCTTCTAGAGCATATAACATTCATTTAATGGATCTGATTAGAGCTTTCAATAGAACAAATGTTTCCCTTGCGACTCGTAGCTCATCTATGCAGAAAATGAATTCCGTGAATGTACACAAGATGATTTTCTAAATTGATATGTTGAGAATTTGGTAACGTTTTTTTGGGGTGCAAACATTAAATTAAATATTTGGGCAGTAAAAAGAAATCTGATTGGACTTTTAGTTGATTTGGCCTGGCAAAGGATCATGAATATGGGTTGGTAGATTTATGTGATGGAAAGATAGGAGGTCAATGAACTTGAGCGGAGTATGATGAATTGACACCAGTGCAAAATCTGAGAATGATTTTATTTCGCAATAGTGGTTATGAGAAATTTCCGATCGGCCTTCATACTGCATGTTAATTGTTCTAGCTGCTGAATGCGATATGTGAAGTTTTATTCTACACCAAATATTATCTGTGAAGGAAAGCATTCAAATGCATTTTGGGGCTTCTCTGGACCAATGACCTTTGAGTTAGCAGGGCAATAAAGACAAAACTAAGTAAAGAAGCATTATGATGGAGAGATTGTCTTTGCTCCTGGATGCTCTATATGCTTGAATGTGCATGTATGAACATTTCCTAATTCTTTAATGAGCCTCCTTCACTGATTCCAACAGTAAATCTCTGCCACCATCTCTGCAGTATTCCTAGCATAACAATTGCATCAACTTGAGTATGTGATAATTCATCACCAGGTTTTGAAGCATTTAGGAAAGAGCAATAATAGTTGGACCTGTGACAGTTGCAGCTCACAAATGAATAAAGCGTCATCTAAGAATCACAACATTAAAAATAATAGGTGTTGTAGATTTGTGCATAGATGTACAGAGGCATGAATATCTTACGACAGACAAGGCTAAAAAAAACTGCAGATGGCAGAATCTAAACAAAAAAACAGTGCTAGAGGCAGCCAGTGAGTCAGGCGGCAGTTGTCAAGGGAAATTATCAGGCAACATTTTTGGAGTAGACCTTTCTTCAAATTCATCTGCAGGAGGTATTTTCTTACTCCCAATTGTCGTCCACCATGGACCTGAAAGGGTCAAATGTCTGGGAAATAGCAGTGGCGTAAATGAACTGAGACAGCAACTGGAATACTGAAAGATCATGTGCCTATTTCCCTCCACAGATGCTTCCTGAACCGCTGAGTTCCTTCAGCATTTTGTTCTTTGGTCTCTTATTACATTGTTGTGTGAATACAACTTTTTCTATCCTAAACTGTATTGTTCCATGGAATTCTTTGGTTTTAATTTTGTCATTGGATCATTAGGGTTGGTGCATGGATATTGTCATGTAAAGTTGAATGTGTACATAAGGGTCTCTTAAGATCGGTATACTTTAATGGTGTAAATGCTATAAAACAGTAGTTTTAAATTTTTTTTAAACTGGAGTTTGTATTTACCAACTGAAAATAAATATGGTGAGGTTGACGTTGGATGCAGACTTGTAAATCATGTTCATTTAACTTTGAACATCCAATAAATATCCTTTTTATTTTCAGATATTCAGGAATTTTATGAGGTGTCTTTGCTGGATAATCAACTGGTTCTTCCTCAGAAAACGACTGGCATTATTCCAGCTGTCCGTAACTGGGATATTTCTAGCCTTCCAAACACTGCTGTTACATCGGAATTGCTACCCATCAGCCTTAGCCCCAGTGCAGAGGTAAGTGTGCATTAAAGTAAAACCAATAAGACAATAAAAGTCCAATTAATAATAAGGTGTCTGAATAGAATCCATTAAATCATTTTGTATTAATTAAAAAAAACAAAGTAAAAACCATAAATTGGCTCAAAATAGCAAATCAGGCAGCATCTGTTTAGCGCAAAGTAGTTTTGAATCACTGATCTTTCATTGAAAACAAGGGTCAGCCTGAGTGATCAGCAGACTGACAGACTGTAGGATGACCTTGTGAAATTTACCTAAAGGTATCCTTGTACGTAGTTATTGTGGCAGAATTGCTTGCTGAGTTGTTGAATCTCTCCAACATCCTTTTACAACCAGGTTGCTGAATCTGAAATTTGAATTTAATTTAATGCCCTCTGCATAGATGTAAGTGAATGGTAACATTTATGCTTCAAATGTATTGGGGTGCATACCATCTTTTGCAGCTGTGATAAGTTTGAGATAAACAGTACCTTGGTGGGACCGAATTTTACTTAAGTTAATTAGAAGTATGTTTACACAAATGCGCACACACCCCACACATTGGAGACAGTTTATTAATTACTTAAGGATGATTGGTATTAATTTGGATTGTTTCGTAGTACTAATCATTGATTCGTAGTCTAAAATTGTGTTCAAAGTTTTGTTTAGAAATGCAGTGTGGAAACGGGCCCTTTGGCCCAACGAGTCTGTGCCGACCAACAATACATTAGTTCTATCCTACACTAGGGACAATTTACAGAAACCAATTAACCTACAAACCCGCATGTCTTTGGAATGTGGGAGTAAACCAGAGCACGCGGAAAAATCCTGCGCAGTTACAGGGGGAATGTACAACTCTATACAGCCAGCACTCCTCGTCGGGATCGAACCCGGGTCTCTGCCACTGTAAGGCAGTAGCTCTCCAGCTGTCCCATTGTGCTTTCCTGTATTTTGTCATAACCAAGGCTCGATTAGATACTTTTTAACAGAATTGGAATGCTATTTTGTTTTGGTCTGCTGTTAGAAATGTGCTAACTTATGAACAGAAGCAAAGGAATAAAAGCAGGCCATGTGGTCCATGAATTAATTTTGGAGTTCAGCAATGCATGGTTGACCTTCCTTGTCCACTTGTCTGATTATCATACTCTATTCCATTGTTTTCTGTGTTGAATGTTCTGTCAGATGATTCACTTGACGTGTTTATATGAATTCTCAGTTTGGGATGTAATGAGCAAGGCCAGCAGTTATTGCCAATCCCAACATATCCTTGAGAAAGTAAGCGTGCTGCTAATTTGAGCGCTGCAGTCCTTCTGATGAAGGTACTACACATTGCTGTTGAGTAGGACATTCCAGGATTTAGATCAAACAATGAAGGACTCGATATCTTTCCAAGTTGGAATAGTACTTGACATGGAGGGGAAACCTGCATAGGTTTCATGCAAGTGCACATGCTGTTGTTGCCCTCTTTGGTGACAAAGTTGTGGGCTTGGGAGGCACGGTCATTTTATCATGGCTGAGGCTTGGAGTTCATTTTGTGATTAGTGGGAAGGTACCATTGAGCTGCTTAAGAGTTGTTATTGTATTCGTTCAGGTAAGTGGAGAGTTTTTAGTTGACGGCTGTTTTGTAGGTGACAATGCCAACCTCTGATGTGTACTTGCAGCCAAGGTACTAGTGCAGCTGGTCCAGTTGAGTTTTTGCTCTGTGGCAATCTGCAGGACCTGGGAGACTTTATGATGGCAATATCATTGATAGATGCTGTATCTCTGTTACAGATGGTCATTTCATGTAGAATTAGATCCTTCAGACCATGCATGTCTACCAACCATCAAGAAACAACTACAGTAATCTAATTTTCCAGCACTTGACCTGCAGCCATCTGTGGCCTGGATTCATGTGCACATTCAAATTCTACAATGTTGCTAAAGTCTTTGCTTCCACTACTCTAGGCATTATGTTTCTGGTTCCAATCACCCTGGGAGGGGGGGATAAAAAATATTCCTAAAATTCCCTGTAAACCACTTACATTTACCTTAAAAACCTATGCCTTCTGGTTTTAAACACATCTACTATAATGATAAGGCAGACCAAAATGCTGGAGAAACTCAGCGGGTGAGGCAGCATCTATGGAGCTTGGTCGAGATGTACCCTGGCCCTATCCCCGAACTCTACCTCCGCCACATTGACGACTGCATTGGTGCTACCTCTTGTACCCACACACAACTCACTGACTTCATCCATTTCACCACTGACTTCCATCTGGCACTCAAGTACACCTGGACTATTTCCGACTTTTCCATACCATTTCTTGACCTCACTATCTCCATCGCAGGTGATAGACTCCTGACCGACACACACTAGAAACCCACTAACACCCATGGCTATCTAGACTACACTTCTTCGTACCCTGCTTCCTGTAAGGACTCCATCCCATACTCCCAATTCCTCTGTCTACGCCGTATCTGCACCCAGGATGAGGTGTTCCATACCAGGGCATCAGAGATGTCCTAATTCTTCTGGGAACGGGGGTTCCCCTCTTCTACCATAGATGAGGCTCTCACCAGGGTCTCTTTTATATCCTGTGACTCTACTCTCACTGCCCATCTCCACCCCCCCCACTCGTAACAAGGGCAGAGTCCCTCTTGTCCTCACCTTCCACCCTACCAGCCGTCACGTACAACAAATAATCCTCCATCATTTTCGCCAGCTCCAATGTGACCCCACCACTTGCAACATCTTTCCATCTCCTCCCCTGTTTGCTTTCTGCAGAGACCGCTTCCTCCGTAGCTCCCTAGTCAATTCGTCCCTTCCCACCCGAACTGCCCCCTCTCCGGGCACTTTTCCTTGCAACCGCAAGAAATGCTACACTTGTCGCTTTACCTCCCCCCTTGATTCCATTCAAGGACCCAAGCAGTCTTTCCAAGTGCGGCAGAGGTTCACCTGCACCTCCTCCAACCTCATCTATTGCATCCGCTGCTCTAGATGTCAGCTGATCTACATCGGTGAGGCCAAGTGTAGGCTTGATGATTGCTTCGCCGAACACCTCCATTCGGTTCGCAATAACCAACCTGATCTCCCGGTGGCTCAGCACTTCAACTCCTCCTCCCATTCCAAATCCGACCTTTCTGTCCTCGGCCTCCTCCACGGTCAGAGTGAGGCCCACCGTAAATTGGAGGAACAGCACCTCATATTTTGTTTGGGCAGTTTGCACCACAGCGGTATGAACATTAACTTCTCTAATTTCAGGTCGTCTTTACTTTCTCATCCCCTTCTCAGCTCTCCCTCAGCCCACTGGCTCCATGTCTTCCTTTCTTCTTCTCGCCCGCCCCAACCCTCACTTTCAGTCTGAAGAAGGATTTCGGCCCGAAACGTTGCCTATTTCCTTTGCTACATAGATGCTGCCTCACCCGCTGAGTTTCTCCAGCATTTTGGTCTACCTTCGATTTTCCAGCAGTTCCTCCTTAAACAAAATACTATAATCATCAGATTGGCTTAAGTCAAGAAGGTTGCAAAATGCCGAAATTGAGGAAACTATGTTGAACAACAATTACATTTCCACCTTTAGGTAATCTACGCTGATTGTTTCTCATCATTTATTGCTACCCTGCCCTGTGTCCTTAAACTGCGTTGCTAACAGTCAGTTTCTTTGCTCCTTATCACCAAATGTATTGACTTGCAGACAAACAATACTCAAAAATCACTATATGGCAACGATACCTCTGTATTGTAATTAATAGCATCAAATTGATAAAAACAATAATAAGTAGATCGAGGTGTCCACGGTCCCATGTAACATTCTGGAAAAAATTGTTCTCTGGATCATTTCCAGTGATTTATTTTCCATATTGTGACCTGAACTCCACTGTACTCCAGCCATTGCTTAACCAATGTTTTATAAATATGCACCGTACGTTTACTGCTCAATTCTAGGCCCTGGTAAAAAAAAGCCGATGCAAATTCAAATTGCACCTGCAAATTACCAACTAATCAATATTGTCTTGGAGCCTAAAGGGCTTGTCCCACTTGCGTGTCCTTGGCTCGCAAATTACACGACCCCTTGGTCGCTTGTGGTGTACGGGCACCGTATGGCCGCGCGGGGCCGGTCCCACTTAGAAGCGCGGAGGGGTATGGAGTTGTGCCGGGCCAGTCCCGACATCGCGTGGGGCTCCGAAATTCTTGCAGTGAACTAAATCTTCGCGTGCCAACGGCCTGTCGCGGAACTGACGGCCAAAGTGGGGCAGGCCCGAGACCCTGGCGCGACGCAACGTCTCACCTTCAACAACAGCAGAAGCAGGCAAACGATCGCCGATCTCTGCCTGGGCCTCACGGCCGTTACGGTCCGGATCCACCCCCACTTCTGCTCCCAGAGCAGGGCCAAGAAAATTGAAGATAGACACAAAATGCTGGAGCAACTCAGCGGGACCGGCAGCATCTCTGGAGAGAAGCAATGGGTGACGTTTCGGGTCAAGACACTTCTTTTCAGACTGAAGACACGAAACATCATCCATTCCTTCTCTCCAGAGATGCTGCCGATCCCGCTGAGTTACTCCAGCTTTGTGTCCATCTTCAAATGATGTCACGTGTTCCAGACAGCTGTGCGTACGCATGTAATCGCGCCCGACCTTCACTCGACTGTCTCGGCTCAACGCGACCATGAGGTCGTGTAATGTGCGTGCCAAGGACACGTAAGTGCGACAGGCCTTAAAGCTATCTTCCTCACTCAAGAACACCACCGATTTTAATTCCAAATACAAACTTAATCACATTTCCAACAGTCTCATCCAAATCATTTAATGTACATAACATAAGAAAGGCTTTCAGTGGTCAGACTTTTAATCACAAAATACTTGTATCCGCTGTCATACATTACACTCTGTTATCACTGGGCAGCAAATAATGAAATGCCACTATGTGCACTGGTAATTGTGGAATTTGGAACAGTAGAAATTCTACCAGCAGTGGACAATAAATTGACATGGTGAGGATACATTGTTAAGGGGGTAGTGAGGGTTGTACGTTGGCGGCACAAAAACAAGAATTGGGTTTGGAGTGAACAAATCTGCAGATGCTTGAAAGTTTGGAACAAATGTAAAAAATGTTGGAAAAATTCGGGTGTCTGGCATCAACAGTGGGGAGAAAAACAGTCAACATTTTGGGTCCAAGGACCCTCCATTAGAATTAGAAAATTAGATTAATGTATTCTTTGCGCCCTAAAAGAGGGAGTGCCTATAATTGTGTGGACTAAAATGATTAAATTATATTTAAAAATGAAACCCGCATTGGTGACTGGAGAAAAGTGAAACTTAAAGAAAGACATGTGCTAGGAGGAAGGAAAAATTGTGCCTTTCTGAAATAATGACAGCAGGTACATAGATGAAAAATAAGGTCAACTGCCTTCTATCCCAGCAATGGAGCAATAGTGAAATGCCACTACTTGCTGTAGGTTAAAAGGCCCATTAATGCCATAACGCACAAATTTATTCTAATTAAAATAGTAATTCTAGGTAATCATAATGGTGCAAAACTGAACTCCATAGTGCAGTCAAAGTCCATAAAAGATCACTGTTGCTGAAGTACTGGTTAGCGTTATGCAGGGTTCAAGAGCCTGATAATTACTGAGAATAAACTGCTCTTGAACCTGGTAGTCATGGTTTTTGAGCACCTGTACGTCTTCCTGAAGGTAAGAGTGAAATGAGATCAGAGACAGGATAGTGTGGATCTTTGATATTTGCTGCATTTTTGAGGCAGTGTCTTCAATAGATCCTTTGGATGGTCAATACTTGTGATATAACAATATCACAAGTATGTTATCAAGTTAGACAGACCACAGCAATTTTATTTCTGGTCTGGTTAGAATAAATTAATCTTGGGGAGGGAGAGCGTGGAGAGGGGTGTGGAATTTAACATTAGTCCTGATGCAAAACTTTATTTTGAAAGTCTTGAGGAAAGGTTGCTAATGCCCATTTATTGATACCCAATGAATCTTTATACCTATTCCACTTGTACACAAATGGGCATTGATTAAACTGCCTTACCTTAATTAAAATCTAACTTTTGTGTAAGCTTGTGTATGGACTAGGCATTTGGGTATAATAATGTACTGATATCCTCTTGTAGCTGCACACACTAGTAGCTTCAGAAGCAAGGTGATTTTTTTTGAGGTTGTTAGGAAGAGAAAGCAAATGATTGTATATTTAGCAATAATTTGTTGAATTCACAAACATGCGGAAGGGCAGTGTAGCTGTTAGACCTGGAAAGAATGTCAAGTTTCCTTGTGACATAAGTAAGTGAAATTTCTACTGATGCAAATGATTTGAATAAAATCTGTAGGTGTTTCTTCGCAGTGTTGGATCTGCAGGATGGTGTGTGTGGGCAGTGAGGTGTTATGTATAGCTGTTCTGTGATGATCCCTCTGTGTCTCTTGCATTGAAAGGAAATGCGATGAATGACACGCAATATTTTGCTTATAATTAGTTTTCCAGTTTTGTGTCTAACCCACAATGAATATATTTGAATTGAAGGGTTTTTTAAAACAAGCATGACAACTTTTTGCTTGTAGGTTAAGTGAAGAAATTTGCCAAGTATTTTGGATTATTGGTAACACATTCTGTACAGCTTGTCTGAAACTCATGAATATTTATTTACAGCACAATGGGACTGAAGGAATAATGTAATGTTTGTACTCAAATGGGAAAATCCTGTATTGTTAGTAGTGGTTTACAAATGTCAAAGCTTTGCTCGAATTAAGCTTCTGCAAAATGTCCCGGTCTGTAACGTTGCCTATCTATGTTCTCCAGAGATGCTGCCTGACCCACTGAATTACTCCAGCACTTTGTGTCCTTTTTTGACAGTGTGATTGTAGTACTCTAATTTTCAATTCCTTTGCCTCCACAGATGCTGCTTGACCACTGATTTCTTCTTGCAGTACTTTCTTCTTGCTCCAGTTTCCAGCATTTGCATTCTCCTGGGGGGGGGGGGGAGGGTAGGTGGATGTTGGGGGGGAAGGAAGGAGAAAAATCATGAGCTTCAATTCTTTTATATCCAGGTGTTTATAGTAGAATTAATGTTCGAACATGAGAAGTCGGAGTGGATGTAGACTAAATCCACCATGTGAGCCTTTTTTGAAGTACCTCCAATGTAAGTATAATCCTAAATAAGGGGATGAAATGCATCTTCTGCGTACTTGTCCGAAGACTTTTAAACTGCAGTAAATTCATTTTGGAATAAAGTCCAACAGTCCATTTGACCCAATTACTTGCAGTAAATTCATTTTAATTTGGGCGTCCTCCTACATGAAACACAGATTGGTTTGTACTGCTGTATTCTGTATTCTTTAATCCTTTTAAACAGTGTTCTGCATTTCTCCAAAACAAAGTGAAAATCTCACATTCCTGATGGTGTTCATCGGCCAAATTATTGCCCACTCTGTTCAATTTCCCTCCTGGGATGAATAAAGTTATATCGTATTTATTAGAAATGAATAGCCATAAAACTTGAAGTTGTAAACTCCAAGTATAATGTAACTAATAGTTCTTGATGATAGCTATTTTTTGGGTGGGGGGAAGATGGAATGTGACTAGAAAGGCCACCATTCAATACAGTTGATTTGTTCCTATACAGATGATGGTAAGGTCTTGAGGTGTCAGATGGTAGTGCTGGTGACTTTGAAAAAACAAGAGTAGGTAGTTAAACAGTCTTGTTGGAGATGGTCATTATTGAGGTTACTTGCACATCAGACTATGCCTGGATGTTACTCATATCTTGCTGTGTGTATGGTCTGTTCATTTACCAAGGAGCTGCAAATTCTCTACATTGTGCAATCAATCATTGTGGCCCTTGTGGCTAAGGGGATCAGAGGGTATGGAGAGAAGGCAGGTACGGGATACTGAGTTGGATGATCAGCCATGATCATATTGAATGGCGGTGCAGGCTCGAAGGGCCGAATGGCCTACTCCTGCACCTAATTTCTATGTTTATATGTTAATACCAAACAATACTAATTCAGGAGAAGCTGAGGTGGACCATGTATTCAACACTTCTGGCTGAATATATTTGCAACTGCTTTAGCACTCCATTGGCCTCTATCCCCGAGGATGGGGATGGTTGGAGTTACCTCCTTATTGGTTGTTTAATTGTTCCCTGTTATTCACAAGTAGCCCTGGTAGACTTCAAAGCTTCTATTTGATCTGTTGGCTGAGATCTTTTTGCTCTGTTATTACTGTTCTCAGTGCATCTTCTGAGTGTTAGTCAATATAGAGTTTTGAATCATCAATTGAGAGGAGAGAGTTAATATTCCTGGAAGGTTTCCTTGACCTGATTGTGCGAGACTTTGTTCTGGATATATGTTGAGGAAAGCAAGAGCTTCTCCCTCCCTCCGTATTATTGACACCACCTCTCATGGTCAGTCTGCCTGGTGGGACATGATATATCTAAAAATTGTCATGAAGTCCGACACTTTAAAATACAATTTTGTGAGGTAGGCGTCATTCCTGATTGGGATACGAATTCGGAAATGATTTAGGGAGACTTTAAGGTTCACGGGGTGGAAGTGTTTCTAAATCTGGTGCTCATGTCAATACAAGGTGGTCTTCCAGTTAAATTTTTGTTTTTGTATTTAAAAGGTAGTGATAATGATGGAACAACCATTGCCGTGTCGGAGAATAATTAAGTCAAGTAGTGGTGTTGGTCTGGAATTGCATATGGGCCAGGCTCGGCAACTATGGTAGATTTCCTTTTCTAAAATGAGTGAACATGATTTTCTCTGGTCATCAGTAATGATATTCATGAAACAGTTTTTCCAAAGTCCTGGGCATTAATTAAATTAAAATCCCATGATGACTGTAAAGGGATTTAAATTTGCTTTTCTTATTGTTAGCAAGGAAAAGGGCTGTTTGACCCAACTTGTCCATGCCAGCCAAGTTGCCCCTTCTGAGCTTGTCCCATTTGCCTGTGTTTGGCCCTTATTCCTCTAACTTTGCCGATCCATTTACCTGTCCAAATGTCTTTAAATGTTATTGTCCTGCTTCCTCTGGCAGCTTTTTTTTTCCATACACCCACCACCTTCCTGTCAAAGCTGCCCTAGTTTAGAATTTGTGGAATAAAAATTATTTTCCAT
The DNA here is from genome assembly GCA_963514005.1 of Raja brachyura. Next base: position 12,894,040 of record OY740794.1, on the reverse strand, counting down.
AACTATTTTAGTGCTATTAGAGCTATGGATGTTGCTCCCATAACGCTCACCCCCTAACACTTTAGTAGCTATTTCCTACAAATATACGTCAATATTTGCCCTCATCTTGTAGGGCCCTCTACATATTGCCTGAGGAATGTTTCCCGAACACGCCTCACAAATACCAACCCTTCTAAGCCGTTGGAACAATGGCAGTTTCAGTCTGAGGAAGGGTCTCGACCGAAATGTCACCCATTCCTTCTCTTCAGAGACGCTGTCTGTCCCGCAGAGTTACTCCAGCTTTTTGTGTGTATCTTAGGAAAGTTCTAATCCTCTGCTGTGGCAACTGTATTATTCTTGCAGAAGCCTGCAACCTCCCGACGTGTTTATTTGTCTAATTCCAGTTGACATTTTGGAGGCCAATAGTACAATCCCAACAAGATGATCACCTATTTATTTATTTCTCAGCTCCATCCATATAGCCTCACTGGACAATCCATCAGTTATGCCATTGTGGTCTACTGCCAGTATTTTCTCCTTAATAAAGCAACTCGTCCTCTTATCTTAACCTGCTTTAATCTTGTCTTTAACATCCGTATCTTGAACATTATGCTCCTATTCCTGTCCTTTTTTTAGTTAGATTTCTGTAATGTCTATAAAATGCTGCCAATCCATTGTACCTACGTATCCATGCTCTGTTGATCCGCCTTGCCTGTCAGGCCTATTGCTTTGAAATAAATGCAATTATTTCTTCATTCCCTGCCATGTTCCTTGTTGTTCTCTCTTTTGAACTCGATGTTATTGACCTGTATAGATTTCTCATTACTCATACTCATTACTAATATGGTATCCCCCTGCCAATCTAGTTTAAACCATTTCCAGTAGCACTTGCTAATCGGCCAAGCAGGGCATTGGCACTTCTCCAGTTCAGGTACACCCTGTTCTTCTACAGGTTTTCTCTGCCCCAGAAGGGATCCCAACGGACCAAAAATCCAAATCCCTGCTCGCTGTACAGACTCCTCGACCACACATTCATCTGTCCACTCCTACCATCTCTAGCACATGTCAATAATCACAAGATTACTAGCCTTGATGTTCTGCTTTTTAATGTTTTGCCAAACTCTTTATATTCACTTTGTTGGATGTCATCCCTTTTCCTACCCATATCATTTGTGCCAATGATTCTTGTAGTCTGTCTACTCCCTTTTCTTGGTGGTCGCCCATCTACTTGCTGCCTTCACCTTGGCTATGACTATTTCACTAAAACTCTTATCTGTGAAGCCCTCGGCCACCTCGACGATCATTGGTATGTTCAGTTCATTCATGGGATCTGTCACGAGCTACGACTACGCGCATTTTCCACAGTATGGTTAGTTAACTGCTGTGGCACCACTGCATTCCAGCCAGCAATGGTTTTTGGCACCTTGGAAACATTTGGTTGAGGAAAATTGCTAGCTATGATTTTGATAACATTTTTTTTAAAAGCATAGCTTGAGGTAAAGACTTGAACAGTAACAAATTAAGTGGAAGGGTATAGTTGTTTGAACTGGGATTACTTGATATTTGAAACTCATTTTCTTAATTAGTTTTGCCTTTAATTTCCTTGTGTGTTCTTTATGGTTTGTTCAGTTTTCTCTTGGTGAATGAAGGAAAAGGGACTTTGCTTAATTGCACCACCTGTAAATTCAGCCGTTGATTCCAAATCTGTTTATCATTGATATCACAAAGAGCTATTTCATAGTGTTTCAATTTCATTAACTTTTTTTTTAGCTACTTTAGTGGCATCAACTACTAGATTAATGAAAACATCCACGATACTGATTAATTGCTTATAGTTAATTTGAAAAGGGCTGTAAAGAATACTGAGTTTTTAAATTGGTCCATTGAGTTTTGTCACTTTCTGACTGCACAAAAGTCTTGGTTGACATTAAAAATTCAAAGACTCCCTGTTTAAATGTAATCAATTTATAGACACCAATGGCAGTTAACTGCAGCACTTGTAATTTTTAATAGTCTGGCAGGACTCTCTAAGATGCCTACAGAAGTGATGGTTAATAGCTGGTTTGGTAGAGTGTCTAGTGGGGGAGATTGTTTGCGCTCTTCCTTATGTGACTATTCAAAAAAAAAAATTTTAATTGCCAATGCAACTATTGAAAGTGGGGCTGTACTTTTTGGCAGCTTTCCCCTTTTCCATTTCTTGTAATTACTACACGGGCTAGTGTCATGGACTAGATCACTAATTTTGTTTTAGCTGCAAAATTGGATAACCTTAATCCAATAATCATTGTGTCAGTAATGTTTGCAGAAGTACTATCTCCTTGATTTCTATTTTATGAGTACTTTGCTGTTTTTACGTTTGTTTGCTCTATAGATCCATGCTGCTGCTATTGAATGTGGCTGCCTTCCTTGCCTTGCAACAATTCTCTGCAGTCAATACAGTGAAGTGCACATCCTATTTTATCAGCAGCATCCATAATGAGATCGAGAGGAAAGCTAATTTGGCTTGTGCCATTTGTGAGCTGGTCAGACTGGAGTATGTCTGTGATTTCTATTGTCCTTTGGTCACTGATATTATCCTGGAATCGGTTGCTCAATATAAAGTGATGGGAATAGTTGAGAGATTTTTCTTTTGTTACATTGATTTCTGCTGCTTTCAGGAAATACGTTTTTACTGCCACCAGGACTCTTCCTGAAACGTTTTGCGCTGATACCTGGTCATTCAATGGATAATCATTTGATCAATTTACCTTATGGAACCTATAAATAATGTATTTTTAGTCAATTGAATATTCTAATAATAGCTGATTAAGAAAACTAATCAGGACATGTTTACATTTGTTTTGTGTAAGCTCTTAATGTCCCTCTAGGAGAGTTTCGGAAAATAAATGCAAGTAGTTAGTTCATCAGATGAAACTGCCATTTTAGGTAGGTTATGGCTGATCTATGCCTGCACTTCTCGTGACTTGATATCCCACAATACTTTTCTTCAATCAGATATCAGTCTTGAAAGCTTTGATTGCCATCCCTCATATCCACCCCCTCTTTACCTTCTGCCCAGCTTTGTGTTGGAGGGAAGCAGTAATTCTCTGTACTGTTAAATGGAAAAATACTCCTTGGTGTCCCTTGATAACCCAGTTTAGTTTTTCTTTTGTAATTATTGACGTTAATTTTTCCTATCCTTCCCTATGGAAATAAATGTAGGCACAACATAATGTATGAAATAGTAATATGAACTAGTGCAAGGATATTCTCGTTACTAATTTATCGTGATGTTTGATCTGACAATTCAAAAAAAGCAGATTCTGGACATCTGAAATAAAAAAAACAGGAGATTCTGGAAATACTCGAATTAAGCAGCAACTGTGGAAAGAAGCTGTTCATGTTTCAGGATTGGGAGCATTATGTTTTTTCTCTTTGCTCAGATGTTGCCTGACCTCTTGGTTGTTTACTGCCTTTTCTGCTGTTTTGTATTTAATTGGTATATTTCAAAAATAATAATATGTGTGATCCAACAGGAACCAAGTTGGTTTTGAGGACATTTACCTTGGAAATTGTGGTTGTATTGTGAATTCACTGTAATCTGTTAGTGATCTACTGCTTTAAATTCATTATTTAGTCTTGTTTCACTAGGTTTGTCACTTTGTCTGATTTCAAACACCTGATTTGAGGTTTCACAGCTGCAAGATATTGGTGATAGTTAATATTTGTCTCTCTTGATTTCTAAAATAATTTGTTTGTTTTTAGCGGAAGAGTTAACCAGTATAGAATGATGGCATAATTAATCTGAGACCATCAATTCTCGATTTGCTCAAGGTCACAGCAGTAAAAATGATTTGTTCCAAGCATGCCTCCCTGAGGATTCAGCTTGTGTTCATAGATTTGCTTTTTTTTGGCATTGTCTTGAATCCCATTGTATTGAATTCCATTCAAATAGCTTAAGTTTCATGTGAAATGGAAGCTGAATACAATATCCTTTTTTTATTACAAATGTTGAGTATTACAACTCTAACTTGGTAATAACGAATCATCTTTTTATATTACATTCCAGAACATCTCTACGTTTTATTGTAAACAGTGTTAAACACTAGGTGTTTGCTATTGCTATAACTTGGTATATTCTTTAATAAATGTCTTGTGAGCATGTTGAAACTTATTGCCTTGCCAATACTCATAGAAAGCTTTGGAAAATGTGTGGACATTGTGTGAGAAGAATGGACGAGTATAGTTTTCTGTCATTTGTACTATTACAATTAAAATAGTTGATTTGAGCTTTCTTTGGAAAATAAGGAAATCATTGCACGTGATCTCTCACATTATAGGCATTATAGTTGACCAGTTTGTATAAACTAAAAAGCTGACTATTTCACTGGATTGAGGGACTCCAGCTCTGACCATTGAGTGGCAGTGCAGGTGCTCTAACCGATATTTCTGTGCCCATCCCTCTATCTTCATGGTAAGGTTGCTGTCTGTTGCCGCATCTCGACAATTAATTGAAATATCATACATATGATTTATGTTTGTGAACACGTGAATTAGATTTTTCTCCACTTTCACAGCTTCTTTTGGGAAACAATTTTAAATATTACTTTCCGCTTCAAAAATGTAGTGTTTGTGGTTTATCTTGGGAAGTATTGGAAATAACCTATGTTTTGGAAAAAACCCTTGAAAACTGGCAATATTACTTTCTAAAAATGGACAGCTCTTATTTTCAGGATGTTCAAGAGGAATAAATAGATCAGTAAGTAAGCAATGTAGTACTTGACATCTTGCTGACCCATTGCACTGTGGCATGCAGCCACGTGTAGCAAAGAAAGCTCATATCTATTTTTTTTAAATGGCTTATGCTTAATAAAGTATTCCGTTTAGCTACTATCATTTAAAAAATGATTGTATTGTTTAAGACAATATCTCTGAAAGAAAAACAATCTTCTTGCCTTGCTGAAAACTTAGTAAAAATTCGATAACCTAGCATCCTTGGGATTTTGATGCTGACCATTGGATGTTACTCCTATTAATACTCCAATCCACTTTGAATTCACTTTTTTTAGATGTTTCATTGAAGCAGGTGAGCTTAAAGGGACTGCAAGAAGTAAAACGCGGTGAGTTTAAAATGAGCATGGGAACCAGGGTCCTGGTAAAGTGGATGCTGAACCATTGGGATGTCCAAACAGTTGGATAGCAGATTTGGAGTTTCACTGTACTTGCAAAGGTTCTTATCTAAATTTTGTGTAAGCCATGAAGATCCAAGGGAGACTGCAACTTGACTTGAGCCACTCTTATCAAAACCCATTTCCACAGTACTTATCCAAAACTAATGTGGAATTAGTAAATTTTGTATAGGTTCATGATAAGTTTGGATATATCCACATTTGAATCTGTAATGGGTCACATTGAAAAAATAATTCCTTTTACCAGTTACCAATCCGGTTTGTTTCTTGTAGCAGATCTTAACACAGAACATCCTTTTTGTGAACTATTTATCAACAAAAGCAGTCTGATCCAGTGATAGGATCTTAGAACCCCAAATGTGCCATTTTTTTTTCATGATGTAGGATTAAAGATAGCTGTGCCCCTCCTGTACAATTTTCGAACTCTCAGACAAAATTGAGAAGAACACTGACAAAATTAAAGGATAGTCACCTCAATTCCTCCATCCCCCCCAATACTGTTAAAGGAAATCTCAGTATGCTCAGTGACTTGATTCAACTCCGTAAATTAAACCTGCTAAATAATTTCTAACTTAAACTTGCCACTTTTTCAGTTATATCTCACTTAATGACAGTCATGGCAAATGAATTGATGCCTTGGGGGTTATGTTAAAATGGGTGACTGCAAGCAAGTTAACAATTTTTTTAAAATTCTAAATTTAGAAAGAACAATTTAGTTTGAGTCTGCTTAGTATTTTAATATCTCAACTTGGTGAGTTCCTAACTTTTCGTCAGGAATTGCTTAATGTGGCATGTAAATTTAATTTTTAGAGTCTATTGCATTTTCTCAAATGTTGCATCTCTGGACAGAACTTGATATGTTCAAGGAAATTTGAACTTTCGGGGTAAATTGAAATTCAGGGATATTATGCATTGTTAATATCTATTGAGTTAAATTCATTGATGTATACCATTCCCTGTTTGCGGTGACGAATAAAACTTCCTGTGTTTCTTCTGACATTTGTGTCAATTCTTTCACTGTCTCTTACTTCTGAAGGATCACTCTCTGCTGAATGAAATACTTGATGTTCTTCAGACTTCTGTCCCTACTCAGGTTATAAATGTAAGTACAACAAATCTGTAATTCTCCATCCTACATATTCAGTGACATTCATTTTTCTCAGTGTTTTTATTTTCTACTAGCACAAAATTCATTCATTTTATGATGACTAAGGATAAATAAATTCAAAATCTAATTGGTTAATTAAATTATAGGATCTGTTCACACGTGGTATGAAATGACAATGTTCAGGAAGAAGAGCTGCTGACTATTCTGCACTTGATTACACCAGAAAGTTGCAAAGCATACTAATTTCATTGGTACTGAATTTCATTGGATAGGTATTAAAACAAAAAAAATTGAATATAGTATGAACCATGGTGCTCGCCCGGCAATTATATTAAATTTGCTATTGAACTGGGTGTTCTCCGTTATAGTGGGAAATGGTCTCTGCTTAGGAATGTTAATGAGTACAACCATGCGTTAAATTTGCCAACAACTACATATATGCTGAATAAATTTCATACTGTGTGCAAGTTATCACAACACACAATATGACGTAAAAATGCTTCAGAAACTCAGCAGGTCAGGCATCATTTGTGGAGGCAGAGATAGACAATAGGTGCAGGAGTAGCCATTTGGCCCTTCGAGCCAGCACCGCCATTCACTGTGATAATGATTGATCATCCACAATCAGTACCCCGTTCCTGGTTTCTCACCATACCCCCTGACTCCGCTATTTTTCAGAGCTCTATCGAACTCGCTCTTGAAAGCATCCAGAGAATAGGCCTCCACTGCCTTCTGAGGCAGAGAATTGCACTCTCAGGGTGAAAAAGTTTTTCCTCATCTCAGTTCTAAATGGCCTACCCCGTATTCTTAAACTGTGGCCCCTGGTTCTGGACTCCCCCAATATCGGGAACATGTTTCCTGCCTCCAGTGTGTCCAATCCCTTAATAATCTTTTATGTTTCAATAAGATCCCCTCTCATCCTTCTAAATTCCAGAGTATACAAGCCCAGCCGCTCCATTCTATCAACATATGACAGTCCCGCCATCCCGGGAATTAATCTTGCGAACCTACGCTGCACTCCCTCAATAGCAAGAATGGCCTTCCTCAAATTTGGAGACCAAAACTGCACACAATACTCCAGGTGTGGTCTCACTAGGGCAACTGCAGAAGGACCTCTTTGCTCCTACACTCAACTCTTGTTATGAAGGCCAACATGTCATTTGCTTTCTTCACTGCCTGCTGTACCTGCATGATTATTTTCAGTGACTGATGAACAAGGACCCCCAGATCCCGTTGTACTTCCCCTTTTCCCAACTTGACACCAATAGTCAGCATATCCCCTCCTCTTTTATACTGGCTATTTCTCCTCTGCACCAACTTGACCCAACTTGAGATGGTCGAAGTTTTGGGTCAAGACCATGCATCAAGACCATGTTGGTGCAGACGAGAAATAGCCAGTATAAGAGAGAGGAGGGGCATGCTGACTATCTCTTCATCTCCAATGTGAAATGCCTAACTGGAATCCTACTCGGGAAAAGAATCAATGTGTGCACCCTGATGCACTCAAATAACAACGACATTGAGTTTTTAACAGGGTCAGTGTCACATGACTTGTTTGCTCCTAGAAGTGCATTTGAACACCCCAGCAAAACCACAGTTGTGAATCTTGCAGGGAGTTGCAATAGTTCAACAAAGGTACTGAAGAATTGTTTTGATGTGTAAAAGCCTGATGCTTGGAAGGTTTCACTTGCATTTCATTGTACCTTACTATGCATGACAATAAAGTTCCATTATGTCTTTTTGAGGATGTCATATTGTTCAAAATGGTCATGTTTGCGTATTGTATTTCATATCATTGGAGGTTTCAAAGGAAAGCCCAATTTAGTTTGGTGCAGGGATGTTTTTGACTAGTTGGGACACTCCATTATGGTGCATTTGCACAATGACTAATATTTGTATCTACAAACATTTTGCTGCCTAGCACACCAGCATTACCTGATAAATCAAGCTTGCGTTATATTATTGAATTGAAGCATCTTGACAAGGGACATGTAAACAAGACCATGTAGATCAGTAATACCAAATCTGGGAATGGTAATATCCCTATCCCATGGGGGAACTGGTCGAATTCTGTTTGAAATGTGAAAAGTAGTTGTTTGTTGTTGTTAGTTTGCTTTTCTGTGGGCCAACTGTTTTAGGCTATACAAAATAGCCTTGTATGAGTTCCATACAAGGGATAATTTAATCCTTTGTTTGTCATATGTTGCTAATATTCCCAAGAACTGGCTTTTGAATTGCAAGGGAGTAAGGTTAATTCATCAATAATTGATTCTAGTGAACAGTTTGTGAACATGAGCTTCATATCATCTACTATGTAATGTACCAGAGCAGCCCACAGGGTCCTGACTGGGATTTAAGTAGTGTTTCTTGATGAGAAAATGTTCTGATTTATATATTTTTTTAAAGAAGAGAAAAAAAAAATGTTAGTCTTCAATACACCTTAAAATGCTAATTAATTTTGTCTACAGTTGCTAGAATGGATATAATGTCAAGATCCTTTACTCAATTGGTTCCAGTTTTGTTAACCTATGCTTGAAGTTGGTTCTGCCCATATGCACCATCTCTGGTTTGGAGCGAGAACAATGTGGGTTTGCTCCAGTTTGTAGAGGTTTGCAGTGATCGATGCCAATGCACAAATTGAAGAATCTCTCGTAGATGGAAATGAAGTGCCTGAAGGGATAGGTAGGCTGATAGTTTGAAGAATAGTGTGGTCAGCAGCGCACATGTCATTCCTAGTCCCCGAGGGGTTTTGGGAACATCCAGGAACCTTTTCCTCTGTCCCTCGATAATGTATTTTAACCTTTCTCATGAGAAGAGAGTGACCATTTCAGGAGTCTGGCAGCAAGCTTGTGAGCAACATGATGTGCCAAACAGAGCTGACTGAGTGTAGTTAAGAAATTATGGGGGTGTTTGCCCAGGGGAGGGTGTTATGATTGATTTACTTGTCTTTCCTGTGAATTTGGAAAACTTTGTAAAGACCAAAATTGGTGACATTTTCCAGTGCCCTCGGTAGGCATCAGAGGTCCAGAAGCATACGGGAGAATGATGATCAGTGCCTTCTGGTCGATGGTGTGTCTTGATTGGTGTGGCTTCAAGTAATTCTTTCATTGGTGTCACATATAAATCCTACATATACCAGTCTCGCTATGAAAGTTATTTTAAGTGGGAGGTGTATGCTATCGCATGCAGAGCTGTTTTACGCCATTTAGGTTTATTGTCATGCATAGTAAGGTACAATGAAAAGCACAATGCAACAAAAAAAGAACTGCTGTTGCTGGTTTATCTCAAAGACTCAAAATGCTGGAGTATTTCAGCGGGCCCGCAGCAACTCTGGAGAAGCTGATGGGTTCCGATTTGAAACTTTACCTATCCATTTCCATCTCCAGAGATGCTGCCTGATCCACTGAATTACTCCAGGATTTTGAGTCTATGTACAGTGAAAAGCATGTTCTGCATGCTATCCAATTAATCAGATATTGTACCTAAATACAATGAAGGCAAACACGTATAGTAGGTAGAGCAAAGGAAAAGATACAGTGCAGAATGTATAGTACCTTCCATAATACCCATCATATATTTATTTGCCTCTGCACAATTTGAGATTTGTAATAGAAAAAAATCACATGTGGTTAAAGTGCATGCACATTGTCAGATTTTAATAAAGGCCATTTTAATGCATTTTGGTTTCACCGTGTAGAAATTACAGCAGTGTTTATACATAGTCCCACCATTTCAGGGCACCATAATGTTTGGGACACCGCAAATTTGTGTAAATGAAAGTAGTCATGTTTAGTATTTTGTTGCATATCCTTTGCATGCATTAACTGATTGAAGTCTGTGATTCATGGACATCACCAGTTGCTGTGTGTCTTCTCTGGTGATCCTCTGCCAGGCCTGCATTGCAGCCATCTTTAGCTTATGCTTGCTTTGGGGGCAAGTCCCCTTCAGTTTTCTCTTCAGCATATAAAAGGCATGCTCAATTGGGTTCAGATCAGGTGATTAACTTGGCCACTCAAGAATTGACAATTGTTTAGGTTTGAAAAACTTTGTTGCTTTAGCAGTATGTTTGGGATCATTGACTTGCTGTAGAATGAACCGCCGGCCAATGATTTTTGAACATGAGTTTGAACATGAGCAGATAGGATGTGTCTATACACTTCAGAATTCATTATGCTACAACCATTAGCAGTTGTATCATCAATGAAGGTAAGTGAGCCAGTACCTTCAGCAGCCATACATGCCCAGGCCATAACACCCCCACCACCGTATTTCACAGATGAGGTGGTATGCTTTGGATCTTGGGCAGTTCATTCTCTCCTCCATACTTTGCTCTTGCCATCACTCTGATATGTTAACCTTCATCACATCTGTCCACAAGACCTTTTTCCGGAACTGTGGTTGCTCTTTTAAGTACTTATTGGCAAACTGTAACCTGGTCATCCTATTTTTGTGGTTAACCAGTGGTTTGCGTCTTACAGTGTAGCCTCTGTATTTCTGTTCATGAAGTCTTCTGCGGACAGTGGCCATTGTCTCCTGAAGAGTGCTTCTGATCTGTCGGACAGGTGTTTGGGGATTTATCTTCATTATGGAGAGACTTCTTCTGTCATTCACTGTGGAGGTCTTCCTTGGCCTGCCATGCCCTTTGCGATTTGTAAGCCCACCAGTGGTCTCTTTCTTCCCAATCAGTTGATTTTGGTAAGCCTAAGATTTGGCTGATGTCTCTAACAGTTTTATTCTTGTTTCTCAATCTCATAAAGGCTCATTTGACTTTCAATGGCACAACTTTTGTCCTCATGTTGATAAACAGCAGTAAAAAATTCCAAAGGTGATGGAAAGACTGGAGGAAAGACTAGGCGCTGAGAGCTCTCTTATACCTGCATGAAGGAGGCAATTAAACACACCTAAGCAATTACAAACACCTGTGAAGCCACGTGTCCCAAACATTGTAGTGCCCTGAAATGGGGGGACTATGTATAAACACTGCGGTAATGGTGATACACACTTCTACATGGTGAAACCAAAATGTATAAAAAATACCCTTTAATAAAATCTGACAATGTGCACTTTAGCCGCATGTTTTTTTTCTATTACAAATCTCAAATTGTGGATCTTTGTCCCAAACATTATGGAGGTCACTGTAGATTTCAGCATTGTACAACATTTCCAGAGAAAGTCCAATGTCCGCAGTGAGGTGGAGGAGAATCGGACAGTACCCTAGCTTATGGCCAAACCGTTCAGAAGCCTGATAACGGAACGGATGAAGCTGTTCGAGTCTGGTGGTGCGTGTTTTCAAGCTTTTATGTTCGGCCAGATGGGAGAAGGAATATGACTAGAGTGGGATAAGTCTTTGATTATGTTAGCTGCCTTTCTGAAACGGCATGAAGTGTAGATTATGTCAATTATGTGGTCTATATGATGGACTTGACTACATCCACAACTCTCTGCAAATTCTTGTAGGCTTGGGCAATTTCTTGCCTAACAAAGCTGTAATGCAACTTGAAAATAAGCTTTCAATGAATTTGCCTGAAAAAAACAACATTCATTTATAGAAGTTCCCTTTATAGTTAAGGGATAACATATTTTTTATCTGTAGAAATGTTATGTTGAGGAACAGGTGGGTGGGGGGGTGGGAAAAGAAACCAATGAAAGGACTTTACGAATGGAACATTGAAATGAAGAGTCAGGAAGCCATGAACAATGCCAATATCAAGCTATTGGACTTCTCAGTGAGATTGTAATATTCTCTTCTGGCGGTTACCTACTGTTGATTTCACCCCCCCCCCCCCCCCCCCCCAGACCTGCATGTTTGATGAGGAAGTGCAGTGATTTTAGTTTAAGGTGGTGGGGGCGGGGGGGGGCAATGCAGACTTTTTTTAGAGGATAAGAATGTGTTATTTCAATGGTTTCTTCCCCTCCATGCCCTCATCTGCACTGCTAGCCACCATCTCAAAATAAAATTTAAACAGATATAAAACCTTCTATAAATTCATGTTGATTTTGTTCAGTTCATTATTTTCCAAGTGCCCTGTTGCGACTTCCTAAGTGCATTCTAGCATTTTGCGTGATAAGGATAGCTTAACTGGCCTGGAATTTTTTTTCCCTCGTAAAATAGTGGTGTTAGTTTCTGCTTTTTGTAGAATATTTTCTTTTCTAGAAATTACAGTTTATTCATCTTCTGTTTCGATCAATAAACTTGATATACAGGTCGTCGGGCCCTAAGGATTTATATGCTTTCAGACCCTTTTAATTTCTCGTTCCTTCATTGACACCAATTTCTCAATCATTTTTGACCTATTTCCAGGAAGCTTTTCTTCCATGAAGGCAGACCTTTTTCTCTGCCCTTATTTATTAGTGAACCTGTAAGTCACTAATGCTTTCCTCTTTATATCTATAAAAAACTGTTATAGTCGGTTCTTATTTCTTGCTGGATTCAGTTTTGCTTTTATCTTTGGTGTTCTGTGGCTGAATTCCCTATACTTGGGCTTTTAAACACTTCTTTCTTTGACCTAATACTTATTTTAACTGTGTTTTATGAGTGCTCCCATTGTGGCCCCATAACTGCAATCAGTGAGTTAGGCAACAGTTATGAAAACGCAGTGGGAAGGTCGATGTTTCGGGTTAAGATCCTGCATCAGGCTAACTTTCATTTGCAGGGGCATACAATGGAGCAGGGAAGTCTTGGTATCTTTAAAATCTATTGGTTAAAGTCACAGCTGGTATATTTTGTGCTGTTTATGTAGCAACACCATGGGTAGCACGTGCTTAATGTGCTTGCACTGGAGTTGAGGCAGAAAATATTTCACCAGACATAGCTTACTTAGGATGGTCTCTTTTTAATGAGAAACTGGATAGGCTATGCTTTTCTCAGGAGTGTAAGTTGAAGGGTATACCGAATCAAGACACATAGATTAGATGGAAAGTAAGAAACTTTGGGGTTTTGGGTAAGGGGCAAGATGTAATAGTGGGTATCTGAGGAAGCTTTTGTTTTCCACCCTGTGGGCATTGGGCATCTGACGAGTACTTGAATCACCAAGGCAGAGTGGTTCATCAGCCAAACGCTAATAAATTAGACTGATATAGATATCTATGTGATAGTCAGCAGCGACATTGTGGACTGAAGGGGCTATTCCTGTTTTGTATAACAAAATGAATGACTTCATACTGAAATTCCTTATGCTGAATTCCTCTTCTGCTTTTATCACTTCCAAAAGTTAAAATAAGTTGTAAATCTGAAATGTACATTGAACACTAACACAGTCCAAGGCTTCATTTTACCAATTCTGTCATTCTTTTTCCTACAAGCTTCATTAATTTGAATGAGAAGACAAATATTGGACATCAATAACGAGTTGAACTCTGTTTTGTATTTGAGTCAAAATTGATTTATTTTCTCTGGAGTACTTGTGGAAAGTAGGCAATTTGTGTAATGTAAGGGAAAATATCTTAAAATTATTTCTGGGGGCAGAAATGTCTAAAAACAGAGCAATTATACTGAATGAATTTGGTGCCAGTTTATATTTTAAATCATCACGTCATTTTTTTTTTCTCCCATGGTTGACATTGCATGATATGTGCTTGCTGAATATTTAAAATGTTGTATTAGTCGGTTTCCTCTAAGGATTTGCCTTTTCACCATGGTGAATATGCAAAGAGTTCGAAAATGTTTTGGTTGCTCTGAAAGTGGCAGGATTTTTTTGTTCTGAATCATTGGTTCTTTAGTAATGTCACTTTGAAGTGAGAGAGAAAGCTATTTTACATCTGGTGGAGTACTGACCAACCACATTTCCTTCAATTTGGTATTGAGAGATTGCAGTGTCAGAGTAACTGCAGTATTTGGAAGCCAAATGTGTATTTTAAAGCAAAATTTAATGATTCCCTTGTCAATTATGTTTATGAAATTCTTGACAAATTTTGAAATATTCTCAATCTTATTCTACATCTATTTGTGTTGAAGTATTCTTTTTTTATCTTTTCCTTAGAGAAAACTACTGAATAGTGACTTAATAAGATTTGTGTAGATGTAAATCACTTCATCTGAAATGTATTCCTGTTTGATCAGATACATTGCTTTGATCAGCATTGCTTTTTCAGATTAGGTGCATTCATGTAAGTAAAATGAATCTTCACCCTCTTCATATGCTCAACTAAGAAGAGAATGCTGAACAATCATGTCCTGTGACATTTTGACAGCGGATGCCGGGGACATCTGTGTTCTCATTCCTTCCTACATACACATGCTGTTCATTTTTGCTAAATTTGACTTCATTCTGATATTATGTAAAAGAAGCATTTTGAATTTGTATAATTTTAAGAACTAAGTTTGGATGCGTAGAATGATGACCAGAAAAGGCCTTTTATGCATGAAATAATATTCCAAATATTTGGTGTTTCCAGACACAATTTTACTATCTGTAGGTACGAGTTGAATCTCACTTAAATGCAAGTCATTTTTCTTGTACCTACAGCCCTCAGTTCCTTTATTTTCCAAGTCCTCTATCTATCACTACCTTTTAATATCTAATGATCTGGCCTCGACCCTGTTCCGATCTATAGAATTCTAATGATTTACCCTGAGAAGAAGCGTCTATGTATTTTGTGACCAAGTTCCCTTGTTTGTGAGTCTCCAACTAGTGAAAACATCTCACTAGCTACCTTATTAAATCTCCTTAGGATCTTGGTTGGAAAAAGTCACCCCACATTTTTCTAAACTACAAGGAAACCCAAGCTGTTTTGTTTCTTGTGATAGGGCAGGCCTTTGATCCCAGGAATTAGCCATCTATTGAGTTTTTTGATAAGGGGACCAAATCTTCAGAGTATTCCAGGTGTGGCTTTACCAACACCCTGTACAACCATTTTTAAACTACTATTGCGATATTGGCCAAAATGCTATTTGTCTCAACTACCTGTTGGATGTGATTGCAAGCATTTTGATCTGTGCATTGGATCAACTCGATCTCTCTTAACTTTACTCATTTGCATTCTCACCATTGAGATGATAATCTGCCTTTAGATGGAAGTGCATGACTTCGCACATGCCCACTTTGAATTCCATTCATTGGGCTTTTCCCCAATCATTCATTCTACTGTAGGATGTCTTCATACAATGCAATTTGACCTGTTTTTGGGTCATTGGCAAACTTTGAAGCCATGCTTTCCGTTCCTCCTTCCAGGTTATTCATGTGCATAGTAAACAATTGAGGACCAAAAACCAATCTGATGTACTCATCTAATTACATTCTTCCAGCTGGAAAAGGCTTATTTATTCCAACTCTATGCATCAGCCAGTTTGCAATCCATTTAGACTTGCATAGTTCAAGACATTGGGGTTTTAAATTATACATCGGCCTATAATGTAATGCTATGTCAAATGCCTTTTGAAAATCTAAATACATTACAGCCTTGAGTATCTCTCCATCAACTCTCCCTGTCACATTCTCAAAGGATTTGAGCAAATTTGCCAAATGTGAATATACTATTCATAAAACCACGATTGATTATTAACTCTAGCACCTTACCAACTTTTATACTTGTTATAATAAGTAAAATAACATTCAAGAAATTTGCTTAATGTGATAACACCAATGATAAAATAGGTCCCAAAGCTGTTTAAAACTGCCTTGAAGGGATCCAAATGATTGGCATTCAGCTGTCTGGCTAGTACCTGACCAATTAAGTTGGACTTTTTTTATAATGTATCATCCTTTTGGTAAACTTGATATTTATATAAACCAAACATTTTCTAAAAAAGAAACTACTCTTCCTTTTGGGCAATTAAGCTGAATACATTGTGACTTTTCTACAGTTGTGAAAATGTTTTCCTTGATGTTTTTCTCGGACAGGTCACAATGGAAGATCGGGCTGGTTCTGATATATAGTAGAGGAATGAATAATAGATGTGTTGGCTTGATTTCAACTTCCAACCAGAGAAGAAATGGATTTGATGGGTGTTTTGTGGATAGTAAAGGGCGTTTCCCCCACAAGATTGAATCATCTGAACTTGTGCATACTTCCTTCTCCTCACTTTTGCATTAAAAGGGTAACATGTTTCTAGAATATATCGCTTTCTGGTGGCATGAGTAGTGTGGCCAGAGCTTGAGAGAACGCCAAATTGTGTGCAGTTTGTTTGAACTGGATGCTGGCTATTCAGTTAAGCGACGGATGTTCATTTCACTCAAATGCTTTTATGGGGAATTGCACAAGTTGAATGATTTTCCTCCAAATCAACTAATATAGTGTCATGGGCAATACAAATGAAACTTATTTGATCTGGTTTATTTCAAATGTTATTTCTGTGGTTAATGTGTGTTATCAGCAAATTCAATGTTATCAAATAATGTGAAATGGAGGAAGAAAGAGTTGCTGGAAATGGTCAGATTTTGGCCAGAAATCAAATCTGTTTCTTGTGTTACATACCTGATTTATTAACTGAAGATCAGTAGCTGACTTGGAATTTTAATGATATTCAATACTTGGTTGTTTGGTGGTGACCTATTGCACAAAATTGGTCTAAACTGTTTAAAGCATTGAAATTGCATGATGGTTGGTGGCGCTTCCCATGGCATGTCCACTGTTCCTCGGAACTTGAGATTTTTCTCAATTTATCATTGTAACAGTTTCTATTGACATGGCAATAATGGCTAGCAGCTCTCATTAATTGATGGCAAGAAAGTGGGAGAGAAGCAGGGAATTGTATGTACAACTAAGTTGCAAGTGTTATTGAGGACAAGGATGTATATTAAATTGATTTTCTGATGTCTAAAACATTGACAATCCAAATTATTACTATTTTTAACTTGAAGTCAGTGTGGCAATTAAAAACATGGAAGTACTGTGAATAAAACTAGTGATTACAAAAGCAAATAAATGTTTCTGCAGCAATGCCAATAAGGCGCGAATAAAATTGCATCCATTGTTAGAAGCAACAAACCTTTATTTGGTGCTTTTTTTAAAATGTGGTGCCCATTTCAAATGTTTTGTAGGGTTATATGAATTTCGCAGTTGGGTAAGAAAATTTGTAGGGAAATAACTAAACGTTGAAAGGTAGGTTTTGAGGAGTATCTTTGGTGTGATTTGCAGTGGTGGAGCCAATAAATGAGCTTTCAGCTTGGGAAGACATGGATACGAGGTAAAAGTTTGTGTTTCACTTTTTGCCCAAGTTAAGGAGACCGAATCAGTGGGAATTGTTTAGGTTTTTTTTTAAAAAAAGGCAGTGTTTCATCAAACTTTGGTATACTAGAGCAAAAAGTGCATATCAAGGGAATTAGTGATAGGGTGGAAAATGTGTCACAGTAGTATCCAACCTAGTTTATTGATGGGAATGGTGGAAAACGGGGAAAGAAGCTGTTAAAGTAGATAGAAAGTTCCAGCTAATTTGGATTATGCTCTCACTAATTTTGTTCTCAGTGCAGCTGTGTTTTTTGAACTTCATTGAATTATTGCTTGTAGAAGATTTTTTTTTAAACAAACTAAATATGTTAATTTGAGATTTAAGTGGTTCACTGGTTTTATGTTTAAAAATAGCTTTGGACAATACTATAGCTATGTTTGAAGAATGTGATGTAAGTTAAAGATAGGCACAAAATGCTAGAGTAACTCAGTGGATCAGGCAGTATCACTGGAGAAAATAGATCGGTGACATTTCAGGTCGCAAACCTTCTCCCTACTACAATCAGTCTGAAGAAGGGTCCTGACCCGAAACTTCATCTAACTATTTTCTCCAGGGATGCTACCTGATCTGTAGTATTTTGTGTGTATCTTTGGCACAAACCAGCATCTGTAGTTACTTTTTATTACATTGAAACAATTAACTTTTTTGTCCTAAATCATGGAAAATTTCAGCTTGTGGACTGAATCCTGACAAGTAAAGTTTCATCTTTGATAGAGCTGATCAAACAGGCTAGTGGAGACCTGCCACAGATCTACAAGCAATTACAGTTACAGAACTTGCTAAGTAATAAGGAAACTAATTCTTAAGCTGCAAGTTGTGTTTTTCAGCCATTAAAGCTGGACTATGCTGTCCTATTGCTTTCCAAATGTCCAATTTTTGTGCTTGCTGCAGAAACTAAGATTAAAGTATTTATTGTTAAAAGTTAAGAATTATGTCCAAACTAAGTATATGTAGTGTGAAGAGAAATTATATTTATTTTCTTTGAGAAATGGTTAATGCCTTTGTGCTATTTTTTTCGCAATCAGGGCTGGTAACTTGTTGCACTAGAAATATTTATTTTTTAAACTGATATATGCATTTTTTGTTCACACTTGAAAAAAGACATGCTTGAAGCATTCCATGTGAATGCTTATGCATGTTATGAATTAAATGAATGCTGTCTTAAGAACTGGGGTTAAATGTATTATGATATATTGGGTGCTTTCCATCTTTGTGGATATATGCAAAAAGCTTGCCGATTCAAATAGAACAGATTTTGTTCAGCAACAGTAAATTAATATTTATGTGCTATGTATATGTCATGTCATTGTGGAATAAAAATAGCATTCAATTATCCATTTGGATGTGGTGCTCAGTTGATTTGTTGGTTCATAGAGGCCTGTGTTCCAGTTATCCAAATATTGAAACCAATCCACCAATGTCTGGATGTAAATTTATTTCAATTGCATGTCTAACTGAGTACAATGGACAAGGGAATTGCTGTTGAAGTTCACTTGTATCAGTGGTAGCTCAACAAATGTTGCATACGCCTACAGTACAAAGCTTTGCAAAGAATACAAGTTATAACTTCGGATTTATTTATTTTCATATGAATTTGATGTATTCACCAAACTCTTTGTAGAGTTGCACCACTTTATATGTCGGTGGCAGTGAATTTTATGGGACCTATTGTTTACTATTTAATTGGAAATGGCATCCTCCAGTTTCTGATGTCAGATCAATATTCATTCCTGTTTAGAACGTCTGAGTATCTTTGTATAAGATGCTTTTTGAGAACATTTACTGCCATTCAATTAACACCTCCCCTCCCCTCATCCTTTCACTCCCTCCACTTCATGACGCATGACTCTGTATTGTCCCATATTCTAGTTGGTCGTCTTGTGCCACGATGGCAATCGTGCCGTAGTTTTGTTTAAATTAATCCTTAATCTCATTGATTTAATTTGTTTCAATAACTGCATTTGTAACAATAGTAATTTTGAAGTGGACAAACAAACTTTCTCTTTTCCAAAATGACAGTATACTGCACCGGCACCTTGTATAGCATTGACCCTCGAGTGCTGATTTGTTATAATACTCTTGACACTGGAGTCTGAGCACTTGTGCACACATTCTGTATTTCAAAAGAGGACTTCTGCTTGGCTTGCAATTGACTGTCCTGGAACCTGGCACAAATTCTAACCACTGCTGTTGCAGCAGGAAAGTTGCACATGCATTGTTACATGGCACAGCATGGAGTGACCCACTGTGGCAGTGTGCAGAGGCTGCTTGGTGTTGGGGTGAGTGATAGAGCTTCTCATCACTGAGGTAACCATTTCGAGTCTTGTGGGTACTTGAATATGCCACATTTCCTTTAACTTTAGGGATTTGGCAACCTTTGTATATATATATATATTTTTTAAATATTTTTATTAGAAGCAATGCGTATTGCCAACAATGTAACAGTTCTTCAAATACACATTTAACTTATTTCAAAAATTATACAAATATTACAAAATGATTTATGTATGCTTCTGGTTTTTTTTGGAAAGTAAAGAAGTAAAAGAATAGATCTATAATCAATAGAGATAGTGATTAAATAATAATGATTATGATTATATAAGAAAAATAAAAAATAACTTTTTTTAAACAAAAAACAATGATTATATAATTAAAAAAATGAAGTATACATCTTAACAATGAATGGAACAATTTCACATAACAATATTTATAGAGACGTGTATACAAATCCCAGAATAGATCTTTTCATCTAATCCTACACCTGGGTACTTACTGAGTTACAATGCTGAGCTCAGCTACCCCTTTAAATAGTCAGTGAATGGAGACCACATTTGTTCAAAAAGTTCCTATTTGTCCATTAGGACAAACCTAATTCTCTCCAAATGCAACGTCTCTGACATTTCCACTGTCCACATTTTAATTGTGGGGGATAACCTTTGTATATTTACAAACAAAATTCTATTTCGTGTACATCTGGAATGTCAATTGATTCATGTTTGTATGAATTCTTTGGGAAAAGTGTTTTCAATGTTTTAATTAGCTTATTAAAAAAAGTTACAGGAAATGTTATTATTTTCCTTGCACTTAGAATGATGAAGCTGTTTCCCACTACTTAACATTCAAGGTGGAATAGTTATGGCCATCATATCTTGGTTATTTAGATAGGTAGTTGTTAATATTTAAGGGTTAGGAAAATGGTAATTTACTGTCATTATTACCTTGAAAATGAAAGAGCTTGGGTTAGCCTGGACCTTTTTGCAATGTGTGACTGAAGATCGCATAAGGTAAGTTATCTTTGCTTCTGTATTAGCATCACATTGCGTGCAGGAGACTCCTATGTTCTGGGTGGGATTATCTCTGAAGAATAAATCTGTGTTGTGATTTTTCTCGAGCAGAAAACCACTTGTGTGGTTTTGGGAATCGTTACGGGTGTTACACTTGGTCACTAGGTGTTTGGGAGTGCTGTAGGTGATACTGTAAAGTAGATTTATAAAATGTGGTTTTCTGACTGATACCAAGAGACTAATATCTGTTACCTTTTTGAAGGTGATTTTTAGATGTAATGTAGGCAGCAGCAGTAAATGTGGAACCCTTGATTTGTAATCAGTTAAAATTGAAGATTTGTTTTGCTCCTTATTAAATTTAATAAGCAGGTAGTAGAAGCTGGAGTTTTCCATCTAAATCCAGTAGACGTTTGGGCTCCCACTTATTTAGTTTATTTAATTAATTTCTTCGTTATTTAGTTAATTTCTTCGTTATTTGCCATTTTATTTGAAATATTGGTTGTCAATTTTTATAATTAAAAATAATTTTGTACTTGTTATTTAACTTGTCTGCTAACAAGGTGATCAAGTTTGTAGATGCCCCTCATAAAATCTGAACACAAGTCAACTTTCAATTTTTCTAGTTGTGCATTCATTTGAATACGATGTTCTATTTTTGACTTGTAATTTTGTTTATGAATAAGTTTGTTCATTTCAGCATGTTATCTTTCAACTAAGATCTTTTTAGCTGTCATAAGCCATTCATCATCAATGATATGTACAAAGTATGCTGGAAATATTCGACAGATCAGACAGGATCCAAGGAAAGAGAAACTTGATTTTTGGCTCTACCTGAAATGTTAACTCTTTGTTCAAATGCTGCTCGGCCTGGAAATCTCCAGCAACCTTTTTTCCGATTTCACGCATCTAGTGTTTATGCTCTTATTTATTACCTACAATGAGTGCAATCTAGGTCATTGATTATGATTGGCAGTTTCTAAGACATTTCCAGCTCCTTTTTAGTTAAGTAGGTTCCTGAAACATGTTGCAATCTTGGCAGCATCGTTGACTGAAAAATATTCAAGTCAACGATCC
Organism: Raja brachyura; assembly: GCA_963514005.1. The sequence continues at coordinate 12,872,260 of OY740794.1, read as the reverse complement.
TTGGGGTACTTATTTCTGTTCCAGATTTCCTTTGTTTTGTTTTTCACTTTGCATAGGTCCTGGAGTTGCAAACTGCATCTAAGACTGGGATGTGCTGCATAATGTTCCAGCGCATTTGTTACACTATCATGAGGTTCCATGGTTGAACATGTTGGCCAGGAATTTCCAACAATGTGATGGGCAAATCCTGTCTACCATCCTGTTACGGCCAGCATGGCATAAGACCAGGTTGACACGTGGACATAGTTTTGTTTACTGACTGAAATTTTGAACAGAACTGTTTTGTGGTCATCTGCACTTCTAGTCAGTGGTCAGTCGTTCATGTCAGCATAAACAAATGCAGACATGAGTGAATTTTTGAAAAATAGATTTTTGCTATGTCCCATTTTTAAATAACAGTGCTAATATTTAAGCTTCGCCTTCTAGAATGTAGACTTTTACATAATCCTTTTTATTAGGTATTGCTGATGATGCCGTGACTTTGATTTTTCTTTCTAATCTTTGGGTCTGACATTTTTTTAAAGTTGTACTTACTGATGCTTTGCACTTAACACATAGAAACATAGAAAATATGTGCAGGAGGAGGCCATTCGGCCCTTCGAGCCAGCACCGCCATTCGATATGATCATGGCTGATCGTCCGCTATCAATAACCCGTGCCTGTCTTCTCCCCATATCCCTTGACTACACTAGCCCCGAGAGCTCTATCCAACTCTCTCTTAAATCCATCCAGTGATTTGGCCTCCACTGCCCTTTGTGGCAGGGAATTCCACAAATTCACAACTCTCTGGGTAAAAAAGTTTTTTTTCTCAGCTCAGTCTTAAATGACCTCCCCTTTATTCTAAGACTGCGCCCCCTGGTTCTGGACTCGCCCAAGATTGGGAACATTTTTCCTGCATCTAGCTTGTCTAGTCCTTTTATAATTTTATATGTTTCTATAAGATCCCCCCTCATCCTTCTAAACTCCAGTGAATACAAGCCTAGTCTTTTCAATCTTTCTTCATATGACAGTCCCGCCATCCCAGGGATCAATCTCGTGACCCTACGCTGCACTGCCTCAATCACAAGGATGTCCTTCCTCAAATTAAGAGACCAAAACTGTACACAATACTCCAGATGTGGTCTCACCAGAGCCGTATGCAGTTGCAGAAGAACCTCTTTACTCCTGTACTGAAATCCTCTTGTTATGAAGGCCAACATTCCATTAGCTTTCTTCACTGCCTGCTGTACCTTTCAGTGACGGGTGTACAAGGACACCCAGGTCTCGCTGTACCTCCCCCTTACCTAACCTAACCACATTGAGATAATAATCTGCCCCCTTGTTTTTGCCGGCAAAGTAGATAACCTCACATTTATCTATTTTATACTGCATTTGCCACGCATCTGCCCCCTCACTCAACCTGTCCAGGTCCCCCTGCAACCTCCTAACATCCTCTTCACAGTTCACACTGCCACCCAGCTTTGTGTCATCCGCTAACTTGCTAGTGTTGCTCCTAATTCCCTCTTCCAAATCATTTATTATATATATATATATATATATATATATATATATATATATATATATATATATATATATATATATATATATATATATATATATATATATATATATATAAAAAATATATGGTAAACAATTGCGGCCCCAACACCGAGCCTTGCGGCACTCCACTCGCCACTGCCTGCCATTCTGCAAAGGACCCGTTCACTCCTACTCCATTACAAGCTGTTTAAAAAAATATATTTTATGTATGAATTGATGACTTTTAGGGCTGATTTATTTGGGCCATTGCCAATACTATACATCATACTTGATGCCGTCAGCAGCTGTTGCACATATGAAGTTGTATTAATTTTCACCTCTGCAAGCAATTACCTTCAATTTATTTTCAGCGAGCTTTTTAACAGGCTAGTTTAAAATATTTCCAATGTATCCAAAGAAATGTTGTTTGGCCTATGGCAGTTTGGATAATCCTGCTAGGCTTGGCGGTAACAATATTCATACACCTGTGCTTAGTGCATGCCGATGCTTGGCACATTCATATGTCTGGATAATTGATTTTGGTATCCATTTGTCCATTGTCCATTGGACAAGCTAGATGCTGGAAGATTGTTCCCGATGTTGGGGGAGTCCAGAACAAGGGGTCACAGTCTAAGGATAAGGGGGAATTCCTTTAGGACCGAGATGAGGAAAACATTCTTTACACAGAGAAGGGTGAGTCTCTGGAATTCTCTGCAACAGAAGGTAGTTGAGGCCAGTTCATTGGCTTTATTTAAGAGGGCGTTAGTGGTGGCACTTGTGGCTAAAGGGATCAGGGGGTATGGAGAGAAGGCAGGTACATGATACTGAGTTGGATGAACAGCCATGATCATATTGAATGGTGGTGCAGGCTCGAAGGGCCGAATGGCCTACTCCTGCACCTATTTTTCTATGTTTCTATTATCTAGAGGTGCTTAATTATGAATTGTGGAACCCTGCACAACATTTTTAAAAGCAATCTCTTAGTGCCTATTTTATTGGAAATACACAAGCAATGTCTGAAAGCAATTTGTGCTTAAAAGATATTAGAGGTACTTTGATAGGTCAACTTTAAACGAGATTTGCAATGTTCCCGTACTGGCTTGTTTTGGGTTACAATCAGATTTTAAAAGTTGTAGACAAAGGGATTATGACAAATGCACTATGGGTCTTTTTGGGCATTAAGGGCTGGAATTATTTCTTGGAATGGTTTTTGTAGGTTGATGAGGATTTTTTGAATTTGCCAATTTTTCTCTCGTTTTACTCTCCCTGCCCACCATCCCCAATTTTATATTGTATTATTTCTTCCTCGGGAGATGTCATAGGTTGGGATGGAATAGAGCATTTATAGCATCATATACACGTTGTGGGTGATAGATGGGATGAATAAAAGGGCCTTTATCTGTGGCCATTCTTCATGTTCATTATGTCTAGGTTTTTGACAATTAATGAATATGGCTTTATTATTGATAAAATTGCTTTAAAATCAGCAGGAATGTTGAATTCAAACAGCCAAAGCTACAAGTAAAAGCAAAAGAGTAAGGAGATTGCAGAAATATAAAATACTGGAATAACTTGGCGGGTCAGGCATCCTCACTGGGGAATGTGGATAGGTGACATTTTGTGTTGGCACCCTTCAGACTGATTACAGGGTAGCAGAACAAAAGTGGCTGGTAACAGGTGAATGGGTTCTTAGTTTATCAAATTTTTGATTTTGATTTCAAAAATCCCCTCACCTGTGCTCACTAATTATTGGCAATGCTTTGTCCTGCCCCTCTTCCAGCTTTCTTTCTTTCTTCTCCCCCCTCACCACCTGCCCGATCTGCACGCTGTCTGAATGTTCTCCAGATATGCTGCCTGGCCCGCTGAGTTATAAAGACAAAGCATGTTGGCTTTGGCAAACCAGCATCGGCATTATATTGTTATTGCAAGGAGATTGCAGATATTGGAATCTGGAATGGAAAACAATGCTGTAAGAACTCAGCAGGTCCAGCAGCATCTGTGGAGGCAAAAGGTATGTCAACATTCTGGGTTGCTGCCCTGCATCAGGACTGAGGAGAGAATGGCAATATATAGCAGCAAGAGAGTGGATGGTAGAGACTGGTGAATGAAGAGTAAAACCCGATGGAGCCAGTAATTGAACTGTCATGGCCTTGTACACACTATGGCTAAAAGAGCAGGTTACAAACTAGAGGTTACAAATCGTGTGGCGAGTAACTCGTGCTTAACTCACCAAGGCTTGTTCACTATTTACTATACTTTGGTCAGTATACTGAATAATTTTTACTTGCCTGGATGAGTGGAACTTCAGCATCTCTTAAGAATCATGACACCAAGTGGGACATTACAGCTCCCTTGTTAAAACACCCACCCACAACCATTCATTCCCTCCCCCAACATTTTGTTTGTGCCATCCGTACGATGCATTGCAGCAACATGCCAAGACCCTTTAGACAGCATCTTCCAAACCTAACAGCTAGAAGGACAAAAACATGGGAACACTACCTGAAAGTTGCCCCCCAAGCCACATGTCATTGTCACTGGGTCAACATTTTGGGTATGCCTACAGCTCCAGGACTTCAGCAATTCAAGGAGTGTGCTCGCCACTATCACATTGAGGACAATTAAGAATGTGCAATTAAATGTTGTCTCAGCCTAGGAAGCATGTATCACTCTAATGAATAATTGAGAACACAAGCGAAAAGAAGGGAGGGGTGAACAAAGGGAGAAGAAAACTGAGTTTGTCTGGGATATGTTACCTGAAAATGGAAAATGTAATGTTCATATCATTTAGGTCCCCCAGCAAGATGTATTTGAAATTTGTGTTTGGCCACTCCATAGTAATGTAAAATGTGAAGGCCAGATAGGTAGGTGTAGGGGTGAGTAGGAAAGTTAAAATGACTTGCATTTTGAAGCTTGAGATGGCTGTTGTGGATAAAGCACAGTTTCTCCACCAATTGGTCAACTCATCTCAACTAGGTTTCACCAATGTAGGGGACACCACATCATGGGCATCAAATGCAGTATACTAGATTGAAGAAGCTTGAAGTAAACATCTCAGCTGGAAGGACTCTTTAGGACCTTGGATGATAGTTCGGGGTGGAAATTTACACCAATATTGGCGGTAAAAGTGCCTGTGATAGGAGTGGGTTCGGAAGAATGAACAGACCATTGCATCATGAACAGTGGATTTTGCGGAAAGTAGAAAGTTTAGAAGGGGAGGAGGTGTGACTAATGGTAGAATCCCATTGAATAAGTACCTTAATGGCAGGTGGAATCGGGTTCTTATGTGGACATGACTTCTTCAGAGGCTGTGCTATGTAAATACAACTGCCAGAATTGTTGTATTGTCAGCCTTGCTTCACTGCACATTTTCATATTTTCCACGAGTCATGAATTGTATGCGAAGAATATTCTAATTGCCCGTAATGTTTGAATAAGGAAATGTATCTGATGTCTCCCGAGGAGTTGGTAATAATTTGTGAAGCTCTAAACCCATATATTACATCTTCGCTCCATAGATGCTGGATATTTCCATCGATGTATAAATGCTGCCTCACCTGCTGAGTTTCTCCAGCATTTTTGTCTACCTTCGATTTTCCAGCATCTGCAGTTCCTTCGTAAGCATATATTACATCTATACATCTGAACTCTTATAAAACTCTCACCCTGTCCTCTGGTTTGCGTTGTTTTTACATTTGCACAAAAACGGTGCCCAATAGCGCTACGATTTTTCACCACCTTACTCGCCATTCTCTTGTGCTGCAAGTACAACAGGTTTTGTTCCGATCAGTGGAATAGTACAAAAGTTATGAAGGTTTAAAAATCGTAAAAACAGCTCCTTCCGGCACCCCCTGTCAATCACCGGTGGCGAGGAGAATAAAGTTGAAGAAGCAGTGTGTTGTGCGTGGCGTGCGGAGTGAGCAGCGTACTGGTTGCTTCTGCGGCGACTAGCATGACGAGCCGGGCGCCGCTGAGTGAAGCCAAAAGCTGTAGGTGCGGGGTGAGCAGAGTGTGAGCTGCGTCTGCGGTGCCCCCCCGCCCCCCCCCCCACACTAAATAAGACTTCTCTTATTTGGTGTTTGAGTCCACATGATGCCGATAGATGCAGTATTTGAATGTGCATCATTTGCCAAGTGCAGTGTCTGTCAGCCAATTGCAGGGTTTTGTTTTATAAAAGTCTGACTTCAGATGCCAAATGGATTGGCTCTTTCTCCCTACCAGTCGCAATTTCTTCTCTTCCTCTTGTCCCTGTCTCCCCCCCCCCCCCCCCCCCCCATTGGACTAATCCAATGATTGCATGCCAAGAAAGTTGATTATTTTTTGTATACTTAATACTTGAGTGATGGATGTACTCTTCCTGTATCCTTGAATGCTAGCTGGGATCAGTCAAGTATATCTTTTGCATTAAGCATTAAACATAAACCATTCAGTGGAGCTGGTAGAAAAACGTACATTCAGACGTACTGAGGGGATGGGTTAATGAAGCAGTAGAAGTGGGAGTTGGAGAAGTGCTGATAACTGTTGTCTCCTCCGCATTTCTCACTGCTGCTGTATAAATTTAACCCTGTAGATTAGGATAGCTGCAGCATCAAGTGGATGGGTTTGAAAGCCTTTTCTGAACACTGCTTCTAATGAAACGAGCAAAAAGCCATATCTGCTATTGTATGTTCACAGCAGTAATTGCAGCTCGAGGTTTGAATCATCTAATCTCCCTTGGGTCTTTATTCTCTGAAAATCTCTTGTTGATATTTCATTGAAATTTCAGAGCATCAATGATTTTTTATAATGCAGTAATTATGCTCAAGAGATGGACTGCCTTTGTATTGTAACAACAAAGGTAAGCATTTGAGTTGTGAACTAACATTGAATTACTAAAACTTAGTAATGTGAAATTTTCAGGTGCATGATTTCTTGGTGTTGGATTTGTGTTAATACTAGATTTTAAAAGAGTTCTGGTTTTGACTGGCTATTTGATTTATTTATGTAATCAATCCTTTTCCCTTTCAGTGCTAATACCTGCAAGCTGTGCCTGTTCTCCAGTGGGTGGGTTGGGAAATCCTGTCAGCAAAAGTGAATTGGGTTCAAAATTTGAATGTAATTTTGATTTATTGAGGGATTTGCACATGGTATCTATTCATATGAAATTATAGTTGTGAATATTCTGGATGTTCTGTTTTAACTGTTGATACTTCATTGTTTGACAACTTCTGTTTAGAGAATGCTATCACTACAGAGGCTTTGTACCTGCAGATTAATTTATTTTAAGACTATCAGATTCTGGTGGTGCATCTTGAACTTAGTGTCTTAAATTTAATCTGATTTACATAGCCTGGCTGAGAGTATACACTTGCAAGAAATTTCTGTTGTTTAGAGCTAAAGTGAGAAATGGTTATAATTATCTTAATCATCAAAGTGTTAAATGCATGTTGCTATGCAGATGAGATTTTAACCATAACACGATGCGAGTAGAACTCCACTTTCTTCCCCCCGCCCTACTCCCCGCAATGCATGTGAGCAAAGGTAGAATAGTGAAAGTGTTATGGGGGTCACAATGATGGAAACTGTACAGCAAAGTTGCTTGGTTTATGTTTTGTTTTCTCCAAATTAAATAACTAGTTAGAAAATAGAATTCTAAAGCTTTTTTAACATTAGGGTAGTTATCAATAGAATATATAATTATATGAGGATAATTATCTGTGCAAATCTATATTACTAAAAGTCTGATCTTGACCACTTCCTGTTCTGTATATTGATTTTAGAAAAAACGCTGCCACTCACGGCTGTGATTTTTGGCTATCTTAGTTCCCCTCTGCTGTGCAGGACAAGAGGATTTTTCCCATCGATGAAAAGTAAAAGTTATTAGTGTTTAAAAAATGTTGAGATTCTCTCTCCTGAAGGCCACGCCCCATCCGGAGGGACTATAAAACCCAGAAGTGTTGAGTGCCTCAGTCAATCTCTGCAAGATGGGGGAGCGAGAGAGTCACGTTTCTCAGTCTGAGCTGTGAATAACACTGAACACTGAGTGTGGTTTACTGACCTTGAGTGCCCTTAATGTGGTTGGTTTGAAATAAAGCACAGCAAATGGTTGGTGGTGGTTGGTTTGAAATAAAGCACAGCAAATGGTTGGTGGTAGTTGGAAATGATTAAAAGTCTAAACTTGACAACTTCCTGTTGGCACTGTATATTGATTTTAGATTAAACACTGTCACTTACTCAGTTCCCCTCCGCTCATCAGGTGCAGAGGATTCTTCCCATCAATGAAAAATAAAAGTATTATTAGTGTATTAAAAAAAAGTTGAGAATCTCTCTCCTGTCAATCACGCCATGCCTGCCGGTTGGATGGGGGAGGGATTATAAAACCCGGAAGTGTGGGTTTAGCTCAGTCTCTGCAAGATGGGGGAGGGAGAGGTCATAACTCTGTCTGAGCTGTGAATCAACTGAACACACTGAATATCTACTGAACTGTGGGTGTTTTGTGTAGAGTATGGTGGTTTCATCCTGCTTGTAAATGGTATGAAACTGCATTTGAATGTGGCGGCCTTGCACCCTGCATGAAATGGTATGAAACTGCATTTGAATTTTGTGGCCTTGCACCCTGCTTGAAGTGGTACGAAACTGCACCTGAATTTGGTGGCCTTGCACCCTGCTTGAAGTGGTATGAAACTGCACTTGAATTTGATGGCCTAGCACCCTGCTTGAAATGGTAGGAAACGGCATTTGAATTTGGTGGCCTTGCACCCTGCTTGAAATGGAATTTCAAGAAATAGCCGTGTCTACTGTCAGCCCACCAGCCGTGAGTGAGCTGCCACCACATTAGGCTTGAGTGACTAAGCTGCCACCCCAATAATCCATTTTGCCCACAATGTCTATACTAGCCCTCTGGAAACCAGTCCCTTCATCCCACAACACCCATACTAGTGCTCCAAAAAGTCCCTCCCCTCCCACCCACACTGGCCACCAATATTGGAATTGGTGGAGAGGTGGAATATTGCGTTGGGGGAATATCCCTCCCATGTGAACATGGGATCCAACAGGTCCCACTTAGTCTAGTGTTTTAATATATTTTATAAATTGGATATTAAATTTGTGAAACTGTTATTGCTTCTTTGCGTGACTTAGTCTCTGTAGTTGGGGAAATAAGTTATTTATTTTGCTACATACTTTCTTACTGTAATGTTTGGTTTATTTCTAATGTTGCTTCAGTTGAGCCTCAATAATGAATTGTATGATTTTAATTTGCTAAGCAACATTTTAGCTGTCAGTGTGTGAACTATTAGATTTTGATGACTTTCTGATGCAGAATATTGGACAACTTTACAATGCTCGATCTGTTAGATTTTCTTGCCTAACACAAAAGAAACCTCTCACCAAAGATAATAAAACCTGTGTCACCTATATTTTAAACTGTTGAGTTCAAAATAGGCAGAAGATTAATGGGAAGTTCCTAAATATTGATGAAGCTTTATGGAATATTGTGATCACAGACTAGAATTGAATATGTTAGCTATGGAATGCAGTAGTTGATTTGTGTAAATTTCAATTTGCATTTTGTCGCTTGCCTTCAAGGGTTCGAAGAACATTTCGTAATTCTTTTGAAACCTCTAGTAATTTGCCTGCCCTAGGATTAAGCCAAATTGTAAACTGTCCATGATAATGAAAACCTTTACATGACTTTTCATACAATTCGGGCTTCAGTCATTAAATGATGCTTTTGCTTCAATTAGTTGATGTTTTTGGAAGAGGTTCACTTGCACCTCCTCCAAACTCATCTACTGTATCCACTGTTCCAGGTGTGGATTCCTTGATATATCGGCGAGACTGAGCACAGGCTCGGCGATAGTTTCGCTGACCCCGCCCTTCAGTCTGCCTAAACCTCCCTGATCTCCTGGTTGCTAAACACTTTAACTCCCTCTCCCATTCCCACACTGACCTATCTGTCCTGGGCCTCAACTGTCAGAGTGATGCCCAGTGTAAATTGGAGGAACAGCACCTCATATTTCGCTTGGGCAGCTTATACCCCAGCGGTATGAATATTTACTTCTCTAACTTCAAGTAACCGTTGCTTTCCCTCTCTCTCCGTCCCTCCCCCTCCCCAGTCTGACTGTCCACCTGATTAAATTTTATCTCGGTATGCTTTGTTGTCACCACCTAGCTAACAGTGATCTATTCTACATTTTCCATGATCTACATCCCCTGGGTCTCGTTTTCACACCTTACACTTCCCTATCTCTGTGTCTCCCTCTTCCTTGACTTTCAGTCTGAAGAACAGCCTCGACCCGAAACTTCCCCTATTCTTTTTCTCCCTAGATGTTGCCTGCCCCACTGTTACTCCAGCATTTGTTTTTGATGTGTGTTCATGTTTGGCAAACATCTGGCCTTGTTGGTTATTTTAAAATTTTACCCAAGGTTTGTTAACTTTCAGTCTCAAAGTGCAACTAAATAATATTCAGTAAGTTTCCAATTAGTTTAGACTTTAGACTTATTAGTTTGGAAATCAGTTTAGACTTATTAATTTAGACTTTATTCATATTACGATTTTTTTTTTGCCACTTCAGTTTGCATTTCTGTTCTGGCCTCTTTGTCTATGATCATGCCACTGACCAGACTATCCCACAAAAAAATAAGCTTGGTTAGTAGACTACATGTACTTTTTGAAAATAAAATTAATAAAAATAATTGTTGAAGGGGCTCAACCTGAAACATCACCCATCCCTTCCATCTAGAGATGCTGCCTGTTTTTATTTGCTTGAAGAAATATTTTCATCCACTATTGCCAATCACAAGAGTTTATTAGGTTCGTGGATAAATAAAGCAAACTTTTCTGGGATGGACTGGTGTTTTTTGGCAGTTAAAGCTAAAATATTAACTGCTTGGAATTGAGATGTTTTAATGGACCCGTCTTTCATTTTGCTTCTTTGGATTTATGAATATTAAGCTTTACTTTTAAATTGCATTTTTAAATGTATTTGATTGCTTGAACTGGAAGGATCACCATTTTTATCACACTGTCCTTCAACATGATAGAGCCCCCACCTTGAACAGTTGCATTGCATATAGAAATGGTGGTCCTACAGTCCCGTTGGCAGAGAAATCACCTACCTATTGTTTCCAGGTGGGTGTGATCACGATGTAGTTCTGCCTGGATGTCAAAGACTGTATCTTGCCTTTTGTAATTTGAGTCAATATTAGAAGTTACAATGTGTGGTGGAAGTAGAAATATGAATTGAGGTTTAAAAATACACATGAAATTTAGTCAAAACAAGGATGCTATTTTGAGTTTATAGCAAAAGTTGATGAATCAGTTAACTTGACCCCAGAAATTAGGTAAAAAATCGGGTGGATGTTGAAGTTTATAGTAAAGTCTTGAAATGCAAATATAGACAAAATTGAATTCCTCAATTGTTGATACCAAACATAAGTAACATTAATGAATGGCACATCTAAACTTATTACTGTTATGCATTATATGTGTGCAGGGATGCAGTTGCTTTATGCTGCAGCATGATCAAGTTATCAGAAATTGAATGTTTAATTTTTTTGTAATGTATTTTGATTTAAACAGCTAAGGAGTAATATTGAACTCTCTGGAGTTAATTTTTGGGGAATTGAACAATGAGCAGCAAATGCTTCTGCCATCAGGAATTTGGCAAATCTGTTGTAACGATCAAAATAACCATCCATCTGCCTTTCTGGAATTGTTAAAAATCTGATAGAATCGCTGCAAAGCAAATATCTTTCACTATTACTTTCATTAAAGTTATTTACTTAAATGATTTTATAAAATATTATTGAATAGGTTTTTGCACAGTAATTTCAAGAAGTTACATTTTGGCATTTTAATTGCATTTACACAATGCATTTAAAGGAATTTGATCATATTTTGGATTTAAATGTTATGTTGGACTCGTTTTATTGCGTTGCTTCAGGTTATCTACTACTGTTAAGTAGATGTGAAAGAAAATAACTTTCTTCAGAAATGTTGACCAAAATTAATTGGAATTAACCTCGTGTTCATTTAGTTTTTCTGTGCATTAAGAATTCTGTTCAAGGCTATTCGAAAGTACTGTCAGTAAATGTGGTTTGAAAAGAGAATTGAATGCACCACACAAGTAATAAGTGTGAACACATTACAAGCTAGATTTTAGCACTGCTGTTAAGTCAAGGTTCTGCTGTGGCTTTCTCCAAGCAGGTTTTCTTTGTCATTCACTTCAGAAAATAAGTCAGAATGTGCTGGACCTGCCTTGTGGTTTGATTTTGCATTTGTAACAGACTTGCAGTTTCACTGCCTCTCCAGAGTCATAGTCATGCAGCACAGAAACGGACTTTTTGGTCCAAATTGTCCCCGTCATCGACCAAGATGCCCATCTATGCTAGCCAAGGAAATGTTAGCAAGAACCTGGATTTGAAAGTGAAATTGGGGTGGAGAAAGAAGTTCTCATTCTTATTCTGCAGTGCGCAGGGGTGGAAGTTTAGAATGTGTTAAGCAATGTACCGCAGCTATTAAACTGTACAGCCAGAGCGCAAACCTGCTTGTAAGATTCTTAAGAGTAACAGAAGCAATCCGTTTGGCTCAGCATGGATGCATATCTAACCATCAACCTATCATTGAGCAAGGTCTTTGTTATAATCCATTAAAATATCCAGGTGAAGTGTACATGGGCAAGTATTTGACAATTGTACCTTATTCCTTCGTGAATATTGGTTGATTACAGATAAATTTGTAAACACATCAGTTGCTGACGTGATGATCTGTTTCATGTGAATATAGCAGTTAGACGGAGTAGGTATAGACCACTTTGCCTCTCAAACCTGCTCCATCATTTAAGGTCATTGACCTGATTGCAACATCATGTTTGCCTTATGCCCCTGTCCCACTTGGGAAACCTGAACGGAAACCTCTGGAGACTTTGCACCCGACCCAAGGTTTCCTTGCGGTTCCCGGAGGTTTTTGTCAGTCGAATGGTTGGAAGTGGTTTACGCTTCTATGTTCCGGCTATTATTTCAAAAAATTCAAAACGGGCCGCGTCTAAAAATAGGTTGCCGTTTTAAAAATCGGTAATTTTTTAGTCTAAGCCGGTTGCGATGCTAGTTGAAGGTGGTTGTCGGAGGTTGCAGGTAGTGGAAGGTAAGACCTCTCTGGTGGAATTAAAACTGGGTGGGGAAAAAAAGGTTTTACCTTCCACTACCTGCAACCACCTTCAACTAGCATCGCAACCGGCTTTGACTAAAAATGACCGATTTTTAAAACGGCAACCTATTTTTAGTCGCGGCCAGTTTTGAATTTTTTTAAATAATCGCCGGAACATAGAAGAAGCAGAAACCACTTTCGACCATTAGGGACACTGACAAAAACCTACGGGAACCGCACGGAAACCTTGGGTGGGGCGCAAAGTCGCCAGAGGTTTCCGTTCAGGTTTCCCAAGTGGGACAGGGGCATAACTCTCTACTTAGATTAGATTAGATTTTATTATTTGTCATTCGAACCTCAGAGGCTCAAAAGAAACTCTGTTTCTACAGCCATACAAACAAACCAAATTCCTACAAAACATACAAACAATTCAATTTACACAAACATCCATCACAGTGAATCTCCTCCTCACTGTGATGGAAGGCAAAGTCTTCTCTCTCCCCCGCACCATTTCTCTCCCGATGTCCAAGCCCCAGGCGGGCGCTGAAATGTCCCGCGGCCATTGAGGCCGCGCCGGGCGATGTACGGCCCTGCTCTAGGCCCAAAGGTCACAGTTGGAGCCCCCGGCGGGCACTGGAATGTTCTGCGGCCATTGAAGCCGCGCTGGGCGATGTACGGTCCAGCTCCGGGTCGACCCAACCCCGCGACACGAACTGGAGATGTTGCGTTGCGGGAGCTCCGGAAAGCGGTCTCCCACCTGGACCCGCGAGCTCCCGATATCCCGACAGTCCACCGGCAGTAAGCTGGAGCTCCGGAGTCGGGCTGCAGCAGCGAGCCACCACCGCTCCCCGCGTTCCGAGGCCGGCCAGCCCCACGACGGTGAGTCCGCAGCTCCGCAGGCTCCGTGACTGGAGGCCCCAGGTCGTCCTGGTCGGAGGCAGCTCCACGGTGCTAGGTCTCAACGACAACGGAGACCCGACAGGGAAAAGGTCGGGTCTTCCGTGCAGGGAAGAGATTTTAAGAGTTTCCCCCTCCCTCCCCCACCCCCACATATACACAGAAACAGTACAAAAAAAAACATGAACAACTACATTTAACTAGACAAAAAATAAAAAAAGACAGACAGGCTGTAGGGGCCGCTGCAACGCGAGTCGCGCAGCCACCGGAAATTATATCTCCTTGATATAATCTTTTACTTTGTCACATGTCTATTTATTTTGGGCTAAAAAATATCCAAAGATCATTTCCTCGAGGGACTATGGAAGCAATTATAAAGACTCATTATCCTTGGAGAAGTTTTATTTCTTGTTCTTAATTGGGTGATGACTTATTTTGAAATGGAAATCTTACCATAAGACAAAATATCTCCATGTTGAGATCCTTCAGGATTTTGTGTGTCCATCATGTTACACCTGTTCTAAACTCCAGCAAATGTAAGCCAAGCATGTCCGATCTTTCCTCATTTGACAATCAACCCAATCAATGTACTGGTCAAATCTCCTGAGCATGCAATGCATTAATATCCTTAAGGATACTAATGCTGTACATGATGCCAAAGATGTACTTTCCACAATGCCGTGTATAACGAGCATAATCTCACATCTATATTCAGTTCGTCGCAATAAACGATAACATCGTTTGCTACTCCAATTTTTTTGCTGTAACTGACCACTGGCCATTTGCAAATCATTCACCAGGATTTACAGTTCTCACTGCATTTTGGAGATCTACAATATTATTTCTTTGAGAATGTGAAATTGTCCATTTTCAATTTGCCAGATCTTTGCCCACTTAACATATCAATCACCCTTTGTAGCTGTCTTAAGTCCTCTTCACAACTTAATTTCTAACCTATCTTTGCAAATTTATCAATTCTGCCTTTTCGGTGCCTTCATGTCATTTATAAATTGAGCACTTGCCTCCTGTGGCGCACCACTCTTTATATCTTGCCAACCAGGAAAAGGTCAATTTATGCCCACTGTTTTGTGTTAGCTAGCCAATCTATCCATGCCAATGTGTCGGCATCAGCACGTGAGCCGTTATTTTCTGCAATGACCTTGGATGCACTTTATCAAATGTCTTCTGGAAATCTAAGTATAGTACAAGCACCTGTTCCTCTTCCACGGCATGTACTACTTCAGTGAACTCCGTTAAATTGGTCAATCATGATTTCCCTTTCACACAAGGACATTGAATGTAGAATTTTTAAAGGCATTCTTCGTCATCTTTAATAATGTTTTAGTTTTTGTAGTTTCAGAGATAACGCGGAAACGGGCCCTGATGAATATTAAGCTGAGTGATTAACTAATATGTTACCACAACCACCCTCTCCCTTCCACCTCCCTTGCATAATTTTCCATGTTTAGTCAATGCGAATGTCGAGGTGATTACAAGCTGGTGTTTTGGAATTTTATTGGAGAATTCGATCACTGTTCTTAATATTGTTCCCTGAAAGTTTGCTCTGTTTGGGCCTCGACCTAGCCATGTACCAGTTGTGAATTGTGCCTGCATTTTGTTTGGAGTCTATTGATTTATAAAAATGATGTCCCAACCTTTTGTCTCTGTTTTGGGTATAAAGTTTTGAAATATTGAGGGTTTTAATTACCTAAAATAAATTAGTTCCTTGCACAATAATACTTTCATGACAACAAAATAACTGAGTGCATTGTAATCAGAATTTGATTTCTAAAGATAACATGTTTCTGCAACACTAAAAATTACTTGAAGTGTATTATATGCAAATTGTTTCTCTTTGGACATGCCATTGTCTTCTCGTGTTCCTTTAGGAAATTTTAGATATTTGGTTTTGCCACAATATTCTTTGATTATACAACCTGAGGGAACAATTGTGCCCATTGGAACTCGTAAATATTAAGAAAAATAAATCAATTTTGTGTCTATTCTCTGCTTTATAGTAAACAGAAAAGTTCCAATTCCTGGTGTTGCCTCAGTCTGCAGTATCCTCGAAATGGTAGTAAAGGTGGAAAGAAACCACATTATTTGGAAATATAATAATAAATGAGGTAGTTGAGGTCAATTGAGTGTTTTGATTCTCTGAGCTAAAATGAATGTGAAGAGCCTTTAAACATTATGTGTAATAAATAATTTACATTACCAAATTCCCTTAATTAAGAAATCTTGTTTTTACTTCTACGTTATTTTGTGCACCTATTTTTTTTTTTAAATATTTGCTTTGTAACATTTAGAATTCTGGATTTCCACTTTATCTGCTTTTTGTGTTTTAGCTTGACATCATAGCACAGTTGATCTGGGGCACAATTGGATCTTTTCTCTATAGAGTATATTCAGCAAGAGTAAATTGTATGCTGCATTCTGTCATTTGGCTTGATCTACATTTATCCACTCATATCAAATCTTGTTGCTTTCGTGACATTGCAGATAACTTGGGCAGAATTCCATTTCTGCATTACCCGTTTCAGATTTCTATGGTATCATACGATAAAACCGAACAATCAAAAACTCTGCAAGGCAAGGGGTTGTGGATTCCCTGTTTTGTGTGGACATCTTGAAGTTATCTGAAAAGCTCATTGCAAAGTTCCTAATGGATAAATTAAGTTCACTGAAATGGAAAGAGCTGCCTAGAAATCCAACCACCTGCAGCTGGATTTTCTCTTCCTGGCATGTTTTGGTATTAGCTATGAGGGACATTGCGCATCGGGCAAACCAGCAATTAAGCAGTGGAGTAGATTTTTTAATTTCAAGCAAAATATGAGGTGCTGCTACTCCAATTTACAGTGGTCCTCACTCTGGCCATGGAGGAGGCCCAGGACAGAAAGGTCCAATTCGGAATGGGAGGGGTAATTATGCAGGTTAGGCAATCAATGTGGAGAAATGACTTGGTAAACCTGGAAATATCTAATCTAAGTTTTAAAATGACATTAAAATAGAAACTTGAATATCATGAATTTAAAACAAAATGTTAGGTCATGGGCTTTGAAGTAATTCAACCAAGTACAGAAAACGCAAAATTAGTTTGGGATCAGAAAAGCGCTTGGGCTGTTGGAGTATACACTGTTTTAAATACAGTTAAACCTCATTCAATATACCTGCACTTTATCCGTGATTTTATGTTAAGTGAACAATATCGGTTTTGTCCCTTTTGTTTCAATTTTTGAATTCCATCCATCTTGTAGGGGAGAATGTATCGCACACGACACCCTGGCTTTCTGCATTTAACACTGCAAGTTAATGTTCTAGAAATTGCTGTTGAAACTATAAGTGTAAAATGCTGATTATGAAACGCTTCACTATTGTAACAGGAAGTCCTCAATTGGCACTTGTTTAGTGCAGTCATGAATGAATAGATGTTTCAAATCTTTTCTGGGGAACAGGTTTGAGGGACAACTTGGGTAACAGAATTTCTTCAGAATCTTAAGTGTGCATCAATAAACTTAGGTTCCAATAAATAATTCATTTTTAGGCATTCAAGAATTATGTTTCAGGTAAAGATGCAATTTGCAATGAAAGATTAAGTAGAGTGCAAATCTGAAATTCTAATATTTTGCTTTGATGCAATATCTTGTCCCATTGGAATGGATGTCACATATAAATGTTGGTGCTTTTATTAATGTTGTGCTGCCGAAGATTCTGAAAAGTCTACAATCTGAGTGCCCACATGTTCTTAAGGAAAACATTTTGTTTTAAACTGAATTCTGCTCAAATGTTTGGCAATATTCATAAAGTATATATCAGGCAGAGTAAAAAGAAAAAATCCAGAGTTTGTCATTGATTTATCGCAGAAATTTACCTTGAATTGAAGAAACGAGTTGATTCCAAACAGAAATTGTTGTTTATTGGATATAGAACCTATTAATACCAGTTTAAAGAAAAAGCATGGTATAGATCCGGTTGCATGGTTCATAGTGGGTCCTTGAGTTGCAATGTTGACATATTTCTGTCCTCTCATGCAGTTTGAGCTATTGAGTGCTTCCATTTTCAGGTTTTCAGATTCCTTGCATTTACAGTTTACTTTTTGCTCCTGATTCACATACAACTCTGCTTGTATTTGATGTCGATGATCTCTAGCGTTACACTTGCCGCTTTACCTCCCCACTTGACTCCATTCAAGGACCCAAGCAGTCTTTCCAAGTGCGGCAGAGGTTCACCGGCACCTCCTCCAACCTCATCTATTGCATCCGCTGCTCTAGGTGTCAACTGCTCTACATCGGTGAGATCAAGCGTAGGCCAACACCTCTGCTCGGCTCGCATTAACCTACATGATCTCCTGGTGGCTCAGCACTTCAACTCCCCCTCCCATTCCTAGTCTGTCCTGGGCCTCCTCCATGGCCAGAGTGAGGCCCACTGTAAATTGGAGGAGCAGCGCCCCATATTTCGCTTGTGCAGTTTACACCCCAGCGGTATGAATATTGACTTTAATTTCAGGTAGTCGCTGCTTTCTCCTCCCATTCTCAGCTCTCCCTCAGCCCACTGTCTCTGCCTCTTCCTTTCTTCTTCCCTTACCCCCCCCCCCCCCCCCCTCCCCACCCTCACATCAGTCTGAAGAAGGGTCTCGACCCAAAACTTGGTCTATTTCCTTTGCTCCATAGATGCTGCCTCACCCGCTGAGTTTCTTCAGCTTTTTCGGCTACCTTCTAGCTTTACCGAGTTCCCCGCATAAAATATACAAGTTGGTGGAGTAACTCAGTGGGTCAGTTAGCATCTCTGGAGAAAAAAGCATGGGTAGCGTTTTGAGTCGGGGGGGGGGGGGGGGGGGGGGCTTCACACTGAAAGTAAGGGGCGGGGGGGAATTAGGGAGATGAAGAGCTGGAGGCGGAAAAAAAAAACAGGACCAATCAATACCAGCCATAAATGACCTCTAGTTGGCTGGTGCCTAGTGAGTCGGCAGTTGGGTAGAGAAGATGTGATCTGTGAAATGTGGAGAACAAAGAGGGGCCTGGTGTGGGTGAGGGGGGTGGGGGCACTGTAGTTTAGGATCGTCTGCCCAGGGGATAAATCTGTGTTGGTTTATTCATTTGTTCCAGTTAAGGCGCTGTGCACACAGCAGCCAGCCAACAGTGCTTGTCTTTTTCTTTTCACTTTTAGTTTCAAGTCTTTGTGTACTTTGTGTGTTGTGACTGTCGGCAGACCAATTTTCCTGCGGGGATAAATAAAGTTTATCATATCACCCCCCCACCCCCCTCCCTTACTTTCAGTCCGAAGAAGGGTCCTGACCCAAAATGTCACTATCCTTTTTCCCCAGAGATACTGCCTGACCCGCTGAGTTACTCCAGTGCTTTACATCTATCTTTGGTATAAACCAGCATATGCTGTTCTTTGTTTGTCCATTTCACTGCATGAGACTAACTGAAGGAAATGGATCTTGGCATTAACTTCACTCAAAGGTTGCTGTGATCAGATGGATTGGTAGACTATTTTCATGCGTAAATTATTCACTTTAAGACGGCTTCTGAGTAAGATGCTTTCACAGGTTGGATTAGTTCTGTGTCCCAGGTCTCATATTTTGGCTTGGAGAGGACTGGGAGACTGATCTGCCAATATTTCGGCAGATAGGTCTTCCATGATGGCTTTCTGAGAATGGCCTGAAGATCTGGGAAAGGGTGTGGTTTGAGCTTTTGGCATTTGGAAGATGGAGAGAAAGTATGGAGAAGAAGAGATGCAGAAGGGTTGAGGATAAAGATGCAGAGGCTAAGGATGTAGTCTGTGTAAGGGCCGATGAGTACCATGGTATCCATTGTCTTGTGTTCTATTGTCTATGAACCCGTCATCTAGGGGTCCTTTGCCATAAGGTTTCGCTTAGACAAGTCTGTCACAGCTGTGTACAATGGCTTTTGTGTGCTAAAAACCATTAAGTATCTACATCTGAAGCATTACTTTCCAGTAATTGTGCACGATCAGGACGTTTGCTAACTTGAAGCATTGGCATTCACATACTGAGTGAGATTTGACAGGCATGAGATTGCCAGTTTGATGGACAATGGTGTAGCATCAGATTGCAACGGCAACTTGATAGACTTTGCTGGAAAAGGATCAGCCACTCTGATGTGTGTAATATTTCAGCAAATGGTAATATCTGTCCATCCTATCTTTGGATTAACTTTGGATTAACTGGAATCGGTTAAGTGTAAAGGAAATCATTCAGCACTGAAACGGGCCCTTTGGCCCAACTTACCGATGCTGACCAAGTCCCACCTGCTTGCTTTTGTTCCACTTCTCTTTAAACCTTCCCTATCCATGCAGCTGTCGAAATGTTGTTTTATATGCCTCAAGTGCCAGAGGAGGTAGTTGAGACGGGTACTATCGCAATGTTTGAGAAACATTTAAAGAGATACATGGACAGGACAGGTTTAGAGGGATATGGGCCAAATGCAGGTAGGTAGGACTAGTGTGGATGGAACAAGTTGGCCGGTGAGAGCAAGTCGGGCCAAACGGCGTGTTTCCACACTAAGGCTATGATTATCTGACTCCACCGCCTCTAGCAACTTGTTCCATATACCCTTCACCCTCTGTGTGGGAAATAGTTGTCTCTCAGGTTCCTGTTAAATCTCCCCCTCTTCCCCCCTCACCCTCATCTTAAACTTTTGTCTTCCAATTTGTGATTCTCCTATTCTGGGTAAAAGACTGCATTCAACCTATGTATTCCCCACATGATTTCATATTCCTCTACAAGATCGTCCATAATCCTTCTGTGCTTCATTGGAATGAAGCCCTAGCCTACGCAACCATTTGTATAGCTCATCCTCGGGTCCAGGGGGACCTCTCCAAACCTCTCTGCACTCTTTTCAACTTAACAACGTCCATCCTATAACAGGATGACCAAAACTAAACATAATGCTCCAAATGTGATCTCACCAAAAGTGGACCAGGTGAATAAAGTGTATTGGCCCAGTAAATGTAAAGTAGCAATGTTACAAAATTTTGGGATTTTAAAAATCAAGTCTGCAATTTATCCCCATCAGATAGAGCATAAAAAGAAGTTTAATTTGACACCTAATTCACTTTCATATCTTCAGTATTAAAAAAGTTATGGCCTTTTTCATACTCGGAAATTAGCATATTGTTCCCCATTGCCTTTCCATTGACTTAACACAAAAGCTGTGATCAAGGACAGTCAAAAGGCCATAACTTTCTTAAAAATTAAGAGAACTCAAGGAAATTTTCAGTTATTATAGATTGAAGCATTCTGAAACAAATATGAAACAATATTACTTGGATGACCTGAAATTAAAGCATATAATTAGTTAGTTATCTAATTGTAGCTAATTACAAAATTCAATTATTAGATCTAAACATCTATCCATTTCTTAAGAAATGATAAACATTTTTAAATTGCCCAAGTGTCCAAATAACATTCACACAATAATCCACAATATAACATGATTTTTAAATCTCATTTTCATGAATTTATAGGCCAAATGGAAGGAATTTAGTGTTTAATGCCTGTAAATTAATGGCCATTTAAATCAACTAGCGAGTCGGTTTTAGTGGAATGCGGTGGATTGGAACGTTGTGGTTTGCGGTGAAGTCAGTATGAAAAATACTGGCGGTTCATACATTTTTTTTTGTCCCTTTTTCGCAATATGAAAATTTGATTAAACGCTTCCTAAGAACCACGTTTTTATGTAAAAATAAATTGTGTACCTTTTATCGCCTACGTTAGGTCCGTTCTGCTGTCGCCGTTCAGAGCTTTAGAAGATGATTTTAAAACTACTCTAGTTAATAAATAATCTAGCGTAGTTTAAAAATAGCTTCATGAATGAAATGTCGGAGCGATTTCTCTTTAGGGACAAAATCGCCCGACATGGATGGATTTGGACTGTCTAGGGAAAAACGGCAGTTTAAACACGCCCCCCTCTGAAAGGCGCCAAAGTCACGCACACGGGGAGCGGCAGAACTGCAGCGCCGCTAAAGGTAGGTATTGTAACATACCTATGTAAAGGGAGCATGTGAGGTGTCATCGGTTGAACCACCTGAATTTACAACCAATCGTGTAGCAGACTGTCAGTTTTACAGTAAATTAGTCAATTGTAACTTCCATTATATTTACAGATTCATTAATCCATCTCTGGCGACTTGTAATAAGCATTACAATTTGCTTCATTCGTAATTTAAACTAATAGTTTAAAACCTTTGTTTCTGGTCCTGTTCAGTTAATCCACTGTCCATGCATTTTCTCTTTGAATGTTTTTAGAACTTTTAATCTAAATATAAAAACTGGAGCATCTTTCTGGAAGGTGGAAAGTACAAAAACACTTGCCTGTGCAAGTTGTAACTGTTGTAACTTGAAGTGTGAAACTTCTAAAATTATAAAACCTTGCTGTGATCACCTGTGCTTCATTTTATTAACCAGAAGAAATTTGTATTGCTATTAGAACCAGAAAATATAGGCCAGTGTGCTACAATTGGCAATAAAAATGAATGCACTATTCTTTGCTTTTCCTGTTGCTTTAAGCGAAAAGGTGACAAATTTATTCCAGACGATTTGTCTTTCTGAAGTAAATGAATGATGACGGACAAATCAAACTTGTTTTGCAACTGCGAAATATCCATGATGACCTCTCCCTTTTCTCTCTTCCAACTCATGACGCATTTGCCAATTACCTCACCTGGGCCCATCTATCACTTGCTACCTCTTGACCCATCCCTTCCCCTCTTTCTACAAGCTATTACCCCTCAACTCCCATCAATCTGAAGAAAGGTCCCAACCTGAAATGTCAGTTCATTTCCTTCAACAGATGCTGCCTGACCTACTAAATTTGTTTTTTGTACCCACTGCTAAATTTGCCCAGCACTAGATTTGCAGATTATTTTCCTTTGCCATTGGGATTGTAATTGTTTGATTAATGAAAGTGGATTCAACTTATGAGTACTACTCTCCAATAACTGGTTATCAGGTTTCCTAATTCTGACAGAAATATATTAATTTTGTGATGAGTGGCGAGAAACGTATTGTAACATAGATCATTGTGGAAAAAACCTGAATATAGTTTCAATTGTTTCTCCAATAGCTCTATATTTAGTGTAGTAACATCTCTCCATGTAACTGTTAAATGTCCTGTGACTTTAGAGGTACAGTGTGGAAACAGGCCCTTCGGCCCACCGAGTCCACACCGACCGGTGATCCCCGCACATTAACACTAGGGACAATTTACACTTATATCAAGCAAATCAACCTATGTCTTTGGAGTATGCGATGAAACCAAAGATCTCTGAGAAAACCCACGCAGGTCACGAGGAGAATGTACGAACTCAGCACAGACAACACCCGTAGTCGGGATCGAACCCTGTTCTCCCGCGCTGTAAGGCAGCAACTCTACCGCTGCACCACCATGCTGACTTTAACTAGCATTGTAACATGTATTTGCATTGTTAGCTATCAAGGACTCTACATGCAGATCTTATTCATTTTGTTCGGGAATGAGAAAGGTTTCTTAATAGGATAATACATATGATTTTTTGAGATACGGACTTTACTAATGTAATTAATTAAATAAAGATTCTTCCATTTTCCATGAAAGCGAAAAATGACTGCAGGATAAATGTGGAAACGTTCACGTCATAAGGATTTTAATCACTTCTATTTTATCTTTTCTGCCCAAGTATTTCTCGAAATAGTTGTATTTGTGACAAATGTGTTGATTACCGTAAGAGGTTTTCAATGACAGATTGTTCATGTGTATTTTCTAAACTTATTTCCCTTTCTGTGTTAGTGAAACCAGGCAAAGGGTTTTGAGAATAATGTTTTGTTTCCCTCTTCTTCAGTTTCTGCTCTCCTGTTTTTGTTTCCACCTTGCAGTCCTCCCTGAAGCACAATGGAGAATGAGGGTTCCCAGGCGGTACAGTGATAGCTGGTAATGATTTGGTGGTCTCGAAATACGAGTGGTCTTGGTAATTTGCTCTGTATGTAGAACTAATGGTAATGTTCTTGAGAGCCAATAGATTGTCAAGATCCTGGGTGAGGACAACAAAATCTGACATATTACCATGCACAAAAAGATGGTGATATAATTGCTGGCATGTGGGACAGGATATTAGTCCGTTTATTATTGTCACAGCTACGGAAGACACGGTAGAAGTCTTGAAGGAACATTTCACTTTGGTATAGAGATATGGCATGGAAACGAGTATGCTGATCATCGATCACCTGTTCACATGAGTTCTATATCCCACTTTCTCACCACTCCCTATACATTAGGGGTATTTTGCAGCGCTAATTAACCTGCAAATTCTAATACTGGTCATATGAGAAATGTTTGTGCATTATAGGTTTGTAAAGTCCAGAAAGAACCAAAGAAAGTGTTTGGTGGAGAAACTGGTCAGGCTAAAAAAACTAAAACAAAAGCAATTTCTGATCATTTTTATTTTTGTTCATGAAGGATTGCTTTAGTGTACACACTGGTGAATGAGATACTCCACCGTAAATGGATCCATTTGTATCTGCATTCAAGGGCATTGGAGAATTGCTGTCAGAATGGAGATGTTTGCACTATCGGAGCAGTGAGCAGAGAACATGCCTATGGTGATGGTTTTCTGGATATTTACCAGTAATTTTGGATATTCATCTTTCATTGTGCATCATCAAGTGAATTGAATAACGCATTATAATGGCAAAGAGCACTTGGGCAGGTGTCAATTATTGAAGTGCTTGATCGTCAGTATGAGGCGAGGAAAACATCCAAGAGAAATAACAAGTTGCCTAGACCAGGATGTATTGCCCCTGAGGTGGCCAGTCCATTATGAATGACAATGGTCCAAAGCCTATAACTGGGCATTTTGAATATTGTTTTTACTAGTTGGAGCTTGAGCAATTCTTAAGTCCATTGAAATATTGGGAGAGATCAATGCACGCAAGTATCAAGACAATGACTATGCAATGATAAGAATACACAAAAAAGATTAAAACATTTAAAAGACTCCATTCAGATGCTGCCATGATGAAATATGGATAGCGTTTGGTGGTAATGAGACAGACAATGGTGACAGAGATGAGGCTGCACAAGTTCTGAGCAAAAGTTGTTATGCATGTACATGGTCTACAGAATTGCTGATGGATAGGAATGGATGGATTGCTGATCCAAACTTTGCCTAAAGGATAGGAAATGTTTGGAGGGATGTGAGCCAAACGTGAGTAAATGGGACGAGTTTAGATGGGGCATCTTGGTCAGTGTGGACGTGTTGTGCTGAAGAGTCTGTTTCTGTGCTGTTTGTCTGACTGACTGACCTGAGACAGATGAGATAACTGTTGCAATGTGGAAGTTCCAATTGTATAGAATTGTTAATATTGGCCCAACGCACCATGGATGGAAGACCAAATACATTGATTGGGGAATTGAGGTCCTTTGAAAGGATGCAGAACCAGAGAGCCACAGGAGATGACCTGTAAGTGCAAAGGAACGGCAGAGAAATACAAAGGGTTGATGTCTCCAGGAAGTCTGGGAAGTGGGATGTAAGACTATGTGAAATTGGAGGCACAATGTTGGAGAGCCTTAACCAACCAAAGTTGAAATCCTTGTGTTTGAGTTTATGGTACCTAGTGTCTACTCAATTATTATATATGATGTGGTTTGACTCTTGGTCATTTTTAGAATTATACTCCTGGTTAAGAGTTTATTTCCTTTAGTAAAAGCTGCTATGTTTGAGCTTTCCCTGATATTTGCCTAAGTAAATGCTAATCAATAAGCCTACATTTTTTTCCCTTCCTTTCCCACTCCATTTCAAAATAAAAGATATACTAAAATTGCTTTGTGCTAAGAATGCGTACAATACTTTTTGAATATTCATCGAAACTGCACTTAAATGGGGATCATTTAACCATGCTTTGTATATGGTGATATGTTAGTGTTCTTTTTTTTGTTGAGAATGGCTTAGTTGAAGGTAAATGTAGAATATATTGTTATTAATTAATCAGTGACTACACAATGGGACTTGAACCCAAATACTAAATTGACAAAAATCTGCGCTCGAACACACCAGAGTGGCTGTGGCAATAGGAAAATGGAAAGGACTGCAATTGTAGTGATGAGCTATGCTGTGGCTTGTTCCACTAGGAAGATGGGCTACGTTGTGACTCTTTTTCGAAGTGGAGATTCAGGATTCACTGTTTCACCAGCCTCTTCTGTCCATGGAGCATTTCCTTGTACCATTCTCTTCACTGTAATTACATTTATTGGGCAAATATCAAGTTGTTTGCTGCTTATTGGCCAAGTGTCAAATTGTGTATTGTGCCAGTGAGGGTACAATTCGCTATTTGAAACTCGGCCAAAGTTGAAATGCACTCTTATTGGCCTTGATTTTGTTTAAATAAAAAGTGGCTCAACACTCTTCCAATTTTAGCACTGCATAATATCGGACTTCCTTTTTTTTTTTTTACATCAATTCTTTTCCCAAGTGCTACCGACATGCTATCCTTGGAGGATCACAAAGTCCAACCTTTTCCTTGCCTGTTAATCAGTTGTTTATGCTAACATCCCACAAAAATGAATCATATCTTACTAAATGCCTTCACGATCCAGATGTACTATGTCCAGCAGTCATCTCTATCAATATTTCTATTTCATATAACACCATAATGTAATGTAATATCCTTAACTTCCTCCCCACTCCAAATTTGCTCTTTACATCAATCTTGAATAGCATTGTTAGTTGTGGGAAAATGAAATTTAAGCTTGATAATCAAACATTCCCAGTATAATTTTACACTATATCGTGGAGAAGAGTTTGCCCCTTAAGACATATTTATAGTCTCATTTTAATAAATGGCTGATCTTTGTTTATTTTTGCTATTTATTTTGTTATTCTGATTCATCATATAATTTCTACTTGAATGTGTATCTACATTCTTTTGGCTGCAATATTGTGCAGTCATAGTCTGAGTTATGCAGCGTGGAGACAAGACTTTGGGTCCACTGAGTGTGCACCAGTAATCAAGCACTAATTTACACCAATTCTGCACTAATCCCATTGTATTTTTCTCAGGCTCTTCCCTCCCCCATTTCCAGGTTCTATTTCTCGCCTATGAACAAGGGGCAGTTTTAGCATGGCCAATTGTGTTTGCCACCCTATTCTTGGTCAGAATGACATAGTTTGCTGGAAATGTAACAAACGCAGTGTCCTGGCTTTTTTCCCCTTTTGTGTGCAACGTAAAGGTGTGTGGTTACTGCTGTGCCCGAACATGACTTGCCATCCTTTTATGTGGGGCCAAGTCCTATGTTATTGGTACTTGCATCACATTCACGATCCGGAAGTGGCGGCGCTGCCCTAGCTGCTGTGGCTCGCCTGCAGTAAGTCTCTTTTTCTTTTTTTGTTTTCTTTTGACTTGTTGGAGTATGTTTTAGTTTATTTTTAGTTGTGTATGTGTGGGGGGGCAGGATGGAAACTTGTTTTAGTCTCTTCCTTCGGTTGGGGGATGCAACCTTTTCTCTGTCGTATCCCCGTCTCCATCTCCATCTGCGCCGAGGCCTAATCGCGGAGCTGGCGGCCTCCAACTGGGGCCGCCCTCGTGGCTCCAGGGGCAGAGACTGGACTCGCCATCGCGAGGCTGGCCGACTTTGGGGCTGTGGTGCGCGACGGCCCGACTTTGGAGGCTTCGGCCACAGGCCCAGTGGACGACAACATCGGGAGCTCAATGGTCCCAGGTTGGTGACCGATTCTCCGGAGCACCTGCAACGACAGCTTCGTCCGCTGGACTGGAGGGTGGCAGCTTCGTCCGCCACGGGCCACGAAGTTTGAACAAGCCTGTTCGCGGAGCTTGGATTCGGCTGCGGGTCTTACCGGTGGGGGGCCCAACATCGGAAGCCTGGATCGCCTCAACGCAGAGGGAGAACAAGGAAGGAAGAGACAAGGACTTTAAGTCTTTTGCTTTCCATCACAGAGGAGGTGCCTGGTAGACTCACTGTGGTGGATGTTAAACTGTGTTCATTGTGAGTTCTGTTATTTTATTCTCTGTCATGACTGCAAGGCACGTAATTTCGTTCAAACCAAAAGTTTGAATGACAATAAAGGATACTTTATACTTTATTCAGGTGTTTGCAGAATTGAAGTAAATCGGCTGAGCTTTCTTTGAGCTTCACTCAAGCTACAAGATAGGGAGACCTGAATTTGGGGAAAATGGCATGTGTAGTTTCACGTTTGACTCTCTGAGTTTCATCTTATTGGTCGCGGTGCTCATTCTGACCAATGGGGAAGTATAGTCGTACAAAAACTGGAAATTGGGTCAAAATTGTTAATTGCAAAATATAACAAACTTTGCCATGATATTTTAAACCGGTTTGATTAGTCCTGTGCATGCGTTTAGCAACGTGCATCTTCACTTTGGATTAGATACAACACTCCTGCTTGTTTACAACCTCCATTGGTGTTTGGTGTAAAAATTCAAACGTCCTTATCTGACAGAAAAATAGTTGAATTCTGTGTTTTTTTTAGAAAAAAAAGCAATCTTTGAAACTACCAATTCAAGATGTTTATACGCAGGTATCGTTGGTTCTGAAGCCGAGTCTGCCATTTTAGTCGTTCCATCTTGACATGTGGACGGTACCTTGACAAATGTGTATAACAGCCTGTCAGGAGCCTGTACACAACTATAAAGATGGTGGAAAAGTGGTGGACGTGGTCAATTGGACTACATTATTTTAAAAAAGTAGTGAAAATTGCTGATGAAGATCCAAAACAAAAGTTGAAAATGCCATGGTCAGACAGTATCAGTGGTCTATAAAAGAGTTACCAGGTTATTGAGTGGCAAGAGGAGATTCTGGCGGCCTTGATTGAAATCTTTGTATCAGCTCTAGCCACTGGCTAGGTGCCTGAGGACTGAAGAAAAGCCAGTGTTGTTTCTTTAAGAAATAAGGATAATCCAAGGAATTGTCGGCCGGTTTGGTTGGCATCATTGATAGGGAAGTTATTGCCTGTATACGAGCTATCTCTCTCCTGGACCTGCATATTCACCTGCTTTTCTAAAAGTCTGTCATGTCTGCTTCCACCACCCTGCCAGCACATTCCTGGGACCCACCACAGGATGGGAGTTACTCTCATTTGGAAGAAAATGGGCAAAGTAGGGCAGATAGTAGGGGCAGATAGCATAGCTTTGGCTGCAGCAGGTCATGTCATATAAACTTAATTTAGTTTTATTTGGAAGTGAAGAAAGTGATTGAGAATAGGGCTGTGGATGGTGTTTGCATAGATTCGAGTAAAGGGCCTGTCCCACCAGCATCCGACTCCATGTGATGAGTGCGATCAAACTAGAAGCGGGTGCCACGCGGAGGTCGGGTGATCCCCTGTACAGAGCCGTTCCCACCAGCATGCGCCTGCATGCGGCAAGCGCGACCAAGCCGGCAGCGAGGGCCGCGCGGAGGTTGTGTGAGTGGCGCAACGCGGCGCAAAGTGAGACGAACTTGGAGCAAAGTCTTAAGGTAAGTTTGCCAGGACAGAGAGGGGCACAGGGGCACACACACAGAGGGCCACGAAACCACACACATAGAGGGTCACGGAGGCACCTACAGAGAGGGTCACGGAGGCACGACGTCGAGACGGTGTGTAATGCGTCGAGGCGACTGCGAGCCGACAAGCCGTTGCCGTGCGGAATTTTTGAACATAGTCAGTTTTTCGGAGCCCCGCGCGATGTCGGGACGAACTCCGCACAATTCCGCACGACTCTGGCGATCGAAGTGGGACCGGCCTCGTGACGCCGGACGGCTCAAGCGACCACGTTAGGTCACGCTCATCGCATAGAGTTGCATGCTGGTGGGACAGGCCCTTAAGTCATTTGATAAGCCACGTCTGGAGTATTGTGTACAGTTCGGGCTGTCCCATAACTGGAAATATGTGGAGGCTTTGGAATGAGTGCGGAAGACCTTTCCCAGGATGTTGCCTGGATTAGCAGGTGACAGCTATAAGGAGAGATTTTACAAACTCTGAGGCATTCGAGGCTGGTGGCAACCTGATTGAAATATATTAATTGAGAAGTTAGACTATCTGAACAAAATCTTTTTCCCAGGGTGGAACTGTTCATAAGATATAGGAGCAGTATTAGGCCATTCGGCTCATCAAATCTACTTTGCCTTTCAATCATGGCTGACCAAGTTTCCTTCTGTGAAAATGTCAAAGATTAGAAGGCATTGCTTTAAAGTGAGAGGGGGAAAGTTCAGAGGAAATGTGCAAGGTATGTGTTTTCAGTGGTGGGTCCCAGGAAAGTGCTGGCAAGGTGGTGGAAGCAGATATGACAGACTTTTAGAAAAGCAGGTGAATATGCAGGTCTAGGAGAGAGATGGATCATATACAGGCAGAGGCGATTAGTTTAATTTGCATCATGTTTGACATGGGTATTGTGGGTTATAGGACACGTTCCTGTACTGTAGATACACAAAATGTTGGAGTAACTCTGGATAGAAGGAATGGGTGACGTTTCTGGTTGAGACCCTTCCTCAGACTTGCCTCCTATACTATACCGATCTATATTCTTAAATTGGGCAATCATTTTGGAATAATTTCACAATCTGAGAAAATTGAAAAATGTTTGCAGTTCTTACTGATTAGTTTACAGAATTCTGACTAAAACTTAAGTTTTGATTACAGCATGTTTCGTCATATATTTTTAACCCTGCATTGTTTAGATTTTACTCAATGTACATTCTCCATTAATTTACTGAATGTTTTTGCAGTTGGTTTAATATAAAACATTGCATCTTTTGAGTCGTGAGGAAACAAAATGATTAATGTTTAGTACAGTCTCTGAATATCAGCCCTATAATTGCAATTGCAAAATGTTGTCCTCCTGACCATGTAGTGATTAACTGGACCTTACTTAGTCTTACTATTTTAAATGCGCAAACCTCATGCATAACTCCTGATTACTTATTGCATAGTACACTTCTGTAACATTGTATGCTATTTGTAAAATCAGCGTGTATTGAAGATTAGGCACTTCAAAGAGTTAGCTAATCTTTGATTCTGATGCAATGCTGATGGCCTAGGTTTTTTCTTCCGTTATGCTTTAGTGCTGCAGTTGAGTATTTGAATTTACACTGCCCTCTGCTGTTTGCAGAAAATTACCCAACTATGTTTCAACACAACCAGCAGTTAAATTTTGACTCAAAGCTTTTTTGAGACAAAAAGTAGTTTTGGGAAGCTATTGTATGTACATCAGGGTATGAATGAAAAGTTTAATTTTTTCAGTATTCATGACAATCTAAGAAAACAATTTAACTGCATTGCTTTTCGATTTGCTTTCTTAATTTGGTTTTATTCGGTCTTAATTCGGCCTTGAACTTTGTTCTTTGCACTATCAACAATGCTGCAGAGGATAATAGAACGTTACCAGAGCTGCTTGGTCACTGCATTGTACTGGTGGGACTTGACATGGTCGCAGTCATTAAGCACGGAAACAGGCCCTCAGCCCAACTCATCCATGCCAACCAAGATGCCCCAACTAAGCTAGTCTTATCTGTCCAATATCCCTCTAAACCCTTCCTATATGACAATAAAGTATCATTGAATCATTGAAACCCATGTCCTTTGGTTCTCAATTCCTTTACTGAGTAAAAGACTCTGCATTCACCTTATCCATTCCCCTATTATACACCTCTATAAGATTGCCCCTCAGCCTCCCATGCCGCAAGGAATAAAGTGCTAGCCTGCCCAATCCTTCCCTGTTATGTTTATGTTAAAATACTATCGTGTTTTTTTTAATTTGTATTCGTATGGCTGTATGGCGACCCCAAATTTCACTGTACCAATTGGTGCAAGTGACAATAAATGTCTCTTGAATCTATCGCTCAGGCCCTCGAATCTTGGTATATCCTTGTAAATCTTCTCTGCATTCATTTCAGCTTAATGACCAAAGCTGAACACAATACTCCAAATGCAGCCACACCAGAGTCTTGTACAACTGTAACATAACGTACCAACTTCTATACTCAACAACCTGACTGATGAAGGCCAATGATCCAAAAGCTGTCCTCACCGTACCATTCACTATGAAGGTCCCTGCCCTGGTTTGACTTCCCATAATGCAACACCTCACACATCTGCATTAATGTGAGAACATGACCCTGCTGAAATGTTTTACTTCTATCAGTGCTGCGGAGAACATGTTAACCATACTGCTCTCCTTACTGGCAATCTGTACGTGTCTGAACTCCAAATTTTCCCCATTTGTTTTTGAAATCCTGGAGTCATTTAAGTATTACAAGTGATTGCCATTCTAACTATTGTGAGCATTCCACTTGCTGTTTTTTTTCCTCTCTATTTTGATTTGTCAAGTATTTAAACTGCAATAATTCTAGCACTACTGCATTTTGGTCCTGTGTGTAAGGTCTTCTTGTATGTTATCAGCCCCATTGAGTTTTGTTTCATCTGTGCTCAAATATTATATTTGGATTGATGGATATCTTTTTTTAAAGAAAGGGTAGTGCTTGTAATATTGTCATAGAATCATAGAAAATAAGGTGCAGGAGTAGGCCATTTGTGCCAGCACCGCTATTCAATATAATCATGGCTGATCATCCAAAATCAGCCCCTTGTTCCTCCTTTCTCCCCATATCCCTTGATTCCATTAGCCCTAAGAGCAATATCTAACTGTCTCTTAAATACATGCAGTGAATTGGCCTCTACTGCAATTCTGCGGCAGAGAATTCCACAGATTCACAACTGAATGGTGAAAAAGTTTTCCTCATCTCTGTCCTAAATGGCCTACCCATATTCTTAATGTGTGACCCCTGGTTCTGGACTCTCCCAACATCGGGAACATTATTCCTGCATCTAGCCTGTCCAATCTGTTAAGAATTTTAGATGTTTCTATAAGATCCCCGCTCATCATTCTAAATTCCAGTGAATACAAGCACAGTCGACCCATTCTTTCATCATATGTCAGTCCCGCCATCCCGGGAATTAACCTGGTGAACCTGCTCTGCACTCCCTCAATAGCTAGAAATTAGGAGACCAATACGGCACACAATGATCCAGGTGTGGTCTAGCCAGGGCCCTGTACAACTGCAATAGGACCTCCTTGCTCCTATACTCAAATCCTCTTGCTATGAAGGGCAACGTGCCATTTGCTTTCTTCACTGCCTGCTGTAGCTGCATGCTTACTTTCAATGACTGATGTATAAGGACACTCGCGTCTTGTTGCACCTTCCGTTTTCCTAATCTGACACCATTCAGATAATTGCCTTTTCATACAGCATGAAATCAGGCCCTTCAGCCAAACTTGCCCGCACCTACCAACATGCCCCATATACACTGGTCCCACCTGCCTGCCTTTGGCTCATATCTTTCTAAACCTATCCTATCTAAATGTTTCTTAAATGTTGTAATAGTACCTGCCTCAACTACCTCCTCTGGTAACTCATTCCATACACCTACCACCTTTTATATTTAAAATAGGTGGCCTTAGGGTTCCTAATAAATCTTTCCCGCCTTACCTTAAAACTATGTCCTTTGATTCTCGATTTCCCCTACTCAATTCCAAGGGTGGTTGTGATTTTTATTAATTAAAATATTTGTGGGTTTTAATAATTTGAAAATGTATTCACTCAACATCTGACAGCTGATTAACTGCATTGCGTAACTTCGAGGGCAATAGTGTAGTCTGAAATGGAATCACTGGAAATTGAAATATTGTAGAAAAGGTTATTGAATTATACATTTTAGATGATCTCTTGTCATTACAGCAACAGTGAATTGATGATCTCCACGAAATGTGGCTTTAAAGCTGATCTTGGATTTTTTTGCCAACCTGTTGTAGTTAATTAAACATCGAGGGGCTTGGATTTAAGTCTTGGATCTTTACATATTTAGTTTTTCAGTTGATATGTTGATTTCACAAGGTTAATTTCCAGGATGGTGGGACTGTCATATGCTGAGAGAATGTAGCAGCTGGGCTTGTTTGCATACTCTGGAATTGAGAGGGGATCTTAATAAAACATATAAGATTATTAAGGGTTTTGACACGCTAGAGGCAGGAAACATGTTCCCGATATTGGGGGAGTCCAGAACCAGGGGTCACAGTTTAAGAATAAGGGGTAAGCCATTCAGAACGGAGGTGAGGATACACTTTTTCACACAGAGTTGTGAGTCTGTGGAATTCTCTGCCTCAGAGGGCGGTGGAGGCCGGTTCTCTGGATACTTTCAAGAGAGAGCTAGATAGGGCTCTTAAAGATAGGGGAGTCAGGGGATATGGGAAGAAGGCAGGAACGGAGTACTGATTGTGGATGATCAGCCATGATCACATTGAATGGCTCGATGGGCCAAATGGCCTACTCCTGCACCTATTGTCTATTGTTTACTGAAGAATTGTGAACAGAATAAATTATGCACAGGTGAAAACAGAAAATGTGATCTGCTGAGTATTTACAAAGCTTTCTGTTTTTATTTTAAAATCTTGCGTTTGTAGTTTTTTAATTGTACTTGGGTAATTCATTCTCGGCCCTCAGGGCATCCAAACTGCTTAACAGCTAATTAATTATTTATGAAGTGTATTTATTGTAAGCTAGACAAATTGTAGAATCATATACATACAGCACAGGGCCTTTTTGGCCCAGTTCATTCTCACGGATTGTGGTGCCTGTCAATATTAATCCTATTTGCCTGCACTAGTCCTGTATCCCATTCACACCTTTTCCTTTCTACATAGCTGGCAAATGTCTTTTAAATGCTGTAATTGAGACTGCCACGACCACCACCCCTGGCAGCCTGTACCAGGTAAAGATGAATGAGGAAGAAAACTTGTGAATTGGTTGTTTGGGAAGGTACAACTTTCAGAAATGTTAGATTAACATTTCACAAAAGCCTGTGAGTAACTTGTAAACAGGTTTAGTATGCAATTGCATCTTGAGTAAAAATCAAGAGTTTGGGAATGAGATTGTATCATAAATTATGACAAAGATGCACTTGAATGCCATCCTTTGTAGTCGATAACCATGTGGTGTGAGCAATGTCATTGTGACCTGTGTGGACAACTTTTACATCCTAAAATAAATTGAGTAATATTTTTATTTGATGAACGTGGCTTTTTAGTCTTTGTGTTTTATTTCTTTAATTTTTAAAAACTTTTTCATAAATTTGTCTCCCTTGCCTCGGATGCAGTCCAGCACACGTGGGTGTACATTAGTCCCAGAGGGTGACCGGTGTACAGGGCAAGCTCCCTCTCTGGGGAGCCCAGAGCATGTTATCTTTGAACAGTAGGTGGTCAGTTGGCTTGGGCAAACTGCTTGATGGTCCCTTGCATAGACCTGTGATTGGTCACTTTAAGTAAGCGGAAGATAGGGCAGCAAGGAGGTCTCCTCACCAACCTATCCCCCTCCACAAGTTGTAGGAGAGTGGGCCTGAAGTGTGTCCAGAACCTGAAGAGCTCTCCTTTGAGATACTCCAAAGACTCTTGCTTTCCTTGTATGCATGGGACACTGATCTGTCCTGGTCACAGAAGTAATAGGCAGCCTGAAACCCAATTCGGTAACGAGAGGGTCAGGGTTTATGACTAGCTCCTGAATACAGTTTTGAGTCTAATGAACAATTATGAGAGTCAACAGGATTACCCAACCTCTTGAACTCCCTCGGTGCTCCCAGCGATGAGGTTACCAGAGGCTTTGGACACAGACCTTTATCATGTGGTTTGCTTCTGTATTTTGATCTATTATTCCAAGATTTACTTGCCGGACGACTAGAGCGCACTCAGCTTGCAGGCATGCGTCTGACTGGAGCAGACCATGTCACAGAGTCTTTAAAAAAAAATTCTGGTAAAGAATAGGCAAGTCCCCATAATTGTTGATGAGAGCTTTGCATCATTTTGGAGGGAGTGCTCCTGGCATAACTAGTTGCCAGTATGCACCCTCTTGGAGGATGCTCTCTACATGCAAGGATCTGTGCAGTGCCTGAAGGCAGGCAATTGGAGTCATAATATGGATGCACACTCATACATGTGCATCTTTCTAATTTTGTAACAAGTCATTTTGGTGTTCATTTGCAGTAGTCCGTTCCTTTCTGTACAGGAAGCTCTATACTCAGTTCACTTAAATGCTGATTTTCAAATGCAACCACCACATACGGTTCTCTAACTCTCGATGATTTTTAATATAACATTTAGGCAATTGTTTGGAGTTTGTTCTCATGTACACAGGGAATCAATCCATTTAGCAGCTTCTTTGTAAGGTGTTAAAGTTTTCCCCTGGCTCATTTTGGAGAATCATACCAAATTGGAAAACCCTCTCTCTTGCCACTTCTCTAACTGGTGCTATTTTTATTTTGAGCTCCATTGCACCAAAATACAAGATCATGTGAAATATTCTATCCTGTCAAGGGAACGTTGTCTTATTTGGTGTTTTGTTGGGGAATGTTCTAGATTTGTAAGCATTTTGAAAAGCAGATGGGTGTATTTGACTTTATTCATTTGGACATTAGCATTTTTGAAGACTTGCGTTCCACCAAGTCCATTTAGTTCATTCCCACAATAAACGGAACTTAGAAATATCGATTTTCGAAAGGTTCATAGCTCACTGAAAAAAGTGATGCAAATAAATGGGGTAATGAAGGCGCTGAGCTTGTTTCCTTTCATAGGTAGGATTACGGACACAGGGGATACACATATAAGGTGAAAAGGGGAAGATTTAAAGGGGATTGAGGAGCAGGTTTTTCAGAGGGTGGTTGGTATATGGAACCACTTGCCAGATGAGCTAAAAATTTGGGGGGGGGTTTGAAAGCATTTGGATAAAAAAGAAATGGAGAAGTATGGGCAAAATGGTATTTGTGTATGTAGGCATCTTGGTCAGCTTGAACGAATTGGGCCGAAGGGCCTTTTTTCTTTTTACATGATTTTGATTGTATGACTCGGGTTACTCTATCTCTGGATTTGTACATCTTTGTGGGTAATGAATTAAATGGTTCAGGGAGACATTATCTTGAGATAATTATATTTATTTTGAAGGTTTGTCTACAAGTGCAAAAGGAGTAATGGTTCCTGAAGTAAATTGAGTCATATTTTTACTTGATGAACCTGGCTTTTTAATTTTTGTGTTTGTTTTATTTGCTTTAAAAATAGATATTTTTTACTTTTTCATGAATTTATCTCCCTTGCCTCGGACGCAGTCCAGCTTACGTGGGTGTACATTAGTCCCAGAGGGACAGGGACAGAGTACAGGGCAAGCTCCCTCTCTGGAGAGCTTGTCATTTTGGATGTGGAAATCTAATTTGATGGCACGGAAAGTTCATTTAGCAATTCTATCTGTTCCATTAAATTGTTGAAAGTCCTTGAAATTCATACATTTTTTCTTCAAGTATTGCAATGCCATGATAACTGGAAAAAATTGTTAAAAGCGGTCCAATGATTAGTGGAAGATAAACTGCCTTTTGGAGCTTTGTGTTGGCCAAGAATGATGACCTTTTGCAAGAGGGGTCATGTATATTCAAGCTATTCAAGACCACATTAAAAATACTTTATATTTAGAAATTCTAGGGGTTGTAATTTTTTTTTCTCCACTTCAAATAATTATAGAATGCTCTTACAAATGAAATATTTAAATACGCAGGCATGTCCCTATTTTCTTAACACCATTTATACTCAATTATAGTGCACATAGACCATTTCAGGTCCTCCACTTTGAGTGCTTATTTCCAGGATGTTTTTGTATCATAAGTGCTGTTTATCGTGCCCTATTAGAACATTGACTTCCTGTTAAATTGCAATTCACTTAATAGAAGGAAATCCAGTTCACAGTAATTGTCGAGGATAGCAGCATTATTTCGGTTGCTGCTTTTCATATTTTATGAACTTCTTTCAAACCTCATGGTGAGCTAAACGCATTCATAAGTAGCAATTTGAATGAAAATCTGCTGCAGATGTTGAGATTGTGAAACGGAAAATATTAGGAGCACGTGGCTTATTTCCTAACTTCTAATTCTGATGAAGGGTCCTTGACTTTGAATTGATTTCTCTCCCCACTGGTGCCACTTCACCTAAGTATTTTTTTGGTGTTTTCTATTTTATTCAAATTGTGTAATGTCTGTAGAGTCATCTTGTTGTAGTGCTTTAAATTAGTTGGCACATTCTCACTTAAGCATTTTGTTGCATAAGACTTCAGTTGTGTGACTGCACACTCAGTGCCATGATTGAACTTGTTGATAATGTTTTTTGAAGGTAAAGATTAATGTGTGCGATTAATCCTTTTTAGCATTGTTATTTTGGATGTGGAAATCCAATTTGGTGGCAAGGAAAGTTAATTTAGCAATCAGTTAAATTTGAATAAAGTGCTTTCACTATCTGCAAAGCTAATAAAGAATGAAATACTTCTCCTGCTTTGGCCCAAGTGTAGCTGTGATAATGCAAGTTTGACATTATCCTGTAGGAAAGCATTTATTATCCTTGTGATTGGACTATATCTGCCCTTTTGATTACAGAGAACAATCTAAGAATTGTAATGTAAAAGCATTACTCTCCTTACTCTCTCCAAATTGTAAGTGTAGTTTTTAGAATTCATACAAGCCCAAATTATGCCTCTCTGCGGTATATAGAACAGTACAGCACAAGAACAGGCCCTTGGGCTCACAATGTCTGTGCTGAATACGATGCCAATGCCATCACTTATCTACCTGCACATGACCCATATCCCTTCATTACCTGCCGATCCAAAAGTATTTTAAATGCTGCTAAATGTATGTGCTTCAACCACCACCACCAGGCACTCGCCACCCTCTGTAGTTTAAAAATATATATTTAACGGGGTTCTCAAATACACTTCTACTTCCCACTCTTATTTTCTTGTTGCCTCTCCCAGTCAGAGCAATGATGGGGCTCACCATGTCGCCTCCTACCTCACTAGTTTCACATACATTGGATCAACCTCTAATTGATGCCACCTCTGTTTCCTCTGTCATATACATTGTCTTTGACCCTGCCCTTTGTCACTTCAACTCCCTTCCTCCTACCGCCATGCTGTTCCAACAAAACACATCTACTACTTCAGCCTGCCATTGTCTTTGGAACTGGATATTGAATTTAATAATTTGAAATTACAGTCTTTCCTGTTTGTCAAATCTGGACAGGTCTGATGGAATCCATCATAACACTTACATCAATTTCAGCTTCATCAATTGCTCCCTTCTGCATTTCTGTTTCAGACTATTTCTACTCGTATTCTAATATTCCGGTTTATGAACATGGATGGCAGGATTCTTTCAGGTTTTGAGCTGCTGCCTCAGTGCCAAAGCCCGGGTTTGATCCTGACCTCAGGAGCTGTCTGCGTGGAGATTGCACGTTCTCCCTGAGACTGCATGACACGCGTTCTTCCAGGTGCTCCAGTCATCTCTCATATTCCAAACACGTGTGGGTTTGTAGGTTAATTGGACTCTGTAATTGCCCTTAATATGTAGGGTGGGGATGAGAAAGTGTGATAACAAGGAACTAATGTGAACTGGTGATTGATGTTGATTGAAAGCCGTTGGTTTTGATTATTTTATTAATATATATTTCCCTTATCTAAGCTTATGTTATTTTCATTAGCATCGAAGAAGCATGGTTGAGTGACATTATTAGGCCAGTAAGATCCATCATCCAATGAAGATTAGGGTTTATCCCATGTTGTCTAGTTCTGAAAGCATGGTTTTTTGCTTTTTGCTGTTCATTGCCCTGCCTCCCTTTTATCAACTACCATCATACTGTAGTCTAGTTATGGTAATGATTAGTTCCTAGATTACAGGCTTTCTGCTTTTCCTTTTTGAGCAGTTTAATGTGTTATCACCTGTTGTGATTAAGTGTTGCGCTTTGGCAGGGAGTATACGTCAAGAATCTGGGCTTCGAGCTCAAAACCCTGGAGCATTTTGCATGCATGAATCTAATGCAAAGTAAAGCCGGTGGCATCCAATGACCTTCACAGCTGAATCCCCAATGTGCATTTGTTATACACTGCAATCTTACAATAGTACTCTTAAAATGTATAATCAATTGTTCTTTGACGTTACGGAAATGTTCATCTTGGTTTGAGTGTAATTTCCTATAAATGAGAATGAAGATGGCTAATGCTGAAACACTAACACAGTGCCCTCCATAATGTTTAGGACACTGTACTCCACAATTATCTGTCTCTGTACTCCACAATTTGAGATTTGTAATAGAAAAAATCACATGTGGTTAAAGTGCACATTGTCAGATTTTAATAAAGGCCATTTTTATACATTTTGGGTTCACCATGTAGAAATTACAGCAGTTTATACATAGTCCGTGTCCCCCCCCCTTTCAGGGCACCGTAATGTTAGGGACACAGCAATTTAATGTAAATGAAAGTAGTCATGTTTAGTATTTTGTTGCCTATATTTTGCATGCAATGACTGCCTGAAGTCTGCCATTCATGGACATCACCAACTGCTGGGTGTCTTCTCTGGTGCTGCTCTGCCAGGCCTGTCTTGCATCCATCTTTTGCTTGTGTGCCTTTTTACAATACTGCACACAACAATGTGACAAAGGGGGTCAAATTTCAAATTCCTCCAAACAAGTTGTCACGCTCTTTATTGGGTTCATGACTAACATAGTATCAACATAAAATATAAGAAAAGATAGCATATTGATGGCAAGTTTCCGAAAATGGCGTCAGAAACACAAATACATTTAGTGTAATGGCTGTCGCGTGGTGTCCACCAGTGGCCAGTAAGTTGGCACAGTAAGTGCACGTGTTTCTTATTCCTTTCTATGTTTATGAATACCACATGGAATAATAAAATTGCAAGCACCGTTTCCACTTCATTCACCTGGTCATGTAGTAGAATACTGCATCCATCCGAGTGTACACTACCACGCGCGTTACACCATACACACAAACGTACGTTGCGATGGACACTAAAAGGTTTGGTGTCCCAGAAAACGAACGTTACATTATTAGCGAGAACCAAGCATTTTCACCAATGTGATCTAAACGGTACATTACCTTATGGTTTTGAGCAATCGATGGCTGATGATTCGTCAGTTCGTTTGATTTGGGCTGTTTTTTTTGTAATTAAAATGTCTCTGTAATGGTCGTTACGGTGCTTCCTGAAGTTGACATGAAGGAATGAAGTTAGCGACTTGGTCCGTATGAAAAGTAAAGAAGAGACAGTGTGATGCCAAATTAATGATTGGCTCAGTTGTGGCCCAAACCCCTTGTGATACAGCATCAACAGGCCCATTGGCCCTCATAGAGTACACGATCAAAGGTTTCAAAGGTCTTTTATTGACACATGTACCAATTAAGGTACAGTGATATGCAAATTACCATACAGCCATACGAAATAAAAAGCACCAAGACGCACAACTACATAAAAGTTAACATAAACATCCACCACAGCGGATTCCCCACATTCCTCACTGTGATGGAAAGCAAAAAAAGTCAAATCTTCTCTCTTTATTCTCCCGCGGTCGGGCAATCAAAACTCCCACATCGGGGTGGTCAAAGCTCCTGCGGCTTGGAGTTTCCAAAGTCTGTCTCTGACCAGAGACCGCGAGCTCTGTGAAGTCCGCAAGCACCCACGGTTGGCAAAGGGATCGCGTGCTCCGCGATGTTAAAGTCCCATAGGCTCCCCGCGGTGGAGCTCTCAAATGTCGGTCTCCAGCAAAGGCCGCCAACTCCTCGATGTTACGTCGCAGTGCGGATGGAGATACGATGCGGGGGAAAAAATAGTATCTCCGTCGAGGTAAGAGATTAGAAATCGTTTGCTCTCCAACACTCTCCAGGGCCCTACCATTCATAGTGAAGGTTCTGCCCTGGTTGGATTTCCCAAAATG
Source organism: Raja brachyura (assembly GCA_963514005.1). Next base: position 12,830,906 of record OY740794.1, on the reverse strand, counting down.
CAAAGGCTCACTTTTCTGGCTGATCTCCCAACCTCAACTTTGTAAAAAGCCAATAAGTTTAAAATTTGGTGGCCATGTCCAGTGGCCTGATAATTTTTAATGTCTGGCTTTGCTAAAATATTTTGGCTTTTATTTATCCGATGTAGAGGATTCATTTTTTTCTTTTTTCGTAGTTGAACATCCTCATGCTCTCTCTTCCAACCTCCAGTTCTGTTAAATCTTTCTAATTGTCTCTTGTTCAGTTACGCCCATGCTGTTCAATCTCATGAGCATCTATCTATATAAAACTCTCATCTTGTTTGTTTGTATGTGGATGTAATATCCAAAAACCCTGCCAAAACGGTACACGATACCCGCCATCGCCCTGGGATGTGAACAAAACATTTTGTTCAGGCTGATGTTATATTTTACAAGTTATTGACATTTTTAAGTTTACAAAAAACACTTTTCAAACCACTTTTTCACTTGCCTGCCTGTCAGCCACGTTACAATGACACAATGGGATCTCGAACCTCATTTACATTTAAAAAATCAAGATTAAAAACAAAGTTTTAATCAAATTCTTGCATTTTCATTCACAATGAAGTCACAGTGGAACCCCAAATCTCATTTACATAAAATATCGAGATTTTAAAAAAAAAATTGTTTTAATCAAATTCTTCCGTTTTCATTAACGGCTAACATTGTGTTTCGGTTATTTTAAAGAAAAATTGCGATTTTCTTTGTGGGGAGGTGAGGAGTGTGGGAGATAGAGGGAGAGGTGAGGGGGGGTGAGGAGTGGGGGAGCAGGGAGATAGAGGAAGAAGAGGGGGGTAGGGAGAGGGGTTATGAAGGGAGGGTGGGGGAAAGGAGAGGAGGGGAGCAGAGGAGGAGAGTGGAAAGAAGAGGCTGGGTATAGAGGAGGGGGGGGAGTGCTGTGGGATGAGAGGGAATGGGGGAGGGGAGGAAGAGGAATGGTGAGGTAATGGGGGGGGAGTAGGGGGGTGGATGGAGGAAGCAGAAGAGGGGAGGGAGGAGGGGAGGGAGTAGGGGGGTGGATGGAGGAAGCAGAGGAGGGTTGACATCCAGAGGAGGGTTGGTGGAGGGTGGGGAGAGGGAGGCTAATGGAGGGGAATAGGGGACTGAAGAGGGATAGTGAGATGCTTTCACATTGATCTTATATTTGACCAGTTATTGCCATATAAAACTTTTTAAAACGTCAGCTGCAGTTGGGGGTTATGGGTGCATGGTGGAAAGTTACGTTGGGGGAACGGGGTCCAACGGGTCCTACTTGGACAAGTCCATTATAAACTTTGACATTTTCATTACTAATTCTTGCATTGATTCCACGTCAATTTGAAGTGTCTAATGATTTGGCTATTTGTGAGAGTATGGATGCATGTGACTTCCTAAAACTCTCAGAATGCGTGCTTCCTTTATTGAGAATCTCATGACGTATATCTTTGTCTTAACTGCCTCTCTATCTTTCAATTCCCTTCTCATGAGTTTGCTTATCCTTCACAGTGCATCAACTGTCAACCCAAGATCCCAATCCTAATTCAATGAATGTAAAATAACCATGTACTAAGCTTGTTAACAGAAATGCCCAGCTAAGTTAAAATGCATAAATGTTAAACAGCAAGAGCATGCTAACGAAGGAACTAAATGATTCTGACACCCTTGCATTAGATCAAAGCTTTACAACCCTGGCAGATGATGTTTTGAATGGTTGTTGGAAATTACACAACTTTGTGGAATGGCTTAATGAAATCCCCATTCTCATGGGTGCAGAAATCAAGACTGAAGAATTTATCATTATTTCAGCTAGGAAAAGTAGCATTTTCTGCATGTGGCCTACATCCTGACTACTGAGATATCAGCAAGACAGCAGATAGACACAAAATGCTGCAGTAACTCAGCAGGTCAGGAAGCATCTTTGGAGAAAATTGAAGTTTTGGATTGGGACCCTTCTTCAGTCCTGACCCAAATCGTCACCTATTCATTTTCTCCGAAGATGCTGCTTGACCCGTTGAGCCATTCCAGCATTTGTGTCTGTCTTTGATATAAACAAGCATCTGCTGTTCCTTTTTATCGGAACGACAGGTGAGGAATTAATAATGTCTCTTTCTACTCATCATAGAACCTAGTGTTCAGCTAATTTGATTGGATCTGTGCCTTGTCAACAAACCGACTGTACTGGAAATTGAAAAGGCTGATGAATTCGAGCAGCATCACAGATATAGTGATTAAGACTTTGAGCCAAGGGACATGGAGTAAGGAAGAGGGGAAAGGAATGGTGACTTGGGTGGTGGGAGAAATGTCTACACTGAGAGGGGGGAAAGAAAGGGACTATGGAGTTAATTTAATTTGGACAATTCATTGTTTATACTCCCTCGCCATCTACGAACATTCCTACCACAGTAACTGCTACCTTGCAGGATGGACTTCGACTGCCACAACACTCTATATTTCTTGCGGTCTTGGGCAGAACAGTTACCAAACCAAGGTATGATGTGTCTTGAAGGGGTGCTTTCAATGGTGCATTTGTGGAAATTGGTATGACTTATTGGAGACATGCTGAATTTCCTGTGTCATCTCAGGAAGTAAAGGTGTTAGTGTTCTTTCTTGGCTGTTGTGTCAATGTTGTTGCAGCAGGGCAAATTATTGGTGAGATTTGAACTTGCAGTTTGGTTAATAGATCTAGGAAATGAAAGCTCTCAACCATCTACACTCCTCTGGGGCATGTATTCCTCCACGCTTCTTGAAGTCATTGAGGGTGAGGTTTTTGCCTTGACACCCCACTATGAAGCTTTCTATCTCCTTCTACTCCGTCTTATCATTGTTCGAGATCGTACCCATTACATTTGTGTCCAGCTTCTTGAAGCAGTTCATGATGACAGACATCAGGATGACAGACATCAGACTACTGGATGGCGGTTATTAAGGCAAGCTACCTTGCTTTCCGTTGGCACCAGATGGTCCTCTTGAAACTGGTGTGAACCTCATGTAGTAGGGAGAAGTTCAAAATGTCTGCGAATAATCCTGGCAACTGGTCCACTTATGTTCTTTGGACAGGGCAAGGGATTCCATCTTGGTCAGTGAGATGCTATCCAAGGGTTTACTCTTAGGCAGGCTGATCTGACCTCTTCAGTGACTGTGAGTACTGATGCTCCCATGGTTGTCTGTTGGCCATTCCCAGCCTTTTTTAGTTTCAATTGTCAGTAATGATCAGCACTTGACAGTTTTATCATATCATGACTTTTTTATCCTAATGCCTTAATTAATCTGTTATTGAGGCAGTTCCATGAAAATTGGAACCATTTAGGCAATCCCTACCTATCTATCCAAGTCCCAACCCTCTTGCGCTTGGGGCTCGTCATGTGTCGTCGGACTCCCAGTCTCTAGCATTCTCTGCTCTTTGCGAAGATTGATCTCCTGCCTTGAGTGGCGCCAATCCTGTCTTTGTTCTTTGAACAGGACCCCCCCCCCCCCCCCCCAAAAGCAGGCCTTTGGCTGTGGTCTTTTGCTGGCTGTCAATGTCTTTATCTGCTGACCATTAGGACAGAGCTTCACTGCTCTGGCTTGCTGACGGGAGTTAATTTCACACACCGGGTGGTGGGTGTATGGAACGAGCTGCCAGAGGAGGTAGTTGAAGCCGGACTATCCCAATATTTAAGAAACAGTTGGGCAGGTACATGCATAGGACAGGTTTGGAGGGATATGGACCAAATGCAGGCAGGTGGGACGAGTGTAGCTGGGATATGTTGGCTGGTGTGGGCAAGTTGGGCTGAAGGGCTTGTTTCCACACTGTATGACTTAACCCATCATTGTATACAGTCCATTGGTGTCCCAGTTCACTATGCCAATTTGTGTCAAAATGGTTGTTTTGCACATAGACACATTAATTTCTTGCTGCTTTGAGTAGATGTCAAGTTGCTGCTGTTTAACATTAGCTTGGAATGTAAGAATATTTGGTCTAGTAACTGTTTTAAAATGTATCTCCAGCCTACTGCATCAAATACTTCTGTGGCGAATATTATGAACATTGTTTATATCAAGAGCATTAAATTTGAGTATTATAAACAAATACAAATATTCAATTTCCATTGCAACCAATAATGTGATTCTGTTTGAAATTTAAGGAAAATGTATAGGTCACTGGCAGTTTTCCAGATGTGTGCACGAGCAAATACCTCGCTTTTTGTTCTCACTCTTACTAACCAGCCCCAAGCTAAATAATATTGTTAAAAATTTCAAAGCACAAAATGCAGCCACAGGATTACAATACCCCTTTCAGTATGTTATAGGAACGAACTGCAGATGCTGGTTTAAACCGAAGATAGACACAAAATACTGGAGTAACTCAGCAGGACAGGCAGCATCTCTGGATAGGAATGGATGATGTTTTGGGTCGAGACCCTTTGAAGAACTGGAGACTTGGAGTTAGACTTCAGACTGTCCCACTTTTAGTGTGATTGACTCTCCTTGTGTTATGGATTATCATGGTCAGAAGATAACACACAGTGCTGCTCCAGTTGTTGCAGCTGCTGAAAACTCCTATGGGACTATTCCCCGTTTCGTCACCAGATTTCCATCAACCAAAATTCTCTGCTACTCCTTTACATTGAAACTCTTTTTTATAGAGCAGCTGTAATCTTTTTCACAAACTGAGTCTGTAAAGCACCAACCTGGTTTTCCTTGTCCTTTGTTGCACAAAAGCTTTTCACTGTACCTTGGTACACGTGACAATAAACTAAACTATATTGTTCCTTCCAAAATTCACATTAAACCTTCTTCTTTCCTGTCATTTGTTTCATGTGTTGACATCGCTGTCATTGTCCGTCCTGAAAAGGACACAAGCTTCCAGCGACAATCAGTGGGAGCCATCACTTGTTACAATTGATGATGGTGGTAGCAGACTACTGAACCCCTATTAAGCCTTATTCATCTATGCTAGTTCTGTTGCTTGGTGTCTCCGTTTCAAAAGTTGTCCTTTTATATTTTTTCCTGGTATCTCCCTTCTGCAAATAAGCTGCCATGGCCTTGAATTAAGGAAGGAGGTTATTTGACCTATCCAGTTAATGCAGCTTCTCAGACGACCACCTACAATTTCCTTCTTATTTCTTTGTCACATTTTCTCTCACGTTCCCATTATCTTCCTGTGCACTTGGGAAAATATACAGTAGCCAGTTAACCAAACAATGCATGTTTGAAATGTGGCAGAAAACTGGACGACCTGTTGTGTTGCAGAGGAAACAATGTATTACCCTAATAGAATTCTGGTCAAACTCTGAATCAGTCAACAGTAAAGAGTGTTGTATTGTCATATGTCTCAGATAGAATAATTACATTTTTAATTGCAGCGGCACAACAAATATGTAAACATAGTACACTGTAAACAATATAATAAACGAGAAAAAAAAGTTTAGTATGTATATATATGTACGCATGCACGCAAAAAGCAAACAAAGAATAATAGTGCGAAAAGACAAAGCCAATGCCCCCAAGTCTCTGTAGCTCAGAGCTTATTGGAGGTTGTAGTGTTTAATAGCCTAATGGCTCTAGGGGAGAAGTTGTTCTCCTTGCAGGATGCAATTTGATCTGTAATAATAAAGGCCATAATGCATTTGAGATATTAAATAATTCCATATAATTCCAATCAATAGTGGCTAAACCAGGCAACTTCAACTGAACCAAAAGTGCCATTCACATCTGTAGAACAGCGTAATTTTTTAGTTATTTTTTTGGCACATTTGGACCAGGGTAAACCTTAGGGATTGCATCTACGCATTAGAGACTCAAGAAACTGCAGATGTTGGAATTTTGGGCAAAGTGCACAGCAGTGGAGGAACTCGTCAGGTTGGGCAGCAAAAGTGAAGGTAATGGGCAGACAAAGTTTTGGGTCAGGACCCTTTAGACTAATTGATGCAGGGGGGACGAATGCTTGAATATAGAGTGGGGGCCAATGTAAAGTTCTTTCTTTATTCTTTCATTCATTAGTTATTTTTTTACATTCTTGCCAGTGTAAAGAATGTCACATCAGGAGCAGCAAATGCTCTAGATGAGGCTGAACGAGGTGTATGTGAACCTCTGTCTTGCCTGAAAGGGCTGTTGTGGTTCCTGGATGGAAGTGAGAGAGGTGCAGGAACAGGTGTCACATCTCCTGTTGTTGCAGGGGAACGTGCCTCTGGACTGTCTCATTGAAACATATAAGATTGTTAAGGGTTTGGACACGGTAGAGGCAGGAATCGTGTTCCCGATGTTGGGGGAGTCCAGAACCAGGGGCCACAGTTTAAGAATAAGGAGTAAGCCATTTAGAACGATGACGAGAAAACACTTTTTCTCAGAGAGTGGTGAGTCTGTGGAATTTTCTGCCTCAGAGGACGGTGGAGGCAGGTTCTCTGGATGCTTTCAAGAGAGAGCTAGATAGGGCTCTTAAAAATAGTGGAGTCAGGGGATATGGGGAGAAGGCAGGAACGGGGTACTGATTGTGGATGATCAGCCATGATCACATTGAATGGCGGTGCTGGCTCGAAGGGCCGAATAGCCTACTCCTGCTCCTATTGTCTATTGAGGGGGCCCCCATATGGACCACTTCTACCTTCTCCACAAAACATAATTACCCTGACAGATCCATTGTTTCTGCTTGTCCCTGCCGCACTGAACTCATCGCCACATACTTCAATTCTATCCTACCTTGTCCAATTCTTTTCCCACCTACGTCCAAGACATCTCGGGTGCCGTTCAACTCTTTAATAACTTTCCGTTTCCAGGCCCCCATACACTCATCTTTAACATGGACGTTCAGTTTCTCTGCACCATCCCCCATCAAGAAGGCCATTTTTTCCTTGAACAAATATCCAACCAATTATCCTCTACTAACACTCTCCTCTCCCTATTGAAACTTGTCCTCGCCCTCAACAACTTTTTCTTTGACTCCTCCCATTTTCTCCAAATCAATGGTGTAGCCATGGGCGCTTGCATTGGTCCCAGCTATGCCTGCCCTTTTGCTGGTTAAGTCGAACAGATCTTATTCCAGGCATTAACTGGCCCTATCCCACAACTCTTTCTCCACATCATCAATTACATTAGGGCTTCCTCCTACACCCATTGCAGAACCTGTGGACTTTTTTTAACGTTACTAAACTTCCACCCTGCCCTTAAATTAATCTGGACTATTTCAGAAACCTCACTCCCCTTGATCTTTCTGTCTCCATCACAGGACCCAGACTATTGACTGACATCTATTACAAACCTACCAATTTGCACAGTTATCTGGACCAAACTTATTCCCATCTGGCCTTTTGCAACAATGCTATTCCCTTCTCTCAATTCCTCTTGTCTCTGCCACATCTACTCACAAGATGTGGTTTTCTTTACTAGGACGTCCAAGATGTCCTTATCCTTCAGGGAACGTGGATTCCCCCTTTCTGTCATAGTAGGGGCCTTCACATATGTCTCCCGTGTACCGTAATTCGGTTCCCGCTCCCCCTCCCGCCAGACGCAGCAAGGACAGAGTTTCCCTAGTTCTCACCTTTTGCCCCACCAGCTTCCACATCCAACACACGATCCTCCAACATTTCCGTCATTTCCTCAGTGATCCCACGACTAACCACATGTTCCCATCTCCACTGCTTCTTCTGCAACTCTCTGGTTCACTCATTCCTTCCCACCCAAACCACCGCCTCTCCAGGTACGTTTCCCTGCAATTGCAGGAGATCCAAAACCAGTCCTTGTACCTCCTCCCGAGACTCCATCCAGGGACCCTGACAGTCCTTTCACATGAGACAGCGGTTCATATGCATTTCCTCTAATCTCATCTACTGCACTTGGTGTACCCAATGTGGGCTCCTGTACATTGGTAAGACCAAACCTAGACTTGGCGATCGTTTCGCTGAACACATGCGCTTGTGTCGGCCGAGGCCTACGGAATCCTCCGTTTGCTAACCATTTCAGCTCTCCTTCCCATTCTGACCTTTCTATTCTGGGCCTCTTTCATTGCTCGAGTGAGGCCACATGCAAATTGGAAGAACAGCACCTATAATAAACGTCTCGCCTTGTTTGTCTGTCTGTCTGTCTGTGGGATCAAGGAACTATGCCAAAACGGTACACAATAACGCAAAACATTTTGCAAAATCTTATTGAAATTTTCCACATGGTCGTTAGTATCAAGTTTTTTCACATTTCATGTTATATTTCACAAGTTATTGATATTTAACGTTTAAAAAAAGCCAACTTTGAAAATAATAACTGCCTGTGAGTGAGACTTTTCTAGCAGCTTCCAGTGATGATGTCACAATGGCATATGACAGTTGTACAATCATAATGGGATCACATTTACACAAGCTGCCGTGAAGATTCCGATAACCGAAAATGATATCACAATGTGATCTCTGCTGCCAGTACAGAAACTATGAGAGTTGACGGAGTGGGGGATAGGAGGAGAAGAAATGTTATTAAAACATTGTATTTAATGGGGGAGTGCAAAAGGGGCGCGGTGAGGGAGGGAGTGACTGAGGGTAGGAAAAAGGCGAGGGAGGGAGAGGTGACCGAGAGAAAATGGGATCATCATCTTCAAGAGGAGTAAGGAGAGAGTGAGATTTTTGCCCCCTCCTCTCCCCCCCCACCCCACAAGTGGGAAGATTGATTGGCTCAAGAGGACGCCGACCCAAAAATCAAGTCCATTCATTGACTCCGGGAATCGCTGATTTCCCCTCACGTCGGAAGGATTCATTGCCTCCAGGGAGCGCCGACACCGACCCAAAAGTCGAGTCCACTCATTGGCTCCGAGAAGCACCCACTGCCCCACCCCATGTGGGAAGGATTGATTGGCTCAAGGGAGCGCCGACGTCGACACAAAAGCCGAGCCCACTCATTGGCTCCGGGTAGCACTATCTGAGATTATTTGTTGCTGACCTTGCTTTGTCCTGGTCTTTCTCGCCTCCAGGCTCTTAGTGGTGGTGAAGTTGAAGTGGAATGGGTGGGATTAATTTGGATGAATCAATTCATTTAGCTGATCAGCATCTTTTAAACCCACCTGTTATAAGGTTTGTGTGCAATAAACTTCTTAAATATAGACAGATAGACACAAAATGCTGGAGTAAATTAGTGGGACAGGCAGCATCTCTGGATAGAAGGAATGGGTGATGTTTAGGGCCGAGACCCTTCTTCAGAACTTCTTAAATAGGACTGGTTTACTCAGAAGGCCGTTTCACTTTCCTACCCCCACATTGCCCTTTCTCTATTAATATGCTGCTGGACGAGCAATTGCTGTGGAAAAATTGACCTGAACGTATCTTTTCAAAGCGTCGGTTGATTCAGTAATATGCATCCTAAAAGGATTTAGTTATGATGGTGCACTTTTTTAAAGAATGTATTAAAGTTTAAAAATAACCATGCCAGACTAAATGTAATAACCACCCTCTGCTTGCTTGTCAGATCATTGCTTGTGTAATCGGTTCAGCCATGGGAAAATGATGTGTGCGACAGGTCACGTGTGCTGGCTTGCGTTGTCCGACACAAGGCAATGTGGTTTGATTGGTCAGTTCTGGGATGGTAGCGATGAGACAGGTTTGAGGATGGCATAAAGACGACTGGAAAAATTACCCAAGGGTTTGATCAGGCTTGTACTGTCACAGCAGAGTGCTTATAATAATAGGACCCCTTAGGTTTAAAAGCTGTGCTGTACAACCCCCACTGTTAATCACATTGCTGCACATGATTTTCCAGTATCATTCTTTAAAGTCGGATGAATATAAACTGCTCTTCTTTGTGGGGTTAGGCACTGACGCTGTTAAATTACCCACCTAATTTATGGCTTCGCTAAAACTGATTTTCCAAAAAAAAAAAAAAATCTTATTGTCAGTCATTTCATTTAATCTATGCTGTGGGTTTTACACAATCAATAAAATTGCTTTGCCTTCTTAGTTGTGATTATGTGGTTTCACCAGATTCTTGCAGCTCCAGTGATCCCAACATGAAAGTACCTTGCAGGGATGCTGTCGGGTTCATGTCTGTCGGGGCATGTAATGAGTTTCTTACTGCAACAAGCTACCCCTCCCCCCCCTCCTCTTGTGCAAACCAGCATACCATGCTTTTGTGTCTTTGCTGTATTTCCTGCTTATCCTATGGAGGAGATGGCATTAGTTGCACTGCAGCAGGTGGAGCTGCTGCAGTGTGTTCAGCTCATCTGACTGACATTCAGCCCCCCTCGGACACCCTTGGCCTTGGAGAAATTATTCCTTGGCAGGAATGTGTTCCTTGGGAATGAGGACGGCCAAATGATGGCAGGTTTACTGTGAAATTTTAAATACTGTGAATCTACGTCGAAAGGTGAACAAGAGTTGTTTTATGGGGAGAGGGGGGGGGGATATGAGAGGAGCGGGTAGAGAAAATAAAAGTATTATAAGGAATGCAAGTCCGCCAAGGAGCTTTCAAAAGTGAAGATGCCAGAGAAGTGGAGATGCTGAGAGGCTCTAAGCCGTTGCTTGCTGAGCCGTTCAGTCCTTCTGTAATTTATCATTTATTAGCCTGGAATTAACATGTCTCCTAGCATCAAAAACTTGGATTGTTTCTCTCCAATGCTGTGTCACTGTAAGGTGGCGTGTACCAACAATACTATATCATTGATGTTTGGATGTAAGGTGGGTTGAAATGATGTTCCTGCATGTATATTTTGAAAATACAGTGAGAATCACTGGTGCATTCGTAAGCCTTTTTAAGTGTGTGCAAACTGATGTCAATATTAGGACTGTAGATTAAAAAGCCTTCTCTTAAATGGTGCTGAGATTACGTACTGCAATTCAATCAATGGGAGATAAGTGTACGCGGCTGTTAAGCTCCAGCACCAAACTATAGCATGTAAAGTGAGAAACGGAAACTGCTGCTCTTCATTATAACAATCATATTAAAATAATATTGATGCTTAATGCTGTTAGAACTTGATATTTGTGAAACTCTTGTCTGAGCATAAGTGTTTTCATTTTCATATACAGAATTTCATATTTACAGCAGTGTCGAGGGTACGGTATTTTGACATTTCATGTCTTATTTGGATATTCTAATTTTCCGGTCTAGTATATTCTAGCATTAGTATGTAGTCCAGCAAAAATAAAATTGTTGTTTTTTGCAATTCATGGAATTTAGAGCAAAACTGGAGGAAATACTAATGGAACATTTTTCATATATTTATGTCTGAGTTCAGCTATAAATGCTGCAGTTAATTGATGTTGTGTTCAAATGTTAGTTAAATAAAAGACAATTTTTATCCTGAACAAAAAAGCGAGCTTATTTATTTTCAGCAATGATATTATACGCATAATAATTGCATGACTGATGTCGTATCCATCCCTTATTACACTTTACCACTGAAAATAATCCCATTTGAAATGTATTTGTTCCAGTGCCAAGAGGTTATAATAAAATAAGATTTTAGCATGAAACTTGTGTATCTTAAGCATTAATGGGATTTCTCTAGGTATTCTTGTTATTATGGAAATGTTTTTTCCAGGGATTTGTAGTGTCTGTTTAAGGCCTTTGTAATGGACTAAAACTACTTTTGCCCTGTGGCTTGTCATCCATTCATCTTGCTACAGTGGTTTGCAACCTAGACTCACTTTATTGGCAACTGTAGCATTTAGGGGTGATTTTTGGAGCTGGAGGGTATCTTTGTAAATTGACTTAAATATAAGTGGTAGAGTTCCTGCCTTACAGCGCCAGAGACCCGCGTTCGATCCTGACTACGAGTGCTTGTCTGTACAGAATATATACTTTCCCCCCCCCTCCCCCGTGACTGGCGTGGGTTTTCTCCGAGATCTTCGGTTTTCTCCCACATTCCAAAGATGTACAGGTTTGGAGGTTAATTGGCTTGGTATAAATGTAAAATTATCCCTAGTGTGTGTCAGATAGTGTTAGTGTGCTGGGATAGCTGGTCGGTGTGAACTCGGTGGGCTGAAGGGCCTGTTTCCATACTGTATCACTAAACTAAATATGTTGGAGCAGAGAAAGGATGCAATACGTCATTAAAAAGCATTGCTTATGGTAGGTTAATGTATTATCAATTATACCAAGCAAAATGTGGCCCGTTCAGTTGTGGAGCCAAGCTAATATTTGACGGTTGGTTGAAACTATGGTTAGTAATTTGTATTGGTGTTTTTTCTCTTTATCAGGCATAAATGCGCTATATGATCTGTGACTCTTTTGCTCTTCCCTATTTTACATTTGAAAGCATTTAGCTTTTAAGATCCAGTTTACATGTGCAGTTAACACAACTTTTATCTGCATGGGATAATTGAAACAGCTTTTTAAAGAGCCTTTGGTTAATTTGATGGCCCTTAGTCCAGCACCTTGGATCTTCCTCATTTTGCGAGGATATATTTGCATGGTTGTTTGTGGATGTTTAAAGCACTCATTTTGTGCCCTGTTTATAAACTGACAGTAGAAGATAACACAATTGTGGCCATTGCTATGTTTTTTTCCCTAAAGTTGTATTTACGTCACATTTCAGAACTTGTGGACGATTTAAGTTCAACGCAAATTAGTTGTGTGTTGTAGGGAAATACAATAACCACATTTCACATAGGCAGTTCCTATAAGGAGCAATTGTGATGGGCCTGATCACCATATATAACGCACTGAGCAGGGCACGCATTAAAATTGTGGCATTGTATCAACTTGGATGCTTTTGTTCAAGCCTGCGGATGTATTTTCCAACAGGCCATTGGGTAGCAGCCCGGATGTTTACTCTTTCCCCCAGCCCAAGTTTGCTTCAACTGATTGCAGTACTTATTCTTACTGCGGGCCCAGTTGAACATTAATGACGTGAGAGCAATTAAAAATGTGCATCTTATGTGGCACTGTACTTCTCATGTTGCAAATTTCTGTTCAGCTGGGTGAAGCTCGTGTTTGAGATGGGGGGGGGGGGCGGAAATAATACTAGCCATTAAGAATACAGGCAAAACAATTTTCTATAGTTTTTGTTGAAATCAAGCAACCAGAGGTGATTAAATGCAAGTGGCTAACAATAGGATGCTTTAAAATATACTATAAAAAATTTCTTATATACGATACATGTTCAATCTACTGAAAACTTATTAATGAAAACTTTGAACTGAGTACTGAATTCGTTTGCAAAGCCAATAGATCTATAAGCCATTTGGCAATATAAAATGTGTTTTAAGATGTTTTTTAAAGCTAAAAGAAAATATCATTAGTATTCAGCATGTTAGACAGTATATGTTAACATTTCTGGTTGTTAACCTCACCTGACCTGAAAAGTTGTTCAAGTGAAGTGATGTTGATCTAACTTTTTTCTCTTCACTTTCTCGGAAGTTACTGAATATACCCAGCATTTTTGGTGGTTTCAAGTTTCCAGCACCTGCAGTTGTTTACACTTTTTTTAAACAGTAGTTGATTATACATTGGTTCTATCACTCTGCAGCTTTTAAGCTTTGCACTTGTGGTTTATGGGCATTTAGTATGTTTAGATTCTGGCCTTTTTGATTTGGTTTTCCATCATTCCTGAAATGTTGAAACTTGTATAATTGTATAATTTTATTATTAGACACATTAGTTTTTGTTTTACTTAAATTGTTATCCGAGTATAGAGCCTTCCAATATTACCCCCTCCCCATACAAATCTGTGGTTTGGAACATCAGCAAGCGCTGCAGAAATAGCTTTGTGTTTGAGCTTGCAAGAAATGATTCTACTCTCCTTGATTAATACAACAATCAATTATTTATCCAAATTTGTCTCATTGGGAAGTTTCAAATGTTTTAATACATTTTACCAGTGGTCTACGGTACTGTGGGATGCCGTTAGTTTAAAAATGTATTGTGTAGTTGTAGTTTGGACATTGACATAATCTGAAATATAATGTACTTAACTTTGCACTTTCTCAATGATCAATCAGCAACTTCATAGCTTTGCAGCCGGTCGAACTTGCACTGGATGTAAATTCAAACCCGTGAGACCTGCCTGTTAATACAAATGTAAAAAAATATTTGAATCTTCTAAATACTTGATTGTAAATAGTAAGATTTAAACACTGAACTGTTCTGCAAAGTTGCAGTGACTTTATCTTGATAGCGGTATGCTGTTTGAAAGTGGAGTGTGATGTGGGGGGGGGGAACGCAGCGGGAGGAAGGAAGGATGGATATATATTGCAACATATTGCAGTTATTGCACGTGAACACTGACATATGAAGAAAGAATGGGTCAACTGGGCTTGTATTCACTGGAATTTAGAAGGATGAGAGGGGATCTTATAGAAACATACAATTCAAAGGATTGGACAGGCTAGATTCAGGAAAAATGTTCCTGATGTTGGGGAAGTCCAGAACCTTGGGACACAGTTTAAGAATAAGGGGTAGGCAATTTAGGACTGAGATGAGGAAAAACGTTTTCACCCAGAGAGCTGTGAATCTGTGGAATTCTCTGCCACCGAAGGCAGTGGAGGCCAATTCACTGGATGTTTTCAAGAGAGAGTTAGATTTAGCTCTTGGGGCTAACGGAATCAAGGGATATGGGGGAAAAAGCAGGAACGGAGTACTGATTTTGGATGATCTACCATGATCATATGACTCGAAGGGCCAAATGGCCTACTCCTGCACCTATTCTCTATGTTTCTAAACTGTTTATTTTGTTGCCTCTTTGGTATGTGCAATTTGTATCAGTCCTATTGACCTCCAGATTTATGGTGTTAGTCTTCTAGCGTTGGTTGTTTGTTGTAAAATATGAAAGTACCAAATTATTTTTTTAATTTACCAATGTCATCATAAATTTATCAATATGGATGTACCACTTCTGACCCCACAACCTTTCCTTTCATTTTGCTCAACTCCTTACTGATAGGCCTTTTAATTAATGATGACTAGCAATGCAATTTGCTCAAAGTAACCATGGACTGATATCAAAGTACCTTCAGAAGGTGTGCAGTCGTTCAAGAAGGAAGCTTGCCTGCATCTTCTCAGGCACTTAAAGACTGCCGATAAATGCTGGCCTTCACTGACATTCCTGTTCCATGAATACATTTTCCTTTTTTTTCCCAATTATGTGCTTGGGCAGGTTGTTTGCATATTACAAGGCAAGTAAAAACCAATACATTTTCAAAAGGCAGTTGGCTGCGAAATCTGTCTTGGGCACCCTCGATGGATTTAAGGCATTCCATAAATGCAAATTTCAAAGGATATCAAATGTTCTGAGCAGAAGGTGCCATGGAATCTAAACAAATACAGACCACTTTTGAAGTGTTGCCATTGTTCCGTATGCGTACAACGTGATTCTTATGAGAAGCGCAGAAATTAATGACCAGTGTTGATGATGTGGAGGAATGATTATTGGCCAGGATATTGGGGAAACATTTATTCAGGGATTTCTAAGGGGGTTTTATTCACCTTAATTAGTACATGGGGTTTTCATCAACCATCGGAGAGAGCAGCAGAACGTTAAAGGCTGCAATCTTGGAAATGTAATGGAAGTAATAATCTAAAAACAAAATGTTGCATTAAATGCAACATGTGAAATACCCAACAGATCACACTGTATCAGAAGGGAGAGAAGTAAGTTTTTAAGTTGACAAACTTGCATCAGAACACTTCCATCAATACACCAATATACCTGAATGTTCTTGGTGCTGTTGAACATCAATTGTTCATAATGTGGTTTTGGTCTTTAAGTGGTTTAAGATACCATTTCGTCAAATTATTTATTTGTCCTACTATTAAGAATGTTCATAATTTCATACTGGAAATGTGAAAATGGAGTGACCATGGTTGCTGTGAAATGCTGTTGCAATTTGTACTTAATAATGTTACAGAATCAATAACCTTTTGTAAAGATCAGGAATTGAGTTCAAATCCCCTGGTTTGCCATGGGAAATTCTAGCTAATGTGTTTGGAAACCACATCAACATTCATTGATGGTGAATATGAAAATGCCAGCCGATAATAATTTCCAGAGAGCAATTTTGGTAAGAGAAAGTTAATATTTCAGTATTTTCTGTTTTAGTTCAGATTTTTTTGAGTGTCTGCATTTTCTATTAAAAATGTTATTATAAGACGACTGGTTCCGCGCTTTCTTTTTGTGGAAGGAATCTGCCATCCTTATGTGATCTGGGTTCTGCATAAATCAAGTCAAGTCAAGAGAGTTTATTATGTATCCCAGAAAGGACAATGAAATTCCTGCTTGCTGCAGCACAACAGAGTATTGTAAACATAAATACAGAACAGTTTGGTGTGTCTATATAGCATAGACCATATATATATGTATGCGTGTGTGTATGTCTATATATATATATATATATATATATATATATATATATATATATATATGTGTGTGTGTATATATATGTGTGTGTGTATATATATATATATATATATATATATATATATGTGTGTGTGTATATATATATATATATATATATATATATATATATATCTTCACATAAATAAACAGAGAAAGTCCAATAGGCTGTTATAGTTCAGAGTTTGTTTGATAGCGAGTTTAATAACCTGATGGCTGTGGGGAAGAAGCTGTTCCTGAACCAAGATGTACCAGATTTCAGGCTCCTGTACCTGATGGCAGTGGAGAGATGAGTGAGTGGCCAGGATGGTGTGGGTCCTTGATGATGTTGGCAGCCTTTTTGAGGCAGCGACTGCAATAGATCCCTTCGATGATGGGGAGGTCAGAGCTGATGATGGACTGGTCATAACTTTCTGCATTCCTTTCCACTCTTGGACACTCAAGTTGCCGAACCAAGCCACGATGCAACCAGTCAGCATGCTCTCTATTGTGCACCTGTAGAAATTCGAGAGAGTCTTCTTTGACCTACCCACTCTCCGTAATCTTCTCAGGAAGTAGAGGCGCTGATGTGCTTTCTTTATAATTGCATCAGTGTGCTGGGACCAGGAAAGATCTTCGGAAATATGCACGGCCAGGAATTTGAAGTTCTTGACCCTTTCCACCATCCATAAACGGGATTGTGGGTCCCTATCCTACCCCTTCCAAAGTCCACAATCAGTTCCTTGGTTTTGCTGGTGTTGAGAGCCAGGTTATTGTGGTGGCACCATTTGGTCAATCGGTCGATCTCACTTCTATACTTTGAGCCGTCACCATCAGTGATACGTCCCACGACAGTGGTGTCGTCGGCGAATTTAATGCTGGAGTTCGCACTATGTCCGGCTAAGTCATGAGTACAGAGTGAGTAAAGCAGGCGGCTGAGCACACAGCCTTGCTCCTGTGCTGATTGTTATCGAGGCTGACACATTTCCACCAATACGGACGGACCTCAGAAGCGAGCAGTGATGCAAATGGGTTTTAAGAATTAGGGGTTCTCTAAGGTCCATGAGGCGGAGGTAGGGAAGGGGATTGTTTATGTGCGGTCATACCCATGTAAGAGTACAAGAATGCATAACTTGTTTTTGTGTATTTATAATATAGTTTATTGTGTATTATATGCCATAGCTGCTTTCTTGCATCTTTCTCAGACAAAAGCAATGATCATAGAGTGGAATAGATGACATTTCTCAACCCGAAGTGTCATCCATTCCACTCTATGATCGTTGCTATCGTCCGTCTGACCGCTCATTCGCTCACCCTTGTATTATGTTGCGCAGGATAAAGCTGTGAATTCACGCCAATCCCTTCCCATTCTGTGTTAAAGAAGGAACTGCAGATGCTGGAGAATCGAGGGTTACACAAAAAGCTGGAGAAACTCAGCGGGTGCAGCAGCATCTAAGGAGCGAAGGAGATAGGCGACGTTTCGGGTCGAGACCCTTCTGAAGACCCTTCTGCTGCACCCGCTGAGTTGCTCCAGCTTTTTTTGTAACCCTTCCCATTCTGTCCTGGGTCTCCTCCATTGTCAGAGTGAGGCCCAGCGTAAATTGGAGGAACAGCACCTCATATTTTGCTTGGGCAGCTTACACCCCAGCGGTATGAACATTGACTTCTCTAACTTCAAATAGCCCTTGCTTTCCCTCTCTCTCCATCCCCTCCCCCTTCCCAGTTCTTCCCACCAGTCTTACTGTCTCCGACTGCATTCTATCTCTGTCCCACTCATCCCTGACATCAGTATGAAAAAGGGTCTCGACCCAAAACGTCACCCATTCCTTCTATCCAGAGATGCTGCCTGTTCCGTTGAGTTATTCCAGCATTTTACATAGATACATAGAAAATAGGTGCCTTCGAGCCATTCAATGTGATCATGGCTGATCATGCAAAATCAGTACCCCATTCCTGCCTTCTCCACATATCCCTTGATTCCACTAGCCCTAAGAGCTCTATCTAACTCTTTTGAATGCATCCATTGAGTCGGCCTCCACTGCCTTCTGAGGCAGTTAATTCCAAAAAATTCACAACACTCTGGGTGAAAAGGTTTTTCCTCATCTCAGTTCTAAATGGCCTGCCGTGTATTCTTAAACTGTGGCCCTTGGTTCTGGACTCCTCCAACATCAGGAACATGTTTCCTGCATCTAGCATGTCCAATTCCTTAATAATTTTATGTTTCTATAAGATTCCCTCTCATCCTTCTAAATTCCAGTGGATACAAGCCTAGTCGTTCCATTTTTTCATACCTACGTTGCACACCCTTAATAGAAAGAATGTCCTTCCTCAAATTAGGAGACCAAAACTGCACACAATACTCCAGGTATGGTCTCACCAGGGCACTGTACAACTGCAGAAGGACCTCTTTGCTCCTATACTCAAATCCTATCATTATGAAGGCCAACATGCCATTAGTTTTCTTCACTGCCTGCTGTTTCTTGCATGCTTACTTTCAGTAACTGATGTACAAGTACATCCAGTCTGGTTGCACTTCCCCTTTTCCTAATCGGACACCATACAGAAGAAGGGTCTTGAACCTGAAATGTCACCCATTCCTTTGCTCCAGACATGCTGCCTGACCCGCTGAGTTACTCCAGCATTGTGTCTACCTGCCATTCAGTTGATAATCTGCCTCTTGTTCTTGCCACTAAAGTGGATACCCTCACATTTATCCACATTATACTGCATCTGCCATGCATCTTCCCACTCACCCAACCTATCCAAGTGATCCTGCATCCTCATAGCATCCTCTTCACAGTTCACACTGTCATCCAGCTTTGTGTCATCTGCAAATTTGTTAATGTGACTTTTAATTCCTTCATCTAAATCATTAATATATATTGTGAATAGCTGCGGTCCCAGCACCGAGCCTTGAGGCACCCCGCTAGTCACTACTTGCCATTCTGAAAGAGAACCGTTAATTCCTACTCTTTGTTTCCTGTCTGCCAACCAATTTTCTATCCATGTCGATACCCTACCCCCAATACCATGTGCTCTAATTTTGCCCACTAATCTCCTGTGTGGGACCTTATCAAAGGCTTTCTGAAAGTCCAAGTACACTACATCCACTGGCTCCCCCCTTATCCATGTTACTGTCTACCTGCACTTAGTTGTTAGGGATAACATTCATTTCTTTTCATTCATTTTTGAATGACAAATAATTTCAATTCAATTCAAAATGTACAGGTCTATTACCAAGAAGATCTTGGAACATTTCACATTGTTTGTCAATGCTCTGCATAGTCTACTCTTCTGCCTCACTTCCCCAAAGTGTACTTAAATTTAGAGCCTTGTTTTCTGACTGGTCCTTCTACCTCTTAACTAGTATATCGAATACCATTCAACGGTGACTGCTAGCCAAGCGTTATTGCACCATTAACTAATTGACTAACTCAGACTAATTATTCATTATTTTTGTTAGCTGAAGGAAATATCGTTCCAGAAAAATTGAACACAATATTCTAACTATGGCACAACCAATGATTTATACATGTTTTCTATTAGCTTCTTAAGCATTATTTTCCATTTGAAAACATAGCATATCATTTGCTTTTGAAGGTTTGTATATCTGAACCCTGATTTTTTTTAAATGTGCACATTTTATGCATCTCCTTTCTCCAAAATACCTCCCAAAATACATCATCGAGTTTTCAAGAGCGGGGGAGAGAGCTGAGAGCGGGGGAGAGGCATGCTGGAAGGGAGGCAAATAAAATAACGTTGAATAATAAAATAACATGACTTTACCTGAGCCCGTGATCAGGTTGTCCTGACAGTGAGTTTAAGAAATTCTCTCTTGAATTTTATTCAAAGGAACGCGGTGTTAAAACACAATTACATTTACTGAGGAATGTGGATCGATGTGTTGATGTATAGCATAACTACTGTTAACTACTGGCAGATAACAAGTGCTAACAGTGGCAGTTAACAAATCGTTTTTGTGTGAGTTGTATAAAGTGAGAAATGGCTCGAATCTTTCTGCAGAACTCATTAAACCCCGAGCTGGAAATTGAAAACTAGGGGAATGCCGTACCCCTGCTAAACCCCCCATTTCCATCACTGGAAGCGAGAAGTTGAAATTGTCTGTAAAAACTCCAGCCAGTTGGTCCGCACAGGTCTTTAGAACACGACCGGGTATACCATCAGGTCCAGGCGCTTTCCGAGGATTCACCCCCCTTAAGGATCATCTGACGTCTGCCTCTGTGACTGTTGCTGAAATACCATCACGGCGAATGGGGGCTCGGGAAGGCACATCGGTTTTCTCCTTATCAAAGTGCGCCTAAAACACATTGAGCTCGTCGGGGAGTGATGCTTCGCTAACAATTGTGCTGCCTCCTGATTTAGCCTTGTAGGAAGTGATAGCATTGTAGCCCTGCCGTAGTTGCTGAACATCCGTCTCATCCTCCAGCTTAGAGCAGAAGTCCCTTTTGGCCTTTTTGATGGCCTTACCAAGGTCGTATCTGGACTTCTTGTAGACCTCTATATCTTAAGACCTGAATGCCCGAGATCTGGACTTCAGAAAAGTGCGGATCTCATAGTTCATTCAAGGCTTCTAGTTAGGAAACACTCGGAAGGTTTTTGTTGGAATGCAGTGCTCCACATATTTCTTTATGAAGTCTGTAACGACTGTGGCGTGTTCATTCAAGTCCGTTGCCGAGTCCCTGAACATTGCCCAGTCTGCAGACTCTAAACAGTCCTGGAGTTGTTCCTTCCCCTCCCCCCACCCAGCTCTGTACAGTCCTCTCCTCTGGGGGTGCGCTCTTCAATTGCTGCCTGTAGCAGTGCACCTAAAGCAACATGGTTGACTGTTAACTGACTTGCGAGCAGGCCGCATCATTCAAGGAAATTGAGGGATAGACAACAGATGCTTCTAATATTGCCAGTGATGGCCACACTGAGTGTAGTAATTATTTATAAAAGGTGTGAGAGTCTCAACATTCAGCGCTGAGATTAGATGCCTTTCCTCAAAGGTCCCTGAGTCTTTGCAGTGCTGTGCCCAGAGGACAGGTTTGCTCAGTGTATTTAAGCATTTGTAGTCAGAAGGGAATTGAAGTATTTGAGGATAGGGATGGAAAGTGAGTTAATGTACAAGCACTGTGTCAATCGATAGAATGTTGGAATTGGAGGACTGTCTGACCTGCTCCTGATGTTCCTTACAAGCAATGGATCCTTATTAATGTTCAAAAAGTGTCCATGGTTTCAAATTTCTGGGTTGCTAATAAATTGGAGGAAAAGTTTTAAAAAAAAACACCTTTTTTTAATCTAACCAGTGAAAATTAGTGGAAGTATGATCTGTCATCCGTGGCTGTGGACATTGACCAGGTTGTGCTCCCAGTTATCAATGAGACAGAGGAAATTTGTCTGAAGCGCATAAACTATTTGCATTGAGGAAATGCCAGTATCCATTTAGGAGGGATGCTTTAAATGCCATAGTTGAACAAATTTCATTCTTCACCTCTACTGGACTGGTATATTTCTACCCTTTGTATCTGACCAACTCTGTCCCTTATTTGGCAATGTCACTGTGCAATAAAAAAAAATTGTGAAGAGTGTGGGGGGAAAAACATTTTATAGTGACATGGAGATCAATACAGATGAAAATTTATGCTCGGCAGACACAGAAAGTTGTAGATAAGAAAACCATGACTAGCATACTGATGCTTTTGGTTTGCCACTTGCTAGATTACTGTATTATTTTGCTGATTCAGGGTTGCATATTAATGATTTGTAGTTTTGTAACTTTCAATATTGTAACCTGTTAGAATCATAGAATCATAGAAAATAGGTGCAGGAGTAGGCCATTCGGCCCTTTGAGCCTGCACCGCCATTCAATATGATCATGGCTGATCAAATTAGGTTTTATTCTGCTTTAGTATTTGATTAAATCTCTTCCATGCTGTACTTTGGAGAATTAAGTTTGAATACCAGCCCTTCTGGATATCTCCTCTGACCTTTTCACTACTTAAAGATGAAATCTACACTCTTTTGCTGCTAGAGAATTTTTACTAGTTTTTTTTGTGTTGATTGATTTTGTCTTCATTTTAATGATTTGAAGCCTTGAATAAAGATAATTATCACATGAACCAGCTTTACGTCTGAGAGATGCTGGAGAAATGCTGTCTGGATGACGTTTCAGGTCGAGACCCTCGTTCAGTCTGAAGAAGGGTCTCCACCCAAAATGGCACCCATTCCTTCTCTCCAGAGATGTCAAAGTCAAAAGAGTTTATTGTCATGTGTCCCTGACAGGACAATGAAAATCTTTCTTTGCATAGCACAACAGAACATAGAAGGCATTGACTACAATTCTATACATAAATACACCCACGACTTAATAAATTAATAAAGTGCAAATAACAGATGGAGGGATATTAATGTTCAGAGTTCCGAGCCAGTTTTAATAGCCTGATGGCTGTGGGGAAGTAGCTATTCTTGAACCGGGTTGTTGCAGTCTTCAGGTTCCTGTACCTTCTACCCGAAGGTAGCAGGGAGATGAGTGTGTGGCCAGGGTGGTGTGGGTCCTTGATGATGCTGCCAGCCCTTTTGAGGCAGCGACTGTGATAAATCCCCTCGATGGAAGGAAGGTCAGAGCCGATGATGGATTGGGCAGTGTTTACTACTTTTTGGAGTCTTTTCCTCTCCAGGGCGCTCAAGTTGCCGAACCAAGCCACGATGCAACTAGTCAGCAAGCTCTCTACTGTACACCTGTAGAAGTTAGAGAGAGACCTCCTTGACAGACCAACTCTCCGTAATCTTCTCAGGAAGTAGAGGCGCTGATGAGCTTTCTTAATAATTGCATCTCTGTTCTCGGACCAGGAAAGATCTTCACAGATGTGCACGCCCAGGAATTTGAAGCTCTTGACCCTTTCAACCATTGACCAGTTGATATAAACAGGACTGTGGGTCCCCATCCTACTCCTTCCAAAGTCCACAATCAGTTCCTTGGTTTTGCTGGTGTTGAGGGCCAGGTTGTTGTGCTGGCACCATATGTCTCCTGTCCTGCTAAGTAAATCCAGCATTTTATGTCTTGTCTTCGATGTAAACCATTATCTGCAGTTCCTTCCTACACTTTACCTCTATGGGTACAATTTATTGCAAAATGTGTTATCTACAGAAATAGTCATGTCTGCAGTGAAACAAAATACAAGTGCCGATTATTTATATTTCTTATTTTGGAATGAAACAACAGAGTGCTAGATACACCAAAGGCATTGGCATCAAATGACACCCAGTGAAAGTACCAACAAAGTTGTGCATCTATCCTGCTGCACTTCCAGAGAAGTTATTCCAAATCCTAGGAATCTGCCTGTTTTTTTAAAGAAAATCCCTCAATGTTCTGTCCGTGAGAAAAAAAATCCAAAAAGATTTGGCTAGTTACCAACCAATCAGCCTGTAATCAGTTACAATCACCAAAGTCTGAGGAGGAGGTGTTGACATTATTATCAAGCAACATGTGTTTTCAACAGTGTCCACTTTTGGCTTTGATTAGACCTCTCTCTGGTCCAAATTTGGACCAGGGAGCTGAATTCCACAGATGAGGCGAGTATTTTTACTTTTCAATGTCAAGCAATTATTGACCAAGTGCAGCTTTGAGGAGTCCTGTCAAAATAGCAGTCCAAAGAGTGTGCAATACTTGGCATTGGCCTGTAACAGTTGCACCACACAAATGCCAGGCAATGGCCACCAGCAAATCAAGGACCAGTGATCCTAGTCATTGTCATTTCTCCCCTCTCCCATTAGGCAAGAGATACAGGAGTGTGAAAATAGATACCTCCATATGTAGGGACAGTTTCTTCCCAGCTGTAAACACAATTGGGCAAGTGAACAGTCCTCTCGTCAGCTAGTGTGCGGCCCTGACTTCCCATCTACCGCATTGTAGACCTTTGAACTATCTTTAATTGGACACGATCTGACTTTATCTTGCAATAAATGTTGTACCGTTTATCCTTTATCTGTACACTGGACGGCTTGATCGTAATCAGGTTTTTTTTTTCGTTGAGTAGCATGCAACCAAAGGCTTTTCACTGTACCTTGGTACATATGACACTAGTAAACTAAACTAAAAATAAATTGTTTTTGGCATTACTGTTGTGGAATCTCTCATCATCGGTATCCTGGAGCAGTGATTCCACACCTCAAAAAAAAAAAGTCCTTAAATAGAATCCCAAATTTCCCGGAATTTGATGGTATTTCCTGAGATTTTCTAAGCCTTCCACAACTGCACATGTGCGACTGCCGCCCCAATTGCACACGCGTTGAAACTGGGCCCACTGCGCACGTGCGGGAGATGCTGTCATTTTGCGGTCCCTACTGTGTCACTGACGCCATGTTCAATTGTGATGCAGCTGACTGGCCTCCCTCAACTGCGCAGGCACGGATGGTCGTAAATATACTTTTTTTCCCCCAAACCATGCCGCGGGCCGGATTGGACCTTTGCTGGTCGGACGCGGAGATTTCCCGAAATTATTTCATTTCCCTAAAATTACCCGAAGACAACCAGAATTTCCCGAATTTTGGGCAATTTCCTTCAAAGTGGAAACACAGTCCTGGAGGTCACCAGTGGCCAGAAATTCAGCTGAAATAAATATTGAGGTTATAAATTTCTGTCAGTGATTTTGCTCTCATATGCACATTTGCTTCCCTTCCCCACTGCCATCAGATTGTCCCCGTGTTACTTGCCTTCATTTAGGGCAGGGGTTCCCAACCTTTTTCGTCCCATTTATCCCAGGCAACATCTGGTGGGTCAGGCAGCATCTGACGAGAATGTTTGTGAAAGAATATGAGGGAGAATGTGATTGAAAGGGTTACTCTGCGAGTCAGCATATGCTGAATGGTCTCCTGTTGTAAACATTCTGGTCTTGCCAGCAATTCCTATACCTAATGAATAAAAAATGATAATGATGAAATAAAAATGATTAGTGATCACTTGTAATGTTTTCAAATCATCAATGGTTGGTGCTGCTGTAATGATTTCCTGCACTTCAGATTTGAAGCATATAACCTATTTCCAAATTGAATCATGCATACATTTACGTTTTATACTGACATCTAAGGATTGATGTGGAGAAGCTTGAGGCCAGGTTTATTTTATTAGTCACTTTGCAATCTTTAACATCTTTGAACTACTCTCTTGAAGTAACTAAAACAAAGCTAGGTTCTTGATCTGAGTGCTGTGCAGGTTAAACAGTTACAAAGATTTTCAGCACATTAGAATTAATTAAATGTGTATTTGGTATTAAAAGATGGTGCAATTAGTAAAGCAGCTCAGTGAACTGGAATTCATTGATTATCTCTCATTGTGTTTCACAATGCAAATTGCCGAGAAGTGAAGTTGCAATTTGAGATGATGATGTGACCTCGTTTGGTGTTGGGGGTGTTTAACCTCAAACATATGGCAGGAAGGAAGTGAATGTAATTGACGTCAAGGAGGTAAAAAATACAAATTTTGTTGTGACCTCATTCAGCATTGTTTCAATTTTGGCTGATGGACTATGATGCTATTTTTGCTTTAAATGCTGTCACCTTCTGTTCGCTTGACCTGATCTTTTGCAAGGGCTTCTGTACTTGACTGGAATTGAAGAAAACAAAGGATTGGAAGCATGTTCTGTGCGCAGGTTAGCTTTAATCCCCACGGATCAAACCTGTTGGTGAGAAGTCAGCAAACTATGTGAATGTTCAAGGAACATGTAGCCTCTTGCTATGCTAAGGATAAGGAGGAATGTGTCAATCAGTGAGAGGTCCAATTATAGGCAACACCCCACCACAACTCTCCCCCCCCCCCCCCACAAACCCTCCCCCTTCTCCACCCCCTCCCCCCCCCCCCCCCCCCACCCCTTAGTGCCCCACCTGGACTTGTACTTTTTCTCTCCCCTTCCCACATTCCTTCCTCTAGCATCACAGTTCGCAACTCTTCAATCCTTTTGTCTCGCACCTTCTATCTTTCCATCTCGGGTCTTTGATCAACCACCTGCCTCTCAAAAACCCAACTCGCAGGTGAGTTACCAGTCAACCTATTATCTGCCAGGCTTATCCTGTCCCTCTTCCAGCTTTCTCTCCACCCCCTTCCTCGCCTGTCCCCACCGAAGATCCTATAGCGGAGCAAGATAGACCACTCCTGCTAAATGCAATGGGCTGATGTGTAGTACGCAACGGAACGGAACGTGGGCCTTTTTTTCATCCATTTCTATAACCGGACCCGACCTGACCCAACTCGCAGTGTAATCAAAGTTGTGGGGGAACAGTTTGTGTTAATAAATTAAAATTCTGAAAATGAAAAGATTTTTACCAAATAACTTTTATTTTTACGAGGATGTTTCCGTAACCGGCTTCCGTCTCCGCACTATTATCCTATGGGATCTTTGGAACGGAGACGGAAGCCGGTTACGGAAATGGGGCCTTAAATTACCCATGAATCTGCCCATGACCGTACTACGTCTTTTTCGTCAAGTGGACTATCTTGCTCGCTATAGGATCTTTGGTCCCCACTATCGATCTGAAGAAAGGTCTAGACCCGAAACATCACCTATCCATGTTCTCCAACAAAGCTACCTGCTGCCTGACCCACTTAGTTACTTCAGCACTTTGTGGGTTTTTTTCTGTAACCCAGCATCTGCAGTTCCTTGTTTCTGCAAGTTGGAGAACAAATTGGTTTGAAGCTGCGAAGAGGTCAGGAGAAAGATGAATAGGACAAATGTAATATCTTTGATAGGGTAAGGGCAGGCTGTCGTATTGGTATGCTGTTTTTGAAGCCATCTGTTCGGTAAGGGTGGGTAATTAGAAAGAGAACGTAGAAAGACAAAAATATAGGGCAGATATAAAAGCTGCTGAATGTAGGCTGGAACAGATGCAGCAAATTGAAATCAAACGAGAATGTTGGCAATACCAAACACATTGGATAGAGAGAGAAAACAATAGTCAAAATGTTCAATAGGTTGATAATTTGCAGGATCAAAAGTGGCCATTTCCAATAATAAACTGAGTTACCTTCTCGTTCCCTTAGTTTGCATCTGGAGGTGTGTGCACGCATGGTCGTTAGTGAGGGTGCAGAGAGGTTTGACTGCAACATCAGTAGGGATGAGGGACTACATTTGAGTGGAGCTTTGTTGGCAATGGCAGCACCTTAGGCAGAGATGCTGCCTTACAGCGCCAGAGACCTGGGTTTGATCTTGACCACGGGTACTGTCTGTACAGAGTTTGTACTTTCTCCCTGTGATCATGTGGGTTTTCCTTGGGTGCACTGGTTTCCTCCCACACTTCAAAGACGTACAGGTATGTAGGTTAATTGGCTTCGGTAAACATTGTAATTGGTCCCTAGTGTGTAGGATAGTGCTGGTGTACTAGGATGCAGTGGGCCGAAGGGCCTCTCTAAAACTGAACTAAAGCTAAAACCTGACTAGTTGAATTTGATTGGAAATCTGAAGGTTACAACATGCTCAGACTGAAGATGGGATGCTGGTCAGACTTATACTGGGGAAAAGTACAGGAGGCCACAAACAGAGGTTGGAATGAGAGTGGGATGGCAAATTAATGTGACGGGTAACCAGAAGTTTGATTTCACTCCTACAGACTGAAGAAAGGTTCCTGCTAAGTGGTCATCTAATTCAGTGCTTCTTAAACTATTTCAGTGTCATTCACCCTTGAGTCTTTATCACAAAATTTAATTCACCCTCGACTAAATTTTCTTACGTTTTTTGGTGATTTTCATCATATTCTCCCTTGTGTATAATTTCATATGTAATTTATTTTGTCACATGAGCAACAAACATAAATTGACTCATTTCTTAAGTGTTTATTTTGTTCAACTTTTTGAACATCCCAAAAATATGTAAAGAAACATTGGCAGACGAAAAAAACATATCAAATTTCCAGCTCCGCTGCCATTAAAACCAATAAGTGCTTACTAACTACTTTAATAGCAATGCCTTTTTTAAGTTTAGGAAAAAAAAATGTATATCTGAATAAATTAAGTCATTCACCCTTCATTCACCCCTCGAGTTTCATTCACCCCAAAATAACTTCATTCGCCCATGGGTGAACAATTCACCAGTTTAAGCACTGATCTAATTGATATTTGGTTACTTAATTGTAGGGAAGACCACACCGTGTGCACTAGATTAGAAGTGCAATGAATCACTGCTTCATCTGAAAGGACTATTTAGTTTCCTAGTGGTCACTGGATGGGGAAAGATTAAAAAAACACATATTGCCTCATGTGGTTACATGGGGAAGTGGAGAGAGAGAGGTGAGAAAGACCTGGCCAGAGTGTCACAAAGGGAAAATGTGTTTGGAATGTTATCTTCACTGATCTGCAAGATTCCACCATCAGTCATGACCCATTTAGTGTTCTGAAGTGCAATTGAAGAGTATTCAACCTGAAACATTAACTCTATTTCTCTTTCCTCTGGTATTCCTGTATTCTCCCAGCATTTTCTGCATTGTTTTCTTATTTTCAGCATCTGCACATTTTGTTTTTGACATCTTTGGTTTAATATTTTGTGCTGAATTATAGATTGCTTTGTTTCAAAAGGTAGTAATTCTAAACTGAACCGAGACTCCCCAGATTCATGTTTTAATCTTTACATTCACGAAGGAAGCACAACACTTTAGTGATATATACTAGGTTTAACCGTGTGTCAACTGAAAGGCTATTTTTACAATCTCTAATACCACCAATCCTCATCTCATGGATCTTGTTGTTATCCTCAAATGGCACATTTTCACCTTCTCTATGGGTTTTACTATCTGTCCTTTCTAACAAGACTTTGCTTTGTTTAATTGTCCTTGAGTTATTGTAATGATTCGTTTTCCATTAACAATCTTATTGACCTTATTTTGTGAGCTGAGCCTGTGAATAATTTACAATGGAAGCAGTTGTGTAATTGAGAGTAGAAGCAATGGTTTCTTGAGTCATTAAATGTCTTGATTTGATGCTGTTCATACCTGAAGTATCCAGCTGAAGATATTGAGCTGCCTTGAGAGGAGCTGCTAGCGTTGGCTTGTGTTGGTGAGTGCATGCAGGTGCAAACTGTTTAATTTATTTAACTTTATGCCTCAAATTATGAAAGAGGTGTTCCTGGAAAGCATTTCATTGCACAAAATGATATGTTGGAAAGGCTGGGGAAATTGATTAATGGATGTTTCACTGCAGTATATTACTGTGCCGTTAGAGTAGTATGCTATTTGTTGTTGTAAAATAACAGCTCTGTAATTCGAAGAGGCCACGGCATTCTTCCCCGACTCATTCTTTGTACATTGAGCTTTTTGTACTCTTGGTTAAGTAATAGGTATGAAGCACAGTTTGAATATTTTGATGTTTGTCCTTCCCTGGTTGTTGAATAATGATGAAATTTGATTAATATGCACGAGGTGTATGTAAGATTCTGGTGCTTAAAATTGGAGCATGTCACCATATCTATCTAACTAATCAGCATCTTCCACTTCAGTGTTCAGAAGCAAATCCCCTCAAATTTGTATGAAGGAACTGCGGATGCTGGTTTAAACCAAAAATAGATACAAAATGCTGGAGTAACTCAGCGGGAGAGAGGGAATGGGTGACGTTTCGGGTCGAGACCCATCTTCAAAGCCCCTCAAATTAGTTTTTCTACGATAGTGCTAATATATAGGTGATCGTACAGTTACAATTAAAAATTATTTAGTACATTGGAGTGGCCATTTCAAGAATTGTGTTGGTGTTTATAAAATGTATTTCTTTGATTGAAATGATTGAAATTGCCATTTAATAAACAACAATGCAAGTGGTATTTAAGTTAGGCAGCGCCATTGAAAAGATGAGCAGTTAATGTTTTGGGTCATAGCTTTTTCAACAGCACGTGTTATTTCCAAAATAAAATTTTCTTTGCAAATGTATACATTGTAAAATAGTTGTAAAATAGTTCCATTGAATGGTGTTAAATATCTACATTGTAAACTGGAAAGTTAATATCATGGTCTGGCTTTATAGATTTTGCCATTATCTTAGTTCATCTCCCTTGTTTCTTCACTTTTGTTTTTATAGAAGTATCGTTATCAAGATGACGATGCATCTCCGCAAGAACACGGCTCTCCGCAGATTAGCAATGACGTGAAAGGTCCAGAGCTTGTACATGTGTCAGAGAAGAACGTCTCTCAGATTGAGAACATTCATGGTTTTGTTTCTCAGTCACATATATCTCCAATGAAGGTAAGAGTCATTTCTGCAAGCAGGCAAGCAATATAACAATTATTTATGGAAACTATCTGATATTTAACACAATTAACAGACTAACATTCTTTAGCTTTATAGCAATATAATATATTTAGTTTAGAATTATTTGTTTTATGAAACAGGATACATTTATGCTGTTGTTGTATTATCATCACAATGAATTTTTAATGGTAACTAAGGCTTTTTAAATATGTATCACCATGTAACATTGTAAATATTGCACTGTGGTAGAATTCTTGCTGAAATGCACACGCTATAGTAATGGAATTGTTTTCATAACACACCATTTTTCTTGATGCAAAAGAATAAGGAGCCTATACATTTACAAAAAAATATTTTGTTCAGAATTCGGCATCTGCTGGAGTTGTGTTTTGTTGCAGAGTGGGAGAGTCACTTGTTTGATTTTGCAAAGCCAATTTTTGCCACTACACTTGGTATTGCCATAAAATCAGAGGATGGTGAAATTAAATCTGAGATTTGAGCAATTTGAGATTTGGTTGGCTTTCAAGATATTTGTGATGCATGTTTTAAGATTATTAAATTGCGCCAATGTAGTAAAGGAAGTTGTGTAAAAGTTGAGCTTACAAATTTCCACAAAGATGGGAGAAGCCCTTTGAAACATGGCTTGCCTGCTACAGCCTTGTATTTCAGGTACATTTAGAGTCAAGCAACACTTCTATAATCTTGAAGAAATTTAATAAATTATGGTTAGAAGCTCACTGGCTTACAGATCAAAAGCAATTTTAAATCTTTGATTGAGATTCATCGGTTCCTTTGCAATTTTCTTTCAAGATGAAGAACTGAATCCTCTTTATGAATTCACTTTTCTAACATCTGTTTTGACAGCCCCTTGGGTCTTTAGAAATTAATATTACATGGGATGCCTGCTGCAAGTATCAAAAACTCAACAATGTTGATTTGAATATTTTAATGTTTACATGCCGATGCCTTCAGCTGTTTCCTGTGTTGACGATTAGTCGGGCATGTTAACCATGATGCATTTCCCCCTTTATTTCTGTTTAACACGTCATTTTACTTAGCAGATAACTTCTCTGCCAGTTTTACTTCCTGACAAGTAAAATGCCGTGTGATTACCGATCCATCTATTTCTCTTCTACTTCTGAACTGAGGTATCTATCTAAGCATTGAATGGTGATTCATGATAGTTGAAAATAGTGAGCCCAATCTTGAACTGCAAGGTGTGATATGTTTATTAATGATATAACTGTTCTGAGATCATGCCACAGATGTAGATATTAATTTTGGTAATCTGTCACAATGAATGTGATGTGAAAAACAGATGGAGGTGCTCAGTGGGTCAGGTAGCATCTGTGGAGGCAGATGGAGGGGCAACTGTTTGTGACAAGGCTTTGTATCATGACTGAGAATTTAGAGGGGAGATGGCCAGTAATAATGAGGATTGCAGTGTGAAGTTTAACGGTGCTTGCAGGCAATGGGTGGAGTCGGGTCATGAAGGATGTGAGGGGCAATTGGAACCAGATCCAAAAGAGGACGAGTTGGGAGATGGCATCCATTGGGTGACAGGTAGAGGCAGGTAAGGAGAGAGAAAACTCTCTCTCTCTCTATATATATTCCTCCATCAGTTTGTCTTTGGTCCAGAATACTGTATCTGCAATCTTTTGTGTCTGCAATGAATGTGATGGCTGACAATAGCTGAAAATCATGCTTTGCTTTTTGATTCGTCATGTGACGTTTGCACACATTGAATGGCCACCGTTGCATTGAATTGCATTTATTGTTCAAGATTACCTAGTAGTGTTTGACATTGACCGATGCTATGTAGGTACAAGATTATCCTCCAATTGCCCTCGAATGTTAAAAAACGGGAAATTCTGTAAATTACATTATATTTGTAGATTCTTGAAAAACATCAATTACAATTCATATAATTTGTTTGCTTGTTCGCTTTTTCAAAATTGTAACATACACAACTATGTTGAATATGGGGTCTTTCATTCTGTTGTCTAATTTGTTTTTGCTTTGTAAATGGATTTATTTTTACATAAATGACATCATGAACAAATTTAAACCACGCTATGCTGCATAGTTCAGTCCTCATATTTGTTGTGGATGATTTTTTATGATAATTTAAAATTCTTAAATGCTGATGCGAATTCAGGTTTGCTGTGAACAGTGCCCTCCATAATGTTTGAGACAAAGACCCATAATTTATTTATTTGCCTCTGTGCTCCACTATTTGAGATTTCTAATAGAAAAAAATCACATGTGGTTAAAGTGCACATTGTCACATTTTAATAAACACCATTTTTACACATTTTGGTTTCACCATGTAGAAATTACAGCTGTGTTTATACATAGTCCCCCCATTTCAGGGCACCATAATGTTTGGGACACCTGGCTTCTCAGGTGTTTGTAATTGCTCAGGTGTGCTTAATTTCCTCCTTAATGCAGATATAAGAGAGCTCTCAGCACCTAGTCTTTCCTCCAGTCTTTCCATCACCTTTGGAAACTTTTATTGCTGTTTACCAACATGAGGACCAAAGTTGTGCCAATGAAAGTCAAAGAAGCCATTATCAGTGAGAAACAAGAATAAAACTGCTAGAGACATCAGCCAAACATTAGGCTTATCAAAATCATCTGTTTGGAACATCATTTAGAAGAAAAGAGAGCACTGGTGAGCTTAATAATTGCAAAGGGACTGGCTGGCCAAGGAAGACCTCCACAGCTGATGACAGAAGAATTCTCTCTATAATAAAGAAAAGTCCCCAAACACCTGTCCGACAGATCAGAAACGTTCTTCACGAGTCAGTTGTGGATTTGTCAATGACCATTGTCCGCAGAAGACTTCATGAACAGAAATACAGAGGCTACACTGCAAGATGCAAACTACTGGTTAGCCGCAAACAAAGGATGGCTGGGTTACAGTTTGCCACAGAATGGCCAGGTTATCAGCAACCACAGTTTTCGGAAATGGTCTTGTGCACAGATGAGATGAGATTAACTTATATTAGAATGATGTCAAGCGAAAAGTATGGAGGAGAGAAGGAACTCCCACAGTGATGGGAGTGTTATCGCCTGGGCATGTATGGCTGCTGAAGGTACTGGCTCACTTATCTTCATTAATGATACAACTGCTGATGGTAGTAGCATAATTAATTCTGAAGTGTATAGACACGTCCTATCTGCTTAAGTTCAAACAAATGTCTGAAAACGCATTGGCCTGCGGTTCATTCTACAGCAAGACAATGATCCCAAACATACTGCTAAAGCAACAAAGGAGTTTTTCAAAGCTAAAAAATGGTCAATTCCTGAGTGGCCATGTCAATCACCCGATCTGAACCCAATTGAGTATGCCTTTTATATGCTGAAGAAAAAACTGAAGGGGACTAGCCCTCAAGACAAGCATAAGATAAAGATGGCTGCAATACTGGCCTGGCAGAGCATCATCGGAGAAGACACCCAGCAACTGGTGATGTCCATGAATCGCAGACTTCAAGCAGTCATTGCATGCAAAGGATATGCAACAAAATACTAAACATCACTCCTTTCATTTACATTACATTGCGGTGTCCCAAACATTATGGTGCCCTGAAATGGGGGGGGACCATGTCTAAACATTGCTGTAATTTTACATGGTGAAACTAAAATGCATAAAAATTGGTCTTTATTAAAATCTGACAATGTGCACTTCAGCCACATCTGATTTTTTTCCTATTTGAAATCTTAAATTGTGGAGTACAGAGCAAAATAAATGATGGGGCTTTGTTGCAAACCTTTGTGGATGGAGCTGTATACTCTGACCTGGGAATGTAAATGCTTTAGAGCTAAATTTAACTTGACAATTGATTTTTTTAAAAACTTGCTTTATACCTCTATCTCTTGTGACAACAGTCAGAAATCTTAATGTGACTGCTGAGATTTTATTTCTCAGCATAATTAACCTTTTTTTCACCTGCCTGAATGGATTATTTCTTTGCATAAATTAAGTCACAATGTAGCTTTGGTGCAGGCTCTTTCAGATTGAATTGATAATGGAAAAAGCTGACAAACCTCTGAAGGTTAACCATCCTGCAGCAAATGTTAAGAGCAATTGCATGACCTTCCAGAAAAAAATGTGAATGCATTGGGATTCTTACTTTGAGCAACAATAACATCCAATGTGATCCAGAAAATATTTGAATGTAGATACCAGTTATTTGTTTATCAAGCATGGTACCAATGGAAAGCTTTTAAAGGAGCGCAGCAGACCAAGTATCGAAGTGCCATTAACTGGATCAGGGGGGAACAGTGCTGGAGTAACTCAGCGGGTCAGGCAGCATCCTAGATAATATTTTGGATCAAGATCCTTCTGGAGTCTAAAATGTTGTCTCTTCTGAGTTACTCCTGTACTTTTGTTTTAAACCAGTATCTGGAGTTCCTCCTTTCATTCATTTTGTGAACATGCATGTGATGAGCTAGTCTTGTATCTCTGAAATCTGCGAGCCATTAAATTTTATTCCTTGGAACATTTTTACTCCCCTTTCCACTCCCATACTGACCTTTCTGTCCTCTGCCCTCTCAACTGTCAGAGTGGGGCCACACGCTAATTGGAGGAAGAGCACCTCATATTTAGCTTGGGCAGCTTACAACCCAGTAACCCTTGGATTCCCTCTCCCTCCGTCCCTCCCCACCCTCGTCCTCTTGTTAACTTCACTGTTCATCTTCCTTCGTTATAACCACGTCCCCAGCCAACAACGGACCATTGTGGGCTCCACCTCTCCTGAGTCATCAATGCAGGCTCTACAATGTTCTGTACCGTCCCTACCTGCAGTGTCCCCCTCACTGATTCTCAATCTGATGAAGGATCTCGACCCGAAACGTCACCTTTTCTTTTTCACCAGAGATGCAGCCTAACACGCTGACTTACACCAGCATTTTGTGTCTATCTTCAAATTTTATTCCTTGCCTGTTTTGCAATGTGAGCTGAATCAATACTTGTTAGTTCCCATATTGGACTCTTGTGCTATGTAATTGATATCCTGCTTGCTGTCAGTGATACAAACTAATGTTAGCTTAAATCAGTTCAGAATTGCATGCCATGCAACTCCAAATAAAACTGCAAGATCAGAATGATCAAGATTATCTTGATATTCATTCAGTAACATGTACTGCCCAATGCTGGGACAAAATGTTTGGATATCTTATAGGTTTAGTTTTTTGTGTTGTCATACCAAGTACCAAGATACAGTGAAAATCATTAGATGCTTTCCAGGCAGATCATGCCATGCATGAGTGTAGTCGTACAATGCATGAGAACAAACAGTGAAGATCGATATAGGAAACAGTGCTGTAGTAGTGCTACAGCTACAGAGAAAATGCAGATTGCAAATGCTGAAAGGAGGTAGATTTGAAGATCAGGAATACATCCTTAGCATATGAGAGGTCTGTTCAAGAGTTTAATAACAATGGGGAAAGAAGCTCTTGAATCTGGCGGACCATGCTTTCAAGCTCTTGTATCTTCTACCTGACAGGAGAAAAGAGAACGGGATGAATCATTGATGCAGACTGGGGTGTGTACTTCCTGAATTCAGTAATCAGCTCCTTTGTTTTGTTGACATCGATGGAAAGGTGGTTGTCTATCGGGAGTATAGTAAAGGCCAGGAGATGCAGCCTTGTGGAGCACCATTTTTGGGAAATTTCATGGAAAATAATGTTTTGTCACCTATTCCTGACCCATAGACTGATCACAGGAAGTGATGGTTCAGGAAGTCAAGGACCCAGTTATATATGGGGGGTGGGATGGGTGGTTTCCTGAATCTTAGGTCCAGGAGTTTGGAGACACTTTGGAATTAAGGTGCTCCGGTGCAGCTATTGACAATTAATAGAAGTCTGACCTCGGTGTCCTCGTTATCCATATGTCACAGGGATGAGTGTAGATCAAGGAAGATGGGTGTCTGCCATGGGCCTGTTGCCCCAGTGGGTGAATTGCAGTGGAACTAGGATGTTATAATGGCACAGAAAATGACAGTGCCCACATGTGTAACATATACAAGATGGATTTCATTGTGCAGTTGCATATGTGACAAATAAAGCACTATTGACTACACTCTTGACCAAGTCAGCGAGGCTGGATGGATGTGCCCCTTGAGGCACTTCATGATGAGGAACCAAATGATAGCACATTACCTTGTTTTTTTCTTTGGTACCTGGATGATGGTGTAGTCTTGTATTAGTGGGGATTATAGATCAGCATCAGAAGAAGTTAAAAACCTTTGTTAATACACCTGGTAGCTGGCCCATGCAGATTCTGAGGACACAGTCGTAACTCAAGATATCCAAACAGCATCTCTGGAGACCATGCATCGGTGACCTTGGGACCCATCATCAGTCTGATTCAGTCTGCTGAGTTACTCCAGCACTTTGTGTAGTTTCGTCATAAAACTAGGCGCCAATTGCGCTGATCTGCAGCAGCCAGCCCTTCACAGTCCGTTTGACATGGCTGTTGTTGCAGCTCCTGGCCGTCAGCTTCTTCTGCCAATGACAAGACGAGCTTGGTCACTGTGGAGCACCCTCGCCTCTCACCAGCTGCTGCTTTTACCTGTTGGCTATCGCTTTGTCTGCTCCCTGCTTCACCTCTGCCGCCTACTCCCATCGCTTTGTCCATTCTGCTGGGGATGGCATCAGAAGCCGGGACTGTAAGGGGCCAGTGAGGTCGTGTGAGCCAGGGGGTGGCATGGGCAGGTCAGTCTGCTGTAACCAAAATCCTTTCCAAAAGGGGTCTGTTAAAATGAGGGTTTACTATAATGTTTAACCAAATTAAAGACATTTGAATACAAGGTCACATAAATTCATTACGCATGCTTGAATTAATTTGATATTCTTGTCATTATGTGGCACGGACAGTTTTATAGGTCGTTGTGTGAATTTAACTTGGCACAAGATAAGATAGGACAAAGTTGTAAATATTAGGCGTTACTATTAAGAGAAATTAGAAAAGGATGTGCCCCAAACTACTGAAGAATTCATTAATAGCTATTTGATATGAGAATCTTGAATTGAAGTTAAACATAGCGTATGTGTTGCTTCTAGTTTTCCAACTTTTGTGGAAAGAAAAATTGTCCAATTGATGAACAGCAACAGTGATGGCAACTCAAGATGACAGAGGCAAACCAGGAAATTGAGGCAATTTGTTTCCTGATAGCTGCTAATTTAAATTGCTTGTATCTATAATGCTGGCTAAAATGGAACACAAACATGTCTGCGTTAATTCATATTGATTCTGTTTCTGCTTGCTCTTTCTTTTGAAGATTCTTCAATTGGGTTTTTTAAAAACCCTTGGTTTTCATGGAAAAGACATGTTTGTGATAACATTAAATTAACCACAAAGTGCTCATTATGACAGGAAAGCAAGAAGTGAAAAGTTCACGATGATAAAGATAAATGATCAGGATAAGGAATTGGTGAATGGACCAAATTGTTACTTTATCAAGTTGTGGCAGATTGCGACTATGTGAAGGAAGGTAGAACATCTTCATGCTGCTAATCTGCTATGAAGAATTCACCTTTAAATAATAACATTACAAGGGTTCATGCATTAAGGTTATTAAAAGAAGAGTGTATATAAAAACACGACGAGCAACCTAAATCGGTGATGTACATTATGCTGTTTAACTACTACCTTACAATCAAAACCAGTAATGAGGAATGTCGGAGAAGATGTAATGTATTTTTGGAGATCTCAGAAATTGGGGTGTTTCGTTTCTGGAGCTGAGTATGTTAAACGCTAACATAATGAACAAAACATTAATGGTGGCTGAAGATAAGTGGAAGTAGACTGAAGGATCATTTTCAGTGGCTGATGTGAGGGGAATGAGAGGATACAAATTTAGTTAATAGGATAATGGTTGAATTATACGGATTGGGGCTCTACAAAGGTTGGTTGAAATACGGAAATCTTGACACAGTTGTTAAACTAGTTTTAAAGGATTTTGTGGCTTGAGCCACACAAAGTTTTGTATTTAATATTGCGGAGCAAGTAGGAATGTTGAATTAGGACCAAATGGCTCATGGACATGGAATTATTAATGGAATGGCTGGAATGGCATGCTGTGTAGTGAGAATGCAAGAATGTAAAGAGAGACAGGAGTAGGCCATCGGGTCATATGAACCTCAGCCATTTCATCTTAACCATTTAATGAGATTAAATGGCCATTTTAAGTACTTGTTTCTCCAGATATCCTTAATATCAATCTCTGCAATGACTGAGCCACCAAGATGGAGAATTCCAAAAGTTCATAATCCTTGCAGTGAAAAAACAGTGTTTTTCTGAGACACAGAATCTATCCTCAGAAAACATCTTCCCTCCATTCAGCCTGTTACATTCAGTAAAAATCAGTAAGTTTCAATGTGATTTCTCATTCATACAAACATTTTGATGGGAAAGAAATCCTCTTTTAGGTAAGACAATCAAAACTCTACACAATACTTCGGATGCAATTTATTATTCAGATGCAAAATAGGAATGCAGAAAGATAGCAACGTTACTCTTGTAAATCCAAATCCTTTCGCAATGTCCATTATATGGTTTGCTTTCCTAATCGCATATGAACAGTGTTACATACAATTTCCCAGTGGTTCTCTGACTAGACCGACACTAATATGGTCGGTTAAGATTCCAATTTAATTTAATCTGGTGGTTTTGACCTGCGCTAGAAAGTCTAACCATTATTGTTGGTATCCAGCTGTGACTCACCTCAAATCCACAGAGAATTTAAATCTGATGTAGAACCTGATGTAGGTTATGCATGGCATTCCCAACTAATGCCATTTATTTTTGCCTCTGAAATATTTAAAATTCTGATAAATTAGTGATCTATTTTATTTTAAAGTGTCCCTCCCTCATCATCAAATGACTGTTAATGTATATATTGTCAGTGCTCACATCCTTACGACTTTTCATTTTTAAAAAAGGTCTATGATAACTCGGGAAAAGAATCATTACTGTATATTTGTACAGATAGTAGATGTTTTATGGTGGCATATTAACCAAAACATGCCACCTGAGATTACTGTAAAATGTGGCCTCCTGATGATGAAAGTAAACCAGAAAATAATCTTGCATGAAATATAATAGATTTACTTATGTTACACTGAATTGTATTCTACATGTCCTGGGAACACTTTATTCATGTTATGAATCAATGCACTGCATGATATGCTCATGTGCGACTATGTACCGTGCTTGGTTCTTGCCATATTTTTTAACAATGCCTTTCATCTTAACTCCAGCAATTTAAAAAAAAATCTAAGTTGACCCCTGAAAGCAGTGACTTGTTAAGGAATATTGCAAAGACCATTATTGATATGCATGCATGAGCTTTGACTGAGAATGTGAAGTCTAACTTGCTGTGGCACCTGCAGCTTAGCTGAGGATGCTTTCAACTTTGCAAGTTGAATCAAGATTGAAACCTGACTAGCCTGTAGATCAGAGCCTGTGTGGCATCTCACTATTTCCTATTGCATGCAGTTTATAATGCTTGCTAAATCATGGTATGTTTTTGCAGAGGTGAACTGTTGTCTGGTGGCTCCAAGGAACGGCTGCTTCCATATCTGAGCATTGACATGATATTTAACCATGGGAGATGATATACATCCAAATGTGATCATTGCCCATATTTCAAATGAGTAATCTTTAATACTCATTTAAAGGGTTGCAAATAAATAGGCCTAGATTTTAATCAGTCTGGCATTTGTCAATCTTTTCCCTGCAGTGTACCACAGACTTGACGAGTGCTTTTGAGCAGCAACCTATCACTATCAGGGGTCTGAAGTATTGTGCACCATCTTAAATACTGGAAACTGGTGCACAAAGGCAAGCGCCACTGACTTAAAGCGAAATACAAAGAGGACTGCTTGTGGAACTCAGTGGGTCAGGCAGCAGCTGTGGAGGGAAATGGGTAGTTGACGTTTCAGAATGAGACCCTTCATCTAGGTCCACCTCCCACCCCCATCTCTTGCTCACCTTTTTGTACTGATTACTTCCACTCTACTTTGAGTCTACATGAAGGGTCTCAACCTGAAATGTCAACTATCCTCCACAGATATGGCTGGATCTGCTGTTCATCCAGCCGCTGTCCTTTCATTTGCTACAGATTACAGCAACTGCGGTCGGTCTCTTGTGCTTCCACTGACATCAACCAATTGGATTGAGGAAACCTTAGTGAAGGAATAGAAATTGGAAACGGCAAGTTAGAATATTCAGCTAAGTGTAAAATTATGCAGTGAAGCATAACGGGATAATATGGGTTGAGTGTGAAATTAGTATTTAAAATTTACAACAATTCAAATTTGAAAGTATTCAACTTTAGTATGACTGGATTATTAAAAAGTAATACTTAACATACGTGAGAATTCACTTATTTGCAAGAACCTGACTTTCTGAGTCTCTTGGAGTGTTGGCGTAATGTAACTTGAGGGGAGAGAGCTCAGAAGCTACTTGATTGCGGTGTGCTGTGCCAGAATTTATTTTCCCTAATGATGAACGCTCTGAATCATTTTTTGTTATTGTTGCCACATAATTTTGACTGGATGACTGAAAACTGCTTTTTGAAGTATTACTTTTCTGGTTCAACCAGTTTTTGACACGGTGGTTTAACGCCAATCCAATAAAACATCCCCTTATTAACAAAGGGGAATTTCTTTTGTGCGACCAGTCTTTGTTCCTGTGTAACATCAAAACATTTTATAGCCACCAAGGGATTGGGGAAATGAAACTGATGTGATATTATTCATTGGCAATGGTCTATGATACCATATTGCATTTGGAATATATTTCAAAGTCTTTGAAATGTAATGTTTAAAAATGCAGCTCAATTGTCTGAACTACTTGAGAAAAGTTTTTGTCAACCTTCCAAATTAATCTCAATAGTGTATATTTATGACACTTCACCCTGGTGCATACTCAGTTTTAATTTCTGGAAAATTGGAATCTTTAAATTTGCAATTCTTTATCTTGTTACCTTTTCCTGGCAGCAGCATTATAGACCTACTTAATGTGGAAGGATTTATTAAGCTCAGCTTTAAGGGAATAACTGTGAATGCATGGAGAGTTGGTTTAAAAGGCACTAGTATAAAAGTGCCTTGCGACATCTCTGGCTGAGAAGTATAATGATCTTTAATGACCTTGTATTTGTTGCAATGCTTCCTGTACTCCTAAGGAATACATAACAAGTATAGCTGTGCTTTAAGTGCATATTGCATATTTTCTCGGACGGGTTTGCTGCCAATTGGTGAAATACCACATTCATCCAGTGTTCAGCAGAATTAACCAAAATTGTGCATTTTTATGTATTTTGATTACTCTCATTTAAGATGAAATGATGGTTGACAGCACCAAACTGCTGGAAGAATTTGCATGAAGTGACACACCTGTTATCCTGCAACAAAAAATCCAACAACACCACTTCCACCCTCATGAGATCATCGGGGATCTCATGGCATTATTTCATTGAACAATGAGCACTGGTTAGATTAGTATCTTTGACCTTCAGCAGCTTACTTCACTGAAGGAATTTCTACCATAAAAATAAAATCAAATATCCTAGCTTGTGAATTGCTTTAGTTTTGATGAACCAAACTGCTGCTTGGTTTAAAAATAAATGGCATCTGAGTTTGTTATAACTGTTGATATTAAATGTCCTAACATAAAATCAATTCTCCCCCCCCCCCCCCCCCACCAACATTAGTCTGAAGAAGGGTCCTCACCCGAAACGTCGCCTATTCCTTCTCTCCATCGATGCTGCCTCACCCGTTGAGTTTCTCCAGCATTTTTTGTCTACCTTCGATTTTTCCAGCATCTGCAGTTCTTTCTTGAACATCAATTTTACTTTGTACTTTTGAGCTAGCTAACTGGATAGAGAATTGGCTTCATGGTTGGAAGCAGAGATTGTTTTTTGGGCTGGAGGCCTGTGACTGGTGCTGTTCCTCAGGGAATGGTATTGGGCATATTGATGTTCGTTATCTGATAAAGAAGCCATATGGTATTGTTGCCCTCATAAGTTGGGGCATTGTGTCAAAGTTTTTTTTTAAAAAAGCAGATAGCAACAAAAACTGTCAAAGGTAAACCATGGCAATCTCTAATTGATTCGTCAGAAGGGAGTGGCAAGAACTACAATGAGCACAAACGTTGCTCATTGCTTCTCGGGCTCCAACTCGCAGAACAAAGAAGAGCTCGCACAATTATACATTTTCCTTATCAGTAAAACACTCCTACCTAGTCTGAATATGGCATGACTAAAAGATTCTGTAACCTTTCAGAATACAAGAAAAGATGGGTCAAAATCAAGCTCATCCAATAACAAGTTGTTACTTATCTCTGGAGCGTCAGCTATTTTTTCAATCTTGGCTTCTTTATGGTCTTGAAAAGAAGCACATGTTATTACTGCAGGCTGCTATCTTAATTTCTTTATTGAAAAGACAACCTGTCCTCCATATTGTGTTCCATATAATTGACAAAGTCATTCAGACTTGGCACTTAGCCATTCTTTTGTTCTACTATATCTTGCTTTTGTAGAAGAATGACTCCATTTTAGATTTGACTATTAGATTTGACTATTAGCTTTTTCAATTGAGCATAAGAGCCAGGAAGTCATGATGCAGCTTTATCGGACTTTGATTAGGCCACATTTTGAGTATTGTGTGCAGTTCTGGCCCCCTCACTGCAGGAAGATTTTGGAGGCTTTGGAAATGGTGCAGAAGTGGTTTGCTGGAATGATGCCTGGATTAGGGGTATTTGCTGCAGGATGAGGCTGAACAGACTGATGGTTTTCTCTGGAATGCCAGAGGTTGTGGAGAGACCTGGTAGAAGTATATAAAATTATTCGTGGCTTTGAAAACTGGGCCAAAACCTGGTGCCTCTTGCTCTACACATTACCAATCGGGGATGTGCTTCAGTATGGTATTGCTTTACTGGACTGTAAATTCTATTGTGCTGCCATCATATATTCTGTAGAAGTACTAATAACTGGATATTGCAGTAATACTCCTACAGTCCATCATCTTAAAGTTCAGAAATCCTGATGATTTGTCATCTGCTTTTCTCTTTCGTCCAACTGGAGT
This sequence comes from Raja brachyura, assembly GCA_963514005.1. The sequence goes on along the minus strand of OY740794.1, from coordinate 12,787,332 downwards.
GTGCAGACAGAATCGGGGCCTAGACTATTGAACAGCTGGAGCCATGTGCAATGTCTAGAACACTAGGAATATGGAGCAATGATACATTTGTGGCTGGAGTCTGGCTGTGGAGTGCTTTATATATATTGCCCCCTGGAATCTCAAAATTAAATGTATTAATTTTATTTATTTACTCAATACATTTATTTATTACTAGACCAGGTGCGGACCTGTTGCGCCCGTCCCACAAGGCAATATTCCACCACTGACCCACAGCCCCGGCTGCGCAGGCACGGCTGACGGGTTCCCATTGTGACGCCAGAGATCCCCATTGTGACCCGAGTCATGGAAACTCTCCCCCAACTGCGCGGGCGCGGCCGGCAAGTGGGAGCGCGACTGCGACATTTTAAAAGTTCAAAATGGCAATAGCCTGTATGATATAAGATCACTGTGAACGCATCTCATTCTCGCTCTTTAGTTCCCTGTTCCCCTCCTCCATTATCCTCCCTCTCCCCAACCTCCACCAACCCTCCTCTGCTTCCTCCCCTCACCCCCCTCCCTCCCCCCCTTCCCCCCCTCCCCCATTCTCACCATCCCTCTTCCTACCCCTATCCTGCTCCATTCCCTTCATCCCCAGCGATCCCGCCCCTCCTCTTCACCCTCCCTCTTTCCCCTCTCCTCCCCTCTCCTCCCCTCTCCTCCCCTCTCCTCCCCTCCCCTCCCCCACTCCCTCCACCTCTCCTTTCCCCTACCTTCAGGCACTCCCTCTCCCCATAACACCTCTCCCCTCCCTACCCCCTCCACTCCCTCTATCCCCCTCCTACTCCCCTCCACTGCTCACCCGCCCCCCACTGCTCACCTCCCCTATCCCACTTTCCCTCCTCACCTCCCCCTACCCTCCTCTCCCTCTATCTCCCACTCCCTACCTCCCCCACTCTTCCCACCCTCCTCTTCCTCTATCTCCCCCTCTTCCTCCCCCCTCCTCTCCCTCTATGCCCCCCTCCTCCCCGCTCCCTCCTCACCACCCCCACTTTCCCCTCCCTCCCAACCTCCCTCCTCTCCCTCTATTCCCTGCTTTCCCACTCCTCACTTCCCCCCTATCCCACCCCCCACAATGTAAATTGCAATGTGTTTTAAAAAAAATGAAATTCTCAATGAAAATTGTGTTTTTCTTTAAAACAACCTAAGCACAATGTTAACTGTTAATGAAAACGGAAGAACTTGATTAAAGCTGAGTTTTTTAAAGAATAAATTCAATGTCAATGTATTTTTGTGTAAATGAGATTCGGGATCCCATTGTGACGTCGGTGTGGGGGGGGATGGTAGGGAGAATGTGGGGGAGGGTAGGGTGTGGGGGAAGAGGTGGTGTAGGAAGGGGGGTGTGGGGGCTCACCGGTTCCAGGACCCGGCTCCGAACTCACTCAGTGGCTCCCGTCCCCAGCGCCTGTCACGCTCACATTCCCCGCCCGCGAAGACAGCCAGCCCCCGCCCACGGAACACAGCCTGCACTCCGCTCCTTCAACTTTATTCTCGGCGCCGGTGCCAGAAGGGGCGTCGCCATCCTGGCGAATAACAGACCAATAACTTGTAATATTTCACCGATCGGAACAAAACTTGGTGCGCTTGGAGCAGAGGAGAATGGTGAGTAAGGTGGTGAAAAACTACTAGCGATATAGGGTACCGTTTTTGCACAAATTTAAAAACAACACAAACCGGAAGGGGACAAGATGAGAATTTTAGTAATGGTATAGATAGATATATAGATGGATATAGATACTGCTGTTTAATTTCAAAAGTTTTCGCAAACAATATTAGGCCATTCGTCCCATCAAGTCTACTCCATTCAATTATGGCTGATCTATTCCTCTCAAACCAATTCTCCTGTCTCCTGCCTTCTCACATTAACCCCTGACACATTTAACATGTATTTTTAACATGTTTAACGCATATTTAAACTAAAAAGGAATACATTTAAGTATTCACAGGAGTAACATCCAATTGTCTGGTAAGCATGCTGGTCTGGTCCAACCAAAGTCTCAATAATTCTGCATTTACTTTCATGATTCTTAACTTTTATCTTGAACAAGTCTTCCAATCGCGCATCTTGAGGTGCATCAAAGTAAAAAAATTTGGTAGAAAAAGAATCTGTCTATTATGAAAAATTAGAATGCAGCAAAAGGTTAACTAATGTGGAACTGAAAAAAATCAAGTTTTGTTTTTTTTGCCCCCCCAATATTTTAAATGTACCTCTTCAATGCATTTTGCTTTGAGAGGTGACGGATGGAGAAAGATTAGACTGCATGGTGCCAGGTGAACAGTTGCACAGTCCAGATGGCAACAGAAATAATTCAACGGCATATCTACCCTGGGGACTGGAGTCAAAACCAATTTGTTTGCTCCAGTTAAATATCCTGATCCTCTGAGTTTGGGAGTGCTTCACACAATTAATCTTCCCCTCTTAATAAATTAAATACATTTTTTTTGTTCAGTGGAGCATCTTAGCATTTTGATTCCTTGAGGTATATAATTTATGGTATCTTGTGATGGTAAACCTCGGTAGAATATTTAATTGTATGTCTTGTAGCTGACTCTGCCTTTCGTGATTCCTACTGGAGGTTTTAAATACATTTTTCTTCTTGGCTTCACATGCACAAATTGCCATTCTTCTGAAATTCATTTCCACTATAATTTTTTCAATTTGTCCTTGAAATTATTATTTTTTTTGTGTACAGGAAGTGTGTTTCTAAAGAAAAGGCTTACATGCTGAATGCTGTCCAAAGCTTCAGATTAGCTGTAATTTATCAAAGGATGTCACAAATCTGACAGCCTAGTAGATCTTTCTAGATATCGGTTTGAGGTCTGAAAACCCATGGATTAATCAAACCTAATTGTACTCTGCCCTGCAGGATGGGTATGATGGACAGGATGAACAATATCATATTCTCCGCTATTCAGTGGGCTAGTGGTGAAACACAATATTCAATATTTATTATTTTCTTGGGATACTTTTGATGGAAGAAGGGACGTTGGTTCTTTATCTCTCCCTTCCTTGGTAACGAGTTTTGCTGGCGGGTCTTTTGAATACTCAGTTGTTTAATCTTGCATTAAAACTACTTAAGAAATCTGCCAGGGCTATCTGAAAGATGACAAACAATAGAAACCTTTTGCAGTTTGGTTCTTCTAACACCAGATGGCAGCCTCATCGGTTCAAAATCATCTTGGTTAAAATGAGAAAACAGTTGGTGCCTTGTGTTTACATGATCCTGTGGCAGTTCAGTTCTGTGACCAGCCAGAAATGGCTGGAACCAGGCCAGTTGAATAACATGGAACAAATCTGTTCATTTCCTACTTCCTTGGAATTCTTCTGTGTACTTGGGAGATTCAGGTTGAGTCCCTGCATCAGAACTGATGTAGAGGAGATAGACACAAAATGCTGGAGTAACTCAGTGGGGCTAGGAACATCTCTGGAGAGAAAGAATGGGTGATGTTTCGGGTCGAGAGCCTTCTTCAGACACCCATTCCTTCACTCCAGAGATGCTGCCTGTGTCACAAAGTTACTCCAGCATTTTGTGCCTATCTTCGGTATAAACCAGCATCTGCAGTTCCTTCCTGCACAAAGGGAAGGAAGGAAGGAAGGAAGGAACACTAGAGGAACACCTCGTACACTAGTCAATAAACTTAGACATGGATTTGTCATAAGTATAATGCAACACAATGGATTTAGCTGACTTTGAGGTCAATAAGCAGGCTCCTGCTACAGCAACCTCCCAGTTCATTCATGACATCTTAGAAGCAGAAGAGCAGGTCTTATAGCCTGTTAAAGTGGTATCACCATTGATAATCTTGACTGACATCAAGGTTTGTCCCTTCAGCAGATCACTCTGTCCCCTGTTTCCCTTGGTCTCCAGAAATCTATTGTTCAGCCTTGAAAATACTCAGTGGGTATATAGAAGTCTCTTGGAGAGAAATGTTTGACCACTTACACTCAGACAGACTCTCTTCACCAAGAAACAGTTTCTCACCACCTTCCCCATCATTCCTTGTCAACATCTTGCATCTCAATGAGATTTCCTCTCATCCTTTGAATCTCTCTCGTATAGGTTAATCTTCTTCAATCTGTCATTGTCAGATAACTGACATGACAAAAATAAATTTGGCATTTCTGTGCTGCAATGACCTGACTCCAAGGTCAGCACATCATTGCCGATATGGAGACTGGAGTACTCCATATGGTGTTTTACTGAAGCCCTGTACAATCTCATCAAAACCGTTTGTTTTCTAATCATTTGTGACACTTTTCCTGAACTAGTACAAGATATCCCAGCATGCCAATGTTCATTGTTTTCCTCACTGCTTAAGGATGTCTTTCTATCCTCCATGCAACTGTACTATCTCTATTTTCCCCAAAGTACTTGCAACTGCTACCATTTTGCCTAATTGCTTCACCTGTCTGTACTTTAGCATAAAACAAACAGCTGTAAGACCTCAGCAAGTATCTGTGGTGGAAAATGGACAGATGACTAAAGAAGGGTCCCGACCTGAAATGCCATCTGTCTATTTCCTCCATATATATCACCAGAGCTGCTGAATTCCTCCAGTAGTTTGCTTAATTTAATGCTTAAAATTCCATCGCCAGCAATCCCTTGTCTCCTTCCTTCAGCAGATCCGCTCTTCAAAGGCAACGTTCTCACCTACCTTTGTGTCAGCAATAAACTTGGATATTTAACATTGTTTCATTTATGCCCAGTTTGCCATAGTTCCCTCTCGTAGCCCACTTGAAGCAGCTTATACCTTGCATTCGGAAAGTATTCAGACCCCTTCACTTTTTCCACATTTTGTTACATTACAGTCTTATTCAAAAATTGATTAAATTTCATATTTTATCAATTAAAAAGCTAAAACGTGAGTGTTTAGAAATTTTTGCAAAATAATTAAAAGAAATAACTGAAATATCACAATTACATAAGTATTCAGACCCTTCACTCAGTACTTTGTTGAGGCACCTTTGGCAGCGATTACAGCCTCAAGTCTTCTTGGGTATGACGCTACAAGCTTGGTACACCTGTATTTGGGTAATTTCTCCCATTCTTCTCTGCAGATCCTCTCAAGCTCCGTCAGGTTGGACAGGGAGCGTCGATGCACAGCTATTTTCAGGTTCCTCCAGAGATGTTCGATCGGGTTCAAGTCCGGGCTCTGGCTGGGCATGTCATGAAGCCACTCCTGCGTGTCTTAGCTGTGTGCTTAGAGTTGTTGTCCTGTTGGAGGGTGAACCTCCTCCCCAGTCTGAGAAGAATGCTCTGGAGCAGGTTTTCATCAAGAATCTCTCTGTACTTTGCTCCATTTATCTTTCCCTTGATTGTGACTAGTCTCCCAGTTCCTGCCGCTGAAAAACATCCCCACAGCATGATGCTGCCACCACCATGCTTCACCGTGATGAGTGGTGCCTGGTTTCCTCTAGATGTGACACTTGGCATTCAGGCCAAGGAGTTCAATCTTGGTTTCATCAGACCAGAGAACTTTGTTTCTCCTGGTCTGAGAGTCCTTTACATGCCCTTTGGCAAACTCCAAGCGGCCTGTCATGTGCCTTTTACTGAGGAGTGGCTTCCTTCTGGCCACTTTACCATAAAGGCCTGATTGGTGGGGTGCTGCATATATAGTTGTCCTTTTGGATGGTTCTTCCATTTCCACAGAGGAACTTTGGAGCTCTATCAGAGTGACCATTGGGTTCTTGGTCACCTCCTTGACCAAGGCCCTTCTCCCCCGATTGCTCAGTTTGGCCAGGCGGCCAGCTCTATGAAGAGTCCTGGTGGCTCCAAAGTTCTTCCATTTAAGAATGACGGAGGCCACAGAGTGAACCAAAGCTCAATTTTACTTCGGAGTCACGTGAGTGACTACATGAAGAAGCCCCGCCAAGCGCATGCTTGGCATTACGTCGACGCATGTCGGTAGGAACGAGCTGCAGACCGCGGCTCCACCAGCGGTGAGTAACAGATCCGCAGGTAAGTGGTTTAAACTACTTCCTTGAGTATTTAAGCTCCGTAACGCTGGCTGGCTAGCCAGGAGGAGTTTGGAAAAATGGAGAGCAGTGGAAAAAAAGTCGGTGCAGGTTAAGCGCGCGTCCCGTATGGAAGCAGGTCAACAGCAATCGGGACTGCAGATAAGTACGGAGCCGGTAGCCGTAGACCCAGCCATTACCGGTCTTCCCGATAATTACCGATACCGGTAGCCGTAGACCCAGCCATTAATCAGCCTCCAGCGGCTCCACTGCCGCAGGCCACTGGCGGTACGCCAGTGGGTTGGAAAAGCAAGAGGAAGTCTGTCAGGCCCGTAATATATCAGACGAGTCTGATGAAGATTCTCCTCTAGACAGGCGAGCCATGTGGTTAAGGATGGAGAAAATGGAGAAAATGCTCCAAACCATAATCAACCAAGGGTCCAAAGACCCAGAGTATTCCCAGGCAGCCCCTGAGGGGGTTCCATATCAAGAATATGGTGCCTTTACAACATGGGAATGTGAACCTCCAGAGCCTTGTTTAAGCCTGGAAGAAGTCTCCTTTGAACAAGTCTCGGGAGTACCAGGGCGGCAGGAGACTGACCCTGAAGGTGGTGTTTCTGGTCATGAATACCCACCACAGCACAAGAGTAAAACTCCAGGTGTACCTGATGTAGCACAATCCTTTGCTATACCAGAAGGGAGCGGTGAGGCCATGGAAGAAAACCTGGCGGCCAACATAAATTATTTGGTTTCTCACCAGCTTCAAGAGACTGTCATGGTTGAGACAGCAGACCTTTATAAAACACCTGTGAATTGTGCGTCACTGAGGGTGCCGACGGTGAATCTGGCAATTTGGACACCCATGAGTTCAACAATGCGAGGGCAGGAAATACGGTTCCAGAGCGTCCTCAAGCTCATTGCGGCTGGAATCACTGCTTTTGGGAAGCAGGTAGAAGGGTGTACAATGTCTAAACTCCAAAAATACATGTTGGCGTTGTTTTGTAATTCTTATTTTGAGATCAATTGTATGAGGAAAATCGCAATTCGGCTCATACTGCACCCTAGATTTGCAGGTCTGTGCAAATCAAGTAATGTTCAAGCTCCCGATTATTTATTCGGAGAGAACCTGCCTAAACAAATTAAAGAAATTGATGAGGAGGCAAAGACTATCAGCCTCATGAAACCTTTCATGTATGGCCAAAGGAAACCAACTGGCTGGATGCGAAGGGGGTTTGATTCGGGAGCGGGAACAAGCAGAGGCAGGGGAGTGGTGAGAAGATATTATTACCCATCACAGCCCAATGTCAACCCATTTGTTGGAAGAAGGAGACCGTCACGGTCATTTGCTGAGGTATAAAAACTTAATTCCATCACAGAGAAAATTTTTGGGGAACAACCTCCGGTTGGTGGTAGATTACAATTGTTTTATGATGAATGGTGCTGTATAACATCTGATCGGTTTATATTAGATACTGTGTCAGGTTCTACAATAGAATTTATGGAAGGAGTTGATCCACCTGTACAGAATAAACCTAATCGGGTTTTGGTGTTTTCTGCACCTGAAAATTCTCAGATAAAAGAAGTTAAAAATTTATTTGAAAAAGGGGTAATTGAAAGTATGGTGAATCATCCGCAACAATTTGTGTCAAATATTTTCCCCAGGCTAAAGAAAGATGGGGGTTGTGGAGTCATTCTGGACCTCACAAAATTGAATTCATATGTCCAGTATAGGCATTTCAAAATGGACACATTCAACACTGCAAAACAGTTGTTGTCAACAGGCTGTTACATGGCTACTATAGATTTAAAAGATGCATATTATTCAGTGCCAATTCATCACCATTATCGCAGGTACTTGAAGTTTAATTGGATGGGTCAGCTGTGGCAATATAAAGCATTACCTTATGGGTTAAGTTCAGCTCCCAGGCTGTTCAAAAAATTATTGAAACCAGCACTTGCATTATTAAGGGCTCAAAATCGCATTGTCATGGCTTATCTTGATGATATTTTAATTGTAAATGCCACTCAGGAATCAGCTGAAGAATCAGTTTCAGCAACTATAAGCCTGTTTGAAAGGCTAGGGTTTCTGATCCATCCAACAAAATCTAAGCTACAGCCATCCCAAACAATTGGTTATTTGGGATTTGTCATTAATTCAGTTGCCATGTCAGTAACTTTGGCAACAGATAAAGTTGGGGGTATTACAAATGCTTGTAGTTGCCTTGCTGACAAACCTTATCACTCCATCCGAGAAGTAGCTAGGGTTATTGGTAAGATAGTAGCAGCATTCCCTGCTGTCGAGTTTGGGCCTCTGCATTATCAAAGTCTTCAAAGGGCAAGAGCACAAGCACTAAAAGAACGTGCAGGTAATTTTGATAGGTCCATGCAGTTACCAACGGAAGCTTTAGCTGAATTACAGTGGTGGATTGGGAATGTTGCACAAACTACTAAAAACATTTTTGTTCAGCAACCTTCAGTGGTATTGCAAACTGATGTGAGTGCTCTCGGATGGGGGGGCTACGGACAATGACACCAGCTGTGGTGGTAGATGGACTGTCCAAGAGGATTTAATTCTCCAAACATATGATATCAATTATTTGGAATTATTGGGGGCATTTTATGGATTGAAAGCTTATTGTTCTACAATGGAGGACTTGCATGTTCAATTACAAGTAGACAATACTACAACTGTGGCATATATCAATCACATGGGGGGAGTAAGATCAGTATCATGTGATTATCTGGTCAACCTGATGTGGCATTGGTGTGTAACTAGGAATATCTGGCTTTCAGCTATCTATCTACCAGGGAGAGACAATATTGTGGCAGACAACAGATCACAAAAGTTCAAAGACAATACAGAATGGATGTTAAATCCACAAGTTTTCAAAAAGATTGTCAGTCGGTATGGGTTACCAGACATTGATCTGTTTGCGTCCAGATTAAATCACCAGTTGCCTAAATACGTCTCATGGGAGCCTGACCCAGGAGCAGTAGCGGTGGATGCATTCTCGCTACATTGGGGAAATATGTTCTTCTATGCTTTTCCCCCATTCTGCCTGATTAGGCAATGTCTCACCAAAATAGAGCAAGACTCTGCCACGGGCGTTTTGGTGGTTCTAAACTGGCCTGCACAGCTATGGTTCCCATTGATGCTTAGAATGATAACTGAACCATTTATGACGATTCCCAGCTCCAGGGATTTGTTGGTACAACCAGTGACAGAAGAAGTTCATCCATTGCATGATCATATTAATTTGTTAATCTGCAGGTTCTGACCAGACCATTACAAGGCCTTGGACTGTCGGATAGGACCATGGATGTCATAACTGCAGCTTGGAGAGATAGCACTAAGAAACAATATATGTCTCATATAAAGAAATGGGAAGTTTTTAGTATTCAGTCAGATATATCTTCTTATACTGCAAGCATATCGGATGTATTGGAGTTCCTTGCTATGTTGCATTTTGATCAGCACCTAAGTTATAGTGCCATTAATAGTGCTCGTAGTGCTTTGTCTTCCTATTTAGGACAATTTTCAGAACGTCAATCTATCGGCTCATCCATTAATATCCTGATTTATGAGAGGAATTTTTAATAAAAATCCTCCCAAACCCAGATATACAGAAATTTGGGATGTCAGTGTAGTTCTTACATTGCTTCGGCAGTGGGCTCCAATTACATCACTGTCTTTTCAGAAGTTAACATTTAAAGTGGTAATGTTCATGGCATTAGTGTCAGCACAAAGAGTACAAACATTGCAAATGTTACGGTTAGATTGTATGCAGATAACATTACTTTTTATGTTTATGATCTAATCAAACAAAGCAAACCAGGAAAGTCTGGAACCAAGGTAATCTTTAAAGCATACCCTGTCAACCAAACATTGTGTGTAGTTAAGCATCTGACTCGATATATTGAAGTAACCAAGAGTCTCCGGGCTTGTGAGACAGCAATGCTAATTACCCACAAGAAACCATATAAAAAAGTGACAGTACAAACTATTTCTAGATGGTTAAAACAGGTTTTGGATTTAGCTGGAGTTGACACTCATGTGTTTAAATCTCACTCCACCAGGGCGGCATCCGTATCCGCGGCGAAGGCACAGGACATGCCGCTCCACCAAATTTTAGAGGCCGCAGGATGTTCAAAAGAAGAAACTTTTTCCAAGTTTTACGATAAACCTGTTGTCACGGTGCCAGGGTTTGGAAACGCTGTGTTGGGTTCTGTTTGATTGTTTGCTTTGTTTTATGTCATTGTTTCATATCTTTTGTTGCAATTTCCCCCTGAGATAGAGGGGTTATTACTTTCTTTTCTTTTTATTATTATTAAAATACTTATTGCATAATTTCAAGCAATGTTCAATATATATTATTTACTCACTACTGTCAACTAAAGCAGTGTGTCGTATGGAATGAATCTACGGCATGAAAATCACAGAGCTTCAAAATCTTCACGTAGTCACTCACGTGACTCCGAAGTAAAATAGTAAGATTAAACGAGAACTTACATGTTCGAAGTTTGATCTTTATTTTATGAGGAGTTACGATGAGGGATTACGTGCCCTCCGCTCCCGACCCTCATAATAAACGAAGGGAAAAAAGTTGTTCGGCACAGACTTGAAGGGCCGAGATGGCCTGTTTCCGTGCTGTAATTGTTATATGTTATATGGTTATAATCTAAACGTTCATCTGGTAGTTCTAGTCTTTGTGAGCCTTACTATCTTACTTCGGCTATTGGTTCTGTGTTTTTCACGCCGCTGCTTTGAAGTATGCAGAGAATGTGCCTGGCGGGGCATCTTCACGTAATCCCTCATCGTAACTCCTCATAAAATAAAGATCAAACTTCGAACAGGTAAGTTCTCGTTTAATGTTACTATTTTGAGTGTCATAACAAACGGTCTGAATACTTGTGTAAATGTGATATTTCAGTTATTTCTTTTTAATTACTTTGCAAAAATTTCTAAACACCTGTTTTTGCTTCCTCATTCTGAGGCATTGATGATAAAAAAAAAGAATTTAATCCATTTTAAAATAAGGCTATAACATAACAAAATGTGGAAAAGGTGAAGGGGTCTGAATACTTTCTGAATGCACTTTAAGTGGGACCTGAAACAGCTTACAACCACTAAAAGTGGTTATTTTGCATCTGAAGCGTGGAAACAAATCCTTTGGCCCACTATGTCCAAGACAACCATCGATTACCTGTTCTATGTTGTTCCACTTTCTCATCCACAACTTACATACTGGGGCAATTTTACAGTGGCCAATTAACCTGCAAACCCACACAACCTTGGAATGTGGGATTAAACCGGAGCACTCGGAGAAAACCCACACTGGGAATGTGCAAACTCCATACAGACAGAACCCGAGTCAAATGAGTCAAACCTCTGTCTTTGGCGCTGAGGCAGCGGCGCTGAGGCAGCGGCTTTTCCAGCTGCATCCATCTATTGCATAATAAATGGTTTCTGCATTTCTTTGTGGGAGGAACTGACAGAATGGATACTGAGAAATGTTTTCCCCTTGATAGAGAGATTGCATTCTAGTTCTGTTTAAGTCAAAGATCTTTCTCTCAGGATGTGAGGTTTCTCTGCATAGAATATCGGCAGCGAGAGGAATAAAGATTTGGGTTAATGACCTGTCAAAATAAGCTTCAGTTTACTGAGCTTTCAAAAACATGCACTAGTATTCCTGCAAATGACCGTGAGAGTTCATTATCTGGTTTTGCCACTGTGGATTAAATTGCCATTTTGCCAAGTTACTAATTTGTGTCTCTAAGAAGATGGATATTTCCACAATGGAAATGTTAAAATGGAACGACCATAGATGCCGTGAGAAGGCCTGTGTGAGGTGCTGCGACAGCTTGCACTTCAGAATGTTGCAGAACCAATTCCTGATGCTTTCCAAATGATCTGGAGGATTGAGTTCAAATCTCCACTTTGCCAAGGGAAATTCCAGCCAATTAATTTGAAAAGTATATCCAACATTGGTGGAGAGGACATGTAGATGAAAGGTTGGGCCACATGCAAGCAAATAGGGCTAGTTTAGATGGGGCATCGTGGTCAGCATGGGCGAGTTGAGCAATGACCATTTCAGTGCACTGACATTTGAGTTGTCTATCCTCTCAGAGAGCTAAGCATTAATAATTTGTGTTCGAAACTTCAAAGCTAAGTGATGGGGGCGGTGTGGGGGAGGGATTGTCTTAATCACAGCATGAAAGGAAGCTGGTTTTGTATTTACCTCAGTACCCTTTCATTGAAAATAATGTTCTCCATTTTTAAGTATTCTTACTTCTTGTCTTGCATACTTATACTTAAAATCTAACATAATTTAAGTATAATAACGTACAAGATTGGAGCAAGAATAGACCCGTCTGTCTCTAAAGACTGCTCTGTTATTTAATAAGATCGTGGCTGATCTAATTATAACCTCAACTCTGCATCCTTGTTAACTAGTAGCTATATATTTTTAGCACCTTGTTTGTTAAACATTTATCTACCATTTAAAAATATCCATAAAGTCCGATTTCACCCCTTCTCAGGGGGTGTTGCAAAAGCACGGTGCTCTAATCCGAGCCCCATTTGTCTTGAATGACAACTGTTTATATTTAAACAGCAATTCCTAATTTAGATTTCTCCCACACGAGGAAACATCCTCTCCATATCAACCTTTTCCAAGAACCCTTGGGATCTTGAATGGTTCAATCATGTCCCTTCCACTCTAATAAACTACAAGATGAGCCTTTCCATTTGTGGTCACATTAGTGCCCTAGATAAATAAAGCATAAGCATAGAATCGTACAGTAGAACATCCTGCCAAAATGAACAAATTCACATTTTCCTACATTATCCTGCATCTGACAGAGCTTTGCCTGCTCACTTAACCTATTTACCTCTCTAATAAGTTCCTTGTATCCTCTCTTCACTTTACCATCTTTCCAAATTTTCAAATTTAACACCTACTAGACTAAGTGGGACCCGTTGGGTCCCAGCTTCACACGGGAGGGCTAGTCCTCCAACGCAATGTTCCACCTCTCCACCAATTCGCGCGCGCGCGCGCGCACACACACACACACACACACACACACACACACACACACACACACACACTCTGACTCACTCACACTGGCTCACACTCACACTGACTCACACTGACTCACACTCACACTGACTCACACTCACACTGACTCACACTCACACTGACTCACACTCACACTGACTCACACTCACACTGACTCACTCACACTGACTCACACTCACACTGACTCACACTCACACTGACTCACACTCACACTGACTCACACTCACACTGACTCACACCATATATATGACAGTAAACTTTCTTGAATCTACTCACATGGCTGAGCGCGGCCTCTCCACTGGGGCTTCCGCAGTCAGTGTGACCTCTGCACTTACCAGCAATTATGCAATCAGCGCGACCGCTGCACTCACCGGAAATTACGCAATCAGTGCGAGTGGTCCACTAAACGGAAGTCATGAAATGAGCGGGACTTTTGGACTAAACACAGTCGGACCTAATAAAGCATGTATTCCTTCCAAACACAGTTGGAACTAATAAAGCATTTATTCCTTCCAAATATAGTTGGAACTAATAAAGCATTGCAGGTTCAAGCACAGGCAGGGCAGCAGGCCAAACAACTCATGGCATTGTCATTTCATTTCCAATTAAGCATTGCACTTTCAAGCACAGGCAGGGCTGCAGGCCAAACAACTCATGGCATTGTCATTAAGGGGTAACAAATCATTAAGGGGTAACAAGTACATTGCAGACTCACAGTTCAGTTGATTCACAGCTTAGAATGACAGTCGTGGCCTCTCGCTCGCGATCGTGCAGAATGAATGACTCGTGTCTAGGCATCCGGGGTTTTATAGTCCTGACTTCATTGCGGTGATTGACAGGCGAGAGGACCAATCAGGTGATCTTAAGGTTTTTTAAACACTCATAACACTTTTATTTTTCATCGATGGGAAAAATACTCGGGGCTGGCTCAGCAGAGGAGGACTATGAGTAAGATGGCCAAAAGTCACAGCGATAAAGGGTAGCGTTTTTTCTAAGATGAATATACAGCACAGACAGGAAGTGGTCAAGATGAGACTTTTAATTATATAGATGCTTTCAGTCCCTTGTCCCTCTTTGATATAAATTGTAAAAAGTCTACACACCACTCAATATCTTGCAAACTCGTACACATTTTTGGTTATTTTCTGCTTTTTGTAAACCAGCTAATCTTCCCTTGACACTAATATGCTGCCTCTTATGCCTGGGCTTTTTTTTTTTGCAGTAATCTTTGTGTCATAGAGTAATTGAATCTTGCAGTGTGGAAACAGGCCCTTGGGCCCAATTTGCCCACACTGACCAACTTGCCCCATCTACACAAATCCCACCTGCCTGCATTTGGTCAATATTCCTCTAAACCTGTCCTATCCATGTACGTGTTTAAATGTTTCTTAAACGTTGCGATAGTACCTGCCTCAACTACCTTCTCCAGCAGCTCGTTCCATTCACACACCTCCCTTTGTGTGCAAAACGTTACTCATCAGATTCCTATTAATTCTTTCTCCCTCACCTTAAACCTATGTCCCCTTATTCTCAATTCCCATACTCTGAGCAATAGACTCTGCGCATTTACCCGATCTATTTCTCTCATGAATGTTATATACCTCTAAAGTCACCCCTCATCCTCGTGTGCTCCAAGGTATGGAGTCCAACCTTGCTCAATCTCTCGCTTTAGCTCAGGCCCTCGAGTCCTGGCAACATCCTTGTGAAACTTCTCTGCACCAATTCCAGCTTGATAATATCTTTCCTATAAGATGGTGCCCATAACTGGACACAATACTCTAGGTGCGGCCTCACCAATGTCTTATATAACTGCAACATGATCTCCCAAATTCTATACAGTGCTCTGACTGATGAAGGCCAATGTGCCAGAAGCCTTGTTGACCACTCTATCTACTTCTCATCTTATCAGATCCATCTGGAAATAGAATATATGCACCTCAACCTTTTATCCATCATTTCTTGAATGTGTTGTGTCGGCACTGTTTGCCCCATTTGTCATGTGCTTTAGAGTCTGTTTATACAGCATGTACTACACAAAGTGGTTTTCACTGAAGCTGCTCTCTATGCCGCGCTTCACTTTTCTAACTGCTGTCTGCCAGTAAAGGCTGTTTCCCTGACCAGTCAGTTGTCCAGTCTTAATCTTACCTCTTTTTTCAAAGGGCTAAAAATTAAATGGTATCTCTTAGAATGCAATGCACTAGAATTATGTTGTCGTCTTGTTTCACAGTTCCTCAGGATGACTTGCTTCCACTTGAGTCCTGAGGCAACTCATGCGGGAATCGCAGACTCCCCATTAATGGGCTCAAAGCTAACTTAAGGGCCTGTCCCACTTTCACGACCTAATTCACAACCTCTGCTGAGTTTGCCCTTGACTTATACTTGCAGCATGGTCATAGGTAGGTTGTGATGCTAGTCGTAGGTACTCGTGGCATCAAATAGGTTGGGGCGTTTTTGTAAAATGTCTACGAGTAAAAAAGGTCGTGAATTCTGTCATGAAAGTGGGACAGGCCCTTTAGGGGGCAATCAGATGGTTATTTTGTGAGCACACAGCTACTTCCACGGCTAATGCAAGGCTCCTGATCATTGGTCCCAATGCCACCCCAAAGGCAGCTGCTTCACTTCAAGCAGACATGGGCCAGGTGGTCCCAGAAGTCTGTAAGAATGATATGCTTCCTCAAGAAAATTTTGAGCAAATCCTTGAATGTTCTCTGTAGGAAAGAACTGCAGATGCTGTTTTAAATCAAAGTTAGATACAAAATGCTGGAGTAACTCAGCGGGACAGACAGCGTCTCTGAAGAGAAGGAATGGGTGACCTTTTGGGTGAGACTCTTCTTCAGACTGTCAGGGGAGTGAGCGGGACAGAGATAGAATGTAGTCGAAGACAGTAAGACTGGTGGGAGAACTGGGTAGGGGGAGGGGATGGAGAGAGATGGAAAGCAAGGGCTATTTGAAGTTATGAGATGTCAATGTTCATACCGCTGGGATGTAAGCCACCCAAGCAAAATATGAGGTGCTATTCCTCCAATTTGCGCTGGGCTTCACTCTGGCGATGGAGGAGGCCCAGGACAGAAAGCTCAGAATGGGAGGGAGAAGTTAAAGTGCTGAGCAACCGGGTGATCAGGTAGGTTAAGGCAGACTGAGAGGAGGTGTTCAGCAAAATGATCGCCGAGCCTGCGATTGGTCCCGCCGAAGTACAGGAGTTGGCACCTGGAACAACGGATACAGTAGATGAGATTGGAGGAGGTGCTAGTGAACCTCTGCCTCACCTGAAAAGACTGTCTGGGTCCATGGATGGAGTCGAGGGGGGAGGTAAAGGGACAGGTGTTGCATCTCCTGTGGTTGCAGGGGAAAGTACCTGGTGGTTTGGGTGGGAAGGGACGAGTTGACCAGTAATTGCGGAGGGAACGGTCTCTGCGGAAAGCAGAAAGGGGTGGTGATCGGAAGATGTGACCAGTAGTGGGATCCCGTTGGAGGTGGCGAAAATGTCGGAGGATTATATGCTGTATGCGACGGCTGATGGGGTAGAAGGTGAGGACAAGGGGGACTCTGTCCTTGTTACGAATGAGGGGATGGGGAGCAATGCAGAGCTGCGGGATATCGAGGAGACCCTAGTGCGAGCCTCATTTATAATAGAAGAGGCGAAGCCCCGTTTCCTAAAGAATGAGGACATCTCCGATGACCTGGTATGGAAAACCTCATGCTGGGCACAGATGCGGCGTAGACGGAGGAATTGGCGGGAGTAGGGGATGGAGTCTTGAATATTGTCTGTTTGACAGTTGGTCTGAATGAAAAATTTCTGAGTCAGTCTTGGGAGACTGGCCCGTCAACCTAAGCAACTGAGTTTAACTAGGGCATCGATGCCAGGGATGTTGGCTTGGGAGTTGATCTTGAGGAATTTGGACGCCATTGAGTCAACATGACAAGATTCAGATGAGGGTATTTCTAAGTTCTTTAGGTTTGTACGTATTTTTTATAAATTGAACGCAGCAGTGTGCATTCTTCCCCGAGTAGAGTGATTGCCTTCAATATAGTGAGAAAAATCTGTATCAATGTGGATTTTTAGTGTAGTTTGTTGGTTTGGACTCTGTAATTTGGTGTAGCAATTAGTTTTGTTTTGTCTGATTCATTTGGAGATAAAAATACAAATCAAACTATAATGAATGTCACTAATCATTTGTTTAGACAACTCGTTTGTATCCCTTCTATGATCATCAAAGCACCTCAGATGCTGGAAATCTGAAATTAAAAGGGGAAATCTTGAAAATTATAGTTGAGTAATATCCTTAGAAAGAGATAGTTAGCATTTCAGGCCATTTAGATGAAGATCTAAAACATTAATCTTTTTTTTAATCGGTTGCCATGTGATCTGAGTGTTTCAGCTTTTTTTTGCATCTGTTGTTCTCTGAGATTGTTTGATCATATTTTGAAGATGGACACAAAGTAATTCAGCGAGAAGCATCTCTGGAGAAAAAGGATGGGTAAAGGGCCTGTCCCACTTTCACGACCTCTGCCGTGTTTGCCCTTGACTCGTACTCGTAGCATGATCGTCACAAGGTCGTAGGTAGGTCGTGATGCTAGTCGTAGGTACTCGGGGCATCAAGTAGGTCAGGGCGTTTTTCTAGCCTGATGAAAAATGTTCACGAATATAAAAGGTGGTGAATTAGGTCGTGAAAGTGGGACAGGCCCTTAACTCTGAAGGGTCTCGACCCAAAACGTCACCCGTTCCTTCTCTCCAGAGATGCTGCCTGTCCTGCTGAGTGACTCCAGTATTTTGTGTCTATCTTCTATTTTCCTCATCATGTTTCGAGTTGGTAGTTGAAGATTCCACTTGTGGAGTTGCAGCATGTGGCCAACTTCTCTGTGAAAGTTTCTGTAATGTTTCAATGCAGAATCTATTCAGTTGCTCTTTAATATCACTGTAAGCAATGTAAAGTGTCATTGTTTGTTGACATTTTCTTCGGAAAACCTTTGGGAATGAATGAGAGAAGGTACTGAGTCGCTGGCTATATGCCATCAGTTCCAAGCAGCTTAGCATTCAATTTGAACATAAACTTAATTTTACCTTGCACGGGATCAAGGCTACTACTTGCATATGGCGTGCACAGCCTAAATTTGTAGTTCAAGGGTAGACATCCAGGCCAGGAGAGCATCAGTTACTGGGTGGATGGCTTTGATGCCACCAGTGAAAAGCCTCAGTGGGCAGTCATTCACGATGTGTGGGATGGTGAATCAATAAGCAGGATCCTCTATCAAACTCCAGCTTTGTGGTTGGACTGCACATGGCCCAGCAGCAGAGTGCAACTGGGAAATTACCAGCTAAGCATGGCCACCAAATCTGATGTGTTTGCAAACTTGCAGGAGCCTTGAACTTAGTGAAGATTTTAAAGATGTACACCAGCAGTGTCCAAATTGCATGGTGCACATCCCTGGGATAAGCAAGCCATCTTTGTGAAGAGCAGCTGGAAGAGTTTTGTGACAGTGGAGTTATTTTTTATTATGATACCTGCAGGTTCCCTTACCATCGGCATCTCTACAGGTGATTCTCTCATGTTCTTTCTGTGAAGCCTTTTTAAAAATAGACACTCGGGCAACCTAGAATTACCAACTGTGCTCCTAAATTAGAAAATAAAGAACAGAAACCATGCCAGAGAACAAGATGCCTGCTGTGTTCTTTTTACTAGCTGCCATCATACTGGTATTGAAATTAGTTTTTTATTGTCAGCTTCTGCTATAGCTAGAAACATGAAATTCTGAATTACTCTACAAAGAGTTTAATCAACTATTGTACTTTTCAGTCTATAAGTTGGTCAGAAACCATGCCTTATAAAGGAATAATGTATTGTTGTATTTATGTCATGCCTTCGTGATATGTTCATGGTGTTTCACAGCTTTTAGATTGTAAATTTTTATTGTAAATTTTGTTTTTGTTTAGTAACTGGTTTCCTCTATTTTAACTATATAGGTTGTTCATTGAAAAGATAAAATGCATTTTTTGTTGTCATATGAGCAATGTTTAACATCCATTCTAAGATAATTGACTGGGTAAAAATATAACCCTGTTGGGGGTAACCTGACAACTGATAAATCTGGAAGTTGGTATTTGGCATCCAATTTCTGCAGGACCAAAGCTTAATTGTATTCAACAATTAAAGGAAACTTATACTGAGTAACGTTTGATGACCTCTGAGCATCTCAAAGCTTTTTAGCAATGCTTTCAAATTGTTGGAGTACAGTCAGTATTACAAAGCAGATGTTGTGACAAGCCAAGACCCCCTCATAAAATGAAGTAAGGACAAAATATTTGATGACGTTTAAGGCACAATTGTTAAACATAATATCAGACCACCCTCTTGCATAGAATTAAGCATTTCATCTGAAAACTCCTGCCTTAGGTTAGTGCAGTGCTCCCTCTGCTGTTGTAAATAATGCTCATGTAGCAGGAACCTCAAATTCTAGAGACAGACTTGCCAACTGATTAATTGATTAAATAGATGAATTTATACATTTTCACTAGTCCAATTGGGAAAAGGGCAGTTTTAGGTCTTGTTTTGTATAAAGGGAGAGGAGAAATTAACTTTCCTGTTAATGCATAGTTGTCTTATTATAGGATTTAAAAAAAGGAAGTGATTTAGTTCCGTTCGTTTTATAATGGTTCCCACAGATTTATAAGGTAACAAATGTCATAAATATAAATGATTTGGATGATTAAGAAGTTTGCAGGTGACACCAAAATTGGTAATAACAAGGAACGGCAGATGCTGGTTTATACCAAAGATAGATACAAAAAGCTGGAGTAACTCAGCTAGTCAGGAAGCATCACTGGAAAAAATGGAGAGGTTACCTTTCTGGTCGAGACCCTTTGTCAGACACTCAAGTTGGTGGTATGGTGGACAGAACAGCAGAAGCTTGAACAACTGGGTAAGGGGGCAAAGGAACAACAGTTGGAATTTAATTTAAAAGTCCAAAGTCGCGCACTTTGGGAAAGACTATGTACTTGTATCTACAAGTCTGTTCCACAACACTTCCCCAGGGTCTTATCATTTTGGGTAGAACATATACAGTGAACGGTAGGACCCTGGGGAGTATTGAATAACATGTACTAGGAGGGGTAAAGTACATAGTTCCTTAAATGTGGCAACAAAATTAGGTTGCGATAAACAGGGCTCGAAATTAGCGGTTGCCCGGGTGCCATTGACCACTCAAAGTGCCGCCGGGCAACCTAAACGCCGAGTCATTTTGCCCGGCTTGGCACGCAGATACTGGTTTATACCGATAGACATAAAAAACTGGAGTAACTCCGCGGGCCAGGCAGCATCTCTGGAGAAGGAGAACGTGATGTTTCGTGTCGGCGTGTTGGCTGTATTGCGGGGCAAAGATACTAGGTGCGTGGTGACGAAGGGTCGGAGCGAATGACAGGCCCTGAACAGCGGCAGCAGTGGCCGCGACAGCGGTTCCACAGCCTCCTCCTCCCGCACCCGGCGGAAGGGGGCCTCCCTCTCCCTCCTTCCCGGCCTCGGCATGCGAGAGGGGTTGTTTTCAAAGTGGCATTGGCGGATTTGCAAGCAGCGGCCGCTATCGCCCTGATAATGGGCAGTGCTTGCAAATCCGCCAACGACGCTTTCAAAACAACCCCTCTCGCACGCCAAGGCCAGGAGGAGGGAGGGAGGGAGAGGGAGGTCTCTTTCCACCGTCTGAAGCAGCTGCACCAATGATCCTATAGCTATAGTTTCTTTGAGCTGCGCTGCTCGTCCCCGCCCCTTGCTGTTGGCTGGCGGAGGAGGGGAGGCGGTGGTGAGGAGACCCAACCGCCACCCCCTTTGGCGGCAGCACTTTGGCGTTGGACAGGGACGGCCAAGGCAGCGAGGCGATGTTGTCCGAGGAGCACTGACCTTCCTCCCTCCCCACCTCCTCTTCTCCCTCTCCCCCTCCCCCTCCCCTTCATCCCGCACTGATCCCCATTCCCTCCTCTATTCAATCCGCACTGACAGCCTCTGTGCTCCCCTCCCGATCTCGACCCCCCAATCTATTCATCACCCTACCCACC
The DNA here is from genome assembly GCA_963514005.1 of Raja brachyura. The sequence goes on along the minus strand of OY740794.1, from coordinate 12,766,235 downwards.
TCGCATTGTTTCTCCTGCCACCCCCCTCATCCATCCTACACTGGTCCCCCAATTCATCCTGTACTGATCTCCCTCCCCATCCATCCTGCACGTCTCCCCCCCATTCATACTGCACTGTTCTCCCATTCATCCTGTACTGACCCACCCTCCATTTACCCTGCACCAATCCCCCCCATCCATCCTGTAGTGATCTTCCCATTCATCTTTTACTGATCTCCCATTCATCCTGTACCGATCCTCCATTCATCCTATACAGATCCCCTCATTCATCCTGCAGTGATTTCCCATTCATCCTGCACAGACCCTCCGATCCACACTGTCCTGACACCCCCCCCCCATTCATCCTGTACTGATTTCCCCCCCATTCATCCTGTGCTGACCCTCCCCCCCCATCCCTCCTGTACTGATCTTGTACTAAGAACAGTCTGAAGAAGGGTCTCGACCTGAAACGTTGCCTATTTCCTTTGCTCCTCACCAGCTGAATTATTCCAGCATTTTTGTCTACCTCCATTCATCCTGTACTGATCCCCCCCATTCAACACCACTGACATCCCCCGTGCTCTCCCCTCACAATTTTACATACTCCAACCAACACGTACTAATTCACCTGCCTCAATCCATCCATTCCGCACCGATTGCCTTCTCAACACCCCCCCCCCCCCCATCCCCACCCTCTGCCATCTATCCACACTGAACTGATTCACACACCCCCTGACCCTATTGTGCTTCATGGTCTTCCGAGCGAACATTGACTATGTTTGATAACGGAATGCAATCAAATGTGTTTTAATTCCCAATGTTATTATTTGTTTTGACACCTTTAAACATATTACCAAAATAACATTTTCTGCAGTTATGTCCTTTGGCCATCTCTTGTCAGTTAGTGTAACGTTTAACCTGTCAGATGGGTATAGTCGGTTTTAACAGCTATTATCATAAAATGCCTTTAGAAATTTCTTTGCAACATGTATGTTATGGGTAAATTATGTGGGAAGCGAGTGTTTCTGTGGCAATAGCAAAAACGACCCATGCTATGGCCATGTCATGGTAATTTTCGGTCCTTAACAGAAAACATGCTTGTATCAATCTGAAGTGTGCATGGTTAAGCATATAAGTTACCATGGTCCAGGATTTATTGACACAGGTTGATCATATGCTGAATAATCCAACCACATTTTTGTTTGGAAGTGGAAAGAACTAATATAAATTGCATTCAATGCAATGTGTAAAAAGAGTTGAAATATTGTATTATAATTTTGCTGCATGTCATTGTGGTATATATCATGTCTTGATTGGTGAATATGTTTAGTTTGTGAGTTATTTGACGCAGAAATAATATGCGAAGGAAATAGGCAACGTTTCAGGCCGAAACCCTTCTTCAGACTGATGGGTTTCGGCCTGAAACGTTGCCTATTTCCTTCGCTCCATAGATGCTGCTGCACCCGCTGAGTTTCTCCAGCACTTTTGTCTACCTTTGATTTTCCAGCATCTGCAGTTCCTTCTTGAACATAATATGTGAATGCTTCATTGAGCATAATTCACATACTTGAATTATTTGTACACCATAGTATATGAAGGATATGAATAAGTTAGAGATGTTACAGAATGTTGTTGCTCGGGCGGAAGGGCTTGTGTTCCAAGGAGAAACTGGATAGTCTGCAACAGTTTTTCTTGGATTGAAGGATGGTAAAGGATGACCATACAGTGGCTTATAAAATTATGAGGTGCATAGATTCATTAGGTGGATGGTCAAGTCGTTTTCCCAGGGTCTGGGAGCCTAGAACTAGAAAGCATAGATGTAAAGAGAGAGGAGAAAGATTTAGAGGCCTGAGGGGGAGTTTATTCACACATGGTGGTAGGTAAATGGAACAAGCAGCCAGAAGAACTGGTGGAGGCAGGAGTAATTGCAACATTTAAAAGACATTTGGACAGGTAAACAGAATGGTTCCGAGGGATATTGGTCAAGCACAGGCAAATAGGACTAACTCACCAGACACCTTGGTTGATGTGGAGTTGTGAGGAAGTGCCTGTTTTCTGTGCTGTATAATCTGTACATTATTCCAATACTTAAAGGACGAAGACCAGGAGTGGCACAGTGGCATAACTAGTAGAGTTGCAGCCTTAAAATACCAGAAATATTGGTTCAATCCTGACCGTCACAGTGGCGCAGCGGTAGAGGTCACGGTGGCGCAGCGGTAGTGCTGCTGCCTTACACCAAAGCAGCGCCGGAGACCCGAGTTCGATCCCGACTACGGGTGCTGCCTGTACAGAGTTTGTACGTTCTCCTTGTGACCTGCATTGTTTTTCTCTGAAATCTTCGGTTTCCTCCCACACTCCAAAAACATACAAGTTTGCAGGTTAATTGGCTTGGTGAATGTAAAAATTGTCCCTGGTGGGTTTAGGATAGTGTTAATGTGCGGGGATTGCAGGTTGACGTGGACCCGGTGGGCCGAAGGGCCTGTTTCCGCTCTATATCCCTAAACTAAACTCAACTAAACCTCAAAGGTATGCCTGTGTGGATGGAGTTTCCACATTCTCCCTGTGATCGCATGAGAGAAGACGTGCAGGCTGGTGCATTAATTGAGTAGCTCACCTTTCTACTTTTATGTAGGTGAGTCGTTTAATCTAGCAGGGGGGAGTTGATGAGAATGGTGGGGGAGCATTTAAAAATATGGAATTAATGGAAGACTGGCTTAAAAATGGGTTGTTGATAGTTTGTGCAGACTTGGTGGGCAGAAAGGGCTTGTTTCCTTGGTGTATATGTCTTTATCTTTCTATGAGTCTGATCTGCAGACCAGAGAGTCTGAACAATGGTTTTGTAAATGCCATAATCTCACTTTCTGAAAGTGGTGACAGGGCAATTAGAAAGTAAAATTGGCCAGGATATTCAGGTATTTATGAAAATGAAATGATGTTGTGACAAATCAAATCTGACATCTTCATGAGAGTGTAACTAACAGCAGAGGGCGAGGGTGAGCGCATGCTTGTTAAGAATCTTTGGCGAGGTGCCACCCAAGGTTATCAAATAGAATTTGGAGCACATAAGATTGGGGATAATATACCAGTGTGGCCTGTAGATTGGTTCAGGACAGAACAAACAGTAGAAATACACAGATCAATATCAAGTTGGGAGGTCGCAAATGAGGGGCCCCAGCTGTTCAAAATTTATCAATGGAACTGTATCATATTTAAGTTTGCTGCTTATAGACTGCTAGGTGGCAGAAGGCAGAGGCTTCAAGGAATATAGACTGGCTGAGTAGAAAAGGAAAGGATATTTTAAATGGGGAGAGATTGAGTGCTGATGCTTGGAGGAATCTGGCCAGCCTTGAAAATGAATCACTGAAAGAGAAGAGTTACGGCATACAATTAGGAAGTTAGTTCTTGCATTGACCTTTTTGCAAGATTAGCCTATAACGCATTTATGTCAGGGCTCTGGTGAACCACACCTGGACTCTTTGATTGAGCGAGCATGGAGAATGTTCATCAGAGGGATTCCTGGAATGGAGGGGTTGACTAACCAGACCGGCTTATTCTCTAGAGTTTCGATAAATAGGAATCAATATTATTGAATTATGCAAAGTTCTTGACTAGTTTACATTTTGGGTTAAGTGTTTTGCCTATCAGCGTGCCAAGAACCAAAGGTTGATCTTTCTTTTCTGAGAAGAGGAAAAATAATTTGAGACCAAGATGGTAAATCTTTGCAATTTTCTACTCGAGGCCTGTGCAGATCAATTAGGTGGCACGTGGTCTGGGTTATGTAGGTGCTCTCTCACAGCTCCAGTACATAAAGTCTGAGTTACATAACACTGAAAACAAGCTTTTTGGCCCAATGCGCCCATACCAACCAAGCTACCTTATTCAGTCCCATTTTGCTTGCACTTGGCCCATGTCCCTCTAAACATTTCTTAACCATGTACTTGTTGAAATGTCTTTTAAACATAATTGATCCTACCTCTGCCATTTTCTCTGGCAGCTTGTTCCATATATACTACCATGTGTGAAGAAATTGCCCATCAGGCCTCTTTTAAATCTCCCCCCCCCCCCCCCCCCCCCCCCAAATCTTAATTTAATACTCTCTAATATTAGAGCGCCCTCCCTGGGGGAAAAAGACTGAACCACCCACCTCCTATCAATGCCTTGTGATTTTATAAACCCCGATGTGGTATTTCATCACTCCAGAGATTCAGTCCCAGCAACATTGTTGTGAACCTTACTGCATCCTCTCTGGCTTAATCACATCCTTTCTATATGGCAACTGGAACTACTAGATACTCAAAGTATGGTCTCACTAATGATGTCCCAACTCTTGCAGTTTTTGTCCTGATCAGTGAAGGCAACCATGCCACATGCCTTCATCACACTCTGTCTAATGGTGTTGCCACTTTCAGGGAACTAATACATGTAATTCCAAGTGTTTGTTCTACAACACTCTTTGGGGCCCTATTATTCAATGTATATATGCCCCTGCCCAGATTGAACTTTGTCTGAGTTGAATTCCAACTATCATTCCTTTTGCTCACTTTCCTAGTAGCCCACTTTCAAATCATTCAGTGTTGTGTGTGTGTGTGTGAACTCCGTACAACCACAAAGGTTTCCCCTGGGTGCTCTGCAAGTTTCCCCTGGTGTGTAGGTGAGTGATAGTCTGGGGAAAGTGATGGGAATATGATAAGAATAGGTTCCAGAGAATAGTCACAGAATGAGTTTGGTCAGGGAACGAGTGTACACTACATGTACCAAAATGAGTTCTGGTTCCTTGCAAGGAAATCATTAAGTATATTTGATGCAAAGGTCAATTGATGCTTAACTATTAAAGGAATCAAAGCATATCGAGTTAGTATAGGAAAGTGGTATTGAGATTAAAGGTCATTTTCAGTCTGAAGGATCCCGAACTGAAACGTCATCCATCCTTTTTCTCCAGGGATGCTGCCTGCACTTTATCTTTGGTGTAAACCAGCATCTGAAGTTCCTTGTTTCTACAAAGCTCATTTATGATCATTTTGACTGACGATACAACTGCAAGGAACCCTATGTATAACTGGACTAGAAGCTGTCAATTTGAATTTGTGTGCTACCATTGGGACTGTCACAATGGCCAAACATTTGACAAGCTGTGTTTCTGTCTCTATTCTCAAACAGCTGAAAGTGAGTGTTTGAATATGAGCCTAGCTTCAAAATGTTATGCATCAAGCAAATTTGTCAATAAATGGTAGTGTCTTCATAGCTGTGGTTTTTGGATTCACCAGTATATGGCAGTATCATACAGGATATGCAGGCAAAATGTGTACGATGGAACTGCAGATGCTGGTTTAAACCGATGATAGACACAAAATGCTGCAGTATCTCTGGAGAGAAGGAATGGGTGACGTTTCGGGTCGAGAGTCCATAGAAGGGTCTCAACCCGAAACATCACCCATTCCTTCTCTTCAGAACTGCTGCCTGTCCCGCTGAGTTACTCCAGCTTTTTGTGTCTATCTTAGGATATGCAGGCAAGTATTTTCAAATAATTTCAGCAGCACAATAAATTAGTGTTTTTTTCAGTTGATAATATCTCTTTTGTTTTACTAGGTTTACAGACTTCTTAATCTGTCCTTACAATTACATAGGTATGATCATACCAACAGTGTAGAAGTGAAATTCTCTGTGTACTCTGCCTTTTTATGCCTCTGATAACAACTTCAACAAAAAAAGTACGTGTTATATTGGGAAAAGTCAGTCTGATGGTTGGCCATCTTTGATTGTAATAAAAAAAAGAATGGGTTTTTCTATTTAATGTTTATTGATAGTCATCAGGAAGTGGCTGTTTCCTTTCTGTATGTATTCAGGACAACAGCAGAGTATCATAACGGAAACAACTTGTTTTTTTCTGACGTCTTTTTAATCGAAAATGTTAATGTAGTTCTTCACTAAAAGGTACGTAAATACTGATCATAATTGGGTCATACGGTTGCTTAAAGAGTATTTGCAGCATTTTGTTTTAAATGCTGCAAATATATACATATATATAAATGCTACAAATTTTATATTAAGGATAGGTGGGAGAGGCTGAATAACTCTAACCTGTGGTCAGAAGACTGGCAATGAAGAAGGCTTTGGTTGAGGTAAAATCAGTTTCTGAATGCATTTTTGGAAGGACAAAAACTCCAGAAAGTCGATTAAACATCCAAACGTTTCACTGTGCAGTGTGGTTCAAGACCCAAATGGTTAATGGAGAAAAGTTGTTCTTGATCCCGGAGGTCACGGTTCTCAGGCTCCTGTACATTCTTCCCATGGCAGCAGTGAGATGAGAGTGTGGCCACGGTTGTGTAGTTCTTTGAAAATGCTAGCTTCCTTTTCTAGGCTATGTTTCCTGGATATCCCTTGGATGGTGGAGAGATCAATGCCTGTGATGGTCTGAGCAATGTCCACTACTTTTTGCAACTTCCTTTGTCCTTGGGCGTTCGAGTTACTGAACCAGGCTGTGATGCATGCAGCCGTGTACCATGTACACTTGTATGATTACAAGTTAGATAAAGTATCCTGTGCCATGCTAAATTTCCACATTTTACTATGGAAGTAGAGGAGTTGTTGAGTTTACTGTAAGATTGCATGATTATGTTGGCCCAGGACAGATCTACAGAGATGCCCAGGCACTTGAAGCTGTTGAATCTCGCTCTACCGCTACCCTGTTGATGACAGATTTGTGGATTCTTGCCATTCCCTTTCTGAAGTCAACAATCGGCTTCTTGTACTTGCTGACATTGAGAACAAGATTGGTCTTTCTGACACTATTCCTTCACAATATCAATCTCTTTACTGTTCCCTGACTCGTCCAACATCGACGAATTTACACATGTTGTTAGAGCGGTGTCTAACTGTAAATTCATGGGCATAGAGAGTAGGGAACTGAGCACACACCTTGAGGTGTCCCAGTGCTGAATGTCATTGAGGAGGTGTTGCCAATTCATACCAATTGAAGACTGCCAATGAGGAATTCGAGAATACAATTGCATAGAGATGAGCAGAGACCCAGTTCCTTAGGTTTCATGATAAGTTTGGAGGGGATAATGTGGTTGAAAGCCAAGCTGTAGTCGATGAACAACAGTCTGATGCACATGATCTTACTTTCCAAATGGTCCAGTGCAGAGTGGAGAGCCAGTGAAATCGCATTCCCTGTGGATCTGTTGTGGCCGTAGGTGAATGCTGATGAGTCCAGGACCTTGCTGAGGCGGATGTTGATATGTGTCATAACCAACCCACAAGGCCAGATAATCACAATGGATGTCAGTGCCACTAGTTGGCACATAAAGGCATGTCACCTTTTGCTGATTGAACACCAGTATTATAGATGCCCTTTTAAAGCAGATGGGGACCTTGGGTAGTAGTAGTGAGAGGTTGAAGATATCTGCAAAAACTCCAGCCAGTTGGTCTGCACATCATTTAAGAACTTGGCCCAGCACACCATCGGGACCAGATAGTTTCCAAACCTTAGCGCTATTGAAGGATCTTATGACATCACTTAGTTGTTATTAGTGCCATTCCTTTTGTAAAGCTTCTCTTGATAATGCCTGTTTGCTGTGCATTTGAAAATGGAAGATTTATGTGGGCCTTGTGCTGAGCGCCTCAAGAGGCACAAGCCCCGCTTGCAATGTGTATTTGTAACACCACTGTCTCCAATTGCATAATGTCCCCAAAAACATCGCCATGCTGGCCTTTATCGACTTTTGAGTTCAATTTTGGCTTCATTCCTGGTGTCGATCGGCCCCTCATAAAATTATGAGTTTGGAGTGTGGACTTTCTTGATGGTGATTCCCCATGCTGCATCGGGAACTGCAGAGACCGATATTTACCTGGTTATTAGTATGGTAAAGGGTTGGCTCTTCTAAGGTGTAAGGCATTGTAGAAAAATGCTATTAGCATAATTGTCTTTATTGAGATGTTGCCAAGTGCTAGTTTCCTAGATTGGCCCATGATTCTTGTGACACCTTTCCTCTTGTTTTCTGACATGTCCACTGAACCGTTTGTGGAGAAACAATTTCTTGCATTCAGTAATGGGAGAACTAACCTCAATCACTGGCTCTCTTGCAGTCAGTCATCTTTGTGTAACATGTGAACATGGCATTCATGCACCAAGCACACTCACCACATACCTCAAATACTCTCCCCCCCTGCTCCCCCCGCCCTGTCATGGACTCCATCTTCCACTCTGGTCATTGTTTCAGCTTAAACTGGAATGAAGTACCATTCTATGATGAGCTATTGATTGCATTAGGCTACTTACTTCCATCTCCACTTATCACTCCCTTTAGCAACACTCCATAAACTTCAGCTGGTATAAAATTCTGCTATTAATGCCTTAAATCATCTCAAGTCTCTCCTTCCCAATGTGCCTAGATTAGCTGATGCACATTGATTTCTGGTCTTTCAGTGCTCGAAATGTAAATTCATTATCTTTGTCCTTAAACCCTTTTCACTTTATTGTCTGAGAATTTTAATGTTATTGGCTCAGACATATCCAAGGATAGTGTACAAGGGTCAACCCTGCTACTTGAGAATTTGGCCGAAGAAGGTAAACGTGAATTTTAGAAGTAGCCCTTTGCCATTTTTAGATTAAAATGAAAAATCCAAAAAAAAATAACAGTGGAACATTACATGGTATGTCTGAAGAAGAGCCTCGACCCGAAATGTCACCTTTTCTCTTTCTCCAGAGATGCTGTCTGACCCACTGAGTTACTCCAGCTTTTTGTGTCTATCTTCAGTTTAAACCAGCATCTGCATTTCCTTCCGATACATGGTATGTAAAAATTTGACTGTAAAAAACAAAGACTTGAATTTGTCATCAGGAATGGTTATCAGACTAAAATATATTTTGCAGTGTGCAGATAACAAATGATATAATAAAATATCCTTACTGATGTACAATAAAAATGTGGGTACACAAAATGCTAGAGAAACTCAGCGGGTGCAGCAGCATCTATGGAGCGAAGGAGATAGGCAACATTTCGGGCTGAAACCCTTCTTCAGACTGATGGGGGAAGAAAGGAAAAAGGAGGAGGAGGTGCCCAAGGGCTGAGGCAGAGGGAGGAAGGGGTGGAGACAGCAAGGGTTAACAGAATTGAGAGAATTCAATGTTCATGACAAGAGGATGCAGACTCCCCAAGCGCAATATGAGGTGCTGTTCCTCCAATTTGCGGTGTTGCTCACTCTGGCCATGGAGGAGGCCCAGGACAGAGAGGTCGGATACGGAATGAGAGGGGGAGTTGAAGTGCTGAGCCACCGGGAGGTCGGGTTGGTTCTTGCGGACCGAGCGGAGGTGTTTGGCGAAACGATCGCCAAGCCTTCGCATGGTCTCACCGATGTAGATCAGCTGGCATCTGGAGCAACGGATGCAGTAGATGAGGTTGGAGGAGGCGCAGGTGAACCTCTGTCGGACCTAGAAGGACTGCTTGGGTCCCTGAAAGGAGTGGAGGGGGGAGGTAAAGGGACAAGTGTAGGCTTTGGTTAGGACATAGTTAAAGTACAGCGTGGAGGTCTGGATAACCCCATTATAGGAAGGATGTGAACGGTTTGGAGAAGGAGCAAAAGAGTATTACCTTTAATGTTACAAGGAGAGGTTGGACAAACTTGGATTGTTTTTTTCTTGAATGCCTGAGGTCAAGGGATGACCTGATAGAAATAAATAAAGTCAGAACCCTTTTCCCAGGATGGAAATGTCAAAGACTAGAGGCTTAGCTTTCAGGTATAAGGCAAAGTTTAAAGATGTGCCAAGCAGGTTTTTCTGCAGAGGGTAATGGATGCAGATAATGTGCTGTCAGTGGTGGTGGTGGTGGCAGTTGCAATAGTGGTATTTGATGCTTTTAGATAGGTTCATGGATATAGTGGGATAAGGATCGCATGGAGGCAGGTGAGATTACTTTATCGTGGCATTGTGGTCGGAATAGGCATAGTCAAAGACAAATTTATTCGTCACATTGTAGGCCAAAGCGTCTGTTCCTGTGCTGAACTGTTCTATGTGGTGTAAATTGGTGGTTGATGGCATGAATTCAGTAGGCCAACGGGCCAATTTCCATGACGTGTCTCCCTGATTTTATAATTCCAAGAACACTTGAGTAGTGATTTTCAATCTTTTCGCAATGGCTTAATATTGTGTCTACGGCCAGAAATTTAGGAATGGACACTGCTCTCACTAGACCATTAAATCTTTAAATGAGATAATGACTTTGTACATTTTGTGAGCATAAATGAACAATCCATCCCTTCTGCTATGCTCAATGTAGACCTCACAAAATACAATTTTTTGTGCTGCCTTATTTTCCTCCTCTCCCTTAAATTATGGTCATTCAATTATTGTTTTAGTTTCATCCCCATCTTTCACCCTAATATAATTGGTGTAGTTGAAATAAAATGGATTATACCTTCTTTCACTTGCACTACCTAAGAAATAATTCACCAGTCCCTTATTGCTGTTCCATATGGTTCTGATTGCTGTTGCTGTCATCACTGAGTCATTCTAAACAAGGTTGTTTTGTATCAATGTGTGATTTTGATGATATATTTTAAATATAGCCCCACCTGACATACTGCATAATTTGATGCGGCATGCATTATTTATTTTTCCCTCATTGGGAGCCTAATAAAATTAATACAGTACCACCCCCTCTATGCCGTGATACTGTACAGTCTTCGTATCATGGATATTGCTCATTATTCTCAATTAGACTGTTTTCTTTAATCCAGTCCAGTGCAACAGGGTTTACTTCTCCAATAGTGAAGCCATGGTGTTCTTTACCCTACCCCACTTCCCAAATAACAGGCTTTTTGCACAGTTCTTGACTTTTTAAAATAAGAATTTAATATATGCAGGACACGACTAACCTGAGTGAAAGCTCTTCATGATATAACCATATAACAATTACAGCACGGAAACAGGCCATCTCGGCCCTTCTAGTCCGTGCCAACACACTTACTCTCACCTAATCCCATCTACCTGCACTCAGACCATAACCCTCCATTCCTTTCCCGTCCATATACCTATTCAATTTATTTTTAAATGATAAAAACAAACCTGCCTTCACCACTTCCACTGGAAGCTCATTCCACACAGCTACCACTCTGAGTAAAGAAGATCCCCCTCATGTTGCCCCTAAACTGTTGTCCCATAATTCTCAAATCATGTCCTCTTGTTTGAATCTTCCCTACTCTCAATGGAAAAAGCTTATCCACGTCAACTCTGTCTATCCCTCTCATAATTTTAAAGATATCGTAATGATATTGTATTTTATTCGCTAAACTGGTAGTGGTAAGTTGCTGCGGATGATCATTGAGAAATTAATTCTGCGGTCTCACACTGGGTGCTTTTGTAATAAATGAATTGTAATGCTATGTAAATATGAAAACATGGCAAGTTTTCCTTTGACATGTGGGAGAAATAATGGGCATTTTTCCTTTAACTTAACCTGATTATTTTTAAACGTAAAGCTTTGTGCAACTAATTATTCTGCATAAATAGTTAAATCAATTTACCTAATGCATGCAAAAAGTGGCTTTAAGTCATGAATGGTGTTTGACAGGGGATTATTTGATTGCCAAGGTTAAAGTGTCATGTGCTAACCCAGCATTCAGGGATACTGTTCTCAGGACTGAATTTACAGTTTATCCTGCAGCATATTTGCAGATGGTCGTGTATCTTGTAGTTCCCTGGCACAAGTCAATGCTTGTGACTCTGCAACCAATGCACCCAGTCAGCACTTACACGGTTTATTTGCTGAATCACGCATGCCTGTGGAAAACTAGCTTCGTTCCTTGTCATAGCTTTACCAGACTTGGCGCAACTCACCAACTCCTTGCCTCCTAACTGCTGCCTTTAAATTGGATTGAGCAGCATTCTAAATTAAAGCTATTTGCAATCACATCAGCTCAGTCTGCAAATGAGCTCTCCTCCGACTCTGTGCTTTTAAAGGTGCAAAACATTAAGCATATAAAGTGGGCTCAATCTTAACACAAGCTGTGTGGGCCAGGGTTGCCCTGCATACCGAGAGTTTGACACGATCTAATTTATTGCAAGGAATCGGGTTCCCCCCCCCTTTTTTTTATAACCAACCTGTGACTGTGTGACGCAGCACAATCTAGTTTATCTTCCTAAAGTACCAGCTATCGTCAATGTTTTGCAATAAAGTGAGATCTAATACAGCAGTACCGTTGTAGAGGAGGTAGAATAAAAGCAGTAGGGAAAGTATGTTTGCTTCTGTTTGGTATGCCAAAAAGCTGGGTCGTCGCTTTGTCAAGAATGTGAGGAAGTCTAGACAGCAGCATCTTCATCTATCGGTAAGTTATTGAAACGGACAGTAAATGCTTCATGGTTTGTATAGATTTCGACAAGCATTGCTATAGTAAAGGCCATGTTTCTGTTCAACTGAAATATGATATCCTTGACTTATTTCTGTCAAACTCTTAAAAATCAGCATTTATTTTAAAAGAAGCTTCCAGTTCAGATATTTCTGCAGGCTGTTTTTTTTCTCTTTATCTTCACCTGGCTCTGGTCTGTTGCTGCTTTATTTTCTGGAAGAATTTTTAATATTCCCGGCTAACAATCTCCCATGCACAGTTGAAGTTATAGATGGTGCGTGAAAGGTTACATGGCATTCCATTATCAAGTTGGTTGATGATCGGCTGGTGCTTTGACGATAAACCTGCTTGGGGAAATGCTGCGGGAAGGGTAAATATTGCATTGCATTGATTACTTACTGGTAAACCTGAGGCAGGCTGTGTGTGCTCATGATACTGAGTTAGTCTATACAGATGTATTTATCAGCTATTATTGAATTAATCTAGCTACAAAATCATTTAATTTGAAAATTAATCCTCCGAAAACATCTATGTGGAGTTAAACCCATGAGCAATTGTGCATTGCACATAGACTCGAGATTAGCCTAGTTTAAAAGTTAATTGTTCGCCCAAGCCTCCATGATCGATCGCAATTTTAAAAGGCCTGCTGCACCTGGAACAATTAAATTTGCAGTGTTAAGTTGCAGCAGTGTGAACAGCAAACAGCTTTTTGACGGGCCTCTTGACATACTGTAGGAGAGATGAGTGCTGCAATGAGACGTGCACACAGCTAAAGATCAAGCAACCACTTGGCACTTTTGAAACTGGCTTCTTACGCTACATTACAGTTCATCATCATTTTCTGTGTGTAAAAATTCAGTACTTACATGATATGAGTAATTTTTTGTACTTTTGAATTTCTGAACTTGTGTAATTTGCCAATTTGTGTTTAAAATTTGTTGGGTTTAACTAATGTTACCATTGATGCATTTAGTGTGATCTTTCCTCTTTAGATAGAACATTTTGACGGGGAGCCAAAATTGTTAATGTTAACAGGTCCATTTTGATTTAACAATGCACAATTCAATACAAACCAACAGGCTGTGAATACAACTTTGTAAGTATTTGGTAAAGAATTGTCCGGTGTTCACAGTACTGGTGCTGGTCTTGAGTATTGAGTTGCTTACAAAATGATGGAAATATTTAGTTTTTGGATTGCACTGAGTGGTTTTTAGATGAGCATCAATACAAAAGTAGCAGAATAACAACACTAATGTTACTCTTAGTTTTTTGTTCTACTGTAGGCAGTGAGGTCCCAAAACCTTGGGCCAGATAACTCAGTGGATCTGGCAGCATCTGTAGAGGGAATGGATCTGCAATATTTTGGTGCAGGACCATATTTCAGTCCGATAGAGTCGGGGGATAAAGCTGGAAAATAGAGGAGGGGTGTGCGGCAAAGCCTGGCGAGTGATAGGTGGATGAGGTGGAGTGGGGTGAAAGGATGATAAAGGTTTGAGGTGAAAAGGAGATGAAAGGGTGCCTGATACAGAGAAAAGAAAAGGGAGAGTGGGATGTTGAGGCAGAGGGAAGGCTATGTCTGGACAGGGGTAACGGAAGAGGACATGAAAGGATATATCGGACAAGGGGATGGAAGAGAGGTGATGTGCATGTGCAGTTGGTGGGAGGGAGAAGCGGAGTGACTAGGATGGTGGGACAGGTGGGTGCACACCAGGATTGGAGGGGGGCAGGGGACAAAGAGAGAGGGTAGGGGTTGCATTACTTGAAGCTGGGGAATTCAATGTTCCTTCGGTTTGGCTATAAGCTACTCAAGTGGAATATGAGGTGCTGATCTTTCAGTTTGTGTATGGCTTCGCTCTGGCATTGGAGAACGATAAGGACAGAAAGGTCGGTATGGGAATGGGAATTAAAATGGCATGAGGCCCAACTGGCAATGAAGGAGGCTAAAGACAGAGGTCAGTATGGCAAAAGGAATTAAAATGGCATTTGGTGTCACTGACAATGGAGGAGGCCAAAGTGCATCTCACACTGTTTTGCTGAAGATTCCAGCATTTGCATTTTCTTGTGTTTCCACTTTATGGGCATAAGTTTATTTTTATACAAAGCAGTGTTTCTATCCAATGTTACATTATTATTCTGTCTTATCAGCAGTCCATTCAGAAGCTATGAACATTTTTAAATGTCCCGTAATGGTAGAAACATAAGTTTCTCAAAGTTATGTCTCTTTGTGGAGCTAGGAACTCAGAGTGCAGAACTTTGAACAGATGAAGGTAGACACAAGATGCTGGAGTAATTCAGTTGGACACACAGCATCTCTAGAGAGAAGGACTGGGTGGCATTTCAGCAATGTCTGCTTTGAACAGATGGTTGGTCTGCAGTTGATTCAGTGCACATTTCTTGTATCCTCACTTCTGCTTGGATATGATTTCTTGTGCTTTGGCAGTCAGTCATTCTACATAAAATTACAAAGCTTACAAGCACGAGAGCATGGAAGAAAACTGTTTGGCCCACAGAATGTGTTAGCTCGATACCAGAACAATTCAGCTTCCCCCACTCCCCTTCTTCCCTTATCCCATTCCACTTACTTCTCAGGTTATTGCATGTATGTTTTTCCTTTTAAACGCTTAGTAATAGAGTAATACTGCACAGAAGTAAGCCTTTTGGTTCAACTCATTCATGTCAACCAACATACTTATCTAAGCTGATCCCATATGCCTGCATTTGGCCCATATCCCTCTGGTTCATGATCCCTCTGCCAGTGTGAGCAGTTTCACTCAATGGTCGAAACTCGTTTTGATATCAAAAGCTTTCCATTGCAACCCTGGTCAATAACTTTGCTGCAAAGAGAGAACTTAGTCATCCCTGTAACTAAAATCCCACATCCTTGGAATCACGTTATTAAATATTATCTATCCAAGGCTACTATTCTTAAAATGTGTGGCCAAAATAGAACAGGACACGCCAGTTCCAGCCAAATCAATGCATCGTGGCTTGTCCGGCAACTTGAGCGCCCAGCAGCGGAAAAGACTGCAAAAAGTCATAAACGCTGCTCAGTCCATCATGGGCTCTGACCTCCCTACCATTGAGGGGATCTATCGCAGTCGCTGCCTCAAAAAGGGCTGGAAGCATCATCAAGGACCCACACCATCCTGGCCACTCACTCATTTCCCCGCTGCCTACAGGTAGAAGGTACAGGAGCCTGAAATCTGCAACATCCAGGTTCAGGAATAGCTGCTTCCCCACAGCCATCAGGCTATTAAACTCAGCTCAAACAAAACTCTGAACATTAATAGCCCATTGCACTTTATCTGATTATTTATTTAATAGTATATGGTCACACTGATCTGTTCTGTATTTATTTATGCCTACTATATTCTGTTGTGCTGAACCAAAGCAAGAATTTCATTGTCCTATCTGGGACACATGACAATAAACTCTATTGAATCGTTCATTTGGGATATTCATGTCTCTCAGTTGCCACTGAGATACTCCCTAACACTTAGAAGCATATAGTCTCAATCCTACCAATGTGTGCTGGGGTATAATAATTGAATTTGATCAAAACCTATGCTGAGTTTTAAACCCCTCTGAAACCCCACTTCTGGTGTGATGTTTAATTATTAAACTGAGGTTCTATTTGTTCAAAAGTACCCCAAAATCAATTAAATGTCTTGCAAGTTGCGTCATGGATGACATGCTCCTTTAAACCATTCTCACTTGGCTCTTGGCTCATAGCAGTGAATTGTTGTGTGATTGATAGCATTTCAGAATGAATCTTCAGCTGCATTTGTAAACATGTGGCAGGGAAATACAGCTATTTCCCAACGTCAGCTTTCAGTAAGATGGGCAAAAGAGATTCATCAAGTTAACCCAAGGCTGTGCCTTTACATATCTGGCAATTTTAATTTGGGATCGCCATTGGCTGTATGTTCTATACACATCAAGAAATGACAAGACTCATGAAATATTAGAAGTAATCTTTGTTTCATCTAAAAGGAACAATTTAAGAGTGAAAAGCACTGTGCTAGTTGATTGAATTCTTTATTTTGCCCTCTCCCTACCTCCCCCTCCATTTTGGTTTTGCCAGAATGATTCTGAGCACAATAATAGAATTCCGGAATTGAGATGAGATTAACTACCTTTAACACAAAGGGCTGATTATGACTCTTGTGGGATATAAGCATATAAGTAACATCAAGGGTGAAATAGCATTATGTTAGGTGTCTAGGGTTGCCAACTGTCCCATATTAGCGAGACATCCCATATATTGCGCTAAATTGGTTTGTCCCATATGGGACCACTATGGAAACACAATATTCTAAATGTGGCCTCACCAACGTCTTTTCAACTACAACATGACCACCTATACTCAATACTCTGACTGATGAAGGCCAATGTGCCAAAAGCCTTCTTGCCTACTCTATCTACCTGCGATTCCACCTTCAAGGAACCGTGAACCTGCACTCCTAGATCCCTCAGCTCTACAACACTCCCCAGAGGCCTACCATTCACTGTGTAGGTCCTGCCCCAGTTAGATTGTCCAAAATGCAACACCTCACACTTCTCTGTATTAAATTCCATCAACCATTCCTCAGCCCACCAGGCCAATCGATCAAGATCCTGCTGCAATTTATCACAACCATCTTCACTATCTGCAAAACCACCCACTTTTGTATCATCAGCAAACTTGCTAATCTTGCCTTGTATGTTCTCATCCAAACCAGTGATAGAGATGACAAACAGTAATGGGCCCAGCACCCAACCCTGAGGTGCACCACTAGTCACAGGCCTCGAGTCCAGGAAGCAACCTTCCACTATCACCCTCTGCTTCCTTTCATGAAGCCAATTTCCTATCCATTCAGCTGAAGAAGGGTCACGACCCGAAACGTCATCCATTCCTTCTCTCCAGAGATGCTGCCTGGCCCGCTGAGTTACTCCAGCATTTTGTGTCTACTAGCTATCTCTCCTTGGATCCCATGCGATCTAACCTTCCAGAGCAGCCTACCACGCGGAACCTTGTCTAATGCTTTGCTGAACTCCATATACACATCATCTGCAGCTCTGACCTCATTGACCTTTTTGGTCACATCGACCTTTTAGAGAGATTGCATTTCTTGGTATAGGCTTCCAGCATGCCATTGAACTTTCCCTAGTAATCTCTTCCCAATCAGAATAGTGTGTTTGGCAGGTGAAGGACATGGCAAAATGAATATAACTAGGACTTGCATCCACTAAGGTTGCTGACACTAATTTGCTTTTCATCCTATTGAATTTGGAGGATTTTGTGGAGATAGGAATTTTTCCAGTGCCTTGCAATAATTACTGTAAAGAGTCAGTTATAGAGTTATACAGCATGGAAATTGACCTTTGGCCCAGCAGGTTCATGCTGGGCTAATATTGCACAGCTACAGCATGGGAGGCAGTTGAGTAGCTTGCATATCTGTCACAAGTGATTAATTTTCTAATTCCCTGAAAGCTTTGACAAGGAAGAGTTTGAATGTGAGCAAGCACTCCCCACTTTCCTGGGGTGTAGCTCCAACAACACTTGAGCAATGCTGTTTTGAAAAAAAACGTGCATTGACTTGAATACCCATTACTTCCATCATTCTGTTGTTTCACTGTATAAGCTACGCAACACGATAGTTTTGCCGTGTCTCCCAGAATCATGACCTCAAATGTGCGCGAAGAAAGCAGGTTAGTACAGGGCAAATCATTAAATCTCAAGCTCTCATCCAGATGCTCACTCACTCAAGTTCAAATTATTGCTTTATTGTGACGTATTGGGCAGCTGAACTGTGGGAACATTTTCCCCAGGATTATTGCAGCAGTTTGAGAAGTAAGCAGTCTTCCTGAGGACATTGGGAAACAGGGTTGGGGGGGGGGGGGGGGGGGGGGCTTACTGGTGACACTCATTTGGAAAAATATCCTGTTGTAAGGAAAACCGCTGCCTTGATGGATATTATCTAACCTGCCAGATATATTGAATATTTTGAACTGATTTTTTTGAAAAAGATCCGTGAGAAGTTGCAGCAAAGATGGCCTCATTGCAACCTTTCTGTACTCGATTGTTAATCTGTTGCCTGTTATAGCTCCGTGTCAGTTCGGCTGCTGCTAAGGTAGAAAGTTGTGTGTTCAAGTCCCACTGCATACATTACATAATGTGGCCTGACATTGAAGTGCAGTTCTGAGAAAACGTTACGCCATTACACATGCTGTCCTTCAGCTAAGACATTAAACAAGAACACTCCTGTCTTTTCAGATGTACAAAGATGTCAAAGGATAATTTGTGCTGCAATTTTCATGAGTTCCTCCACACAAATTTTCCTTAGAACTATTATCTGGTCAGTTACTTGTGAGAGCATTCTCCCGACAGCTATTGCACTTAATTATTTTGTAAGCAATAAAGACTTTAGGACGGCCTGAGATCTTTAACAATGTTTTCATGCAATTTATTTTGGAAGTGTGTACATCTAGCCAGCTAATGAATACGTTTCAAGTGCACATTGTAGCGAGTATGGATAAGATACAATCCATGCAGAATTTACCATTTCTGCAACTAGGTTTCTGTGCTTTCACTTCCAATGTATTTTTTTCTTGGCACTTGGAGCATGTACTTATTTGCACCTAATGTAGCTACCAGATGCTCTTACACCAGATACTGTGCTGTGGGTATGCTGGCATTGTGGTTACATTACTAGGCTACTAGCCAGACTGCTGGACCATTGTAACAGAGACATGAAATTGAATCCCAACTGAAAAATCTAAACTGAAGTAGATAAGTATTAAAAAAAAAAGACTTCATATTAATCGGGGCCTTTGCACACTTATGCTGAAAGAGCCACTGATGCAGTTGACTCTTAAAGGGCCGGTCCCACTTAGGCGAGTGCAGGAGACTCTGCGCTCGCCTCATGATCGCCACATGATCGCCACATGTTCGCCGGTCATCTCTGGTGAGTCTCCTTCATGGTCGAGAGGAGTTCCCGCATTCTGGGAACTAGTCGCGGCCTCAGTATGGTCGCAGCAAATTTTGGTTGCCATGGAGAAAATCGATACTTTTGTAGTCGTAGGTGCAGTGGTAGTGGGGTTGCAACGTTGTTGGAGGTAGTCGAGGTAGCCATAGGTAGTTTTAGTAAATATCCTTTGCTGACCGGGCATTTTAATTGGCTCATTTTAGGAGTTTAGGAGAGTTTGAAAAAATGTCATGTTGAAAACTTCTTTCAACCATATAGAAGACCTTGTTCGACCTCCTTCGACTATGTTGAAGACTAGCTTCGTGAAAATTGGACACCGAATAGTGGAGAGGGAAGATGACCTCCTTCGACCTCCCTTCGACTATGTTGAAGACTATCTACGGCTACCTTCGGCTACCCTCGATTTTCAACATGTTGAAAAATACGCCGCGACCTAGCTGAGGCCCACGAGTACGTTAAAAAATACGCCGCAACCTAGCTGAGGCCTCTAGTACGTGGGCACCACCCTCGAGCATGAAGGAGAGTTACAAAGACCTCCTAGGACCTCGTGTTGACCATGCTGCGAGTACGAGTCGAGGGCGAACTCGCGGAAGGTCTTTAACCTTCCTGTTCATCGTGGTGTGTGTGTGTGTATCATCTTGGCTTTGCACCGTGTGAATTTCAGACGGCGTTCCCCGCTTTCCCTGGCCGCCGTCTTTGCACTGTGTGTGTGTTCCGCTCTGACGGTCGCCGTTCCAGTTCGCGGTTTTTCAGGCGAGTGCCGCGAGTTTGAAGGTCGCAGGCAGTCCGCTGAAAAGTCACCTAAGTGGGACAGGCCCTTAACTCCTTTTCTGTTCGGGAGCAATTAGGGAAGGGCAACGATTGCTCACATTGGCAGAGTCATAAATAAATGAAAGGTGAGATTTGTTATTCTGAATACTTGGTCATTCTTCCTTGCATGATTCCATGGAACATGCCACTGTACTTCACAATACATGTAACAAACAAAGCCTTCTGACTTTAGCCCAAACAAGTAGGGTCCTGACCCAAAATGTCACCTGCCCATTCCCCCAACAGTTGCTGCCTGAAGTGCCGAATTCCTCCAGCACTTTGATTTGCTCAAGTTTCCAGCATCTGCAGTTCATTATGTCACTGTCAACATTTCTCAATGTACCATGTGAAGTTTATCCTTTGAGTGTGCCAAAATGCCAGCCAAGTTTTGAAACTAATAGAGGCTGGAAATAAGAAAAGATGCTCGTATTTGTAGGGAAATTAAAACGTGATTTTTTTTTTGTTGTTAATGAAAAGGAATGGCTTACGAAGTGAGGAGCATGAAATGATTAATCTATCTGCTTATTGTTACTTTGCTTCACCCCTTTTATTCACTTTACCTTCAGTGTCTTTTAGTATTGTCTGATTCTGTTGAAGGAACAGATGATTGTACAATTGTGTAACGTTAACACTTTTCCCTTCTACAGATCACACCTGATCAACAATGCTTCCTGCATTCTTTCTCAGATTTTCACCAGTATTTTGCTTTTTCTATGTGCAAGAGATGTTGTTTCTTTTAGAAATACAGCATGGAAACAGTCCCTTTGGCCCACAGAGTCCGCGCCGACCATCGACCTCTGTGCACTAACACTATCCCACACACCAGGGACAATTTACAATCTTCACCAAAGCCAGTTAAGCTGCAAACCTGAACGTCTTTGGAATTTGGGAGGAAACTGGAGCATCTGAGGAAAACCCACTCGGTCATGGGGAGAATGTACAAGGTCCGTATAGATGGCATACGTAGTCAGGATCGAACCTGGGTCTCTGCCACTGCATCATGTTGCTGCCCCTTTGCTATGGGTTCACACTCATTCAGAAGAAATGTGCTGCAGACAAAATGTGAAGCCGTCAATTGATGATATCAATCTTTGGCAATTGCCGACATTATGTCAATCAAGCCATATAGGGCTTTGACAACCACACAAATCCATAGTTTCCACTTGGGTACTTTATTTAGCATCAGGAAGTTCATCTCGCCTCCTGTAGTTTTGGTGGCATCAAGCCTTGATGATGATAGCTGGAGCTCTATCCACGTAAGATATTTCAAGAGTGCTTCTTGAATATCCACCCACCTGAAGGCCAGTGCCTGAGAAGGTAGAGTTCAGCAAGAATTGATCAAAATGGCTTGTTATATGTTGCAGCTGCCCTCTCTCTCCACCTCTGTCCCTGCCCCCTCCCCTTTCCTCATCATTGCTAATGCTTCATGGAAAAATAAGGAATCATAAATGCTCTATCAAAATTGGGCCACTGCTCACGTTTTGCATTCCCTTGGTACCTATTTCCCATGTGTCCACTTGTGTCCTCTCTCGCTATGCATTGCTTGTTCAGTAGCTGTTGTGGCAGCTGCAGATATCCACACAGGGCTTGGTTTTAGACTACACCCCCTCATAAGAACAACAGCAGTTTGTGTTGATTAGCTAGCAGTAGCTAGACTTAATTGGATTGGCAGGGGTAGAATGCTTGAAAACTAATCATGATAAGAGAACAGCTGATCCAGGATGCCTGAAACTATAACCACTTTTATTGAATACCGGATGAACAAAACAGCTGAATTGCTCTCATTCACTCATAGACCCATTTAACACAGGTACTTTAAGGTGATGATTTGTTCTGAAAACGTACGAGAGATCAGGCTTGTTCAGTGTTGGAAACAAAGGATTCCAGCTCTACACCCAGCCTTGTGCAACATTGCACCTTGTGTCCCTACATTTGAACATTGCAATTAGGCTTTCCAGTATGCAAGCAACAGCTTAAGCATGTAAGCATGCTTATCAACTGCCCTCTTTAGATAGCTTGGTTGTCTTCAGCCTTTATTCATACCAGAATTGTCATGCAAACGTTCCCTCCTTTAGGACCATCCTTTTACACCAACTACCACTAATTCCCAGTGATTTAGCACATGTCAGTTCATCTTGTGCAACCAAATCGAGCCATTTGTGGAGTATCTGGGCTGCTTGAGCCAGAGCAAGGAAAGAAGGTAGGGCAAGGAGAGAAATGTGTGCGAGGGGCACAAGAGAGAGGGGAGGGAAGGATGGGTGTTAGAGTTTATCTAAAATTAGAGAATTCAATGTTCATACTGTTGGCTTGTAAATTACCAAGTGGAATGAGGTGTTTCTCCAATTTGCATGTGGCCTCACACTGGCAATGGAGGAGGCGCAGGGCAGAAAGGGAATGGGAAGGGGAGTTAAAATGGTAGCAGCTGGCAGATCCAGTAGACCTTGGCGGACTGAGTGCAAGTGCTCAGCGAAACAGTCACTGAATCTCCGCTTGCTCTCGCCGATGTGTAGGAGGCCACATTGGGAATACCGGATGTAGTAGATGAGGTTAGAGGTGATGCGTGTGAACCTGTCTTACCTGGAAGGACTGCTGTGGTCCCTGGATGGAGGCAAGAAAAGAGGTATAAGGACAGGTGTTACATCTCTTGCAGTTCTAGGGGAAAGTACCTGGGGAGGGTGGGGTGGTCTGGGTGGTAAGTGATGAGTGAACCAAGGAGTCTGCAGAAGGTAGCGAGGGGGGACGATGGGAACACGGTGTTTGTTTTGTTAACCAGCGTCTGCAGCAGTCTTGTTTCTCCAGCACAGAATGTGGCTTTGCTTCTGTTTCTTGTGATTATGATTTTAGCTATGATACCTGCAAAACAAGGACTCTTTTCTCCAAGATACTGGGCCAACACACTTGTTCCTCGCCAGGCTGCTCTTGCCTGGAAATATGTTGACCGTCTGCAAGACATGAAGGGCATTGGTGAAAATGCCAATGTGTTTAGGTGATGCCACAGATGAACATTTAGCAGGTTGAGGGGTGTACGTGTATTTCCTATGCTGCCTTTAACAGCTCAAATGGATGAGGGCTAAATGCACATAGTGAGTTTCATGTTTGTTTATTAGCAGTAATCGATTTTTCCCTCTTAAAAGTTTGATGCTCTTTTATTGGAGTTCACTGCCACAAGGTCTTGTTTTTGTATGAATGGGGTATGAATCACAACAATCTGCAGGGATATTGCAAATTGCTCCAAAATTTAGAAGATAATCAAATTAGTTGTGATTCACCAACTCCATTGTCGTCATTAAGAGCAATGTATGCTAAGTGCTGTAATGTAAATCTGCAAACGGATGTGGATTTGCTCTTTCCAGACCAAAGTAAAATCTCTTAAGCTTGATGGTTTGACTGTGATTCAGGGTAAGCAGGCATTTGAAATCTAATTTTATCCTGCATGCCATGTTTCTCTTTCCACCAGCCGATTGTGATTCTGAATATCAACGACCCCTTTATGGCCCATGGCATTGGCAAAGATATGCAAACAAACAATCTGTTCGTGTTTGAAGATGCAAAATAATGGAATCACCATGCTCTTAAATGAGATTTTACAAAACGTTATACCTACCCCAAAGGAAGATTTATAGTCATAGAGTCTTACTGTGTGGAAACAGACCCTTCTTTCCCCCCCCCCCCCTCACCTTAAAGTTATGTCCTCTGGTTCTCGAGTCCCCTTCTCTGGGCAAGAGACTGCGTCTACTCAATCTATTCCTCTCATGATCTCGTAAACCTCTGTAAGATAACCCCTCACCCTACTGCGCTCCAAGGAATAGAGTCCTAGCCTGCTGAACCGCTCCCAATAGCTCAGGCCCTCGAGTTCTGGCAACATCCTTGTAAATCTTCTCTGCACCCTTTCCTGCTTAACAATATCTTTCATGTGACAAGGTGCCCAGAACTGAGCACAATACTCTAAACGCGGCCTCCCAACATCTTGTACAACTGTAACATGACCTCCCAACTTCCCTACTCAATACTCTGATGAAGGCTAGTGTGCCAAAAGGCTTTTTGACCACCCTATACTTGTGATTCCACTTTCAATGAAACTTAATTTGTGTATTTTCCTTGCTCTGTTGTTTCCATATTTTTTCTGAATTTAAAATGAGTTGCCCTGTGCCACATTAAATACAGAGGACATTTATTTCTTATTTTTTCATTTTGTGGAGTTTCACTGGCAAAATCCATATGCCCATTCCTTAATGCTTCATGCATTTGAGTAAGTGTGGTGAGCCTTCTAGTGAAAGTACTCGCACAATGCTGTTGGTAGGACCTCCAGGATTTAGATCAAGTAAAGACAAAGGATAGGTGTGCAACTGGGAAGATAATACACATGTGGTTGTCTTCCCATGCTACTCATGTCTTCCTTAGATGGAAGAAATCATGGGCGCCGATGGTGCTGTTACATTGTGGAGATGGTGCATTCAGCAGCCACTGCTTGATGGTGGAGCTGATAGTGCAGAGAATGTATGTGTGAGATTGTACCAAGTATGCCACTTGTTTTGTTCTGGTGATGCTGAATTGTGTGTGCGTGTGTGCTCATGTAAGCAAGTAAAAAGGGGTCATGCTTTTGAGGTGCCTTCTATGTCGTGGAAAGTTGACTCCTGTGATTTTGATAGTGGGTCACGGTCTTGATAATGGATTTCTCTATCATGGTAATGTCATTGAATGTTGAAGCTAGGCAGTTGACTCTTGTTCACGATAGTGCCATAAATGTTCTTTGCCACGTAACAACCTAGACCTAAATGTTGTCCAGGGTTTGTTGTGTACAGGAATGGACAGTTTCCATTTCTGAAGAGTTTCAAAGGAAGCATAGTACTGTTGTCACAAATCATGCCTATTTCTTCTCTTACGGCAATGTGGTGGGAGTTTCTTGCTGAAGCAACTGAAAGCGATTGATCTTAAGATCGTAATTTGAGGAATGAATGACATCCTGCGCTGCTTTACTGGCACTGAGATGAAACATCAGTGATGACATTTATTATGATCATAGCTTATCGGGTTTTAATCTCAATTCCTCATTCAATTTACTCTTGATATCCTTTCATGTTCTTGCTTTAACACTGACTTAAAGGTATTCAAATAAACTGCTTTTATCGTCCTCTTGAGAAACAATTCCAAAGGTACTACTCAAAGTAAAAGGTTTTGCTTCATCTGTGTTGAGTGGAACCCCTTATTTTTAAACAGTGATCCTGAGATCCAGATTTCTCACAAATAAATATTCTATCCCCAGCTACCCGGCCAAGATCCTTCAGAACTTGTATGTTTCAATAAAGTTACCACTCTCACTTCTAAACTCAAGTAGATACAAGTCTACCCTGACCAATTGTTTCTGAAACATAAACATGGCAAAAACATGAGGGTAGACTATTATCTGAATGGTGGCAGATTAGGAAAGGGGGAGATGCAACGAGACCTGGGTGTCATGGTACACCAGTCATTGAAAGTAGGCATGCAGGTGCAGCAGGCAGTGAAGAAAGCAAATGGTATGTTAGCATTCATAGCGAAAGGATTTGAGTATAGGAGCAGGGAGGTTCTACTGCAGTTGTACAGGGTTTTGGTGAGGCCACACCTGGAGTATTGCGTACAGTTTTGGTCTCCAAATCTGAGGAAAGACATCCTTGCCATAGAGGGGGTACAGAGAAGATTCACCAGACTGATTCCTGGGATGTCAGGACTTTCATATGAGGAAAGATTGGATAGACTCGGCTTGTACTCGCTGGAATTTAGAAGATTGAGGGGGGATCTTATAGAAACTTACAAAATTCTTAAGGGGTTGGGCAAGCTAGATGCTGGAAGATTGTTCCCGATGTTGGGGGAGTCCAGAACAAGGGGTCACAGTCTAAGGATAAGGGGGAATTCCTTTAGGACCGAGATGAGGAAAACATTCTTTACACAGAGAGTGGCGAGTCTCTGGAATTCTCTGCCACAGAAGGTAGTTGAGGCCAGTTCATTGGCTATATTTAAGAGGGCGTTAGATGTGGCACTTGTGGCTAAAGGGATCAGGGGGTATGGAGAGAAGGCAGGTACGGGATACTGAGTTGGATGATCAGCCATGATCACATTGAATGGCGGTGCAGGCTCGAAGGGCCGAATGGCCTACTCCTGCACCTATTTTTCTATGTTTCTATGTTTCTATGAACAGCAACCTTTCGTTTCTGGTTGTAAGTCTGGTAAATGTTCTCTGAACTGCTTCCGGTGCATTCACACATTTTCTTTGATAAGGAACTAATACTGTACACAATACTCCAGATTGTAGTTACATAAAGCTTTGTTTCATTTGTTTTGACAAGATACCACTGGAGAGAGGTGACATTTTGCAGGCAGCATGCAGGACAACATTCGTAATACCACGTTTTGATCTCTTAGTGCTGAAATCTGCAGCCAGGAGTACAAATATAGAAATGGGCTTACATGCCATTTAAATGTATTAGCGAGCATCACATTCCTCCCCCCCCCCCCCCCCCCCCCAACACCCCCTCAGCAACATTCTAGCCAATATACAGTCGTTAGAGAACAAGACGGAAGACTCCTGTATCAGAGGGATTGCTGTGTGCTCTTTCACAGAGACATGGCTCATCCTACTCTGCGCTCCTGCTTCAGGATTTTTCCATTCACTGTATGGTCTGGACTCCGATGTCTGGGAGAGGCAGTGATGTCTGCTTCAGGATAAACTCATCATGGCGCTCAAATGGGAACATCTGGTGACAAGTGCCAACTGTTCTACCTACCAGGAGAATTCACCGTCGCCAGCCTGACTGCAGTCAACATACTGTCTCGGGCAGATGTCTAGTTAGAGCTTGGGGAATTGAGCGCCACAATCAACAAGCATGAAACAGCATACCCTGGAGCCTTTCATATCATCACTGGGGACTTCAACCAGGCTGGCTTGAAGAAGTATCTGCCTAACTATCAGTATATCACCTTTAACACCATTACACTTGACCGCTGCTACACTACCATCAGGAACACTTATTGCGCGATCCATTCGCCCATGACTGTGTGACTAAACACAGCTCCAATGCAATCTGTAATTTTGCTGATGGCACGATTGTTGTTGGCTAATTATCACGGAGATGATGAGTCAGCACAGGGGAGAGAGTGAACGTCTGATTGAGAGTTGTTGCAATAATTATTAACTCTAAACCAAGAAACCACTCGGTGGTTTCAGAAGGGTGCCAGTTTTATTGGCGAATTGGTGGCTGAGAGATGTAGCGACTTCAAATTCCTGGGAGTTAACATCTTGGATGACCTATTCTAAGTACACACATATAATCACAAACCATGTACCAGTACCTCTACTTTTAGAAGTTTAAAGAGATTTGGGATGTCACCAAATTTCTCCAGATACACTCTAGAAAGTATTCTGACTGGTTGTATTCTCATGGAACAGCATTTTTATAGCACAGGAATGCAAGAGGCTGCAGAAAGTGGTGGACTCAGCCATGTTCATCACGGGCACAGCCCTCCCCACCGTCGAAAGCATTTGCATGAGGCCATCATCAAGGATCCTTGCCCTCCGGGCATTGCTACCATCAGATAGGAGGCACAGAAGCCTGAAGTCCCACACCACCAGGTTCAGGAACTGCTTATTTTCTACAACCATCAGGTTCTTGAACTGACCTGCACAACCCAGATCCTATTTCATTAACACAACACC
This sequence comes from Raja brachyura, assembly GCA_963514005.1. The sequence goes on along the minus strand of OY740794.1, from coordinate 12,738,446 downwards.
ACAGACCACCTCTTGCACTCCCATGGTCTTGTTTTCCAATTATATTTTTGAACTAATGGCTTGCTTTGTTTGCACAATCTTTGTCCTGTCAATTATGCATGACTTATGGTTTGTGTATTGCCTGGGTCTCTGCCTCTGATGCTGCTAAAATTAAGATTTTAATTGTACATGTACCTCACCATTCTTGAACATATGACAATAAACTAACTGAATAATATCTTCCCCCCTTTTTTTCATTTGGTTCCACCAGCTTTAAATTAAAACATCATAATCACTTCCTATTCCTGCAAAGTGGACTTTGGAAAATAAGGCACTAGATAGTGCTAATGACTATCTGGTCTGCTGTCTCCTTCAATTTAGGTATTGGGCTTTTTTTCCTCAAAATCTCCAATCTTACAAATGTATATATTATTCTCCGTCTTACAGTGTGGAAACAGGCCCTTCTTTCTCCCCCCCCCCCCCCCCCCCCCCCCCCCCCCTCCTCACCTTAAAGTTATGTCCTCTGGTTCTCGAGTCCCCTTCTCTGGGCAAGAGACTGCGTCTACTCAATCTATTCCTCTCATGATCTCGTAAACCTCTGTAAGATAACCCCTCACCCTACTGCGCTCCAAGGAATAGAGTCCTAGCCTGCTGAACCTAATGACTGTCTGGTCTGCTGTCTCCTTCAATTTAGGTATTGGGCTTTTCTTCCTCAAAATCTCCAATCTTACAAATTTATACATTATTCTCCGTCTGCCAGATCCCTGCCCCCATTCAACTTTCGTATTGCTTATGTCCTCACAGCTTACTCTCTCACTTGTTTTGCTACCTTGCCATTAATCTTTTCAAGTCACTTATGTAAATAGTAAAAAGTCAGATGGACAATCTTCTAACCATGCCAATGTATTATCTTCTATACCGTGAACCTTTTCTTTCTTGCCATGACCTTTGATGCTGCAGCTTGTCAAATACTTTCTAGTACAGCCGTTGGTTCCACTTTATCCACAGCACATATTACTTCAGCAAATTCCAATAACCTGCTCAAACATGATTTTCCTTTCATAAAAGCATATTCACTTTGCATGATTACCCTCCATTTTTTTTAAAGTGCCATACTACAGTGCCCTCCATAATATTTGGGACAAAGACCCATCATTTATTTATTTGCTTCTGTACTCCACAATTTGAGATTTGTAATAGAAGAAAATCACATGTGGTTAAAGTGCACATTGCCAGATTTTAATAAGGCCATTTTTATACATTTTGTAGCAATGTTACAAAATTTTGAGATTTTAAAAATCAAGTCTGCAATTTATCCCATCAGATAAAGCATAACAAGAAGTTTAATTTGACACCTAATTTACTTTCATATCTTCAGTATTAAGAAAGTTATGGCCATTTTCATGCTCGGAAATGAGTATCTTGCTTCCCATTGCCTTTCAATTGACTTAACTCAAAAGCTGTGATCTGGAAAAATTAAAAGCCCATAACTTTATTAAAAATTAAGAGAACTCAATGAAATTTTCAATCATTATAGATTGAAGCATTCTGAAACAAATATTAAACAATCTTACTTGGATTACCTGAAATTAAAGTATATAATTAGTTAGTTATCTAATTGTAGCTAATTACAAAATTCAATGAGTAGATCTAAACATCTATCAATTTCTTAAGAAAAGATAAACTTTTTTTTAATTGCCTAAGTGTCCAAATAACATTCACACAATAATCCACAATATGACATAATTTTTAAATCTCATTTTCATGAATTTCTGGGCCAAATGGAAGGAATTTAGTGTTTAATGCCTGTAAATAAATGGCCATTTAAATCAACTAGCGAGTGGGTTTTAGTGGAATGCGGTGGATTGGAACGTTGCGGTTAGCGGTGAAGTCGGGGGGGAAAATACTGGGGGTTCATACATTTTTTGGGGACCCCATTTCGCAACATTAAAATAGTATTTATGCCTCCCAAAAAACCAACTTTTAATAAAAAAATAAAGTATTTACCTTTTTTTCTGCCCTATGGAAAATGCTTCCGGTGGTCTGCGGTCACGGCTTTTGAAGGTGATTTTTAAATTACTCTAGTTAACAAATAACTTAGAGTAATTTAAAAATACCTTAATGGATGAAATGTCGGAGCGATTTTTCTTCCGCAATTAAATCGCCCGACATTCATCGATTATCCTGGTCTGGTGAAAATCGGCACTTTAAGCCCGCCCCCCTCTGAAAGGCGCTAAAGTCGCGCACACGGGGAGCGGCAGAAGTGCAGCGCCGCTAAAGGTAAGTTTTGTAACATACCTACAATAACCTGCTCAAACATGATTTTCCTTTCATAAAAGCATATTCACTTTGCATGATTACCCTCCATTTTTTTTAAAGTGCCATACTACAGTGCCCTCCATAATATTTGGGACAAAGACCCATCATTTATTTATTTGCTTCTGTACTCCACAATTTGAGATTTGTAATAGAAGAAAATCACATGTGGTTAAAGTGCACATTGCCAGATTTTAATAAGGCCATTTTTATACATTTTGGTTTCACCACGTAGAAAATATAGCAGTGTTTATACATAGTCCCCCACCATTTCAGGGCACCATAATGTTTGCGACACAGCAATGCCATGTAAATGAAAGTTGTCATGTTTAGTATTTTGTTGCATATCCTTTGCATGCAATGGCTGCTTGAAGTCTACGATTCATGGACATCACCAGTTGCTGCGTGTCTTCTCTGGTGATGCTCTGCCAGGCCTGCATTGCAGCCATCCTTAGCTTATGCTTTGGGGGCTGGCCCCTTTAGTTTTCTCTTCAGCATATAAAATTCTCTTCAGCCATGATCACATTGAATGGCGGTGCTGGCTCGAAGGGCCGAATGGCTTACTCATGCACCTATTGTCTATTGTCTAAAAGGAATGCTCAGTCGGGTTCAGATCGGGTGATTGTCTTGGCCACTCAAGAATTGACCATTTTTTAGCTTTGAAAAACTCCTTTGTTGCTTTAGCAGTGTGGGATCAATGTCTTGCTGTAGAATGAACCGCTGGCCAATGAGTTTTGAGGCATTTGTTTGAACTTGAACAGATAGGATGTGTCTATACTCTTCAGAATTAATTATGTTACTACCATCAGCAGTTGTATCATCAATGAAGATGTGAGCCAGTACCTTCAGCAGCCATACAGGCCTAGGCCGTAATCCCCACCACCGTGTTTTACAGATGAGGTGGTATGCTTTGGATCTTGGGCAGATCCTTCTCTCCTCCATACTTTGATCTTGCCATCACTCTGCTATAGGTTAATCTTCATCTCATCTGTCCACAAGACCTTTTTCCAGAATTGTGGTTGCTCATTTAAGTACTTCTTGGCAAACTGTAACCTGGCCATCCTATTTTTGCGACTAACCAGTGGTTTACATCTTGCAGTGTAGCCTCTGTATTTCTGTTCATGAAGTTTACAATTACAAACGCCTATGAAGCCATGTGTCCCAAACATTACGGCAGGGCTGCCAACATTGGGTGAAAGTTGAGAGTCAGAAATTGCGAGGGACGTAATGACCGAAGGGGGTGGGAGGGTGTGTGGGAGGTAGGTGTGTCCCCCCTGCTACAGTACGGAGCTTTTGCATTTTTCGCCTTGAAATTGTGCAATCTGGTGCATACTATAGCAAGTCTTTCAACTTACACTTGAATGCAACATTTATGCTTTAAATTGGATTTGCTATGAATAAGGTTCGGCTAAGTTACATTCCTAATCACATTTCACAGTAGAGCCAGGCTCTGATCAGCCGGTGCAGCACATGAATGACCTTAGTATATTCATGTATGGAAATCAGATTATAATTCATGCTGTTATGCACATATATAGAGGAAAAAAAACATAGAAACAAGGCAAGGAGGAGTCGGACTTCCATCACTGTTCTGAACAAATAAATTAATCAACCTTACCCTTTGACTATAGAAACAAGACGAAAATAATGCCGCATATCCAACCAAGTATATGGTTCAATGAAATTAAGATATATATGTAAATCATATATATGGAAACAGGCCCTTCGGCCCACCAAGTCCACATTGACCAGCAATGTACCATACACCAGTTCTATCCTACATGCCAGGGACAATTTGCAGAAGCCAATTAACTGACAAACCTGCACTTCCTTCGGATGTGGGAGAAACCGGAATATCCGGAGAAAACCCATGTGGTCATAGGGAGAATGTACAAATTCTGTGCAGACAGCACCCGTAGTCAGGATCAAATCTGGGTATGTGGTGCTGTAAGGCAGCAACTTACCGCTGCGCCACCGTGCCACCCCATTCATTTTTTTTTCTGTAATATATTTATTTTGGTGTCACGTCAATAAAGATGAACACATGATTCTGATTTCTGCCCTTAGTTGGATAACACACATCTCCAGTCATTGTGTTTTACATCTATATGGCTGGTTTTCAACCTCTTCAGTCTGAAGGGCTCAACCTGAAACAACACCCATTCTTTCTCTCCAGAGATACTGCCTGTCCCGCTGAGTTATTCCAGCTTTTTGTGTCTATCTTCAGTTTAAACCAGCACCTGTAGTTCCTTCCTACACTCTTTGTTAAGCGAAACAGATCCTATTCTCATAATATTATTCACCTCAACGAAATCTTTTCATCACCTCCGTTGCTGCAGAGAATACAATCCCAGTTATCCCAGTTATCAAATTTTTCTTCAAAGTGAAAAGAAAATTCCAGCCCTTCCAACATTTTCATAAATCACCCCTGGATCCACTCCAGAGCAATGGCACCCTTTCTACAATATGTCATAGTTTTACAGTATGGAACTTGTCCATGCAGATCAACATACCAACTTGTCCATGCAGATCAACATGCCCCATCTAAACTAGTCCCATTTATCCGCATCTGGCCCATATCCCTTTAAACCTTTCCTTTCCATGTACCTGTCCAAATGTCTTTTAAATGCTATCATTTTACCTGCCTACTTCACCTGGCAGCTCGTTCCACATACCCACCATCCTTTGCGTGAAAATATTGTCCCTCAGGTTCCTATTAAATCGTTCCTCTCACACTTTAAACCAGGGTTGTCAAACTTATTTTAGGTCACGGGCCGGATTCGGCAAAATGCGACTTCAGTTGTGCATGCGCTAACGCACCCTTTCCATTAATAAACCATTTGAAATCGAACATTAGCAGACACAAATGTAGACCGAACGAAACAAATTGTAAATGTAGGCTCCACAACTGCACCTCATTTTTAATAGGCTGCTTCCAGCAATCAAACTCGGACAATGAACACAGTTAGCCTCTAATTTTGTTTGAAGTGATTGAAGTGAGGGTGTGAGTGAAGGGTTGAGAGTGTGTGTCAGAGTGTGTCAGTGTGTATGAGGGTGTGTGTAAGTGTTTGTGAGGGTGTGTGTGAGAATATATGTGTGAGGGTGTGCGTAAAGATGTGCCAAGGGTGTGTCAGTGTGTGCTAGGTTGTGTGTGAGAGTGTGTGTCAGTGAAGCGGCGACAACACCCGGAGTGAGCGGAAATTCAGAGACTTGGCGACATCCGGGGAGGACTCTCCCCCCCCCCCCCCCCCGGTCTCTTCTCCCCGCACCCCCCCGGGAATGCTGGCCCACCCAGGTGTTCTGTGTCCAGCTGGGGTCTAGGGGAGGTGAGGGTCAGTGACCCTGGGGTCGGACATCGAAGCGGATCCTTAGCCCGAGATTCATCCCTGCGGCTTCGGAGGCGGCACTGATGCCCCCACTCACCCGGTCTGCTCCTGGCTCCGGGCCGGGGTTAAAATTCCATGAGGTGTGGACAGAGCGGCCGACGGATACAGAGCCGCTGGAGGTGAGGGTGGGAGGTGTGAGCGGTGACTCGGGGGTCGGTGCTGGGACCACCGCCGTGTCTCACCAGTCACACCATCTGCACAGGAATGTGTAGTTTAGATGATAAACTAAACTACTTTTTTTCCCCCCAAAATCATCCCGCGGGGCGGATTGGAACCCTTGGCGGGCCGGTAGTTTGACACCCCTGCTTTAAACCGATGCCCTCCAGTTCTTGAATTACATATCCCGAGTAAAAGACTATGCATTCCCCTTATATATTCCTCTCTTTTTTTACTCACCTCTAAAACAATTTTTGCTTTATTTTGCATTCCAGCATCTGCAGATTTTGGTTCCATGAATGTCAAATGGAATCATTAGTACTGCAGTTACATTGCCATTTTAAATAGTGTGCGATGGGCTTAAGACAATCAGATTGCTCGTTCTTTTCGGGAAACCCGCCAACAGAAAATTATTCTCATTGGTGAGTGTGGAGGAGATCTCGAAGCCTTGAATTGCTCGTGACATTATTTATTTTAAAAAAAAAAAATTTTTTTTGGAGCGTGAGAAATTCTGTGATCAGTGTGAGAATTTTGTGACATGCGTGAGTCTCACGCTCAATGTGTGAGAGTTGGCAGCCCTGCATTATGGTGCCCTGAAATGGAGGGACTATGTATAAACACAGCTGTAATTTCTACGTGGTGAAACCAAAACGTTAAAAATGGCCTTTAATAAAATCTGACAATGTGCACTTTAACTACATGGGATTTTTTTCTATTACAAATCTCAAATTGTGGAGTACAGAGGCAAATAAATAAATGATGTGTCTTTGTCCCAAACATTATGGAGGGCACTGTATGTCTTAGTCTAACAGTTTTACTGTCTAAAATATTAATCTAATTATCTGTATTTATCTGACTCTAAATTAAGTTACATTTTTTTCCCAACATAATGGAACGCAAATTAAATTTTGGGAATTTAATGCTAATACCTCGTTCTAACACTGAAGAAAGACTGCAACATTTTAAGGTTGAAGATGCAACTTGGCCACAGTATTTCCAGCAATTTCTGTTTTTATTTATGCTGATCTTGTCCTCCTCAGAAGTAGAGATGGTATGGTTGGAGGCTGGAAGTTTGAGAGTAGAGTGATTGGTTAGTAATAAACTGGATTGAATTCATTTGAATCTTTTTGTGTGGTGGACCACAAAGGTACAGGTCGCAGCGATGACACTTTCTGCAGCAGATGACAATCCGCAGCTCCATGGGATGTCCAATTCTGTTCCGCCATTGCTGTACTGAGTCTATCCCATACTGCATTGTGGAGGGCGATCTCAATATGAAGATTTGTTTTGTCTCCGTGAGAGCCAAAAACATTTCTGGCCACAAATCATAAAGAATTAACAAGTTATTTTCCATGCCACCAGATGAGATTTAGGGTGCCATATGTTTCACTTGATTGATGGTTGATTCCATCTCCTACAAATATTTAAAAGTGAGTGCATGTACGCACTGTTCATCCTCCAGCCCTTGTAGTATAATCCATGTGGCGTTGGATCTGCCAGGAATTGCATTGGATTAAGATTCACAATAAATCACTTACAAAAATGTATATTTGTCTTAGACAGAAACTATAGACCTTGTGGGTAATATAATTCAATTACATCTACACATAAGAATTTATGAATATTTACTGATTTAAAACTTTTGGCTTTCTGTGGTTGAACTTTGGCAGTGGAGATTTGCAGGGAAAATTGAATATCTTAGTTTGCACCCAGAAATGGAAATCAAAGTTATCATTGAGCTTGATAATAAAGCTCTTTCATTTTCTCTCGTTGATTTTTCCATTTTCCACTTTTGGCATCATTGCGATATCCAAGCGACTATCGAAGACTCCAATTTAGGCTGAGGCGCAAGCCTCCAAAGCTCTAAAGGGCCTGTCCCACTTTGTGATTTTTTTCGACGACTGTGAGCGTCAGTGACTAACTAGAGTCACCCTAGAGACCATCAAGTTGTACGGCGTACACGCTGACCTATGCTGTCCTGCGGGTGACGCCCGGTACATAGATGGAAAGGTCTAGAGGGATAGGGTGGCCCGATTAGGGTCGAGTCAGGGTCAAGGTCAGTGCTAAGGCTAGGGTTTCCTCCCGCACTCCAATGGTGCACAGGTTTGTAGGTTGATAGGCTTGGTATAAGTTAGTGTGCGGAGATCGCTGATCGGTGCGGACCCGGTGAGCCGAAGGGCACTGTATCTCTGAACTAAATGTGACGCAGGGGCCCCAGGGGTTGGACTCGAACCCCCAATGTTCTGCCTGCTCCTCACGGGAACTAAACTGTTGGCCACGAGTTGTCCCAGAGGGCCGATCTCTCTTCCAATGGTCTCTCCAAACCCCCAGTGGCAGCGGGCTTTTCAACTGGGTACAGGCAATGTTGTCAATGTACCAATGCCACCCACTTGCTCCGGCCACTGAGTCTAAATATCCACCACCCATTTTGAAGCATGGGGGGGGAGAGGTGGGGGGTGGTGTTCCAAAAGTCTGCATTTATCCCATAGTCAATGTTACAAAAATAGATGACGTGGCCTTTGTGCAGTACTAATAGTGGGATCTTGCTGTAACAGGCTGGGTCCACAAATGGGGGGCGTCGAGGAAAGTAGTGGGGGGAGGGGGGAGTGTTGGAGAATGGGAGAAGTGAGGGAAAGGGGGGGAAGGGGATGTGAATCGAGTGGGGAGGGGAATGGGGAGAGGAGTGGAGTGGGAAGAAGGGAGGAAGAGGATGTAGGGAAGAAGGGGGGGAGAAGGTGGGATGGGGGCGGGAGGGGGATGGAGGGGAGAGGGGAGTTCAGTCTACACTCACTGAATCCATCCCTGTGAAAAGTGAGACGGTGATTGGATCTGGAAGCGGACCAATACATCTGTAAATAAAACTGAACGACTTGGACATCTTTTCATTTGCACAATTGATTTTATTGTATTAATTTTAATATATTAATATTTAAAATCCATGCATTGAAGGAAGAATATTTTACAGCCCATCAGTGGTTCCTAACCCTAGCCCTAGCCCTAACCGGGCTTCACCCGCAGGACAGCATAAGTCAGCGTGTGACAGGGCGATTTTGAACATTCCAAAATCCAGGGGCGGCAGGGAGACACTGCGCGTCACTACATACGTCACCCCGCGTCACGACCCCGACCACGCCGCGACAACCTCTTTTTAGGCTGTCGCCAAAAATGTCGCTCAAGTGGGACAGGCCCTTAACAGTACCATCAGAGCATTCTGACAAATGCCCCCCCTCTCCATTAATCTTGTTGTTCAGCAACTACTCTGTTACATTTGGCCCATGCCAATGAAGTGGGTTCTATCTTCCCAGCTGAACACCGCACCCAGACTGCTGAGGGCAACAATGTAGTGCCAAAAAGGGAACTACCAGAACTTTAATGGCAGTGGAAAATCTTCCCCAAAAAGTTTATTTGCCTCTTTTTTGATGCAATGCCATATGAAAATGACTTGATGGCCGCCTGTGGCAAAGGGGCCTAAATTGGTGGTTTTGCATCTTGAGTGCATGCTTCTTGCTTTTAATGGGTATCCATTAAAACTTTGCAGAAAGATTCTGGATTCAGAAGCTCTTCAGCACAATCTAGGGTATTGCAGTGAAATATTGATTCAATTTCAAATGGTGCTGAAGTGGGCATATTAACCGCACTGTTCACTTTTAAGTGATTAGTAGCATTCCGTGCTGTTGATATCACAGTTTAATAGCCCTATAATATTTTTGTTTCCTGTGGCTATCCCCTGTTGGCTTTTCAACGGAAGCAATTGTCAATATCTTCGAGAAAACACTATTGGAAAAAATTATGAGGGGATAAGATGCTGCTTGCAGTATCCGTTTTATGTGCACATTAAAATGTGAGCACTTTTAGAGAGTTTAAATTCTTGGTGCGTGAAGTAAATGGGTTCATGTAATCACGCTCCAATTGTCACTTTTTTTGATGCTTCTACTATCCAGGAAGGTCACAACCAAGTTAATGCAGTCCATTCTCCACTCCGCTTCCCCCCCCCCCCCCCCCCCCCCCGCCTCTCACCAGTATTAGCCAGTTCCAGGTTCCCAGCCCAATGCCTGTACAATCTTACCTGATTATTGACCTCACATCCTGTCTTTAATTATGCTGAATGATCAGCAAGGAGCAACTGTGTTTACTACTACTTTAGCATCTCCAGAAAACATCAGTTCAGGAAAAGGAGAAACTCGAGCTAAATGGGATTAGGATATTCGACGCTGAGATTTTTCAAAGAGCTATGATTGTGCAAAGCTTTTAAAACTATGTTGTCTGGTCTTAAATAATTTCAAGATATGATCTTCAACTGCTGCAGGTAGCCAGATTTTGTCTCCCATACTTAAAGTGATGCTGATGAAATTCTATCCGCAGTTGTTTTTACATACACGATTTGGCAGCTGGTAGTGGTAGACTCTGCCTGGCAACCACCTGCAGTGCTGCAGAGATGAATTACATCTTCGGCAACAACACACCACTTGTGTATTCGCGCCCCAACAGAGGCAATGCCAGTGCTGGGCTGAAACTAAAGCAATATGCTAAGAGGAGTTCGGCTGATGAGCTAAGCTCGCGGCAGAATGAAGTGGAATCTACGCGCTGGCAGGCGTTGCTGGCGTTTTTTACCCGCAGGCACTACTTTATTGACTGTATTTCTGCAGGTGGCAGTTGTACTCAGGTAAAGCTGTTAATTAAAGCATTTAATCTACGTTTCTGGTAATGAAATCGTAGGTTCAATAATTGTCTGGGAGAAAATGTTTCTATTTTTTTTGTAGTTGAAACGGGGGGGAATTGTTAAAGTTATTCTTTTTTTTTCTTTGCTCTTTGCTCAAGTAGCTAAATTGTTTCCCTAAAAACCTGGTCTGATTTTTAGTTTTCTGCTGTGACGCACACACATACTCGGAGCTTTGCTGTGTTACGACATAAATGAATGAAATGGTCTCCGGTATATGCTTGAATTTGTGCTTGCTTGGTCCTTTCTTCGTAAACAATGTCTGTCATTTCTCGGGAATTAAATTGTGTTCTCAAATGGTGCTCAAGTAAATGCCCTTATTGTTTCAGATGCGTGTTCATTAGACGGTCCTAGTATTTCAACAAATCTATTGGACTTGCTTGTGCACTCCTTAATGCACTATGTAATTACATATTTGGTTTCCATTTATTCAGGATATAAATCATTAAAGCTGTAGCAGGATGGTAATAGCAACATTACATTGATATTATTACTCAAATATTTTCCTGCTGTTTTTGTATTTTGCTCTTTTCAAAATTTCTATAGAGCAGAAGCATGTATATAATTTCCTTTTTGCAATGTGCGTGAATCAGAGATGACAGCTAGCACAATTGTGGCAGGCGTTTGGCTGAAGGTTCTTTTCTCTTTGCAAAATTACTGATGAATATTTTATTATGTTGCAGTGCCTCCTGGAATAAGTTTAAAGTTAAATCCACGAACAATGATTTTAAGTCAGTCTGAAGGTGCTTTTACACTGCAGCATGAGGATATGTTAGATGCAGTTATGTTCCAACCAGACAGCACCGTGGTCACATTGCTTCTACCTGCTTGGAAAGTTAATCTTGTTAACTTCTGCCTGCCTGGAAAAGTAATAATCTCTTGAATAGGGTTCTGCACATGCCTGCCCATACCTATCACGACAAAATTTGAAAATTGTCGAGTATAAGAAGAAAGCTGTTTGCTATCAATGAAAATTAAAGTGAGCTTGTAAAGTGTCCAGTGGGATCAAACAGATGATTGCATGCATTGAAATCGTATGTGAGTAAGGCCATTACACTTATTATTTAGACAAACCAAAATTTCTGAGACCATCTTTTGTTTTGTGCTCTAATTAAATAAATAATTGTCATGTTGTCAGATTTAAGTATTATTGCAAAATGTGAACCAGTTCACCCTATCCCTCTATGTTCTCAAATTATTGAGGCATTAGTCAACAGACAAGTGTTTGATAGTCACAGAACCCAAAATTCTTACTTGCAGCACAATAGATATGCAAACACAGCACTCGGTAGACATGGTACTCATTATACAATGAAATTGAAGTCGCTGCAACGAATTATGGTATTTGTACTATTCTAATACAGGAACTCTCCAACTTGCATAATAGGCAAGTTACATGAACTCGCACTTGCATAAACTATTCACCTAAGTTCTATTTCCTGGATGATCTGTGTTATTGCAACGTGAGTATGGCAAGGGCTTCCTGTCTGCTTCAGAGATATATAAAGCCTGGGACAAGTGCTCTTCCAGTTTTGGCCATTGTCGGTGGGACACTGGGAAGGCAAGCAAGAACAAGGGAGGCACTGCGGAGCAGCTCCTAGCCGAGTCGCCAACATCTTCCAAAAGGTGCACCAGCGAGCCCTTCACCAGTTACCGCACTGTCCAGTTGAAGCGGTTGTTGTTGGGACTCTGTTGTTGTAGTCCCTGGCTGATAGCCTTTTCTTAAGGGTACACAAAAGGCTGGAGAAACTCAGCGGGTGCAGCAGCATCTAAGGAGCGAAGGAGATGGGTGACGTTTCGGGTCGAGACCCTTCTTCAGACTGGTTAGGGATCAGGGAAACAAGAGATATAGACGGTGATGTGGAGAGATAAAGAACAATGAATGAAAGATATGCAAAAAAGTATCGATGATAAAGGAAACAGGCCATTGTAAGCTGTTTGTAGTGTGAAAATGAGAAGCTAGTGCGACTTGGGTGGGGGATAGATAGAGAGAGAGAGAGAGAGAGAGAGAGAGAGGGGGAATGCCAGGGCCCGAGGCCTGAGGGAGAGGTGGGAAGGGGAGGAGGCAGCAAGGGTTAACAAAATTGAGAAAATTCAATGTTTAAGCCCAGAGGATGCAGACTCCCCAAGTGGAATATGAGGTGCTGTTCCTCCAACTTGCGGTGTTGCTCACTCTGGCCGTGGAGGAGGCCCAGCCTTTTCTTAAGTCTGCCACCACCAACAGGACACGCTCAGTCACTGTGGGACTCCCTTCCATCTCACCAGTTGCCGCTTCTTCCTGTCAGCTGTCGCTTCGCCCGCACCCCCCTCCACTTCCATCTCCGGAGTCACTGATATCCTTCCACTGGGGGGGAAGGAGGCAACGGCAGTGAAGGGAGGAGCGGCGGACCAGACAAAGCGATGGCCCACAGGTAGAAGCGGCAGCTGAGAGGGGAGGGAGCCTCATGGTGAAGGCGCGCGTCCTGTTGGTTGCAGCGGCCTGAAGAAAATTCTGTCATCCAGGGGTTACAACATGAACCGCATCAGAACAGCAGCTGATGGAAAAGGTCTCGCTGATGCAGACCAGCACCATCGGCACTTAGTTCAAAGGTGAAACAACATTGTGCTCGAGTAACTCAGCAGACTGAATCAATCTGAAGAAGGGTCCCAAACCAAAACGTCATCTATCCATGTTCTCCGAAGATACTGCCTTCCCAGCTGGGTTACTCCAGCACATTGTGTCATTTTGAGTGGTAACTAGCATTGGCAATTCTTTGCTTCGACTTGGTTTATAGGTAATTCCAACTTGCGAAAAATCTGACTTTATTGGAGTTTGAATTCACATTTGCCATATGAATTGTCACAAATATTTCATTTTTCATCTTCTGATCAATAATGCTGTGTCATTTTACAATTCAGCTTCACATTCAATGGATGAGCGTGAGCATTTGTGACCAGTAAGACTTGGCCTTGGTTGTCAGGTCAGTGACAGTGAAAGAAAATTGGGGGTGGTGAGATGTTTAAGGTGAAGGACATATGTTTCCATGTGTAGCTCAATGCAGCAGGTCTCTTTCCGTTTCTTCCCCATACTTTAAAGCAAATGATTTACCCTTTCCTCCCAATTCAGGTCCGTTTGGACTGTCAGCTTGCGGTTATATTGTTAGTGCACATGCCTCTGAGCCAGGAGATCATGGGTTCAACTTCCAAACCAGTGATTTAAGCACAAAAATCCAAAACTGAAGCTCCATGGTGGTACTGGGAGAATGCCACATTGATTCGATCTTAAACTGAAGGTCTGACAAAATGTTCATGTATCCTGCAGCACTATTTTAAATAAGTTAGTTTTCTTTGGTTTGTCGGTCAATATTTATTCCTCCATCGAAGAAACAGATTCTATTATCATTGTCATCATACAGTTTTATGAAGCCTACTGTTTGTAAATTGACATTGACAGTGTAATGGTTACCACACTTAGTATTTTAGACCTTAAATTGGCTTGACAAATAAGTGAAAGGTTCTATATAAATGTAAGTCTTATCACACTCTAAATTCCAAATAAAGCAAAAACAGTGAAATCCAATAATTGTCATAGGCAGAATAATAATTCTGGACTTTTGTAATTTGAATTTTCAGTTGTTCATCTGATTGGTGAATGCCACGTTGTAGGGATTTCAATCCAATTCGCGATAGCCATTCAGGCAGGTGCGTGTATGATTAAAATGTGGAATAAATGTTAGCACATTTAGGACATTCTAGTTTACTGGCCTTTTATTTCAATTCCTGGTGAACCCAAAGAATAGATATCGGGGGAAAAAATAGAACATGCAAAAGTATTACCACAAAAAGTACAGTTTTTTACATTAGCTGAAAGGAAGATAAAACCGTCAGAACTCTCATCATATGCAATCAGTTGTACACTCCCCCCACCCCCGCGCTCCCCATATCCCCTGGGGCATTGGTAAAAACCACTCTATTTTCATGCCCGTTTTCTCCTTGGGTGGCTCATTACCTCACTGGATTAGATGAGAATAAAGTGAGTTTTATTTCTGTCTTCTTCTTCTGTCATATGTAACTTTTAGACCTGCAGCTCCGTTGAGTCGAGCCAGGCCAACGTGTCATCGCCCAGATCAATCAGACCTCGCTCACCATTCGGTGGCTGGTGTTTGGGGCATCTGGTGACAATGTGCTCCACTGTCTGTGTTGGGTCCCCACACTCGCAGGAGGTGCTGTCCACGAGGCCCCACCTCCTCATCGCCACTCCATAGCGTCCGATGCCTGTCCTCAAGCGGTTGAGGATTGTCCACTGCTTTCGGGGACATTTTTTTCTGCAGTTACAGAAAGTGAAAAGCCAGCAGGATACTTTCTCCAAGCACCCCCATTGGAAGGCAACTATCTTCCACCGCTTCTACCCAGTGCTTGGTACCTACTTCCAGCAGCCACTGGTTGTCTTCCAGGATGCACCGAGCCGCAGCCTGGTCCATGCCGGCCACCAGGGCGAATTTGGTGCAGAGACTCTCAAGGCAGCGGCGCGGCGCCTCCGACAGCCCGGGACTCTTGCACTGAGGCTGCTCCATGGCCGGCAAACATTCGTCAGCCCCGGCTCCCTGTCCACATCTGCCCCCGCCGCTGCTTTTGCTTCCATCCCTCTCTCCGCCCCAGCTCTCCAACACCCACGACCAGGTTGCTCAGAGCACAGCAGCGCCTCGTCCAAAGCCAGAGACATTGAAACATGTCTAGCCAAAAAAGTGGGGGGCATCGCTCATGTCAGCTGCTTCCCGCAAATCCTTAATTCCAACTGCAGGACATGGCCTTACTTGCTGTGCTGGGTGACACTCATTCACTGCCCGGTCCGCCTTTCAATGTAAATTTGCATGGGGAATGGTTTGAAGGTGTATGACGGTTCGGTTGTGAAAATAACAGAGAATAAGAATGCTGCTGTCTTGTCAACAGACGCACCCACAAACAGTTGATATCAAAGATCCTATAGCGGAGCAAGATAGACCACTCCTGCCAAACTCATTGGGCTGACGTGTAGTACGCAACGGAATGGAACGTGGGCCTTCATTTCATCCATTTCCGTAACGGGACCTGACCTGACCCAACTCGCAGTGTAATCAACTTTGCGGGGGATCAGTTTGTGTTAATAAATTAAAATTCTGAAAATGAGGACAAGATTTTTAACAAATAATGTTTATTTTTAAGAGGATGTTTCCGTAACCGGCTTCCGTCTCCGCACTATTATCCTATGGGATCTTTAGTGCAGAGACGGAAGCAGGTTACAGAAATGGGGCCTTAAATTACCCATGAATCTGCCCATGACCGTACTACGTCTTTTTCGTCGAGTTGACTATCTTGCTCGCTATAGGATCTTTGGTTGATATTAGTTTTGAAATTGTCGTTGATCACAGAATTTCTCATGACAGTGCATGAGAAATTCTGTGATCAGCGAGACAGCTTGAGAATTGGGCGAAATGCGTAAGTCGCACGCTCAATGCGTGAGAGTTGGCAGCTCTGTGGAGTGGTGCAGAATTAGCACTGGTGCTGCACATCCCCGGACACACAGTTTTAATCATGATCTCAAATACTGTTTGTGTGGAGTTTGCACTTTTCCCCTCTGAGTACTTGACATTTAGTTCCTTCCTCGTGCAGAGATGTGTAGATGGACCTTTCAAAAGGCTTGTTCTGATTCTAATCACAGCAATATCTTGGCCATAATCTGCTTTACATATAAAGTGATCCAAAATAAACAGTGAACTATAATATGAGACATGTCCAGAAGCTTTTACTTTATAGTATTACATTTTCAGACACATTTTTGTACATTTTAATAAAAGGAGGTAACATGTTCCAGTGAATTATGACGCATTTATGTAGTCATTGTATAGAATTCTGAATATTTAATTATGGGTCTATGAAGTTTTTGAAGGAATGCCAGCCTTCCAGGAGGTGAATTAAAATATATATTTTTAAATCGGCCTCCTTTCCCAGTTTACACTCAATTATTTTATAGTTAGTTGCTGCAGCAACATTGATAGATTCATTCAAAGTATGAAATAATTACTCGGTTTAAATTTGAGAAACCCCTTCAACCTATTGGAACACTCTTTGCTTTAAAGGAAGATATTAGAATTAATATTTTACATTGATGCATTCAATTTTTTTTAACTTATGTGATTGTGTAACAGATTCTTCACTTACAGTTGATTGTCTTTACAATGTTAAAATAATTACTGATTTTTCCATTTATCTTCTCATTTTCTGTCACTCTCTTTCACCGGACCTTTTATAAGATTGCATTTGGAACTCAACCTTTTGGCAGAAGAGGAATCATTTATAATTTCATGGGTACCCATGGTGAACCGACACAATATGGTTGAGGCATCACTTGGTGAAGTTGGTGTTTTGAGGCCTGCAGGTTTTCCTGAAGAGCTGAATTACACAAGGATAAAAGAATTGGCTTAAAGTTTGTTTTTTTCTTAATCTTTCAAGAGTTCCAATTACTGAGTATTTGAAATAAACGTTGAACGAATCTTTAACGTTAAATTGACAAGTTACTTCATGTGCATACATGAGTAAATTTAAAAAGGATGGTAAAATTGCTACCGAGTTCTTTAAGGTGTGGAAGTGATTCTGAGTTTGAAATAGCGACGCAGGCTTTTACATTTTGGCATTTCCATAGAAATCCTCTGGAAGTAATTTCAGTTGCTGTAGTATTGACTTTGCTACACTCAGTGGGGTTATGATTATGTATTTTACTCTAAATACTGGTGATGCCCCATTCACAATAATGCAATAAAGTGCTGTTAACATAAGATAAAGATGACAAAGATTTTGATGTCAACCTCCTGCTGCTTTCTTGTGTCAAACTAAATTGTTGGCATCCTTTAGATCATATTCCACCTCAGCTTTCAATGCCACTTCCTCTTTGATCAGAGTCTTATTTTCACTTATAATGTCCGCCATCTGCTAAGCAGTGCTAATGTCATTGCATGAGCATTGACATTTGTCATGTACCGAGTGCAAATTAAATGCTCTTCTGTTTATCTGCTTGTTCTGTAGACAGTGCTGATTAAACATTCTTCCCATTTGTTCATTAGTACTATCAATTCCAACCTATTATCATCTCTTGTAGTCACAGGGAAGTGCAGATGCTGGTTTCCAAAAAAGGACACGTGATTGGCAGGCAGTGATTCCGGAGAACATGGATAGGTGATGTTTTGGTTCAGAACACTTCGTCAGACCTCTTGCCCAACCCCTCACCATTTATATTTATACTGGTATCCGCCCTTGCTCTTTCAGTCTAAATAAAGGGTCTCACCTGAAATGTTGACTGTCCAATTTCCTGCCACAGATGCTGCTGAGTCCTTCTAACAGTTTGGTTCCTGGTCTAAATTCCCGTATCTGCAATCTCTTGTGTTTCTATTTCATTGCTCCCCTGCAAAGTCTCCAGGTTATGCCCACTCTGAAGAAGCTTTCTTCTTTTTGACAGGAGTTCTGAGAGACCTGCATTAACTGCTACCCCTCAGTAATGTCTTCTGCTGTTCTGCTCCTCAACCTTATTTCTTCTCCACCTTCCCCACCCCTCTCACTGTCTTCCGATCAGCCTATTGCTGCAGTTTTAGCCACCTTCCCACGCCTCTTTATACCAGTAGGTCATCTCCCTTCTCCTCCTTCAGTCTGGATGATGGACCATAATGCAAAACTTCAGCTGGCAATTTCCCTCCACAGATGCTGCTTGACCTGCTGAGTTCCTCCAACAGTTTGGCTTTTGCTTCAGATTGCAGCATCTGCAGTGTCTTGTCAAACCTTGCAATTTTCTGTATGTGTTTATATTGCTGCTGAATATGAATGCTTCAATGTGTTTGGCTTGTGCCCAGGTATATCACTGACACACATTAAAACCATTTTGTTTTGTATAGTGGATGGTGTAGGTTTTATGAACCACAGTTTGTGGTTTGTATGATAGAACAGTAAAGTTATCAGGTGGAGATCGAGGTGGTGCAGGGGATTGAACATAAAGATCTTTTGCTCTGGGACCTGAGACTAATTGGCACTGAACTAGTTACCTAATTGAACTGAGCCACAAGGGTGGTTGGAGTGGAAAATGGAAATGTCACACTGGTGCAGATAGTGCACTCCTCTGAGATTTGAAACTGCAATGTGTTGTTGAAGCACAAAGCTATCCTCTGAATCTAAAACATCTTATGCGTACCCTGAGAATTGTTGCTCTTATGAGCCCCTGCAAAGAGTGCACCATTTGTCACTTGCATCATCTGTTGTTCATTTTACAACATTAAAGGGGCTTTGTCACGAGGGAAGAAGTAGAACAATCTAATATCATTTGTCCCGGTTGTAAAACTAAACATACAATGACATCTTTTGCATTTAGTTACCACATTGTGCATTTGATAATGTCAAAAGGTTACTGAGAAGAGCAGTATTATCTTTGGAGTTATCCATATTTATTCCCAGTGCTTCACCTTTTCTCCATTTTTAAGGCATTCTTGGGATAAAACATTTCGAATTCTGGCTTTCTGCCGTGTTAAGTAATTCCATCGACCCTTTTCCATTATCAGTTTGGTGAAATTCCTAAGTGATTTAACAAATTGGGAAAAAGCAATCACTTCTAATTTGCACACGATTCCAGCATCTGCAGCCTGTTGTGCCTCCCTCCTAAAATCACCTTGCTCCTTAATTTCACAAAACACTATAACAGTTGGATATCAGGTGACTGACCCGATCCGAACACCATCATGGGCTACAAAACAAAATCTGAGGTGATTGCATTTTACCAGATGAACTCAGTGCATTTTATGAACAGTTTTGAACAAGCAAACAAAGTTTCTCCCATCCCCCACTAGCTCTGTTCCATATATCTTAGCAGCAGAAGTCAGATCTGCTTTCACAAAGGAGACAATGGTTCTTGGAAAGTGGCTGTCCTGAATGTGTTTTGAAATTGTGCACCAATCAATTGGCCACAGTCTTTGTCAGCATCTTCAACCTCTCACTTCAACAGTCAGCCAGAGTTCTTGTCTACTAAGTTCAGCGGGCTACATTGCTGCTGTTTGTATTGACTGTACAGGATTTCTTGTTTTGATTGTCGGCAGTTGGAGGTTATTAAAATTCTGACACGAGGTGTCAGACACGAGGTTAGAGTCATACAGCGTGGGAACAGGCCCTTCGGCCGAACTTGCCCACACCAACCAACATGTCCCAAATACACTAGTCCCACCTGTCTGCCTTTGGCCCTTTCCCTCCAAACCTGTCATATCCATGTACCTGTCTAATTGTTTCTTAAATGTTGCAGTAGTCCCTGCCTCACCTACCTGCTCTGGCAGCTTGTTCCATACACCCACCACCATTTATGTGAAAAGGTCACATCCCTAATAAATCTTTCCTCCTTCACCTTAAGCCTATATTCCCTGGTTCTCGATTTCTGCTACAAAAGTTATCAAATGTTTAGTGTTAACAGTACAATTGAAGTAGACAAAATGTCTGTGAAGTGGTCATAATTAAGAAGGGTCTCGACCCGAATCATCGCCAGTTCCTTCTCTCCAGAGATGATGTCTGTCCGGCTGAGTTACTCCAGCATTTTGCATCTATCATCAATAACCTAGTGACTCTCATCCGATAGCTCCATAATGTAAACCTAAACAAATCATCAAACTAATATAGACGTGTCAAATGAGTGGGGAATAAAATTTGGAGTCATGCGCCATAGACAAAAAATGAGAAAAATTGGGATTTCATTTCTGAAACTCAACTGTAACATAAAATTTGAAAGGAATTTATAATGAAAAACAGAAGGAAAAATCTTCTATGTGCGCAGATCAAACATAATTTGGTGACAGCACCTTCACCGGAACATCTGGGTTAAATCCATTACAGGATTTGAGTATTAATCTAACAAAGTGCAGTATTGAGGATTTGCCACACCACTGGATGTGCAGTTGTGAATAACTGGTTAAGACAACACTTTCTCCACTTGTCGATTTAAGTGAGGATTTTTCAAAATTTTAGAAAGAATACTTCCAATTATGATTTTGCCAACATTTATGCAATAGTCAACCAACTGGTTTTGATCTCCCACATCTCTTATCACTTGAAAACAATGTTGAGTAAATTAGCTGGCAGATTTAGCAGTTTAAAATATTTTAAAAGTAATTCATCGGTAGTGAGACGCTTTTGCATATTCTGAGGAAGTGCAAGTCACTGGATAAATGAAGTTTTATTTTTCTGCAGAGAGCTTTGGGCTGGGGTCTAGTACAGTGACAACTTGAGATGTTGAGTTGAAATCCAGAACAGCTGATCTGCTTTATTGTTGACTTTTCCAATTTTTTAATTCATAAAGTAGTGCACTAATGCAACAGAAGAAATCCATTTGATAGAGATAGTAGAACATACAAACTTGTGCAAGAAACTGATTTGTTAATGTAGCGTGGCTGTGTTCAAATCTAGTTTGCAACATATCAGGGATAAAGGCCAGGCTTAGAAATAAGCTCGAAAACTTTTGGGATTAATAATTTCACAGAATTAATTTTACTCGAGGGCATCAGCAGGATTTAGTGCTGTGGAGATCACGTGGGAAGTGAGCTTCGTTGACAGTGATTTTATTAGCTGGAGGACAAGCAAACTGCTTTTATTTCTTCCGTTCTTTCGGAGCTATGATGCGCCAACCAAAACATTACCATAGCAAGCGTATATAAAGCAGTACATTCAAACCAAGGATGGGAGCTCCTCAACTCAAATCTTCTCGCAATGAAGGTTTCTTCACGGCCTGCTGTACCTGCATGCTTACGTTCAGTGACTGATGTACAAGGACACCCAGGTCTCTTTGCACCTCCCCTTTTCCTAATCTGACACCATTCAGATAATAATCTGCCTTCCTGTTCTGACCACCAAAGTGGATAACCTCACATTTATCCACAATATATTGCATCTGCCATGCACCTGCCCACTCACCCAACCAATCCAAGTCACCCTGCAGCCTCATAGCATCCTCTTCACAGCTCACACTGGCACCCATCTTTGTGTCATCTGCAAACTTGGAGATGTCACATTTAATTCCCTCATCTAAATCATTAATATTGAGAATTAGACGCCATAACAAAGTTATTTTTCCTGTGGGATTTTCAAAAATAAAGTTTTTAATAGCCAAAAGTGTATTTTTAATACTGCAAGCTAAAAATACTAGAAGCTGCATCTTACATTGTTCAATACAGTACCATGGCACAAGTATCAATAGCAGTGACTGCTTGACAATGTCAATGATCTTCCGTATGAAGCTAGCGGCTGTATTTTTGAGAGATAAGTATCTGACTACTGCAGGGTGGTTATGTGCAATGAGGTTTTTCTTCCAGCATTGATTTGTTATTCCAAGACAGCCTTTTTGTTAATCCTGCTTGTCAACTCTGATAAGTGGTTCTCTAGTTCCTGATCAAGATCATAGTATAACCAATTTAGCCCAGGTAAAGTGTTCCCTAACTCTTTCAATAGCATTATATTGAATTTTCATTATGGGAACGCCCGTTGCAGTAGAAATGGGTTTAGATATGGTTTTTAGCAATTAGCCCATTGATTTTTGCAACATTTCCCTCAAATATGCTACTGCTAACTTAATTGAAAGGATTATTCCATAAACTAGTTGAGCAACAGTGAAGTGATACAGGCGGTTATATCTATCATTAACATTCCAGTCTCCAGTATACCCCCCAAATGTCTTATTCAACAGACAGGAAAGGTCAATTGGAGGGGGAACCAGATTCCACTGTAAAAGGATGGCTTATTAAAGAATAGGTCCTCTTAAAGATCACATTGGCCATTTTTGTGCAGAACCCCAAAAGAGGGGGGAGATAGTAAATGAAAACTTCTCATCCATTTTTACTGATTGTTGTTTTAGGATCATTGAAGCTAAGGAAGTGAAGCATAGGAGTTATGATGTGTTGGATCATAATCAAATTACCAGAGAAGACGTATTGGTGGTTTTAAAACACATTAAGGTGGATAAATACTCGAGACTTGACCAAGTGCTAGGGGGGAAATTGTGTAAGCTTTTGCAGAGATATTTGCATTGTCTTTTGCCACAGGTAAAGTTCTGGAAGATTGGAGAGCTGGTGATATTGTACAGTCTCTCAAGAAGGACAAGTAAGGGACCTGCCGGCTGGTGAGCTGGATGTCAGTGGTGGGAAACCTGTTGGGTGCCATTCTTAGGATCAGGATCGACCAGAATTTGAATAGGCACGTATTGATTTCTTCTTTCGTGTGGCGTGCACAGCCTAAAGTTGTTGGACAACTTGTTCTATTTGATCTTCCGTTTGTGCATGTCGAGTTGATTGCATTAGTCGAAACAGGGCGGACCACGTGAAGGTTGCAATCTTCCACTCCACGTATTGATTAGAGATAGCATGAATTTGTGCATGGGAAATGTCTCACAAACTTGAGTTTTTTAAAGAAGTTACCAAGATGAGATGTTGTCTGTATGGACTTTACCAAGGCCTTTGCCAAGGCCTTTGGAAAGTCAGAGATAAGCTAGTTAATTGTATTCACATTGGCTTGGTGGAAGGAGTCAAATAATACTTTCAGATTGAAGGCCTGACACCAGTGCTGCACGAGTTAGTGCTAGGTCCACTGCAGTTTGTTATATATGTAAATGACTTGGATGACAATGTTGTTAACATTGTTAGTAAATTTGCAATGAAACTAAAATTCATGCAGTGGATAGAAAAGAAGGGTATCTAAGATGATAACAAGATCTTGGGAAGGTGGGCCAGGAATGATGAATAGAATTTAACTTGTGACAGTGTGAGATGTTGCACTTTGGCATGTCAAACCAGGCAGTACTTGCGCAGTAATTGGTCGAGCCATGGAGACTGTTGCATCTCAGAGATCTGGGAGTATAGATGCATGGTTCCCCAAAGGTGGCGAGTCAGGTCAACAATGTGGTGAATAAGGCATTTGCATGCTTGGGACGTCATGATGTAGCTATATAAGTTGTTGGTGAAATCCCACTTGGAGTACTGTGTGCAGTTCAGGTCGCTTGCTTTAGGAAGGATGTCATTCAGTTGGAACGGTTGCTAAAGAGATTCAGCAGGCTGTTGCTAGTGTCCCTGTTTCTCTGTAGCAAAAGTGCTGCAAGGCTGTGACACTACATTCTATGTTTTTATACTTGTTGAACTTAATTGTAGTTGGATTTGACTGATATCAAGCAAACAAAGATTTTCACTGTGACAATATAAAGCAATACCAATAGCACATGATTCCCAAAATGAAACCAACATTTCTGCAAATACCTTCTGTCACAAGTGTGAATCCATTGTGTTTTCCTCCTCCTAGTCCCTAGTTTCATGGATTTACCATCCATAGTCTCAAGATGCCACAAAGAACCAGACCACATACTACTTAAAATGCCAAAAGATCTCGGTCTCAGCTTTACAAAAGGGAGTTCCAGTACATTTTATATGACCAAGCAGCTATCTAATATTTGGAACATTACTCGTTCCTTGGATATTTGGAGGTGCAGGTTAGATTGATATATAAATCCAGATGGTCCCTTTTTCAAGTGCTCATGAGAACATTTATTCCACAAAAATTGAATCAATTTTGATTCATCCATTCATTATCGAAACATAGAAGCTAGGAGCAGATGGAGGCCATTTGACCCTCTGAGCGTGCTCTGCAATTCAGTTTGTAGCTCATGGAATATATTTAATGATTAGATTTTAACACTGCACAGACATTCCGCAGAGACCAGTCTTTAGAGAAAAATAAAATCTCCTTCCTTCAGTCTTTATGTTGGCTTCAACAATGGAACATTACATTTAATACCCTCATCCAAATAAATAATATTTATCATAAATAGCTGGGGTCCCTGCTCCAATCCTAAAGGGACGCCGCTAGTCTCTGCGTGCCACTTAGAAAAAATAGTCTATTCCTGCACCATGTTTCCTGTCAGCTGCAAATGTACTGCTTTCATATCAGCAGCTTATACCCAAAAGGGCATGCTTTAATTTTGCATTATCATCTCGTAAGTGGGACCTATATTGAAAGCCTCTTGAAAATCCAACATTGGTTATCCTTCATCTATTTTACTCATCACGTTTCAAAAAGCTTTCAATAGATTCGTCAAGTATGATTTCCCTTTGACAAATCCATGTTGACTTCATTTGATTTTTTTTAAATGAGCCACACAGAGGGGAGACGGGCCCTTCGGGCTAGGTTGCTTCGCCAACCAACATGCCCCAACTACTTTAGTCGGACCTGCCTACATTTGGCCCATATTGCTCTAGACCTATCATCTCCATGTATCTGTCTAAATGTTTCTTAAATGTTATGATAGTATCTGTCACAACTACCTCCTCTAGCAGCTCATTCCACACTATATGTAAAAACAAAATTGCCCCACAGGTTCCTAGTAAATCTTTCCCCCCTCACCTTAAGCTTATGTCCTCTGTTTCTCGATTACCTTACACTTATCTGTTCCTCTCAAGATCTTGTACACCACTATAAGCTCACCCCTCATCCTCCTGCGCTCCAAGGAATAAAATCCTGGCCTGCTCAACTCTCCCTGTAGTCCAGCCCCTCGAGTCCTGGCAACATCCTTGTTAATCTTTTCTGCACCCGTTCCAGCTTAACAACATCTTTCCTACAATAGGGCGATCAAAATTGTACACTAGACTCTAAATGTGGCCTCACCAACGTCTTGTACAACTGTAACATGACCTCCTTACTTCTATGTTCACTGATGAAGGCCAATGTGCCTAAAGCCTCCTTGACCACCCTGTCTACTTGTGACCCCACTTTCAAGGAACTACAGTGCCCTCCATAATATTTGGCACAAAGACTTATTTATTTATTTGCCTCTGTACTCCACAATTTCTAGATGTGTAATAGAAAACAATCACATGGTGTTTAAAGTGTACATTGTCAGATTTTATTAAAGGCCATTTTTATACATTTTGGTTTCACCATGTAGAAATTACAGCAGTGTTTATATGTAGTCCCCTATTTCATAATGTTTGGGACGCATGGCTTCACGGATATTTGTAATTGTTCAGGTATGATTAATTGCTTCCTTAATGCAGGGATAAGGGAGCTTCTCAGCTCTTCGTCTTTCCTCCAGTCTTTCCATCCCTGGAAACCTTTATTGCTGTTTATCAACATGCGGACCAAAGTTGTGCCAATGAAAGTCAAAGAAGCCATAATGAGACAGAGAAACAAGAATAAAACTGTTAGAGACATCAGCCAAACCTTAGGCTTACCAAAATCAACTGTTTGGAACATTAACAAGAAAGAAACCACTGGTGAGCTTACTAATCGCAAAGGACTGGCAGGCCAAGGAAGCCCTCCTCAGTTAATCCCATAAAAATGGCCTTTATTAAAATCTGACAATGTGCACTTTAGCCATGTGATTTTTTTCCTATTACAAATCTCAAATTATGAAGTACAGAGGCAAATAAATAAATGATGGGTCTTTGTCCCAAACATTTAGGAAGGCACTGTAGTTCCTTGAAAGTGGGGTCACAAGTAGACAGGGTGGTCAAGGAGGCTTTAGGCACTTGTACCTGTATTCCTAGATGCAGAATAACCTGTTTATAATTTGATTTTTTGTTTCTACCTCTTTTTGTAATACTATTGTGGTTACAAATGCACCAGAATCAAAAGTAGGAAAATTACCACAAAAATATCCGTCAGTCTTGGGTACTATATTTAAAGAAATCATTTCAGTTTCAAACCTCTTGATTGAACAGCAGGAGTTAGAATTATAGATTTTCTTGGTTTGGGGCTTTAATTAGTTAGAAAATAGCTTCTACTATTCACCTTTAGGGACTCAAAAATATATAAGATTTTTAGAAAGTATTAATTTTCTCTGACATAGAGCCTGTTTCAATTTGAATGTAAGGCCTTGGAGGTTTAGTTGAATACAAAAGCAAATTGTCTCAACTCCTGCATCTAAATTATGATTTGAATATTGGAGATTGCAAGTCATACTTGATAGTTTGGAGTATCTGTCAAGTTTGTAAATTCAGTGCATGGTGAGGAATGATATTTTCTTCCTTTGGCCTTTTAGTATAAGGTAAAGATCATGTGGCTAATTTGCTGTCTTAGTGATTTAATAATTAATTCCATCACCCCTGGTTTATTTTCATTTAATATTGGAGCATGATTGAAATTTATTTCATGACTTAAAATTGAAATATTGCCAAAGTTTTGAAAGGCAGGAAAAGATATGCATGACCTGTCATGCTTTGGGACATGATGTATAATGTAGTGCTGAAGAAGCAATTTTCACATCACCAGAGTATACTAAATTCTATTTTATAGTTTGCTTACAAATTGGAGTCATCTATTAGGTAGGTTAGCACTTTGGGTAATGTTCATACAGACAGGTTTTACACATACAAGAAGTTAAATGAATAATGAGATAATCTGGTTTTGTGGACACAAGTGACTGCAGATGCTGTTTTTATATTAATAAAAAACACAAAGCCATTCCCAGAGGAATTTTATTTGAATATTATCAAACTCATTTTGGATGTTTGCAATATTTGGTTTATTACTTTGACTGATAATTTGTGGCTAGTCATGTTCCATAATTGGCTGCAACTTACCAAGTGAAAATCAAGTGAAGCCTAAAGTGTGAATGTCAGTATACCATTTGACCATGGAAAGTGCAAAAAAATCAGGTCTATCCCTTTTATGCATCATGCATGCACCTTTAGCAGATTCCACATTATCCAGCCACTTTTATGAACGCAGGGCAGAGAACACAATTCTCAATCATGATAGCCCAAGAGTAAGTAGATGGTCCTGCCAACAAATGCAGAATCTTTCTCTCTGAATCTCCAAAAACCATAATAATGGTCTACGCTCAATAAAGCCAGTATTTTTCATATAATTAGTGTTTACTATGTTTACATTGGAAAGCTTTTGGTGCATGAAATTAACACAGTTAATTGTGAGCATCCCAAAGTTATTGGCAGTGATTCTGCTTCTTTGTCATTTGCATATTTATTTTTTTGCAGCCCTCTCCAGCAAAATTAAGAGCGTCTTAAGTTCTGACAATTATTCTAACTCCAGGTTTTAAAATAAAAATATTTGGCTGCATTGTATAAGTGAATTTATACGGACATTTTCCACCCGAAGTCCAAAAATGCCACTGGATAATTAATCCACAATTAATGCAGAATGAAGTGTGAGGTTTAGGTAGGGAGTTGAAAGGTGTGTATTCAGTGTTGAGTCGCTGAGTTACAGACGCAGCAGTGGTCATGGATTAAAAGATGGGGGTTGGCATATCTAGAAAATGACTCAGTGCTTGGTGTTAACAGTGTGGCAGTCAGAGGGTGAAAACAATTGTTCCAGAAGTGAAGAGTGGGCAATGTATTTAGATTCAATCAACGTGTGGCAGTTACTGCGTACAAGGATGGGTAATGATCTGTTAAGATTTCTGAGAATGCTGTAGAAGGAGATTGACAATGACTTAATCAGAGGAGTGAATCTCCAGGATTTCTAGATGGCAGGATTCTGCATCGGGAATTCTTGAGAGGCTATCAGTGGCAATGAAGACTCTGTAAAATTAATATAACTGCAGACTGGCATGAGATAAGGACATTGTACAACATCTTGAAGCTTTACAGAGCAGTAGTAATATATTAAGAAGTTAAAACACTTGGTCTTCCACTGATCCTATTTTTTTTTTTTTTTTGTTTTGGCTTTTGTACAAGAAACAAGTAACTTTCAAGGCCAAGCTAAAGCAGAGTGTGCAGGTACTGCAAAAATAATTTTTCTTTTCTGTGGAAATTGCACAGAATGTTCTGATATTCAACTGAACCAGTTTGGTGTAGGGAACTTGCCGAACCTCTGAGATGGTCACACCTTCAGAATGACCTGCAGTTGTGAACAAATAATATTTAAGATAACAGATACTGGAAAATATCTGAAGAGCATAATTAATATTTCTTTAGTCATAGAATCATGCAGCAAGGAAATACATTGAATCCTTACTGACCATTAACTCCCCCCACCCTCATTTTGCATTAGTCCAACATCAATCCCATTTTTTATTCTCCCCATATTCTTCTCAACTCCTTCCAGCTGGTATCACACCCACGCAATAGGGGCAATAACCAGTTATCAATTAACCTACCAAGCCACGTCTTTAGAATGTGGAAGGAGATAGGGCACTTGCAGGAAAACGCTCGCAGTCACTTGGAGAACATTCAAACTCCACAAAGGCAGCACCCCAGATCATGAATAAACCCAGGTCTATGGCGCTGTGAGGCAGCAGCTCTACTATCTGTTCCACTGTGCCTCCTTTGCGTTGCTTGCGTTTAACTACGAGTTGCACATGTGCTGTAAATGGGCGAGGACAGTTATGAATAGGCTCTTCGTTAAGATTGGACTATTGTGGTAAATTATTTATTTCTTCATTGACGTTGGAAGGTATGGCATTTTGACTGTTGATGACCCGTGGCAGTAACATGGATGGTTACATAAATCAGGTCATGTGGTGAAATCTCTAGCAAGCACAGCAGACTGAGAATCTTATCCTCGCCTTGCAGCTTGTATTTAGATACAAACTATAGCAATAAATCCAGAGGACCTCAGATTTTTTAATAAACTTTCTAACCCTAATATGGGTTCAGGTTTGCAGTTTAAACCAAAACAGATGACTGGGAGCTTTATAGCTTTATTGAGATTATATGTATTATATCTTCTACAGACATCATTAATACGCTTACCACTATTATAAATGATTTGAGCAACAATAAAATCACATACAGTTTTACTTTCAAATCACTTAAGCTGCCATTACCTCAAAAATCCCCAACTCAGCTGATTGTTGCTGTGTGCAAAATCTTACTCAACATGATCAGCCTATCCCCACATTCTTAAGTTAACACTTAAGGGCCTGTCCCACTTAGGCGATTTTTTTCGGCAACAGCCGGAAAATAGGCTGTCGCGGGGTGATGCCTGTATTGTCGTGAGTTGTCTCCTCAAGTGTCGTAACTTTTTTCTTGCCGCTGGATTTTGAAATGTTCAAAACCTTTCGGCGACAGTGGGCTTGACGTTGCCTGTCTTCTCCTGTCGCCAGATTGACGCCAGGTGATGACCTCGGTGAATTCCATTGGCGACAACGTACATCATCCTATGTCAATCTGCGACAGTACCGGCATCAAGAGAAGTCTTCAATTGTCTTAATTTGTCGTGACCACGCGGGTGGTGGTAGGTTGACTTTGGTTGTCGTAGGTTGTCGCCTGTGTGGTCGAAGGTTGTCGTATGTGTTGTCGTGGTTGTCGTAGGTGTGGTCATAGGTGGACGTCCCAAGTTGCGAAGAATTGTGTCGCCGGTTGGCGTAGCTTGATGTTGACTTGGTGGTAGTTAGTCATAGACATTGTCGTAGGGTGGGTCCATTTCGGCATCCCACTACGACTGTGACGGTCGCTGGCAGTCGCCTGAAAAATCGCCTAAATGGGACAAAGGCACTTCAATTTCACTAGTTCTGGCTATGGTTGCAACTGCTTCTGCTGATTGATCATATCTCCCACTCTTATTCACTGATATTGATATGTGATTAGCCACTGAGACCCTGCACACACACTTTCATTATAAGATGTACCATCTGTACCTCGTGTCTTTGTTATCTTACTACGTAAGTTAACTCCTAAGAGAAGCTTTGTAATTGATAAATCCATGCGGCCCCAGCTTTTCAATGTACATATTCCTTCACAACACAACATAATGTGAACATGGTTCTTGGTCATTAATCGCCATGGTTCTTCTCTTCTGCACTGTCCTTCAGAGTGTTATTTCTCCATATGTCAATTTATATTCAGGAAGACCATTCTACAAATCTTAACCAAGCAAGATCTGAAAAGGGCACAAAAGCAGTTTAATATTTCTAGTAGTCATTTAACTTGAGAATGTGGGGTTAGGCCGATCGGTTAATAGTTGACAGGAAATGCTGCTGTTAAAAACTGAACTTGTTGATGTGAAATTGAACTTGTTGATGTGAAACCTATACCAGTTGATGTGAAATTGCCAAAATCTGTCAAATGCCAGTTCAACACGAACAGTGGTGCTTGTGCTTCCACGTGCACATTGCTGTCATAAAGCAATGCGAAATTCTGCAAGCTGCAGGCAGAGCCCGGGCCAACATTATGGCTTTTTATTCTGCTCTCCTCTCTCCTCCTGGCTCAAACTGCCTTGACTGTTGCATTATTTGTGGCTTTTGTAGCCTCTGTTTACATATGTACACAAAACGAGATGCGCTGTGGCAGCTCCATGGTGATTAGTCTGGATTGCTGTCAGTTTTTATTCATCTCTGCCTGTGCTTACCAGCTGATTGCCCATGATTTGAGCCTGACCACGTATCCCTCAGTGCTTTGTTTTAAAGCTTTGATTCTGTGTTTTTTCTGTACAGTAATAACAAATTTCTATATTTTGCTCTTCAAGGGATATATCTCCAACAATAATCCACATTAAATACACGAGATTAACAATAAGAAAAAAACATTTTAGTGATGTCCTATTTTTGATTGCATCTGCTGGTCAGGGTGAGGTGGAAGTAGTAGTAGTGGTTTTGGTCCATTTAATAGTCTTGCTTCTTTGCTTTATACAGTATTTTTGGCAACCAAATAGACTACATACCCATATGCTTGGACTTTCTTCAAAATGTTTATTTTATTTTTTAACATAGAATTTTTATTCTGAGGTACATTGCCGGGTTTAAGGTACGACTCTAGACTCACAGCACTTTGAACATTAGCGTTTTCTCCATTGTGAAAGGAGGGCGGTATCAAAGAATGCGAGGTTCTGAGGATGATAACATGTTAGAATGTATTGAATGTATTTGTAAGGTGACCTTTACCACCCTTTTAACAAATCTGTGCTGCGCATTGATTATTCGTGCCTGGGAAAGCGGGCCGTCATGTGCAGTGCCCATTGGTGCTCATTGATTGGAGAGCGCTACTGGCTAGAATCAGATTCTGTTTCTCTGCTTTCCCAGCGGAGCACGTCGGTGATAAATGCTCCAGCATCGCCGTTCTGTTTTTTTTTTAACTTGCTGCCTGACCTAGCAATTTGTGATTTTTGCTTCAGTACCACAAAATAATTTCTCTCTCTTGCTGAGCTGCAAAATGACGACTTATTGTTACAAACATGCATACTCTTGTAGTGTGGCAGAAGGTTGTGAACTGGGAAGATTAATTCATTTTTCGAGTAACCCAAGGTTGCATGTGAATTCGCACCAACAATATCTGGAGCCTCAGCAGCAGCACTTTACTACACACAAGTACTACTCCTCTGCAACTCTGCCCGTATCCTCAACTAAACATAGAAGCAAGTTCACAAACTTGCGTGACAGTGTTAAGAAAAGCCCCACAAAAAGTACTGCTAAAGTGAAAGCAACCAGCGGCTTGTGGTCGGACAGTTCATGGTCAACTGGTTCCTTTGATAAGGTCAGTGTCTGTGGAACTGTTTGCTGATAATGTCAATGCAGTTATTAGTGTGTACGTCAAAGTGAAAGCCATAGAATAACAATTATGACAGTAGCCCCTGTTCAGTGGAATTGATCAGTTCTCATAAATGTCTAACTTCAGATATCTGGAAGATATTGCTGAATTCTACCGTTAATTATTATGTAACACACAAAGCTTATTTTTTTAGCTGTTTTTGTATTTATCTTGACTGATATCTGCAACCTTTAACACACCATGCTGTTGTCTTGAACCCAGCTGATATATTCAACATTCCCTTTTGCATTTTCATTTTATCAACACACCTCTTCCTCCCCCCCAAACCCTGTAAAGCGGGCACCTTTGCAAAATCCACTCAATTCAGACCTGTAGCTTCAAGCGCATGTATTCCTCCTTGTCATTCATTTTAGAAAGACGTAAGTCAATGGGTTATCTGACTTGCTCTGAGATAATATCCTGTAAAAGGGAAACCCTCCAAATATCTAATGCCAAATTTAAAGATACAAGTTATATGCAGTAACAAAAGAATGTGAATACACACACGTTTTGAACAATGAGAAGATTCTTAGCTCGGAACGCTTGCTTTCCTAAAGTCCACAACCATTTTCAAAATAACTTTGCTTGATTTCAAACACAATTTGTAAGTACATTTTTTCTTCAACTTCTACTTGCACTGCCCTATGCCCAGATTGATGCCTTTTTTGTCAAAAGTGTGAGTGGGCCGTTAGTTCCTCAACTAGGCTGGAATAAAGTAATGGGCATGACTATTTGTTTTCCTGCTATTTGCAGAAGCATAATGTCACAATGAGACCAACCAGGCCTGTACACATTGTGGTGCATGGGTAATTCTGTCATAATCTTGTTCATCATACACAATACATGGTGAATAAAAAGCTTGTAGGGAAATGGGTGGTTTGTGAATAGTAGCTAATCAACGGAATCAACATTGTATTCTTTGGTCCTGTGAAGTGAGAAAGTGATTGAAATGGATTTTGAGTTCTGGAAACATTTTTGTTGGAGCATTGTTTAAACTTGGGCTTTGCACTGGATATTTCTTGGCATGATGTCATTGGTATTGTTTTAAACAGCTTCATGATTCAATGTTGTAATAACCTTGACACTTATCATCATAATTGTTTTACATCGCATCACTTCTTGGTGACAGTTTATTGCCTTGTTAGCCTTGTATTTGAGGATGGATTATTTCCTCTTTTGGTATGCGTTTTGTTTTGCGCTTATAGAACAACAAATGATTTTGGTTAAAGGAGGTTGTTTTTGAATTTGATGGTGGTTTATATGTAACCATTTGTGAGATAAGGGCATTGCTGATGAGGCTCATCTTCATTGCCCCTGAACTTGCTGGTTTACAAAAGGGTCAGGCCAGAGTTGACCTGCTGGTGCCTGAGTTGTGAGTAGACATAACTTTTCCTGAAGGACATTGGTGGACTAGATGGCTTTTAAAGTAATCTGGCACTTTTATGGTCACTACTGTTACTGGTAGGAGATTTTCAATTCTAGATGTATTTCATTAGTTGAATTTCAGAATTCCCCCGCTGCTGCGAGATTTAAACTTCTGTCCCTAAACCAGTTGTACAGGATACTCATGCAGTTCTATTTTTCACACTTATTTATCTCTCATTCTTCAACTTGCATTAGCTGCCAGGTTCACAAATCATAATTTGTCCTGGCCAGTGGTTCAGCCGAGATTCAGTTTTCTTCCTGATGTTCAGCTCATAGAAAATAGAAACATAGAAAATAGGTGCAGGAGTAGGCCATTCGGACCTTCGAGCCTGCACCACCATTCAATATGATCATGGCTGATCATCCAAACTCAGTATCCTGTACCTGCCTTCTCTCCATACCCCCTGATCCCTCTAGCCACAAGGGCCATATCTAACTCCCTCTGAAATATAGTCAATGAACTGGCCTCAACTACCTTCTGTGGCAGAGAGTTCCAGAGACTCATGTTTGATTTCTGAGCCTACACGTGGAAACCCAGGAGTCCGACGTGAGTTTGAGGTCAGCTATCTCAAACTCATCTTAACAACTCACAATAGGTGAGTTGTTAAGATAACAACTCACCTATTGTGTAGGAATGAACTGCAGATGCTGGTTTTCACTAAAGATAGACTGGAGTTATTCATTCGGTCAGGCAGCAGCCTGTCCCGCTGAGTTAGTTGCATTACTGTTGGGCCTTTTCCTTGTGTTAGATTCAACCTGAGAAGATACCTTACCCACCAAAAAGCAGATCCAAATTGCAAAAATAAATCTTTCAACCCAAACGTTTCTGACAAAATTAGTTAGTTTAAATTTTATAGAGGACATCATCGCCAACTTGCAGTTTTTAATGTATTTTGTGGGCAGTTAATGTACAATTTATGTCAGTTGCATATATGGTTGAATAAAATGAGTTCTATAATTTTGTTGGAAGCCAGTAGAATTAGTTGGTATAAATGCAACAGATAAAACTGTCTCAGAAAAATGAGTGTCGAAAGGCATTTATAATTTGATTATGTTTTGCCAAGTAGTTTGGGGTAAATTTGGAATTTGCTGGCTGGCACATGCTTATGGCACATTGCTGCATTTATGTTCATCATAACATGTGTTTCACATGCTTGTCTCATTCTAGTTTTAGTTTTATTTATTATGGTGGGTTTTTGTTTGGTCATTGTTCTTAATTTGTTCAGTGTCCTAAGAGAGGTTCTAGTTTGATGCTTTCTTATTTAGATAAGCATCAGTCTGCAGACATGTTGATCGTCTGTTCAAATTTGTATTGTTCTCCATTGTCTATTCAAATGCTCAAATATAAATCTTGATTTAAATTTTAGGTTAGGGGCAGGCAGCAGCATTTGTTTAATAAAATGCCCACTCTTAGACTGTTTCAGTTCCACTTGAGTCACCTGGATTATCCTGGCATTTATCTATCATATTTGTTCACTTTATTATCCCAATAATCCCTTTATTATCCCTTTACAATTTAAAACAAACTTGTTTCCTTCTCCAAGTTCTGATGCTAAAACCAACCACAAACTTTAACTTTTTTTTCTCTCCACCAGTTGCTGTCTGATGTCTTTGATATTTTCAATGTTTTGTGTTTCTCTTTTAATTTCTAGCACCTGCAGATTTTGCTTTTGTCATCCACAAATCTGAGGTTATTCAGATGAAGATTAGTGATTTGTGTAGAACTGGGATGCGCTCATGATTTTTTTTTGTGTCTTTAATTCTCGTTATAAAGCTGTGGTTAAAACTTTTCACTGGGTTGAAAATAATTATTCAATAGGCCTGGACGGCATTGCATTACACCGTAGATGTGTTCTTCTCTGGACTGCTACTTGTGTGCATAATAGCTGATCTGTTTACATGGCAATTAGTCATTTGTCTTCAATCTTATACATTGTACATTTAGTGGGATACTATACAAATGCAATGTTCTTGATTGATTAAAACTAAACATCTACAGGGTTAATTGGAAGAAAATAAGAAAGAGAAAAGATAACCACATTCACTTGGACAAATACATAGCTTGATCAATGCTGATGTGTGATGGGTTGTTGACGAAGCACAAGCCCTAGACTCTATCATCTACGCAGTCTGCTCTGCTGGACTTCATTGATTCTAAGGCTGCAGAGTAGTTTTTCTAGAATTTATCATTATTATCAGGAGCCATTTTTGGAGTCTTTCGTTGTCCAGATTAATAATTTCACTCTGGTGAAGGTCAGAAATATTTTAAAAGGGTAGGTTTGACCATCTTTGGTTTTGACAGGCAACACAGCTCCTCTTGCCCCTTCCCCCCCAACTCCCAGATTTCCCCCCTTAACCTATTCACCATTGGAATTTCATTCCTGATTTGGGTGAGGAAGGCACACATGATCCTCTGTTCAACCCATGTAAATTGCAAGTGTGCGGGAACCATGTTTGTACACCAACAGGCCTAAGTCCTCTGGGGACAATTCCTGCACCCTCTCTCGTACATGCACCCTGGATAATTTAACACGTTGTTTGATCAGCTTTTGAGGTGTTGGGATGACTTTAAGTAAAATTGGAAAGAATTAACCATCAAATTATGTTTGCTGATGTAAAATTTCTTAAATGAATTATAATACAATTCTTGGTGCAATTTAAAAAAATCAGTGAAAAACAAATTAGCTGTCTGTCGTGAACACCCATTTTCCTTCAGTCTGAAGAAGGTCTTGACCCGAAACGTCGCCCATTCCTTCTCTCCGGAGATGCTGACTGAGTTACTCCAGCATTTTGTGTCTATCTTCGGTTTAAACCAGCAACTGCAGTTCCTCAGTGCCCACTTTTCTTGCTCCTTGGATTAATTCTTAGTTTTTTTCCTGTTTGTTTCCATATCAGCTTAATACTTGCAATCCAAACTAAAGTATTAATAGGAAGAATAGACTGACTAGAATAAAGATCATAAGGAAGATGCAGAAACGGGCACCAGTTCCCTTGAATGGAAATCCAACTGAAATATGAGTGGCTGGTAGACACAAAATGCTGGAGTAACTCAGCAGGACAGGCAGCATTTCTGGAGAGAAGGAATGGGTGATGTTTTGGGTCGAGACCCTTCTTCAGTGAAATATATGTGGGACCAGATGGGTGAATGACTGCTGGCTTGCTGTGATAGCCGATGCTGTGTGCAGCTGAAGCAATACCAGTGCAGGAATGCCAGTTCACCATTAATAATGTATTTTTGTGCATATTTAATGTTTCTTGCCAGTTTATATATGTGCCACATCTATTTTGAGGTTTGTATTGGTGCTGCCTTCAGATTCATTGCCTTTCAGGGTTAATAACTATTTATTAAGCAGCGTTTCATTTTCTAATATTACTGTTACTGTTTAATTTCCAAGCTTTTAATTTCTTAAATTATTCTGAAAATACTCAACATAATCATCTACTTAACACACTAACCATCTAATATTTGAAATTGAAAATGTATCACAGAGGACTTTCCTTTCTTTTGTACAATAACTTGAAGATGATTTGGTTTTTGTTGAAGTAAAAACCTAAGTGTAAATTGGTTAATATGTCAAATAACGAACATTGATGTATTTTAATACATTGAGAGAAATGGTCAAATCCCATTGCTTAAGATAACAATTGTTTAATTTTATATTTTAGTAGATATATTGAATTTTTGCTATATTGAATATTGAAAATCTTGCATATTTTTGGCAAAGAGTGGATCTAGTGGAAGATATTTGATTTTTTTGTGTGAATTTAAACTGGTACAGTGCAATCTCGATATAACACACCTTTGTATATCATATTTTGGAGATACTTTGACTACTAGCATCTCTTCCAATTCACATAATTTATTTCAACAGTATAAGATCAAAGTCTGTAGTCCTATATGGATGGATATATTAGTTTTAACTTTTTCCGATTGTATTGGATTTACAAAGAGAAATTAAAGGATTGGGCAGAATTATTGGTTCTAATGTGTGCAAAAGTGGAGTCATGAAGATTTAGTGTCTGCAGAACTCATCCCTCTATGAGTCAATGTCTGAAGACTTGTACCCAGTGAGAATTATATTGGAGTCTGAGACCTATACCTTAGAGAAGGGTTGGTATGCACCACTCATGTATGGTTAATATGTATGCATCTGATATAAATGGTTGAGTGAAATGGTTTGGCTCCAACAATCTTGAAGTGTTCTCTATGTTCAACTGCACCCCAGTTATTCCAGTGTAACAAGTAGACAATTAGAATGCAAGAGATTTTTGTTTACCAAAGTCCCTATGACAAAGCAGTTCAGGGAAAAGAGTAGTAGATGCTGAAACGGAATTGGCAGTTCATTGCTGGTGATCGTTGGAACTGTTCCACAAATTTTAGCTTAAAATTCAACAATTGTGATTGAGTGGCGATACTGGGAATGTGTATGTGTTTGTGTGTATATATATAATGATATATATATATATATATATATATATATATATATATATATATATATATATATATATATATATATATATATATATATATAATGATATATATACACACACACACACAAGTGCATTGATGAGGTTTTTTTCTGTTGGATGTGGGCATTGGGATATGGCACCATGCCTTGGAAATAGAAGTGCAGCTCTTTAGGGAAGGATTCCAAAATTAATGAAATGTTAGACGCAAGGAACTACAGGTGGTTTTACAATTACAAAAATGTCACATAGTGCTGGAGTAACTCAGCGGGTCAGGCAGCATCCATGTTCTCTGGAAATTTGTTTTAAATGAAATATTAGGTTTACAAGACCCTGGTACTAAAGATGTCCCCCAATAGCTGCCTTATATCCAGGTTGCACTGTAGTTACATAAATTGTTCAGAAGGAGAGAAACACTCTCATGTTTGACAGATAAACCTTGGTTTGTAGTTCATTTTTTTCCCCTTCAAAATTCTTGTTTATTATTTTCTCTGAATTTTTGAGTTTGCTATTAAGCAGTAAATTATGCAATTTATTATGCTATTAGGATTAAATGTGTTGCTATGCTGTTGTGCACCTTGAATTTGATCCCTTTGCTATTGTTTAGCAGATAGAGGCTACTCCTCCCTCTACTCCTGTAATCCCTGTGATCCCTGTTATGCCAGTCCCCGCTGAAGCCAGTGTCTTCTCGTCTGACAGTCAACAGGTTTTGTTACTTTTTCTTTTTTTCTTTTGAATGTTTTGATTATGTTGCTGTATATTTAAAACTTATTTTGTGCATTGTTTAGTCTTAATATTATGTTTTTTTAGATCACTGTATTTCTATGAAGAGTAATTAGAACCAAAGTGACAACTTTGGCTGAAAATTTAACACATCTAATCTTGAAGTTCACTTTTTTCCCCCTCCAGAATACTGACCTGCTAGTTTACTGGTTCTTTTCTAATGCATATTGCCCAACTTTTCCATTATTTAGTAAACTTCAGGGTTACACGCTGCCTGTACAATAATCTTCTGGCATGCATTATATATTTTATTCTCAAATTCAGTTTTTGTTGTTGTTTGATTTGACATTAAGTAATCTTTAAAACTGCACCAGTTCTATCCTCTCAAATCCTGTGAAAATAAGGTGTCACTTCACGTTTTCAATGTCAGGTTTATGTAGTACAATATCAGATTAATGGGGTGGATCATCTGGATGATAGTACAAATCTACATCGGCACAATTTTTTCCCACTTGCCAATCCAGAGATGTTTTGCAACTTCAATTATATTTATTACTTTGAAATAATTTCACTGAATATGTTTACGGATTCCCAA
Organism: Raja brachyura; assembly: GCA_963514005.1. The sequence continues at coordinate 12,699,194 of OY740794.1, read as the reverse complement.
GTCGAAGGGTGTTCTTTGGTTCTGGTTGCCTGCCTCAGGAATATGATGAGATGGTGCAATGATATAAATTAGTAGAATGACTCTGAAGTTTTATTTGAAAGTGTGTGATGGGAATGCAGAGATGTTTGCATAAATTGAGCAACTTCAACAACATGGAGAACGCAAAGATATGAATAAGTCATAGAGTTCTATAGTTTGGAACCAGACCCTTCATCAACTCAGCATGTTTATGCCAACCAAGTTGCTTATCTGAGCTAGTCCCTTTTGCTTGCGTTTGGCCTTTATCCCTCTAAATCTTTTCTATCCATATTTCTACCAAAATTTCTTTTAAATGTTGTAATTTCAGTTGCTTCTACCACTTTGTCAGCTAGTTCCACATATCCACCGCTGTTTGTGTAGAAAAAGTCGCCCTTCAGGTCCCCTTCAATCTTTCCCCTTAAATCTATGCCTTCCCGTTTTAGCCTCTCCTACCCTGAGGAAAGGACTGTGACCATTCACCTTGTTTATTCCCCTCATGATTTTATAGACCGGTACCTCTATTTAATATCCATTTGCCATTCCTTTGCCCATCTTTCCAGTTGATCACTATCCAATTGTAACCTTGGATACATTCTTTCCTGTTCACTATACCACCAATTTTACCACCAATCAGCAAACGCACTAATGATGACAATGCATTATCATCCAAATTGTTAATATAGATGATGAACCACAGTGGACCCAGCACCAATTCCCGCAGCACACCTCTAGTCACAACCTTGTGGGACAATCTCTCGTTTGATGCTCAGGCTTATGTTTTGAATTTCCTAGTTTATCTTGTTTGAATTTTATAGATCAGTTAGTTATGGAATTTGCTGCTTCAAACCCAGTAACTACTTCACTGAATATACATCAACACAGAAAGATTCATTTGGTGGAGAAATTGACATTAATTAGGAGGAACGACATTTTAATCCAGATACTTCAATCTTGGGGCTCCATGGCACAGATTAACTTGTTCTGGAAAATGAAAACGTGAACAGTAACAATTGCAACAGGCATTCAAGTTACACAGTTCTTAAAGCACTTTAAGTTCAGGGCAAAAGATCAAATTCCCTTTATTTTCTAAACACCGATCTTGATCTTTCCTTTTTTATATTTACTAAACCCTCAAAATAAACATTTCTCAAGGCTATCATTCATGATGTTAATTTGTCAAAACTCTTGGTTCCTTTGTGTTTCTTTTTACTTAATTTAGTTTTTTTGTTTTGTTCCTTGCCAAACTACATATTCCTTCTGCAAACAAGATCAGTTCCTTTCAGTGGTTTAGACTGTTGGGCTGCATGATCCCGTTTCTATGCTCTTGTGATTGATGATTCTGATCTTGGGTAAAGTATGTTTATCCATCACAAGACAATTAATGTTTTTCGGTTTTCACTCCCTTCCAATCATGTACAGTGCCCTCCATAATGTTTGGGACAAAGACCCATCATTTATTTATTTGCCTCTGTACTCCACAATTTGAGATTTGTAATAGAAAAAATCACATGTGGTTAAAGTGCACATTGTCAGATTTCAATAAAGGCCATTTTTACACATTTTGGTTTCACCATGTAGAAATTACTAGACTAAGTGAGACCCGTTGGGTACCATGTTCCCATAGGAGCGCTGGTTCCCCAACGCAATATTCCACCTCTCCACCAATTCCAATATTGGTGGCCAGTGGGGTGCTTTCTGGAGCGCTAGTATGGGCATTGTGCGCTGAAGAGACTGCTTTCCAGCGGGCTAGTATGGACATTGTGGCCAAATGGATTCTTGGGCTGGCGGCTCAGTCACTCAAGCCTGTTGAGCTGGCAGCTCAATCACTCACAGCTATTCCTTGAAATTCCATTTGAAGCCGGGTGCAAGGCCACCAAATGCAAGTGCAGTTTCATACCACTTCAAGCGGGGTGCAAGCTCACCAAATTCAAGTGTAGTTTCACGCCACTTCAAGAAGGGTGCAAGGCCACTAAAGACAGATTTGTGACCTCTCCATCCCCCATCTTGCAGAGACTGAGCCACACCCACATTTCCAGGTTTATAGTCCCTCCCCTCTCCCACCAGAAGGGGTGTGGCCCTCATGGCATTATTGATAGGAGAGAGAATCTCAACATTTTTAAAACACTAATAACTCTTTTATTTTTCATCGATGGGTCCTTGGCACCTGATGAGCGGAGGGGGATTCTGAGCAAGATGGCCAAAAATCACAGCCGTACGTGTTAGCATTTTTTCTAAAATCAATATACAGCGCAAACAGGAAGTGGTCAAGATTAGACTTTTAATTATATAAGAGGCAACACCAACCACTTTCCAATGAGGCACTTTCAAAGCAGAGGCACACCAACCACTTTCCAATGAGGCACTTTCAAAGCAGAGGCAACACAGAGGCATTTTCAAAGCAAAAAACACTGAGGCATTTTCAAACTACATTTTCAAACCACATTAAGGGCACTCACAGTTTAGTAGACATGTTCAGTGTTATTCACAGCTCAGACTGAGAGACGTGACCCTTTCACTCCCCCATCTTGCAGAGACTGACTAAGGCACTCAACCATTCCGGGTGCTATAGTCCCTCCGGAAGGGGCGTGGCCTTCAGGAGACAGAATCACAACTATTTTTAAACACTAATAACTAATAATTTTTCATCTATGGGAAAAATCCTATTGTCCTGCATAGCGGAGGGGGAGTCTGAGTAAGATGGACAAAAATCACAGCCGTATGTGGCAATGTTTTTTCTAAAATCAATTTACAGAACACCAGGAAGTGGTCAAAATCAGACTTTTAGTAATATAGACAGCAGTGTTTATACATAGTCCCCCCCATAATGTTTGGGACACATGGCGTCACAGGTGTTTGTAATTGCTCAGGTGTGTTTAATTGCCTCCTTAATCAGATATAAGAGAGTCTTTCCTCTAGTCTTTCCTCCAGTCTTTCCGTCACAGGAAAATGTTATTGCTGTTTATCAACATGAGAACCAAAGCTGTGCCAATGAAAGTCAATTAACCCATTATGCCAAGGAAGACCTCCACAGCTGATGACAGAAGAATTATTTCTATAATAAAGAAAAATCCCCAAACACCTGTGCGACAGATCAGAAACACTCTTCAGGAGTCAGGTGTGGATTAGTCAATTACCACTGTCCGCAGATGACTTCATGAACAGAAATACAGAGGCCACATGCAAGATACAAACCACTGGTTGGCTGCAAAAATAGGATGGCCACGTTTGTCAAGAAGTACTTAAAAGAGCAACCACTGTTCTGGAAAAAGGTCTTGTGGACAGATAAGACGAAGATTAACATATCTTTAACATAACATAGGTGTTATGGCCTAGGCATGAATGGCTGCTGAAGGTACTGGCTCACTTAATAACTTCATTGATCAGAATCAGAATAGTACTTTATTTGCAAGTATGCTTTGCAACATACCAAGAATTTCATTTCCCAAGTCAGTCATACAAATAAAAAGCAACAGAACACCCAAAACACATTTTAACATGAACATCCACCACAGTGACTCCTCCACATTCCTCACTGTGATGGAAGAGGAAATAAAGTTAATGTCTCTTCCCTTTGCTCTCCCGCGGACGGGGGCCTTGAGCCCTCCATTGACGGGATGATCATGACTCCCGTAGCCGGCAGCGTTTGGACCCTCCGCGCCGGCGATCGGAACCCGGGTTGGGTCTGGTCGAACCTTCCCAACTCCCGAGTGCGAGCTCTTGATGGTGAGTCCGCAGGCCACGTTGGGGCTCAAGGTTAGTCCAAGGATGCCTCCAGCTCCATCGATGGAAGGCCGCAGAGCGTCCAGAGAATCATTCGCATCTCCGGCAAGGTAAGAACCTGAAAAAAAGTTTGCCGATCCCCTCCTCCTCCCCCCCACATGAGACCAACCGGAGAACATTAAAACTTTTAACAGAAACTAAAATGATGAAAAAAACCCAACAGACTTCTGGCAGAGCTGCCATTCGTATGGCACCCCTGGTGGTACAACTGCTGATGGTAGTAGCATAATGAATTCTGAAGTGTATAGACACATCGTATCTGCTCAAGTTCAAACAAATGCCTCAAAACTCATTGGCCGGCGGTTTAGTTTTTCAAAGCTAAAAAATGGCCAATCATCTGATCTGAACCCAATTGAGCATGTCTTTTATATGCTGAAGAGAAAACTGAAGGGGACTGGCCCCCAAAACAAGCATAAGCTAAAGATGGCTGCAATACAGAACTGGCAGAGCATCGCAAGATAAGACACTCAGAAGACACTGATGATGTCCTTGAATTACAGACTTAAAGCAAAGGATATGCAACAAAATACTAAACATGACTACTTTAATTTGCATGTCATTGCTGTGTCCCAAACATTATGGTGCTCTGAAATGGGGGGACTATGTATAAGCACTGCTGTAATTTTGTACATGGTGAAACCAAAATGTATAAAAATGCTTTTATTAAAATCTGACAATGTGCACTTTAACCACATGTGATTTTTTTTTCTATTACAAATCTCAAATTGTGGAGCGCAGAGGTAAATAAATAAATGATGGGTCTTTGTCCTAAACATTATGGAGGGCACTGTACCTGTTTTTTCTGGATAAGAATGTATTTTCCCATGCAGGTGATCACAAAATCAAGCTAGTTTGACTATTTGTATTTCGTCCTTGCCAATGCTTATTTCCTGCCTTATCCATACAATCAGGATCAATCCTTGAGTAATTAATGATATGTAATCCAACGTGATGCCGTGGGTTTTCTCCGAGATCTTTGGTTTCCTCCGGCACTCTAAAGACGTACAGGTTTGTAGGTTAATTGACTTGGTATAAGTGTAAATTGTCCCTAGTGTGGGTAAGATAGTGTTAGTGTGCGGGGATCTCTGGTCGGCGCAGACTCGATGGGCTGAAGGGCCTGTTTCGCGTTGTATCTCTACACTAAACTGAACATTTTCCATTATTAGTTTACCTATTCTGCTGAGTTGCACCATTTGGTTATGGTTTATTTGGCTAGTAAATATTGAGTAAATATAGATTACAAATTGTAAAATTATCAGCTTCAAATGAACACTTTGTGATGCTGATCTTAAAAACATCATATTGTTTTGACCATTTTTTTAGCTACTTTACAGATGTAACATAATGAATAAATGCATTGCTATAAATATTAATTGCTCGTGGCCTAGAAAGGCAGAACAAAGAAGATTTAGCTGAATTATTAATGTATTAAAAAAATCCCATTTCTCAATGAAGGAACATAAATGAAAATGCATTCTTATCTTCAAAAGACCAAATGAATTATTTATGTTCAGTTTTTCAACAGGGATATATTTGCTCCAAGGAGTTTTTATTTTAACGGATTCCACCTCTTATTCACACAATATTCTCTCAACGATAGTGCAGATAGTTTTGGCATTTTGCAATCTTTATACAGTTTTACAAATTATGCCGTTTACTATTGCTCTCTTTTATATTTGCTTCTGAGGAAGCACTTTTGGTCCATTTAGTGCTCCTTTAGACTCAGTTCAAATCCAGTTCAATGCACGTAAATGACAAGAGAAGTTAAGGCATTTAAGGATGTAATCAAAGGGAAGGTCACAGTTGATTTGAAATTCTATTTGCCCTTCACCACAAAGAATTTATTGCAGAAAAATTGCCGAAAATCCACTGTATATTCACAGTAGGGGAAAATTCGACAGGATATCATATGCACATGTTTCGCACATGTGAATTAAAAGACAAGGAATATTTTGCAGGATGCTAAACTGGATTTTAAAGTAGTTATTCTTCAGAAAGCATAAAATGCATTAAAACTGTTCTGGGGCGTCTGTAAACGTGTTAACGGGAGGCATTTTAAATTCTATAGCAGATGTGTGAATTGATGCATTTTGATTCGAGCACAGTAACAAAGCTGTGCAGATATGAAGAGGGGTGGGTTTCTTGACTACTGGGCCATCGGGCTTTAAATAGCTTGAGGCGATTAAGCTATTTGGAGATTTAGAATATAAATGCAAAGAAGCAATGAATGCTCAAGCTTTGTGTGCAATATAAACAATATTGTGCAGAGTAATGATTCAAGATTATAAAACATTTAAACGTTTAATCTTTTGATAATATGGATTTTGGGACAATAGGAACATTTTCTTAAAATATTATGAAAGGATAAGATAGAGCTGTTTCCACGTTTGAAAGGGCAAGAATGAGGTTGGACAGATCAACTTAAACATGAGTTAGAACAGGAGAGTTCTTCACAGGTATGTCAAGCTATTGAGTTCATTACAAATGGTTAGTGGTTTCAAATTTATTGTGGATAAGTGGAAGAAGGGATATGGAAAGAGGTTGAATAAATGTAACTTGGAATATGCTTACATGGAAGGTGAGCCACTTCAACTCTTCCTCCCATTCCGAATTGGACCTTTCTGTCCTGGGCCTCCTCCATGGCCAGAGTGAGTCCCACCCCAAATTGGAGGAGCAGCACCTCCTATTTCGCATGGGTAGTTTACACCCCAGCGGTATGAACATTGACTTCTCCAATTTCAGGCAGTCCTTGCATTCTTCCTCCTTCCCCTCCCCTTCCCAGCCCTCCCACAGCCTACTGTCTCCGCCTCTTTCTTTCTTTTTCCCGCCCCCCCCCCCCCCCCCCACATCAGGCTGAAGAAGGATCTCGACCCGAAACGTCGCCTATTTCCTTCGCTCCATAGATGCTGCCTTACCCGCTGCGTTTCTCCAGCATTTTTCTCTACGTTCGATTTTTCCAGCATTTGGAGTTCTTTCTTAAACATGAAGGTCATGTGATCGTTTCTGAGGTGCAACTTTAAGCTCGTATCGTTAAGAAACGTAAGCTCTTCCCCATCGTTGCACTTTTGTAAAAATTCAGAAAATTCAGATTTTGCAAACTGAAGTACAATTAATGAGCCAGAATGACAGAATAACATTCTATTTCATAAGCAACTCGGCTATTTTTGTGTGGGAATGTCTGAAATGGATGGAGTGTTAAAATATTTTACATATTGATTTCCATTTTTAACATGATTTGTTATTCTAACATTGTAACCAGGTTGTCTTCATTTTTTAAAGGCGAATCCACCTCCGGTTGTGGTGAATACAGATAGTTTGGAGTCTCAACCATACGTAAGTTACATATTTTTAAAACTAGTTTGTGTCTGGATGATTTTAATTATCTTTCCAACCATATAGCAAGATTTGCTTTTTACGATTAAACGCCGTGTCATTGAAAATTGATATTCAAACTATTGGGATTGAGTGCAAGCAGACTGTTAGCAGTGGACAGACCTCTTGGCATTATTAAATACTGACATCTTGTTTCTACATTCCTGCTCCACGAGAATGAAAACTCTTGTATAACACAGCTCTAGTGGTCAACGTTTTCAGTTAAAGTTCATGATTTGTGAAGCGAGCAAGAAGTGAATGCAAAGCGATGGCTGAGTAAACTGGCGTTTCCATGGCGAAGTCAGTTTTTTAACATTAGTACTTTAAGATGCAGGTATAAAATTGCTTCATTTTAGATGATGCGCAAGTTAACAAGTTGAACCTATCTCTGCAGAACATGATTTGTTCCATAGCTGAAAGAAATTGTCCATCTCTTGTGGAGACAAATCATATTACATTACTCTCGCATTATAAGCAACTTGTATTATATAAAATATTCAGTAGTATTTACTATTTATAAAGTAGGAATTGTTATTTCAGTGCAGTATGTTGATTTGTTCACTTTAATTTGTTCACTTCATTTTAAAATGGGGGGTAGGGGGAGATTTACTAGGTACCTGAGGGGTATCGTTTTTATACAAAGGGTGCTGGGTGCATGGGACCCAGCTGGGAGCTGCCAGAGGAGATAGTTGAGGTATGTACTAATGCAACGTTTAAGAAACATTGAGATATGTATATGGATAGGATAGCTTTAGAGGGTCAAACTCAAGCGTGTGGGACTGATGTAGAAAGGGCATGATGGTTAGCTTGAGCAAGTACGGCCGAATGGCCTCTTTCCACACTGTATGACTGTGACGTTACAATTTTCGCAAGTCGATTTTTCTTCACTGTTGGATATCTTGGCAGTTGATTTATTTGAAAATAAATTATTTAGGGGAATTCTCCAAACTACTTCAGTCCTTTGGGCTGAGCTCATTTAATCAAAATATTTATCACCAGACATTTTAACTTCTCTTTGTGAGACATATTTTCAAATGTGATGAAATTAGTCCAATAATTATGTGTAACCTATATGTATTTGAATGATTGGCATAGAATTTAAAGGAATAATTTTGCTGACTCTTATACTTTCCTCAAACTTCTATTCTTTTCAACTGATGTTACAAGAATATACTATAGGTGACAGCTAATAATTTATACATTCTATATGATGAATAACTATATTCCTGGTAATTTGCCAGTCATCCTGTGCCATGTATTGTCATGGTATTCCAATTGTTATTGACACATTTGCAAATGTTCAGAAATTTCTAGCAATCACTCCTGTTAATATAACCAGATTGAATTACGGTTTTCGGTTGCATGCCCTGGACATTTAATTACTTCAAAGACACATATGTGTAAGATGCAACAGCCACAAGATATGATTCATAACACTCATCAGCTATTAATCAGTTATACATTGTCCGACGTATCTTTGCACCCATTGAATGATGAGCATTTAATGTGTCCTTTTAAAATCAGTAGCTTTTGCTGGGTCATTTCAACACCTAATTTGTTAATTTGCAACTTTCTTTGTACATATAATGAATGCCAATCTTACAGTAAGGAAATTGCCGTTCATTGCCTTCCAGTTGATTGATCAAATTTCTTTATCATGATAACTAGAAATCCAAATGCATGTTTAGAACATAGAATAATACACAGTAGTAAAGGAACAACCCATCCACCCACAATGTCCATGCAGAACATGTTTGCAAGTTAAATTAATCTTCACTGCCTACACATGATCCACACCCCCCCCCCCCATTCCCTCCATTTCCATATTGTATCTGTCCAAAAGCCTTTTAAACGCCACTATCATATCGCCTCTGCGACCACCATTATGCAGCTGAATAACTGGAGCAGATGAGCAGCTCCGATGGAGTTGGGCACAGTGTGGGATTGAATATGTTTGCGTGCATTCCAAAGATTGGGATAAATAAATGAAATTAGGAGGAACTCATATTTTAATTACCATTTTTCTGTCTGGTGGGTGAATCACTCAAAATGCTTGGACTAAGTAATTCTGGACAATCTTCCAAGGAGAAACCTACACTCTATCCTGTTGGTTGTGGATTCATGGGGTGGCCTGAAATAGTGCGTTAGTTTGTTATTGCTATTATTGGCTGTTTGACAAAATAATTTCCTCAGGGAAGGATTGGCTGATTAAATTGCCTAGTGAGATTTGACCTCTGCCATCATAAGGCACGAATCCACTCTTGAAACTCCCTTTACTGGAATGTTGTATTGACCAAATTGCAAAAGTTATATTTTCATTCATAAGCTTCATTCTTTAATAATTTCCTCGCATGTGCACATTGCTGAACGTCATGTCAAGTTTCATTGTCATATGTACCCCAAATGAAACAATGACATTCTTGCTGCAACATAATAGTCCTGTAAACACAACACTCATGGATAACATAAGCAAGAAAATCCAATACATTTAAAATCCCCCCCCCCCAATGTTATTGCAGAATGTCCAAACTCTTAAATGCAACCAATACAATTCATAGTTTAGTTAGTGTTTCAAGTGCCTAATGGTGTGAGTATCTTCTCATATCTAATATTTATTTATAGATGCTATTAAAAAGGTAGACAAAATTTCTGGAGAAACTCAGCGGGTGAGGCAGCATCTATGCAGCGAAGGAATAGGTGACGTGTCGGGTCTGAAGAAGGGTCTTGACCCGAAATGTCTCCTATTCCTTCGTTCCAGAGATGCTGCCTCACCCACTGAGTTTCTCCAGCATTTTTGTCTACCTTCCATTTTATTTTTAGTTCTTCCTTTTGGTTTTTCCACATCATATAATTAAGAAACTTGTAAACTTTGTTTGATTATAGCTCTGAACTGACAGCCAGATTGTTCTGACAGCCAGATATCATAATGAATCTCTCAGATGGGCCACAAATACTACAACTCTCACTGCTGTGAAGAAATGATCTTCACTGTAAAATTAAAATGTTCATGATTAAATAGCATTGTTTTCTCGTGTTCTCTTAGATTTTTTTTCTCTAATCTCCCTAGCATTCGAGCAAAGAGCTAAAAAATGGCAATATCAACATATAAACTTAAGTGATTTGAATAAAATTTTGTTAGGGTCTTGTCATGGGTGAACAGTGCCTGCCTCTCATGACACTTTTGATGGATTCTTTGTGACTCAAGTTCACTACAGTGACATCGGCTCTGCAGGGCATCTGGAACCTGTGTGGAGGATCCACATAATTAGATCGAAGAATCTTTACTGAAGTGTTCAGAGTCTGAACCGACATGACATTTAGCACATTTAATTGAAGACCAAATTGTGCTCATAAAGCCAAATGGTGAGCTTTAGAGAGGTGAAAAATATTTTGGAATATCAATTACTGTAATATTTCATTTTCACTAGTAGCTTAAAGCTGATGCATTGAACCTCTGAAAGTTAAGGGTGCATCCACACCTCTACAGGTTAAGGGTAAGAGTCCCTTCGCCCTGTGAAGAAACTCATTTTTAAAAGAAAAGTGGAACCTGAACAGTAACTTTCCAGAGTGCTTGCCAGAAGGTAGGTAGGTAGATAGATAGATAGATTTATCTAGTTAGTTAGTTAGTCGTCTGTCTCTGTCTCTGTCTCTGTCTCTGTCTCTGTCTCTGTCTCTGTCTCTGTCTCTGTCTCTGTCTCTGTGTCTGTCTCTGTCTCTGTCTCTGTCTCTGTCTCTGTCTCTGTCTCTGTGTCTGTCTGTTTCTCGTCCATACTGAATGGGTGGGAGCTGAAGGCTCACAGCAGGTGGTGAGATGGCGGGGAAAAATGGGAGCACACCGGGCCAAGTTGAATCAGTTGTCATCTCATTGAATGACAATACTAGTTCAAGGGACCAATTGGGGGGAGAGCAAAGATCATAGAGAGGAGCGGGTCAGCGGGCGATGGATAACAGGACAGCGGACGGTGCAGCTTACTCCTGTGTCAACGCGCATAACCTCAATTGGTACCTTGATCTCGCTGACACAGGAGTAAGCTCCACCGCCCACTGTCCTGTTATCCATCACCCGCTGACCCCCTCCGCTCTATGATCTTTGCTCTTGAGCTGGTCCCCTCACTGTCCGGTCTACATTGAAAGACACGGACCGGGCAGTGAATGCCATGCCGTGTCACCCAGCGCAGCAAGTGAGGCCATGTTCTGCTCCCGGCGGCAGAAGGAATTTAAGGAATGAAGGCCGCTTGCAGCCACCCGAGCTTCTTCCCTCCCCGGCACAATGCAGTGGCTCCGTGCCCCGAGTGCCGCAACAGCAGGTCATCGCTCCTGCCCGTGCTGGCTCGGGCCAGACTCCCCACACGCCCTGTCCTTTTACAGCCGCTTCCCACTTTACAGCCGCTTCCTATCAGCTGCCAGCAATGAAGGCTAGACTTGGCTATCGCTCAGTACAGCAACATCGTTCTTGATGTTGCGGTACTGAGGTATAGCCAAGTCTATCTTTCTTGGCTAACAACCTAACCGTCGGCCTCCAAGATGCAGGTACATTTTCGTACCTTATTTATGGGTAAAAAATAGCGTCTTCATTGCCGGGAAATACAGTAGTTAGATTTGTAGAGAAAACTCTAGCCAGTTTGCTTTATTCCAAACGAAGAGATATAAAGTGCTGAAGTGATTCAGTAGATCAGACTGCATCTCAGGAGAACATGGAGAGTTGATGTTTTGATTCGGGAACCTTCTTCAAACTGATTGGGAGGGGTAAAAGAAAGCTGGAGGAGAGGGAGGACAAATCCTGGCACATAATAGGCTGGCAAAGATGAGGAGGGTTATACGAGTGGTAGGCAGTTGGACAAAGCCAGAGATGAAAGTATGGAAGGTGTGAGACAAAAGAGTTGAAGAGTAGCAAATTATGAAGCTCAAGGAAGGAATATATGCGGAAGGAGAGGGGAAAAATCGGTGCAAATCCAGGTGGTGGCCGCAACACCTATCCTTATACCAGCTCCTTCGCCTCTATCCAGGGACGCCAGCAGTCCTTCCAGGTGAGATAGTTCATATGCACCTCGTCTAACCTCATCTACTGCATCCAATGTTCCTGATGTGGCCTCCTGTACATAGATGGGACCAAGTGTAGACTTGGCAAACACTTGCACGCCCTCTGACAAGGCCTGTGGGATCTCCTGGGTGCCAACCATTTTAACTCTCTTCTCATTCCTGCACTGACCTTTCAGTCCTGGGCCTATTATATACCAGGTTTTGTCCCCATCTCTTCCCCCCCCAACCTCCCCCCCCCCCCAGCTTTTGAAACTCTCTTCCCCCCCCCCCCCCCCAAAACAATGTCTGAAGAAGGGTCCAAACACAAAATGTCACCTATCCATGTTCTCCTGAGATGCTGCCTGCCCTGCTGAGTTATTCCAGCACTTTCTCCTTTTGTAAACCAGCATCAACAGTTTCCTGTTTCTACATTCTTGATTTTATCCAGGTTCCTCATCCGCAGCTGTGCAGCAAACAGAGCAGCTGCCTCACAGCTCCAGTGGCCTTGGTTCAATCCTGACCTCCTGTCATGACTGTGTGAATTTAACCCGTGGGACTCCTCCCAGTCATCCAGTATCCCCTCTCAACCCAAAGCCATGCAGGCTGGACAGTTAATTGGCTGCTGTAAATTGCCTCCAGTGTGGCAATGGGGAATTACAAGCGTGGGAATGGGGAATGGGAGGATCTGAGGGACGAGTGTGAGTGTGGGGGAGAATGAAAATGGAGCTTGTGAAGAAATGGTTGATTAATGGTCAGGGCAGATCTGTTTCAGTACTGTCACTGTATGACTGTCTGCAAGTGCATGATTGATAGCACTGTGGATTTTACTGATTGCACCCTTCTACATTCCACTGTTGAATTTTGATTAACATGTTTTATCCCTTTCTACTTTGAGAAACCATGCAAGAGATTTGTTTGTCTCTCCACAGCTGTGAAGTGTAGTTAAACAATCTCATTTTCACTTTCCCATCAATCTGATTGAAAACTGTTCTTATTTCATTTTGCTGTCAAATCAGATGGCAGCAAATGGCTCAGATATTTCCTCCGTGTCATGTGCTGAGAAAACTTTATTATGATTCTTTAAAGCTTTCCACGTGTAAAGCTAAATATATCTTGAAAAATTATGATTACATCTTGGGGAATGTTTAAAGTGATTGAATGGATTGCAGAGCGAATAAGATAAAGCCTATTTGGGCTTATCATAACTGCTTTATTCAACCTCCTCTTCATTAGGTCCACAGCTATGTAAGTTAAACTTTACCTACACATCCAAACACGTACAAGCGAGTTTGGTTTACCAAGGAAAGACTAAAAGTGCTGGAATAACTATCATAACCCTCTCAGTGAGTCAGACAGCATTCCTGGAGAACATGGATTGGTGATATTTTGGGTCAGGGCCCTTCTTCAGACAAAATGCATTCTGTAAATGTGGCGACACAATAATCAACAAATGCTGCAATCTGAAGCAAAACGCACAAGTGCCAGGGGAACTCAAAGGGTCAGGCAGCATCTGCAGAGGGAAATGGACATACAGTGTTTTGGATCATGACCATTCTTCAGATATCATTTAAATGTGATGAGACACTTTGTCTTCACTAACTTCTGGCACTGAGATGCAGACCTCTACCACCTTTAAGTTGAGATACATTTTCCTTTCCTCATGCAAAGCCCCTTCTCCCAATAACTTCCATATTTTAAAAAAAAGTGCCGGAGTAACTCAGCAGGTCAGGCAGCATTGCTGGAGGACGTGGATAGGTAACGTTCTGGTCTGGAAGAGGTGTAAAAACGCACATCTCACTTTAATTTTGTGTTTCTTGTTGTGTTCTATGACTGAAGAAGGGTTTGTCTGAAGAAGGGTTTCGGCCCGAAACGTTGCCCATCTCCTTCGCTCCATAGATGCTGCTGCACCCGCTGAGTTTCTCCAGCATTTTGTGTACCCTGTGTTCTATGACTGTTGGCAGACCAAATTCCCTCCTGGGATAAATAGAGTTCTATCGTATCGAAACTTTTCAAATCCATTGAGGACTGCCAGTAGTTCGCTAAGACTATAATGTTTTGCTCTACATTTCCCACTGCCAAAGTGCTAATGTTATGTTCCTTTCCCAGTCAGTTTCAGAAAAGACGTTTTGTTGATTTTGCTTGTCCAATTCTCCTTTATTAATCTTTCCTCGTACTTAGATTTCCCGTTTCCTTGTTTTATGGACCACGTCTTGTTGGTTTATCCTTCTATTAAATGTGCTGTCACCAAGTTTCAATTTATATTCGCTGAAACCAGTTTGCAGCCAGCCAACAATGACAAACATTGTGCAATGCCATAAGTACTATTAACCTTTAACTGTACATTAATGTGCTAATGTCTCCTTTCGGTTGCTTCTGATAAATGAAAAGTAATTAGACCACATTGTAATTTGTCACTTGTTTTTTATTGGCATAAAATCTTGTGTATTTGCACTAGGCAAAAATTGCAGCTGTGACTTTCATTTGGCAAAATATTACATGAATAATCCTTCGGGAATTATGGATCGTGAAAGCCTGCAGATGGGTGAATTGTATGCAGGGAAATTACACATGAATAACTTTCATCAACTGGCATATTCATTATCTTTTTTTTTTTTTTAATATTTTTTTATTAGACGTAACCAATTTACAATGTTAAAACAAGTTTACAAACATCAGCTTAATTCGGTATTTATACAAATAACACATTGACAATTATCATCTATTTTTTTAGAAATAAAGACAGGAAGAAAATAGAGCAGTTGTAAATCAAAAAAGTTGTGATTAAATAATAATTTGATTATATATAAGAAAAGAGAAAAAAGGAAATAATTTTTTTTTTTTAAATAAATAAATAAATTAAAGAAAAAAAACCCACAAACAAACAAAAAGGTGAAAAAAGATTATATATATATATATAAATGAAAAACAAAATATATTGTAAATAAAACTATTTCAACTAATAATATCAATAGAGACATGCATATTAATCCTAGTTTGAAAATGAATTATTTTCTTCAAATCCCGTAGGGTACCCGTCGAGCCGTGATGCCAAGAACAGCTACTTCTCTAAATACTGTATATATGGAGACCATATCTGTTCGAAGGAATTATATTTGTCCAATAGGACAAATCTAATTCTTTCCAAATGTAACGTCTCCAACATCTCTGCTGTCCACATTTTAATTGTGGGGGATAATGTTCCCTTCCAAAATTTCAGTATAATTTTTTTCCCTATTATCAAACAATAATCAAAGAAATTTCTTTGATTTGCTGTTAGTACCAAATTTGAATCCGGAATTCCGAATATTACTAACTTTGGGTCTGGGTCCAGTTTAACTCTAAGAACTTCAGAAATAACTTTAAAAATTTCTGTCCAATAATAATTCAATTTAGGACATGTTACAAAACTATGTATTAAATTTGCTTCTAAATTCTTAAATTTATCACAAATAGAGGAAACATTAGGAAAGATACTATTTAATTTAGTTTTCGAATAATGTAATCTATGTAATCCTTTAAATTGTATCAATGTGTGTCTAGCATTTAACGAACACCGATGTATTCGTTGTAAACTTTCTTCCCAATTTTCTTTTGTTATAGATAATCCTATTTCATTTTCCCATGCTTGTCGATATGTTTCAGTTATTGGATTCTCCCTATCCAGGATAGTGTTATATATATAAGCTATTAATTTTTCTGTATTTGGGTGCAAGTTAAACAGTTCATCTAATAATCCTAGTTCTTTATTTTTATAATCTTATGTATTTGATTTAATATAATCTCTAATTTGTAAGTACCTAAACAAGTTATCTGAAGACAATCCGTAGATATCTTGTAACTCCTGAAATAAAAGAAATTTTCCTTTTCTATAAAGGTGCTCTATCCTTTTAATTCCTAAATTATCCCAATGTCTAAACCCCCCATCTAATATAGAGGGTTTAAATAATTGGTAGTCTAAGTGAGAGGTTATCTAAATGTAAAGTCTTAACTATTTGTTTCCAAATGCGTCTATTATTATAAATTATAGGGTTGTCCCTATAAATTTTTTTTTGTACTTCCTTTGGCGCAAAGAGAATCGAGCCTACGTTGAAAGGTAAACAATCTTCTTTTTCCATCTTTAACCACATTGGTTCATGATCCATATTTACCCACCAGAAATTCATATTCTTAATCTGGACTGCCCAGAAATAATATAAGAAATTTGGGAGTGCTAATCTTCCATTTATCTTAGATTTACATAAATTTTTTTACTTATTCTATGATTTTTATAGTCCCAGATAAAACAATTAACAATATTATCATTTTTTTTAAAAAAAGTTTTCGAGAGGAAAAAAGGAATAGCTTGAAACAAATGTAACAATTGTGGTAAAAAACCCATTTTTATAGCATTTATTCTACCAATCATAGATATAGGAAGTGTTTTCCAATATAAAATATTTTTTCTAAGTTTATCTAATAGTTGGGGATAATTAGATTTAATTAATGAGTTATATGATTTTGATACGTTGATTCCTAAATATTTAAATTTATCTGTAACTATTTTTAGTGGATATTGTTGTAGTATATTTAAATTTATTCCAGTTATAGGCATAATATCACTTTTGTTCCAATTAATCCTATATCCAGAAAATGTACTAAATTTAGTTATAACATTAAACAGCTTAGGAATACTAATTTCCGGTTTTGTAATATAAATCAAAACATCATCTGCATATAAAGATATTTTATTAGTTGTTGTATCAGTATTATAACCATATATTTCAGGTTCCGATCTAATTCTTTCCGCCAAAGGCTCTATCACCAAAGCAAATAATAAAGGCGATAACGGACATCCCTGTCTACATCCCCGAAAAAGCTTAAATTTAGCTGATAATATTTGATTAGTTATTATTCTTGCAGTAGGATTCGAATATAGAATTCTTACCCATTTACAAAATCTATCCCCCAATTGAAACTTTTCCATTATATTAAATAAATGTGACCATTCCACCTGATCGAATGCTTTTTCTGCGTCTAACGATATCACCGCTAATTCTGTATCCCATACTCTTTTTGAATATATAATATTAAATAAGCGTCTGAGATTATGGGATGAATAACGTTTAGGAATAAAACCTGTTTGATCGTAATGTATTAATTTAGAGATCACCAGACTTAATCTCCGAGATAAAACTTTAGTTAATATTTTTTGGTCTGTGTTTAAAAGAGCAATCGCTCTGTATGATCCAGGATCTTCCAAATCCTTGTCTACCTTAGGAATAAGTGTAATTGTGGATTCATTTAAAGATTCTGGTAATTTTCCTTGTTCATATGCATATCTATACACTGTGTGTAATCTTGGGGAAATCAGATCTTGAAATTTCTTATAAAATTCTGCACTCAGGCCATCAGGGCCCGCAGCTTTTTCATTCTTTAACGAACCAATTGATTCTTCAATATCTTTTACAGATATTTCAGCATTTAACAAGTGTCTACCTTCCTGATCTAAACTATTAATTTGACATTCTTGTAGGAATGTTTCCATTCCATCTGTTTGTCCTGTTAATTTCGATGAATAAAGATTTTCATAATATTGTAGAAATCTGTCATTAATGTCTTTTGGTATAGTCAATATATTTCCATGCTCAGATCTAATTCTATGTATCATTTTTTCATCATCTAGTTTTCTGAGTTGTCGTGCCAACAATTTTTGTGGTTTGTCTCCGAATTCAAAATGCACTTGTTTGGTTTGTTGAAAAAGTTTAATGACTTGGTTAGAATATATTTTATTTAGTCTATATTTTAATATTGCAATTTTATTACTTAACACTCATTATTCATTATTCATTATCTTATAACTAAAAATTTGAAGACCTATAAACTCTAGATCTGAAGTACAATGAAGTTCCACAGTTCACCTTTTTCTTGTGACCCTTTCTTTAAGTATTCACAATATAAACCAATCAATTTAACCAGAATCCTAATGACAGTTTTGCCCCATTAAACTGAATAATTTCAGGCTAACTGAAGGGACCTCATATATTCTGCTTGGGTAGCTTACAACCAAATGGTGTGAACATTAAATTCTCCAATTTTAGGTAATAACCAAGCTCCTCACCCCCACTCTCCCCCCCCCCCCCCCCCCCCCCATCCTGTGTTCGCACCTGGAATCGCAACTCTTCAAATCTTTTGTCTCACATCTTCTGTCTTTTCATCTCTGATCATGGTCCATCTAACTGCCTATCAAAAACTCCCCACATCTATGACTTGCCAGGCTTTGCCCCGCCTCTCTGCTCGTCTGGTTTTCTTCTCCCCGTCCCCCATTGTCCGAAAACCACAATAGGTCTGAAGACTGATCCCAAACCAAAATGTCACCTGTCCATGTTCTCCAGAGATGCTGCCTAACCCGCTAAGTTACTCCAACACTTTGTGTCCATTTTTTAAAACCAGCATATTCAATTCCTTGTTTCTGTATTAAACCGAAGCGTAAAGCATTTTAGTTTCTCATAATATAACTTGAGTACCTGACATCACGTTTTACTTGTATCTTTGGGACTTTTGCAGGTCAACGGTACTGATACAGACTATGAATATGAAGAAATCACGCTGGAGAGGGTAAGGGAGCTATGCTTTCTTTCATAATTGGGTATTTTCAGTTTAGAGGCATGTTCATGTAAAATTCAATGAATTTGAAGTAAATAGGATGTATTTCAAACTTCCATTTCTTTGATAATCATCTAATGCATGCAAGCTGCTAATCAATCTCCACTGGTAACTGTTGGCCTAAATCACCATAGCTAAATGATCTTCATGTGAGCATTAAGGGTATACCAACTGATCATCTATTATTCGTCTATCTACAAAATCATGTACAATTTGAATACTCATAGTTGCAAACATAAAATTTGAGAGCAATATTTGCAACACAAAATATCTACCATGATTTGACCTAATATTTAGTGCAAGTAATGATTTGATTCTTTGCATTTGATTTACAGCAACAAGATAGTTTTTATTGTTGTGTTAAGGGCCTGTCCCACTTGGGCGTCATTTGCGCGTCACGCAGATGGCGCGCGAAGATTTTGTACATACCAAAATCCTGGGGCGCCAGTCGCGACAGCGTGTCACTGCCTACGTCACCACGCACCATCCGCGCATCAATTGCACGGCACAACGCGCGCGTTGTGACGTGTAAATGATGACGCGTAAATTACTCGCAAGTGGGACAGGTAAACACATTGATTGATTGCAGAATTTTGCTGTGCTTTGTCAAACTGATATGCGAACTTTGCACCAGGGGATTAGTAATTGATATTACTGTATCCTTGTAGAATCATTCTGTAATTACCTGAAAATCTTTCAACAGCTGTAATTATTTAATAGGCTTGTATCTCAACAGCATCCTTTCCCATTTTCCAATTAAGAAAAGTTGTCACGCAGATGTACAATTAATGTCTATTATGTTCTTTAACGTGTTTGGATATCCAAGTTGTATAATTTGCTTCTATCAAGTTAAGTACATTTGTGCATATATGACAAATTGTCATATGTGAAAATACAGTGAGGTTAGTTACAATGAAAATCTAGCCTGCAGCAGCATCACAGGCACATTGACAAACACATAAAAACAAAATATAAATAAATTCCATCTTTTTGCAATACAGTAAAAAGCAAAAAGTGCAAAAAAGTCAAGATATCTGCAAAACGCAATTAAACAAAAACGAGTCGATACAAGTGCAAGAGGTGCTCCATGGTGTTCCATTGTCACAATAGGATTAGGGTAGTGCAGGTTGTTCAAGGACATGATACGTGGGAAAGAGCCGTTCCTGATCCTGGTTTTGTGTCACTTCAGGCTTCTATATCTTCTGCCTGGTGGATGTGACATGCCTGTATGCTTATTCTTTCTTGAAAGATTCTTTCTGTTGTGAGATGCTGAAAATCATGAAAAAGAATGCTCAATTTTAATTTGTTTGCCAAGTTCCTCTCCAAGGACATGAATGAAGCCCTTGTTTTTATTTAACCATGATAATTATTAAGCAAATTAAAATGAATTCCTAAATCTCCAGATTGGTAGTCCCATATCAGTTGGCACCTTACCAGCCATCCTCATCAGATATTTTGTCACATAATAACCAAATAAATTGTTAAAGAAGGAACTGCAGATGCTGGAGAATCGAGGGTTACAAAAAAGCTGGAGAAACTCAGCGGGTGCAGCAGCATCCAAGGAGTGAAGGAGATAGGCGACGTTTCTATCGCCTATCTCCTTCGCTCCTTAGATGCTGCTGCACCTGCTGAGTTTCTCCAGCTTTTTGTGTAACCAAATAAATTGCTTCAGCAAGAATTATTTCAACATGGAGTCTTTCATTCTGAAATCGAGGAAGGAGATCCTTGCTGATTTTCAGAGGGTTGGATCTAAGCACTGCTCTTTATCCAAGCTGTTACTTCAAGATGCTTCGATTAAACGATAAATCTGCTTAATATTCACATCAAGCTTTCGAAAATTATCTGCACATTATGGAAACATTTTTAATTGCATACAAGCTTGACGACAGAGAAGCTGAATTTCATGTAGATATTACAAAATAAGTAATGGATTGGCAGTAATTCCAGGAACGTTGTAGACAAAAATGGCAGAGCTTCTTAACAAAACTTTTAACAGAACTATTCAGCCACTATTCCCGGTGGACAAAGGTCTCATTTCAAAATTGCTACAGTAATATGTCATAAATTACTCAGTACTTCAGTTAATTTGGTGTAAGTTTATAATCTTAAATGGCCTCTTAGCCAACATTTTATGTGCGATCTTTGCCCAGCCAACTCTATGTATACCAATGACAATCAGTTCTCAATAAAACTCGGCCTTTCTTAATTCATGGGAGATTTAGTAATTTAATTGGTGCCAGTGAAATTGCCTACTGAAGACAGTGTTATTTCCTTCAACACGCAAAATGTGTTGGGACCTGTACATTTCGCTCTACCATCCCATGTAATTCATGTGGACTCAGTTTGCCATTTGAAATGAATATACTGAACCATTTTGAGACAGATTTTTTAAAATCATAACTTAGTTGGTTTGAATTAATATTTTTGACATTGCAGAATAATTTATCTACAATTTCTTTGTCAAATATTTGGATTCAAAAATCTGTTCACTCTTCTTAAATGTAGCAGTGTAATTAACGAGCATGACCTCCAATGCTGAATTAACTACTATTTCTATTGGAGGAGAAAGCCAAATTAGTTAGATTTTCCGCCTGAAATACTGAGCCTCCTAAATGAACATTTAAATAATTCTGACCACCAATTCTGGTAGAATGATTTATCAAAATGTTGTGTTGAAATACACTTCACGCTATGTCATGTGGTAGGGAAATGAAATAATGTGAGAATTTGTAACAGTAGAAATCTACCAATAAATGAACCCTAATATTGTATTTGGTCAATTATGGTCCCAGTTGGAAATTGTCATGGTTTGTTGGCCAGCAGTACAAGTCTTGGGGAAAAAATATATTTTAAAGTACTTCATAAGATCCATAAGATCAGGGGAAAAACGATTACCTTTTTGAACAATGTAGCGTTGTTCTAGCACCAGTAGCAGAAAAGCAATTAACATAGGAACAAATAACATTTTAATTCTATCGACAAGGAATTTTAATTCAGAGGCTAATGATCTGAAGAATTTAGTTCAAATCCCACCAATCACAGGAGAATCTAAACTAAATGAAATTGCTGTAATTAACTGGAGTTGTGGAGTAAAAACATAATATTGGTCATGGGAACAACTGGACTGTTATTAAAACTCATCTGATTCTTGGTCATCCTTTGAAGAATGATGCCTGCCTCTATCCAGTTAGCTGCACATCTGACTCTCCTGCAGATTTTCTGGAATGCTGTTGATACTTAACAGTTCCTTGGTATGCCTTTGCTACCCAACTTTAGCCTTGGCATTAGATTCTGATGCAGCAATTGTGCAATCTTCTTGGTCATTTCTGTAGAGTATATGTTCTACCTGAATTGTAATTAAATCATAATCATCAAAATCATACTTTATTAGCTAAGTATGTTTTTCAACATATGAGGAATTTGATTTGCCATACACTCATACCAATAAAAAGCAACAAGACACACAAAATACATTTTAACATAAACCTCTACCGCAGTGAGTCCTCCACATTCCTCACTGTAATAGAAGGCAAAAAAAAAGTTCAATCTCTTCCCTTCGTCGGGGGCCTTGAGCCTTCCGTTGACGGGACTATCTTGGCTCCCGTTGCCGGCGGTTTGGCCCTCCGCGTCGGTGCGATCAAGCTCTCACACCGGGGTGGATCTCAACTCTCCGCGCCAGGCGATCGGACTCCGGGTCAGAGCTTCCCGACATCAGTCTCTACCTGAGTGAGAGCTCCTTGATGTTGAAATCCGCATGTTGGATGTTGGAGCTTCGATCCCAGGCAAGGATTTGCAGGCTCCGATGGCAAGTCCGCGGTGGGGCTCAAAGTCAGTCTCAAGCAAGGCTGCCAGCTCCATGATGTTAGTCCGGAAAAATATGACATCTCTGGCAAGTTTAGAGATTGGAAAAAAAAGTTTCTCCCCCCCCCCATCCCCCACATTAAACAAACCAGGGGACGTTAACACATACTTTTTAAAACAAACTAAAAATAAGAAAAAAGATGAAAAGACAGACAGATTGTTGGCGAGGCTGCCCTCACTGACTGCGCCAAAGTGCAGCCTGGAAGAGAAAAACCCACAAGAGATGTTGCATGGTGATAGGCCATTTGGTGGAAATGAGCCGAGCAGTTCTAAACTTTGAATCAAGATCTGCGATATTTCATAACATGAGATCCTACAAACGAAGAAGCTTCTTCTTATTATTACCATTGTTCCTCGATGGTGACTATTCCAACATAGTCAGTGTTTGGGTGAGGTCTCTAATGGCCTTCATTAGAGTTAGCTTGAGAGCACCCACCAGTGGCAAAGTTGACCCCATTCTGAAAGAACAATGAAGCACCTTTGCCAAATGGAATGCACTATTTCAGAAATGTAATTCAGACTAAATTCTAGTTTGACGTTGTACTCCAAAGCATTACAGGTATTGATTCAATATTTGGAATTTCAAGGATCACTATCATCAACTAGATGCCATTTAAGGAGTAATACATTCTGAGCTTTCCAGCTACACCCAGCTCCCATGAATAAAAAGTGATACGAAATGTTTTAAATATATGCATTGACTCTGGGACATTAAATTTGTAGAAATTTGTTTTTGGTCAAATCCCTTTCATTAGGACTGTGCATTGACTATATAAAAAGATCATTGTCCTGAAATCTTAGCAGTTTCACTGACAACAGCTGCTGTCTGACTTGTTCAGTATTTCCAGCATGTTTCTATTTAAATTATGTGAAAAAAAATGAAACCTTTACTTTCCAGATTTCTCCCATGTGTTCAGCACACAATTTTTATACTTTATTTTCAAAATGTTCTCTTGCACAGGGGAATTCTGGCCTCGGATTCAGCATTGCAGGTGGCACTGATAATCCACATATTGGTGACGATCCAAGTATATTCATTACAAAAATCATTGCAGGAGGTGCAGCTGCACAGGATGGAAGATTGCGGTATGTCTCATTGGGATGCATTGCTTCTTGCATAACAAACGTTCATCGATCAAGTGTGTTTCTGAGAGCGCATGAATGGACGTACAAAAATATTATCACCAGCTTCCACATCTGTTGTTGAGATGTTCCCTGCTTTGTGGTTTAAAAAACCCATCAGATAATGATTGTAAATGGAGCCACAAGAATTCATTATGCAAAGGCTTAATTGTAATTGTAAATTACTTGAAC
The DNA here is from genome assembly GCA_963514005.1 of Raja brachyura. The sequence goes on along the minus strand of OY740794.1, from coordinate 12,675,188 downwards.
AACAGTGAATATAGTCTTTAGAAAGGATACGCACGTATGCATTTCCTTACTTCTACTTAAATACTTTAAAAAATAATAATTGTCAACGATTAGGAATGTCTGGAAGACCTATAAATGTATCACATAGCAGAGGATGAATTTCTGCACGCTACTAACTTGAAAATAACCTTTGCAATCACATTTCAACATGGGGACTCATTTCATGTGACACTGTCCGTGTATTTTTTGTGATCTCAGTTGAACAAAAGGAACGTGTTTTTGAAGAATATTATATTTTGCATTGTATTATTTAATATGCATTCCTTTATAAAACTGTCTGTTGTCTGGCCAGTGAGAGCATGGCCAGAAGTACTCCCACATCTGTAGCAAGAGAATGAGATTCTGTTTTATTGCAATATTGACAAACAACATCTAGTTTGCATCCCTTTTGGGGCAGGAAAATGTAATTGAGGTTCTTGCCTACAAATCCAGTCTTTGTTGGATTGACATGCCAGTTGAGATAGATCGGTGGAGAAATTGATAGATTTGGCTATCATTGTGCTCGTCACTAAAAATCTGATCAAAAGGCACTGAAGACAATAAAAAACAATGTAGTAGCCATCTCAAGAGAACTGGAATATTAGGGTGTGGATGGTGAGGTTTAAATGTATGGACTTTTTATCGGACCTCATTTGGAGTATGTTATTCAGCGCTGAGCACTGCTTATCAAGATGGCTATTATTGTTAGTGGTGTGCAGAGCAGATTTACCAGACCTATAGAAGGATTCATGTAGGAAGGAACTGCAGATGCTGGTTTGCACAGAAGATAGACACAAATGCTGGACTAACCAGCGGTTCAAGCAGCATCTCTGGGGAAAAGAAATGGTGGCCAAGTCTCCCCTTCCCCTGACTTTCAGTCTGAAGAAGGGTCTCAACCCAATTCCTTCTCTCCAGAGATGCTGCCTGTCCTGTTGAATTACTCCAGCGTTTTGTCCATTTTCTAATGAAGGCTTTAATGTTTTAAAGGCGTTTTTTGTTCCTTTTCAGTCTAGCAAATTGAGGGATGATCTAATTGAAGACATTAAAAGAGTATTAAAATCAAAAGAAATACTATTTCAAAATATAAATGCTTTCCATCAACTTTGCGTAATACTTCTTGCTTAAGTCCTCACAAACTCCTCAGGATTCCTTCCTGTCTGATTGTAATCTGACAACAGTCCCACTGATGTAATAGAAATTGAGGTGACCATCTCCCAATCTTCAAATCAGGACTAAGTATAGATTTTATCTCTGGAGTTTAAATGATCGTTACATTTTATTACGGAGTGCTCTAATATCATCTCACATTTTGCTCTTTATTGAGAACACGTTCATATACTCTCCCTTAAATGTTATGGCGAAAGTTCACAGCTCAATGTGAAGATTTACAGTTGCCATTTTTAGAACATTTCCTTATCTCCCTGGAGGTTATTTCTTTGAATGATGCTATTTATCTTAACCTAAGTCTAAATGAACTTGAATGATTAATATCAGTGTTAAATATATTGCATCTATCGTTTCATCTTGTGATTCCTGGGAATAGAGGAGTTGGGTTATAAATGAGCAAGATGGGAGCCAGCTGTTGAGTTTGTCCACCTTTTCAAGTTTTGCTATTTCATATTTGATATGTTAATGGTGAATTGACCACTTTTACCAGAAGGATAGCATCTTCTATTTATCCTCTATTTATCATTTATACTCATTAAAGATTGAACTTTAATTAAAATTTGAACTTTAATGACAGCTTGAGAACATGTAATGATTCGAGAATTAAATATTACAAGTTTACAAAGTTGAACACCTCAATGCTTGAATCATTTAAGTACTAATTACTGGATCATACAGAGCTCTATAAGCATAGTATTATTACATTATATCCACGGGAAGAGTCAGGGGCTTGCCATTCAGCCCATCTTATCTGTTCCAGTTCTCTATCAAAGTAACTTGGTAGATCTAGCTCTTAGCCCCTTTCCCATTGCCTATTAAGAAGGAACTGCAGATGCTGGAAAATCGAAGGTAGACAAAAATGCTGGAGAAACCTATTTTTCCACACCATATATTTATCCAATTTTCTTTTGGAACCCACAATGGAACCTGCCTCCTCCACATCTGTAAGTAAACATTCTAGATTCTAATTGCATCCTCTAGTCCACGACTCCTGCTACCATTAGGAATGGTCCCCCATTATCAACATTGTCCTGGTCCATTGTTATTTGGTGTACTTTAATTACATCTCTCCTCATTCTTTTGTTTTAAAGAAGAGTCCCAGCCTCTCTCATCGTTCCCCGTAACTGTGGTCTCTCATCCCAGGCATCAGTTTTGGAAATGTTTGCTGGGCCTCACTGATGCCTTCAGTTGAGGCTGTCCAGTCTTTTATCAAGATTCAGCCTGACTTCACTTCTTTGAGACTCAGTGTGTTATTTTTTTATAAAGCCTTACTAAACAGTTTCTCTACAGGTCTCAACACTTTCAATGACTTGGGTAGACAAAAATGCTGGAGAAACTCAGCGGATGAGGCAGCATCTATGGACCGAAGGAAATGGGCAACGTTTCGGGTCGAAACCCTTCTTCAGACTGATATGGGGGGGGGGGGGGGGGGGCGGCGGGAAGAAGAAAGGAAGAGATGGAGCCAGTGGGCTGAGGGAGAGCTGAGAAGGGGAGGAGAAAGTAAGGACTACCTGAAATTAGAGAAATCAATGTTCATACCACTGGGGTGCAAACTGTCCAAGCGAAATATGAGGTGCTGCTCCTCCAATTTACGGTGGTCCTCACTCTGGCCATGGAGGAGGCCCAGGACAGAAAGGTCGGATTCGGAATGGGTGGGGGAGTTGAAGTGCTGAGATACCGGGAGATCAGGTTGGTTATTGCGAACCGAGCGGAGGTGTTCAGCGAAGTGACCCGAAATGTTGCTTATTTCCTTCGCTCCATAGATGATGCCTCACCTGCTGAGTTTCTCCAGCATTTTTGTCTACCTTCGATTTTCCAGCATTTGCAGTTCCTTCTTAAACTTTCAATGATTTGTTTGTCCATACCTCATAGTTGAAATTGGTCTTCAGCAGTGGTCAAAGAGGAAATTGAGTATGGCATAAAAAAACTCATGATTTATACATACACTTTCCATTTGTCTTCCTGGCAAAGATCAATTTAATTCCCTGAATTTGTTTTTCTATCGTGTTAATGTATTTCTATTGATTTATTTACCACTGGGCCTTCTGTACAAGACAAGCTAACAACGTACAGGAAATTGTTCTAGTCTTGGAAACAATGACAATTGGCTGAAAGATGTCCACAAAAAAAATCTTTGAATTATTTTAAAATTCCAGCACTTGCTCCATCATCAATGGGTGCATTATTCCAGAATATCTAGTCACAATGCTGACTTTTCCTTAATGATTCAGTATTTGTGCTTCTTCCTTTAATTTTAAACAATACCTAACAAATGTTCTCCCCTCTTCATTTTTTTTTCTTTCACTATTTATTTCTGCCACAAAAAAAAGAGCCATGAGGCATTTGAAAGAGTTACTGGTTGTTAAAGTTTTATTCACAATATTTTTTAAAAGAAAACTGTATGATGTCTAACTTGCAGCTTGTTTCAGTGTGTGATTTTTAAATATTCTAGGGTGAATGACTGCATCCTTCGAGTAAATGATGTCGATGTAAGGGAAGTAACACACAGCAAAGCAGTAGAAGCTTTAAAAGAGGCCGGATCGATTGTGAGATTATATGTGCGGAGAAGGAAACCAGTCACAGAAAAAATCTTAGAGATAAAACTAGTTAAAGGGCCAAAAGGTAGGTTCTGCATTAAAAAATAAATCAGTTCAATAAACTTTAAACATGTTCTCCACAAAGTCTGAAATATTTGTCATTGTTCATCAATTACCTCTGGTTCTCGATCCTCCTTTCATTGAAGTAATTTCCCATTTGTGGGTGTGAAGCTGCATAGTTACAGCAATCCAGTATAGATTCCCACAGATGAGGAATCTGTGCTGCAAGTATATGCAATGTACAGTTCTGGTTGAGCCTTGTAAACCTGCAGAACATTTGACAACTGATTACATCTGAGTTGGTTGGAGAGTCAAGGTTTGTTTCCTCAGGATGTGAAGATTCAGAAAAATAATTCAAATACTAAAGACATTTAATGTGACGCTTGAAATACAATGTGACTACTGATATGTTCAAGGTTCAAGTAATTCCAACTGAGAATAGGTTCAAGAGAAGAATATGACATGAAAGTTTGCTGGACTGACTTTTTTGATTTTCCATTTTTCTTTCACTTATTATCAAAATCTATGGCACCTTCCCAATAATGTTTTCCAATAAACTTTGGTTTGACAATATAACATTTTCCTTGATTGACTGCTGGACCTCATGCTATACTTGAATAAATACTTGAATAACTGTGGTAATTCTCGAATTATTACAGATTATTGAGTAGTGAAGCCACTGGTGATGATGCGTGCATTTATCTAATTGGTTGGCATGTGGCGCAGCGGCATTGACCTAGGTTCAATCCTTTCCTCTGATGCTGTCTTAGTGGAGTTTGCGCATTCTCTTTGGAACCATCAGGTTTTTCCATTTCCTACCACTTTTCAAAGACATCCAGATCGGTCGGTTAAATTACCCCTAATGTGCAGGTGAGTGATGGAATCTGATGGGGCCAGGTTTAGAGTTAATGATATTAGTGTGGATGAGTAGTATGTTTCATGGTTGGTGCTAATTCATTTGACTGAATGACTTGTTTTGTTAAGTCAACACTTACCATCAAGCAGCCCTTCTCTACTAAAGATTCTCTCCACAAGAACTTGTTAGAAACATTTTGTACTTAATAATATAGGAATAATGATTTTATGCCAATGAAAGTAAAAATGGAAGGTGATTAATAAATTGTGTATTTATAAGCACATTTGTCACCATTCGTGGGAAATGTTAAGTTCATAAAGTAGATGGTTGGGCAATGATCATGTTGGAGCTGTTGATCTGTGCCATACAAGCTTAAGAAATGTCATGTGGCTGTTTGGGTAATATCTCTTCTACCAAGAAAAAAAATATTTTGGTTGATTTGAAATATGATTTTTCTTTCTACCAAAGGTCTTGGTTTCAGTATAGCTGGAGGTGTCGGAAACCAGCACATTCCTGGAGATAACAGCATCTATGTAACCAAAATTATTGAAGGAGGGGCTGCACATAAAGATGGCCGGTTGCAGATAGGAGATAAAATTCTGGCAGTAAGTTTTCTGTATTATTTCTATATCAATTGTAAAGGAAAAAAATTGGTCAGAAAAAATTTGGCGTCGGGTCAGAATTTGTTTAAATGCTTGGATCACAAATTACTGACATTGTTTTGCTACCTTAAGCAATTGCAGATCAAAATAATGAATAATAAGATGTGGAAAGCACTTAACTACACATGAAAATCAAAACTGAACCAAACCCGTGGATGGTTAATGGACAGAAATGGTCAGTTCTGATACACACAGTGATTCAGTTTGAAGTCGCTTTTTTCTGTCTATCTGCATCAGAACTGGCTCCGTTTTTCTCTCCATTTGTACAGCGTGGGTGGCTGGGTGTGTTCCACAACCCTACTACGAGTAACACTTAACACAGAAGCGCAATCTGCCTCCAACTATCACATTTACTCATTTTCCCACCCAATAACAGGCATTCCATTTGTTCTTGTCATTTATTCAAATGAAACTATCATATTTTCTCCCTTTCCCAGAGTGGTCTCTGACCTGAAACTTTAACTGTTCCGTTTTCCACAGATGCTGTCTGTCTTGAGTATTTCTAGCATTTTTACCTGCTTTATCTTTTTTCCATTGGCTTAATGAACCCATTCAAAAGATTGGGTTGCCATTCACATGCTAACACTTCCTGGTGCAAAGCTGCTAGTTCGATACGAACTGCACCCAGCCCAAGCCCTCGTTTGCCTGGGCTCATTTGCAGAGTCTGTCGGTGGAGTGAAGTGTCAGTTAGTCTAGCGTTTGTCCTCCATCAGGCAAAGTCTGCCTTTCATCTCGCACACATTGAAGCACAAATTATATCCTGCTATCAGTCAGCACAATTCAAGTCAATAATGTGCAAGGAAAGTGCAAGATTTTTGAATAAATAGGGTAAAGGCAGAGTATTTCACCCAGAGTAGGGGAATCGAGGGCATGTAGGTTTAAGGTGAGAGGGGAAAGATTTAATAGGAACCTGCGAGACAACTTTTTCACACAGTGGGTGATGGGTATATAGAACTGCCTGCCAGAGTAGGCAGTTGAGGCAGGTACAATAACAACATTTAAAAGGCATTTGGACAGGTACATGGATAGAAAAAGTTAAGAGGGATATGGGGAAAACGTGGGTAGACTGGGCTGGTGTAGATGCGGCATCTTGTCTGGCGTGGGCAAGTTAAGCTGAAGGGCCTGTTTACGTGCTGTATGACTGTGACTCTATAACAATTTTAAATTATAGGACGTTTGCATAAAACAAAAGAGATAAATTACTCACCTGCTTTCTGAAACGCAGATCTAGGGAGAGCATTCAGTTCACATTAATTTATGTGTGATTTTCCCAGAGGGAAATAGAGACCTGAAAATGATGATTTTTGATTGTGATTTTTGGATTATATGGTTAATGTTTCACCTTGAGCTGGTTGTCAATTGCATTGTTTTGGGTCTGGAATAATAATGAAAGAACAGTAACATTATTTCAACACTGAACAACTGGAACTTGACAGTTATTACTGGAGAAAATTCCAATTTCCAGATAATGGATTATGCCCTGTTCCTCAATGTTTGTAAAGTATTAATTGGAATAGCTGTAAATATAATTTTGTTAAAAGATGATTTTCATTTGAACTATTGATGGAACTCAATCAATACATTAAACTTCCTTTGAATTCTCATTGTGATTCTTATTGTTCAAGATCCATTTGGCATAGGTAGACAAAGATTTATAGCATTGCAGTGTTTGCTACAGTGCATGACAGCGATGGTAGCAGTAAAACCTTTATTCCCTCAAAGTGCTTAGACCTCTAATTTATTCAGATTTTGACCATCCAATTTACTGCTTCAGGTTACACTCTGCTGTTTCTCAGAAGTTTTAAAGTAAAAGTGAAGCAATGTTCATTGTATAATTGGCCCATTTATCTAAGGATGTCGGTAGAGCTTGACAAAGAGACTGGAACCAATAAAAAGAGCTGACTAATGCTCTCTACTTCAGATGAGATCGATTCCTCTGGCAATACCTAATTTTCTCCTTTCCTGAAATGAATGTTCCATATCCATCCGAATCACAAATTAGAAGTAGAACAATCACCTTCCAAATATTGCCGCTGCTCTTTCCTCGTCCATGTAATTAAAATTTGGATCAAATCTCAGTACAGCAAGTGACCCCAGCTATTTACAATATACATTAATGATTTGGACGAGGGAATTGAATGCAACATCTCCAAATTTGCAGATGACACCAAGCTGGGGGGTATAGTTAGGTGTGAGGAGGATGCCAGGAGGCTGCAGGGTGATTTGGATAGGCTGAGTGAATGGGCAGATGCATGGCAGATGCAGTATAATGTGGATAAATGTGAGGTTATCCACTTTGGTGGCAAAAACATGAGGGTAGACTATTTGAATGGTGGCAGATTAGGAAAAGGGGAGATGCAACGAGACCTGGGTGTCATGGTACACCAGTCATTGAAAGTAGGCATGCAGGTGCAGCAGGCAGTGAAGAAAGCGAATGGTATGATAGCATTCATAGCGAAAGGATTTGAGTATAGGAGCAGGGAGGCTCTACTGCAGTTGTACAGGGTTTTGGTGAGACCACACCTGGAGTATTGCGTACAGTTTTGGTCTCCAAATCTGAGGAAAGACATTCTTGCCATAGAGGGGGTTCAGAGAAGGTTCACCAGACTGATTCCTGGGATGTCGGGACTTTCATATGAAGAAAGACTGGATAGACTCGGCTTGTACTCACTGGAATTTAGAAGATTGAGGGGGGGATCTTATAGAAACTTACAAAATTCTTAAGGGGTTGGACAACCGAGATGCAGGAAGATTGTTCCCGATGTTGGGGGAATCCAGAACAAGGGGTCACAGTCTAAGGATAAGGGGGAATTCCTTTAGGACTGAGATGAGGAAAACATTCTTTACACAGAGAATGGTGAGTCTCTGTAATTCATTGGAAAGGTCATTGAGGCCAGTTCATTGGCTATATTCAAGAGGGAGTTGGATGTGACTCTTGAGGCTAAAGGGATCACGGGGAATGGAGAGAAGGCAGGTACGGGATACTGAGTTGGATGATCAGCCATGATCGTATTGAATGGCGGTGCAGGCTTGAAGGACCGAATGGCCTACTCCTGCACCTATTTTTCTATGTTTCTATGAGTAGAGGCCCTCTGAAAATGTACAGACTTGCTGAGAAGTGTTTGGGAAGTTGAAGAATATATTGGTCATTCTTTGTTTCCTAGCACAAACATTGTGGGAGGTTCACCGGCCGATAAATCAATTTGTCCTGTGTTGATCTACTGCATCTGGGTGATTTAATAAGTGGTGTAAATAGTAATTGCGGCAAAATTGATTGTTTTCCCATTCAATCAAACTAATTTGATGTAGGGATCAGTGGATTGGAGAAACCTTGAGTGGGAAGGCAATGGGATCACATATCTTCACTCTCTGTTCAATCTTCTCCAATGTCTGTTCATCAAGCCCTTCAGTATTCAATCAAAGGATGCAACTTGTTTATTTTAAGCTATTGGGGTGCAGAGGTAAACATTGAAAACCAACACCTTTCAATCTCCATTTTAAAATTTTAAAATCTCCATCTTTTTATTTTTTGCATTGCAGTTGTCCACATTATAAAAGATAAGTTGTGCACATTAAGTCAATTATAAAAGATGAAATAGCGACGCATTTGGATAGCAGCATCAGGATCGGTACGAGAGCATGGATTTACGTAGGGGAAATCATGCTTGACTAATCTTCTGGCGTTTTTTGAGGATATAACTGGGAAAATGGACAAGGGAGAGCCAGTGGATGTTGTGTACCTGGAATATCAGAAAGCATTTGATGAGATCCCACATAGGAGATTAGTGGGCAAAATTAGAGCACATGGTATTGGGGGTAGAGTGCTGACATGGATAGAGAAGTGGTTGGCAGGCAAGAAACAAAGAGCAGGGATTAACGGGTCCCTTTCAGAATGGCAGGCAGTGACTACTGGGGTACTGCAAGGCTCGGTGCTGGGACCACAGCTATTTACAATATAAATGATTTAGATGAAGGGATTGAAAGTAACATTAGCAAATTTGCAGATGACACAAAGCTGGGTGGCAGTGTGAACTGTGAGGGGGATGCAGGGTGACTTGGACAGGTTGGGTGAGTGGGCAAATGCATGGCAGATGCAGTTTAATGTGGATAAAGGTGAAGTTATACACTTTGGTGGCAAAAACAGGAAGGCAGATTATTATCTAAATGGTGTCAAGATGGGAAAAGGGGAAGTACAATGGGATCTGGGGTTCCTTGTTCATCGGTCTCTGAAAGTACACATGCAGGTACAGCAGGCAGTGAAGAAAGCGAATGGCATGTTGGCCTTCATAACAAGAGGAGTTGAGTATAGGAGCAAAGAGGTCCTTCTGTAGTTGTACATGGCCCTAGTGAGACCACACCTGGAGTATTGTGTGCAGTTCTGGTCTCCAAATTTGAGGAAGGACATTCTTCCTATTGAGGGAGAGCAGCATAGGTTCGCAAGGTTAATTCCTGGGATGGCGATCATATGTTGACAGAATGGAGCGGCTGGGCTTGTATACTCTGGAATTGAGAAGGGGGATGTTATTGAAACATATAAGATTATTAAGGGTTTAGACATGCTAGAGGCAGGAAACATGTTCCCGATGTTGGGGGAGTCCAGAACCAGGGGCCATAATTTAAGAATGAGGGGTAAGCCATTTAGAACGGAGATGAGGACATACTTTTTCACACAGAGTGTTGTGAGTCTGTGGAATTCTCTGCCTCAGAGGGTGGTGGAGGCCAGTTCTCTGGATGTTTTCAAGAGAGAATTAGATAGAACTCTAAAAGATAGCAGAGTCAAGGGATATGGGGAGAAGGCAGGAACGGGTCCAGATAGGGGATGATCAGCCATGATCACAATGAATGGCGGTGCTGGCTCGAAGGGCCAAATGGCCTACTCCTGCACCTACTGTCTATTTTTAGATTTATGGAGCTTTCCTAGAATTGTTCAGTATAAATCGGAGTGGGTAGTTAAACCACGACAACCGACAAAATGGATTCAAGTGAGCAAGTTGCTGAAAACATTTCAGCATTGGCTCAGCAAAATTGCTGGATATCACTTTGGATGTTTTAAAACTTCAAACATCATTTATGCTATAAATTAATGCCTCGGTAGGTTATTAATGGATAGTAATTAAGCTGTACAATAGACACATATTTCAGTAGTTTCTACTGACAGCAGGACAGCAGGATCACAGCCGGAGGCAATTGAAGATGGTGCATCTCAGCTCCTAGATTATTAGGGAACACAGTGGTGGAGCAGTGGCAGTCCAGAACTCTGGATTAACTAATGATCACATTGAATGGCGGTGCTGGCTGTCCATTGTCTGAGGCCTATCCTGAGGCCTTTCTGCATCCTCTACACAGTCAACAATGTTGCCTCGCTTTATATCATCAGCATATTTGGATGTATCGCACACGATCATCTCATCTACAGCACCAATCTCTGCTGCATCTTACTAGTCATTGAATTCCAACGCCTAAATGACCTATTTATTCTTATTGTTTTCTGTCTGAAATGCATTTTCATTACATTACCTCCAATGTTTTGCCCTTCAGTTTTATTTAATAACTCTCTCATGACACAAGACTTTCTGAAACTGGTTCACTCTTGTCTATTCTGCTGTCTGCATGCAGCCTTGGAAAATTCCTAACAATTTTGTCCAAAGTGATTTCTCTTTCATAAATCCACACTTCCCAATCCTATTGTAAATTTTTAAGTGAACTGTTAACGATTACCATGTTAATCGTCTCTGGCAATTTCCCACACTAACCTTCGATTGAGTAGTCTACACAGCCTGTTTTTCCTTACCCTCTATGGTCAAACAGGTAGAGTTACATTTACCACCTTCCAAATTGTGGGAACCACTTTGAAATCTATGAAATTTGAGAGATGCCATCCAGTGCATCTACTATTTCCATCGTTGCCATCTTCAAAACTCTAGCATGTAAATCATCAAGTCCTAACGCTTGATTACCTTCCAGTCCTTTTACTTTCTACAGGACTCTTCTTTAACTAATACTACTTCCTGGCATTCATGGTCCAGTCTTACTTTGTCGTTCTACTGTTTGTGATTGTCTAATGTTCTGGTAGGTTTTCTGTGCCTTCCCGTCAAACTGTCAGAAAATGTGTTCAATTTCTCTTTTACCATTTAATTTCACCTTTCTCAGACTGTCAGGGTAATATTCACTGATCTTTTCCTTTTTACATTTATATTTAGAATGCATTTTAATGTTACTTGCTGCTAGCCAACTTTAATTTTCTATTTTCCCTTATCAATGCCTTGGTCTACCTTCGCTGGATTCTAAAAATGTCTCAATCCTTAAGCTTACTATCAAAGCGCATTGAACTCCTTTACATGTTTCTGATTACAGATAATTAAAAAAATACGAAAAAGGGTTTTCAGTTTTTTTTTAAACTCTTAAATTCACTTCAGATTATTCGGACTGGAGTTGTGTGAGAGGTGGTGTGCCTTGGGAATCATTGCTGGGCCCATTGCTGTTTGTGGTTCATATTAATGATTTAAATGAAAATGTATAGGCATGATTAGTAAATCTGTGGATGACACTAATGCGGATGGTATTATAGATAGCAAAGATGGTTATCAAAAATTACAGCAAGATCTTGATTGGTTGGGCAAGTAGGCTGAGGAGTGGTTAATGGAGTTGAATGCAAATAAGTGTGAGGTGTTGTATTTTGGGAAACCAAACCAGGGCAGGACCTTCACATTGAATGGCAGACCCCTTGGGAGTGTTGTAGAGCAGAAGGATCAAGGAGTGCAGGTTCATGGCAGGCACGTACCGTGAGTAATTACTCAGGGTAGGCACTCAGTCCGCTTTAAAAAAAAAATTAAACCGCGCATGCGCAGATTGTTCTCTCCGTTAAATAAATAAATAAATAAAAACAGTGACATTTCAATTTGCTCTTCCGAGGCTTCCTAGACCAATTGGGGGAACAGTTCCTTTCACAGCGTGTGGAGAGTCTGTGCCAGGGGTAAAGTTGTAGGGAGGGCATGAGTGTTGAGAAGGAGGGTGCCGGGGATACTGCCAGTAACTCACGCACCGCTACCGCAGCTCTCCGGCGCGAAGCCATGCACTGTAGCTGGGGATAGAAGCAGCTCGGGGAGCGGCCACCGGGACCCGACAGCAGAACTGGCCGCCACTTCTGGCAGTGCTTCAGCGCCTTCTGCCGGCCCGCTCACCTCTGGCAGTGCTCTCCGTCAGAACACCTGTCACCTGCCGTTTGCCAACTTCGCTCATGTCAGCGGCTTCCTGCAAATCCTTAAATTCCCACAGCCGAGTTACCTCAATCGCGCTGTCGGAATTTATGGGCATGAGTGAGTCCAGCGAACGGCAGGAGAGAAGTTTTTAGACGGAGAGCTGCCAGAGGTGAGCGGGAACGGGCAGAAGGAGCTAATGTGGTGGCTGGTTCCGCTGTTCGGCCCAGCAGCCGCTCAGCCACCCGAGCTACTTCTCTTTCTCCCCCCCCCGGCCTCAATGCGGTGGCATTGCACGTCTCCGTGCAAGGAGCGTCGCAAGTGACATTATCCCAATCCCCTCATTCATAACATTCCATTTGTGCCCTTCCCGCAACTTTACCCCGGGCCAGACTCCCCAAATGCTTGGAAAGGAGCTCTCCCCCCACCCCCACACCCCGTGAAATACAGTATTTAAAAACATAAACACAAAATGTACTTACCCCATTATTAGTACACAAACTCCATTCTTCTCTCTTTGTTACATACACTTAAAATATTGACAAACCATATTTGAAAACCTCGCCAAGAAACTTGCGCTGCGCATGTGCAGTAGACTGATGCACATGCACAGTGCTGCAAAGGCAGAATTTCTGCTGCCTTCAGCCCCGCTTGAAAGTGGCGGCTTCAGGCAGCGCTGACGGCACGTGGGCTGCACAGACCTTCAAGGGATACAAGCGCTGCGGATAAAAGGCACGGAGAATTATGCCTACCTAAGAGATCGGTCTCTTAGATAGGCATAATTCTCCCATGCCTTTATTATTTATATTTAGTTATTACTATGTTATAATTTTTGTCAGGGTAGGCAGTGCCTACCTTGCCCACCCTGACGGCACGTGCCTGGTTCATGGTTCCTTGAAAGTGGGATCACAGCGCGATAGGGTGGTCATAAAGGCTTTTGATATATTGGCCTTCAGTCAGGGAATTCAGTATAGAAGTTGGGATGTTATGTTATATTTGTGTAAGACATTGGTGCGACCACACTGGGAGTTTTGGTCACCCTGCTATACGAAGGATGTTGTTCAGCTAGAAAGAGTGCAGAGAACATTTGTGAGGATGTTCCCAGGATTTGAGGGTTTAAGCTATAGGGAGAGTTTGGGTAGGCTAGGATTTTATATCTTGGAGCACAGGAGGCTGATGGGAGATCTTATGGAGGTGTATAAAATCACGAGGGGAATAGATTGGGTAGATGCACAATGTTTTAACCAGATGAGGAATCAAGAACCAGAGGACATAGTTTTAAGGTGTGAGGCGGAAGATTTAATAGGAGCCTGAGGGGCAATTTTTTTACCCAGAGAGTGGTGAGTATATGGAAAGAACTATCAGAGGATGTAGTTGAGGGAGGTGCTATAACAATATTTAAAATACCTTTAGACAGGCACTTAGATAGGAAAGTGTTAAAGAAGGAACTGCAGATGCTGGAGAATCGAGGGTTACACAAAAAGCTGGAGAAACTCAGCGGGTGCAGCAGCATTTAAGGAGTGATGGAGATAGGCGACGTTTCGGGTCGAGACCCTTCTTCCTTTTTTTGGTGAAGATGAGAGGATGGGGGCCTGGACAACGGAATGTGCGGAGCCGACGGAGAGTGTCTGAGGTGTCTTGAACATAGGTGGGGAGGGATTTAAGAAAGGGGGATAGGATGGAGTCAAGGTATGTGGAAATGTGTTCGGTGGGGCACGAACAGGCAGAGACAATGGGTCTGCCGGGGCAGTCGGGTTTGTGGATTTTGGGGAGAAGGTAAAATCGGGCTGTGCGGGCTGGGAAACGATGAGGTTGGAGGCTCGGGGGGGTAGGGAGCCGGAGTTAATGAAGCCGGTTATGGTGCTCGAGATGGTGGCCTGGTGCTCGTCAGTGGGGTCATGGTCCAGGGGTAAGTAGGAGGAGGTGTCCGAGAGTTGGCGCGTGGCCTCTGCTTTGTAGAGATCGACGCGCCAGACTACCACGGCACCTCCCTTGTCGGCGGGTTTGATAACCCAGTCTGGGTTGTTGCGGAGTGAGTCGATGGCAGTACGTTCGGAGGGGGAGAGATTGGAGTGAGACAGGGGAGTGGAGAAGTCGAGGCGGTTGATGTCCCGACGGCAGTTTTGTATAAATAGTTCTAAAGCTGGAGGGCCACGAGGGGGGGTCCACGAGGAGGGGGTACGTGGGAGACAGGAAAAGGGATCATCAGTGGGGGGCGAGGACTTGTTCCCGTGGAAAAACGCTGTGAGGCGGAGGCGACGGTAGAAAAGCTCCAAGTCGTGGTGGGCACGGAACTCATTGAGGTGGGGACGGAGGGGGACAAAGGTAAGACCTCTGCTGAGGACCGACCTTTCGGTGTCGGAGAGGGGGAGGTCCGGGGGGATGGTGAACACACGGCAGGGATGGGGGTTGTGGCTGGAGGAAGGCAGGTGAGTGGACTGAGGACGGGGTGTAGTGTGGTGGGGGGGTGGAGGGTGGCTGGAGGAAGGCAGGTGAGTGGACTGAGGACGGGGTGTAGTGTGGTGGGGGGGTGGAGGGTGGTTGTCAGGGGGTGGGGGGATATGGGGGCTGTGATGTGGGTGTGAAAGAGCGGGGGTTACATGGTAGGAGGGGGATGGGGAAGACCCAGTGGAATAGCCACTGAAGTCACCGGGGCTGGGGAGACGGGCACTAGGACCCAGTGCCGTTAGCAACAGAGAGGTGGGAGGAGTGAGCAACGTGGAGGCTTCAGGCCCGCTGCACAGTCCAGTCTGTAGGTGAGGCGACGGCTGCGGGCTGCTGGAGGGCGGTGGAGTGTCGCGGGTCGGCGGGCCCGAAGGTAGGAGTCTGCGGGCAGTGGAGTCGGGGTCGGCGGGCGATGCGTGGGTGGTCCCGGTGGGCGAGTGGTCGGTGGGGCAGCAAGGTTCAGCCCGCCCGGTGAGGCGGCGAGATGAGTGGGGTGCGGTGCGGCGGCCATGTTCGGGGGGCCCCGGTCCGGCGGCGATGCAAGGTGAGGCGGGTGCGGCGCCGATGCTCTGTAGGCCCGGTCCGGCGGCGATGCAAGGTGAGGCGGGTGCGGCTGTGGTCTTCGGCGGGCCCAGTACAACGGCGATGCTGGATGGGCCCGGTGCGGCGATGAGGGTGGGTGGTCCCGGCGGACGGCGAGGTTCGGCGGTCGCGTTGTGCTGGTGATGGGCGGTGGAACCAGGGAGGGTGAGATAAACAGAGTTACCGGGCAGGCAGCGGGGCTGGGCATCACCGGTAGGCAGGTGGAGGTCGGCGGCAGCATCGGCGTGAAGGTCGGCGAAGGCGGCGTCCTGGTGAGTCCTGGAGGTGCTCCTGGTGGCCAAGATGGCGTCGGGGGACTCAGGCCGGAGGCTCGGGCCAGAGTTGGGGCCCGGGGCCTGCGGGCGGTTGAGTCGGGGATTGTCGGTAGCTGGAACGGCCTGGAGGCGGGCTAACTTCAGGTCCTTGGTGGAGGTAAGATGGGACAGGAATTGCTGATTGAAGCGGTGGATCTTCCGGAGGATGTAGTGTAGTTGGGGTCCGTTGCAGGTCTGGGTGAGTGAGGCCCGAAGATTCGGGAGAGCCAATGCGAGGTCCTGCTGGTGCCGGCGCATTGCAACCAGGGTGGATCTTAATGCCCGGTTGGAGAATTGCACAGTGTGGCGGCGGATGGCCAGTCGATACCGATAGTCTGGCTGGGGTCCAAACTGGGAGGCAGGGAATTGGAGCTGGAATCCACGAGGTATGAGGTGTAGGCGCAGGCAGGCCCCGAGGAAGCAGATGTGGCTGTGGTATCGAGTCTGGGTGAGGATGTGGTCGTAGAGTTTGAGGGAAGGGGATATCACAGAGGATAGGAAAAGAAAGATAGGAAAGGTTTAGAGGGATATAGCCCAAATGTGGATAGGAAGGATTAATATAGATCAGGCCTTGGCAGGTTGAGCTGAACGGTCTATTTCCGTGCTGTATAACTGTATGACTCAATGAAAGAATAACAATTCTTAAAATAGATTAAACATTATAAGATTTTTTATAACAAATATTTTGCACTCCACAATCAAATGAAAGGGATGCTCTAGCTGAGAGGTCAGATGTGAATTGCATCTGACTTCTCTGGTCACTGCCACCTACCTCCAGCCCAGTGCTGGCATCTGATTTCAAACTCATGCCTGTCTTCATTCAGATTAGGAAGTGAGAAATAAATTACTGCACTTGTCTCCACCTTTCAAATGTCTCAACATAGATGTGGTAAGTTAGAGATGGGCCACGGGTAAAAGGAAAGAACATTTTGGCCAATAAAACTTGGTGAGGTTTTGTTTTGATCAAGTATGTTATTCTGTTCTGATATCCATTTAATTGACATATGATGTATACATGTAAATGTCTGTAAATGTACATTTATAGACTTTTTTCTCAGTAAACACCTATGATTTTAGCAGTAGATTACCATTTTAATGTGTAGGAAGGAACTGCAGATACTGATTTAAACTGATTTAAGATAGACACAAAAAGCTGGAGTATCTCGGCGGTATGCAGCATCTCTGGAGAGAAGGAATGGGTGACATTTCGTGTCAAGACCCTTTTCTTCAGAAATGAAGGGTCTCGACCCGAGACGTCGCCCATTCCTTCTCTCCAAAGATGCTGCCTGTCCCACTGAGTTGCTCCAGCTTTTTGTGTCTATCTTACTGTTTTCATGTACATATTAGCAATGTTGCCTTCTGCATTTTAGGTTAACACAGCCAGTCTAGATGAAGTTACCCATGAAGATGCAGTGACGGCTTTAAAAAACACAGCAGAAGTGGTATACTTGAAGGTCGCAAAGCCAACCAGCATGTACGTGCATGATGGGTATGCACCTCCAGACATCACCAATTGTAAGTATTTCTCAGTTCACTGATGGTGTGCAGTGATTTCAAGGCCGAAAATTAATT
This sequence comes from Raja brachyura, assembly GCA_963514005.1. Next base: position 12,657,779 of record OY740794.1, on the reverse strand, counting down.
CTTGAAAACTGTTTTTAAGTATTTAATATATGTATATGATTATGTAGATGAGTTGGATTAAAATATAGGTTGGGTAATTAGTAGGTTTGCAAATGACGCACAAATTGGCAGAGTTGTGGAAAGTGAAGAAGGTTGCCAAAAGATGCGTCAGGATGTGGATGAGTTGGAGATGTGGGCAGATAAATGACAGATGGATTTTAATCCAGAGTGATACGAGGTTGTTGTACTTTGGTGGTTCGAGGAAAATATATTGCATATGGATGGGCTCTTAAGAACGTTGATGTACAGAGGAATCTTGAGATGCAAATATATAGGGTGGTAATATGTGGCTTGCTTGCCATCAGTTACAGCGTTGAGTATAAAAGTTGGCATATCTGCTATAGCTGTACAAAATTTTGGCTCAGTCACATTTGGCATATCGTGTAATTATGTTACAGGAAGGATGTCGAGGCTTTGAAGAGAGTGATTGGATTGGAGAACATTAGCTCTGAGGAGTTGAAGAAACTTTAGTTTTAGAGACAGAGTATGGAAACGGGCCTTTCGGCCCACTGAGTCCACGCTGACCATTGATCACCGATTCAAACTAGCATTGTGTTGTCCCTGTTCATAACTTGGTGTTGTTGTTTTGTTTTCTCTGGAGCATTGGAGGCTGAAGGGTGACTTGATAGAAGTGTAAAAATTATGAGAGGGGTAAATAAAATATCAAATACTAGAGGGTGTAGATTTAAGATGAGAAGGGATAAAGTTTAAAAGAAATGAGCGAGGCAACATTTTCTACACAGTGTGGTAGATGCTCAGAGCACGCTGCTACGAGAGGTGATGGAAGCAGATGCCATTGTAATGTTTAAGAGGCATTTGGACAGGCAGGGGATGGAGGGGTATGGACTATGCACAAGCAGATGGAATTAGTTTAAAATGGCATCACGGATCACAAACTCGTGGGCCAAAGGGCCTCTGTGCTGTATGTAACGTGTAACGTGTTGACACTATGCGCATTGAGAGTGGAAAAAACTGCAGTTAATACAGGGCTCTCGCTTAACTTTTTTTCATCTGAGAGCCGGGCAACCATGACAGCTTTTTAGGTTGCCAAATGGCAGTTTAGGTGGTCATTTAAGACGGTTTGAATGACGCGTGCGATAATATGCTCGGACGAAGTGCGTAGTTACCAGTCAGAATTGCGCTCAATGAAGCATTCACATGTTATGTTCAAGAAAGAACTGCAGATGCTGGAAAATCGAAGGTAGACAAAAGTGCTGGAGAAACTCAGCTGGTGCAGCAGCATCTATGGAGCGAAGGAAATAGGCAACGTTTCACGGCGAAACCCATCAGGCTGAAGAAGGGTTTTGGCCCGAAACTATGCCTATTTCCTTCGCTCCATAGATGCTGCCGCATCCACTGAATTTCTCCAGCACTTTTGTCTACATTCACATATTATTTCTGCTTCAAATAACTCACAAACATATTCACCAATCAAGACATGATATATACCACAATGACATGCAGCAAAATTATAATACAATATCTCAACTCTTTTTACACATTGCAATTAATGCAATTTCTATTAGTTCTTTCCACTTCCAAACAAAAATGTGGTTGGATTATTCAGCAAATGATCAACCTGTGTCAATAAATCCTGGACCATGCACATTACAGACTGATGCAAGCATGTTTTCTGTGAAGGACCGAAAATTATCATGACATGGCCATAGCATGGGTCGTTATTGCTATTGGCACAGAAACACTCTGGCTTCCCACATAATTTATCCATAACAAAATATACAGGTTGCAAGGAAATTTCTAAAGGCATTTAATGATAATAGCTGTTAAAACCAACTATACCCGTCTGACAGGTTAAACATTACACTGACTGACAAGAGATGGCCAAAGGACATAACTGCAGTAAATGTTCTTTTGGTAATAGGTTTAAAGGTGTCAAAACAAATAATAACATTGTGAATTAAAACACATTTGATTGCATTCCGTTATCAAACATAGTCAATGTTCGCTCTGAAGACCATGAAGCACAATAGGGTCAGGGGGTGTGTGAATCAGTGCGGGGTGGATAGATGGCGGGGGGGGGGGGGGGGGGGTTTGAGAAGGCAATCGGTGCGGAATGGATGGATTGAGGCAGGTGAATTAGTACGAGTATGTAAAATTGTGAGGGGAGAGCACGGGTGATGTCAGTGGTGTTGAATGGGGGGATCAGTACGGGATGGATGGGGGGGGTTGGTACAGGATGAATGGGGGTGGACAAAAATGCTGGAGAAATTGAGCGGGTGAGGCAGCATCTATGGAGCTAAGGAAATAGGCAACGTTTCAGGTCGAGACCCTTCTTCAGACTGTTCCCCCCAATTCTGCTTGATGGATGGATGGGGGGTTTGGTGCAGGGTAAATGGAAGGTGGGTCAGTAGGGATGAAGGGGAGGATCAGTGCAGTATGAATGGGGGGGGGGAGAAGTGCAGGATGGATGGGAAGGGGAGTCAGTACAGGATGAATTGGGGGACCAGTGTAGGATGGATGGGGGGTGGCAGGAAAATCAATGCGAAGTGGGTAGGGTGATGAATAGATTTGGGGGGTAGATGGGGAGCGCAGGGGATGTCAGTGAGGACTGAATAGAGGAGGGAATGGGGATCAGTGCAGAATGGAGAGGAGGGGTCCCAGGATAAAAGGGGTAGAGGAGGGCGTACAAGAGAGAGGGGTGGGGGAAGAGGCAGAGGAGGTGGGGAGGGAGGAAGGTCAGCGCTCCTCGGACAACATCGTCCCGCTGCCTTGGCCGTCCCTGTCCAACGCCAAAGTGCCGCCGCCAAAGGGGGAGGCGGTTGGGAACTCGTCGCCACCGCCTCCCGTTCTCCGCCAGCCGACAGCAAGGTGCGGGGCCGAGCGGTGCAGCTGAAAGATCCTAGAGCTATAGGATCTTTGGTGCAGCTGCTTCAGATGGCGGAAGGAGACCTCCCTCTCCCTCGCTCCCTCTCCCTCCCTCCTCCCGGCCTCGGCGTGTGAGAGGGGTTGTTTTGAAAGCGCCGTTATCATGGCAATAGCAGCCGCTGATGGCAAATCCACCAACGTCGCTTTCAAAACAGGGAGGCCGGGAGGATGGAGGGAGGGAGGGAGAGGGAGGTCTCCTTCCGCCGGGCGGGGTGCAGGAGGAGAAGGCGATGGAGCCGATGCCGCAGCCGCTGTTGTCGCTGTTCGAGACCCGTCATTCGATCCGACCCTTCGTCACCCCGCACCTAGTATCTTTGCCACGCAATCAAAGATACTAGAGGAATACAGCCGCCGCCGTCGACACGAAACGTCACGCTCCTATTCTCCAGAGATGCTGCCTGACCCGCGGAGCTACTCCAGTTTTTTGTGTCTATCGGTATAAACCAGTATCTGCGTGCCAAGCCGGGCAAAATGACTCGGCGTTTAGGTTGCCCGGCGGCACTTTGGGTGGTCATTGACACCCGGGCAACTGCTAATTTCGAGCCCTGTAATAGAAATCTGAAGAAAAAGAGAGGAAATGGTTTGTCAAGCAATAACTGTGGAGACAGACTGACCATTACTGTGTGAGATCACGGACTTGTCAGCGTTCCGCTCTATGCATTAACTGCATTCTGACTTTGACCAAGGCTTTTTTCATTTATATAATTTCTGGGTATGTGGACCTTACTAGCTAGCCCTAATTACTCTGCTGGGTAGGACCTGCCATCTTGTATCATGAACTCCCGGTGAATGCTGTTAAAGTAGCCAGATTTGTTCCCAATGACAATGAAGTAACAAAGATTTATTTCCTAGTCAGGATGTGTCAACTGGGATGGGATTTGCAGGTGATGATGCACCTGCAGCCCTTTTCCTTGATGGAAGCGATTTGGGCAGAGTCACCACGGCAAGAAATTGCTGTGCACTTTGTTAAAGGTGCACACTTCAGCCATTGGTGGTGGAGGAATGGACGTTTAGTCATCTGGATGGGATAGAGATCAAGCTGGCAGTTTTATCCTGCATGAGTCAAGCTGATTCAGATGCAGTTACATTTCCATGTACATGAAGGGTTTGGGTGGACAGAAAGTGAGACACTTTCCTCTGATTACCCAGCATTTGACCTGCTCTTGCAGCCACAGTAACTGGCCAGTTTTTTATGAAAATCAAAAAGAAATATGTAGATGCTAGAAATATGAAATAAAAACACAATGCTGGAAAGTTATTTTGATCTTTCGACATGCTGGCAATAAGAACTTTATTTAGTGAGTCTATCTACTTCTAACCTAATGATGAAATGAAGGTCATTATTGAAAAAATTGAAAGTGGTTAGAACTAAGACATTGCCCTGAGTAACCCCTGCATTGATGTCCTGATGCTGAAATGATTGACTTTCATCAACTACAGCACTTTTAGAGCCTTGAGTATTTTTCCCTTTATTACCCATTGATTTTAGTTTCACTGTTTTCCTGAATTTCTTGGTCAAATGTTATCTTGATGCCAAGGACAGAATATTTTATCATGCCTTTGAAATCCAGCTCTTTGGTCCAAGACTCTGATGTCTAGAGCTTAATAATCTGGGCATCAGTGAGCATGTTTGGTGAGTGAGTGCTGTGTAATATCACTCCCAACAGCAACCTTACAGCACTTCGCTTATTCATAGTCAACAGGATAAAGGGAACAACACGTACTGGTACATCTTTCTAACTGTCATCCAGATCCCTGCACTGTCGCTACACTGAAACAACTTCACCTGATCCGTTGCTTGTTCTGGAATGCAGTTCTTCAATGCTACAATCAGAACATTATTTGATCCGATAGCTTTTTAGTATCTGTTACTCTCGGCTGTTACTTGATATCACGTGGAGTGAATCACATTGTCTAAAGCAGCGTTTCTCAACTTTTTTTACCCTTGCGGAACCCAAAATAATTTTCATGTCTCAGGGTACCCCTAAAATTATTATATAAAGGCAAACAGAAGAACTAACCTTGGAGGAGAGAGAGAGAACACACATAAACTTTTCATAAACTGACAAAAACATAAACAAATAAACTTTTGATAAACTAACAAAAATAAACATAAACATACTTAAATTAAAAAAATTCTATAACATCTCTAAATGATGAGTAAAAATTACTAAATTACATGGGTGAATAAGGGAATGTACCTGCACGCCAGGAAGCACGGACAGGACTGAAGGAGACCGTGCATGCGTCTGTACTCGAGTGAGTCACTTGATGATACACAAACCAGTCATGTGCAGCTCCTGTCCACTGACCACTAAAGGCCGTTTCACACTAGTGCCGTAAAGACGTCGCTAAATATATTCCACATGATTATTATACTTTAAAATGATAGAACAGGTTGAAAACTTTATTATAATACCCAAGTTACAAATATGAAATTAAACACAAAAATGCAATTACATATGATCACTATTTCTCTCGGAACCCCGAGTGACCTCTCGCGTTCCGGGGAACCCCAGTTGAGAAACGCTGGTCTAAAGGTTCTTTTCTGTGATGGCAAGGAAGAAGCAGAGATCTCCTCAGAACTAGACACAAACGCTGAAGTAATTCAGTGGGTCAAGCAGCAACCCTGGAGAACATGGATGGGTTACGTTTCGGGTTGGACTCTTCTTCAGACTGTGCGTTGGTGTTGCGTGGGGAAAAAAGCTGGAAGTCTCGCCCTCTAAATTTCTTTTTGCGTGCACAACCCCCCCCCCCCCCCCCCCCACGCACCCCACAATCAGTCTGAAGATGGGTCTCAATCAAAAATGTCACCTTTCCATTTTCTCCAGGGATGCTGCCCGACCTACTGAGTTAGTCCAGTACTTTGTGTCTTTATTTGGTAAATAGTATCTGCAGTTCCTTATTTCTACATCTTAAAATTGTTGACTCAATGGTTATTTTGGTCAAATCACTTGGTGCTAATATAAGTAGATCACCAAGACATCTATAGAAAGATCTGACAGACACTGATCAGCTTCAGAAAGAATAACACAATCCCATGAAAATGGACAAATTAACCAACTCCAAATATAAAATTAGTGCAGCCATGAGGTCAGTAACCATCAGTTTTAGTTTTAGAGAAACCGCATGGAAACCACCGAGTCCGTGCCGACCAGCAATCACCCATGCACTAGTTCCATCCTACACCAGCGGGATAAATTACAGAAGGCAATTAACCTACAAACCTGCATCTTTTTGGAATGTAGGAGGCGATGGGAGCACATGGAGAAAGCCCAGGCGGTCGCAGGGAGAATGTACAAACTTCAACAGACAGAACCTGTAGTCTGGATCGAACCTGGGTCTTTGCCACTGTAAGGCTGTAACGCTAACTCTGTGCCAACATACCACCCCTTTAAAGATACGTCATGGAAATAAGCCCTCTGGCTCATGGAGACAATTGATCACAAGTTCACACTAGTGCTATGTTATCCCACTTTCACATCCACTTCCTACACATTAGGGGCAATTTTACAGAGGCCAGTTAACCAACAAACCCACACGTCTTTCAGGTGTGTGAGGAAACTGAAGCTGTTGGAAGAAGCCCACGCGGTCACAGGGAGAACGTGCATACTCCACACAAATAGCACCTGAGGTCAGGATTGAACCCGGGTCTGTGGTAGTGCGAGGCAGCAGCTCGACTAGCTGCACCACTGTGCAGGCACTCAATTCAATTCAACTTTAATGTCATTGCGCAGATACAAGTATGGGTACAACGAAATGCAGTTTAGCGTCGGTTCGTAGTGATAGCAATATGGAGAAATAAATACAAAATGTAAACAATGTGAACGTAGAGACTGGAGAAATCTATCGGCGGGACTCCGAGTTCAGCAGTGTGATGGTGTTATTGTAGAAGCTGTTCCTCATCCTACTAGTGCGGGACCTGGGGCTCCTGTACCACCTCCCTGATGGTAGGAGGGCAAACAGTCCATGGTTAGGGTGTGAGGGGTCTTTGATGATCTTCCCGGCCCGTTTCAGACACCGTTTTCGGTGGAGGGCATCCATGGCAGGGAGCGGGGCACCGATGATGTACTGGGCGGTTTTCACCACCCGTTGTAGTGCCTTCCTATCTGCCACGGTGCAACTGCTGTACCAAACCGTAAAGCAGGTGGTCAGGATGCTTTCGATGGTACAGCGGTAAAAGTTGGTCAGGATCTGGGGGGACAGGTGGGCTTTTTTGAGCCTCCTCAGGAAGTAAAGGCGCTGCTGCGCCTTTTTGATCAGCTTGGAGGTGTTGGGGGACCAGGCCAGATCCTCCGAGATGTGTACCCCGAGGAATTTGTAGTTGGAGACCCGCTCCACCTCTGTCCCGTTTATATGGATGGGGGTGTGTCTGCCCCCTCTGTTCTTTCTAAAGTCGACAATGATTTCCTTCGTCTTCTGGGAGTTGAGGACGAGGTTATTGTTGGCACACCAGGTTGTCAGGTGCTGGACCTCCTCCCTGTAGGCTGACTCGTCGTTGTCGCTGATCAGTCCTACCACTGTGGTGTTGTCGGCAAATTTTATGATGGCATTGGAGCCATACTTAGGGATGCAGTCATGGGTGAAGAGGGAGTAGAGGAGAGGGCTGAGCACACAGCCCCGTGACACGCCGGTGTTCAGTGTTATAGTGGAGGAGGTGAGGTTGTTGACCCTAACAGACTGTGGTCTGTTAGAGAGGAAATCCAGTGTCCAATTGCAGAGGGAGGTGGAGATGCCAAGACCGCTGAGTTTGGTGATCAAGCTAGCGGGTATGACAGTGTTAAAGGCGGAGCTGAAGTCAATGAACAGCAGCCTGATGTAGGTGTTGTTGCTGTCCAGGTGGGTCAGGGCAGAGTGTAGGGCCGCCGATATGGCGTCCTCTGTAGACCTGTTTGTCCGGTAGGCAAACTGATGGGGGTCCAGTGTGGAGGGGGGAGGCTGGCTTTGAGGTGAGCCAAGATCAGCCGCTCAAAGCACTTGGCGATGTCAGGGGTGAGTGCTACTGGCCGGAAGTCGTTGAGATTCCCTGTCGCTGATTGTTTGGGCACTGGCACAATGGTGGATGTCTTGAGGCAAGTGGGGACGACACCCTGGGCCAGTGACAGATTGAAAATGTCAGTGAGGACCAGGGATAGTTGTCCAGCACATGCCCTGACCACCCGCCCGGGGATGCCATCGGGGCCGGCAGCTTTGATGCTGATAATGGAGCATGATGCTGATAATGGAGAGGATTCATTAGCATGATGCTGATAATGGAGAGGATTATACTGGATCAAGAACAACACCCATTCCCCTATTCCTTCCCTAGGATGGCTCTTACAGCAGTACTTGCCTTTTGCAGCTCCACTAGCAGACACGCTGGAGGTCTGCCTGCCTGCTGCAGCCATCCTGTGAACCAGTGCCGACTGCTGTAATGCCCCAGGGTTTGGGCACATATCCTGAGGTCTCACCCCTGGAAAATCCCGAGGGCTTCTAATGACATTTTAAAGTAATTGAAATTTATTCAAATAATTCAAATTGTAGATTATTTAAAATGAACTTATGAAATAATGATTTCACTTGACTATTGTAAGATCATTTAAACACATTGAAATAAATAAAATTAACTACCGGTAAACGTTTTACTCAAGGTTTATGATCCAGTCTTGTATTGTGCTGCTATATCTAGGCTTAGGTTAGCCATCCTGAAATGTATTTTTGGATTGGAGTTTGGCAAATGGTCAGTGAAGTTTCTTACAGTCCTGTGAAATGATGACTATGACAACTATTGATTCAAATATACTGCAGTCATTAATCTTGATAAAATTATGTTTTTAATTTACATCAGTCTTGTGCAATCTTGTTCGCAGTCCAGAGAGCTGGCACTGCCTGCTGTAAAATCTGTCCAAACCTATGTTCTGTCACCACAGCATTTGATTATGTGTGACTTCCACCTCCCTGCACACTTTCTCTTAAAGAGAAATGCGCTGGTGCCACTCGAGTGCATTCTAGGAATGAGATCTCCTCTTCCTGGGAAGATGGGATGTATTCCTCTGACTTATTTTTAGTGAAAACAAATTATCTTGACTAAATACCTTTCAAAGGTATAAACTTCATCTTAGGTTGCTCTTTGAAGGAAATTGAGTCTGAACACAGATGGTTAGGAAATAATATAGGTCAATGATAAGGAGATTCAAGGAACTGCAGATGCTAGAATCTTAAACAAAACACAAACTGCTGGAGTAATGCAGTTGCCTCTTTTTGCTAAAGTACTTTGTGTAAAGATCAGTGATACGGGTTTAATCACCACTCGATACAGCCTGCCTGCCTCATCCATCAAAGGTTACTTTGCACTGAGCCATGAGTAATTTATTGCTATGAGATCAGTGAAGGAGACCTAGAGTTCTCAGTGTGTAGCCCAAGTGGGCATCTTAAAAGCATCAGTGCCTAAATTCTTGTGAGTCTTTAGACTAGAGGGCCAAGAGCATGTTATTGAATCAGAATTGTGCGGAGCAATAGTAAGCAATGGACTAGTATACAAAATTGTGTTGAGGGCTATTGCCTCCACCAACTTTTCAATCAGTGAGGTCTAGACCCTTCGCCACTATTTTGGTGAGGGTAAATAATACCTTAACTTTCCCTAATCCTTCTGCAAAATCTACATCTATTCATTAGTGAACCTTCCATTCATGGAAATTATCCTTCCAGTTCACCATGTTTAGGCCCCTCATGACTTTGCACATCTCCATTTCCTCTCTAATTCCAGGTCTGTCTCATGCCCTAGCCAAGTCTAACTCTCCGCAGTCCTAGAACCATCTTCAACGTTTCTCTGTACCAAATTGTGATGTCTTCACATCCTGCCAATAATGTGACAACCAGGACTCGATCTAGCTAATATTTTAAACTGTTACAGGATCACCACTGTCTCTTGCATTCTACGCCTCAGCCAATCCTTAACCCCTTATTTCCAATGCAGTTTGCCTCATTACAAAAATGTTTCAAATGACAAGGATCCAGCAGCAATGAATACAAGACTTTTTAAAAACACATGTACAGTAAAATTTCAATAATCTGGCCCCCTTAGAGATTGGTGTCGGACTCGCAGATTTCCACCCTCTTGGTTATTATTTATTTTTGGGCAGACACTTAACTTAGCAAGATTTGGAAGGATGCCATCCTAACATGGGTAAGGTAGCGATGTTACAAAATTTTGAGATTTTAAAAATCAAGTCTGCAATTTATCCCATCAGATAAAGCATAAAAAGAAGTTTAATTTGACACCTAATTCACTTTCATATCTTCAGTATTAAGAAAGTTATGACCATTTTCATACTCGGAAATTAGCATCTTGTTCCCCATTGCCTTTCAATTGACTTAACTCAAAAGCTGTGATCCTGATCAGTTAAAAGCCCATAACTTTCTTAAAAATTAATAGAACTCAATGAAATTTTCACTTATTATAGATTGAAGCATTATGAAATAAATATGAAACAATCTTACTTGGATGACCTGAAATTAAAGCATATAATTAGTTAGTTATCTAATTGTAGCTAATTACAAAATTCAATGTGTAGATCTAAACATCTATCCATTTCTTAAGAAAAGATAAACTTTTTTTAAATTGCCTAAGTGTCCAAATAACATTCACACAATAATCCACAATATAACATAATTTTTAAATCTCATTTTCATGAATTTCTGGGCCAAATGGAAGGAATTTAGTGTTTAATGCCTGTAAATTAATGGCCGTTTAAATCAACTAGCGAGTGGGTTTTAGTGGAATGCGGTGGATTGGAACGTTGCGGTTAGCGGTGAAGTTGGGAGGGAAAATACTGTTTGTTCATACATTTTTTGGGGACCCCATTTCGCAACATGAAAATATTATTAAAGCCTCCCGAAAAACCGACTTTTAATATAAAAATAAACTATTTACCTTTTTTTCTCCCCTACGCAAAATCCTTCCGGTTGTCGGTTCTCACGGCTTTTGAAGGTGATTTTTAAATTACTCTAGTTAACAAATAATTTAGAGTAATTTAAAAATACCTTCATTCATGAAATGTCGGAGCGATTTTTCTTCCGCAACGAAATTGCCCGACATTCATCGATTTTTCCTGCCTGTGGAAAAACGGCACTTTAAGCCCGCCCCCCTCTGAAAGGCGCCAAAGTCGTGCACACGGGGAGCGGCAGAACTGCAGCGCTGCTCAAGGTAAGTTTTGTAACATACCTAGGTAAGGGGCCTGTTTCTGCGGTGTACAACTGTTACTCTATCACTCTACTATATTAGAGTTCCTTGTCATGAAAAAGCAATTTGCTTCAAACAAAAGAAGCAATATCAATAAATCACACCAGAAGAGCACTGATTGGAAATAGAAACAATTATTTTTATCAGACCTCAACCCATGAGCAGCAGCTAGCTCTTAAGTATGTTTTATTAGCCACAGTCAGACTTCATTGATGCTTCAATTGGGCAAAAGGGGAAACTAAGGGACACAACAGTGGATTTTGAGGCCTATTGATTATTTGCTGGAATCTCTTACCAACCACTGTCACAAAGCTCAATAAAGCTATTCCAAAACCAAGCAGGAGATTGCAAGTTTTAAAATGATAAATCATGTGTTCCAGCTAGCTACAGCGTGCACAGCAGCATATTTTGATTTGTTAGCCTACATGCTGTGCTACTGGCTGAGCACCCTGTTTGATGGCTCACCATTGAGTCAAGGGACATTCTGAAAACCACTGAGATGAATAGCACTTCATACCTAGCTCCTCAGATCCATGCCAGTATCTGAGGTGGACTCATTCATTTGAATGTAGTCATTATTTTTTAATTTAAAAGGTTAATATTTTAATATTTTCTTTTCCTCATTTATTTTAGTTTCTAAAATGTTTATTGTTTTATTTTAACTTTTTAACTTAATGGTTTTGAATCATTTTCAATTATCTCCAATCATAGACTTAGTAAACAGTAAACATGCCACGTGCTGGCATGAGCTGCCAGAGTACCAACTGGATTTGCATCACCTTTGGCCTAGTCACCATGCAAACTCCTTTGGAAAGAGCTATTATGGTAATGCATTGAGAACTGTGCTTCCACAAAATCTTTGTGTAGGTATGGGTTAGCATAGGCAGTAGCTGTGTCATATGGACCAGCTCAGCACAATCCGGTTCATTTACAATTTGACAGGGTCAATCAACTTTGGGAAGGGTCATATTAATGGAATGACATATCATTTGGAGCTGTGAATGTCTTTTGACTAAAATGCAATCATAATGTTTAGATTGATTTTCTGTATTTGAGTGATTAATGGTGCTAGCAATTTTCAACAGTTACACATTTTAAAGAATGCAGCAAATGCCATAGGGCCATATAACATCGTGGCTCTATTACTGAAGATTTGCAATGCTGAACTATCCGTGCCTTTATCCAGCTACTCCAGTACATTTACTTCACCAAGCCTTTGTCAGTGTGGAAAATTATCCAAGTGTGTCCGATGTACTAGAGAGGACAGGTTAAATTGGACAAGTTATCTCCCAGACTGAAGCAGCGTCTCGACCCGAAATGTTGCCCATTCCTTCTCTCCAGGGATGCCGCCTCACCCACTGAGTTACTCCAGCATTTTGTGTTTACCACCCAGACTAATCTCCATCGTCAATAAAGTTCGAGAAGGTGTCATCAGTAGCGTTGCCAGATAGTATCTGTTCATACATCACTGGCTCACAAATGCCCAGTTTGGGATTTGCCTGCTTCACTCAGCTCTAGACTCTTTCACCATCTTTGTGTAACCATGGACCCAAAAGCTGAATTTCGGAGATGAGGTGAGATTGACTACATTTGGCATTGTGGCAGCATTTAATAGCATATAACATCTAGAGCCCTGGTAAAGCAGAAGTCAGTGAGCATCAGAGAGAATGCTGCACACATGCTCGCACAAAAGAAGAAAGGTTGATGGAGATTAATCATCTCTGCCCTCGGGCAATGGTGTAGGGATGCAATAGACAATAGGTGCAGGAGTAGGCTAATCAGCTCTTCGAGCCAGCATTCAATGTGATCATGGCTGATCATCCACAATCAGTACCACGTTCCTGCCTTCTCCCCATATCCCCTGACTCCGTTATCTTCAAGTGCCCTATCTAGCTCTCTCTTGAAAGCATCCAGAGAACCGGCCTCCACTGCCCTCTGAGGCAGGGAATTCCCAGACTCACAACTCTCTGTGTGAAAAAGTGTTTCCTCATCTTCGTTCTAAATGGATGACCCCTTATTCTTAAACTGTGGCCCCTGGTTCTGGACTCCCCCAACATTGGGAACATGTTTCCTCGCTCGAGTGTGTCCAAACCCTTAATAATCTTATATGTTTCAATAAGATCCCCTCTCATCCGTCTAAATTCCAGAGTATGTAAGTCCAGCATATGACAATCCTCTGACTAGTACCTCAGGCCAACTATCTTTAGCTGTTTCTGAATCCCCATCCCTCTATTGTCAAGCCAGAAGTGGGGATGTTTGCTGAAGACAGCTCAATGTTCAGCTCTTTTCACATCTTGGCAAATAATGTAATTCAAGCCTTTATGCAGTAAGACCTAGATAATATTCTGTCATGGAGTTACAAAGCAAAAGCTCTATTTGTGCCCCTCAAATACCAAGCAGTAAACTACTCCAAAAAGAGAGTTATACCGGTCATTGATTCCATCATCCACATGTTCAACGCCCATTACAATTCTGCTGTTGCCATCAACGACAAAATAAGAAACTGCTCTTGCTCAATGGTGCCATATTGGAAGCCCACCACCGACATGTTTTGTTCCAATTTCGCACCATTCTGACCTTCATTGCTGCATGGTCCAAACCTTGGATCTCCTTACCCAAGAGCCTTGTGTTAGTGGCTTCACCAAGACTGCAGCAGTTAAATGATGTGCTCTACACCCTTCTTTGTGAGGACAATCGGGTTGGGCGGGCCTTTCGATCAACGACCACATTACAAATAGATAAGTACCACATTCCTTTCATGGATAATTTGATTCCGGAATGTGCACACTGGTTGATAAATTATGGATTCAGGAAAGACAGTTCAGTGTTGCTGCGCTGTAATTAGACCTGCAAACCTGAAACCTCTACTACCATAATAAAATATGAGGAATGCAAACATATGGGAGCATTATCAGCTGCAAATTTCTGCAGGTTACACACAATCATAAATTTGTTGCTGGATCATAATCTGTTAAGTCCTTCATGAGTGACACTCTGCGAGTATCGTACATGTAAAAAAGATGATAACAAACAATGGCATGCACAACTCATAATAGAATTTAAATGTATAATCCTTATCTGGCGATTGATTAACTGGTAGACCTCAAACATTGTAAATTCACATTGTAAGTAAACCATTTAACATTTTCTGAGTGCTGATTTATTATTGCACTCCAGACTAAATGCTTGCATGTATGTAACCCCACACTTTTAATAAAACACTAGACTAAGTGGGACCAGTTGGGTCCCAGCATCACACGGAACTCGGGTCGAGGGGGCTAGGGGACGGGGTGAGGGGCAAGAGGCAGAGAAGGGAAGCACTCGGACCCAAAATGTAGGTGAGAAAGAGGAAAAAGATAATAAACAGAGAATAAGGGATGGTGGGTCTCTAAAATTTGTATATTTTAATGCTAGGAGGATTGTAAGAAAGGTGGATGAACTTAGAGCCTGGATTGACACCTGGAAATATGATGTTGTAGCAATCAGTGAAACATGGTTGCGAGAGGGTTGTGATTGGAAACTAAATATTCCAGGATTTCGTTGCTTCAGGTGTGATAGAATTGGAGGGACCAGAGGTGGAGGGGTTGCATTGCTTGTCAGAGAAGATATTGCAGCAGTGCTTTGGCAGGATAGAATAGAGGGCTTGTCCAGGGAGGCTATTTGGGTGGAACTGAGAAGTGGGAACGGTGTAGCAACACTTTTAGGGGTGTATTATAGACTGCCAAATGGGGAGCGAGAATAGGAAGAGCTAATATGTAAGGAGATTGCAGATATTAGTAGTAAGCACAAGGTAGTGATTGTGGGAGATTTCAATTTTCCAAAAATAGACTGGGAAACACATTCTGTAAATGGGCTGGATGGTTTGGAGTTTGTTAAATGTGTGTAGGATAGTTTTTTGCAGCATTACATAGAGGTATCGACAAGAGAAGGGGCAGTGCTGGACGTCCTGTTAGGAAATGAGGCAGGTCAGGTGACAGAGGTATGCGTTGGTGAGCACTTCAGGACCAGTGATCACAATACCATTAGTTTTAATATAATTATGGAGAGAGTCAGAACTGGACCTAGGGTTGAGATTTTTGATTGGAGAAAGGCTAACTTTGAGGGAATGCGTAATGATTTAAAAGGAGTAAATTGGGACATTTTGTTTTATGGGAAGGATGTAGAAGAGAAATGGAGGACATTTAAAGGGGAAATTAGAAGAGTACCAAATCTTTATGTCCCTGTTCGGTTGAAAGGAAATAGTAAAAATCGGATGGAGCCATGGTTTTCAAGGGAAATTGGACACTTGGTTCGAAAAAAGAGAGATATCTGCAATAATTATAGGAGGCATGAAGTAAATGAGGTGCGGAGTATAAAGAATGTAAAAATAATCTTAAGAAAGAAATAAGAAAAGCTAAAAGAAGATATGAGTTTGCTTTGGCAAGAAAGGTGAAAGTAAATCCAAAGGGTTTCTACAGCTATATTAATAGCAAAAGGCTGTTTGTCAGTTTGGAAGACGGTGACCAGTGGGGTGCCTCAGGGATCTGTGTTGGGTCCACTGTTTTTTGTCATGTACATCAATGATCTAGATGATGGGGTGGAAAATTGGATAAGTAAGTATGCAGATGATACTAAGATAGGTGGTGCTGTGGATAATGAAGTAGACTTTCAAAGTCTACAGAGAGATTTGGGCCATTTGGAAGAGTGGGCTAAAAGATGGCAGATGGAGTTTAATGCTGATAAGTGTGAGGTGCTACATCTTGGCAGGACAAATCAAAATAGGACGTACATGGTAAATGGGAGGGAATTGAGGAATGCTGTGGAACAGAGGGATCTAGGAATAACTGTGCATAGTTCCCTGAAGGTGGAATCGCATGTAGATAGGGTGGTAAAGAAAGCTTTTGGTGTGCTGGCCTTTATAAATCAGAGCATTGAATATAGCAGGGAAGTAATGTTAAAATTGTACAAAGCATTGGTAAGACCAATTCTGGAGTATGGTGTACAATTTTGGTCACCTATTTATAGGAAGGATGTCAACAAAATAGAGAGAGTACAGAGGAGATTTACTAGAATGTTGCCTGGTTTCCAGCAACTAAGTTACAGAGAAAGGTTGAACAAGTGAGGTCTTTATTCTTTGGAGCGCAGAAGGTTAAGGAAGGACTTGATTGAGGTCTTTAAAATGATGAAAGGGATAGACAGAGTTGACGTGGATAAGCTTTTCCCATTGAGGGTAGGAAAGATTCAAACAAGCGGGCATGAATTGAGAATTAAGGGACAGAAGTTTAGGGGTAACATGAGGGGGAACTTCTTTACTCAGAGAGTGGTGGCTGTGTGGAATGATCTTCCTGCAGAAGTGGTGGAGGCAGGATCGATGTTAACATTTGGATAGGTATATGAACGGGAAGGGAATGGAGGGGTATGGTCTGAGTGCAGGTAGATGGGACTAGGGGAAAATAAACGGGCGGCACGGACTGGAAGGGCCGAGAAGGCCTGTTTCCGTGCTGTAATTGTTATATGGTTATATGGAAGGGCTGGTCCCCCAACGCAATATTCCACCTCTACACCAATTCCAATATTGGTGGCCAGTGGGGGGGCTTTTTGGAGCGCTAGTATGGGTGTTGTGGGCTGAAGGGACTGGTTTCCAGACGGCTAGTATGGACATTGTGGGCCAAATGGATTATTGGGCTGGCGGCACATTTATTCAAGCCTGTTGTGCTGGCAGTTCACTCACTCACGGCTGGTGGGCTGGCAGGTGACTCACGGCTATTCCTTGAAATTCCATTTCAAGCAGGGTGCAAGGCCACCAAATTCAAGTACAGTTTCATACCATTTCAAGCAGGGTGCAAGGCCACTGAAGACAGCAAGTCGTGACCTCTCCCTCCTCCATCTTGCAGAGACTGGGTCACGCCCACATTTCTGGGTTTTATAGTCCCTCCCCCCCCACCAGAAGAGGTATGGCCTTCGTGGTGTGATTGACAGGAGAGAATATCTCAACATTTTTTAAACACTAATAACTCTTTTATTTTTCATCGATGGGAAAGATCCTCAGCACCTGATGAGTGGAGAGAGACTCTGAGTATGATGGCCAAAAATCACAGCCGTACGTGGCAGCGTTCTATCTAAAATCAATATAAAGCAGATACAGGAAGTGGTCAAGATTAGACTTTTAATTATATAGAAGGCAAGGCAACTTTAATTTGGCAAGGCAACTTCAGCATTTCCAAACCAAAGACAAAACAGCTTTAGCAATTCCAAACCAAAGGCAACACAGCTTCAGCATTTCCAAACCAAAGGCAACACAGCTTTAGCATTTCCAAACCAAAGGCAACACAGCTTCAGCATTTCAAAACTATGTTTTCAAACCACATTAAGGGCACTGACAGGCCAGTAAAACCACTCGCAGTTTCGTAGACATGTGTTCAGTGTTATTCACAGTTCAGACTGAGAGACGTGACCCTCTCGCTCCCCCATCTTGCAGAGACTGACTGAGGCACCTAACACTTTTTTTAGTCAACTACGGCCCTCCGGAAGGGGCGTAGCCTTCAGGAGAGAGAATCTAAACATTTTTTAAACACTAATAACTCTTTTATTTTTCATCGATGGAAAAACACCTCTTGTCCTATGCGGCGGAGGGGGACTGAGTAAGATGGCCAAAAATCACAGCCGTAAGTGGCAGCGTTTTTTCTTAAGTCAATATACAGAACACCAGGAAGTGGTCAAGATCAGACTTTTAGTAATATAGATTATCTCATTTCTATTCAGGAATGCTGGCACCACACCCTGTCTTCCCAGTTGTTGTGAGCTGCTGTGCTGGGAACCATGCATATAGTATGTGAGCCCAAGGGTTTGCTGCAAAGTAACAATGCCTAGCCCATGTGTTGACAGACTGCCGGACTCTGACAGTCTCCTACCATCTCCCTCATCACCACCTGTTGAATGTGATGGAAGCTGCTGTCTCCTCCTCTGTGTTTACTTAAGGGGCTGTCCCACTGCGGCGACCTAATTGGCTAGTTTAGAAGAGTTTGCTCTCGACTCATACTTGCGGCATGGTCGACACGAGGTCCTGGGAGGACTTTGTAACTCCCCTTCATGCTCGAGATTAGTCCCCGCGTATTCGAGGCCTTGGCTAGGTCACGCCGTATTTTTCAACATGCTGAAAAATGCCGCGCTAGTAAAAAAAAGGTCAGCACGGAAAAAAACGATAATTTCTTACTCATAGGTTTAGTCGAAGTAGGTTGTAGTGCGTTGGCATGTTATTCGTAGGTAGTCGAAAGTAGTCGTAGATAATCTTCAACATAGTTGAAGGGAGATTGAAGGAGATCGTCTTCACGCTCCACTATTTGGTGTCCAATTTTACCAAAGCTAGTCAAAGCTGGTCTTCAACATGGTTGAAGGAGGTCTTCTACATAGTCGAAGGAGGTCTTCAACGTGACACTTTTTCAAACTCTCCTAAACTCTTCTAAACTCGCCAATTAGGTTGCCGCAGTGGGACAGCCCCTTTATATTTCTCCCCTGGTTATAATGTTTTTCTATGGTAATAAGCTCAACAGTATGACTGGCCTATGTCGCTATAGAAAAAACTATCGGCTGGAGAGCTCAATGCAGATAAAGAAAGGAGAAACAGCAGCTCCATCACATCTGACATGAATTAATGAAAGACCATAAGGTTTGGATAATCTGCCACCATGTGGAACAACTGCTGCTGCTTCCAGCAATTGCCTGCACTCGATGTACAGGTCAAGGGGCATCCCGGAACCCCACATCACAGTGCAGAGTAGGCTCGCCACCTGCCTCAACCTACACACCACCAGTCATCAGATGCAGCTTCTCCACGCTAAGCCATGGGCAAGTAAGTGTTGCAAGCCATGGGCAAGAAGTGTTGCAAGTGTTGAGGAATTCACACCAGATCCCTGAAGCAAAGGGGGCAGAAATTGGCACTAAGCAACTGGTTCAACTCTGCTGTCAGTCACATTTATAACTCCTTTTAGCATTGATTCCATTAATGCTCTTAATCCTGGGAAGGTATCATGCATGCCAAGTGAGATGTAGGTGAGTTTGAACTTGGATGCAATATTGAAAATTTACAATGATTGGATTAAGTAACTATCTCTGAGGGCTATGAACATATTAGATGTGATTTGTAGTTTGAACAGACATGTCTGAAGAAAATTAGAATACAATAATGGGAGCTACTATATTTGGAAGAAAAAAAAGCAGAAATTTAAGTATGGATGTAGAAATATCTAAGTTTGTACCCAAAACGTCAGCGTATTTTTAAAATCAAATACATAGTAACCTTACTATGGTACTCGGTGAGAAGGTTGTTTGCTAAGAAGCATGTCATTACACAAATCATTGGTTGGAATATAATCTTTCTGAGTATTTAAGTGAAAAAGAGTTACTCTGCAAGTACCATGATCAATTATACTTTATTATCACACTGACCTAGGTACAGTGAAATCCTTTGTTTTTGTATACAATCTGGTAGAATCATACAGGCAGAGTCGCCACATTACTGGCGTCGACAAAGTTTCAAGGTTACAACAAGGTAAATTTGATCTTGAAAGAAAATTCAATTCAAAGGAAATCTGTCAACAATTCTAAATTATGAGATTTAAAATAGGATAAATATAGAAACTATGGTTTCCATTGGTAATTGAGAGCCACAAATCTGTTCACAAGGAATTAAGGTGGCACGGTAGCATAGCAGTTAATGTTGCTGCTTCACTGCTCCAAGTACCGAGTGATCCAATTTCTTCCCACATCCCAACATTATGCTCGTAGATTAATTGGCTGCAGTAACTCAGTCCTCCGTGTAGGTAATAGGAAAATAATCATACGGGGAGCTTAATGGGCATGTGAAAGGGAGACGAGGGGGAAACAGTACTGATAAGATTGCTCTGCTAGAGTGAAGAAGGACGATGTTAGATGGTCTCTGTTATAATAAGAATTTTAATATAAAGGGGGTTAAAACTTTAACATTAAAACGTTTGAAGAGATTGGAGATAGGGGAAGTGAGTGACAATGAATAAACGGCCCTTTCAGAAAGCTCTTGTAGGGCTGATCGGTCTCCATGCGCTGTAAAATATTTAGATACTGGTGTGTATGTGGAAAATTCCGATCCTGAGGCAGGAATCCTAATGTTAAGTGTTATAGTCTCAAACAGCAGTATAGTTGAAAGCTGGGAGAATGGTATGTTCAGTTAGTCATCTGTAAGCTACTATAAACTATGGGTGGTGGGAGCACTGCCTTACAAACTTCTCCTAAGAAGCCAGATACTGCCAGTTTGCCATGTTATTTTTACAATGGGGAGGGATGGTCCCTTTAGAATATCTTTGCGACCCAGTTTGCTGTTCTGTACACAAGACCAACGTGGAATCTTCTGTTGTGATGTAATAGATACTTCAGTAAAAAAAATATTCATTTTGTATATTCCTTTCTGCACCATGTTGTATTCAAATGAATACCATCCTAGATAGTATTTTTTAACTGGGAAAAGAGGATTTCAGAGTAGGAGAGGAAGAACTTTATTTTCCATGTTTTGTATAAGATGCTTAGCTTGGTGAAGTGATTCTTCCTGTCCGTTCCCCAAATTGAGCACATTATCGTTCAACGTCAAGGAGGAAGTAATGGGCAAAATGTATTCAACCTTAATGGGTTGCTTCCTTGGTGTGTGTGAACTGATGGGTGATGATCACAGCTAGATGGATGTGAGCACTCAACAGCAGTCACACACTGGCAATGTCTGTGGGAAGTGAGCAACAAAGCCATTAGTGGTCATAAAAGGCTGAGCGCAGGATCAATAAAACATTGATTAGCTTTTCCGATTGTCATGCAGACAGAGAGTCAATAGCTATGATAGAAAATTGAGAGCCAAATTAATTGTCCTGAGATCAAATATGGCACTTTAATAAAAAAGTTTTTAAATGTCAGTTCAACGTTGTCCTCTCTTCACACAGATGGCATTTGTATGAACGCCAGGGCCCTACACAGTGCATGCACTTTTGAAATATGCAAAGGGAGCATCTTTGTACTCTGCACAGAGAAGCTCCCAGCAGTGATTGCTGCCAATACCGAATTAATCAGACCATTGCTACCCATCGTTCTTGGAATTGGGTCATGGAGAATGAACCAAACCAACCTACCATGCATTGCCTCCATTTATACCTCACGCTGCCTCGGCAAGGCCAGCAGCATAATCAAAGACTAGTCGCTCCTTGACCACTCCCTCTTCTCCCCTCTTTCATCAGGAAAAAGGTATAGAAGTGTGAAAATGCACGCCTCCAGATTCAGGGACAGTTTCTCTCAGCTGTTATCAGGCAACTGAATCATCTTGCCACAATCAGAGAGCAGTGCTGAACTACTTTCTACCTCTTTGGTGACCCTCAGACTATCCTTGATCGGATTTTGCGGGCTTTACCTTGCACTAAACGTTATTCCCTTATCATACGTATCACACTGTAAATGGGTCGATTGTAAACTGTATTGGCTTTCTGGTGACTGGTTAGCACACAACAAAAGCTTTTCATGGTTCCTCGGTACATGTGACAATAAACTGAAACTGCGAACAGGTCCAGATTATGATTTATCGATCTTTGCTAACAAGGAATATGTGCTTGCGTGGTAGGAAAAACTTCAAACTTCTCACCTACCCATGTCCAAGGTTTTTTTTAGAGGATTACACAAAAAGCTGGAGAAACTCAGCGGGTGCAGCAGCATCTAAGGAGCGAAGGAGATAGGCGACGTTTCGGGTCGAGACCCTTGTTTTTTTTAGAGGAGTTCTTTACCATTGCAGTAAAGTTACTGGACCAGTATTAAAAGGTTGGCCTATTGATTTTGAGTTCAAGTCACATTAGAGAAGCTGGGATATTGAAATAAACAAAATTAAATAAATCTCAAAGGTAAAGCTTGCAGCATTAAAGGTGACTGCGAAACTCCAGATTGTTTTAAAAGATTCATTCAGGGTTGTGTATCTTTGGCATTGCATACACCAAAAACCTGGACATGTTCAGAATGTAGTACAGTACAGAAACAGGCCCTTCGGCCCACATTATCCGTGCAGGACATGATGCCAAGTTTATTTGTCTGCCTATGATCCATTCCGTACATATCCATGTGATTATCCATGTCTTTTAATTGATCATATTCAAGCCCACGATCAATAGTCCTGATCCTGCATGCAGTTACATTACCAGCCAATTTGCTGGATCGTAGCTGCCTAGGTTTGCAGGTAGGTTGTTCTGGAGCATCATTTAAACCCTTAAAATGCTTAAAATTGTTTTAAATTGGGAACATCTACACAGTTGATTAACCTTTTCAATTTACTGATGGCTATTATAAATAATTGAGTGCACTAAGCTGGAATAGAAAGCCTTCACTTTCTGTCATTAGGTTTCTGAGCCCAGTAGACGGCTCATTTGTTAAATGCTATCATAAATTTATAAAATTACATTTTGTAATGTAAACAAAAGCATTTCTATGTTTTTCCACGTCCTGGCATGCAGAAGATAATCATGTGAGTGAATAATTGTTAGACTATGGAGTGCAATTCAATACACAGCTAAATGTTTCCATTAATGAATAATGTGAAACAAATATGTGGGTTTGTTGGAAGAGGATATTAGTGTAATAATGGTAAATTACTTCCTTCCTAAAGTGTAGGAATCGGTAAGCCTTTCAAAAGATATTGCTCTGGGAATGCACAATTGACATGAATTTAGAAAATTAAGGTGCATCGGCTTTGAATAAACAAATGCAATTGGATGAGGGTTAATAAAATGTAATTTAATTCTCAACAGAATTAACATTGCAATGCAAGAACTTGCTTTGATATCATTGGGAAGGGGAGTGTTGTTGATTATAAAATAGATTTAAATTTGGACTAACACGTATTAAATAAATTGTGAATTTCATCATTGACCATTGTTCAGACAGCCATGTATAACATTCAATGAAAATGTTCACCCATTTCAATCAGATCAAATTAATATCTTGATGGGTCTTGATGGGAAACAGTTGCCTGCAGTCAGAAAGGCCTTGTGTTCCCAGATTTTAGGCTGTATTGTTTATTTGTGAATTGTGTAATAATAAATTAGTTTGGTTTAGAGATACAGAGCAGAAACAGGCCCATCGGCCCACTAGGTCCGCGACGACTAGTGATCGCCGCACATTAACACTATCCAACACACACAAGGGACAATTTTTGCATTTCCCAAGCCAATTTACCTACAAACCTGTACATCTTTGGAGTGTGGGAGGAAACCGACGATCTCGGTGAACACCCACGCAGTCACGGGGAGAATGTACAAACTCCGTACAGACAGCACCCGTAGTCGGAATCGAACCCTGGTCTCTGGCGCTGCACACGCTGTAAGGCAGCAACTCTACCGCTGCGTCACCGTGCCGCTCTTTTAGTAGTTTCCATAATCTGGGTGAAACTGAAAGGGACAATGTGGATAATAGTGAAATTGAAAGGATTAAAGATGATTCCACTGAATTAAGTTTCCACTTGAATCTTTCACTTCACACTTCTGATCACAACATTATATATATAAATATTTCCAATCCTTGGGACTAAGGATAACAGATTTATATATATTACATCTAATATCAGACTTTTCAGCCTAGTCATGTTGACAGTTGTCAATACTTTTTATTTTATGGAATTGAAGTCAGGCTACAATGTAGCAGCATCACGCTTCACCCATCTGCCAGTGACATTTGTGGTAAAGTTCCTGGTTAATTCATTGAAAATATTCTTCAACACAAGTAGGTTTGTTAATTTATATTGAGCAATGTTTTATTTTAAGTATATTTAAATTAATGCAGTGCCCAACTAGCTTTGCATAATAATTTAAAAGATCATGTTCTTCATCAGGCTTTATGCTAATCCAGTGAGAACTCTTTGGTGATTTCTATGCTTTATAAATCCCTGTTGATTACATTTAGCATTTGAGCAACATAATTTAGTACATTAAACAATTATATCATTACAATTTTATTTTGTGTGGAATCATTTAGAATATTTATGCACCAAATGTACTGACTAGTTTACAATGAGATGAATGTTTCTAGGCTGCCCCTCATTCCTGTTCTCTTTCGGGTTGAGTTTTGCAATATTACAATGTGCTAATCAGACAGCAGAATAAACAAGGCAGATTTTTTTTTTACGACAGATTTTTTGTTGTTTTTTAAAGAACAATAGCCATTATGCTCTTGCAATCTGAGGATCCGTTGGATTTCTAGGTTATGATTCCTCAAATTCATAAAAGCTTTTGGTCAAATTCATATTCATTCACAGGGCATGTGTTTCACTGACAAACTCTGTCCCAAATCTGAACTGACTAATTTCCAAAATTATTTCATATGGCAATGAATAATCATGGTCCTTTGATTTGAATCAGTGGTCATATAATTCATAATGTTTCATTTAGTTGTCACACACATTGCAGGTCATGTTGGGAAAACTAATCTGTCTTCTGTGTAATGTGAAATCCCTGTAGAAAGTAATGGCTGTGTGTCATATGTTGAGTCATGTGTTGTAAATTGCAATTATCCATTGCCATATATAAAGCCACTTGGATAGATTAGCCCTGTGATTTTCTACGATTCAGGGAAAACAAATAGTGTAATTAAGAGGGTTGAAAAAGTTAACCCTCGTAACTAGAAGAAGTTGCAGGTCATAAGATGGAGTGGTCAATTCTAGGCAGTCAATAATGTAATCAATAATGCAGTCAATAATGTAAATGTGCAGCTGACGACTTCCTTTTTGTGCAGTTCTGGTTGCCTCAATACAGGAAGTATATGTATGCTTTGGAGAAGGTGCAGAAGAGGTTTGCAGGGATGCTGTCTGGATTGCAAGGTGTTAGCTGTAAGGAGAGGTTGGATAAACTTGGATTGTTTTCTCTGGGGCATCAGAAGCTGAGGGGTGACCTGACGGAGGTTTATTAAATTGTGAGAGGCGTAGATAGGGTCTTAATCCTTTTTCTCCTGGGTGGAGATGTCCAATATTACAGAGCAGAGCTGTAAAGTGAAACAGGCAAAGTTCAAATGAAATATGCAGGACACGTTTTGTCACTACAAAATTGGTAGGTGTTTGGACGAGCTGGCTTGGATGGTGGTGGAAGTGGACATCATAGTGGTATTTTAGAGGCTTTTAGGATCATGATTTGCAGTGGATGGAACGAGATATAGATCATGTGCAGGCAGAAGAGATTATCTTAATTTGGTGACATGTTGGGCACAGACATGATGGGCTGAAGGGCCTGTTCCTGTGATGTACAATTCTGTTTTATGTTCTTCACCATCCCCCACCCCTTTAACATTGAAGAAGTTGCAAAGGGAAGCATATTTCATGTATGATGATGACTAACTGATCATTGAAACATTTTATTTTCCCCTTTAATGCATCTTTTTGTCCATTTCTTTTGGCTCTGTGCCTCATGTTGCTGGGAAATAACAACACACTCACAGTGACCATATGAAGCCTGCTTCTGTTAGCATATATACCAGCAGTTTTCTAATGCTTCTTTCTATTGGGCAGGCACCTATTTTCATCTTTCTACAATTCATAATTCTGAGCTTAATATATCATGATGTGGAACAATTTGAGGGAGAAATGGTAAAGATCTAAACTACTAAACACACTAAGTTCAAACTGATGAAATGGGTCACAAAGTAGTTTTAACATAGATTGCAGCAAAAACAGCTGAAAATGACGAATTGTCAAGATTTATTTTAATTGATAATTTCTGTGATGTGGCTTTCACTTACAGAATATTTTAGCAAAATGTTGCAAAATAGGATTGTGCTACCAATGCATACTTTTTTTGTATCCTTCTAGCCTACTCACAGTTGGAAAACCATATTGCACCACCCACCTATTTAGGAAGTACAGAATACAAACAGTCTCTTCCTCCATCATCGCCAGGCAGATACTCCCCAATTACTAAAGTCGTGGGTGATGACGAAATGACCAGGTATGATTTCTTGAATTTATAATGCAATTACAATTTTCTGTAACTATAGAACAGAAAATCCGTCACTGTAACCCCAAGTAATTTTATTTTTGGGGGGGGGGGGGGGGGGGGAGTGGTGTAAAAAATGTCTCCTTTCCTAGGTGCAGCGTCATGTTCTGTGAATCTCTCTTAGTGAGATCTGTGGGTTTTGTTGAATAGTTCTGGCATAGTTCTGCATTATCTTTTTTCTTCACACAATTTCATTTGCAAACACTTTGTGTTTGTCAAAACACGATCAACGTTTTCATTTTATATGAATTTGCTCCTTTTGGAGAATCTGTACAGGCAGACAGAGCTGTCAACACACTGCTGCCTGCCCCAGCAGATGAACAATAGGCTTTCCAACCTGAAGTATCCATAACTGTCCAGATGCCTGATTGATATCTCCTGGCTCCTGCTGGCTAATTTATTTTTTTAACACTGATCTATTGGTAACCAACTCCTATTGGTGTGTAACAGATGTTTCTACTACCTGGTTTATTTGACTGCTGGGAAATTGACTCATTCTACATTTGCAGTAACTACATCAACATCATTTCTACAGATTAATCTAAAAGATTCTGAAAAGCCATCTGCTGAATGACAAGCAGTACTTTTTTTTTGTTTTGGCTTGCAACTGCTATCCCAGTTATTATCGGAAATATTGAACATTCTTGGCATGCAAATAATGAATGTGGCATTTGTCCTGGTCTTACCCCAGTAATTGCTGATACACCCTCCACTTCTGCATCCAAATGTGTAGGGGTGTAAATTTAACAGCAGATGGTTCTTTTTAAGCCCAATCGGGTGCTGGAAATTCATCAGTCCCCTTCAGGATTACTTTATCTTCTCTGCAGTACAAGTTTTCTTTATTCAAGTATCTTTAGGATAGTCTGTATAATGTTACATTTTTTGTGTATCAACTTGCTTCCATTCAATGTTCCTTTCTTCTTGGCCTAAACAAGTGTGAATTTGTAATATTTGTAACTGCTCCCCAGACTTTAGTCCATCTGGCTGTTAGCTGGCTCCACTTGCCCCCAGTCCATGCATGGTCTTCCCATCTGCATTTCATTAAGCATTACAATCTTTCGCTTGAGTTCTCAGAAATCCTAAGGCTTGCTAAATCCTTGACATGAATTTCATAGAAACATAGAAAATAGGTGCAGGAGTAGGTCATTCGGTCATTCGCGCCTGCTGATCATCCAACTCAGTATCCTGTACCTGCCTTCTCTCCATACCCCCTAATCCCATTAGCCACAAGAGCCACATCAAACTCCCTCTTAAATATAGCCAATGAACCAGCATCAACTACCTTCTGTGGAAGAGAATTCATGAAGCTTTGAGTTACTTTTTTTAACTTGTTGGTTCCTGTCTTCTTTTTCCTTTATGGTGTATATATAGTACAGGTCCCCCACTGATGTTCCAGCATCCTTGGTTGCCGACCAACAGAGATCATGCCCTTTCAGAGGAGTGCAATGGTATTGGACTGGTCTGCCGAAGCCGTAGAGGAGCTGAGATATTAGCTTGCAGAAGTTTGCCTTGGAAAGTTGGCAATGGGAATGGATCAGCTGGTTCTGGCCGGGCTGGAGATCTAGATGCCCGGCCGTAGCGGGCAAAGTCGACCCGCCGATCGGTCATGGAAGTCCTGATGAGGTCCTGATCAGCCGCCTCACAGGCATAGGCACCACATTTTCAGTGGGACTTTTGGAGGGAATTTCAAGTGCACTCTCGTAATTTTGTCTGGTCCATCGTTTGCCAAAAAATCAGTGGTTGACCTGTAAGATATTTTATGAATGAACATGAATATTGGCCAAGTATGTACACATACAAGGAATTTGACTTGGTGCTCCGCTCGCAAGTAACAACACAACATACAGTAAACCATCAAGAATAAAACATAAAACATTAGGAGTAAAACATTATGAACACGTGAATGAAATAAAATACCAGAGCAAAACGAGGCTAGAGACTTTCGTTTATTGAGTAGAGCTACTGCTCGTGGAAAAAAAGCTGTTTTTAAGTCAAGTCAAATTTATTCGTCACATACACATACGGGATGTGCAGTGAAATGAAAAGTGGCAATGCCTGCGGACTTTGTGCAAAAAATAAACAAACAACCAACAAACTACAAACAGAATCACATGTTCTTTTTCATATTAAATATTGTGGGTGGTATTGTGGTACAGTAAGTTAGTAGAGTTAGTCCCTGGTGAGATAGGAGTTTACCGTTCGAATGGCCTCTGGGAAGAAATTCCTTCTCATCCTCTCCGTTCTTACAGCATGGCAACGGAGGCGTTTGCCTGACCGTAAGAGCTGGAACAGTCCGTTGCAGGGGTGGTAGGGGTCTCCCATTATCTTGTTGGCTCTGGAGTTGCACCTCCTGATGTATAGTTCCTGCAGAGGGGCGAGAGAAGTTCCCATAGTGCGTTCGGCCGAACGCACTACTCTCTGCAGAGCCTTCTTGTTCTTGGCAGAGCAATTCCCAAACAAGATTGTCATGTTTCCAGACAAGATGCTTTCCACAGCCACAGAGTAGAAGTACTGGAGGATCCTCGGAGACACTCTGAATTTCCTCAATTGCCTGAGGTGGTAAAGGCGCTGCCTTGCCTTACTCACGAGTGCTGCAGCGTGTGATGTCCATGTCATATCCTCAGAGATGTGGACTCCCAGGCATTTAAAACAGTTCACCCTATCCACAGTATCCCCATTTATCCTCAATGATGTGTACATCCTCGGATGATGTGCCCTCCTAACGTCCACGATCAGCTCCTTCGTTTTTTTGATGTTCAAAAGGAGGCTGTTGTCCTGACACCAGAGTGCCAGATCAGCTACCTCCTCCCAGTAGGCCTTGTCATCGTTGTCTGAGATCAGGCCCACCACCACGGTGTCCAATCAGCAAACTTGATTATCGAGTTGGAGCTGACCCTAGCCACACAGTCATGCGTGTACAGGGAAACATCACACAATAAAGATCATATTAATGAACTAGCTCAACTTCATGGTGGCTTTGACAGTCCGGAGTCGCCTTCCAGAGTTTGTGGCCAGGGTGAGAGGGGTCAGAGATGATCTTACCCTCTCGCTGTGTACAGTTGGTCAGAGGAGGGGGGGGTGGGGGGGGAAGAGGTTGCAGCCAATAACGTTCTCAGCTGATCAAACAGTTTGCTGCAGCGTCAAGATGTCGTGCTTGGTGGCTGAGCCAAACCTGACCATGATGGAGAAGGTGAAGACTCCTCTATTTTACAGAGGTTGCATAATTGCTCTTATGATCATGTTATTTTCCCAACATGTACAATTACTGTACCAAGAAGCCTTTTGAGCTTTATTCCAGATGCATCTGACCTACTTTCCTAGTGTTTACATCTCCTCATAAAGCCCATGGTATAGATTTTTGTCATTGGTGGGTAGTTATCTGAGTATAATATTGCTAGCCCTACGAGTCAATCTGATTTTCTCTTCATTGATTTTGGTAGAATATAGACTGAATGATGTGATCTTTCCTGTCAGATTATTGTGCTGGCAGTGAAAACAAAAGCCTATCCATAATGTTTTGACTGCACATGCTAGAGAAGATGTTTAATGTTAAGAAATCCATTACCATGAAGTTGAGCTAGTTCATTAATACGATCTTTATTGTGTGATGTTTGCATTTGATACACAAGTACCTCGTTTCCATCACCACCACCACCCAGAGCAACAATATAATTAATGTTTCTTTTAATATGCCCTTTTATTTCAAATTTCCATAAACCCCTCTGTTACGTTCCTAAACAACCTTTGGAAACCACCACCAAAGTTTAATGCTACCTCTTCAAATTGGAGATAGAAAATATATGTCCCTCATAAATTAATTTCCTGTTGCCCTTCATGGAGTTAAAGATTCCTGTTAGACACAAAATGCTGGAGTAACTCAGCGGGACAGGCAGCATCTCTGGAAAGAAGGAATGGGTGACGTTTTGGGTCGAGACCCTTCTTCAGAGATTCCTGTTTACTGATTCCTGTTTACTGCATAAGCAAGAATCTATGGAGTTTCACTTCACAGCTGGTGTCATTTCTTTTTGTACTGTCATATTGTCATTGGGTATCAAAACGCAGCTAATATGCTTATTTCTACCTGAAGAGTATTCTCTGAATCTCAACATACTTCTTAATCCCTAGCTTCAGAGAATCTCTGAAAAAATATCTCTTGAACCACGCACCCTGCCAGTTGCCTGTTCTACTGCTGTTTTGCGCTTACTGTTTAATTACCCAAGTTCACTGTTAAATTAAATTAAATGTACAAGTTATTTATGGCTGTTCTGAAGCAGGCGCCAGAACAAAACTAACCTGAATATTCCTGTGAAATTAAATTGAAAATTAATTCTGCAACTATTGGCTTATTGAATTTCCCATTTAACAGGTGCAAATAAATACAATTAGTAATTTAAATAAGATCAACCCAAATGTTATCGTGACTGCAATGGATCTTTAAAATAGATTTAATATTTACCCATAGCAATAAAATACACCCTTATTTCCACTTCAAAATTCCCATGATTTTTCATTATTCTTGTCATCTGGAAGTCTCTGCCCAAGGTGCCCTGCAAGATGTCTATTTAAAATCTCCAGTGGCAAATAACAGGACCAAATTCCAGTCCTCTGCAGAATAGTAGTCTTCTGTTTGTTTTAACCTAATCTACAAAAAACCTGTTTTGCTTGAATGTATTTATTGTAATCCTACACTGGTGGGAGTGGAAAGAGCACCAAAGTTCCTCTGCTTTTGAAATATTCATATCCATATAGAATTTTTAAATCTCTTGCCAGCACTGACTGTTGGAACCGGTACGCCATCTTTATTTTTCTCAAATGGGGGCTTCAATCTTTCATTAGCTGAACCAATAATTGTCATCAAAAGCTCGCTGCATTGAGGGGTGTTGAGGTCAGATCTCCATCCTTAAGTAAAATGTTGACTGGACATTAACTTGGGTATTTGCTCAGGATGAACAAGTTGACTCTAATTTACAAAATGAGAAGCAAGACTTCATTCCCCATCCAATAAAGTACAAAAATAAGTTTGGCCCCAGTTGTGTAGGATTTGATTGCTACAAGATTGCTCTGTGCACTTGCTCTCATTATTTTAAAAGAGATATATTTGCCTTTGAGGTCTCGCAGCAAAGTCAATCGATTAATTTCCTGAGCTCAAGCAGTTGCCGTGAGAACTCATTGCGAAGATCAGATTTTTTTTTGGAATTCAAGTTCAGCTTTACTATTGCCAAATAGGGGTGGAGGAAGGGGATTGTGTATGTGTCCTTTGGTGTGGTATGTTTCAGAAATGTTGAAAGATGCGTGCCTAATTGTATTTGTGCACATTGGTACGCAAATTGTACCTCTGCTGCCACCTGTAGTAGGCTTGGACACGCACGGTTGCTGATGCAGGAATCTGGAACATTGGAAGTTGTGATTTGTACCCAAGGCTAAGTTGAACTTTTGCTTGACTTGATGAGACACCGTTGTCCCAATGGCCAGTTGTTCAAGAATACTTTACAGAATTGACTGGCATGAACATGCCTTGTTGTTTTGAGATTCAGTAGCTATTATTTGAATGTTGCATATCTGCATGATTTTAATCCTATTTTGTTTATATTGTTTTCAGCGATGTGGCCATGTTAATTTCAGAGGATGATTAAAAAATAAAATTGCTGACTGTTTTGAAGGATATTCATTAACGCAATGGATTTTTGCATCAATTCAAATTCATGATTTGTCAATAATGATAAATAGCTTTTTAGTCCATTTATTGAAATAATTGAATT
The DNA here is from genome assembly GCA_963514005.1 of Raja brachyura. The sequence continues at coordinate 12,625,869 of OY740794.1, read as the reverse complement.
TAAAATATCTGTGGTATGATTTAAATTTGTTTCTGGATTGTGTTAATGGATTACTTATCCAGTGAATTTATAAATAAGGTGCTAATCCCCGAGGTGTGGAGGTTGCCGTTTAATTAAACCAACAATAATTGATTTTCAGTGTAGGAAAGAACTGTAGATGCTGGTTTAAATCAAACCATATAGATTCCATCACCTGTAGTCTCTGTGTCTTCATTGGTCATGAGCTTGCTTAATTTAGCTTTATCAAATATTGTTTTTGCATTCACCACAAGGAAGAAATTGTCCTTGTTGCATGGGATCTGAGTGGAAGATGATTGGGGAATAGAACTAGCTGGATTGCCAGAACATAGGGCGCGTACCACTCAGATGGCCACGTATAAAACCACAGATAAAGTAATTGCGAGCAAGACCCAATGTTCTGGAGGAACTCAGCAGCTCAGGAAGATTCTGTGGAGGGACTAGACAGATGGCATTTCAGATCGGGACCCTTCTTCAGACTGATTGGAGCAGGGAGGTGAAAGCTGGAAAAGAGGTGGTGACGTGATAAAAGCTAGCACCTAAAAGGTGATGAGCTTTGTACACCACGGCCGGTTACTAAACATTTTATCTCACCTTTCCACTCCCATTCCCACTCCCTTTCATCCCTTGGCCACCTCCGTTGCCGAAGTGAGGCCACACACAAACCTGAGGAACAGCACTCATTTGCCACTTGGGCAGATTATAACCCGACAGTATGAACATTGAATACTCTGGTTTCAAGTAATACCCCCCATCCCCCCTCTCTTTCTTAAACCCTCCCTATGCCAGTGCACACCCATTTTCCCCACCAATTCCCACCTACACTATCCCTTTCCCTCCTCCATCAGCTCATATCCTGTCCCTGAGATCCATATCCTCTGCCACCTATATGCCTCCAAATGGCTTTACATTTCAACCTTCCCTTATCTCCTTATTCAACACCCTTTTGTCTCCTTTTCACCTCTAGCCTTTGTCACTGACATCAGCCATCTGCCAACCACTCTCTCCCTTATTTGTATCTATCTATCTATCACTTGCCAGGCTTTACCCTGTCCCACATCTCTTTTCCAGCCTTCTCCACACCCCACCTACTCCAATCAGCCTGAGGAAGGGTGACATTATCTGTCAACTCCCTAAATAAGTGGCCGCCTCCTGGGCTGTAACTTTTCTGTGATAACCCTCGAAAGGGAAGAAGTCAGAGTTATCAATCCAAGAATTGGGTTATATCCAAAACTGGACACTAAACAGCTCAGCATGACTTTTGTATAACTTATGGTGATAATAATCTCAACCACTCAGTTTCTCATTATGCATTACCCTTATGAATAAACAATTACATCCTTGGGCCAACACTCACAAATCTTATTATTTGGCGTTCTATGGTATTTGCAGTATGCTTTAGAATGTACATTTTGGCCAGTTTTATCTTAGATTAGGAATCTTGAAAACATCAGTTGAGCCACTGCAACGTCCTCAAAAAAAGATATGTCCAATTTCCTTTGTATCTTTATCCTTTTTTAATTTTAGATATCAAAATCATCATGGTTATTTTCAATCGCCAGCAAAGGATAGTACTTGCTAATAAGCTCTAAGATATCTGTCATTTGCGGATTTCCTTTTTCCCTGTCAGTTTATATTTGGCCCCTCAGTAGGGAATGTGTTCGGCGAAGGTTGATGAGCAGCCATTCAAACTGGAGAATTCTCCAATCTAAACTTTGAAATTAATTGAAAATAGTGGGGAGCTTAATAAAGATTGGAAGATGCAAATACAATAAAGTTGCATCAACCTCAAATTACATTAAACATATAGTATTTTGAAACACTATGTTGAATTTTGAATACCCTCCACTCCCTGTATATACATGTGCATATCTGAAAGCCTCTTGAATGCAACCATCATATCTGCTTCCTTGGCAGTCTGTTCTAGGCCCCCACTACTCTCTCTGCAAAGAATGTTCATCACGCATCTCCTTTAAACTTTGCCCTTCTAACTTTAAAGCTGTGCCTGCTAGTATTTTATTTTTTCATCCTGGGAATAATATTCTGACAGTCTGCGTTAATTATGCATTATAATTTTATGTACTTCTTTCTATCAGATCTTCCATCAACTGTTGGCAGAAAACATTGTAAGTTTGTCATACTTTCCTTATAGCTAAATACTCTCTTAAACCAGGCAGCATTGTGCTAATCCACCTCCTGCAGCCACTTCAAAGCCTCCACATCCGGCATGGTGGGCGCAATGGTAGATTTGCTGCCTTACAGCACCAGAGACCCGGGTTCGATCCTGACTATGAGTGCTGTCTGTGCGGAGTTTGTACGTTCTCCCCGTGACCACATGGGCTTTCTTCAGGGATCTTCGGTTTCCTCCCGCACTCCAAAGATGTACAGGTTTGTAGGTTAATTGGCTTGGTAAAATAGTAAATTGTCCCTAGTGTGTGTAGGGTAGTGTTAATGTGCGCCGATGACTGGTCGGCGTGGACTCGGCGGGCCGAAGGGCCTGTTTCCGTGCTGTATCACTAAACTAAATTAAACATCCTTCCTGTAATGAGGCAACCAGAACAGCACACAATATTCAAATGCAGCCCAACTAAAATCCTATCAAGTGTAATATAACTTCCTCACTCTTATACTCAGTACTCTGACAAATGAAGGCAAGCATACTTCATTACGATTCATTTACTCGTTTTTAATTTGAAACTTTCAAACATTCCTCAGCACAAATGCCTCAAGGTCAGGATTCCCATGCAAACAGTTGTTATCTCTGCTAGCTGATCTTACATGACTGCTCTTCCCTGGTGATTCTCCAATTACTCTCTGGCATTGAAATCCACATAAAGCATCTGCCAATTGAACCTCTGGCATTTTAGACCAGATGAGGCCAGGAACAGGAACTCTATCCGTTTGAATGGAAAGGAATGGCTTGGAGGTTAAAAAATAAACCAATTTACAATATTTTTTAATTACTGATTATGTGCAGTTTCTTCCAAGTCTTTTTAACCAGTTCATTTTTCAGAACTTTAATTATATAAATAAATAATTGGATTTTTTAAAAATATCTTTTTGAATTTTCAAAATATCCATAGTCCATGTTAGGTTTGGCAGTTGGCTTCTCATCTGGCTTTTTAACCTTTATTTTCTAATAATTAATTATATAAAGAATTAATTGATTTTTTGTTTTTTATATATTTTTGAATTTTATTAATATTCATAGTCCTTGTTAGGTTTGGCAGTTGGTTCTCATCTGGAACTGGCAGATTCAGAAAACGTGTTTTTTCCTTATAGAACTTCATGTTCTACATCAGGTACTAGGTCCTGGAATAAAGGGGCTGTCCCACTGCGGCCACCTAATTGGCGAGTTTAGGAGAATTTGAAAAAGTGCCATGTTGAAGACCTCCTTCGACTATGTAGAAGACCTCCTTCAACTATGTTGAAGACTAGCTTCGACTCGCTTCGGGAAAATTGGACACCGAATAGTGGAGAGTGAAGACGATCTCCTTCGACCTCCCTTCGACTATGTTGAAGACTATCTTCAACTACCTTTGATTACTTTCCTCTACGCTCGATTACCCTACAAATAACATGCCGACCTACTTCGACTAAACCCACGAGTAAAAACAATATTGTGTTTTTCCCTGGCGACCTTTTTTTACTCGCGGGCATTTGTTAGCATGTTGAAAAATATGCCGCGACCTAGCTGAGGCCTCAAATACGCGGGGACTACTCTCAAACATGAAGGAGAGTTACAAAGACCTCCTCGGACCTCGTGTCGACCACGCTGCGAGTATGAGTCGAGGGCAAACTTGCCAGAACTCGCGGATTAGGTCGCCGCAGTGCAACAGCCCCTTTAGCCACTTCTTTCTCTCCTGCTTCAAGTAAAAAGTGCCTTTTCGGAGAAAGCTAAGTGGCATTGAGTTGATTATCACATTGCTATTGTCTACTTGTGCATAATGTGTCTGGAAACCAGCATATTGGAAAACCAATGGTCATATAAAATGGTCATATTCATGTCATATAGAAATAAAAGAAGAATTTTACGTAATGGAACATAAACTGGATTTTTTCAACCATATCTTGAAATAGGAATACCCTCCAATACAATACAATACAATACCATTTATTGTCATTTGAAACCTCATTGAGGTTCAAACGAAATTTCATTTCTGCAGTCATACATACAAAAAAAGAACCAAGACATAACCCATTTTACATAAACACAAACATCCATCACAGTGAATATCCTCCTCGCTGTGATGGAAGGCAAAGTCGTATCTCTCCCCTGCATTCCCCATTCTTCTCCCGGTCAGAGTCAAAGCCCCCGGCGGGTGATAGTATATGTCCCGCGGCCATTCATGCCGCGCCGGGCGATGCAAGGCCCCGCTCCGAGTCTTGATGTTGGAGCCCCTGGCGGTCCCTAGCAAGTCCCGTGGCCATCAAAGCCGCGCCGGGCGATGTAAGGCCCCGCTCCAGGTCGTCTTCAACCCCACAACTCGGGCGGGAGAAGTTGCCGCCGCGGGAGCTCCAAAAAGCGGTCTCCCACCAGAGACTCGCGAGCTCCCGGTGTTACCGTCCACCGGCCCGCAGCTGGAGCCTCCGAATCTCCGGGGTCGGGCAGCAGCAGCGCTCCACCACAGCTCCTCCCGTTCCCAACTCGGCCAGCTCCACGATGGTAAGTAAGTCCGCAGCTCCGCGACTGGAGCCCCAGGTCCGGTTGGAGGTCACTCCACGGTGCTAGGCCCCAACGACAGCGGAGACCCGACAGAGAAAAGGTCGGGTCCTCCGTACAGGGAAAAGATTTAAAAAGTTTCCCCCACCCCGCCCCCCCACCCCCCACACATATCCAACTAAAAAAAACACTAACTAACAACACTCAACCGAGACAAAAAATTTAAAAAAGACAGACGGACTGCAGAGGCCGCTGCGACCAGAGTCGCGCCGCCCTCCAGAAATATTCTGTCTTTTTGGTGCCTTGGTTTAACAGTAAAGTTGCCCATTGTTTGAAAGCAAGAATAGCCAATTTATTATGGTAATAGTAATGCTTTCCATTTTTCTGTGCACAATCGAAAAATGTCCTTCAGCCTATTCCATTGTCTACTAACATTGGATTTCTGAAGGCTGCAGTGAAAAATATACTCAATAGCAGCACCATATTATCAAATGTTTGTGGTGACAGTTCTCTCACGGCATGGAGTAATTAAGGTCTGGGTTCTAAATAACAATTTGATCTTCTGAATGGATCTGAAAGGTTTTCTCTTTTGTGAAGGTAATGTTGCACTGACTACTCCAGCAGGCTTTTTGGAGATTCTAAGTTGTAAGTTCTAACCTTATGGCAAGTGAAACATTTCCCTTGTACCCAACATGGAGTCATCAAACATTTATTACCTAGCCGGGATATAACTTATGGCATCTTTGGATATAACTCATTTAATTCAACTGAAGGAATGCAAAATAAAATTGTTGCTTGAAGATTGTTCCTGGTAATAAAGTGTTGAGCCACGCATTGTGATGTTGGGATATTTTAGACATTCGATCTGCTCATAGTTTATTCAGTATGTAATTTGATTTGCAGCTCATTAAAGAATATACAAACTGTAACATGCCCAAAAATCAGTCAGCTGTGCCTCAATTGTCAACTCGTGCCTTTGAGTCAGAAGGATGTGAGTAAAAATCTCATGCCAGAGATTTGAGATTTCACATTTTCCTGTACAGTCCCAAGAAAATACTTCACTGCCAGAATTGTTTCTTTTCATGAGATATTAAACTGAGATCCATTTTCCTTTCTCAAGTTGACTTTGATAATTTTGTGGCAGTATTTTGAAGGGGACAAAGGAGGAATTATCCATGGTATTTAAAAAGGAACTGCAGATGCTGGAGAAACAAAGGTAGACAAAAGTGCTGGAGAAACTCAGCGGGCGCGGCAGCATCTATGGAGCGAAGGAAATAGGCAACGTTTCGGGCCGATACGTTGCCTACCCATGGTATCCTGCTTAATATCTCTGATCAACATCGTGAAAAGACAACATATCTACTGATTATCATGTTGTTTGTGGCAGCATGTAGAGCACAAATAGATAGCTCTGTTTCCTACATTACAGCGAATACACATTAAAAGCACTGCAGTAGCTGCAAACGTGCTTTAGATAGAGAAATGAAATGTTCCACATAAATGCAAGACTATTTATCTTGTTGCAAGAGCACTGCATCTGTGAGGCAGTCAGGTAATCTGTTTTTCAACAGGGAAAGATTATCTTTATGAATAAAACGTACTGTTCCTTTGAGCTCTCTGTGTACACAATTGTGAATTACAATGTGGGGGTTCTGTGAGTGGTTCTTGTGATTAATGTGGTTAATATTTAGGCAGGTAGTCATCGATTTACTGAAAGTGAAGCCCATTTGCTCTGTTTTGATTTAATTGTGGTGTTTGTGAAATTTTGGTTCAAAACAACTGGTAGAGAAGGTGCTTTGGTTGATTATGTATAGAATGAATGTGACTAGTAAAAATTCCAAGGGGAAATTAGTGCAAATTCCATGGAAAGCTCTATGCCGTGTCAATTTTTCTGTAAATATCTCAGGAAGATAAATAGTCTTTTGCACATTCATAAGTAGATTAATTTTGGTATTCTATGTAATGTCCACAGTGTCCATTTTAGCTAATGTATAGCTGCTAAAGAATATATTACAGAAGTGAAGAATAGAAGACAAGTTTTGGATTATCATTTATACTTCGAGGCAATGGTAGATGTTTTGCAATTTGGTCTGCTCCCAAGTGTTTTTTCCCTTGATGACAAGCCCTTCTCACAAGAGCCCTCCTATCTGATGAATGCCGCAGTAACCTTAATCATGAGCATTGGTACAATCTGGCAGCATCAGTCTGAAGAGGGGTCTCTATCCGAAACATCTCTCCAGAGATGCTGCCTTTCCCGCTGAGTTACTCCAGCATTTTGTGTCTACCTTCGATTTAAACCAGCATCTGCAGTTCTTTCCTGCACAATGCTAGCATTTATTTTGATTTCCTCTCCTTCATAAAAAAAATAGTGCCCTTTTCCTAGGAAAACAGAAGAGTAATTTGGAAAACCATGCAGCAGAGGCTTGTTAAACAGCAGTAAGCTGTCAATAGATTTTAGAGACTTGGGAGTAAGGCAGCACGGAAACAGGCCCTTCAGCCCAACTCGTCCATGCTCACCAAAATGGCCCATCTAAGCTAAGAGCATTTCGTCCATATCACTTGAAACCTTTCCTATCCATGTACCTATCTGGGATTTTGCCAGTTTTAAATATTTGACTTGGTTCATAAGAAAAATAGCAATTTACTAATGTTTCTAAGATAGAACTTGGAGGAACCACATGAAACATTGATTGACTGTAGGCTGCATTTGGGCAGGTGAACTGAATTGGACCTAAGGGCCAAAGTGGGAATTTTATAAATTTATTGATGAGATGTGGTTGAATTTGGCATGGTGTGTAGTTATTGTCCTAAAGAAGATTGTATTCCAAGATATGTCCTTGTGCTGGGAGGTGAGATTCCAAAACGTTGACCCAGCAGCTTGGAAGCAACTAAGGTATATTTTCAGATCAGGAAAATGTTGCATTTGGAAGTAGTTCACTAAGGGGTGATGTTTGTAGAAAGAGCACAACTGTCTCAATGAGTAAATAAACTACTTTCATGTTTACATGTAAGTGTCAACCCCATCTAGCTGTGATCTTGATTTCTGCCTTTGATGTTATAAGAAATTAGAAAATAGCATCCTTTTACAGTTGTGGAGTCAGACGGCCCTCCATGTGTGTCCCAACCATCAATTGTCCATCTACACTAATTGCATTTACCAGCACTTGACCCACAGCCTTCTATGTATTCATGATTCAAGCATTCATCTGGATGATACTTGCTATCTGAATGTTCTAAGAGTACCTGCCTTCACCGCCTATAGGCAGTGTGTTCCAGATTCCTACCACCTTCTGCGAGAAAAGGTTCTTACTCAGATCCCAACTAAGCCTCTTAATACTGAACCTAAATGTATGCCTTCTAGCTTTAGACAAATCTGCATTGAGGGTCTGAAGAAGGGTCTCGACCCGAAACGTCGCCTATCTCCTTCGCTCTTTAGATGCTGCTGCACCCGCTGAGTTTCTCCAGCTTTTTGTGTAACCCTCTGCATTGAGGAGAAACTTCCTACTAACTATGTCTCGGCATTAGGTTCCCCTTCAGCCATTTCTGCTCCAAGGAATACAAAACCAGCTGAATCAATCTCTCCTAAGGACTGAAACACTCCATCCCAGGCAGCATCCTGATCAATAGGCTACCCATACACTGGTGCGATCATGTCCTTTCCTGGTGCGGAATTCAGAATAGTATATAGTACTCCAGTTGTGGTCGACCAATGTTTTAAGAAGTTGTACCATGAACTTTGTGTATTCAGCGCTCTAGTAAATATGATCTTCACTGCTGCTACCACCATGGATCCTTGGACTTGCACACCAAGAACTCTTCCTTGATGCTCCATTTTTGCCCATGTTTTGCCATTATTATTTTTTCCATAATGTATCACCCCACAGTTACATCATTAGACTTCACTGTGCCATTGCTCTGAACATTTTACCAACTTTTATTTCAGGATTTTGCAGAGTCTGAATCAACTCTCAAGCCCTGTTTATACCATTTTAAGAATAATCCCATTTTATATTTCCAACATTCCTGTCAACTCTCCTCAGATTTTCCCACTTCTTCATGTTTGGGACAATTTACAGCAGCCAATTAAAATACCGGCCACATTTTTGTAGCAGAAAAGGGAGAACAGCTGGAGGAACTTAGTGGGTCCAACAGTATCCCCTGGAGGGAAATAGTCTAAATTTTGGGTCGAGACCCTTCATCTGGAATGATCAAAGATCTCGACCTGAAACTTTGACTGTTATTCCCCTCCATAGACCCACTGAGTTCCACCACATGTTCCCCCCTTTTTTCGCTGAAGATTCAGCATACGCAGTCTCTTGTACCTCCAACCACATCTTTACGATGTGCACGGAGGCCTGCAAAGTCCATAGATATATCAGGATTGAAGCTGGTTCTTTAACAATCTTGGGGTCAGTTTTTCCAAATATGTTGAGCTGCAAGGTGGTTGTTTGCACCATTTGTTGTAACCAACAATCATTTTACCATCTTTTGAAGCCGAGATCCTTCGACGGATTGAAAGATGTCAAGAAACTGTTCTGCCAAATGTTTGTTATGCATACTGTACGTCACATGGGTGCATATGAATCATGAGTACCATATTCAGAAATAAAACGTATGTGTATTACAAATCAGAGAGTGTGCCAAAGTGTGTGTTTGGAACACCAGGCCTGTAATGTATTGATCTTTGTAACAAAACATATCCATAAATCGGTTAATTCATTTTCCCAGTGAAAATACATAACTCTTTATTTTGCTGTGTAATTCAGGATTAACCCCAAGACCAGGATTATACTTTTTTTTGCATTCTTGTTTATTTTAATGCGGACATGAACTAAAAAGCTTTGGGAATAATTCAGATTGTACAATCTACTTGATGGAAAATGCAGAAGATTAGATTTATTGCGCTTTAAGGATAGAGCCATCATAAAAACATTTGCTGTCAATTGGTGCAGAATTGCTTCTCATTTATTATCCTTCAATCATATTCCTGGGAATTACATTCCAGTAAATCATTGTCTCAGTTTAATAAATAGAAAATGGCAAGTTTATTTCTTGTTGATTTTCCTACAACTTTCTAAATCTACTTTTAACCTCAAAAGGTGCCCTCAATAATTTGGTTACTGTAACAAATTGGGTTTTACAGGACTGGGAGTCTTAATCTTATTGATTTGCCGATACCAATTCAGGGCAGTGGAAGTGATGACAGTATTGGGATTCCAGCTTCTCAAACCTCCAGAGTGAGCAATTAGTTGCAGTGCTCCACCACTAATGGCTAACCCAAATGAACATGAATAAAGGTGATTGTACAAAAGTAGCACAAATGCTCCATGTGGTTGAGTAGCCTCTTGTTTAGCGTATTATTAAACAGGAGGAGTTATACCACATTGTTCAAGCTGATTGGAGAGGAGGTCTTTAAAGGAGTTTTGAAACCCAAGCCATATCCATGCAAAAAAAAGATCTTGTGGTGTTATATGAGATGGTTTTTGTTGCTAAAAAAACAGATCAAATATTCCTCATTGACTGAGTAAATTGCTCATCCCAGGGGAGTTGATGCATGCATTGACAGCTATGGCATATTCCCTTTAGGCTCCACACCATGTGTTATTTGCAGTCACTCGGGTCAATTTGTTAAGACATTTGTCCTTGTAACTGTGACCTGTATGCTGACATCTGTAGTATGCAGAGATTATTCAAGTAACGGTGAGGCAAAATATTTAACTACTCCTTGTAAATGTAGAAATAATTGCAAAATAAATGTTAATACCAGTACACATTGTGCAGGGCGTAGTACTACAGTTCATGCCGCATAAGCTGTGCACATGTGATTTATATCAAATAAAATGTCTAGAATTTGGCTCCCATATTTGGCAGCCTGCCGTTTTTCCAGTGAAGCTCATGTGCATTGTATATTCAGTTGTTCATATCTATCGCTATTTAACTGGCTATGCACAAATAAAATACAGATAAGGGTACTGATTATTCCACTAAATCTGCATTTATACTTAGTAGAAAGTATATGGTAGATGAATGCTGGCCTTTGTTGGGTTCGAGAAAATATTGGGTAATTTGGTGAAGGATAAGGGTGGAGATGAGTCAGCTGTGCAGTGGTGCTTGATTGTGGTGCCAGGTCAACCCATTTAATGATACAAAGTAATGCTTTATTTATATCTATTTATATAGGGGTAACTATTGATTTGATATTTGTTTTTTTTGTCTGCTATTTAGCTGTAAAGCCTCCTAGTAATAAATCCTGTGAAGGCATTACAAATTTGTAATACTAACTTCTGTTTTATTTTGAGTAGTTTTCTTGATAATCAGATATGGGCTCCACTTTTAGCACATGCACACTGATGAACCTTTAACCCACGACATCTGCGGCCTTGGGCAAATGCAGCTCAATGTCACGGGGAAATGGTTTTACTGGGTATAGCTCCTAGACTATTCTTGTCCGAAGGCTGAACAGATGATTCACCTGTTACAGAATAGAGTTTTCAAGTAAGATATTAATTTTTTTTTGTAAATAAAACCATTATTTGGTAAATGGTAAACATTTTTTGCAACATTTCCTCCATATAAACATGATGATGAATCTTGCAATGTTTTATTAAGGTGGCAGATCCTTGTGGGAGTGTTGAAATAGAGAAATACAAATTGACATCCTCTGAATGCAATCTCAGCCACAGAATGCATGTCCTATATAAAATGCTTGTTTATTTAAATAATGGTCAAATGTATTGCTGTTGAATGGACTTTAGCTTGGGGACACCTAAACTCGGTTGCCAGAATGCCAGAATCACAAACTCAATGCTCGTCTGGGTACCCTTCTTGAAATGTCCATTTTTTTTTTATTATCTTGGACTCTAATTATTTGCTCGTATCACTGGCTGGCTTTGGATCTGCATGTGTGTGCTACATAATGAAGGATTTGTATATAATATGAAATAATTTCCAAATACGCAAAACATAACGAGATGCAACACCAGTTCCTTTACCTCCCCCTCGACTCCATCCAAGGACCCAAACAGTCTTTCCAGGTGAGGCAGAGGTTCACTTGCACCTCCTCCAACCTCATCTACTGTATCCGCTGTTCCAGGTATCAACTTCTTTACATCGGTGAGACCAAGCACAAGCTCGGCGATCGTTTCGCTCAACACCTCCGCTCAGTCCGTCTTAACCTACCTGATCTCCCGGTTCAACTTCAACTCAGCACCTCAACTCCCCCTCCCATTCCCAATCTGACCTTTCTGTCCAGAGCCATCTCCATCGTCAGAGTGAGGCCCAGCGCAAATTAGAGGAACAGCACCTCATATTTCGCTTGGGTAGGTTACACCCCAGCGGTACATCGACTTCTCTAACTTCAAATTGCCCTTGCTTTCCCTCTCTATCCCCTCCCCCTTCCCAGTTCTCCCACCAGTCTTGCTGTTTTTGACTACATTCTATCTTTGGCCCGCCCACTCCCCTGACATCAGTCTGAAGAAGGGACTCGACCCGAAACGTCACCTATTCCTTCTCCAGAGATGTTGCCTGCCCCGCTGAGTTACTCCAGTATTTTGTGTCTACCTTCCTTTAAACATAATTGGAGTTGTTTGAAGTTTTCAAATGGACTTTTGCAAAATTAATTTCATTATGACAACAACCACACTGTTATTTTTTGTTTATTGTATCCCACTGAATTACACAAGGTGACTATCTTTAGAAAATGATGCCTCAGTTCCTGCACTGGCTGCTTTAAGGTTATTAAATGGCTCAACATTTTTCCTAGCTTTCTACATGTACTTTGTGTTCATATAGCCCTTCGGATTGAGAAAGGCTATATGAACATTGAATTCAATATTGCCTATTAATCTTCAAATAATCTCCTGTCTCCTATATTGACCTACCAAACAGTAATAATGGACGAAAGAACATGAGAAATATCAGCAGACAATTTGTCCTCTCGTGCCCACTGTTCCATTCAAAAAGACCATGATTGATCACTTACCTCTGCAACAACCTCATGATAGCTTTGGGAAAGCTGCCGATGAATGTGGCAGAACAGGTTTGTGTCATTACACACAAACAGTTATGGAAGGATCATTATCTCATCAATCCATTAATCTTCATTGCACCTTCATGCAATGGTAAATATCAGGTAAAATAATAGGTCAAATCACTCTGGTAATTTGCTTTAGCAAATTAGTATCTATTGTAATCTAGGCGTTAACTGAATACATAATTGAGAGTGTGGGTCCAATGGCTAAAGGAGGTCTTAAATCAGAAGGCAGTTTTTTGTAACCCTATAGAGCACCTTATTCTCTTTCTCTCTCACCCTCTGTTCAATTTGTTCAAAACCTGTTTGAAAAAATTATTTAATGTTTAACGTTGAGTTAATTGACTCATCAGATTGATCTTCATCCAGTCTGCTCCTGGCAACCTGGGCTAGTTTCTCACAGCCTACAGCACAGGGTTTAATTGCTTTGGAGACAGCACTGCCATAACTACCTGAAAGCAGAGCAGTTTGTGCGGTGACTGGGCTCAAAGCTAAGACCTAGTCCCAGGACCATGCGAATGACCATTTGATTGTTTGCTGGTCTCATAAAAATGTGAATGGTGGATTGGTTAAAGAACAAAAAATCAATGTGGAATTAAGTGAGTTGCTTTCAGATTAGAAGACTGTTACTGGTGGAAGGCAACAAATGTCCATGAGATCAGTTGTGTCCTGACTATTTACAATTTATATTAATGCCATTTAAAAAAAATGGCATGGCATTTATCTGTTTAATGGAGATACAAGGGACGGTAGGTGCTGGAATTTTGGACAAACAACTGTTGATGGTGCTCAGCTGAACAGGCAACAGCTATGGAGTGAAATGGAAAGATGATGTTTCGGGTCAAGACCATTCTGGAGTAGAAGGATGATAGCTGGTAGAAAGAGGTGAGGGGAAGGATGGGGCAAGAGTTGAGATAGGTAAAAGTGCAGCGATTTAGATAGGGAATTTGAAGTCATAAACCTCTTTGGGAAATGCAACAGAAATCACAGGAGTTATCCATTTCTGGAGAACTCTCGTAAAAATACTGTTAACTTTTTAAAAAGATGTTCTTGATTAATATGGGCTGAGATTTGCTGCCCTCTGATGTTGATTAGCCTTAACAACAGCCTTAAGCAGAAATGCGAGAGAGGACATTGTACCGCAACAATCGTTGCCTTTTGGAAAAATAAGTTCATAACAGGCTTATTGTGGTTTACCCTATAATGCATACCGTTATTTTGGAGACTGCCAATCAAATTGAGCTCCTCCGTTGAGGCCAATGATGGGTATCACAGAATACCCATGCATTTGACTCTGCCATCTTTTGGTTCAGTAATTGGTGACACTATTTGTCTCTTTTTTGAAGCATATGCAAAGAATTCGTACATCAATTAAAAGCTTGAATTTTGCTGCAGTTAATTTTATTTTGGACATATTATGTCATCCTTCAGAATGTTCAATCAACTTAGTAGGCCTTGATATGTTATTTTATTCAAGTGTATCTTTATTTTATTCCCAAGAAAAGTAATGAACTAAACCAGTTAAAGCTGAGAATAATTGTAAACTAAAAATATGATAGTTCATTAATATTAAATTTAATTATTTAAGGTACAAGAGTTAGAAACATGAGAAATTTGTATTGTACATAAAGTGGTACTTAACAAGGTACAGTCCCATCTGACTTTTGTGGATTGAATTGTCTTGTTTTTGTGGTGTCTTTCCACAACTGGTGGACTGGTACAATACGAACATCCTGATCCTGAATGTCGAAAAAACAAAGGAGGTCATCGTCGACTTCAGGAAAAACCGGCACAGTCCCACACCACTTCACATCAATGACAGCGATGTGGAGTTGGTCAGTTGCACTAAGTTCCTGGGGGTGCAGATCACTACCAGTCTGACCTAGTCAAATAACATCACATCAATAGTTAAGAGAGCGCAGCAACGGTTGCACTTTCTGCGCCGGATGAGAAGAGCTCACCTCCCCCCATCCCGTCCTCACCACTTTCTACAGGGGGACCATAGTGAGTATTTTGACCCCACACATCTCCATCACGGATTGTTCACTCTGCTGCCCTCGGGCAAAAGATATCATAGCATAAGGAGCAGAACATTAAATTTAATATTGATGAGCTATCATATTTTTAGTTTACAATTATTCTCAGCTTTAAATGGGATAGTTCATTGCTTTTCTTGGGAATAAAATAAAGATACACTTGAATAAAATAACATATCAAGGCCTACTAAGTTGTCTGGTTTGGGGACTGTAAAGCCACTGACTGGAAGCCCATGCAGAGAGTGGTGAGGACGGCTGAAAAAATCATCGGGACTTCTCTCCCCTCAATCGGGGATATTGCGACCAAATGTTGCGTGTCTAAGGCCAGCAGTATTATAAAGGACCCCACACATCTCCATCACGGATTGTTCACTCTGCTGCCCTCGGGCAAAAGATATCGTAGCATAAGGAGCAGAACATCAAGGTTCTGCAACAGCTTCTTCCCACGAGCCATCAGACTCCTGAATGCCATGTAATGGGCTGCCACCATTGTCTATTTTATCCTTTTATCCATTTTATCCTTATGTTTATTATCTTATTGCACGGGGAGCCAAATGCAACGGAATTACATTTGGAATTGCATATATCGATGTATTTCTAAATGACAATAAACTTTGTTTGATTTGATTTGAATTGCAAAAATGGCAGACCAAATGTTAGATCCTGCATTTTATGTGAATGAATCCTACCAAGATCAGAAGAATGGAGAATAGATTAGTACAAGATGTACTTATATCTGGAACTCCTGATATCTAGCACCAACGTGTAGTCAAGATATGAATGATTCACCGGTTTATATTTCCTCTGGACTCCTTCAAGCTGTGATAGCCGCTGCCAACAGCTGGAATTTTGACTGTCTAATAACATGAGTCTACAGCTCTATTTGCCTTTCTCAGTAGCCATTATCTGTGAATGAAACTATTTGATAACTTCCAATTACAACATTGCCTTTTCAGACAGATCAAAGCAGATTTTGTTACGCATGTGATTTTTTCCCCCAGGTTGACCAACAGTGAATCAATAATTAAAGATGTACTTCTCCAGCAACCCTTTCTACTTTAATTTCATTGGTATTTTTCTTGCGAATACAAGTATTAAATATGAAAATCAAACAGGATATGTTGGAAACACTCAGCAGGTCAGGCAGGATCTGTGGAAAGAGGAACACAGTTTCTTTTGGATTTCCATTTTTTTCTTATTGTCATTTATAGTTAATTGTAATTTAGCTAGATAAAAGCAGAGGATAAAAGCAGAGGATTTTTAGTTGTAAAAATCTGAAAACCAAATTCTTAGTTTATCAAATTGACTTGAAAATATGCTATTTTGAAGAGGAAACAACATCAGGCTTTTTTCCTTCAATTCCTTCTGTTCTCACTATATTCTCGTTCCAAGAACCATGTACAAGTGGACTAATGAATTACTCTGTTGAAATGAACTTTGACACCATATATAATTGTATCTGTTTCTGCAAAGGTAAAACAATCGCTGTAGCCATTAATCTTCTTTAACTGGCAGATTTCTCCCAATAGGGATTTTCCTAATCTTAGTGGAACACTTTGCTGGAGTGTGAATCTGTTATATTAATTAGAAAGTGTTTGGAAACTCTGGTTATCTTTTCTCAATGTAGGGAGCCTAGAAAAGTGGTTTTGCATCGAGGATCAACAGGACTAGGCTTCAACATTGTTGGTGGTGAAGATGGAGAAGGAATCTTTATTTCCTTCATATTGGCAGGAGGCCCAGCTGACCTGAGCGGTGAACTAAGAAAAGGAGACAGAATCATTTCGGTAAAAAGCCTTGTGTTTTGAAATTGCCTCCTTAATTTTATCCTTGATTGTAATTGTTTTTCTTGGAATTCTCAGACATTTTTGGAGTTACCATTCTCCTCCACAAGCTCTCATATTTAAATTTTCACGATTCACTTTTTTAAATTTAATCAGCAATAAAGCATTTGCATTCGCATGTTTATTAAAATGTAATTAAATGCAACAAACCTCTATGAGAATTCAGTTATATATTTGGAGAATTCTGCATATTAAACAAGAACATCACACAATTATTCTGTGCATGCACTGTGCTGTGGGATTTGTCTGAGGATGTGAAACATTTTTTTCTATTGATCACTCAATTTAGTATTAAGTGCCCGTCATCAATCTTTTTTACCTTATGATTTCCAAATCAAAGCTTTGTTGATGCAGTGAAATGGTCCCCAGTAGATTAATGTCATGGGTTGGCAGCAAATGGGATAAAAAGCAAACCAATTAAACAAATAAAATATGCAAATGTAACAAATTTGTGACCAGAACAAAAATAGGATACACAGTGAGTCCTGCTAGGTTATTACAGGACTTGCCTCTTGCTAAAAAAAAAACATGCATTTAACCACAAAATGTATTAATTTAGTGTAATAGCAGGATTTGGAACTTGTTAGCAATGCTTTTCAATGATTAATAATAAAATAACTAAAGCAAGGAGTAAACCGGGTACATTGGGATTTGTCTGAGGATGTGAAACGTTTATTCCACTGATCACTCAATTTAGTATTCTGTAGCTGTCATCAATCTTTAACACACTTAAACACACTTTTCCCTTTCATTATTATTTCCCATCTCCTCATTATTTCAGTCCTTGGTTCTTGATTCTACACAATAATTCTATACACAATGGTTATGATTCCAGTCTCTCCTTTCTGGTGTCCAGGCATTTCTTTTTGTTTATTTGCTGAGTCATATTTGAAAATGGTTTGCAGATCATTTTCAGTGTCAGGTGAGATATCACAATTGAACAAATGTGGTCACAAAAATATTTTTATTCTGCTATATTCTCCCATTCCAGTATTTCCCCACCTACAAATTCAAGATCTTTCCTCCAGCAATAGCTTAATAATCCTTGTTGGAGTCATTGATCTATCCCAGGTTTTAACACTCAACATTGAAGGTTCATATTCATTTGCAAGCAGTGTTTCATAAGAGTGTGCTCGTGTTGATGTTCTGAATCAGCAGCTCCCCCTATAGATAATTTTTCTGAATTCAAGATTGTGTTAGACGGTATTTTCTTTTCTCCCCTTTGTACTCACATAGACTAGTACAGCACAAGAACAGGTTCTTCGTCCTGCAATGTCTGTGTCGAACAAGATACCAAGACTATCATTTATCTACCACTGACATAACCCATATCCTTCAATTCCCTGCATATCCAATTGCCTATCCCAAAGTATGTTAAATGTCACTAACATATCTGCTTACCCACCACCTCAGGCAGCGTGTTCCAGGCACTCGCACCCTCTGAGTGTAAAAACAAAAACTTGCCCTGCACATCTCCTTGAATCTTTGTCCCTCTCACCTTAAATCTATGCCCTCCAGTATTTGATATTTCCATCCATGGAACACATTCTGACTGTCCACCTCTTAATGCCTCTTATAATTTTATATACTCCAGTCAGATCTCCCTGCACCCTCCAGTGTTCCAGGGAAAACAATCCAAGTCTGTCTAATCCCTCCTTGAAGCTAATGCCCCCTAATTCTGGTAAGCCTCCTCCGCACCCTTTCTAAAACCTCCACGTCCTTTTGGTAATGGGGCGACCAGCGCTGCACACAATACTGCAAATTCAGCCTAACCAAAGACTTATAGTCCGAAGAAGAGTCTCGACCCGAAACGTCACCCATTCCTTCTATCCAGAGATGCTGCCTGTCCCGCTGAGTTACTCGACCATTTTGTTTCTACCAAAGACCTATACAGTTGCATCTGGACTCAATGCCCCAACCTATGAAAGCAAGCTAAGCATATGCCTTCTTTACCACTCTAGCTACTTGTGTTGGTACTTTCTATGGGACAGTGAATTAAAGTAAATTAAGAGTATGAAGTTTTAGTCATGTGTGAGATGTTTTTTTCATTTTGAGTTTAATTATGTAATGAAAACAGATATTTTCTAGAAGTTTTAATTAAAAATAAGAAGCTTCCTGAAACTTGAAGGGTCAAGGGAATACAGAGAAGCTTCTTGGTGTTTACTTCAAATGATAGACTGTCTTTGATCTGTGATCCAGGTGAATGGCATTGACCTGCGGGGTGCCACCCATGAACAGGCAGCAGCAGCACTGAAAAACGCTGGCCAAGCAGTGACCATTGTAGCGCAATACAGGCCAGAGGGTGAGTAGTTTGGATCAATTAATACAAGAACAAATCTCTCTTTTACTTTTATTTGAGTTAATGTTGGTATTCTTCAGTAAATCAAAAGAACAATAGACAACAGGTGCATGAGTGGGCCTTTCAGCCTTTCGAGCCAGCACCACCATTCATTGTGATCATGGCTGATCATCCACAGTCAGTACCTCAGTTCCTGCCTTCTCCCCATATCCCTTAACTCCACAATCTTTAAGAGCTCTTTCTAACTCTCTCTTGAAAGCATCCAGAGAATCGGAGGCAGAGAGTACAACGGATTCACAACTCTCCGGGTGAAAAGGTTTTTCTTCATCTCCGTTCTAAATGGCCTACCCCTTATTTATATTAATATAATTGAATTTGGAATTATCTAGTTGTTTTATCAGATGTTGGCTGTCTCCTATATCACATCTACACTACAATCAAATAGGACAATGTTTATTTACTATTAGTGCTTGGGGTTTTGTCTGTGGTAACACTGTTTCCAATATATTCATTCCATCTTTGTAGATCATTCATTAAATGTCATGTGATAGGAGTAGAATCAGGCCATTTGGCCCATCTAGTCTACTCCGCCATTCAACCTTCCCTCGTAACCCCATTCTCCTGCCTTCTCCCCATAACCTCTGACATCTGTGCTAATCAAGAATCTATCTTTGCCTTAAAAATATCAATTGACCTGGCCTCCACAGCCTTCTGTGGCAAAGAATTCCACAGATTCACCACCTTCTGACTAAAAAAATTCCATCTCATCTCCGTCCTAAAGAACATCCTTTAATTCTGAGGCTATGACCTCTAGACTCTCCCACTAGTGGAAATGTCCTCTCCACATCCACTCTGTCCAAGCCTTTCACTATTCTGTATTTTCAATGAAGTCCCTCCTCTTTCATCTAAACTCCAGCGAGTACAGGCCCAGTGCCAACAAAAGCTCATCATAGGTTAACAAATGCTCATCATACATTAACCTACTCATTCCTGGGATCATTCTTGTAAACCTCTCCAGAGCCAGCAGATCCTTCTTCAGATATGGTGTCCAAAATTGCTCACAATATTCCGACAAATCCCATTTAACATGTGTAAGTGCGTGTGTGGACGTTTTTGTATATTGTAAATGGTTTGAGTTTGGAAATGTGCATTTCTGTCTTTACGCTTCAAAGCAAACCAGTGATGTTCCTGAATTGACAAGAAAGGAAACTAATGATCAATGGAACAGAATTATCAATAATTCTTACCTGCAAAGTGCAGACTGTGTATTCATAAGTAAATTATCATAGCTTAAAATTGTCCTCATTAAAGGTACAGAAAATAAAAACCTCTTACAGGAAAACAGCAGTGATAAAGTTTACAAACTGTTTTGCAGCCACCTCTCTTCATTAAGTTTGACAATTGCATTAATGCTGCCCCTGTAATGGCTGGACATTGCATGATTAGATAAAGCGCATAAACTCAAGCTCTGCTTTTTAACTATTATGATTTATTTGGAATATTATGAATCAGTTAGCACTTAAGATGGCAGAGTTGAGGAAGATGGAGCTGAAACTTCTGGATTCACTTTGTGAATTAAAACAATGTGCAAGTAGATCTTTTAATCATTGCTGGTAATTGTTGGTCCTGGCCAATTTAGTAAATGGGTAATCTATTTTACCTCTTGCAGTGTAGCACTCTTACATCAATCATTTGGCAAATCACTTTATCTTATTTATTTAAAAGCCGGCCTCCCCTCTCTTTTCAGAAAATTCACTTGAAAAATCTTTTGGAAGACCTTTATATCAATGTCATATTCCCGAAGAGAAGTTGAAATCTGCTTGTATTTAAGCTGAGAATCACACCGTCTGTTTTATATTCCATCGTTTTCCAGTGAGTTAGTGGTCCATACCACACACTGCTAGAAGGATGATGGTTTTAAAATACTTTTCTTCCTCCAATTATATGAATGTTTAAAGTTTGCAACTGTCTGACCATCCATTTCTTTAGGTGAACTTTATCTTTGTTGGTTACAGCTGCACTTGTGATTAATAATTAAATGGCAGTTGCTCTAGATGTTTACATTACACAGATCAGTGTAGTAATTACTCTTGTGGAGGAAGGAACTGCTGATGCTGGTTTACACCAAACATAGACATAAAATACTGGAGCAACTCAGCGGGACAGGCAGCATCTCTGGAGAGAAGAAATGGGTGACGTTTCGACCTGAAACATCATCCATTCCTTCTCTCCAGTAGCAATTATTCTTTGTCAGTTGATGCAGTAGGATCTTGATCAGTTGGGCAGGTGGGCTGAGGAATGTTTGATGCAGAAATGTGAGGCATTGTATTTTGGAAAGACTAACATGGGCAGGACCTGCCCAGTGAATGGTATGATTCTTCGAAGTGTTGTCGAGCAGAAGGATCAAGGAGTGCAGGTAGATAGATACAAAATGCTGGAGTAACTCAGCGGGACAGGCAGCATCTATTGGAGAGAAGGAATGGGTGGTGTTTCAGGTCGAGACCCTTCCTTAGACTGATGTCAGGGGAGAGGGAGATAAGGAAGTGTAAGGTGTGAAAGCAGGCCAAAGGGAATAGAGAACATGGAAAATGTAGAATGGATCATTGTTAGCTGGGAAAAGGTAACAACAAAGCAAACAGAGATAAAATGGAGTTGGAGACGGTAAGACAGGTCGGAGGACTAGGAAGTGGGAAGGAGGGATGGAGAGAGATGGAAAGCAAGGGTTACTTGAAGTTAGGGAAGTCAATGTTCATACCGCTGAGGTGTAAGCTGCCCAAGCAAAATATGAGTTGCTGTTCCTCCAATTTGCGCTGGGCCTCACTCTGACAATGGAGGAGGCCCAGGACAGAAAGGTCAGTGTGGGAATGGGAGGGGGAGTTAAAGTGTTTAGCAACCGGGAGATCAGGTACGTTTAGGTGGACTGAGCAGAGGTGTTCAGTGAAACGATCGCCGATATATAGGAGCTCATACCTTCAACAGCAGATGCAATAGATGAGGTTGGAGGAGGTGCAAGTAAACCTCTGCCTCACCTGAAAAGATTGTCGGGGTCCTTGGATGGAGTCGAGGGGGGAGGTGTTGCATCTCCTGCAGTTGCTGTGGAACGTACCTGGGGAGGAGGTGGTTTGGGTGGGAAGGGATGAGTTGATCAGACTTGTGGAGGGAACGGACTCGGCAGAAAGGGGTAGAGATGGGAAGATGCTAGTGGTGAGATCCTGTTGGAGGAGGTGAAAATGTCAGAGCTTTATGCGACGGCTGATGGTGTGGAAGGTGAGAACAAGATGGACTCTGTCCCTGTTATGCCTGGGGGGGGGGCAAGAGTGGTAGTGCGGGATATCGAGGAGACCCTAGTGATGAGACTCTCATCTATGATGAAAGAGGGGAACCCCCGTTCCATAAAGAATGTGTACACCTCCGAGTACATAGTTCCTTAAAGGTGGCGTCACAGGTAGATGGGGTGGTCCGAAAGGCTTTTGGCATATTGTCCTTCATCAGCCAGGGTATTGTATCGAAGTTGGGAGGTCATGTTGCAGTTACATAAGACGTCGGTGAGGCCGTATTTAGAGTGTTATAGGAAAGCTGTTAAGTTGGAAAGGGTGCAGAGAAAATTTACAAGGATGTTGCCAGGACTCAAGTGTCTAAGCTATATGGAGGGGTTGAGCAGGCTGGGACTCTATTCCATGCAGCGCAGGAGGATGAGGGGTGATCTTTTTGTAATGTATAAAATCATGAGAGGAATAGATTGGGTGGATGCACAGAATCTCTTACCCAGAATGCAAGAATCAAGAACCAGAGGGCATAAGGTTTAAGGTGAAGGGGGAACAATTTTATAGGAAACTGAGGGGTAACCTTTTCACGCAAAGGGTGGTGGATGTATGGAAAGTGCTGCCGGAGGAGGTAGTTGAAGCGGGGGCGATCGCAACGTTTAAGAAGCAATTCGATGGTTCCTGGATATGACAGGCTTTGAGGGATGTGGGCCAAATTCAGGCAAGTGGGACGAGTATAGATGGGACATGTTGTATCACTATTTGCAAATTACTACCAATTGCATTGATATTTGTAACTGTATACACTTTTAAAAATCCTCTCCTATTTGGAATGTTTGCCATTTACCATTTCCATGCTCTTAGGATATTTCATGCCAGGGCCCTTGAATGCCTGAGCCCAAGTGTTTGCTTTCCCTTTCTACTCTGTAATGCAGTAGGCTTTCTCTGGGTTTTTTTGTAAACCTGCACATGGGCGTGCTGCATGCAATGAAGAATCACCAAAATGCAAATTTATCCAGTGGTCATCTTTCCCGTGCTACCTTCTTTAACATCACCGGTTATGCAGTGCCTCGAGGACATCACAAATAAACCACAATGTTTGTGTTGACAGTAAGGATAAGAATGGAGTGAGCAGCGTCTCCAGCGGCTCCCCAAGCAAGTTCATGAGAATTTAATAAAGGGCTTGAAGATTAAAAGGGTATCATACAATACCATGTGAAGGTGTCTGCTGCAGGGACCATTTATCATTTATTTTTGAAATGCAGAAGTATAAATTATGTGAGCTGTATTTATGAGAGGAATATCTACAACATTGATCTTTAGGGAGTAGAGATATGTCGTGTGCAGCTGCCTGTATACTTTCTGGATGGGTGGTTATATCCTCTGAAGAATTTGTGGGAAGACGACTTAAAGACAAATTAGCTATGGTAAAATAGGGACTAAGGATTAAATAATCTTTCCCTCTTCCCATGGTTTCACATTCTTTCACCAATTAAAAATCAGGAAGAATCTCTCAAAATGCAGATTTTACTGTTTATTTGAGGAGGCACAGAGGTGCAGCCGATAGAGCTGCTGCCTCAGCATCAGAACCAAGTTCGATTCTGACCTCGGGTGCTGCCTGCGTAGAGTTTGCATGTTCTTGTGACCGTGTAGGTTTCCTTTGGGTGCTCAAGCTTCCTCCCACATTCCAAACGTTTGCAGGTTAATTTACATTTCAGAGTGGAGGCAAAGGTGGGATAACTGAGGAAGTGTGGATGGGTGATCGATGGTCAGCATGGTCCCAGTGGGCTGAAGGGATTGTTTCCATGTTGAATCTTTCAATCAATCATCTAGTCAAATATGGTTCAGAATCTTAATTGCCATTCTCATTAACCGAGACTTCACCCTGGCTTTATGCCAACAGAAGATATCTTGGAATCGTAAATTATATGAAATAAATTTGAGAAGCTACCCTCAAAAGAAAATGTATTCATCTTAATATTACTTTGCCTTCAATCAACAGCATTGATTTGTGTAGAATGTTAAGGAATGGAAATGATGCAAGTTTTGCGCAGCATGCCACTGAGACTCTGATGTGGAATGCACTGTGCGCTGCACGAGGGAGAAATAAATATTAACATGCACAGTTGGTTAAATTGTTTTTGTTTAATTGGAAATGGCGTTGAAGTTTGTACTGCAGCTTAGGCAGCTGTCTGATCTCACATAAGACAGCTCTGGACCATCTGTTCCCACGGGTCCAAATGCCTCCTTCATATACAGCAATGGGCTTATCAAATATCATTGGACCTTGATTTGCTGAACTAAATGTTTAAGAGGTAGCATTTTCTCCGACAAGGAAAGGAGAAACCCTTGTTTGTGTATTCAATCCACATGTGCCTGTCCTTGATGTCCTTACCTTCCGTCAAAGGTAGTTTGTACTTTGGGGCTAAGGGCAGAGATAAAGGCAGACACATCAAGGATGTTATATTGATATTGTATAACATGACGACACCAGGATGGGGAAGAGGAGAAGGAGGAAAACAGAACAGCATGAAGGAGGTATGATATGAATCTCCTACAGCCGCCTTTGAAACTGGTCCAGAGGCCATAATGGAGATGAACAGCAGGCTGGAGCACTCAAGGTAATGAAAAGCCTGAAAATCTAAAGCCAACAAGAGGAGATGCTGGAGGTGTCCACAGGGCAGACGTGCAACCTTTCCAATCTTCTCATTGAGCCCACATCACAAGATTAGAATTTGTTCAGCCAGAGCTGAGCACACTTTTCGGTATCTGCACACAATGGCGTCTTGCATCAAGTATGTTCAGCTTCTTGTGCATAGATTGGTGGAAACAGGGCCGTGAGGTGAACGCTCTTTCCTTGACCCCACCTTTCCAATGAGGAATAAGAAGGCTGGCAGTACAGTACTATGTGAAAGGAACGGGAAGGTAAAACCTGACTACATACCTCAAAGGCTGAGGCAAGGTGCTACACTTGTTAGAAATTTTGACTTTTGTCTTCTGAAGAAATGGCAGGCATGTTGGAGCAGTGTGTTTCCTGCAGGATGTGGGAAGACAGGGACACTGCTGGTGCTTCTGGAAATTACACCTGCTGAAATTGTGTCCAGGTGCAGCTCCTGAACGAACGTGTTAGGGAACTGGAGAAGCAGCTGGATGACTGTGAGAAAGGGGAGTAACTGTGGAGTGCAGGAGACGCCAGTGGCTGTGCCAAATGGAAACAGGTGCACCCTGTCGGGCTGACGACGCTTCCAGACCGACCGGCAGACAGGTCGGTGGCTCCAATCTTGGCGATGACATTCGACTGGTGAGACCGACGTCGGGCAGAGCTATAGTTGTGGGTGACTCCATTGTCCGAGGTGCGGACAGAAGATTCAGTGGCGGCAGGCGAGACTCACGGATGGTCTGTGGCCTCCCAGGTGCCAGGGTTCAAGATATCACAAACCAAATTCAGAACACCCTCGAGAGGGAAGGTGAACAGCCGGCAGAAGTTGTGCACGTGGGCACAAACAATGTCGGGAAGAAGAGGGAAGAAGGTTCTGCAACGCGTGTTTAGAGAGTTAGGAAGAAGACTGAAAAGCAGGAAATCTAGGGTGGTTATCTCTGGATTGTTTCCAGTACCTCGTGCTAGTGAGGGCAGGAACAGGGAGAGAGGGGATCTGAATTTGTGGCTGGGGGGCTGGTGCAGGGAGCAAGGATTTAGCTTTATAGACCACTGGGATCTCTTCTGGGGTAGGGGTGACCTGTACAAAAGGGACAGGTTACACCTTAACTGGAGGGGGGCAGACGTTCTGGCAGGTAGGTTTGCTAGTTCTACACGTGTGGGTTTAAACTAAATAGTGGGGGGGGAGGGATTGACAAATTGTGGGTATAAAGATGGAGTTAATAGGGAAGCGAGTACAGGGAAAGTTTAAAAAAAAAGACTCCCAAATTAATGGGAAGGCAAGTTCGAGAAGGGGTAAAAGAGTAAGGTCAGGGCCAATAGTGAGGGGAGGTGAATACCGAAGACAAAGTGTTGTATATGAATGCGCAAAATATAAGAAATAATGTGGACGAGCTTGAGGCTCAGCTAGAAATTGGCAAGTATGATGTTGTGGGAATTACAGAGACATGGCTGCAAGAGGACCAGGGCTGGGAACTGAATATTCAAGGGTATACTTCCTGTCGAATAAACAGACAGGTGGGCAGAGGAGGTGAGGTAGCTCTGTTGGTGAGGAATGAAATTCAGTTCCTTACGAGGGGTGACATAGAATCAGGAGATGTAGAGTCAGTATGGATAGAACTGAGGAATTGTGAGGGTAAAAAGACCCTAATGGGAGTTATCTACAGACCCCCAAACAGTAGCCTGGATATAGGGTGCAAGTTGAATCAAGAGTTAAAATTGGCATGTCGTAAAGTTAATGCTACGGTTGTTATGGGAGATTTTAACATGCAGGAAAACTGGGAAAATCAGGTTGGTACTGGACCCCAAGAAAGGGAGTTTGTGGAGTGCCTCTGTGATGGATTCTTAGAGCAGCTTGTACTGGAGCCTACCAGGGAGAAGGCAATTTTGGATTTAGTGTTGTGTAATGAACCAGATTTGATAAGGGAACTCAAGGTAAAGGAGCCATTAGGAGGTAGTGACCATAATATGATAAGTTTTAATCTACAATTTGAGAGGGGGAAGGGTAAATCGGAGATGTCAGTATTATAGTTGAACAAAGGAGACAATGGAGCCATGAGGGAGAAGCTGGCCAAAAGTTGACTGGAAAGATACCCTCACAGGGATGACAGTGGAACAATGGCAGATATTTCTGGGAATAATACAGAAGGTGCAGGATCAGTTCATTCCAAAGAGGAAGAAAGATTCCAAGGGGAGTAAGGAGCGACCATGGCTGACAAGGGAAGTCGGGGACAGAATAAAAATAGAGAGGTATAACATAGCAAAGATGAGCGGGAAGCCAGAGGATTGGTTAACACTTAAAGAGCAACAGAAGATACCAAAAAAATCAATATGGGGAGAAAAATGAGGTACGAAGGTAAGCTAGCCAAGAATATAAAGAAGGATAGTAAAAGCTTCTTTAGGTTTGTGAAGAGGAAAACATTAGTTAAGACCAAAATTGGACCCTTGAAGACTGAAAAGGGTGAATTTATTATGGGGAACAAGGAAATGGCAGACGATTTGAACAGGTACTTTGGATCCGTCTTCAATATGGAGGACACAAACAATCACCCTGAGGATATAGGGTGACGTAGGAACTGAAGGAAATTCACATTAGGCAGGAAATTGTGCTGGGTAGACTGACGGGACTGAAGGCTGATAAATCCCCGGGGCCTGATGATCTGAATCCCAGGGTACTTAAGGAAGTGGCTCTAGAAATCGAGGATTGATTGGAAAAGAAAGAACTGCAGATGCTGGAAAAATCAAAGGTAGACAAAAATGCTGGAGAAACTCAGCGGGTGAGGCAGCATCTAAGGAGTGAAGGAATAGGTAACGTTTCGGTTCGAGACCCTTCTTCAGAATGGTGCAGGGGTGGGGGACGGGAAGAAGAAAGGAAGAGGCGGAGACAGTGGGCTGTGGGAGAGCTGGGAAGGGGAGCGGAAGGAGGGAGAAAGCAAGGACTACCTGAAATTGGAGAAGTCAATGTTCATGGGGTGTAAACTACCCAAGCGAAATATGAGGTGCTGCTCCTCCAATTTGCGGTGGGACTCACTCTGGCCATGGAGGAGGCCCAGGACAGAAATGTCAGATTCGGAATGGGAGGGGGAGTTGAGGTGTTGGAGCACCGGGAGATCAGGTTGGTTATTGCGGACTGAGCGGAGGTGTTGGGTGAAGGATCGCCAAGCCTGCACTTGGTCTCACCGATATAGAGCAGTTGGCACCTAGAACAGTGGAAGCAATAGATGAGGTTGGAGGAGGTGCAGGTGAACCTCTGCCTCACCTGGAAAGACTGCTTGGGTCCTTGGATGGAGTCGAAGGGGAGGTAAAGCGACAAGTGTAGCATTTGCTGCAGTCCGTTCGGTTAGTTGGCTTTTTGGCGTCGTTTCCGTTTGGTTATTTGGCTTCCTCTTCTTCGCTTCGGCATCTCGTCTTTCGGCGCCACGTCCAGGTACCCCTCCAGCTGTTTGCTTTTTACACGATTGCAGCATCTCTCTTGTGTCTCTGTGTATTTCATGCTAACTCACATCAATCGATAATGATTCCCATGTCACCTGCCTTTTGTATCTTGGATGAAGTGATAGAAAATCATTTATCTATTATTTTTAAGTAATCTGTGCAGTTGCGATTTAACAGAATAAGTCCCACCCTATCAAGTTGAGTGCTACTTTTGTTACTCAGTCAATCATTGACCTAATGGGAACAATAATTTGACTTCAATTATGTTCCACCTTTAGTTGATGGTTTATTCTGAAGGACTTGGTTGAATGCCTTCTGGATGTCAGTATAACTAACAGCTTCCCAGTCTCCTACTTTGATCACAGTGTTTAACCAAGTTTGGTAGGCATGACCTACCTTTAACAAATCCTTTCACTGTTCAGTCATACCAATATTAATTTATTGACTTTGTTAATTTCTAGACAACAGATGTTAGTTTAACAGCTGCTAAATTAATGAATACTTTTCCAGAGGGCGATATTGTTGGTCCCGAGATAATTCCACAATGTCAGCAAGGGAATTTATTTTAATTTTTTTTTAAAAGGAACTTGCATCTGAAAGTGTAGCCATTAAACCACCAAACTCATGTAAAAACCTTTTTTGTTTGGGGAAAATAAATCTGTTCCTGCCCAGTCTGGATAATTTGTGACTTGGCTCACATGGATGATTGGCTCACAAGAATAGATCCTGCTAGTTTCACTATTCGTATCCCTTCATTATCACCTCTTCCACAGCCAACAATGTACCATTGTGGGCTCCACCTTTCTTTGGTCATCGGTGTCGGCTCTGATCTGTTCTGTACCTTTTCATGCCTTTAGTTTCCCTCTCCCCTGACTCCCCGTATGAAGAAGGGTCTTGACCCAAAACACCATCTATTCCTTTTCTCCAGAGATGCTGCCTGACCCGCTGAGTTACTGCAGCATTTTGTCTATATTTTCGATGATTATTAACAGTTCTCTGAAATTGCTTGGGGTGCAATAAGTTTTGGTCTCGCCATTGACGCTCAGATTTTGCGTGTATTTAGGGAGAGCGTTCTTTGTTTCTTTAACTACCCTACCCCACACTTTTTTACTGCTATGATAATTTTAAGAATTCAATTATTGTTTCAAGAGGTGCATAGATTACTGTCCTTCTGTGCATCTGCGGTTTTTATTGATTTTCATTTATTAGAAATTCCCTTTGGACTTTGTCCATAATATCCACATTACACTTTTGAAAGAACTATCCAATTGCTGAATATCCCATGTATAACCGAATATCATGCATAAATATGTCTGTTTAACATATCTACTGTTTGGGAACCAGGTCCAAGTGCATTTTAACGAAGAAATGCTTCCTGAAGCAAATGTAGTTTATTTTAACGTGTCCCTTTGCAAAAATTCTTCATACTTAAAAGAACTGCAATTTCCCAGATACCAAACCTCAAATGGTATTAAAGCCATTGCTGTGTTTGTGGACTGAATTGAAGAAAATCTTAATCATTTGTATCAAAGTAGCTCTTGTGTGTTGATTTTAAATATTAAATTCAGGAATACTGGCTACACTTTCAGATGCAAGTTCCTTTTGTTAAAAAATGAAAATAAATTCCCTTGCTCAGTAAAGTAACAAAATATAAGCATTGTAGTCCAAGCTATAACCACGGTTTTGTGGCAGTCATTTTATTTGATTTTAGTGATTTTATTTGTGGACATTAGGAAAACTTGCCCATTTTCATCTGGTTTTACAATACCTCCTAAACTGGATTTTATTCAATCAGTTATGTAACTGACAAACCATGTTGATGTGTTGAAAAGATGTTTTTCCTTTCTCCTCTCTTTCCTTCTCATCCTCCCCATTCTACCCCCTATGGAAAACAAAACACTATCGATCAAGATTTGACTGTTGTAAATTGACAACATTCATTTTCATATCATGGACTAATGTTTTCTGTGAAGTTGGTTCAAGATGTGCAGGGATATTGTGTGAATGAAGCGTGTTCCAGTCTACTTGGGGAAATAAAATGTGTTTTGCACAACATTAAATTGTATTCCTGAATTTAATATTTAAAATCAAACCAAACCAGGCAGTACTTTTTTCCCCATATGTGAAAATGGGTGGGTAATCTGCGAAAGGTGGTTTCTGATATTTGTTGGTGCTGTGTCTTGCATTAGCTTCAACAGAAAGCAACTGAAGTTGATAGTGTGAGGTGTCTATTGAAGAAATCTTGTCTGATTATTACAATGCTGGAAACCTTCATGCAGAATAGGTACACTTGAGAATATAATGGGACTGCAGCATTCATCATTTAGAAATGTGCTTTGTAATATTCTGAATAATATTAGTTCTGTGCAACCCAAAAAAATGCTGCTACATTGGCAGTCGTACAAAAAAAAAGTTAGTTTTATAGACCATAAGATCATTAAACAAAATATTGCGTGCCATTGGTAAGTATTTACATTTTTTGCCTCAAATTTTAAAAATTGCTCTTAAGTATACTTGTTATTAAATGAATATAAGACTGTTTTGGCATTCAGTATTATTTTTGTATGGCTATGAACGCAGATTAAAGCTGAAAATTTGTAAGTATTAAATTTTAGATGAACATTAAATATGTTGACAGTGGTGTTTTTTTTACTTTGAAATGCAGAGATTCATTGTTGAATGTGGAGAGATTGTGAAGTGTGATCATCTGCACACTGTGCGAACTTCTAATTACAGAACAGTAACATAATTCAGCGCAGCAGTTTACTTGTTTCTTCCCCTTCTCTTCTGTCTGTAATGTAATAGGTGCTATGTAGAAATCATTCTTCAGTTATTTCCTCCTATTTTCTCTGATTCAGTCATTTAAAAATATTACCTCCACAAGATATCTTTATTATTAAAAGATCTGATGTGGGAGTTATCTTAAACTGACACACGGCATTTGATTTAGAAGTACAGATATCAATTTGACACTTAAAAATGTATATATATAATATGTAGCCCTTGTTTATTACACATTCCAAATTATTTTACATAGCTCTTGTTATTGTGTCAGTTGACAAATTTATTTCCAGGGCTCAGTCAGTAGACTGTATCTTAATGCTAAAACATTTCCACCCAGGGATTAATAATATATTGTTATCATTTATTTTTTCATTCCATTGCTCAAATGAATACCTGAATTTAACAGATTTCTAGGTGGATCATATTAATGATGATACATTTGTTTAAACATATCGATAACTATGAATTGTTTCTATTTTTGGGAGCAATCACTGATAGATTATTCTGTTTTCATTCACTGTTGTCTTTCTACCGAAGTAGAACAGCACTGACTTAATGCAGTGGCTGCTTACGTAAGTGCAAAAGTGCGAATATGGTGATTGGCTTGTAGGTGGTGATTCACAAACTAAACTGTTAACTTTGACAAATGGTCATCGTCTGTCACTAAACAGTAACAATTCTTTTTAGATAGGATCCTGTGTGTTTATGTGTTGCTTTAGCTTGTAGATGTAAAATAAATACACGTTGATTTAAGATTTTTTTGTTTTGCAGAATACAGCAGATTTGAAGCCAAAATTCATGACCTACGGGAGCAGATGATGAACAGCAGTATCAGCTCTGGATCGGGGTCACTGCGAACCAACCAGAAGCGGTCCCTCTATGTCAGGTAAAAACAAAACAGTGATAAACTAATGTGAAGGAAGGAACTGCAGATGCTGGTTTAAACCGAAGATAGACACAAAATGCTGCAGTAACTCAATGGGACAGGCAGCATCTCTGGAAAGAAGGAATGGGTCTCATTTTGGGTCGAGATCCTTCTTCAGGCTAGAGACAGGGGGGAAAAAAGACTACGAATCCTTTGTGGAACAGCAGGCCCTTACATTTTATGCTCTTCTTACTAGGTTTTGTTCTGTTGCACAGTTCCTAGATGTACTTAATCCTCACTTTAGTGCCCGTATTTTGGATAACATCTACAGATGATAAAGATGTAGAAATAAGAAATCTAGACTCAAATGTATTCAGATTTATTCAGTGATCTGTAAGGTTTTCCTTTTCTTTTGATGATGAATTTTTCACTTTTCCATGTGATATGCACTTTATTTTTAAAAATGGTTCATACTAGCCATTTACTTGTTTCATAGACTATTAGTTATTGAGTTGAATATTAGAATTAGATGTAATATTAAATGTCCAGTGGATCAGTTTCTGGTTTGCAGAAGAATTTATTATAAATGTACCAGCTGCCACGGAGGTTTCAAACTGAAAGCCCCAATAATTTGTTAGGGGTCACATTTTCTTAATTGAGCACCTTTTTGGGCAAATCCTTTTCAATAGCATTTTCTTTGTGTAACTGTAATTGTTATATATTTCCTAATATCTGTTAACGAAATAACCATTGGAAAGATGTAATTGTGTGCAACCACTTGTATTTTAGTTGCCAATATGTGTTATATTTGTAAATTGTTGCCCATTTGTCATTAATGTTCTCGGGAAACATTAGTTCCTGCTGGTAATCATTACTGTACCATGGCATGCCAGTTATAAGCACGGATTCATTCCCTTTGAAGAAGTTAAAAAGAATACTTATATAACATATCTATTTTTATTCTCTTCATCCAAAATACTTGTTTAAAATGCAGTAGGCTTACAGATATTATTACAATGTAGAGCAAGAGGCTGAGGAAAATAAGGAAGTTAATCTTGAAAATGTGCAAAGGAGCAAAGTAATTGTTTGAAACAGAAATATAGCCTGTAAAACTTTTCTTCGGCGCAGCTGGTAGAGCTGCTGCCTCGCACCACCAGAGACCCGGTATCGATCCTGACCTCGGGTGCTGTCTGTGTGGAGTTTATAGGTTTGCCCAGTGATGGCGTGGGTTTCTCCGGGTGCTCCACATCCCAAAGACATGTGGGTTTGTAGGTTAATTGGCCCCTATAAGTTGCCCACAGTGTGTAAGGACTGTATGAGTAAGTGTGATAATATAGTGTGAACGGGTGATCGATGGTCAGCATGGACTCTGTGGGCAGAAGGGCCTGTTTCCATGTGGTATCTCTAAATTAAACTAAAAATAGAACAATCATTGCCTGAAACGTGATTTATGTTTCTCTTCACAGTGATACCTAACCTGCCGAGTATTTCCAATGCTTCATTTCTATTTCATATTTGAAATCAAGGTTAAAAAAATGCTAGATTTTGAATTGGCTCGGTGGAAGGAGTTAGAAGGTGGTTAGTGGAAAGTATTGGATCGGAGGCCTGTCACCAGTGATGTGACACAGGGATCTGTGCTGGGCCCACGGTCATTTGCCACCTACATTATAACAATATAGTTAACATAATAAATTTGCAGTTGACAACAAAATTGGTGGTATGGTGGACAATGAGGTGGTCTGTCTAAGTTTACAAACAAATCTGGATAATTGGGGAAGTAAGCCAAGGGATGGCAGATGCATTTTAATTCTAACAAATACAAGGTATTGCATTTTGGCAAGTTAAACGGGAGCAGGACTTTCACAGTCAATTATAGGGCCCTGGAGAATGTTGCAGAGCAGAGACAGATGTGTACAGGTACATAGTTCCCTGAAAGTGGCAACACATATAAATAGGGTAGTGAAGAAAGCATATGGCACGCTTGCCTGGATTGGTAAGGGTATTGAGTACAGGAGTTGGAACATTATGCTACAGCTGTTCAAGATGTTCACATTTGGAGCACTTCATACAATTTATTCCCCTTACTATACGGAAGATGTCAATCCAGCTTGAAAGGGCGCAAAAAAAGTTTCTCCGGGATGTTATTAGGACTTGGTGAGGCCAGATGGGTTGGTTCTTTTTTCCCTGTAGTTTAGAAGGCTGGTGGTGACCTGATGGAGTTATCCAAAGTCAATAGAGGCATTGATAAGATGAATGGTCACTGTCTTATTTTCCAGGGTGGAATAGTTCAGATCCAGACGGCATAGATTTAAGGTGAGAGGGAAAAGATTTACAAGATCTAGGGGTAATTTTCTTCATGCAGAGGGCAGTTCATATATGGATGAGCTGGCAGAGGAATCTTAGTGGTGATGTTTAAAAGAAACTTATACGGGTATATGGATAGGAAAGGCTGAGAAGGATAGGGGACAAATTGGACTATCCTTTCTATAAAACCTAATCATCATGGATGAGTTGGGCCAAAGAGCCTGTTTCCATGCTGTATGACTCTGATTCTATGTCCAACATGTTGAGGTTTGTGATTTTTGAAGTGCCGAAGAGTTGCCATGTTTGATTTCAAATGGTGCCATTGGATCTTCTGTTCACCAAAGAAGGTAATTGAATGTTCAGATTTACCAGGTACCATACCCTGGCTAATTGGTGACCAAGTAAATTGCTCCTGGACTTCTCACCTCCAAATTGTATCTGCCCCCGTTAGGAACATTATATTAGCACCATGCACTGTTCAATAAAATCCCTTTTAAACCGTCTGTTTTCCCTGCCTTTTCCTAGTGCTTCTCTTTTCCGTATATGGTTTAAATCTGAGAATAAACTATTTCTTTACTTGGGGTAGTAAATAAAATACAGTTGAGTCAGTTGTCCTTTCTGGAAGAATTCCAAATTTCCACATGTTGCTGTGTTTCCCAGCTTCTTTCTTGATAAGAATGTCCCATTGATAAGCTATGTTCCCTCGTGTGAACCTTTTCAACCAGTACAAAT
Source organism: Raja brachyura (assembly GCA_963514005.1). Next base: position 12,590,944 of record OY740794.1, on the reverse strand, counting down.
AGCTCTCTTTACCCTAACAGTTCTCCACAATATAGATGCACACAAAGGGAACATAGAACAGGACGCCACAGGCACAGGCCATTCAGCCATCAATATTTGCGTGGAGCATGCTGCCATGACGTTAAACTAATTTCCTTTTCCTGCTCGTGATCCACACCCCTCCATTCCATGAATGTCATGTGCATATATCATCTTAAATGCCTCTAGACTATCTCCATCACCAATGCTGGTAGTGTGTGCCAGACACCTAACATTCTGTGAGAATAAAAACTTGCCCCACACACCACCTTTAAACTTTGCCCCTCTCACTTTAAAGCCATTCCGTCTAGTTTTTGACATTTTACTCGCTGGGAAAAAGGTTCTGACTATCTACGCTTCTCATAATTTTATGCACTTCTATCAGGTCTCCCCTCAACGTCTGACATTCAAGAGAAAGGAATCCACGTTTTTCTTATAGCTGACATCCTGTAATCCAGGAACATAATCCAGGTTTACCTCTTTTCCAATCCACTCCAAATCTTTCCTGTAATGGGGGACTGCACACAACACTTCGAATACGGTTTAATCAAGTTTTTTAAAGCTGCAACATGACTTCCTGAATGTTATACTCAGTGTCTCGATTGATGAAGGCAAGCATACCATATGCCGCCTTTACCATCCTACTTGAGTGTGATGCCATTTACAATGACCTATGGCTTTAGATCCCAAGCTCCCTCTGTACATCCGTGCTGTTGAGGGCCCTGCCACTAACTGCCCACTCTCCCCTTACATTCAACTTCCCAAAGTGCAACAGCTCTCAACTCCATTTCGCCGCCCGTATTTGTAACAGAGATAGCCCTGTATGCTCTTTGACTGTCTTCCTCGCACCATCAGCAAATGCACCAATTTTGTGTTGTCTGCAAATTTACTAACCAACCCATCCATATTTACAACCAAGTTGCTTTAATATACGAACAGCAGAGGTCCTAGTACAGATCCCAGTGTAACACTACTGGTCACAGACCTACAGGCAGAATAACATCCTCCCACCACAACCCTCTGTCATCTAAGATAACCATATGGGTGCTGCTTCATATTGAATGCAAATATTTTGTCACCTTTTGTGGCAACAACCAACTGTTGTCTTCACATATTCCATGTCCATGTTGTTCCCCATTCTCAACTTCCCTATTCTTCATTTCAGGAGCAGGTGATACATCTATTATATCCACTAAACACCTCAGCTATCTTAATAACATTTCCCAGCTTGCCTCTTATAACAATTCCGCACTATGACGTTCGAATCTGACCTTGGGTGCTGTCTGTATGGAATTTATACAGTCTGCCTGTGACTGCCTGAGTTTTCTCGGGGTGCTCCAGTTTCCTCCCCACATTCCTAAAATGTGCAGGTTTGTAAGTTAATTGGCTTCAGTAAATTGTCCCCACTGGTGTAGGATAGATCTAGCGTTTGGGTGAATGCGCTCGGAACGGACTCAGTGGGCCGATGAGCCTGTTTCCACGTTGCATCTCTAAAACTAATTCTTCCAGTTTCCCTGGCTCTTTTGTATCTGTCCCAACGATGACGTCTTCTGCACGAGTTCTTCTAACGTGTCTTTATTTTCCCTCTATTATGGTACACAGAGCCATCAACCATAGCTCTATTTCCCTTACTTCTGTGTATAAACAGGAGGGTGCCTGGATGCCTTTTAAATAGTGCGATTGTATCTGATTCCATCATCTCCCCTGGCATGTCCCAGGCTTCTGTCAATCTGTGGGAGGGGAACACCTGACTCACACATCTTGAAACCTTCCTCCTCTACCTAAACCTCTAGTTTATTTTTTGCATTTCCACTCTGATTTTTCTTATTGCTTTTAACCTGGGCCATAGACTTGATGGAAGCATCAATTACTTGTTAGGTCTAGAACAATTCACTGTTTCAGGGCCCCCCTTGTTTTCCCCATTCTCCATCTTTTTGCAGTGTGAATGTTACTGACTATTTGTTGCACCTTCCTTATTGCTCGTGCTTGCCCACTCATCCTCTCTTTCTCCCATCTTCCCCTTCCAACCTCAGGCCCCTCTTTCAGCAATACATAACACAGCACAACATTTTGCACGCCCATTTACATTTTAATTTTGGGTGCAAGAATTCAATTCATAAAACCATTGGCAGAATATTTGAAATGGTTGGATTATATCTCGACAGCCATATCTTGCTAGCCAGTCCCGTCTCTCATGAAGGCCCTGTGTACACAGGGAATTCAACTAACATTTACATCAATCACTGCCTATTGTTCTCAAAGTCAACATTTTGAAGGAATTTAGGAAATAACACAAACTTTCAAAAACGAAAGGAATTTACCAAATAAAATTGCTGATACCCTGCTGCCTTGGAACCTGAATGACTCGAGTCCTATTTGCCTCAGACTGCTATGCTTGGACTTTCCAAACCACATTAGCTGAATGGTTGTTAATAGATTTTATATAAAGTGGTCGCTTAGCAACTGATTGCTGCAGTAATAAAAACCTTATTTGGGAAATTGACGGAGAAAAAGGGCATGAATGACTAGGCATTTAATGGATTTCAATACCTTTTGGACCATCTTCAGAAGTTAAAATAAATTGCAGGTGCATTAATTTCATAATGCCAGATGTGTTTTATTTGATGATGTAGCTTTAAAAAAACCTATTAGCTTGAGACTTTAACCTAGAGTTTTACTGACGAGCAAAAGGACGTACCTTTAAGCCCGTCCCACTTTCACGACCTAATTCGCGACCTCTGCCGAGTTTGCCCTTAACTCATACTCGCAGCATGGTCGCCACGAGGTCGTAGGAAGACTTCCTCATGCTCGTGAATGGTCTCCGTGTACTTGTGGCATCAAGTAAGTCGCGGCGTTTTTTCTAGCCTGATAAAAAATGTCCCCGAGTTTAAAAAAAAAAGGTTGGAATGGAAAAAATAGATACTTTTTACTCGTAGGTAGGTCGTAATAGGTCGTGATGCTAGTCATAGGTGGTCGGAGGCAGTTGAAGGTAATAGCTCCGGGGTGAAAAAAAGTCAGTAGAAAAAAAAAGGTTATTTAAATAGCAGAACATCACTGTCATTCCAAGACATGTTCATTCATAGCTGGAGAGTTTTTTTGGAGAGGAGACTTGTGTTTTAGTGATCTTGAGGAATGGTTCCAGCAGAATGCCATCCTGTACGAAAAGGAAAATGAGGGGGACAGGGACAAGAATGGCATGCTTGCCATCCACTGCACCACATGTGTGCGCTTAAAGTTCCATCTTCTGTCAAAGCCCAGCGCCACTCTCTTCCCGTCATCTGGTGTACTGGGACAGTCCGTCACATCATCTCCATTCACCCATTGAGACCTCTTCTTGTGTTTCCCCTTCACCCTTGCTCTTCCCCTTCTGCCTTTCTTAAAAGGCTGCTGAAGCAAAAGGGCTACTGCAAACAGCAGTAAAACGTACATGGTCGAAGCCAGTCTTCAACATAGTCGAAGGAGATCGAAGGAGGTCTTCTTCACAGTCGTGCGAGGTCTTCAACATAGTCGTAGGAGGTCGTACACATAGTCGTGGAAGGTCGTAGGTTATCGCGACCTTGATTTTTTTTTTAAGGTCGTCAGAGGTCGCGAATTAGGTCGTGAAAGTGGGACAGGGGCTTAAGGAAGGAGATAAGGGATTTATTTAGTCATAGGGTGATGAATCTATGGAATTCATTGTCACAGAAGGCCATGAAGGCTAAGTCAGTGGATATTTAAAAGGCAGCGATAGAAATATTTTTGATTAATATGGGTGTTGGGTTCTGGGGAGAAGGCAGGAGAATGGGGCTGTCGGGGAGAGATAGATCAGCCAGGTTTGAATGGCAGAGTAGACCATGTGCCAAATGGCCAAATTTTGCTCCAATCACTTATGAATGGCATTTGCGGTTCTTAATTCTGTAACATTCAGGGCTTCTCCTGATACAATGGGCCGTCGTACATATCGTAGAGTCGTAATGAAACTAGAAATAAAGTTTCACCAGCTATCAATTTTTCAGATATGCAGTTATTATGTGCACGTCTGAATTATACTTGGACCAATATTAAATCGCATGTTCGGAAAACTATAAATACATGAATCCATCAAATTGATTCTTATGTTGTTTGTGATGTGATCTTTCCTCCATTACATTTGTCATTTTCTTCATTATCAAAGCTATTTCAGCCACTCACAATCCTGTCTATTTTCTTTGCTCATCAAATCTTTTTAACAAGTATCCTGGTTCATTCTCACCCTGCAGATATATCACAAAGATGGTGTTTAATTCAACTGTGTTCTCTGTGTACCTCTTAGATTTATATTGCCGTCAACATTTTTTTTTGTTTTGGCCTAATGCTGTCATAAATTTCCTTTAATCCATTCAAACCAAGATTACCTCTCTGCTCTTGGACTTGCTGCTCTTACATTTAAGTTGTTCCTGAATTCTACCACTTACCCTGTTTACCAGTTTAAAGCCAAACATAGTGCTTTAACTTTTCAAATGTGAAATTAGTTTGCTTCTTCCATTTCTGCATTTTCAGTAACATTTCTGAAAATATAACTTGATTGCTGAACACATTTACAACTTCCAGATATTTCTTGGGAGAGAAAAAAAATACAAGCTTGACAAATCAAACGGAGATCATATAAAACGTGGAGACCAAGAGAGAGGGAAGACTAAAAGGAGCAGAGTTTTAAAGATTAGTTTAGTTTAGATTAGAGACACTGCATGGAAACGGGCCCATCAGCCCACCGAATCAACGCCGGCCAGCAATTCCCCGTGCACTAGTTCTATCCGACGCGATAGAGACAATTTACAAAAGCCAATTAACCTACAAACATGCACATTCGTGGAATGAAACCAGAGCCTCCAGAGAAAACCCATACGGTCGGAGGGAAAAGGTTAAAAATCCGTACAGACAGCACCCATAGTCAGGATTAATCCGAGTCTCTGGTGCTGTAAGGCAGCAACTCTACGACTGCCACAGTGCTGCTGATGTGGGAAAGACTCACCAATTCAAGATGAGGCCATTTTGGTTATTGTGCTATTGCTTCTTCTGAGCTAAGATAAATGAATTCCTTGAATTCACATTCAAGATAAAGTCAAGCTAATTGGTCATAAGTGGAATAAAGAAATGACTATTCAAAAATAATGATTGCAAACCTCGTTGAATTGAGCTGAAAAGCAGAAATGTATATATTCCTGAATTAATATAGACCAATGATCTTGTATCAGCGAGTGACAGATTTTAATTTCCTGATCACTTTTTCTGTTTGAGGGATATTAGGTAGAAGTTGCAAAGGCTGATAACAATGCATCATCATATAACACATCAAATAATGAGGGTCCTGAAGCACACAATGTTAATGACTAGCCTTTGTTCATGTAGTACCATTGTGCATTTTATCTAGAGAGATATTGTGCATTTTATCTAGAGATAAAATGTAGCGAAAAGGAAATTAAAATCAATCACAATAATACTTTATTAGCCAAGTATCTTTTGCAACATATGAGGAATTTCATTTGCCAAGTCAGTCATACAAATAACAAGCAACAGAACACCCAAAACACATTTTAACATAAACATCCATCTCAGTGACTCCTCAACATTCCTCACTGTGATGGAAGATGAAAAAAGGTTCAATCTCTTCCCTTTGTTCCCCCCTCCCCCTACATAAAACAAACCGGAGAACATTTACACTTTTAACACACACTAGAAATAACTTTAAAAAAGACAAAAAAACGAACAGATTGCTGGCGGGGCTGCCAATTGTGTGCCGCCCCTGGTGGTCTAGTATGTGAAGAAAAATTCTGTAATTTAAAATGAAAATTCAGGAGCTGAAACTGAATGTTGACAAATAAATTGTTGTAAATTTATGCACTAAGGAGGGAAAAAAAAGCAGATGTGGAAGAAGATAAACAGGAGTAAAGGGGATTATGTAAATGAATGATTTAACTCGTTTGGTGTATTAGTTCTATTATCAATTAGAACAAAGAACAAAAAGCAGCACAGTAAAGGAACTAGTCTTTCAGTTGTGCTGAACGTGATGCCAAAATAATCTCCTCTGCCAGAATGCGATCCATATCTGCCACCTCCACCCTCATTCCATGAATATCTATTTGCTGAAGATAGACACAAAGAGCTGGAGTAACTCAGCGGGACCGGCAGCATCTCTGGAGAGAAGGAATGGGTGACGTCTTGACCTGAAACGTCATTCATACTCCAGCATTTTGTGTCTATCTTCTGTTTAAACCAACATCTGCAGTGTCTTCTTACATAATATCTATCTCATGTACAAGCCTCCGAATTGCCTCTTATTATATCTGCATGCACCACCACCCTGGCAGTGTGTTCCAGGCACCCACCACTCTCTGTGTAAATAAAAAATAGCGATGGACATCATCTTTAAACTTTCCCCGTCTGACTTTAAAGCTATGCACTCTAATAAAAACATGGAAACATAGAAAATTATGTGCAGGAGTAGGCCATTTGGTCCTTCGAGCCAGCACCACCATTCAATATGATCACGGCTGATCATCTAAAATCAGTACTCCGTTCCTACATTTTTCCCCATATCCCTTGATTCTTTTAGCCCCAAGAACTAAATCTAACTCTCTCTTGAAAACATCCAGTGAATTGGCCTCCACTGTCTTCTGTGGCAGTGAATTCCACAGATTCACAATTCTCTTGTGAAAACGGTTTTCCTCGACTCATTCCTAAATGGCTTACCCCTTATTCTTAATATTATTAATCTTAAATATCTTATTCTTAATCTTTATTTCCATCCTGTTGCAAAAGGTTCTGACTGTCTACCTTATCTATACCTCATTATTTTATATACTTATATCAGGCAAAGGTTTGGCAAAATATTAAATCAGGGAAGGTAGTACATCCGTGGATAACGAGGGAAATCGGGGATAGTATCAAAACAAAAGATGAAGCATACGAATTAGCCAGAAAAAGCAGCCTACCAGAGGATTGAGAGAAATTCGGAGTCCAGCAGAGGAGGACAAAGGGATTAATTAGGAAAGTGAAGATAGATTATGAAAGAAAACTGGCAGGGAACATAAAAACTGACTGCAAAAGTTTTTATAGATATGTGAAGAGAAAAAGATTAGTTAAAAACAAATGTAGGCCCTTGCAATCAGAAACAGGTGAATTGATCATGGGAAACAAGGGCATGGCAGACCAATTGAATAACTACTTTGATTCTGTCTTCACTAAAGAAGACGTAAATAATCTGCCGGAAATAGCAGGGGACCGGGGGGTCAAATGAGATGGAATTTAGTGAAATCCAGGTTAGCCGGGAAGTGGTGTTAGGTAAATTGAATGGATTAAAGGCTGATAAATTCCCAGGGCCAGATAGGCTGCATCCCAGAGTAGTTAAGGAAATAGTGGATGCATTAGTGATAATTTTTCAAAGCTCTTTAGAATCTGGAGTAGTTCCTGAGGATTGGAGGGTAGCTAATGTAACCCCACTTTTTAAAAAGGGAGGGAGAGAGAAAACGGGGAATTACCGACCAGTTAGTCTAACATCGGTAGTGGGGAAACTGCTAGAGTCAGTTATTAAAGATGGAATAGCAGCACATTTGGAAAGTGGTGAAATCATTGGACAAAGTCAGCATGGATTTACGAAAGGTAAATCATGTCTGACGAATCTTATAGAATTTTTGGAGGATGTAACTAGTAGAGTGGATAAGGGGGAACCAGTGGATGTGTTATATCTGGACTTTCAGAAGGCATTCGACAAGGTCCCACATAAGAGATTAGAATACAAACTTAAAACACACGGTATTGGGGGTTCAGTATTGATGTGGATAGAAAACTGGCTGGCAGACAGGAAGCAAAGAGTAGGAGTAAACAGGCCCCTTTCAGAATGGCAGGCAGTGACTAGTGGGGTACCGCAAGTATATTTACAATATATATTAATGATTTGGACGAGGGAATTGAATGCAACATCTCCAAGTTTGCGGATGACATGAAGCTGGGGGGCAGTGTTAGCTGTGAGGAGGATGCTAGGAGGCTGCAATGTGACTTGGATAGGTTGGGTGAGTGGGCAAATGCATGGCAGATGCAGTATAATGTGGATAAATGTGAGGTTATCCACTTTGGTGGCAAAAACAGGAAAGTAGACTATTATTTGAATGGTGGCTGATTAAGAAAAGGGGAGATGCAACGAGACCTGGGTATCATGGTACACCAGTCATTGAAAGTAGGCATGCAGGTGCAGCAGGCAGTGAAGAAAGGAAATGGTATGTTAGCATTCATAGCAAAAGGATTTGAGTATAGGAGCAGGGAGGTTCTACTGCAGTTGTACAGGGTCTTGGTGAGACCACACCTGGAGTATTGCGTACAGTTTTGGTCACCTAATCTGAGGAAAGACATTCTTGCCACAGAGGGAGTACAGAGAAGGTTCACCAGACTGATTCCTGGGATGTCAGGACTTTCATATGAAGAAAGACTGGATAGACTCGGCATGTACTCGCTAGAATTTAGAAGTTTAAGGGGGGGGATCTTATAGAAACTTACAAAATTCTTAAGGGGTTGGACAGGCTAGATGCAGGAAGACTGTTCCCGATGTTGGGGAAGTCCAGGATAAGGATAAGGACCGAGATGAGAAAAACATTTTTCACACAGAGAGTGGTGAATCTCTGGAATTCTCTGCCATAGAAGGCAGTTGAGGCCAGTTCATTGGCTATATTTAAGAGGGAGTTAGATGTGGCCCTTGTGGCTAAGGGGATCAGGGGGTATGGAGAGAAGGCAGGTACGGGATCCTGAGTTGGATGATCAGCCATGATCATATTGAATGGCGGTGCAGGCTCGAAGGGCCGAATGGTCTACTCCTGCACCTATTTTCTATGTTTCTATCAGGTCTTCCATCAACCTCCAATCTTCCAGACGAGACAATCCAAGATTGTCCAACATCTCCTGTAGAACCAGGCAACATTTATTTTATTTTATTTTATTTTTTTTCCTTGTTAATAATATTTTTATTAGATGTAGTAATTTCCAAGTAGTAAAACAAATTTACAAATACCAACGTAATTCAGTAAATGTACAACTATCATATTCGCTATTATTATCTTCTGTTTTTTAGAAATAAAGAAAGAATAAAAAAAAAGGAATAGACTTTAAATCGAAAAAAAAAAGAAAGAAAATGATTGTGTTTGAATAATAAAAAAAGATAAAAAGTCAAAGAAAAAAAAAGAAAAAGAAAACAAACACTACTTAGTATATATCTATTCAGTATATATATATAATTCCCCTTTATGAACAATATATGGTATAATATGAATATTTAAGATAGAAACAACAAAATGTATTGTAATTATAACGTCGTATTGCGGAGACGTGTACACAAAACCCAATTAGAAAATCCATATTTTTTTCGTCAAATCCTGTCTAGTACCCATTGAGTAGTAATGCCAAGAACATTCAAATATTGTATATATGGAGACCATATTTGTTCAAAGATTTCACATTTGTCCATTAGGACAAATCTGATTCTTTCCAAATACAAAGTCTCCAACATCTCTGCTGTCCACATTTTAATTATGGGGGTTAATGTTCCCTTCCAAAATTTCAATATTATTTTTTTCCCTATTATCAAACAGTAATCTAAGAAAATTCTTTGATTTACTGTTAATACGCATTGTGAATCCGGAATTCCTAATATTATTAACTTTGGTTCTGGATCCAGTTTAACTCTAAGAACTTCAGATATAACTCTAAAGATTTCTGTCCAATAATAACTAAGTTTTGAACACGTTACAAAACTATGTATTAAATTAGCCTCTAAATTCTGACATTTATCACAAATAGGAGAGACATTAGGAAAAATTCTATTTAATTTGGTTTTTGAATAATGTAACCTATATAAAACTTTAAATTGTATCAATGTATGCCTCGCGTTTAATGAACAGCGATGTATGCGTTGTAAACTTTCTTCCCAAGATTCTTTTGTTATAGATAAACCAGAACCAGGCAACATTTAGTGTATCTCTTCTACACCCTCTCCAAAGCCTCTACATCTTTTGTTGTAATGGTGCACCAGAACTGCGCTTAATACTTTCAATGCAGCCCAGCAAATGATCTATAAAGCTGCAGGATAACTTCCTGGCCGTTATCCTCAATCCCTCGACTGATGAAGTATGCATATCGCAAGCCTTCTTTACTTCTCTACCTACTTGTGTTGCCACGTTTGGGCAGCTGTGCACATGCACTCCAAGATCCCTCAATACGGTTAATGGTCTTGCCATTAATTATATGCTTCCTCCTTACATTCCACCTCCCAAAGTGCAAGGCCTCTCACTGAATTAAAATCCATCTGCCTTTTCTCCACCTATGCTGGCTCCAAGGGCCGAATGGCCTACTCGCGCACCTATTGTCTATATCTGTAGCTAGTCTAAATCCTGCTGTATCCTTTGACAGCCTTCCTCACTGTCTTCACCTCCACCAATTTTGGTCTCATCTGTTAACTTACTGACCAACCCATCTACTTTCATGTCCAAGTCATTTACATATATATATATATATCACAAACCACAGAGGTCATTGCCCAGATCTAAGTGGAACACTGACCACAGATCTTCAGCCAGAATAACACCCTTCCACAACATCCTTCTGTCGTCTATGGGTAAGCCAGTTATGAATCCAAACTACCAAGTCACTATGGATTCCAGGCATTTTAATCTTCTGGAACATCCTACCGTAAGAGATTTCATTAAATGCCTTATTCAAAGCCACATAGACAACACCCACTGACCTAACCTCATTAATCATCTTTTTCACCTAAAAAATATATATTTTATTTATATATGTATTTAACCATATAACAATTACAACACGGAAACAGACCTTCTCGGCCCTTCCAGTCCATGCCAACCATTTATTTTCCCCTAGTCCCATCTACCTGCACTCAGACCATACCCCTCAATTCCCTTCCCGTCCATATACCTATCCACTTTACTTTTAAATGTTACAATCGATTCTGCCTCCACCACTTCTGCTGGAAGATCATTCCACATAGCCACCACTCTCTGAGTAAAGAAGTTCCCCCTCATGTTACCCCTAAACTTCTGTCCCTTAATTCTCAAGTCATTTAATTGAGCTTGCCTTTATATAGTTCTGAATTACCCGTGAAATAATAGTCTGGAATTTTGAACTTAGGCTTCGCACCACTACCCACTGATTTCATGCTTGTCAATTTTGTGACCAACTCTGAAGTGACTGGCGAGGTCCTGTACAATCGGTCTTCCAAATGTAAATTGCATCACATGACGTTGTCCAAACATAATTTGCTTGGTATAATTGTAAATTGTTCCTTGTGTGTGTAGGATAGTGTTAGTGTGAATGGTCGGCGCAGACTCGTGGGCCGAAGGGCCTGTTTCCACTCTGTATTTCTAGTAAACTAATGTAAGTCACCTGAAAATGACTTTCACAGTTACAGTATTTTCTTCCTCCCAACAGCCATATTTCCAAGTATAACTATTAGTAAATTCATGAAGTAATCGCTGTCCAGCTGAATTTTGTGAGGACTAAAACATTATCATGGAAAAATCATCTGTAAACACTTCCCAAAATTAGTATTCCCAAATGAAACTATTGGCAACATTCCGATTGCTATAATCTGCTTCTCTTCACACTTCCTACTTGATCTTCCTTTCCAGCATTTTTCTATTTTGCCAAAAATAGAAAGTATCTGAAATATTTATTGTGGGTGAGCTATTTTATAATGAATTGTAAACAATGCTGTTATTTCTTCTTGAAATGGGCATGTGATCCAGTAAAAGTCTTAAAAAAGTTGAAAGATTTATTGGAACAAACATATAGATCAATTTCACTTCTAACTACTGCACCAATGTGCCATTCTGTTTTTTTCAATAATCTGAGGTGCCTAAAATTGGGGGCATTACTCCAGTGACAGGGCAAGCCAATTTATACACCACTATAAAATGTTCATAATGATTTTCCTAGGGAGTTAGAAGGCAACCTCCTATTGGCATGGAGAGTGCATGGAGTTCACTGTCACAGGAATTGGTTGAGGCTAAGAGTATTGATTAATTTAAGAGAAGCACATGCGGGAGAAGGAGATGGGGAGAGATAATTAGATAAAGCAGGAGGCTTAGTTGGAGCTCAAATTGAATTATTTTGTAAACACATTATTTAGAGTAAATGGTCTATTTCGGTGCCGGTAATATTGTATTAATTTTGTGCAATCATTTCTTTTTTTTTAATTTAGAGCTTTGTTTGATTATGACAAGACCAAAGACAGTGGTCTGCCTAGCCAAGGCCTTAATTTCAGTTTTGGCGATATCCTTCACGTGATCAATGCATCAGATGATGAATGGTGGCAGGCCCGACAGGTGACGTTGGATGGCGAGAGTGAGGAAATCGGAGTGATCCCAAGCAAACGAAGGTGATGACCTTTTCCAAACTTCCAAGTCAGTTAGATGTATTTTTAAATGCAGGATGTACTTTGAACTCTTCAAACTGCAATCACTAAAACCAAATTACTTGCCTCTGACAAAATTAATGAAAAACAAATGAAATACCATCTACTTCATGTGTTGATTATTGGGATAGACACAAAATTCTGGAGTAACTCAGTAGGACAGGCAGCATCTCTAGAGAGAAGGAATGAGTGACATTTTGGGTCGAGATCCCTCTTATTGGTATGCCAGGTTTATGCATAACATTTACAAAGAACATTGTTGGAGAGTATTTTCAGTCTTAAATAAGATTGTATCATTAAAGATTGCACTGGTTCTTAGCTCTACTTATCGATCATATGTAAGGGAGCTAAAATATGGTGTTTTAATTAGTCTAGTGTCATCAGTTTAAGGTTAATCCCATTTTTGCATCCAATTTTAAAATATTTATCACAAATGTAATATTTCAACCAGTAGCTCATAAATATTTATAGTTAATGAAAATATTCTGCCTGAAATCAAACAGTTGACATGGTAACACAATCTGGGCAGAAGTAGATTATAATAAGACATTTATTTTGTTAATCACTTTGAAATGTGATTGTGATAAATACTTGGAATCACATGATAACAAAAGGAAGTCTCTGTGACTATATCATTATATCTTGGAGCTTTGAATTCAATGTTTTGTTTCCTTGAATTTTGAGTGTTAAAAGAAAGTGAGCTTTTCTCTGAAATGTCTAGTCTGTCTTGGTTTCGCTTTGCAGATGATGATGTTGATTGTTCCTGAGGGTATGTATAAAGCTATCATTAGGAAAATAATCCAGCATCTCCAGCATGCTGTGCAATGAGGCAAGTTTACATTGTCTCCTATCTTGAAGAGGCAAGTGTAGGCATCTTCACAGTTAAGTGGCCAATAGGGGCCACTCCATTGCAACTTCTCGCATCCAGTCAAATGTGACAGTGATGTGAAAGTAAATGTGATTGTAAAAACTCACTGATTTTGTTGAACTTCGACAGTATGTGTTGACTGCAGTAAATTGGGTTTGAACAGCTTGAAAAATATGCTTAAAGCACAAACGCTTCCTGTAGATTGGTATTCTTTATTCTATTTCTGACGTATCCGGTTGCAAGATGATAATTGTTGGCAGCTATTAAAACACTGGAAATTTGAAAAATCACACTTTCAAATACACAACTGCTCCAATATCTAATCAGTTAGAATTTTACAAGAATTAGCAGTTTACAAGAATTGATCAGACATGAGTGAATCTTCAAACTATGGATATATGAACAAACATCAACAATAGGAAAACTGGATAATTCAGCAAAAGGAAACATTGTCGAGGCTCAGAGCTTTATGTATTTTTCAGTCTTAAAGAAGCACAACCTTTTGATTGTGTGCAATGGGAGCCATGTTTCCCCTTGTTTGCCCATTTCTAGCCCCATTTCCTCTATGTAAGTGGAAAGCATCAGATTTAAACATAATCTACAATTACCCAAAAACTCATCAATGAAATCATTTTATAGTACATGCTATTTACAATAATCTTATTAAAATTTTGGAAATAAGGACAATATACAAGTGACTTGATTGGCTGTTCTTGGGTGTGTTATTTGTTTGTTCTTTCTTGATTTCTAATTGAGTTTAAAACCTGTTTATGGGCACAAGCTCATTTGGTTGATTTAGTTTGTACCTTGTGTAGTATCAGTTACTTGGTAGACTAAAGATTGGATGAACTTGATGGCATAGTGCATTAAACATATGTTCAGCCTTGTGTTCAGCCCCATAATCCGGTCCATTAATTAGAGGACCTTCCGATCAGCCTGCATTGGTCCTAGCCAGGTTTGCCATTCTTCATTGGTCCAAATTCCAGGCCAACAGCTTACAACCTGATGGAATGAACATTTAATTATCCAATCCCAAACGGTAACCCTCCCACTCCCTCTCTCTTTCCTGCGTCCCCGCACCCCAGTGTGCACCCATTTCTCCCACGATCTCCCAATCCCTCTCCAATCACACTTTCCCCTCCTTTGTACACTCATCTCCCATCCCCAAGTCCCTCATTTCCCCTTATTCCCCCCCCCCCCCCCCCCCCGTGCACCTCTTCTCCATCCCCTTCCACCTATATCTAATCCTTTACATTTTGCTCCTCTTCTCTCCTTATCTTATACTCTTTCTTCTCCTTTGTCACTAATGGGCCTGTCCCACTTAGGCGACTTTTTAGGCCGCATGTTCGCGGGTGGTTGCCGGGGAGTCGCCTTCATGGTCGTGAGAAGGTCCTGCATTCTGTGAACTGGTGAATTTTTCAACATGTTGAAAAGTTAGCGGTTACTAGAATGAAGCCGCCATGGAGAGTAGCGAGAATTCTTGTGCCGTAGGTGGGTCGCCAGAAGGTCCTAGTGGGTTGCGATGAGGTCGAAGGTTCTTGTAGGTTGTAGCTCTGTCGTGTATCTCTGGCTTCTTAAAAATTGTCTCCACTCCTTCTTCTCCCCTTTCCTCTCCCCCTCTTTTAAAGGACTTACCTACACTGTGCTTTATCCGTTTTAATTATAGCGCCAACCTTCCTGTTCATCGGGGTGTGTGTTTGCATCACCTTGGCTTTGCACCATGTGAATTTCACTCGGACAGTGCTCCCCCCGCTTGCCCTGTTCCCCGCCTGCGTGACAGACTGGTGAAGGAAGCTGTGTGTGTGTGTGTGTGTGTGTTCCACTCTGACAGTGGTCCAGTCACTGTTTTTTCTGGCGACTGCCAGCAACTTGACAGGCGCCGGCAATCACCTGAAAAATCGCCTGTGGGACAGGCCCATAACTTCACCCATCTACCAATCTAATCCTTTCACCTGTATCCACCTATCACTTGCCAAGCTTTGTACTGTCCCCACATCTCTTTTCCTGCTTTTTCCCCCTACTCCAGTCAGTCTGAATAAGGGTCCCAACCCGAAACATAGCCTGCCCATTCCTTCCAACGATGCTGCTTGACCCGCTGACTTTGCATTTTGTTCAAGATTCCAACATCTGCAATTCCTTGTGCCCCAGGTGGCAATGGGCAGTTAGTTCACGGTTCACTGGTGGCCTTCTGGGACCAGTGAGCACTGCATAGGTTGAAGTGCACCCTGGTCAGAGAGAAATGCAGTGTAATAAAAAATTGTAGTGAGCATTGTAAGTGAATTAATTGTTCCAAAAAATCTGTAGAAACTCTTTCGGGAAGAACCCTCTAGATTTTGCATATGTATTCAAATTTATTTTAAAATCCCATTAACTATTTGTTTTAAGATTGTAAATTCATAAATTATAATATGCTGTTTTTAATTAATAGGATATCATCATTTGTGTTTTTTAATGAATCAAGTATATAGTGAAATACAGTATATAAAAAAGGGAAGGCTTTGAATGGCAGCTTCCCTCCTCTGCAGTGTGTTCACTGACATGCAGGGACATTTTAGAATAAGGATCTTCAATCAAATTTGAGATCTAGAATAGATTTATGATTGGGGTCAGCTTAGGCACAGCTGTTTGTCTCGCTACTCCCCCTTCCAGTTTAATGCATTATAGGAAGCAAAACTGTCACAGTGAAAATGACTGTTGATGTAAGTGTTCATTATGACAAGCTAGCTTTGTTGACCTAAATTTCACAATTTTAATTATAACAAGGTCATAGTCAAATATAACTTTATTTTGCTATAGGATAAAGCTTCAAAATATGATTATTCAAGCACAATGGGAGTTTGAAACAAAAATTGCAAACGTTTAATCCCGCCATCATCTTGTGAATTTTGTAATTGCATTGCTGGGTACCCAATATTTAAGAGGCGTGATTTGAATCGTTGGCTTTCTGGCCCCAGTAGTCAGCTGGAGAATTTTGATGAGAATGCAGAATACGTAAAATAATGCATTTGCCTTCACTTCATATCAATTTTTGCCATCTGCCTGTGATTTGTTCATTTCAGTCCAAACTTAGCAACAGATAGAATAAATGGAATATATAATGTCTTTTGAGAATAACTAATTTCCCAAAACCAATTATAAATCGGTGTCAAAATCCAGTGAAGACAAACATTCTCCTCACTGATGTTGAATAGAATGTGAAACAGCACATTCAGCATTCATAACCACAGGTTTAACTTTGTAAGTATGCTGATTCTACGAGTCAAACTTATCTAAAAAGTTGAACAGATACTAATTATAATTAGACTAGCGTGTTCCTTTGGAGCCTATACATTTTGGACTTTGCCCAAAAGCATTGCTTTAGTTTTGAAATGTACCAGACAAAATTATTTTAAGGTTGGATGTTCTTTGTTCATTTGCAACACTCTGAACCAGATGACCTTGAGTTCAAAATCCACCTCAGGTGAAATATATGTAACATCGACATTGCTTCAGCGCAGTTTTGTGGGAGTGCTTCACAGCACGATCGCTGCATTATGCTAAGATGAAGTATGTATGTTTTATCACTTGAATCTAAAAGATGCCACGGCATTATTGGAAGTAGTGCATTCTCAGTGTACTGGCTAATATTTCTCCCTAAACTAACACGGCTAGACTAGAGTATTATAATCCTGTCCTGCCTGGCCCAGCATTTTCCCTTCTCCAAAATAATCTTAACTAATCTGTACAACCATGACTGATGAGGCACTAAAGATTGCAGATGCTGGAATCTGGAGCAGAAAACAAGCTGCTGGCAGAACTCAGCAAGTCAGGCAGCATGTGTGGAGGGAAATGAACAGTTGACATTTGACTTCAGGGTTTGTTTTTATCTCCATCTATTATTCTTGCATTTGCCAAATTGCATGGCTCCCTATTAAATAAAACCTGTTCAATGGTTTCCATCGCTTCACTCCATACATATTTCTGGAACTAACCCCTTTAATTGTAGCCTCCTTAAATTGCCGGCGTTCCAACCTGACTAAGTCTGCTTCACCACCCACTCCCCTCACGGTCCCAACAAAGGTCAGCTTATCTGAATGTATCATTTGATAGCAAAATTAAACGAGAACTTACCAGTTTGAAGTTTGAACTTTATTTTATGAGGAGTTACGATGAGGGATCACGTGAAGACCCCGCCTGTGCGCATGCGCGACATTCTTCAAACCAGCGGTGTGAAATCACAGAGTTGATTGAAGGTAGTAAGATAAGAGAACTAACATACCAGTTGACCTTATAATAGAGGGTTGGGAGCAGAGGGCACGTAATCCCTCATCGTAACTCCTCATAAAATAAGGATCAAACTTCGAACTGGTAAGTTCTCGTTTAATCTTACTATTTTACTTCAGAGTCACATGAGTGACTACGTGAAGATTTCAAAGCTCTGTGATTTCATGCCCTGGAACGAGTCCATGCTCACACACTGCCATAATAACCATTGGAGGAAGTCTGTTAACGTACTTCAGACTTGACAGTGCTGAAAAACAATAATGTATTATTTAACAAATAATAATAATAACCCCTAATTTCGGGGAAATTATAATCAGAACTTAAAATAGTGTCTGCAAATATCTCAGGCGTGGCCACAGGTTTGTTATAAACCGCTGGAAGTTGTTTCATTAGACCAACCCGCCGTTGCAAAGGTGTGGCCCAGAGGAACTTCCATCATCCTCGCTGCACGATTTAGCTGCAGCCCTTGTAGAATGAGATTTATCTACCCCTGCTGCACCTAATACCACCCTAAACCATATTGAGATGGTCTGCACGGTTACTCTGTGATGAGGACGTTTAAAACGTATCAATAGAGCCATTTCCGTTCCCCTGAGACTTTTGGTGACCTCCAGGTAATGTAGAAGGTGGGTCACTATGCATAGGCGTCTATCTACGGGATAAGCCAGGAACTCCAATTTGAGGCCAGATGACCCAGGCCTGTTTTGTTTAAGTAACTCATAAATGTGAAAGGTTCCTTATTTTGGGATGTTACCATGGTGTCCAGTCTAGTTTGTGCAGAGACTGGACCCGCTGTGCCGAACAAGTGCCATCAGCATCACTGTTTAATACGTGAGTTTGGTTAGTGAGAGGGTCATGGTGCCCAATCTCTGAATAGGGTCAGGACAATGCCAATATCCCAGGTCTGGGAATATTGAGCCCTGGGGGGATTTGTGTTAAAAATCCCCTCATCGTTTTGACACCACAGGGTGAGATTCTCCTCCATGGTGTTCTAACCCCTGTCCCAGGTATGAGGATAGGGCACTTCTAGCACAGTTGATGGCACTGTAACTCAAGCCTTCATCGAAATGTAGACTTGCCAGGAACTCCAGCACATCCGTGATGGTGGCTGTGTTGTAAGTAGTGTCTGTCCTGGTACAAAATACCTCCCATTTTTTGATATGGGTGAGGTACTGTTTCCTGGTGGACTCTGCATGATGCTGCGATGATATTCATGGTTTGGTCCAACAGCCCAAATTCCAGGAGAGGTCTTACCAATCTTGCAACCCAATAGGTTAATTCGGTCATGGCACGTATGACTCTCCCGTCACAGGATGTACCAGCAACTCGGGCGTTTGTAGACCGAAATACATGGCTCTGAGACCATGTCGAGTACCACAGGGAACCATGGCTGAGTAGGCCAATCGGGTATTCCCAAAATACCTGATGCGGAGTCCTGTTGAATTTTTTGCAAGACCCGACTGATGAGGCAGAAAGGGGGGGGAAAATGCATAGAAAACAATCCCCCCCCAATGTTGCGTGAAGCGTCCATCGCTATTGCCCCACGGTTCCCTTGCAATATACGTTGGTATCTGGTGATTAAGTCTTGATGCAAAAAGGTCAATATCTGGCGTTACATACCGAGCTACAATGTCAGTAAATAACTGGTGGTCGAACATCCATTTGGTGTTGTCATTGAATTTGCGTGACCTGGTGTCCACCAGTGTCCAAATGTTTCTTTCTATGCACCAGTACCAGATTGTATTTTATTGATGAATTCATCACAAGATATCGACTTAATTCCACCCATATGATTAATGTATGTCACCACGGTGGTATTATCAATTTGTAGGCGAACATGCAAATGATGCATGTCTGAAAAGTAAGCCCGAAGTCCGTGAATACTCCCAACATCTTTAGATGATTGATACACTGAAGTAAGGTTAACTCATGTGTAATACATCTACCACTGCATCTGGAGGTGGTATTGGTTGCTCCCCAGTCGTAAGTGCTGCCGTCAGTTTGTAACACAACCAAAGGGTTTGTGACTGTGATGGGATTTAGAGCAATGTCGAACATTGCTAATCCACCATTGTAATTTCCAATTTGCTTTGGCTAGTCTGTCAAAATGGTCAGCATGGTGTTTTGAGTGCTGTAGTTTTCGCCCCAAATATGTGAGGACCTTAAATATGCCGACGGCTGTTGTCTCTTTGTCATGGTCTTTTACCTGTTTGGGCAGGTTGTCCCCGAAACAGCCCGAGTAGCTCCTCTTCTTGCACCCCTAGCATGTTATATTCTTCTGCCAACACCCCCTCTTCAGAGTCAGCCCAGACCTGACTCCTTATGCTCCCTGCGAAGAGGGAGAGCATTTGGCAGCCCTGGAAAGGGTACTGCCGTGTGTCTGCTAGGAGACCCACGGTGACCAGACTGCTGCTGGAGTGTGTCACGTTGGAGCTAATGCTCCCCATCCGCTCCATGCGGGATTATTGAGCCCGGACCCTGCCTAGTCAACGGGCTTGCCCGACTTCAGGGTTGTTGTGCCGTCAGTCCGACGTTCCTGCGGCTGTAGTGGTGTTAAGTCGGGCTGCTGCTCTGCCGTCGCTACCCGCGAACAACGGGCGGTCAACGGGCTGCCCGACTTCCCGGTAGCATTGCCGCCAGTCCGCGGTGTTGCTGCGGGCTGCGGCGTTGAGTCAGGGCTGCTGCTCTGCCGTCGCTACCCGCGAATGGCGATTTCCGAGCCCGGACCCTGCCGGGTCAACGGGCTGCCCGACTTCCCGGTAGCACTGCCATGAAGTCTTTTGCCGCCGCTGACTGCCCGCGGTCCGCAGTCGGTCTTTCGAGGCGGCCCCTTGGTGGGGTACTCTGTCCCACAGAGTCCCTGAAAGAAAAAAAAACCCACCTCAGGATAGTTCACCTTACCTGCAGGTCCGTTCCGGTGGAGGAGCGGCCCTCCTCCCTGCCTGTCGCTTCGACATGCGGTTGACGATATGTCGCGCATGCGTGCTGGCGGGGTCTTCACGTAGTCACTCACGTGACTCCGAAGTAAAATTTGACCTCAAATGTTGTGTCTTTATACTCGCAGGGTTTTTTTTCTTACATATCCAAATGAATAACAGAATGTTGTATCCTGGGCTTTGTCAGTAAGAGAGCATTTATCAATTATTTATTACAACTGTAATTAGTTGTGGAAAGTACGAAAAGCTCTGGTCACTTTATTTCATCCCCAGTACCAGGGCTATATTCTTGACCTTGTCGTCAGCATGCGTCTCAGTAGTCAGCATACAGTAAAGGGTCCCAAACACTTCGTGTTGCATCTTTTTAGCATCAGCCTCCACAAAGCATGAAGCTTCTCAATACTGCGGACACTCTTTTGGCATCACTCCTTTGCATTAAACTTTTAGTAAGCAGCCCTATCTATAATCTGCCAACCAATCAACTAGCTGTGCCTTCTACTGTAGTGGCAATGCAGAACCACAAACAAAATTGGGTGAACATTGGGGGTGTAGATTATGTAAAACCACGTACGTCATTTAAGGCATTTGTGGCTGAAATATCCCGAGCTATCTACCTTAACTGGAAGAATAATTGGCAGTTGACGGTATAATGTGAGAAATATGTTTTGAAGCAGCTTTTTAAAAACAATTTCATAATGGGTCAAATTGAGGCGGGACTCACTGTCCAGCCAAGAATGAGGCGGGACATGAATTTTGTCCAGCCAGTAAATCTTTAATGTTAACAATACAGCTCCCTACTACTCCCCTAGGCACAGGCGTTCCCGACCTTAAATAACCTCCAGGGGAGCCCCGTGACCTGCACCACCAGGGGCCGCCACAACATTAACTAAATGTCTGGCTTAAAGGAAATATGGAAATGATTTGGAGTCTAAGGCCAAGAAATGTATGATTATATTTTATGATCTTTTTCTTTAAAAAAAAGGATTGCTAAACATCTCCCCCAACAATTATTATCACCCATACTTTCCCACCCCTCCTCCCCCATCTTTAGCTTGATCCTGTCTCCACCTACAAACCTCTACTCTCATTCCACAACATGCACGTCATATAGTATACTATGCAAATCCAACTGACCCATATCCAAAACTGCCATTGATCCATTTAACTTTTCGGGAACAGTACAATTTCTAGCTCTGTGTGGCATCCAATAGTATTGATAGTGAATCCAGGAGCAGTATAAGGAAAGAACTGTCCAACAATAGTCCTTTTTTAATTGAACAGGCATATAAGAGTGCACATTGAAAGTTATAGAGTATGATGGGCAAGGAGCAGTACACAGATGCATCTTATTTGTGTTAAAGAAGGAACTGCAGATGCTGGAGAATCGAGGGTTACACAAAAGGCTGGAGAAACTCAGCGGGTGCAGCAGCATCTAAGGAGCGAAGGAGATAAGTGACGTTTTGGGTCGAGACCCTTCTTCAGACTTTCTCCAGCCTTTTGTGTACCCTCGATTCTCCAGCATCTGCAGCTCCGTCTTCAGACTTCTGAAGAAGGGTCTCGACCTGAAACGTCGCCTATCTCCTTCGCTCCTTAGATGCTGCTGCACCCGCTGAGTTTCTCCAGCCTTTTGTGTATCCTGCATCTTACTTGTCCCTTGTTGTGATCCCTCAAATAACTGTAAGCGGGCGTTGATCAATTAAGGATGTGAAATACTATTCACCACCTCCATTTAAAAGATTTAAATGAATAGAACACTATATATAAGTATTTTGAAGGTTTTTCTTGGCAGATTTTTCTGGAAATGCATCCACCAGAAAACTTGATTTCAAGTGGATACATAGCTCTCGATATCAATATTTAGCAAGACTTGCTTGTTTCTAAGTTTCTGTTGATAATCTATCTGGTACTAAATGTAGCGAGAATGAGTTGTTAACGTGGATTTATTTAAACTTCATATCCATTTCTGATAGTAGTTATCTTAATTGCACAAACCTTTGATCAACCTTGGATGGAAATTATCTACATAGGTACGCTGTTGCAGGGTTCCTGTGTCTTCATTAATTAGCGGCAAAGACAAGATATCTTTCACCCAGTTCAATGTCGTTACTTGCTATTTAACACTGTCCTTGCGAAACAAAATGCTAGCACTTGACCATCAAGGTCATGTGTTGATTGTGGATTAACTTTAAAAATAGAAATGAATGAAAAAAATGAATGGGGCAGCATTCTTTGGTGGCTGTGTGTGTTGGGTAACACTGGAGTTAAGCTTCCAGACTTTTGGTTTGAAGAAGATGAAGTGCTGAAGTAACATGGTGGGTTAGGCAGCATGTCTGGAGAACATGGAAAGGTGACATTTTGGGTCGGGACTCTTTTTCAGACTGTGGGAGGGTGGGTGGGAAACTGGAAGAGAGCAGGGGCAGGACAAAACTTGGCATGTAATTGGTGAATCACGCAGAGAGGGGGAGCAGATTGATAGGTAGATGATTAGACAAAGGCCAGAGATGATAAGACAGAAGGTGTGAGACAAAAGGATTGAAGAATTATGAAGCTAGAGAAAGGAATGGAGATGGGAAGGACATGGAAGGGGGAAATAGGTGTGAGCCCAGGTGAAGCCCAGGGGAAACTGGGCAAAGAATGGGTGGGCGGGGGGGGATGAGGGAATAAGGGGAAGGGAGTTTTAGTCATTACCTAAATTTGGAGAATGTGATGTTCATACCATTGAGTTGTAAGCTCACCTTGTGTCTTTTTAGAACCCAAGCAACTACAGTTCCTTATTTCTACATTTTGGTCTGGAGATGTGAGTTTGAGTCTTGGTATGGCAGCTGAGGAATATAAACTGAATTAAATATATTTGTAAGAAAAAGCCCGTGTCAGTGATGGTGACCTTTTGAAAATACTGAATAATGGATGACATTTCATCAGGCTTCCCAATAGGTTCATTAGTCATAGGAGCTGATTTAGGCCATTCGACCCATTGAGTTTACTCCATCATTGCTGATTTATCTTTTCCGCTCAACCGCATTCTCTTTGACACCCTTACCAATCAAGAACCTGTCCATGTCTGCTTTAAAAATACCCAATGACGGCCTCCACATCCATCAGTGGCAATAAATTCCACAGATTCACCACCCTCTGACAATATCAATTTATCCTAATTTCCTTTCTAAAGGTATGTCCTTTTATTCTGAGACTGCGCCCTCTGGTCCTAGACTCTCCAACTAGTGAAAACATTATCTCCACATCCACTCGATCCAGGTCGTTCACTGTTTGTTTAAATGAGGTCCCCTCAGCCTTCTGAACATCAGCGAGTACAGGCCCAGTGCCTTCAAACACTTGTCCTACATTAACCCATTCATCCCCGGGATCATTCTTTAATGATGTAGAGGTACGCAAATCAGCTACCCTTACCTGATCCTGTATACTTGTGAATCCAGAGTTTGCAGTGCTGTTAAAGCTTAAAATTCTTAATGGAACTTTAAGTTTACTTAAGGACATATGAAGACCTTGAAATTGCAACTGTGACATCCTCGCTGCAATCACTAATGAGAAATTACACTTCCATTGTCCCGTGTCTGTGGGAGGAACTTGAATAAAAAGAGCCAGCCTAATTCTCCATGATGAGGTCTTGTTCTGCAACCAGTTCTAAGACACGTATCCCGTTGTGTGTTTGGATTGGTGAAGTGGGACAATTGCCAATTTCCACACTGCTGATAGAACCAAAGTGGCAATGTTTTATCCTGATTTAGTTGCTTTCAAAGTTGTAATAAATATTTCTGAAATGTACCGTGTTCCAGGCTCAAAAAGAAGCCTCTTATATCATAGGCAATTAGCACAATTTTAAAATGCCTAAAGATAGTAATACTTAAACTAAACCTTTCACTTTTCTTGTACATTGAATGCAATGATGGAGAACTACCATTCAGTGGAGCTCACTCAAGCCTATTTATTATTAAGTGGTTTGAAATTGTTTTTCAACTTTATGTTCGCATATCGAACTTCACATGCCCGAGAAAATTCTAGAAATACCATTTACTAGCCAGTGACACATGGAATGGCCCCTGAATTCCATCCATGACGCCCTCCAATAAACTGCCAGCGACATGCGTGTGCTGTCTGTTAAAATGTTTTTAAGTGAAAGTAACAGAATATAGTGTCATCCTGTGGAATAAGATTTCCTTTTACATTGGATCAGGCTTCACATTAGGCGTTCTTTGTATAAGGTGCGACATTTAATGACAAGGAAATATTTTGATTATGATTATTTGGTAATTTCTGCATTTATGATTATGGTTGCTGAGTAATTCCTGAATTTCAAATTATGGTTTGAGGTATTGAGGAAGCTGGAAATCCAAATACTGAAGGTTTAGTGTGCAGCAATAATTGCCAAAGCAATATGAAATGGGTACTAAACATTCATGGAAATCTTCAAATTACGAAATATTCAATTTTTAAATATGACATTTTGTATTTATACAGGCATCTAAATATTTATTCCATGAAAGAATGTATTGACCGACAAAAGATATATTAGGTATTAAATTATTAAATAGCAAACATCGATAGATAGAAATAAACTTTGCCACACCCACTCTCAAAAATGGTGGTTTGCATTTCACAAAAAGTACATTCCACTCAGTCAAAATTCATATGATTTCCTCAAACTGACTTTAAAAAAAAAAACACAGTTTGGGCGTTTGGTGTGTTCCTTGCTTTTCCATTGAGCTGAACTGGTCCAGGAGATTACTCTCGTCCTACTGCACATATTTGTTACGGTGCAAATCCTGTTCAGCCAGAAACCTTTCCAGAAACTTCACATGGAATTCAGTCAAGTGCCTTCAGCCACATGAACCAGCATCCTTGTTCTATTCTCTGGGAGAAGAACCACTGACATCTAATCCAGAACTGATCTTGTACAATGTAAAGTTAATTAATTATGCTCAACTAGATGGGTTGTTTTCATAGAAACATAGAACTGACATCTAATCCAGAACTGATCTTGTACAATGTAAAGTTAATTAATTATGCTCAACTAGATGGGTTGTTTTCATAGAAACATAGAAAATAGGTGCAGGAGGAGGCCATTCGACCCTTCGAGCCAGCACCGCTTTTTTCGTGGGGAAAAAAGTCTAATGCCTCGGTTCAAACTGATGGACGTTTTTGGATCACTTAATAAGCAAAGGGAATGATAAGATATGGTTGCAACTTAAGAAAACTTTGTACTAATGGAATCTAGAGTTTAACTATTTCACCATTACATTTTTAAGTATTTCACATGAGACAAAGGACAAGATATTCACTTTCTGTTCATGGACAAAAATGAAACATTGAAGTAAAATGCCATCATCTTAATTAAACTGCAGCATAGGCGAAATAAGTCAAATGTCCTTCCTCTGCTACTTTGTGTATTAAAATCAATCCATTTCCTGGTAATACAAGTTGCATCTATAATGGACTAGCTACAAGCTACCAGGAAATTGTTTTCTGGTAACCATCCAATATGTGTTTTTGAAGTAGAACCAAGTAATTTGCAACATTGCTTTCAAACGAGGGTATCTGCTCATCCTTTTGGATCTAGAATGCAGGAGCAGGAGCATCATGTCAGAACATCAACCCATAACTAGTTGGCTATGTACATCCTGATTGCGTCACTACTTGAAAATGTGACGGTACTGGCATGAACGAAGAGGAGATTCAGAGGAACGTTGACAGGATGGAGAATTATATTTACAAAGAGAGCATGGTATAGCTGTAATTGTTTCCTTCGGAGTAGCGGAGACTGAAGAAAGATTTTTGAGACATATTAAAATTGTAGGCTTGGATGGTGATAAGGAGTGACTAGCTGGGAGATATAGATTTAAACTCATTGGTGAAAGAATTGGAGAGGAGTGGAAGAAAAGGTTTTCTTTATTCAAATGATTGGGATTGAGAGTTAATTGGCTGAAAGGGTGGTGGAAGCAGAAACATTTGTCAGGCTTTGTAAGGTACCTGTGTAAAGAGCCATACCCTACAAAAT
Source organism: Raja brachyura (assembly GCA_963514005.1). The sequence continues at coordinate 12,564,413 of OY740794.1, read as the reverse complement.
TATAGACCCAACGCTGGAGGGTGAGATTGGCTTTCATTCCAGTATGATATGATGGGTCAAATAGCTTCCTTTCGTGCTGTAAATTTCTAACATTTTGCTTCTATTTTAATTTCTGTATGGGTTTCCCAAAGATTGAAACTATCCTGGTCAGAACAATGTAATATAGACAAACTTGCAACCTCTGCCAATTACTGTTGTGGATCAAGAAAGAGAGCCCTACTGTGAATGCCACCCTGTGAGCCAAATTTTACATTACTCAACAATACCTCCTCACAGAGGCAAGGTTTTGTTAGAGAATTGGATGTAAATGTCAGGAACTGAGCTAATCATAACATCTCATGCCATCCCAAAGTTATCTTCCATTTTTATACAGCACCATGTGTCTCATATTTAAACAAAGTAATAAATTAATCAAATTTTAGTGCCTGTGCTAGTTTGTACATGTTGGCTTGAGGTAACACAGTCCTAAGGATGTTCGTCGGTAAGTAGGTTAATTTTTTTGTGCTTCCCTTGACAGTGTTGATGGTGAAATGCTGCTGTCTTCATTGGCTTGAATATATTCATTGGTGAAAACTAGGGCTTCAATTTAAAATGTATTAGCAGATTTGCAGTTAAATCGCTTTAGTTTCATTCTAATTATTTGGCTTTCTTTATTTTGCTGTCTCGGAAAGGGTTGAAAAGAAAGAACGGGCCAGGTTAAAGACTGTGAAATTCAATTCAAAATCAAGAGATAAAGGGGTAAGTATATGTGGGGCAGAGGGGGGTTTACAATTTGCATTTCTTTGTGTCCGTAAAATGATGAACATCATTACAAGGACATGAATGTCTTGATTGTAAACACTTAATGTGTGAAAGACATTCTAAAAATATCTCAAGGGCATAGAACTGCTTCACTTTGTAGACTTCCTCTGCTGAACTGGGAAGGTCAGGCTCTGAAAATCACATAATGAATTTTTATTATTTCTTAAAATTTGATAAGTGAATCCATTTTATTTAAATCCATGCGTATCACAATTGAGGACTTAGAGGAATTAAATTCTGACCGTCACATAGTCATGCAATTATTTTGTGACGTGATGAAGTTATTAAATTAAAAAGTTGAATAGCTTAGTGTATTTTTGATTAAAGACGCTATGTAACTGGACATAATGTTGAGCCCCAGCAAAAATCCTGAGTGCATTCCATGTAATTGCCTCGCACTTTGAGTGTGGAGTGGCTTCACTGATCCTTTAACTGGGTCTTTCATGGATTCAGTGGAAAAGTACCTGATTACTCATCTGCAAAAGGAATTAGTTTTGAATCGGACCAAGGTCCTGTAACCGTAGTGGTACCATGATCTTGTGATTGAATGAACATTGAGGATAATGGCTGAGCTACTGATCACCCCACTGCTGGGGGCAGCAAGTTACTTTACATATACTGCAATCAAACAGCCTTTCAGCAGCTTTCACAAATTGTAAATGGAGAAACATCAGAAACCATTCAACAAATGTATGGGGGTTTTTTGTTGCAAAACTGCTTAGTGTTTTCCCAAGGGTGCCACTCAAGAATGTAAATGGGCTTCCAAATTAGATCTGATTATCCCAATCAAATTCAAAATCATTCATTCCAAAAACCTGGTGCTCTATTATTCAAGGCTAATATAAATAATCTAATATTATTCAAGGCTAATATAAATATACTTCTGTGGGGTATTTATTTAAATGGAAAGGTATTCTGTGTCAAAACTTTCACTGCCGACTGCTCAGTGATATTTCCACTGAAGGAAGACTCCGACGCAATCAGGTTGTGTCGGATTGAAGGGTAAAAATAGTATAGAGGGTTAACCAATTGAGTAGCACATGAATAATTACTGTACGTGATTCATAATACAATCCAAGGTCATGTAAATAGAGAGGAACTGGTGTTAGGTAAAATTTGCACTGTTTGAGACCATTTTTGTAATTATTGTCAAGCCAAGAAACTCTTTCCAAAATGGCTGTTGCACTTTGTTCCAATAATGCTACCTCCAGCCATGGCCATTAGCCACATCCACATTTAGCAGTTGTACAAAACACTGTCTTCATACCCAGTTCTGTCAGTAAACATGATGACAGCAAGGGTTGTCTTCAGCTATCCCATCATTGCTCTCAGTCCCCATCACAGAGGCAACATTTATTTCCTGCTGAACCATATTTGTTACAGCTTTCAACTGTTTCTCTCCCTCTTCCTTTGTTGTTCTGATACCACAGCATTCACTTCACCATCCTTAACATGCAAAAAAAGTTTTATATTTAAATTTCAAATCGAGTTTATTGTCATATGCACAGGTACGGTAACGTACAAATACATTGCTTGCTTGCAGCAAGATTACAGGCACATAGACAGACAGCACATGACAATTTGAAATTATTTATATATTTCACCCTTCACGCATTGAATGTGTTTTGCTCCAAGAATAAACGGAGAGAATAAATCTTTAAGATAGCTATTCTTTTAATGGGCATCAACGAAGATGGCCTCATAGTTTAGTTTAAAATTGGGCATTAATGAATGGTATCTGATGTTTTTATCTAAGGACTGAGCGCACTGCTTGCTTGCAGAATTTAAATAGTAAATCTAAATTATATCTTCTAAAACTGACATACATTCGCATCTTTAAAAGGGAATTATGCTTGTGGGTATGATTTGAAGTGTGGGCTGCGAGATGGAAGCTCTCTTTAAAATACAAATATATATTTTTGTACCACTGATAGTTATAGCTGTGAACTGCATTTTTTTGGGCCAACATTCACAGAGTGGAACGTCTGGATTGTGATTGCACATTGGCAATAAGTTATCATCTAACATTTGATGCATTTTTTCTACTTTTTGTAGAAACACCTGCAGATGGAAAAGAACACCTATCAGAAATATCTTAAAACACATAACTTTGCCACACTTTAGTTCCAATATGCTTCATGCCTCAGATTTGAAATTGCATTATCACATTTAGTTTTATTTGCCTTCATAGTGAGAACATGTAAACAAATCCATGGACTTTTTGTTCTGCTTGAGCAGAATGAATGCAAGCATTAGGAGTCATGGGTCTTTATTTATATGCTGACCAACAGAGGTTCAACAATAGCTGTCCCAATGTATCATGGCAGCATTGCTATTTCTTTCAGTGGTACTTTTTGAATAGGGAAATGGAGAAATGTTGAGAGAGTGGAAAGTCATGAGGGGTAGTTGTGGATGTTGCTACTTGAAATAAAGTTTATCCTGAATCAACATCAAAAAGTAATAAATTACTAAAATTATGGTTTTGATTCATAAACATTGACTTGTTAGTTTTTTATTATCAACGTGTGCTACTTTGAACTGCTTAATTATAAATAGCCAGGAATGAATAAAAGATTAACTGCATGCTTCCACTTGCCATGGAATTAAAATAAGTTTCTTGTGACTGTTTTCTATGCTAACCTTAGAAACTACGTTTTGTTGCTCTTTACACGTCTATTTATGGTTGGAACAATTGTGTACTAATGTGCACAGAAACATGCATGTGTTGTATTGCAAGAGGATTGCCATACGAAACAATACGCTTGCCATTGATAAAGATTGCTTCACTTGGAGCTGTTTTACCAAATCATATTCAAATTTTGTCATGGCTTTGTCAGATGCCAAGCTGTACCACGCTATGCATGCACTCTTATCTAAAACAAAAACTTGCCTCTAGAGTTCAGAATCCAATTTCTCTCGTTTTAGGTGTACTCATTGGTGAGAAATCTAATACAATTTTAGAGCTAATCTGATTAGTTTTCTCATGCCATTTTGGTTTGATAATTTTAGACTTTAATTTTTCCATTCTATTTCACTGGGTGCAATTTTCATGAATCCTGTCCAAATGAAAAAAAAATGTTAATATACAAATCCAAATCTTAGCCAATGAGGGTCAAATGTAGTGTTTCTTGTTATACATCTGAGATACAACTGGTGGAAAATCACCAACACAATTATTGTAACTGAATCCAATTAATTTGGTTCTTGACTTTTTTCACATAACCACTAATGCGAAGTTCTTTAGAGAAGACATTCTCCACATAAAGTTCCCATATATATTTTCAGTAATTTCTTGTCTTAGTTTCCCGTATCGAGAGCTGTCTCTCTTCATTATTCCGCATAGTTCTTCTCACATATTTTTTGTTTGCATCCTGTTTCCTGATACCAGCTGGCTCCTTCAGATACTTAAATTAGTGTCTATTTACCTGTAGCTCTTCTGTTTCTTCAAATGATGCATGATAAATCTGGGAATGAGATTTGTTTTTAATATTTTTATTTGTTCAATGTTTGAAATTTTGCCATATGGAATAAATCTTCCTAAAAATTCTTGAGAAATTGGATTTTTATTAGATTGGTGCAGCTTGACTTTGATATTACTAGATTGGCTGTGAATTTTCATAATGAAATTCTTGCTGAAATTTGACAATGTTATTAAAGTTTATTAATCAAGACTTCAAAAGTTCAGAAGACAGCATGTGAACAACCACATCTTGCCCTAAATCCTTGTTTCACAACCTTCAATATCAAGATCTATCCATTTGCGTTAAATTGTTTGTCTTGGTCCAAGAAGATTTTTAAAATAATTCTAGCAAGAAAATTAGCCTTCCCAACAGCTCCTGTCGGCATTTTTTTCTTTGCATCTTGACCAGTTACTTTTAGTTAGATCATCTCAGTTAGAAAACGTGATTCCTTTTATCTTGAAGTGATTTAAGTCCAGCAAAGATTGCAGCTGTTATCCTTTATTAAAAAAAAAAATTGCTAAATGTCCCAGAATATTCTCAGGATAGCTCATTACGATATTTCTCAAGTTCTGTAGGAAATTTGTTCCAGGAATAAAATACATACGACGCCAGGTCATTTTTTTGGATCTATCCAATAGTATAACAATATTTTTAAATATTGCAAGGGATTGTGGCCCAAGTCAGTTTCCATGCGTTTCTGGGGTCGGGCATTAATCACGTGGACATTAGACACCCCTTTTTTGCCACTCCTTCTCTTCCTCAGCAGTCATTCAATGACAAGCGTAAAAAGAACATCTTTTCCCGAAAATTCCCCTTCTACAAGAGCAAGGAGCAGAGTGAGCAGGAAACCAGTGATCTTGAACGTAAGTAGCTGCAAACAGACACACCTGTAGAGAAGGTCAATCTCCAAGTAGGGACCTTTGCTATGTTACCATGGCAATGTGTTTTTGCTGAATACAGCTGGTATCCTCCCCACCTGTCATTAAAGAAATTGTGCATCTGTGTGAAATTGGCTGTTTCCACTTGTGTTAATATAACTGTATGCCAAGATTTTATGGTTAACTTCTGGGTCGGGGAGCCTCTAAACCAGTTATGTTCGCGTAAACAGTCTGTCATGGTAGTAGTCTTGTGATGTGTCACTGACAAATTTTTTTTTCTTCTGTGATTGTTCTTTTTTCTTTATTGCTTGCTGTCTGGGGACTACTCTACAGGAGATCCCCGGGTTAGGTGACGACGTTATGGGAACAAAAGGCCTGAGTAAGTGCCGGAAAATCCTCTCCATTCACATTAGCCTCCATCTATTTTCTAAGCTGGGTGTTGTATTGCTTTCTGTAGTGGTTTGTAAGGTTCTGCTGGCATGGGGGAGGTTCTCGGTTATTGGTTTTCATGGTATTGGTTTCCACATCTTTGTTTTTACTTTTTTAATCATGGCCGTGCAAAGTCAGGTTCACCACCCCTGGCTGCATTTCCTATGTCAACTTTACAGATAAAGCAGGCATTTCTTCAATTTGTTAACTAATTGAATATAGGTAAAATAATTCCCTCGCATAAAACAATATAATTGACACCTGAAGTTTCTTACAATTGTTTTCAACTGGGTGGAATCCTCTGCCATTTGCACATAAACGGTACATAAACATGCTGATTTGTATTCCAAAGTAACCAAAATATCAATGCTTGGCTCAGTGCATGATCAAGTTTTAAATGTTGACATAGGAAGAAGCTGGGGGACATTTTTTTTCTTAATGTATTATGAAATCCGTGTGATCTGCATACTGTGAGCTGGAGGAAATAAATTATTTTAATAATCCTTAAACTACGTGTGACTTCATAGAAATGGAAATCATAAAAAAGTTATTTACCTTTGTTCAATTCGCTGCAACTGAGTAAGCTCTCTTGTTTTACAGTTCATTATTTTCCCCCATTGTTTGTATGGATCGGCGATGAGCTTGCTGCTGTGATTGTCTGTTAGCTATAGAGTTTACTAAAGACATTAAATCGGATAAGAGATGACATCTGAATCCTTATCCTCTGTCTCAGTTTACTGTCTATAATACCTTGTGTTTTTGTACATTTCATGAAACTAATTAATGAAACAAAATCCTGATTCATTCAATTGGAAAGGTTCAAATATTATTAAATATATGAGAGACTGAAGCTAAACAGCAAAGTTCTGTCTATAAGGATCATCGGAATCCCCACAGCTATAAACTTCAGTAAAATACCTATTGTTGTGTCTGAAAATCACTTTGGGTTTACACACGCAGTGTCAGACAAGCAAACTTCTCTCAGCACAAGTTTTTTTTTCAATCTTTCAATCTGATTTAAAGATTAAGTGATATGAAATTGTTGTTTGATGGGATAATATTGTTTTAAACAATTTTCTTGGCTTTCTGATAGGGGTTCATGGTCTGGTCACTGTGTTAGAGGAGTGTCTGTACAGTACTGGGTATATGCATGTTTTAAAATATTGGGTTATTTTAGATTATTAGAACTTTAATTGCAAGCATAATTAACTGTACTAAGTACTGGAGGTAGTGGAATGAGGTCATAGTTGATGAATTAAAATTAATGTTTTGTTTGAGAGTTAGGTACTTCCATCATGCCTTTGTCACCCTGAAATCAGATTTACAGGGCAAATTTTTCTACAAATCTCTTTATCATCTTGGAAGTTCAATCTATTTGTTAGCCTAATGAGAAATGAACTGACTTAGTTAGAAACATAGAAATTAGGTGCAGGAGTAGGCCATTTGGCCCTTCGAGCCTGCACCGCCATTCAATATGATCATGGCTGATCATCCAACTCAGTATCCCGTACCTGCCTTCTCTCCATACCCTCTGATCCCCTTAGCCACAAGGGCCACAACTCCCTCTTAAATATAGCCAATGAACTGGCCTCAACTACCCTCTTTGGCAGAGAGTTCCAGAGCCCCACCACTCTCTGTGTGAAAAAAGTCCTCATCTCGGTCCTAAAGGATTTCCCCCTTATCCTTAAGCTGTGACCCCTTGTCCTGGACCTCCCCAACATCGGGAACAATCTTCCTGCATCTAGCCTGTCCAACCCCGTAAGAATTTTGTAAGTTTCTATAAGATCCCCAGTCAATCTCCTAAATTCTAGAGAGTATAAACCGAGTCTATGCAGTCTTTGTTCATGAGACAGTCCTGACATCCCAGGAATCAGTCTGGTGAACCTTCTCTGCACTCCCTCTATGGCAATAGTGTCCTTCCTCAGATTTGGAGACCAGAACTATACGCAATACTCCAGGTGTGGTCTCACCAAGACCCTATACAACTGAAGTAGAACCTCCCTGCTCCTATACTCAAATCCTTTTGCTATGAAAGCTAACATACCATTCGCTTTCTTCACTGCCTGCTGCACCTGCATGCCTACTTTCAATGACTGGTGTACCATGACACCCAGGTCGCGCTGCATCTCCCCTTTTCCTAATCGGCCACCATTTAGATAATAGTCTGCTTTCCTATTTTTGCCACCAAAGTGGATAACCTCACATTTATCCACATTATACTGCATCTGCCAAACATTTGCCCACTCACCCAGCCTATCCAAGTCACCTTGCAGTCTCCTAGCATCCTCCTCACAGCTAACACTGCCCCCCAGCTTAGTGTCATCCGCAAACTTGGAGATATTGCCTTCAATTCCCTCATCCAGATCATTAATGTATATTGTAAATAGCTGGGGTCCCAGCACTGAGCCTTGCGGTACCCCACTAGTCACTGCCTGCCATTGTGAAAACGACCCGTTTACTCCTACTCTTTGCATCCTGTTTGCCAGCCAGTTCTCTATCCACATCAATACTGAACCCCCAATGCCGTATGCTTTAAGTTTATATACTAATCTCTTATGTGGGACCTTGTCGAAAGCCTTCCAGATTATCAGTTAGTCCAGATACACCACATCCACTGGTTCTCCCCTATCCACGCTACTAGTTACACCCGCACGCCCATACATCATTAGGATGTGCTAGGAATACCGGAGCACAGGTACAGGCCCTGCAATGTCACTGCCAACCATGATGCCGATACCAACTCTTAATTGCCCACCTATAATCCATATCCCTCCATTCTCTGCATATCTATGTGCCTATCCAAAAGTCTCTTCAATGGTACTATCTTTTCTGCCGAACAGGACTTGCGCAATAAATGGTAGGGCCTGGGGGATGTTGTAGAAAAGAAAGACAGGTACAAAGTTCCATGAATGCAGTGACACAAATACATAACAGGATTCATTTTTTCCAAACAAAGCTGAAGGAAATGGGTAGACAGGCATTTGGCACATTTGACTCTGTTGGTCAGTGTGTTGAGTACAGGAGTTGTGATGTCATTTTACAGTTGTATAATATGTGAATGAGTCATATTTGGGTTCCTGTGTGTTCTAGTCATCTGCTATGGGAAGGATGTAAACTGAAAGGGATATTTACAAGGATGTTACTGAGTGTGGAAGGTTTGAGTCGATTGAACAGGTTGGATAGGTTGGGACTTTTTTCCTTGGAGAGTAGGAGGTTGAGAGATTTATAAAGGCCATGAGGGCCGTAGGAAGGTGAATAGCTGTAGTCTTTCCCCAAGCTAAGAAGAACCTAAAACTAGAGGCCATATGTTTAAAGGGGACCTGAAGGTTATCATGTTTTAAAGGGGACCTGAAGGTTATCATGTTTTAAAGGGGACCTGAAGGTTATCATTTTAGTAGGGAAGAAGCTGTTCCCGAGTCTGGTTCCCGCTTTCAAGCTTCTTGACCTTCTGTCCGATGGGAGCAGGCAGAAGAAGGAATGGCTGGGATATTATGTGGAGTGAGCCAAATTAGCTGAAGATTAACGTTTTTTGTTTCTTTATTCGCTTGTTGTGATGGAAGTATTTTTGGTAAAGCCACTATTTATTTGTAACCTCTACTTTCCCTCAATCGAGTGGCATGCCAGTCCATTTTGGTGAACAACTTATCTACATTAATATGGGTCTGGTGTCACATGTAGGCCAGACCAGATGAGGATGGCTAATAATGGTAATCTTTTTGAAAACTACCTGTCATTAGTTTATTTATTTGAATATAAATTCCACAGGTGTCAGTGTGATTTGAACTTGTTAGTCCAGAGCTCTGGACTGCCACTGCTCCACCACTGTATTCCCTATATAGTCTAGGAGCTGAGATGCACCATCTTCATTTGCCTCCAGCAGTGATCCTGCTGTCAGTAGAAACTACTGAAATATGTGTCTATTGTACAGCTTAATTACTATCCATTAATAACCTACCGAGGCATTAATTTATAGCATAAATGATGTTTGAAGTTTTAAAACATCCAAAGTGATATCCAGCAATTTTGCTGAGCCAATGCTGAAATGTTTTCAGCAACTTGCTCACTTGAATCCATTTTGTCGGTTGTCGTGGTTTAACTACCCACTCCGATTTATACTGAACAATTCTAGGAAAGCTCCATAAATCTAAAAATAGACAAAAGGTGCAGGAGTAGGCCATTTGGCCCTTCGAGCCAGCACCGCCATTCATTGTGATCATGGCTGATCATCCCCTATCAGTACCCCGTTCCTGCCTTCTCCCTATATCCCCTGACTCCGTTATCTTTAAGAGCCCTATCTAGCTTTCTCTTGAAAATATCCAGGGAACCGGCCTCCACCGCCCTCTGAGGCAGAGAATTCCACAGACTCACAACTCTTTGTGAGAAAAAGTGTTTCCTCCTCTCCGTTCTAAATGGCTTACCCCTTATTCTTAAACAGTGGCCGCTGGTTCTTGTCTCCCCCAACATCAAGAACATGTTTCCTGCCTCTAGCGTGTCCAAACCCTTAATAATCTTATATGTTTCAATAAGATATCCTCTCATCCTTCTAAACTCCAGAGTATACAAGCTCAGCCGCTCCTTTCTCTCAGCATAGGAGAGTCCCACCATCCCGTCAATAGCAAGAATGTCCTTCCTCAAAGTAGGGGACCAAAACTGCACACAATGCTCCATGTGTGGTCTCACTAGGGCACTGTACAACTGCAGAAAAGTTCAGAATGTTGATGCCAGACGAGCAGATTTTCTGGACGATTGAGTGTTATTTCCATTTAATACATCAACATGCTTTTAATCCTTTTTTTCCCCACTTATTACACAATAGCATAATAAGTTTTCAGGCAAAACTGGTCAGTTGACAAGGAGTGCAGGAAGAGGGGCTCCAGTGAGTTTCAAGGATATATGGGGAAAAGAACCAAGTAAGTTTAAAGGGAGCAAAAGAAACCGGGCCCTGGTGAGTTTGAAAGGAGTGCCTGAAATATAGTCCCTGTGAGCCAGATACCATGCTCAACAGATTCAACAATTTCTCAATGATCATACTGATGATCTCAGATTATCTGAGTTCTATTGCAATTACAATTATGCTGGTAAAATGTTTCACAAAATATAATGTAAAATGTCCCTTTGCCCTCAGAAGTAACAATATTTTAAGCATAAACTTTAAGAGAAAAGTGGGGTGTATTTTAAGATAGTTTTTCCAGTCAAGGCTGAATGGAGGAAACAGTTGGAGGAACTCAGCAAGGCAAGTTATGTCCATAAACTGAAGGGAATTTTGAAATGAATATTAGGCAAGTAATGGGAAATACTTAAAGCCAGTCAGATTTACAAAATTGTGGTTTATTTCTCAAAGTAGGTAAATCTTTAAAAATTATGAAAGTGAAGTTAAAATTGGATTAATCTCTATGCAACATATCTGCCCCCTGTGTAGATTAGAATCCTGACCATTTATTGACGACTTGTAATACTTTTGTGTTACTTTGGGAACTTCTGTTCATTTTTCTCAATAACATGTGCAGCTGATAAACACTTTGCTTCCCAGTATGGAGTATATTCAGATAGTTAAATACTTGAAGGGAGACATAAAATTCTGGAGTAACTCAGCAGGACAGGCAGCATCTCTGGAGAGAAGGAATGGGTGACATTTCGGGTCGAGACCCTTCTTCAGACTGATGTCGGGAATGGGCGGGACAGAGATGGAATGTAGTCGGAGACAGTAAGACTGGTTGGAGAACTGGGAAGGGGGAGGTGATGGGGGGAGAAGGAAAGCAAGGGCTATTTGAAGTTAGAGAAGTCAATGTTTATACCGCTGGGATTTTGGGTCTGGGTTAAGACGTGGTCGTAGAATTTCAGTTCTGGGTTAAGATGTGATCGTAGATTTTCGGGTCTGGGTTAAGACGTCGTAGATATTTCGGATCTGGGTTAAGACGTGGTCGTAGATATTTCAGGTCTGGGTGATACGTAAACGGAAAAGTTAATTAAAACATTTTGTAACCAGCCCTTAGTGTAGTAAAATCTGAAAAGCACTAATTTCTGTCATGATTATTGAAAATCGACTTGTGATGTCTACTTTCCATCAAAAGTTACAATTCCTGGTAGAAAAGCAGAGAATGTTGATGTTCTGACAATTGCCCCGGCTTCTGTTATCAACCTCTCTCAAGGCATTTCACTGCTAATTTTCCCATTCCCCTGCAACGGTGCACTTACAAATTAGCTAACAATCCAGATTGTGGTTTATATTTAAAGTTGTCAATAATAAAGGACGGAACATGTTTTATTCTTTATTTTCAACAATTTTGAGCACAGTGTTGACACTTAGTTTATAATAAGGGTAAAATCTATTCTCTTCATCAACGTGCACAATGCAAAATAAATTCAAGATTGGTAAATGTATAATTTGGTCACTTACCAATGACTTAAATGGGTTGAGTTCCAGTACCCACCTTGTCTATTTCCTACACAAATGACATTGTGGCATTGAAAACTGCTATCACTAACATTACTATTTGTCCCACTCAGACTATGTTCGATTCGTTTTGATGGTCAGAATGTCGGTGTCATTCAAGGTTTTAATCAGATTCCTTTTGTAAATGTGCACAAATATCGCCAAGATAGGCTGTGTACCATGGAGCATTATGGATCAGTAATACATCATGGAAAATGGGCATAACAATTTTGTGAGATGTTGGTGATAAATAAAATGTTTAAAATGAAATAATTTGGATATGTTTCTATTGTTTTGTAAATGAAGTTCTGCTCACCTCTGTTTGATCAATAGCCTCAGATTAACTCCAAGCAGACTGTGTGAGCATTGACCACATGCTTCACAGTCGGGTTAGCTCCTAAAATCATACAGCTAGTCCCAAATGTAAAGACTGACAGAAATGTTGTGTGTCATAGACACAGTTTCACAGTATTCATTGTATTCATTTTTATTGTAATAAACAACTAATATGTATAAATATGTTATTTATGGTCTAAAATGTGCTTGGCATTATTACATTTGAAATTATTAGTATGTATTTCAGAGAATGTTAAATGGTAAGGCTCAATATTGCACCATTGTAATTCAAATCAAGGTCATTCAAATGTTTGCACCTTAAGGATTTTTCTCCAAAATATTCATTGGTAGCCATTGTAATTTCCCAATTGTCTGCCTTCCTTCCACAACAACTGAACAGTATTACAATGCAAATGGTGTGATGCCTCTTTGGTGCATCTTCTCTTTAAGCTGGGTTAAGCGGTGTTCTTGAGTAGCTTGGTGGTATTGACTGGCTTCATTGAAAACTTAACAAAGGCAATGCTCCGGTATTGTATAATTGTGTGGGACCGCTACTCTGCCCTTTTTAGAATTTTCAGTTTACTCATTGGTTTAAAGGTTTTAGGTTTGGGTTAAATATTTTGTTCCGTTTGACTTTAGACTGAGGTCAATTTTTCCAGTTCACAGTAATTACATCATCATCCGATGAAATTGTTAATGCATTTCACAATTCCATGTTATGATCTGCATTTTTGAAATGCAAATTTCTGCCAACCTTAATTTGTATTGCATTGTTACATTTGAATATGTTGCTCATATTTCCTTTATTATGATTTCAGAGCATGTAACCTCTAATGCCAGTGATAGTGAAAGTAGTTACCGTAAGTTTTTTTCTGGTTTGCTGTTTGTTTTCACCCTTTTGTTCCTAATCCTTGCAGTGCTTTTAGTGGCACTGCCCAATAAGCTGCATGTTTTATAACCTAGCATTTTAAAAAAGTGATTCATATATGGCTTTTGTATATTACCATGCAGCATCTGAGTTGGTGATAAAGTATACTATTTATGCAAGTACAGCTTGCTGAACTGAGACTAAAAATTAAGGCCATTTCATGCTTGGAAATACAATTTTTCTCTCTTGGGGGATATTTACTGAATTCCATCTTGAAGCGGTGTTTTCTATTTTGCAGTTAAGGATATGCATTAGCCTATTATAAATAGCAACTTTAATTTTGCAAAGGCTATGACGCCAGTAATGTTCCAAAATGTTTTGCTGGAGTATAAACAAACAACATTTGATTCCATGCTATATACGGCAACATTCGCAGTGATTTTTGAGGAGTATCCTAAAAAAGAACTCTAAAAATGTAATTATTGTGGCCATGTCAAACATAAGGTTTAGCACGACACGCTACGAATCCCACTTGTGGAGACACTGGTATCGCTGTCTCGTTGTAGGACACTAGTAAAAAAAGAAATAACATTGTGAATAGATTTAGGGAGGAAATGTTGGAGCTAGTACTTCAACCCGCCCACGTAGCATTAATGAGTTCCATCTGCCACATTCTCCTTTTTGAAAGTAATGATGCTACATTCTCATATCTGTCATTGCCTGTGTTTCCGTTGCATATGAGTTATGTAATTAAAAAAACACACAATTATTAAACTTTATTTTGGACTCGAGGGCCAGACAAGGGACAACATTACACAAAATACATTACATAAAAACACCATAAAATACATATAACATTTTAGTATATCACTTCTAAAAGCATCATAAATTATATACAAAAACACTACACCTGATTTAAAATCCAGAATAAAAAAGAAAGATCAGTGTCCTACAATGAGACAGCGATACCAGTGTCTCCGCAACTGGGATTCGTAGCGTGTAGTGCTAAACCTTATGTTGACAAGGCCATAGTAATTACGTTTTTAGTCATTTTTCCTGCAAATGAATTTATACATATTATTTCTTAGGATAGCTTCTAAAGTACTGACTCCTGCAGTCACAAACATGTTACTAGCACTACACCATCTAGGTTTCCTTAGCAGTGTTCTCATGGCATCATTATAGACCACCTTCAGTTTCTGAAAATGTGTCTTTTCGTAATTTGACCACAGGTGCGCAGTATAGAGTGGTGTGCAATATGCTCTAAACAGAGACATCTTCACCACATCTGGACACGCACCAAACTTACGCAAGAGAATATTTGCCTGTACATACAGCATACCTCGTTGCCTATAAATATCCTCATCATCTGTCATCTGTTCTGTAATAATATGCCCAAGATATTTTACCTTATTACAGACACTAAGATTATTGTCAGACAATTTAAAACCAGGAAATGTTAGACATTTATCCCCTTTGGTTGGACAGCTCATAACCGCACTTACAAGCATTATATTTAATATCATGTTCCACACCATACACAGAACATATAGTAAGGAGCTGCTGGAGACCAACGCTAGATGCACTAAAGACCACAAGATCATCTGCATACATAATATAGTTCACTAAAATATTACCAATCATGCACCCAGTATTACAGGCTTTCAATTGCTTGAACAGATCATCAATATAAAGATTAAAAAAGACTGGGGACAAAATTTCCCCTTGTCTAACACCATTGCTAACCCCAAATGGGGCTGAGAGCCTATTGCCCCATTTTATTGCGTAGTCTGGTGGGCATACCAGTGAGCTAGAATTCTCACAATGTATTTAGGCACCTCTCTTTGACTCAATTTAACTAATAACTTTCTATGATTAACACGATCAAAGGCTATGGAAGCATCAATAAAGCACAGAAGAATTGAAGAGGTTTTGCCTCTATATTGGCTTACAATCTCTGTAAGTTCTGTTCGGAGTGGCTTGTCTTCCCATGGTAATATTTTAAAAGATTTATGTTCATATATTTTATGCTGTGTCGTTTTCACCCAGGTTGGTCTGCAGTTATTTGCCCTCTATATTTGAGGTTCTTTAATCATTTTGTTTTAAAACTTAAATTGACTTGTGAAAGAGCTGGTCGACCAAAAGATTGTATTACTAACAAAATAATTATTGCTGTCTTGATCAATGTAGATGTTTTCCAGCTGGAGAAGTTATTTTCTGGTACGGAAGATAGACACAAAAATCTGGATTAACCGGACAGGCAGCATCTCTGGAAAGAAGGAATGATCATATTGAATGGCGGTGCAGACTTGAAGGGCCGAATGGCCTACTCCTGCACCTATTTTCGATGTCTATGAATGGGTGACGTTTCGGATTGAGACCCTTGAAGTCTCGACCCAAAACGTCACCAATTCCCTCTCTCCAGAGATACTGTCTGTCCCACTGAGTTACTCTAGCTTTTTGTGTCTATCTTCTGCTTAAACCAGCATCTGCAGTTCCTTCTTACACTTTTCTGGTACAGATTCTTTACTGGTACAGATTAAGATTTGCGTCGTTTGGTTTTCTTTCCTTGGCCAAGTTTATTTTTATTATGTCCTCCATCCCTTCACTGACCACCTAATTGTGTTAAAAATCCTGGAAAGATCAAGAGCGTAGGTCATTATTCAGCATCCTGGTGCTAAGAAAGAATGTAGAGTGGCTTGAGTACAAAAGTATCATAGAAATAAATTACAGAGCACATCATTTCTGAAACTTAGGAAAAAAATCATGTCAAACCTTAGGTCTGCTTTAGAAATAGTATTGATAAGGTGTGGCTGGTTGAATCGGAGAGATTAGGTATTGTGGAAGGAACAAACATATTACTGAGAAAATGGCAGTAGATGTGAATATCTGTGCAGATTAAAGTAATCCAGTGAATTAATGAGCATCTGCTTAGCTACATCAGAGCCAAATGAGGTTGTATTTCCTTATGGGCCACCCTTTCACGGGGATTAGAATCAATGCATTTGAAGGTTATCTCATTGAAAACACACTGAGTTGTAAAACATGATTAATAAAACCAGATAGGGCAAAATTCACTGGGTACTAGACACAAATCAAAGATGGCACGATATCTGTTATCTGTTTAAATTTAATTAAAAACTCATCTTCAAGGTACTGCTGCCTTTCGTGCACAGACATCAATTTAAATTGGAGCCAAGTATTATTGAAAAGATACTATCTAGCCCACTGGGAAAATAAGTTAAGTTGATGCATGCATAACTACTTGATATTTGAATTCTGGTTTCACCAGTCAGCGTGATGTCTTTCAACCATGGAATGCCAGCTAGGTTATATACTTTGTAATGTGTCTTGATTAATTGGCATTCACTGTCAGGTACTAGACATATATGAATTATTACTTTTTATGAATCTTTTATGGAGCATAGTTATTATTAAATGTGTAGGGACATTGAAGAAAGGGCAGCCAACACTGATGTTGTTAGCACTGATCTAGTTCTGTGCGATGTGCTGCACAGGTTGGTTAATGGAATCAACGGAATCTTCTTAATACTTTTCAAATTGTTATTTTGCAAATTTTACTTCTCCCCTTTTTCCTTCTGCCTTCCTCTGTTCATGACAGAAATAATGATTACAGATGAGTATGGTGAAACGAGAGGTTAATGTCAACCCCTTCTGTCTATGTATCTCAAGTTGCATTGTTTCTCATCAGTCCTGTGTTTGCATGAGTTTCCAACTCTCCATAGATTCATTGTCAAAACGTGCATAAAACTGCATGAGATGCTTCACTTCTGGCCAGTGCGTCTGTCTGTATAATCAATTGTTCACAATTCCTCATCTGCTTGAAAGCATTTAAAGTCGTACATTCCTCTGGTTCATTACTTCTGAACCTACTAATTATTTCTGATTTCTAATTATTTCTGAACCTAATTATTTCTGAATTGTTTTATAACACATGAACCTGTAGATAAAGCTTCCTTCCACCACCTTCCCCTCCCCCACCACACAAATCAATATTTTTTTGTTTTTCCCCACCTCTGATCTTTTGTACAATGCATTGATCCTGATCCTGATCAATGCATTGATCCTAATGCATACATTTCAATAAAAGGTGTAATAATGAAACATGCACAGAGATACTTCATCTTGTCAGTGTTGTTTTAGTTGAAGTGGCACTGAAACATGCTTGTCTCATTCAGTTTAACACTAATCAGCTAACAAACTCTAAGCTTTATGCCAGCTGTAACATAGACATAACACGTCACAACCAGGAGATCAATCTGGAGTAACTACAATTAGTTACAATCTCTCTTGCTTTTGGAAAAGTAATTATCTGCTTATTCCTAAATCGTTTATGAAAGATTATGAATGTACTACTTTAATTGAATATATAACTGCTAAAGCTCTTCACCTGCCATTTTAAGATGGTCACCTGAGTGTGAAGTGAACATACAAATACTGTCATGACAGATGGACCTCTCCCCAAAATCAAATTTCTTCAGGTAAATTGTGATGCCTTTTTTTCTTGTTTAGGCACTTTATCCTGCCAAGCGCTTTGAGCTGGCCAAGAAAAAGAACAGGCAAATTTTGGAAGGGGTATCTTGGGGCATTATGATGAAACGAAAAGTTTCACCATGGGAGAGGGGGGAGAAAACAAGTAAAAATTCCTCTTATGTCAGGAAGTCGTATTAGCCCCGATAATTCTGAAGTTTCTACATTTTGTCAGAAGTAACTTGCATCTCATTCAAAAAAGAGTTTGAATGGTCTCTTGAAGGGGTTTAGATAATTGGCATCCGTTACAAAAGCTGATGGCCTTTTCCAAAGGTCCGCCACTCTAAGAAATGAAAAATCTACTTGCATCTAAGCAGGGTTTGGCCTTGCATACCTCAAATTGTGATCACCCTGTTCTCCATCATCTATATAATTAGAGCAAACAGTCAACTCAAAGATGATCATTTATATTTTACTTTGTAAAGTACAATCAGATCAGATAATCAAGATAATGTAAAAATAATAAATCCCAGATGTACATTTCACCTGATAGCTAATTTCTAATATTATCGTTTGAGTTTAAAATGAAAGTGTGTTCCTTTTTAATGAAAACTATTCTAGGTTGGGAGGAGTTGGGTATTTCTTTTGTGGCAGTTGAAGTGTTCATTTGAATGGCAATAAGCATCCATTCTAAGCAAGGACTTGCTTTAAGAGTCTGACCACTGACATGTCAACCTTTAAAGTTGCTGATGCGGAACTGCTCAGTACTGTGGCATGAATAATTTTCCAATGCATTTAAATTATACTTTTGTGCCTTTCAGTGTTGTTACAATTTCAGAAATATAGTGGAGTTTAGAACCATAGTGGAACTATTTAGACTTCCATGTCTGTGCTTTATCACAAGCTTAATTCTGCTTTCCTCGCGTACAAGGAACATGTAACAGGCTTTGCATTTTTGAATTACCTTTTGAATCTAATCATATTCATTTTGACATTCTAGTTGGATGAAACATTCTCCAAGCTAAATAATAAAGGACATTCACCACCATTCTGTCACTAAAGTTATTAGTAGATTTATATGCCATATTTCTTCATGTATTCAAGGCAATTCTTTAATGTAATCAATATTGATCATTTGAAAGTTAAACCTAAAGGGTTGAATCATTTCCTTGGATCAGAAACCTGGATTTCAGAAGAGCAATTTTTTTTTCCAATATATTAAGCCATTTCCTGTTCCTGAAATCTCAAGTCCTGGATTTATGTTTCATGGGACTCAGATTGCTAGTGAATGTTAATTTAATACATTCAATTACTCTATAACTGCATATTAGTCATATTTATGACTGCAAATGTTTTCAATTTTAATGCAGATTATATGTGTTTGAAAGTTGTCCTTTATAAAACTTATAATACAGTGCAGATACTTAAAAAAAAAATTAACTTAAAAAAAATACACTATAGTATTCATGAACTTCAACATTGCTTTTACAATTTTAAATGTTGATGGCTGAGAACGTAACGGGCCCAGCAATATTCTTGCTGAGTATTTAAGACTCAGATTAGAAACATCAGGTTCTAACATCAAACCTTACATCTGTGAAGGGGAATGCTCTGCTGGTCTTCCCTCCTGCCTCTTTTCCCCAACCTCCTGCTTCAGCTTCAATATTTGTCTCATACATTTGATAGACTTGTGTTTTTGTAGCGTGACTTTGCAGTGTAAAATTGTGCATCTACATATTGTCTTTTGGGACAGGTGGTCAGGAAGATTATGTCCTCTCCTACGAACCAGTTGGCCAACAGGAGGGTAAGTAGGAACTGTTACATGGGTGCAACGGTCCAGAAAGATATTGATCAAATCTTGTCTCTCATGAATCTATGTAGATTTTTAAAAATGATATTCTCTTCAGCTGAAAATGCCAATTTTCCTCACACCCCATCTTTCTATCCACCACATCTAACTAACACAGATGGTATGAAGGCTGTGATCCACCATAGTATTAGTCAATGACTGGGAAGCGGAATGCTAAGTTCAAATTACATCCGTCCTGCTCCAAACTTATGACTTATGAGATGAAGAACTGCAATATAAACTTTTGCCCCACTGTTGAACAGCATATTGGCAGTAGTTTGTGTCCTGGTGGTTTGCATAGACAGCAAGCTAAAGCAAGAGTTTCAAACTTGCCATGTGCTTATATGATGACAAACTAGACATTTTTTTTGGTTCAGCTTGATCAATATTTCCTAAATCTATATCTAAGGCAGCGAATCACTCCTCTGTTAACTTCTCTTCAATTCAAGATTCATCGTATGCAAACATTGGGGCTATCTAAACAAAACTAGTCTAGTTAACCTAGACTAACTTCAAATTCTATATCTAGTTCATTATTGAGTCTACAGTGCTCTATCTCTACATTTACAGCCCTCCTTCACCACCATTCTCGGGGAAATCCTTGTTACTTTGAGGTAATGTTCTCCAATCCCCTCCTTTTGAGCCTCCCAAGCTCTGCATTTCTCAAATAAATTCTTCAGTCTACATCCTTGCCATATCGTATCCAACTATTCACTGACTTTCCCTTTCCAACCCCCATTCATGGTGTTGTCCTCACAGTCATTCTTTGCACTCTGTAATTTTATTCCATACTTTCGATTTTCACCAGTACTCTATTCTAGTGGATTCCCTCATTTCTGAGTGTGGATACATTTTCTCCTACATTTTGTAAGGTTTACCCCGCAGATTTCCAAGAATGGAACATATTTTAAACATTACCCTGGGATCTTTCCCCACATCTCTTCAAGTTTCTTCATACGCTTTTCAAAGCTTTCCTCTTTATACTCATCGTTGCCTCCTTTACTCATCTCCCAATTCTGCACTCTCCTCCCTTTCTGATGTTCTTTGAAGCAGGCTAATTAAACGTTATTTCAGCATTAATGGGGAAAATAAATCTGCCATGCTGATTGGAGCTGGCTTAACTCCCCCATAACCAGTGTCAGAGATAAATGGGGATAGGTAACAAAAGGTCTGATAATGTACAACAACTAATTATTTTCCATTCAAAACTAAAGTCATCTTAATAACTAGCAGGAGAGAAGGAAGTGTTATTAAACTATGCACCTTCAAACTGATCTGATAAACCAGTAGTTCCTGCTGTAGAAATGCGCATGTAGCAACCCGTCTAAATCTGCCCAACTGAGTTTGTATTTTTGTTGCAGTCCGATACTCTCGACCAGTTATCATCCTCGGACCCATGAAGGATCGAATTAACGATGATCTGATCTCGGAGTTTCCAGACAAGTTTGGATCATGTGTTCCACGTAAGTATTTTGTCAGTTAAGTTGTTCCTTACAATGGGTGTTGTCCACATGTGCCCCTGTAAACATCATCTCCACGCCTGGCATTCTGTGGAATAGGGTATTGTGTATTTGGACTTAGATGACCTTGATACCACCAAACGTTGTCACGGTTAACATGAGTTGTTGGACCTGTGCTTATTCCACCCACCATCAGTTCTTTATATTAAAGGGTTTCAGATAGATCTTGGCCTTCAGATGCCTTGGGAGCAGTTTCCTTTTCCCTGCCCCACTCCCAGAGGATTACTGAAGCTTCCGATGCAGGAATACATAGTGCGTATGCTCATCTATCTACTGATAATACTCACCCAAGTAGTCCTGGTTCTTGTGGTTGAAAAGCAAAAATTCTCTGCAGGTACTGGTTAAGATGACCATCAGGGTGGTCCGAGCACTGCGAACACCTCACTGCTCCCGTTGATAGGGGATCATCAAGTTGTTCCATTGTTCAAGACAGGCAGTTGGGACAACCAGTAAATTATAGCCTGGTAAGTCTTACACCAGCGCCAGGGAAATTATTGGATAGAATTTACACAGATCTGGGAAAGCATGGACCTGTTAGAAAAATCAGCATTGCTTTGTGCATAGGAGGTCATATCTTGCAAACTAGATTGACGTTTTTGAGTAGGTGACAAAGATGATGGATGAGGGTATGACCATGGATGTTGTCTACATGGACTTTAGTAATTAGTTCAACAAGGTTGTTTATGGTAGCCTGATGGAGAAGATTAAAGCGCATAGGATCCATGGCAACCTGGCAGATTGGATTCATTATTGGCTTGGTCAGAGAAGACAGAAGGTAGTGTTAAAGGGGTTTTATTCAGACTGGAGGTCTGTGACCAGTGATATAGATGAAAGTGTTGGTGGGCTGACTAGTAGGTTTGCAAATTACACAAAAAATGGCGGAGTTGTGAATAGTTAAGAAGGTTGTCTACAGTTGCTAATCAGAATCTTTTTTTCTCAGGATGGAAATGTGAGGACATAGATTTATGTTGAGAGGAGTAAAATTGAAAGTAGATTTGTGAGGTGTTTTTTTACACAGTGTGTGGAAGGTGCCTGAAACATGCTGGTGAAAGCAGATGCAATAATAACATTTAAGAGGTATTTTAAGCATGCACATGAACAGGCAAAAGATGGAGAGATATGGACCAAATGCAGGTAGATGCTATTAGGTTAAATAGATATAATATTTCTGATGTCTGAAGAAGGGTCTCGAGCTAGAAAGTCAACCATTCCTTCTATCCAATGATGCCGCCTGTCCCGCTGAGTTACTCCAGCATTTTGTGTCTATCATATTTTACAAGGTCACTGTGGGCTGAAGGGTATGTTACTATGCAGTACTGTTCAATGTTCTAAATAACTGATGTCCAACAGTAGACCCACAAGAGCTGGAATTTGGAGTAAAATGAAACTGCTGGAGGAATTCAGCGGGTTAAGCAGCATTTGTGAGAGGAAAGGAATTGTCGACATTTTGGGTCAAGACCCCGCCTCTTTATACGGGCTCTCTTTAGTCATCATCCCAGTCCTGATACAAGGTCTCGACACAAAACCTCGACAATTGCCTTTCACCCCACACAGATACTGCTCGATCCATTGTTTCTCCAGCATTTTGTGTTATTTATTTGCTAATATGGCATTGTTCCTATCGCAGGCCAACATTTATTGCACAAAAGTAGTTGTCCTGAGAGATTGGTGATGATGGTGGATCATCGCTTAAATCAAAATGGTTTTTAGTTTTGATGCAACTGTAGAGAGATCAAAGACATCACTGGTGATGGTCTACATAATATGCATGTTTCAGACCCATAACATATTAACTCAATAGGCGGTTAATATATTTCCAATTACAGCTATTCCACTTCTAGTTTCATCCAGCCAAACCTGGTTATTATGTTTTCTCTGCCTGCTGGATGTGGATGAAAATCAATAGTTTAGAAATGTTTGTGATTCAGTGTTGGGTATTAAATCTCAAGTGTGGCTGAGGCTAATTCTGACTTCCGGTGTGCTTTCCCCTGTATGTTTTCACTTCTGTTTCTGATGTGAGTAGCTGATTCTGACACTGGGTTTTAAATTTCCACACCTGGAATATTTTAAATTTATGATTCAATTCAAGTAGAAGGAAAGAAGTGTGTAACGGCAATGTTTCACCTGTGTAGACACAACTAGACCAAAGCGGGATTACGAAGTTGATGGCCGAGACTACCACTTTGTCACATCTAGAGAACAAATGGAAAAAGACATTCAAGATCACAAATTTATTGAAGCCGGACAGTACAACAATCATCTGTATGGAACCAGTGTGCAGTCTGTGAGAGAAGTGGCAGAAAAGGTAGCATATCCATAAACATATCTTTTAACATAAAACTGTTGAGTGTTTAAATCAAAGTTGGTCTCATTTTACAGCAAGTAGTTAATAAAAGCTTTATATTCAGCTCAACTCTGACGTCTCCTGGTAGTGTCAACGTATTGTTATATTTTATATTCATTGCCTTTAAAGATAACTAGGACAAAATGTCGAAAATATTTCTGATCATACATGTTGATTTGCAACCACGTTTTCCAGCTAAGTTGTATCCTTTCCTTGCTCGTCTAACAAGTTGATCACTTTTATTTGTAATTGCTGACAATGTGATATTCATTCTAATTGTATAGTTTTAGCTAAATTAAAGTTTAAAATAAGACCAAAGACCCCATTAATATAAACAAATTAGAAGACAGAAACATAGCATTTAGAAAAAAGGAAATATCTTTTTACTGTGAATTGAATTTCATAAACAATCCAGACAATGAACTTCTTAATGTTTTTCTTTCCTTCCACTTTAGGGTAAACACTGTATACTGGATGTGTCAGGAAATGCTATTAAGAGACTTCAAATAGCCCAGCTGCACCCGATTGCTATCTTCATCAAACCAAAATCAGTTGAAAACATCATGTAAGTGCAGAGTGCAGACCTTAACTAAAGTTTTCAGAGTTTGCTATGGGGGGGTATTTTTCTATTCTTACAGATAAGACGAGCTATTCCAACCATTACAATACTCCAGCAAGTGGACTTACTCTTATCATTGAATATCCAACCTTGAATCCTGTTGAGGGCTATGTTCTGTGATGCATAGTGCACAGTCTCTTTGCTTCTCTGTGTGAGTTCACTTCCAAATGAACTCCTCATTGTCTTGTGGGTCCATCTATTGGTTAGCACAGCTTTGCTTATAATAGAATTCAAATTTATTGACACCTACAGCTGCTCCTCAACCTATGATAAACTCATTGTAAACCGAAAATATCGCAAATGCATTTAATACATTGTGATCACATGACGGAAGTGACGTGCGACTCTCTGCCCTTGCCGAGCATTTGCCGATCGTAAAGTTGAGATATCGCAGGTCGAAGCATTGTAAATCGAGGAGCACCTGTGCTTAAATTGAAACCAAAGAGGAGCTCCACTTTTGCTATTAAATTGGTCCACTTTGTTCGCCTGGAATTTGCTCATGGATGGCATTATCTTCTGCGTACACAAAATCTCCGTTAATGTCTGGTAGTTAAGGTGAGATGGGTGTTGTGTAGTAGTCGGTTTCATTATCAGGGGTCCCACCTTCAAGCATGACACTCAGTACCTTTGAGGGCAGAAGCTGAAGATGGGACTTCTAAAACAGTTAGCCGATGGTTTGATCCCAACTGGCCAGAACGTGCTTCTATGCTTTGGGGAAGCGGGAAAGTGGTCGTTGATTGAACAAGGAAGGATATTTATGCAAGCTGCATCCCCTTTAAGAGATGGCAAGGGATGTTCCCAGTTTTCTGTAATTGCTTGTGCCAGTTTGTTCATGGCATCATTTGAGGGGTCGTAGTTTAGTTTTTAGTTTAGTTTATTGTCACGTGTACTGAGGTACAGTGAGAAGCTTTTGTTGCATGCTAACCAGTCACCGGAAAGACTATGCATAGTATAGGTGGGCCCAGGCATTGCATGAATGCTCCCACCACCACCCAAAGCAAGAGCTTCTGCGAGACTCTGTTGGCAAGAAGGGAACATTGACTTACCTGTAGATCCAGGCAGTAATTCCACAGATCAGAGGAGGTAACTGAACTGCACGTGCATTCTCGCCTTCATCTCTAAGCCCCACTTGGCAATGCCTTATCAGGTCACTTGTCAACTAAGAGAGCGCCAGAATATTTTAATGGAATGAGCACGCTACCGGGTGAATAGAAGCAGCAATCGTCACATATGTTGTTCTTCCTGTGTGCTGGGTGAATGTTAGCAGTGGTGGGTTAGTTGGAGATAAGAGAAAGAAGGTCTTGCAGATTGTGTAGAGGAAAATTAGACTAGAAATCGCTCCGACTGCTGCAATGCCATGACATCCTGTGGGTGAAGCAAAACAGCTCTGTGCTTCAACATCAGCTAGATTTTGCCTAAATTAAAGTGATAATATATAATTTGTATCTATTGGTTTGGAATAAACCGGTTTTAATATCAAGTGGTATTTTGGGGATCTATGAAAGAAAAGGGAAGATGCACTGCAGTTTGACATTTCAATAAATGGCCAATTGAAGTGCTTTGTAGCATTTGTGTTTAATACCTGATGTGTTACAATGCTCGCCCATTCTTTCTGATCTGACTCTCCATCTTGTACAGGGACTGAATTTAAAAAATGTGTGTTTTCCACTTCAGGGAAATGAATAAGCGTCTAACAGCAGATCAAGCAAGGAAAACGTTTGACAGAGCCATAAAACTTGAACTGGAATTTACAGAACATTTCACAAGTTAGTATTCTGTTGCTTGTTAAATAAATGTGAGCTTCCACGGTCATAGTTATTACAGCTTTACACGGGATGCTTCATGAGTGAGTTGATGAGAGAACTTGATTAAAATCAGCCTAGATTAGGCTCTGCTAATCTTATAGTTGGTCCTCTGTTAATCACATAAACTATGAAGTTCCTCACAGCCTATATTGTAAGTACAACTTTGTCTTGTTTTAATTTGTAATCCTCGTTTTAAGAAATATTCTCGTTCGATGTTGCACTGACTGTAGGACCTGTCAGTAAAGAGGTTCCTCTCTTCATTTCTGGTTGAATTGGATGTGTGCCAAGCTACTAGAGGCAAAAAGGCAATGTTAGCCCCATAGGTGCAAAAGAAATGAAGTATTACCTTGAATTAGTTCTGCTATTTAGTTAGATTGTTCACCAGATAATTCAGGAGTAGATCCGCTTTTCAAATGTGATGTCCATCCGTCCACACTAATTTGATTCTAATATCGAGACCCAACTGATACTTAAGAGACATCTTCAGGACAGGATCTGTGGTGGAGAATCCTCCAGCTTACTGCATTTAAAACCATTTAAATAATGAAAAGTTATTGGGAAAGAAATTTATTGAAAAACACTAATGTATTAGAAATTAAAAGGATTAAGTTAAAGTCAAGTAAAGATAAATCAAACCACATATCTGCGCTTAAGATTTCTGTTCAGCAACAACATTCGAATGAAAGGGGTGGTGCTCTTCATGTAGACCTGAGGGGATAGATGTGAAGTGCATTCAGCCCCTCCACATTGTATCTTTGCTCTGTTGCTGGACTAGCTAATCAGTTCAGTTGTGGAGTGAGAGGTCAGATGCACTGACATTTGACCCCTGGCTTGTGTTTGTTTTAAGAGCCTGCAGAAGTCAGTGACAAGCTGAATGCCAAGTAATAGGTACATTCTGACTTTAAAAATAGCCCTTGAAGCAACTTCAGAGATGCTTGATTTTCTTTCTGCTGATTCTTAGCTTTTCTTTATACCTTAAACCTCAATCCAATTTAATTTAGTTAAGATATACAGCACGGAAATGGGCCCTTTGGCCCACCGCTGATCCGCCCCGACCAGCAATCCCCGCACACTTACACTATCCTACACACTAAGGACAATTTACAATTTTACCAAAGCCAATTAACGTACAAATGTGTACGTCTTTGGCATGTGGGAGAAAACCGGAGCACGCGGAGAAAACCCATGCAGTCATGGGGAGAACATACAATCTCCGTACAGACAGCACCCGCAGTCAGAATCGAACCCGGGTCGCTGAGGAGAGAACCCAGGGGTCAATTCTGAGGAGAGATTATATAATCTCTCCTCAGAATTGAACCCCGAGAATCTAGGTGTAATTTTGGCAGTGTGGTGCCAAGAACAAAATACAGTGCTCTGAGCAATGTATTTGGAGCATTCATTTGCTCTTGTGAAAATAAAATATGAAACACTAAAAACTTAAGTCAGTCAGTCAGCCAGCATAAAGAGAGCTGATATTAAGGCAGCACATTGTGCAGCTGGAAGAGCTGCTGATGTGCAGTATCAGAGAAACAAGTTTATTCTTGATCTCGGGAGCTATCTGCGTGGCGCTTGCAAATTCTCCCAGTGTCCACAGCTGTTTCATCCCATAACTTGAAGACGTGCAGATTGTTCGGTTAATTGGCCTCTGTAGATTTCTCTAGCGTACTACACTCGTGTAGCTGAGTAATATAAATTGGGAGGAGTAGATGAGAATGTGGGGCAAGTAAAAATTGGATTCATGTAGGATTAGTATAAGCAGATGGTTGCAGAGTCTGACGGGGACTAGGTTAATCGCTGGCCTGTTTCCGTGCTGTATCTCTGTGACTCTCGTATAAAGTTTGGACAATATGCCCTTTATCAGAATCCCTCTTGATTTCCTTCATATTCCAGCATTTTTTATTTCAAAATTCCGCTGTTTAAATTTATCCTTGTTAAAAGAATAAAGAAATAGAACAAGTGTGGCTTTGTAGACTGTTAATTCCTGTCTTTGCTTTTGCCAGGTATTGTGCAGGGAAATGTGTTGGAGGAGATTTACACCCAGGTGATACAGATTATTGAAGAGCAGTCCGGGCCTTACATCTGGGTCCCAACCAAGGAGAAACTGTGAAGTCACGTCATAAACATTGTCCATTGTGTGTGATGGCTCTGGACCCCTTCTGCAGGATTCATTCATTCCTGTGATCACAGATCTCTCTCTCTTTGTGTGTCATGAAAAGTGATTTGTCTTTCAAATGGGGGCATCACATCTCTTTTGTTTTTGTGAAAATTGCTTGTACGTGATACTTGATTAAAGTTACCACCATTGTTTTATTTACATGAAGGGGCACGGCCAGACTAGTTGATGAAGGGAGATTCTATGGTACAGTTCCTTAATGTTTAAGGGCAACAAATCTTCAGCAATTTTCAGAAAAAGCTTTATATATATTTTTCTTTTAAAAATAAACAAAGGGAAAGTAATCTTCATGTGTAGCATTGGATTTGGAAAATAATAATTCTAAGCAGCTTTTTGCACGGTGAATTTTGGAAGCATGGTTTGGCAGTGGAAATCCTGTCGGCTTTATTGTTTATTGTCTCCTTCATTACCTGCCCAGGCTATTGGGAGGTCTTTTACTTCTTCCTTTCAGTGCTGGTTAATTGAGTCCTGCATACATTGAACAAACTATAAATCCACATTAGTCTTTCATGTGCAAAGGAATTTTTATTCACTTTACAGAGGTTCTATAATAGACCATGCTTTTAGTTTTATTCTCCTTTTGCCAGTGAAAATGCACGATAAATGTTTATATTGAATGCCGATTAGAATGTGTTCCTACGATACTGCGAATATTACTTACAATTTTGCAGAGAATCTACTTTTATGAATTTGATTATTTAGGGTGGGAGGGGGAGCAAAGAGAAGCCGGTGAATATAGTGACTATTTTAATTGATAACTGACTTGATTTTCAATAGGACTTTTTGAATAGGGATGTTCTGGGCAATGCAGTGATAACGAATAAGGAACTGACTGAGGAACAGAGCTGAAATCTAATCATGACTGTTTGTAACGGGCTGTAAGATTTGAGATTTTAAGATATATAATAATTAATCCTCAGTAACTATGTATTTTGATATAAATTATCAACTATATTAAGCATACTTTTAACAAAATACACTATATAACATACCAGGAATATATATTTTCTTTGCTTCTAACCATTTCCTCCATGAATGTTTTCTTTATTTTCCAAGTAGGCGTGAATTAGTTTTCCCATCTTTAACTATTGTGGATTACACGGGGAATGTGGTGGTGGGGAGAAATGGTATTTTAAGAAAAAGTGCAGGAAATAATCAAAAGAGCCAGTTCTCTTCTGCCCCCACCCCAATCCTGGAAGTTCTGTGTGAGATTCTTCAGAGATGTGCATGTTTTCAAAACATTAAAGGCAACTTTAAATGAATTTTTACATTTTCTGTATGTTTCTATGTGGGAATTGCAAAGATGTCATATCTTCCACTGTAGCTTTCAATCAGACATTTACATGTTTTTTGAGAGAATTTATTTTAGCAATTATAAGGTATGTTCTCAAATAAAGCTCTATCACTACATTATTAGATTAACTGCCTGGTACCTGACCTTTGCTAGTAATTTGGAGATGACATGTTTTATATAGGAATAATATTACAAGCAGTTCAGTACACATGACCTCTGGTGCTGCAGTTTGTACAGACTCATCTATATCCGTTCCATTGTCAAATGAGGGGAACAGCTAATAAAATTTAATGTACAATTTATTATTTTGTGAGGTTTTTTATTACTCTGGATGAAGATAATCATGGAAAAGCAACAAAATCTGACTTAACGTTAAGTTAAAGAAAAATGTTGCACCAGATCTTTCGTCAAAACTAAGGCCCATGGCTTTTCTTGGAAAGGTTACCTTTCACAGACCTTCAAGGTAAGATGATGCTATAAACAGCAAGAAAATCAGAAGGTGAGCTAACTTGGGTACTGCATAAGTGATCTTGGAGATCACTTTGCTCTCCATCCAGGCCATTGATGGGTGTGTGGTACTGCAGAATGTAATGGTGGTGAAATAAACAAAAGGTAGTTTCCCAGACCTTAAATTCATCACCGAGGGAGTATTATACTGCTTCATTTGGCTCTGAGTAGGGAATCTCAGGGTCAGTGCTGGCTCTTATCATGTCCATGTGCCCTCTTTATGAATTGGAAAGTTATGAACCTTAATATTCTTAATAGCTAATCCACACCATTTGTTGCAAGAGGTTTATGAATGAATACTGGATAAGTGACAGTCAAGGAACTGTACATACAGAAGACTGGCCTTTGCCTCACCTTGTCTATGCTGACCGAGTTGGTATGTTAGGCATATGTGGTCAGGCAGTATCTCTGGAGGACATGGAAACCTGGCATTTTGAGTCTAGACCCAGGCTATTGTATAACCAGGGTTAGGTGGGGAAGGTGAAGAACAATTATGCATATTTGATGGAACAAGAAAAATACAGACCATGCGGGCACCTCCATGGCTTTAGCAAGTCTTTAATTGTATCCGATGAAAAGATTAAAAATAAAATTTTAAAATAGGCTGGTACTTTTATAAATCAATTAGATGAAAATGTTAAATAGGTCGGTGGAATGAAGCGTGTGTGATGCAGATACACTGCAGTCATTTCAAGATGAATAGCTGTTCATTTATACCAGTCAACATATAATGCCCATCGTTAATTGTCCTTGAAATTAATGAGATGCTCGGCCATATGAGGATAATTAAATGTAAACTACGTGCTCTGGATCCTGACTCGGTAGATCATCTATCCATTTTCTGCAGAGATGTTGCCTGACCCCCTGAGTAACTTAAGTATTTTGTGTCTTATCTTTGGTATAAACCAGCATCTGCAGTTCCTTTTTATTACATTTTCTCTTGGTCTAGTCTGAGATAAACCAAATGAGGCAATGACTACCAATTGCCTTCCTTAAGAATATCAGTAAAGAAGTGTTATGACAAGCCAAGGGTGTCATAATTGATTATTTTTATTCCAGAATTATTGAAATAAATTTAAATTCCACAGACCAGGGATTCTCATGAAGTTACACATTGAACCACTGGGAAACTCTCTATTTGATTAATTGTATTTTTGTATCTGGTGGTTAAACAAAGTATTGACAAATATATTATTTCATTAAAGTTAAATCTTTAGATCTCATTCTTGATGAGGTTTTTTCATTCAAAGCAATTGGAATCACTTTTGCAAATAACATGATTAAGGTTATACCGAGTGATTCAAAATGTATTTGTGCCAGGGAGTTGGTAACAGTTAAACATTGGGACAAATCGAGCTGGATTCAGTCCACCGAAAGCTGAGATGCAGTCACACAGATCTCCCGCCCGTGGGAGATGTCCAGTGAGACCGGAGCCTTGGGAAAGGTTCTGCAGAACCTCCAGCCCCAGCTTTTGACATGAGTTACATTGGGACATTTGCATGTTTTTTAATTGTTTTGAATAATTAAAAAACAAAGATTAGTCAAAAATATGTACATTGCAATGCTAAAAAAAAATGTGAAATTAATTCAGAAATAAGTGACTTGATTCACCTTCTCAGCCCCGAGTTTCCCGTACAATGGACAGTGAGAGGGGAAGTCATATGGCCTCTATGATTGTACTGTCCACCCCGTAAATGGCAGGAATTGACAATGTACATGAAAGATTGCTGAACATGAGAAGAAATTAATAAACATGGTAGCTAGAAATAAAAGACCAATTTACTATCAAATGTTAATATTGTGGTAGGTTTGATTATGCACCACTATTTAGAAAGTCTGTTATACCTTGGCATGGTCTTTACATCAATCTAATAGTTGTTAAATGGTGTGTATACTTTGATACCCTGTGGAGCAAACTGGTGAGAAATAAATATTTTCAGTCATTACAGCCACAGAAATGTAGGGTCAATGTTAAAATTGTTATCGGGCACTGATCAAACTGAAGCATAGTTGCTGATAGCACATCAAACAGTGCTTTTTCTGTGACGACACATGCCATCCGGCACAGCAGCACCTCTACAAAGTTAAACTAGATTCTCAAATGTTTAGAATTTTAATTTGATTTGTATGCATTTTTATTATCAGTTGATTAAATTAGATGTTGATTGGTGAAAACAAAAATCAAAAAGGAAGAAGCGATATATATTGATGGTAAAAAATTGTTGATGAATTTCGCTTAATTTTTAATTGATATGCGTACCGGCATATTTTTGTCCACAGAAAAAGCACTGGAGTTACATTCATAGTAATGTGGCTTCTAACTTCAGCATCAGTAAATAAATTCACAGAAAATCATATAAACTCCCTTTCTGTTGTTCTTAGATATGTTAAAGATGAACCTGCAGTTCATTTGGAAAATGATGGCTTTTAATATAACAGCTGAATTTATTGTTCATGGAATTTTATGGCACTATATCCTGCTGCATATGTGCTAATAATCCACTTCATCCTGCACCTTTTCACTATACTAACCACCCATTTTTCGAGACCGCCAAAAACCATATAACCAGGGTCTTGCCTTCCCCGCCCTAAAGGCTCGCAGCGGGAGGTGCCCCCAGGACACAAGGTGGAAGGGTAAGGAGAGGTGACATTGGTTCACTCGATGACTGGAGGTCATGCAGCAACCTGGTGCTCACCTGGAGTGGGCCCAGGGCACGGATCGGACTGGACTTTGGAATGGTAGCAAAATGTGGTGCCTCTTGCATGCACTCTCTGGATGTGTATGCACACTTTGCTAAGCGGGGATTGTGCTCGGGTATGGCAATACTTTACTGAAGTGTATGCAAAAAAGGAATTTCACTGTGCAGATGCACATTTGACCATAAAGCACCACTACCCATCTCCCCTTTTCAGGACAGGATATTGTCCCTTCACTGGAAGGATCCTGTTCCCTCCCCTGCATCTGTCCTGGGTCAGGAGCTCAACCATGAAGGCAGGATCATCCTCCTTCCAGCCCATTCCCCCTCCCCCCCCCCCCCCCCCCCACCCCCCGACCCCCCGGACAGGACTGACTTTGGGAGTGGCATAAAGTGCTGGAGCAGGCAGCATCTCTGGAGAGAAGGAATGGGTGACGTTTCAGGTCATGTTCCTTCGTCAGGCACGTCTCCCATTCCTCCCCAGAGATGCTGCCTGACCCACTGAGTTACTCCAGTATTTTGTGTCCACCATGTAAACCAGCATCTGCAGGTCTTTCCTACACATCCTCGTGACTGGATGTGTCGTCCCGCCCCCCTCCCAACTAATCCTGTGAGAGAAGGTTACAGTGTTTAGAAGAGCAGCAAACAATGACTCAAACTGCTTTTGGGTGGGAAGGTAGGGTTGACCTTAAACCTATTTATTCAGTGGTAGCAGAGGTATATACAATAGGTGCATTAAAGAGGTTTGAGGATAGGTACTTGGATATGGATCATGTGCAGACAGAAGATATTAGCTTAACTTGGCATCATTGTTTAGCACAAACAGCTGCATACATACCGAGAAGTCACTGAAGTGATCGTTAACTTAAGCAGAAAATTTTCTAACAGACTTTACAATAAATGCTGAAGAGCTAAGCTACATTTAAAGCATTTTATGTAAATTATTTTGATCCATAAGTAGTTCCATTAAATGTAAACAGTATAAAATTATTACTTCTACAGCAATAATGAGGAATGTACCCGGTGCTGTTGTATTTCCTTTTACAGAAACACTGCCAACAGGTACAAAGAACAAAATGTGCAACTAATAAGTTCCAACAAACAATGACCTTCTGTCTAAACACTCACAAATCAACCCAGATCACTTTACTGTAGCTTGCAAAAACAAAATAACATGCTTAAATTTACAAATTACTCTTAAATCGGCTGCTCGGTGACTGTTGCAACATCAGTAAGCTCAGAAGAACGACTGTCCTTTTATTTTGTTTAACATCCATTTTTTTGCAATGCTGTAGCAGTTTAAATTCTGAACTACACAAAAAGCTGGAGAAACTCAGCGGGTGCAACAGCATCTAAGGAGCGAAGGAGATAGCCGACGTTTCGGGTCGAGACCCTTCTTCTCGACCCGAAACGTCGCATATCTCCTTCGCTCCTTAGATGCTGCTGCACCCGCTGAGTTTCTCCAGCTTTTTGTGTAACCCTCGATTCTCCAGCATCTGCAGTTCCTTCTTTAACACTAAATTCTGAACTAATTTTGTCTGATGCAGAGTATTTTCTGTTTTCCAGTTCCTCTCCTTGAGCAGTTCGGTTCAACTAGGACATCTCTCTCATCTGTGATTTGGTCATGGTGGCAGGTCAAGGCCGGCAACTTACACACACAAACTGTGCAACATTGAAATCAGTAGAAGCAGCAACAACACTGGCGATGGAATTGCTGAAATTTGAGGGGAATCTCTAATTAGTAATTAATCAAAATTGAGATCAAAATTTAAATGTAACACCTTATCAAATTATTACATCCCTTCCCAAAGATAGCATAATTTACAATCAGTACAAGAAAAAAGTCAGCTCTGGAACACAAAATATCAGCTACAGCGCCCTCCATAACATTTGGGACCTATCATTTATTTATTTGCTTCTGTACTCCACAATTTGAGATTTGTAATAGAAAAAAAATCACATGTGGTTAAAGTGCACATTGTCAGATTTTAATAAAAACAATTTTATACATTTTTGTTTCAACATGTAGAAATTACAGCTGTGTTTATACATAGTCCCCCCATTTCAGGGCACCATAATGTTTGGGACACACGGCTTCACAGGTGTTTGTAATTGCTCAGGTGTGTTTAATTGCCTCCTTAATGCAGGTATAAGAGAGCACTCAGCACCTAGTCTTTCCCCCAGTCTTTCCATCACAATTGGAAACTTTTATTGCTGTTTGTCAACATGAGGACCAAAGTTATGCCAATGAGTCAAAGAAGCCATTATGAGACTGAGAAACAAAAATAAATCTGTCCCATTTTCTATCATTAATATTGTTAGAGTTGTAATTGCAAAAATTATTTGTTATACAAATTGCCCACTAATCACACCTGAATGCATCACACTTGGTATACGCAGGTAAACCGCGCCTCACATTAATAAACAAAGACTTGAGAATACAAATCTAGATTTTATTTATCAATGATCCAAGTAACATCGAAGTCTACAGGGCAATTGCCTTGTGAATCTAGGATTGGGTTGAAGGGGAACAAGGAATAGGGAAATTCCTACTCCCAGTAACCATGTCAGATTGTATGGATTGTTAGTTTGGAAATAACTAATAACAAAAATCCTGTTGATATTCATCCAACTGGGTGTCAGAGATTATGGGGAGAAGGCAGGAGAATGGGGTTAGGCGGGAGAGATAGATCAGGCATGATTGAATGGCGGAGTAGACTTGATGGGCTGAATGGCCTAATTTACTCCTATTCCTTATGATCTTATGAACTGAACATGCACAACAGCAAATTTGACTTCTGCTGAACATTTGCACATGTCACTGTGGAACCACTGTCTGCAACGGTGACCAATCAATACGTGGAACTAATCCAGAATCCCTTTATGAGAATTAATAAGGGACAAACCAATGAAATGCCACGTGTTGTTGAAAAGTGTGGGCCGTTTCCGCGTTGCATAAATATTGGTAAGTATATCACTGACCTGCACCCGAACATTCAATTTTTTTAATTGCTTCCAGGTAGCTTTTTCCAAGCCAATCTTCATAAGTATTTTTTCCTTGTGTCGATATAATTCTAACTGTAGAATCTTTAAAGAGCAGATCATTTCCATCATAGGCCGATGAATTAAACATTTGAAAGTCACTGGGGTCACTAGTAGATCCAAAAAATTTCTAGAAGACAAGATGTGGGATTATTTAGTGCCTCAAATCACATACAATGGGTAACTTTGAAAAGGAGAGATTCCCATTTGCTCAAGAATTGTCACACATAACACACAGTGTAATGAAGGACCACTAATTGGTTTAGTTCAGCTAGGTGTGAAAAAAATATTGGCCAATATATCAAGGGCGTTCTATGTTTCTTTGATTGGAACAATGGCATCTTCACTATCTGTATCAATGACTTAGCTGGACAGTGTTTACCATCCAATCTCAATACCAGCACCTCTAAAGCTGCCACTGTAAAGTTAGCATAGATACATTGTCCTGAGACCAAGAATGCAAGGACCCATCCGTAAGTGCTGATACAAAGGATCTCTCCTGCACTGGACATTGCTTTGTGCCCCTGGGTTGATTTGCAATTTTGTGCTTCCAAAGGGAAGGCCCATATGAAAACAGCATGATCAAAGGTTGTCATTACAACCCTATAGTCCAAAGCATATTAATCAAAATATTAATCATTAGAACAGATTTGATTTTAAATCTAACAAAATGCATAGTTTTCTCATTTATGTAAGCCAGCAGTGCTCACATTTCCTCTGCCCGTTATCACATTTATCTATCCAGCTTGCAACAACCACTACAACAACTTCCCTGCACCTCCTCCTTGTCCCCTTCACCCCCCCAATCAATTTTATTCCACTGATGTTGCAGCAGTTATAGTACCTGTTATATTAAAATTTACAAAATATAAAATGCCACAACAATCCTAGATTATGTATTTAGCAGCAACGGTTCCCAGGCACAAGTTCCAACAATGTATGAATAGTGAAACAGTCCTTGGGGTCAAGGATGTCTTGCTTCCATTGTAGGTTCTGAGTTGACTCAGTTATACAATAAGGAAACAGGCCCTTCAGCCTATCAAATGCACTCTGACATCAAACATCCATTCTATCATAATCGCATTTTTTATTCTCCCCAAGTTCCCAATGACTCCATCCAAGATTTGACTCATCGCCTACACACCAGTCAGTGGGTGAGTGGTAGAATTAACCTCAAATGTGAATGCTGAATCTAAACTTGTTACAATAGAGATCATAGTGAGTGGGACTTTAGATAAAATAAAATATTTGCTGATGGGTTTGGAATATATTGAAGTTTATTAAAGATGTACAGCAGGCAAGGAAAACACGGAAGTAATTCAGTCTGAAGCTAATAAATGCTTATACAATAATTTCAGCAGCATATATTGATTAAGGGGCAATGGCAGCCAAAGTTACCAAAATGGTAAAATATAGAATATGCTTACTGCTAAGTTCTGGGTTTGAAACAATACTAGATAGCTAGGAGGTATGTTCTGAGTTGGAACCAGACTAGTTAAGTTCATGACAGGGATGAAACCAATATTCCTAATATTGAGCTTCAGGCAGTAGAACTTGCAATGTGATAGCAGAGACAGAAAATAATTAGACAAATATAGGTACAGTACAAGATCAATAAAACTTGTGAAAATTAGTCGCATGTCTTTTGCTAGATTTCCCAAGTCTTAAGAAAAAGATCCAAGAATGGATCGTTGAGAACCGCAACTCAAAAGTGGAGAGAGGAGAAGTGATTGTTAGTGATGCCTTGGGTATATTTTGAAGGGCGGAATCAGGAGAAAACTAACTGAAGGATGAAACTGATTTTGGCAAATTCTGCAGAACTGTCACTAAAGAGCATAAGAAAGGATAATGCACCATTGATACAGCAAATATATATGACTGACAGAAACTGGAACACAGTGATAAAATATGCTGTTTCGGGAAGAATAAGAGAGGCCAATGACAGGTTGCTGCTGCAGGAGAGGAAAAGACAATGTACAGTAGATTATAAATATGTAAGCAGTGGGATAAATAGTAGATGATGGCAGCTTGAAGTGAAAGTGTTTTTAACATGAAGTAGTCATCAAGTGAGCAGGAGGTGAGGCCAAATGATTAACAATGAGCTTGGATAGAGCTGAGACAAATTCCAGCAAAAGTTTGGGTGTGGGATTGAGTGAGGCGTAGCTGGAGGTTGGCTCCGCAGGATGCCCTGATGAACGGTCTGAAGTATTGATTTAGTTTTCCTTTTCACAGAAGCTGCTGGACCTGCCTTTTTTTATAAAATCTTGGTTAGTATCAACAATGAAGACATCAAATTGTACACCACTTGTGTCGGCAATCCCAAATTGTGAGGCTTTAAGGGGATGGTTGATCTGCAGTTGCATCGTGAGCAGGCACAAGTCTTTGGATTTAAAATGACAAAGGATTAGTTTAATGTTTTGGTCTCTAGCTCTAAGTTATCCTACTTCTGCATCCTACACACTAGAGACAATTTACTGAAGCCATTCAATCTACAAAACTTCATGTCTTTGGGATACGGGAATTAAACTGGAGCACCAAGAGAAAACTCATGCAATCACAAGGGAGGACATGCAAACTCGACACAAACATACCCACAGTCAGGATCGAACCAGAGTCTCTGGTGCTGTGAAGCAGTAACTATACCACTGGCCCACAGGTCTTCCCCCCCGATAGTTTTTTTCACAAATCCAGTTGACGTCCGGATATTGCTTACCTGTCCTGCTTCAAGTAACCCAAAGATAATATGGGTGGGTGTGGTAGGATGGACCATCACTGCATGAGATGGAACCTTGGCCCAGTTACAGTCCCTCCACTGATTCACTTCTGCCCGAGCTCCGTTCAGGCACAGCAACTGGTAATCACTGGCTGTTAGATTTACTGCCCAGGGTTCCTGATTTCTTCCTAATGCAAAAATTTACATTCATAAATCTAAATCTGGATAACATAAGCGCAACTTTGAAATGGTAATTGTTATCCAAAGAGAGCATGTTAAAAAAATTGCATGGATTTCCAGATTTTTGCAGACAAAATAACAATAAAAATATTAATGATAAGATTTTGGCTTGAAATTATGCAGATATTTGATGTGTCCTCGAGGCATGGCAAAATGCAAGGAAGAATACGGGAAACTGGAGACTAATGGGTGGAAGATGAAGTTCAATGCAGCCCAAAGTGAATTTTGAGAAAAATAACATCAAAAGAATGCTGAAAATAGGAGTATATAACCACCTCTGTTGCCCTCGTCCTCGTCCCCGTCCCCTTCCACCTAAGTTCCTTTTTCTGGCTTCTTGTTTCAAATCAGGAGTTATGGGGAGAAGGCAGGAAAATGGGGTTAGGAGGTAGTTATAGATCAGCCATGCTTGAATGGCGGAGTAGACGATGGGCCTAATGGCCTAATTCTGATCCTATCTCTTATGACATCTCAAAACAGTGTCTTTTCATCTCTAGCCTTTGTCCTACCATTGGCCAATCAACCACCCCCTCTCATCCATTTCCACCTGTCACTAGCCAAGCTTTGTCCCACGCCTCAAGAAGGATCCCGATTGGAAACATGTCCTATCCACATTCTCCAGTGATGCTGCCTGACCTGCTGAGTTGCTCCAGCACATTGTGTCTGATTTTGAGAATTTTAGAATGTTTCTTTTCCTGCCAGAAAAAAAAGTGGATGTATCAAAATTTGCTATTGAAAGGAAAAGGATTAATATTTGGAAATGTTTTAATTCATCTAAGGATTTTGGAAAATTCTGGGCAGTGGGAGCTGGTGAAATGCATTGTGAAATTACCAAACATATAAGGGTTACAAGGGATCTTTGTGCACTGTATATCATTCTAAGAAACTTTGTGACAGCACTTTGTTTAGTAGAGAAGGGGGTCAATGAAAGATGAGGTCCACATTGAAAGTGGTGCAGCAAACTGCTGTCTGGCTGATTATTCCCCATGCCAGATATCTGAAATACAAGTGTTAAAGAAGGAACTGCAGATGCTGGAGAATCAGAAGAAGGGTCTCGACCCGAAACGTCGCCTATCTCCTTCGCTCCTAGATGCTGCTGCACCCGCTGAGTTTCTCCAGCTTTTTGTGTAACCCTCTGAAATACAAGTAACATCTTCAGAAACTTTTTTGATTACAGTAGAGAAAACCTGCAGCTAATAGAGCTTATGTAAAGCCTTGGACTTAATGATATAGTCATGATGGTGCTGTGGAGCCAGAGTCTTTGAATAGTATTATGGAACAAAGTTGGCAGCAGCTTCTGCAGTCTGCACATGTGCAGTTCACATGTTGCAATCCAGATGTTAATGATCAACTTGCTTCAGTTACTTCATTACACTAACATCACAGCCAACAAATACATTCTACAACAAAATCTGGGCAAGGGCTTGAATTTGGAGTACTTACCAAAATGCACACAAGAAAAGGTTAGGGCACATTACTGGTTACCTTTATTTTGAATGCCTTGGCCATGTTATAATTATTACCAAACAATCCAACTGGCTTTGAAAATTCAATTTCTTAACCATGGATCGCATTCTTTCAGTATTAATATTGCAGATATTATTTTTCTAGATTCAATAATCAATAATCTTGAATCTAGAAAAAGAATATCTACAATTATTGCAGATAGTCTTTTTTAAAACTTCTTTCCAGTGTGTTTCATTTCTCACTCTCTTCCTCCTGCCCCCAACTTCTTTTATGTGATGTTATTGTTCTTGCTTTAGATTCTACATGGTTTTAGTAAGATTTTCATGCCATGTGGTGTGGTTTGCCTAGGTCACAAATGCCAAGTTAGAAATGGTCAAAAGTGAAGTTCAAAAGGCCTCAAACAGCCTAACTAGCTTTAATGCAAACTTCAATAGACTTGCACAAATTCTAGTTATTATGAGCTAGATGCAGGAAGATTGTTTCCGATGTTGGGGAACTCCAGAACAAGGGGTCACAGTTTAAGGATAAGGGAGAAGTCTTTCAGGACCGAGATGAGAAAAACATTTTTCACACAGAGAGTGGTGAATCTGTGGAATTCTCTGCCACAGAAGGTAGTTGAGGCCAGTTCATTGGCTATATTTAAGAGGGAGTTAGATGTGGCCCTTGTGGCTAAAGGGATCAGGGAGTATGGAGAGAAGGCAGGTAACTGAGTTGGATGATCAGCCATGATCATATTGAATGGCGGTGCATGCTCGAAGGGCTACTCCTGCACCTATTTTCCATGTTTCTATAAACTGCTCAAGTTATTG
Organism: Raja brachyura; assembly: GCA_963514005.1. The sequence goes on along the minus strand of OY740794.1, from coordinate 12,523,641 downwards.
AAAGAAAAATGACTTGCTGTGATAATGTTAATTTTGATATGTTTAGTTTAGTTTATTATTGTCATGTGTACTGAGGTACAGTGAAAAGCTTTTTTATTGTGTGCTATTCAGTCAGTGGAAAGACACTGCACGATTACAATCAAGCCATCCACAATGTACAGGAACAGCATAAAGGGAATGATGTTATGGCAAGTTAAAGTCCAGAAATGTCCAATTAAAGATATTCCGAGTGTCTCCAATGAGGTAGATGGTAGTCGGGACCACTCTCTAATTGGTGACAGGATGGTTCAGTTGCCTGATAACAGCTGGAAAGAAACTGATTTAAGAATAAGATTGGAGAAGTTCAGACGAGGTAGCTAACAGTGATACCAACTTTAAGATAGGAGTGGCAGGCACTTTGACAGCTCAATTGAACTATGTATTTCGTTTTTGAACTCTGAATTAAGTTTATACATCAAAACTTCCCTTGTCCAGGATACTGAGAGAGTGGATTGACAGTGGAGAGAGAAACGGCATAAAAAAGAAATGTAGAATAATTAAAAGAAAATTAGCATTCAAGATGAGGGCTCGGAAATCCTGGAAGCTGAAAGAAACAAAATAGTCAACTGTACTTACCATTAGTGTTGTCTTCAACTGTTGTATGTTTGACAAATGCTACATCTCCCACTTCTACAAGACACCTATTGATTGCAAGAAAAATACATCTCAAAATATAAATTAGGAACAGGAGTACAAATAGGCCATTTGACCCCTCAGATCCTATTAGCCATTTAATAAAATCATTGTTGATCCCTATGTGATCATCACAGTCTCTGGATCTGTAAACCTTCACCCTTCATTTATCAGGGACCCATCTATCTCTCTCTCCCTCGCTTCTCTCCAGTGGATATAAAACTATCCTGTCATTCTTTCTTCATTAAGCAATCCCTTTGTTGCAGGTATTGGTCATGTAGACCTTTGCCAGACTGCTTCTAATGTACTTTTCATCCTTCTCTAAATAAGGTCTTAGCTCTTAGAGCAAAAGGAATCAAGGGACATGGGGAAAAAGCAGGAACGGGGTACTGATTTTGGAAGATCAGGCTCAATGGGCCAAATGGCCTACTCCTGCACCTATTTTCTGTTTCTATGTATCCTATCCATAGTTCTCCAGATGTACTCACAATGCCCAATATAACTGAAGCCTAACCGTTTTACTTTTATATTAAATTTCTTAAACAAATCATAACACTTTACTAATTTTCACTTGTTGGGTTGGCACCTCACCTTTCTGCGTGTCATGCACCAAAACACCCAAATCTTTCTATCTCAGAGCTCTGCAATCTCACACTTAAATATACTCGCTTCTTTGACAATACAAACAATTTCACATATCCCAACTTAAACATCCGCATTTGCATGTTTCCCATTTGCTTTATTAATCTTTATCTTTCTTTAAACCTCTATGTACCCTTCACAATTTACATTCCTCTGCACAGTTATGCCATCAGCAAAATAAGCAACCATAACTTCAGTCCTTTTGTCCAACGGCCACGGTGGTGCAGCGGTAGAGTTGCTGCCTTACAGCGCTTGCAGCGCCGGAGACCCGGGTTCAATCCAGACTACGGGTGCTGTCTGTACAGAGTTTGTACGTTCTTCCCATGACCGCGTGGGTTTTCTCCGAGATCTTCAGTTTCCTCCCACACTCCAAAGACATACAGGTATGTAGGTCAATTGGCTTGGTGTATGTGTAAATTGTCCCTAGTGTGTATAGGATGGCGTTAATGTGCGGGGATCGCTGGTCGGTGCGGACTCGGTGGGCCAAAGGGCCTGTTTCCGCACTGTGTCTCTAAATTAAACCAAACATTTATATGCAAGAAGATGCAAAGTGTTGGAGGAATTCAGCGGGTCAGGCAGCATCTCTGGAGAACGTGGATAGGTGACAATTTTGGTTGGGGCCCTTCCGCGTTGAGACTCTGTGCTTTTATAAACCTGCATCTGCAGTTCCTTATTTCCACATTTATATATAAGCTTTCCCCAGTCATGAAGACAGCATAAGTTGACTTTGTTCATTTATACAAAATCACTTTGTATGGTAACCATACTTCCACAATATCTAGTTTTAATTTAGAGAACAGCTTGGAAAAGGTCGGGTGCCGACCATTGATCACCCACCACTAGTTCTGTTATCCCACATCTGCATCCTGCACATTCGGGGCAATTTACAGAAATCAATTAACCTGCACATCTTTGGAATGTGGGACGAAACCAGAGCTCCCAGAGAAAACCAAGGTGGTCACAGGGAGAACGTACAAACTCCACACCGACAGCACCCGTAGTCAGGATCGAACCTGGATTTCTGGTGCTGTGAAGCAGTAAGTCTACCACTGCACTACAGACAATATTGATGAGGGTCATGAACATTTATTTATTGACTTTCCTTGCCTGATTACAATGATCCAGAATCAGAACCAATGGCTGGTTTCAATGGGTTTAATATCAGTGCATGTAACATTATTGAGGAGTATTGATCCATGTATCAATAGAAGCGATTGCTTGTCAATTTCCAAAGCAACTCTCTCACATAGCCTGCCACGGTGAAACTGACAGCCTGTGTTCTTGAGACAAAGGTGTCTAATACAGCGGGAAGGTTACATGTAAAATGTACATTTTTTCCCTAAAACAAATTCTCCTTTGTATTTAATATTTTGGGGGGCTTGTTCACATATTTGGCACCCATAAATTGTGTATTTATAATCCGGTCAGTTTCTGTAAATTGTAAAAGGCTGAGATCCCAGGTATGGCTCACACCACTCATTACATCTCCCCAATAGGAAAACATACTTATGCCTGGGCTGTGTTTTCTATTTGGAATGTGATCACCATGGTCACTAGCATGACTCAATGAGCTTTCATTTTCTGTATTAACCTTTGATGCAGCATATTACCCAATGTCTTCTGAATATCCAATATACTTAATCCACTAGTTCCCTTTTATCTACAGCACATGTATTTTCTTCAAATAACTCAAATCAATGTAACTGATTTCACAAAGCTATGTTAACTTTGCCTATTTACCTTTTTGTTTCTAAGTGCCTTGCTATAATATCTTTAATAAAAGCTTCTAATATTTCTATTAAAGTAAAAGAGTTAACATAAAGTACCAGACAGGAATAGGCCAATTGGCCCACAATGTTTGTGCTGACCATGATGTCGTTAAACTGATCTCTTCCGCCTGTACATGATCCCTATCCCTCCATTCCTTGCACTTCCATGTGCCTATCTAAAGTCTCTTAAATGCCCATTGTATTTTCTATTTGCCTAATCTTATGGAAACTGGATCTATTAAATGTTGACAAATGTTCACTAAATGATCAATTATCAACCAGCTCACCACACATTTGTTTCAAGTCTGTAAGACAAGGTTCTCTAGCATCCTGCACCTGTCAGTCTGCAGATCCAACAATTTGCTGAGCACCACCTCCCAGGGACTCACTCTGGGCCTCCACCATGGCCAGAGTGAGTCCCACTGCAAATTGGAGGAGCAGCACCTCATATTTCGCTTAGGTAGTTTACACCCGAGCGGTATGAACATTGACTTCTCCAATTTCAGGTAGTCCTTGCTTTCTCCCTCCTTCCCCTCCCCTTCCCAGCTCTCCCACAGCCCACTGTCTCCACCTCTTCCTTTCTTCTTCCTTCCTCCCCCCCCCACATCAGTCAAGGGTCTCGACTCGAAACGTCACCTATTCCTATGCTCCATATTCCTGCCTCATCCGCTGAGTTTCTCCAGCATTTTTGTCTACCTCCCAGATGATGGTGATTTTCCCTGAGTGTCTCCCTTTCATAATAATAATAATAATAATAATAATAATATCTTTTATTGTCATTACACATAAGTGCAACGAGATTTGGTTTGCAACTTTGAGATTTCTGTTAGCAACCCTCCAGAACAAGGTTTGTAAAAACGAACATTTGACCAGTAACATCAACACAGACTAAAGTGCGAGGCCGGGGGAGACAGTCCATGGGGGTGGGGGTGGGGGGGGGGGGGGGGTGGTACTCAGCAGGGCCGGTTCAGAGCCGCTATAGCTCTGGGAATGAAGCTGTTCCCGAGTCTGGTAGTGCGGGCGTAGAAGGCCTTGTAACGTCTGACGGAAGGGAGTAGTTCGAACAGTCCCTTACAAGGGTGAGAGGAGTCCTTATGTATAGAATGATCTCACTTCTGCATTGTAGTGTTAATTATGGTGCAACAAAACATTTAGAATAGGAGAATAAGCAAGCTAGAAATGTGAAGACCAAAAATAAGAGTTTCCAAAGTTATTTAAGAAAAGAGTTAACAAAGTGAGCATTGGACTTGCACAAAGTAATGTTGGCAAATTAGGGATGGAAGTATTGGCAGATGGCAGATGAATAGATAATTTACATCGGTTTTTCACCAGAAGTTACAGAAATAGTGCAATCAGGGATTAAATTGTGGCATTGTGCGACAATGCGAAGTGAGATCATTTGGATTGAGGTGGAGGTGTGGAGCTATGACTCAGCCCATGTCTGAGACCAGAAAGTGACTTTCACAATGCCACGATTTGAACCTGGTCAGTTTGCAAGAAAGAGCAGTTTACAAGTATTATTTAGTCCAATATCAATATATTTCACTGAAAAGCAAAAATCCCACGTGTAATCATTACCTTGCTACATTAAGAATATTGCTGATGTTATATCACGTAATCTTTAAATGATTAGAATGTTAATGGACACGACAAATAATTATTTTCTTGCATATTAATTTGTAAAATGACTGAAGATCAGCCTTTTATTCACATCATTTTTACACCTAATGTTTGCATCATTCTTATTTTCAAGCCATAGTCACAGAACTCAAATTCTATAAGCAATTCTTAGGTATCTGAATGAGCTTCAGTATATGTGAGCTGCAGAAATACTAGTTATCAGGATAATAACCAGGATCTATTATTGTCAACAAAATAGAGAGAGTACAGAGGAGATTTACTAGAATGTTGCCTGGGTTCCAGCAACTAAGTTACAGAGAAAGGTTGAACAAGTTAGGTCTTTATTCTTTGGAGCGCAGAAGGTTAAGGGGGGACTTGATTGAGGTCTTTAAAATGATGAAAGAGATAGACAGAGTTGACGTGGATAAGCTTTTCCCATTGAGGGTAGGGAAGATTCAAACAAGAGGGCATGACATGAGAATTAAGGGACAGAAGTTTAGGGGTAACATGAGGGGGAACTTCTTTACTCAGAGAGTGGTGGCTGTGTGGAATGATCTTCCGGCAGAAGTGGTGGAGGCAGGATCGATTTTAACATTTAAAAGTAAAGTGGATAGGTATATGGACGGGAAGGGAATGGAGGGGTATGGTCTGAGTGCAGGTAGATGGAACTAGGGGAAAATAAATGGTCGGCACGGACTGGAAGGGCCGAGAAGACCTGTTTCCGTGCTGTAATTGTTATATGGTTATATGGTTATCTGGAGCACTTAGTGATTTCGATCATTGTTAGGAATCCCTGGTGAACCAACATAAGGCTATTATCCAGACTCTCTCCTGCTATGGGCAACCTTTTTCTCCCAATATGTACACAGCCCTATTGGACCATTGTGTTCGTCATTGGCCACTCATTTTCATACTAGTACTACACCAACCCATTTTATTCACTTCCAATAACTCCTCCCCAGGTTTTACCAATCACCTACACGGTCATCAGGACTGTTTGCATTGGCACAACTGGAGTATCCACTGGGCAAACTCCACACGGGCAGCACCTGACTGAACTCAGGGTGCAAGATCTATGAGGTGGCAGCAGCACTGCAAGCACCACTACCACATCACCCTTTCCATGGTATTAATCAGCTTTGGGCAATAGGATATGGAAATGAAGTAAACCATATACAGCCTCTTATTCCAGATTCACTATCTGCATTCATCCTCTGTTATTGAGTCATGCAGCATGGAAACAAGTCCTTCAGCCAAACGAGTCTATGCCGACCAAAATCCCCTTCTAAGCTATTGCCATTTGCCCAAATTTGGTACGTATCTTATTTGCATACCCGTCGTTTAAATGTCTGTTGAATGTTGTTATTGTTGCTTCATCTGGCACCTCATCTCATATACCTACCACCCTCTGAGTGAAAAAGTTGTGCCTCAAGTTCCTATTAAATCTTTCCACTCCCACCTCAAACTTATGTCCTCTTGTTCTTGATTCCCCTACACTGGGTAAAATACTCTTGTGCATTCACCCTATCAATTCCTCACATTTTATTAGTAATGGGGCTGTCCCACTGTACGAATTAATTCAAGAGCTCTCCTGAGTTTAAAAAAAAATCAAACTCGTGGTAAGCACGTAGAATGTACGTAGCGGGTGCGTTGGTGTTTGGGGACGTCTCTTAGCGGCTCGTAACGCTAAGGGCACGTACTCGGGAAACGCGGTAAGCTCGTGAAGACTCGTGTAGATTTTTCAACATGTTGAAAAATGTCCACGAGAGCCCCGAGTACCTACGAACGGCTATTACCGTAATTCTCCGAGTTCGAATCAGGGGAAACTCGGGAGAACTCTTGAATTAGCAGTGGGACAGGCCCATTATTGTTTGAGTCGTTATTAGTTGTTTCTGTATGGTCTGAACTTCAAACCTGCCCTCTGATATCACACAATATTTTTAAGTTTGACATTACTTTTGACTTCTTTATTTAACCATCGACAGTGGGTCCTCCCCTTGGAATGTTTAGCTTCACATCGGATTGCATCTGTTCTCTGTATTGTGAAAGATTCCTATAGAAGTGACGAAAGCAATGGAGAGGTTGCTATACTATGAAGATACAAAATGTCAAGGATTCCTGCGTGTAATAAGTTTCTCGTTCCACACTCTGAGTTTAAACATCTCAATTCATTAATATGCTGTTGTTTCATTCTCCTCATTTATGCTTTTATCAAATCTAAAATGAGACACTTATTGTAGTGATTGGAGTACATCATCATATGCACATCACCTTTGCCAGGTGATCTTATCCTCGTCCAAATGGACATTTAGATTGAATTTATCAAACTCTTTATCAGTGGCAAATGAAGGTGCCACTTACACGAATCTGTGCTCCTACAATGAATAGGGTTTTTTTTGTGACCACCATTTGTGAGCTTAACATTACATGCTCTTACTCTTTGCATATAAATTATATTTCTCCTTTCCCAGTCCCAGTCTCCATTTCATAATTAACACCATGAATAAATAGTGCAGGTGGTGACATTTCATTGTTTAACAAGCAGACTTTATAACCTGATTCTCGCACAGCCTAATCTTATCAAGTAGTATAAAGCATAAATGTCATGTTCACGCGCAGCTATAAATTCTTTACCTCGCATAGTTGGTGTTCAACTGCAAGTAAATTTGCTTGTACCAACTGCAGGTATATTTTCACCTCTTTTGTTCAGCTTGACTACTAACTCTAAGATGCATCTTTCATTCTCTACCTATGTAAAACATCATGCTGTGAGATTAGCAAAATATGACTTACAAAAAAAAGTGATTTATTTAATTTCTCTACAACTGAACTTCGACCTGGGTCATGTCATTCCATTGGTAGAGAGATAATTCTGCCCATCACAAGTACTTGAGCAACCTTGTCACATTAATCTTCACTTTGCTATTTGCATAAATAAATTGCTTCTCCTATTCTCCTTTTCCCAATGTACACTCCAAAGATGTTATGGCTAATGAACCAGAGTAACATAAATGTCATGTTCAAGTCAGCATATTCACCCTACTCCCCAAACAAAAATAAAAATGACTTTCATATGATTCACATTTTCATGATCTCTGAGGCCATTCAACCCATCATGTCTATGGTGGCTCTCAGAGAAATCTCAGATTCCCATTACCCCACATATTTCCAGGAACCAATTTCCTCTTGGGTTAATTTTATTAGAAATCTATTCTTGTTATTATAATTAAACCTCTCTCTAACATACCTATTGTAATAAACTTCTATCCTGGTCTAAAGCTCAACTAAACATTGAAAAGGTGCTCAGATCTCAGTGAGGTGAAAACAAAGCAAATTATTAGTGCAGCGTTAATGACAACAAAGCTCAAATGCAGCAATGACCTCAACAACAAGAAATGCTGACAAGTTCGTCGCTAAGATTTTGTTTTTGAGAAAATGTTTTACTGCTTACATCTAATTCTTGTCCTAATTACTGCAATGGTTTTCACCATTCTGTTCCATGTACAACTGCCTAGTTTTAAAGCTAAGTTAAGAATCTTCTTGCCCAGCCTTGCCGCCGACATGATCTAAGTTCATCACATCTGCTGCACAAGAGCGGCACAGGTTGAAATTACATGTTGGCCACTGAATTACAAGTTGCCACCTGAATGGATGATACAAACTTGTCGATACAGTTCACGCAATCATTCCGCATCCACCATTTTTATTTGCATTGATTTCAACAGAACTGAAATCAGGTGGTTACCAAGTCAAGCCAATCAGCCAATGCACAAAGAGAGGACAAGAGACTGCATCTGCTTGAATCTGGAGCAACAACCAACCTGCCGGTGGCTCAGTGGGTGAAATAGCATCTGGGGATGGGGAGGGCAGGTGACGGGAGGTGTAATGGCTAATGAACCAGAGTAACTAAAAAGTCATGTTCAAGTCAGTATATTGACCCTATTCTCCCCCCCAATACGATTCATATTTTCAGATTTCTCATGATATAGGAGGCCATTGAATCCATCAAGTCTATGCTGGCTCTCAGGCTCTCCTTTACATCTGGAGAGCCAGTTGAAAATCTGTCGTTCATCCTGTTAGGATGCAGTTCAAAGAATTGTCACGCAAATTGCCCTTTTGGTACAAAACACAGCATAATTAGTTGACAAGATTACCTGAATGCTCCTGTATAGCCACTGTATCGTTCCTCCGCAGTAAAGGCACATTTTGATTGCCTTTCCTCATCCCCGATGCACAAATCACAAAGATTTGATGGATAGCCCTTCTGATTGGCGCCTGGCACACAGCTCGCAGAGAAGAACTCACTAACCGCTGTGCAGGAGAGACAAGGACATTGTTCATCATCACCAAATTTGTTACAGTGACGTCACAGGCCTAAAACAAGCAGGCAGTGATTCTGTATAAGGGGTTGCTTTTTTAAGATAGAGATGAATAGAAATTTCCTCGCACGAGGTCATGAATCCTTGGAACTCTCTACCCCAGAGAGATGTGCAGACTTAATTATTGAATATAGTTAAAGTCAATATGATCAGATTTTAATCAAAGAGTAGTAATGCATTTTGTGGAATGTAAAGCTTAGACCAAAATCAAAACAGTCATGAACTTAATGAATGACAGAACAGGCTTGAGAGATCAGCTTCCTCCTGCTCCTACATCTTGTGTTCTTACATTGCAGCAAATATTAGTTCAAAATTTCTCCCACAAGTGGCCAGTTCTCCCACAATAGGCGCTCTGATTGGAAGACCTGGCCTGATGGACCCTGGGATGCACCTGCACCCAATTCGTCAAGTTCTGCAGTGGAAGCATCTGTGGTCTGAAACGTTCCCTACAGATCACAATGCATTGTTTTTACATTGTTTAATAGGATCCATTTTAGATTATGTGGGAAGCAGGAAGAGCTCCAATTTTTAAGGATTGATGTTTTAAACTTTAAGTATTGGAATAATACCGAGTCACAATAAGGTGTTTCCGTGGCTGCCATTTAGATGCCAGGATGGTGTGCTGCCTTCCTAGAGCCAAGGTCAAGGGTATTGAGGAGGGTGAGCAGCCAAAGGTTGTGCTCCACGCTGGCATCAATGACATAGGTAGGAAGGGACATGATGTCCTACAAAGAGAACTTAAGGAATCAGACAGTAGCTTAAAAATCAGATCCTCTAGGATTGTAAACGCAGGAATAATAAATACCCTTGTCATGAGCAGGTGAGGCAAGAAATAGATAGTGCAGTTCAACGTGTTAAAATGCAGGCCCGTAATAACTAGTAGGAGATAGAGGAACATGTATGTGGACACATAATGGAAAGATGTAAACACCTGAACTGTCGAGTTACTCCAGCACTTTGTGTTCAAAGAAAGAACTTCAGGTAGCCCTTGCTCTCTCTCTTCATCAGCCCCCCTCCACCCCCCCCTTCCCAGTTCTCCAACTAGTCCCACTGTCTCCGCCTACATTCTTTCTTTGTCCTACCCCCACCCCTGACATCAGTCTGAATAAAGGTCTCGACCCGAAACGTCGCCAATTCCTTCTTTCAATAGATGCTGCTTCACCCGCTGAGTTTCTCAGGCATTTTGTGTCTACCTTTGATTTTACCTGCATTTTCAATTCTTTCTTAAACACAAGGCTGGTTATCTGTTATATTTGAATTCAGTATTGAGTCCGGAGAACTGCATTGTGTCCAGATGGAAGATGAATGCTGTTCTCCAGTTTACGATGTACATTATGAGCGCTGAGATGGGAGGTTAAAATAACAACCAAATGATGGATCAGGGTTCTAATATTTACAACTTTTGTTGCAGGTTTGCAGCATCTGCAACTTTGATTTACTTATGTAATAATTAACTAAAACTGACATTACAATTACATATTCGCAGTGACCTGTGTAATCTTTAAAAAGATACATTGGAATGAATGTGATTGTGCCTATTTAGTCCTCACTCGTTTGTATTAATTTCCAATAGATAGTGGGCAACAATCAAGGAATGTTATTCCATATTAACAAATCGATCAAAGTTGTTGTTGGGAACAGAAAGGCAAGTACTTTTACAACAAAAAAAAATATTTCTTACCTTTACTAATCTTGCATTTGTCAGCCTTGATTTCACCTCTCTCAATCAGTGTCCCAATGGGGATGTTCCAGCCAACTGTCCTGTTCAGCCCAGTATGACAAGACTTCTTTCCTTTCAGCTGATTGATTGTGAATGAATTGTGACTTGACTTTTTTACTACCGCCACGGCATAATATGATGCTCCATCATTTTCATCTAAGGCATGAAATTAATATATCAATATCATTCAGCATGAAATTGGCAGTGACATTCTAGTATGCAAGTCTGGACTCCCTAGTTAAGGGAAGATGCAACTGTGACAGTGAAGGCATTGATAGGTCACAGGATGATTCACAGGATGACGGCAGATTTGTAGCATAAGGTTAAATGGAATGGGCCACTATTCAATGCAACATGATATTAGTGAAAGGTGCAGCAGGTACAGTATAAGAGGCCGAATGGCCTTTCCCTGCTTCCAATTGTTATAGATATCATAGATACATAGAAAATAGGTGCATGAGTAGGCCCTTCAAGCCAGCACCACCATTCAATGTGATCATCCACAATCAATATCCCGTTCCTGCCTTCTCCCCATTCCCTTGATTCCGCTAGCCCTACGAACTCTATCTAAGTCTCTTTTGAATGCATCCAGTGGATCGGCCTCCACTGCCTTCCGAGGCAGAGACTTCCACAAATTCACACCTCTTTAGGTGAAAAGATTTTTCCTCATCTAAATGGCCACAAAGCAAATAGTGATGGATAGGCTATCTAACCATTTCAGTTTTATTTAAAAACACAATTTAAGATTATAATCTAATGGAGGGAGTGAGAAGAGTTAAGCTTTCAGTCTTATTTTTCTAAGGTAGTGTTTGGTTGGTAACTTTATAACTTAGTACGGTGCAAGATTTACACAACTTACAATCAGAACAGATACTGCAGGTAATTGTGGGCACTTTCACAAAGGAAAGGTTCAATAGGCTATTCTCGTGAAGTTACTCTGTTTGACTTTGAAGGTCACAATCTCTACAAAAATGCTAATTCATGACGAAAATGCCTATTTATGGAATCAATTTCCACACCTGATTTTCAACCTGGATTTGTTGGTTTACAAGAAACACCTGTTTGCATAACGTTTTAACTACATCCAGCTGACTAAAGCACTTGTCGTACTTGGTCGAACTCCCCCGTGACCTCTGGCGAGTTTGTCCATAGTCACGACAAGGTTGCCACGAGGTCGTGGGAGGTCTTTGTCACACAACCCTAAAAAAAACCTGCCATGCAGGTGTTGCCCACCCAGGAGGAGGAGTGGCAGGAGGTGATGCCACAGGAGATGATAGTGCAGGAGGAGGTAGCCCTGCATGAGAGACCCCTGGAGGAGGAGACCAGGGTGGTAGTATATGTCCCCACCACCACCCCATCCTTCACTGCCTCATTTGAAGGCAGCAAAGCAGCCCTTTCTCCTGTGTCTGACACAGCATCAGAGGCAGATGCCCTATTGGTGGTGAGGGAGGGCTGGAGGAAGGTTATGTCCTACACCTTTACCAGACAGCAGGAGGGGGACCTTGAGGAATGGTTCCAGCAGAATGCCATCCTGTACGAAAATGAAAATGAGGGGGACAGGGACAAGAATGGCATGCTTGCCATCTACTGCCCCACATGTGTGCTTAAAGTTCCATCTTTTGTCAAAGCCCAGCTCCACTCTCTTCCAGTCATCTGGTGTACTGTCCATGACAGTCCATCACATCATCTCCATTCACCCATTGAGACCTCTTCTTGTGCTTCCTCTTCACCCTTGCTCTTCCCCTTCTGCCTTTCTTAAAAGGCTGTTGAAGCAAAAGGGCTACTGCAAACAGCAGTTGTATTTTTACTAACATCCTCCAAACTAGTTCCTTCCTTGCTTGCATGGTTCAGAATGATTTAAAACAACCTGGGAGGCATTTGTTTGCGAGAAAAAAATGCAGACATTACATCATTTTATCAGGTGATCATTTGAGCTGTAGACACTCGTCACTGGTCGTTGTTGGTTTTCGGCGTGGTCCTCGGAGGTGGACGGGGGTCGTGCTTATTCACGGACCAATTTTCCAGGGACCATCCTCAAGTAAAACGTACATGGTCGAAGCCACTCTTCAACATAGTCGAAGGAGGTCAAAGGAGGTCTTCTTCACAGTCGAGGGAGGTCTTCAACATAGTCATAGGAGGTCGTACACATAGTCGAGGAAGGTCGTAGGAGGCCGTAGGTCATCGCAGTTTTTTTTTAGTTGCTTAAGTTCGCCAGAGGTCGCGGTGGAGGTCTCCCAAGTGGAACAGGCTGTGATATGCTTATGTGGAAATCCATTGTTTATTTTTAGTGGGTTAAATGGAAATACTATCTTCTCTTCTGTCTCCTCCCCCTTCTTCCCAGAGGTACTAATTCTATTTTCCAAGTCAGAAGTAATTAGTCTTCTTCGAATGCCCAGTCAGCGTCTGCATCTGACCCTCAAGGGCTTGACTTTGAACTTGCCAACTCAGTGATTACAATGACTTTCACGCTCACAAATGTCACACTGTGACCTGAACTGGACAACCTTAACACAGGATAATAGTCTAAAAAATTAGCAATTCACAATCTGTGGCTTTCTGCCAATATTGTTGGCAAAAATGTCCAAATGTTTGAACAAGATGTTCTGAGTAAGACCATAACCAGTTTGGTAACTGAGTTTTATCTTTACACTAATTTAGCCCAGGTCAATAATTGTTCTTGCTTTGTGATAAAGGCTGGCCTGTACACAGCTGGCCACTTCATAAAGTATCTCAACGTGGAGTGCACTTGTTCAACCTCTACGTGATTCCATGCAGAGCATAAAGCATTAACTTTGTGAGAAATGGAAACTGAATCAGCCCACGCTAATGCAAATGATCCGTTTGTGCAACTATGAAAATTGCTGCGGTTACTTTACATTTTAATGGAAGTGTAAACTACTTATTTTAATGCTTCAACTGAAAAACTGTTCTTTGAATAATACTGAACTAATCACAGAATTCTAATATAGCCTGTCCCACTTAGTCGATTTTTTAGGCGACTGCTGGCGACTACAACAATGGAATTCACCAAAGTCAGCACCGGTGCAAACCTACGTAATCTGAAGACAACCTGCACCATCCTTGCGACAACCTACGACATCACCTACGTCAGGAGAAGACAAGCTACGACAAGCCCAGGGTCGCCGACCGTCGCCGAAAGGTTTTGAACGTTTCAAAATCCAGCGGCGACCAGAAAAACGCTATGACTCTTTGGGCGACTGAGGGGATGACTCACAACATACAGGCAACACCCCGGTCACCATGTGGCGATAGCCTAGTCGCCGGCAGTCGCCTAAAAAATCGCCTAAGTGGGACAGGCCCATTAGTCCAGTCGCCGGTTTTTTGGTGACCTGCTACGACTATGACAGTCGCCTAAAAAAAAAATCACCTACAGGGACCGGCCCTGAATTTTCCATTCTCCCACTAGATAGAACACAGCTTACTCCTATGTATGAATGGTTACACACAAAATACTGTGTATCGTCCAGAAAGTAATACTGAAATTCTACTTAGATTCATACGAAATGTGGTCTGTTTAGTAATGGAATTTAATTTCTAAATGGTTACAGCACAAAAAATTGTCGTTTATTAATGGAAATTAATTTCCAAATTGTCAGAGAATAACAAATTCCTGTTTAGAGAAAGATAGGGAAAAGGACTCTTTATTGGGTGTTTTGTAATAATTATAGGATAAGATGAAGCAATGTTCAGCTTTCTAAGAGGACTCAATAGCCTCTTTGCGATTTCTGTTAATTACAGTTTCAAAATTGCATCAAAGTTCCAGGAGTATGTTAGTCAACCTTAATTCTAATGCCAATGCACTTTAAGGATTAGAGGGTAGATAATGTAATCCCACTTTTTAAAAAGGGAGGGAGAGAGAAAACGAGGAATTACAGACCAGTTAGTCTAACATCGGTAGTGGGGAAACTGCTAGAGTCCGTTATTAAAGATGGGATAGCAGCACATTTGGAAAGTGTTGAAATCATTGGACAAAGTCAGCATGTATTTACGAAAGGTAAATCATGTCTGACGAATCTTATAGAATTTTTCGAGGATGTAACTATGTAATTTTTCGAGGATAAGGGAGAACCAGTGGATGTGTTATATCTGGACTTTCAGAAGGCTTCGACAAGGTCCCACATAAGAAATTAGTATGTAAACTTAATGCACACGGGGGTTCAGTATTGATGTGGATAGAGAACTGGCTGGCAGACAGGAAGCAAAGAGTAGGAGTAAACAGGTCCTTTTCAGAATGGCAGGCAGTGACTAGTGGGGTACCGCAAGGCTCGGTGCTGGGACCCCAGCTATTTACAATATATATTAATGATTTGGACGAGGGAATTGAATGCAACATCTCCAAGTTTGCGGATGACACGAAGCTGGGGGGCAGTGTTAGCTGTGTGGAGGATGCTGGGAGACTGCAAGGTGACATGGATAGGTTGGGTGAGTGGGCAAATGCATGGCAGATGCAGTATAATGTGGATAAATGTGAGGTTATCCACTTTGGTGGCAAAAACAGGAAAGTAGACTATTATTTAAATGGTGGCCGATTAGGAAAAGGGGAGATGCAACAAGACCTGGGTGTCATGGTACACCAGTCATTGAAAGTAGGCATGCAGGTGCAGCAGGCAGTGAAGAAAGCAAATGGTATGTTAGCATTCATAGCAAAAGGATTTGAGTATAGGAGCAAGGAGGTTCTACTGCAGTTGTACAGGGTCTTGGTGAGACCACACCTGGAGTATAGCGTACAGTTTTGGTCTCCTAATCTGAGGAAAGACAGTCTTGCCATAGAGGGGGTACAGAGAAGGTTCACCAGACTGATTCCTGGGATGTCAGGACTTCCATATGAAGAAAGACTGGATAGACTCGGCATGTACTCTCTAGAATTTAGGAGATTGAGAGGGGATCTTATAGAAACTTACAAAATTCTTAAGGGGTTGGACAGGCTAGATGCAGGAAGATTGGTCCCTATGTTGGGGAAGTCCAGAACAAGGGGTCACAGTTTAAGGATAAGGGGGAAGTCTTTTAGGACCGAGATGAGAAAAACATTTTTCACACAGAGAGTGGTGAATCGCTGGAATACTCTGCCATAGAAGGTAGTTGAGGCCAGTTCATTGGCTATATGTAAGAGGGAGTTAGATGTGGCCATTGTGGCTAAGGAGATCAGGGCGTATGGAGAGAAGGCAGATACGGGATACTGAGTTGGATGATCAGCCATGATCATATTGAATGGCGGTGCAGGCTCGAAGGGCCGAATGGCCTACTACTGCACCTATTTTCTATGTTTCTAAGTGTAATTTTTATTGAAACGACACGATTGCTGAATTATTGTGGCGGCACGGTAGATAAGCGCGGCAGGATGGTGCAGCAGTAGAGTTGCTGCCTTACTGTGCAGACCCGGGTTCGATCCGGACTACAGGTGCTGTCTGTACGGAGTGTGTACGTTTTCCCCGTGACTGCATGTGTTGTAACCAAGATCTTCGGTTTCCTCCCACAATCCAAAGACGTAAATGTTTGTAAGTTAATTGGCTTGGTATAAGTGTAAATTAACCCTAGTGTATGTAGAAGAGTGTTAATGTGCGGGGATCGCTGGTCAGTGCAGACTCGGTGAGCCGAACAGCCTGCTTCCGCCCTGTATCTCTAAACTAGACTATTGTATTTCATACCTGTGTAACTTTCCGCAGCAGCAGGCACTAATCCATATTGCTTTCCAGCTGTGTAAATCTGTCCTGCATCCAAAGTGACCGCATCAATTTCTTTATTCTGTGAAGAAGTAATAAACAAAATTGTCTATTTTCATTAAGAGATTATATTGATTAAAATTACATTTTATTACATAATGAAAGAAAAGGCATTGTAGGAACATAAATGATGTGTTCCTGCTGGAGATGTTAGGTAGGGGCTGTACATTACTGATATACTTTTTCTACATATTATATCAGAAAAAGCATAGAGGAATGGTCGTCAACAAGGAAACCAAATATTCAATTATTAGCAGGGAGATCCGATACAGCCATCTAGTTGGTTCAAGGTGTCTATGGCATGCTTCGGTGATTCTTTAACACATTATTTAATATACACACAGGCGATTAGTTTAACTTCACGTCATGTTTGGCATAGACATTGTGGGCCAAATGGCCTGTTGCTGTTCTATGTTCTAGTTTCAGCATCTACAGCCTACTTCTGTGACTGCGCATCACAACCCAAAACGTGGAAACCCATTTTTGTTCTCATCCAGTTTTAGTTCTTCATTGATCATTTGTATGCCGATTAATTTGATTTCAACGTGATTTTTGTTTGTTTTCCTTTCCTTTGTACTTACGTTTATTGTTATTTTACAGTGCTCAACATTAGTTCCAGATCATTGACTTTGTAGCTGGCCCTTCCACTTTTCACCAGCCATTGATGCCATATAAGGAACAGCCTCATTGAGTTGTATAGGATTGCTAATTCCCTCATTAAACTGTTAAAGTTAAGATTTGTATTTATTTTGCTTTATACCTACCTTCTTGTTACTTTACAGTTCTATCGTGTACTTTCAACAGAACATTAAATTTTATGTTTTTATTTTCAAGACAATAAATATTTTTTACTTGTTTAAGTCTATTTAACCTTTAATATTCAAAAATGTTTATAAACAGTAAAATGCTTTGATAAGTAAAGGGCCCGTCTCACTGTACGAGGTAATTCAAGAGTTCTCCCGTGTTTCCCCTGATTCGAACTCGGAGAATTACGGCAAAAGCCACTCATAGGTACTCGGGGCTCTTGTGGACTTTTTTCAACATGTTGAAAAATCTTCACGAATCTTCACGAGCTTACCGCGTTTCCCGAGTAGCAGCCGTTAGCGTTACGAGCTGCTAAGAGGCGTCCCCGAGCTCCGACATACATTCTACGTGCTTACCACGAGTTTGATTTTTTTTAAACTCGGGAGAGCTCTTGAATTACCTTGTACAGTGGGACAGGCCCTTGAGCTTTCAGAAGCACCCCAGGAAAGAGGCCTATGTCCATCCGACTTGCAGCCTGCTCTTCCCCCATGGAAGGTGTGTGGTCTAATTAGCACATGGCCTATGTCAGCTTGGCCACCATACACGGATGAGATGGAGTATGGATCAAAGGGGGCAAATCAGAGATGTGACCAGTGCAGGGGATGGTAATTGCCATGGGAAAATCAGAAAGTCAAGAGTGTTTTATTGTCATATGTCCCAGATGGGACAATGAAATTCTTGCTTGCTGTAGCATAACAGAATATGTGAATATATAAACATAGTACATAATGGGGGAAGAGAAAAAAAAGAAAAAGTTCAATAAATAACAAATATGGTGCAATAATAATATAGACTTTTGCAGTTGGGAGCTCAGAGCTTGTTCATTGTTGCGTTTAATAGCTTGAAGTCTGTAGGGAAGAAGCTGTTCCTGAACTTGGACACAGGGCCGTCTTAATGCGTGGCCACTTGCCCAGGCCCCACGAGCATAGGGGCCCCATGTTAGTCTTTGTACTGCAGAATGTTATTGTAGAACATGAAAACGGAGAAGAACATCGCAAGTGCATGACGGCATATTTGATTCAGCATAAAGAAACTGGAAGTGTAGGGGGCGCAGTGCACTGCTTTGCCTGGGGGCCTATAATGCTGTTAAGATGGCTCTGCCTGGACGTTACAGTTTTCAGGCTTCTGTAACTTCTTCCTAATGGCAATGGTGAGATGAATGCGTGGCCAGGATGGTGTGGGTATTTGATGAATTTGGCTGTCTTTTTGAGGCAGCGACTTCGATAGATCCTTTCGACGGTGGTGAGGTCAAAGTCAGTGATGGACTGGGCAGTGGTCACAACATTTTGTAGCTTTTTTTGCTCCTGGACGTTCAAGTTGCCGAACCAGGCCATGATGCAACCAGTCAGAATGCTCTCTACCGTGCACCTGTAGAAGTTTAGGAGAATCCTCTTCGACATGCCGAATCTCCGTAATCTTCTCAGGAGGTAGAGTCGCTGATGTGCCTTCTTTATAATTGCATTGATGTGCTGGGTCCAGGAAAGATCTTTGGAAATATGCACACCCAGGAATTTGAAGTTATGGACCCTCTCCACCATCATCCCATTGACGTGAACAGGATTGAGGGTCCTCATTCTTCCCCTACCAAAGTCCACAATCAGTTCCTTGGTCTTACTGATGTTGTGAGCCAGGTTGTTGTGCTGGCACCATTTGGTCAGTCGGTCGATTTCACTTCTATACTCTGACTCATCCCCATCTGTGATTCGTCCAACAACAGTGGTGTCATTGGCGAACTTGATGATTGAGTTTACATTATGTCCAGCTACGCAGTCATGGGTATAGAGTGAGTAAAGCAGGGGGCTGAGCACGCAGCCTTGAGGTGCTCCCGTAGTAATTGTTACTGAGGATGAAGTGTTTCCGCCAATTCAAACATTCTGTGGATGAGGAAGTCGAAGATCCAATTGCAGAGGGCTGCACAGAGGCCCAGTTCCGTGAGCTTGGTAACCAGCTTGGAAGGAATGATGGTATTAAACCATCTGTAGTCTAGCTGTAAAGCCGAGCTATATATATAGTCTATAAACAACAGCCTGACTAAGTATTTTTATTGTCCAAGTGGTCCAATGCGGAGTGGAGAGCCAGTGAAATTGCATCCTCCAGGAGTTGATGTGCACCATAACCAACTCTCAAAGCACTTCATCACCACAGATGTTAGTGCCACTGGACGATAGTCATTGAGGCACGTCACCTTACTCTTCTTGGGCACCAGTATTATTGATGCCCTCTTAAAGCAGATGGGAACCTCAGACCTCAGAAGTGAGAGGTTGAAAATGTCCGCAAAAACTCCCGCCAGTTGGTCTGCACAGGTCTTGAGAACTCGACCGGGTATACCATCAGGTCCAGGTGCTTTCCGAGGGTTTACCCCCCCTGAAGGATCTTCTGATGTCGGCTTTTGTGACTGTAATACCTTCAGGGTGATTGGGGGCTCGGGAAGGCACATCAGTGTTCTCCCTATCGAACCGTTTAATAACTAAAATTGTATGAGAAGATAATCCCACTTTCCAAGAAGAACCAATGAATGAGGTATCCAAACAACCAGTATCACCCTCAGCGTAAGCTTGTGACCAATCCTCAATAATTCAACAGATCCACTGAAGGCTGCTGGTATTTGGGGAAGGATTTTTACAGGGTAACTATAAAATGTCTGCTTGTCTGCATATGTTTGTGGATCACAAATATCATCCCTCTTCCACATAAAACAGATGCACTCAATGTCACATCATTTCATGTCCTCTCATTCTTTTTCAGTGACTGCAACAGGTAGATGGCGGGAGATAAGGATAGGGTTGCGTTGGGCAATGTGTTTGTAGGTGATAACTGAGTTGGGGAGTGTGAGATTGGGAAATGGACAGGAGTGGAGAGAACGTGGGTGAGGATATCTGGGAAAAGGGCAAGGTCTAGCTGAAGAGGTCTAAGGGAATGCAGAAGGATGAGGAGATCGGGGGGGGGGGTGGGGGAAGAAGGGTGAGAAATGGAAGTGATAATATTGTGGTTGAGAGTGGAGTGAGAGGGTGCGGGGCGGGTGAGATTGGGTGCAGGGTTGCAATAATCTTGGGGGGGGGGGGAGGGCAGGAGCAGGCAGAGTACACTGGTGTGTGGGAGCAATGTGCAGATATCAGTGGGTAAAAATTGAGAGGGGTTTGAGGGATAGAAAGAGTGTGGTGAGAACATAAGTGATGAGATCAGGTTACAGAAGCTGAATGGGAAAATTGGGTCAGTGAGACTGGTAAGGATGAGATGTTGGCATGGATCTAGAGGGCCAAATAAGTGTGTGTGAGCAATCAAAGTGGAATGGCCAGAACTGAGTTAAAAGTTTAGTTTAGATTAGTTTAGAGGTACAGCGTGGAAATGGCCATTTCAGTCCACCAAGTCAGCACCGACCAGTGATACACTAGTTCCATTCTACACACTAGCGACAATTTCTGAAGCCAATTAACCTACAAAATGGCATGTCTATTATGTGGAAGGAAACCAGAGCACCCAGAGAAAACCCAAGTGGTCACAGGGAGAATGGACAAACTCCGTACCGACAGCACCTGAGGTCATGATCGAACCCAGGTCTCTGGCGCTTTAAGGCAGCAACTCTATCGGTGTGCCACTCTGCCGCTGGTTGATAGGATCTTGGAGTGGAAGCAGGGCGAGAAGATTATGGGGAAGGGTGTAATGAGGAGCTCCAATGGGTGAATGGAGCAAAGTGGGGAAATTGAGGGATGGGAGCAAGATGCAGGGGTCAGAGGAAACAAATTGGGGAGAATGGGGATTGAGGAGATCAAGCAATGAGGAGACCCGGTAGTGGCAATAGAGTGAAGAGAGCACAGAGGAGGTGGACACAAGGGCTCGCGAGAAAGATTGTGAATTGAATAGGGAGAAGGAAGGGATCAGACCATACCAGCTTGTTCAGGTGGACTCCTTAAAATATTATGTACTGTCCAAGTATAACACCATTTGTCAATCTTCCTTGGCCCCTGGACCTGTTCTAGTATTATTTATAAACAGTTTCTTGCATCACCTTGGCAACCCTATCTGAGAAATTCCGTTTGTGTTGCCCAACCTCCCTCTCCTCTATGCAACTTAGTTAACTTGTGACTTTCCAGTTTTGATGAAAGGTATTTAACTGGTCCATTAACTCTGTTTTTCTTTCCACAGTTCCATTCCAATACAAAGAAGCTCGAAAAGCAATAATGATATTCACATTTGCAATGTAAAGGCAAAACTATTAAAAGGTAGGTTTCTAGACATTTCTGTCTCGGCGAAGTGCACAACCTATTCTGTTTAATGGCATTGTATGTGGTTTAAAACAAAATGGTCACACAAAATTAATGAATTACATTGTTTCAGGGAATGCTTTGTTCTTTTTTCTTCACGCCCTTTTGAGCAACCCAAATAAACTTGTGAAATGTTTCCACTCAAGATAATGATGTATGACGAACCATTCATTTCTCTGCAATGGTCTGTAGTGAGGAATCCAATAAAAACAAAAATGCAAGCCACGAAATACTGATTCAGGTTACCTTTGTTTTAATGCTCGTCAAGAATGTGTACATATGCACCCATCCACTTTGTGCAATTACTATTGTAGGTATCTTGCCAGTATAGGTCCTACCTTAATTTTTTTCATGCAGTCACTGGGATTGTCACCAGACACGCATTGAATCGGCGGTGTCAAGTTTTCACTGTTGAAAGCTTCAGCCATAGCTCCACATTTCAGTATTTCCCCTCTGGACTGCGTGCACCAGCGCAGAGTCTCTGGCAGGCCTGAGTTAAGAAAGCAACACACACTTAGTACCTATACATACAGGACAATCTCATTGTCATAAGTTGCAGTTAAGAACACATAAATCTCTGGCCTCACCAAATCAAAGATGTCTCCTATCAATCCCTCTCTGAAACTTAAAACCAATGTATGTATTTTCTCATTTCCTCAGTTCTGATAAAAGATCTTTGCTCGAGAACATTGTCTTGGTTTCTCTTTCCACAGTAACTGCCTGAATTGCTGAGTGTTCCCATCTATCTTGTCAGCTAGAGAACGGTCCTGACCTCCCAGTAAACTCATTGGAGACCTGTGAACTATCTTTAATCTGACTTCAATGTTATATCTTGCACGGAATGTTGTACCCTTTATCCTTTATATGTTATTGGGGACGGCTTGATGGTATTCATGTACACTGTGTCCTTGGTAGGGTACCTCGATGAAAGAATGGACGACTGGGCTTATAGAAACATAGAAATTAGGTGCAGGAGTAGGCCATTCGGCCCTTCGAGCCTGCACCGCCATTCAATATGATCATGGCTGATCATCCAGCTCAGTATCCCGTACCTGCCTTCTCTCCATACCCTCTGATCCCCTTAGCCACAAGGGCCACATCTAACTCCCTCTTAAATATAGCCAATGAACTGGCCTCAGCTACCCTCCGTGGCAGAGAGTTCCAGAGACCCACCACTCTCTGTGTGAAAAAAATAAATAAAATTTAAAAAAAAAAATGTCACTGGAATTTAGAAGGATGAGAGGAGATCTTATAGAAACATATAAAATTATTATGTTCCCGATGTTGGGGGAGTCCAGAACCAGGGGCCACAGTTTAAGACTAAGGGGTAGGCCATTTAGAACTGGGATGAGGAAACACTTTTTCACACAGAGTTGTGAATTTGTGCAATCCTCTGTGTCAGAAGGCAGTGGAGGGCGATCCACTGAATGCATTCAATAGGTTAGCTAGAGCTCTTAGGGCTAGCGGAATCAAGGGGTTTGGGGAGAAGGCAGGAATGGGGTACTGATTGCGGATGATCAGCCATGATCACATTGAATGGCAGTGCTAGCTCAAGGGCCAAATGGCCTACTCCTGCACCTATTGTCTATGTATCGATGCGACAATAATAAACTAAACTTTTCTATTTTCATGTCAAATTACTAGAACCTTCAGTTTTAGTTTTAAAATTTCCGAGTTTTATAAGTAGCCAACAAATGATTCTATAATATAGTCTAGCCAAACAAGACATTTTCAGATCCATGTCTGAACTTAAATGGGAAAAGCATAAAAGTCTTAAATTAATTTGAATGGATGAAATTAAACTATCTGGGGAATGCTATAGAAGTATTTATGCCCTGTATTCCGAGGTCCCGGGCACTGGTGCTCACTAGAAATGTGTTTCTGTGCACCCCACTTGCATGTTATATACTGTACATGGCTCATCATCATAATTAATGCACGACTTAGCAGTCACTTAGCAGTAGAGTTGCTGCCTTACAGCAAATGCAGCACGGGAGACCTGGGTTCGATCCTGACTCTGGGCGCTGTCTGTACGCCGTTTGTACGTTCTCCCCGTGACCTACATGGGTTTTCTCCGACATCTTCGGTTTCCTCCCACATTCCAAAGATGTCTAGGTTTGTAGATTAATTGGCATGGTAAATGTAAAAATTATCCCCAGTGGGTGTAGGATAGTGTTAATGTGCGGGGATCGCTGGTCGGCGTGGACCCGGTGGGCAGAAGTTACTGTTTCCGCGCTGTACCTCTAAACTAAAGTTAGAGTTTGAGGCTGCCATTGAAAAAACAGAAAATGCAGCTTTATGGTTTTAAACTGGTTGATAACCTGCTGAAAATTTGTAATTCTTCCAAACAAAAGAAGACACTCCAACATTGTGGATCGTCAAGAGTGTTTAATTGTCATGTGTCCCAAAATGGAACAATTAAATTCTTATTTTCAGCAGCACAGGTGAATTGTAAACATGTCGAGAAAGGAACTGTAGATGCTGGTTTATATCAAAGATAAATACAAAGTGCTGGAGTAACAGCAGGTCAGGAAGCATATCTGGAGAAAAAGGATGGCTTTGTAAATACCGTAATAAACACCAAAAACGTTGAGTATATAAAACACAACAAAGTATAATAGCGAAAAGACAAAAACAATGCCCCCCAAGTCTAGTTGTTTGGAGCCTAGTTGGAGGTTAAAGTGTTGAAGAGCCTGATGGTTGTTGGGAAGAAGCTGCTCCTGAACCTGGACATTACAGTTTTCAAGCTCCTATATCTTCTTCCCGGGAGCAGGAGTGAAATGAGAGAATCTTATCCACGATACCTTTGCATCATCCAAGGATGCAGCACATTTCTGTGATTAATAAAGGGCCTGTCCCACATGGGCCGTCATTTACGCGACTGGTCGGTAGGGACTGACGCGCGACCGCCGCGCGCGTCATCATGTGTTCGTATACTCGCATTACGTCATTTGAAGAGACACACAAAATGCAGGAGTAACTCAGCAGGCCTGGCAGCATGTCTGGAGAGAAGGAATGGATGATGTTTCGGTCGAGACTCTTCTTCAGTCTGAAGAAGGGTCTCGACCCGAAACGTCACCCATTGCTTCTCTCCAGAGATGCTGCCGGTCCTGCTGAGTTATTCCAGCATTTTGTGTCCATCTCCAATCGTCTTGGCCTCGCTCTGGGAGTAGGAGCAGGGGCAGATCTCGATCCGCAATGGCCGTGAGCCACAGGCTGAGTTCGGCGATCGTTTGCCTGCTGGTGCTGCTTATGGAGGTGAGACGTTGCCAGGGTCTTGAGCCTGTCCCACTTTGGCCGTCAGTTACGCGACAGGCCGGTGGCGCACGAAGATTTCGTTCAGGACAAAGTCCACATCACTCCACACTCCTCTACACCACTCCATGCGCCCGTCCCGCGCTACCCGAGCGCTACCCACGTGCTAGCAGGTCGCGTAAATGACGTGCGAATGACGGCCAAGTGGGACAGGCCCTTAACATACAGCTTATATAATGCTTATTAAAACAAATGAAAAAAAGCATTATAACAACAAAGTCAGTCGCTCGTCAGCACAGATGCCAACCAATACTTGATTTAAAATCGAGTGAACAAATATCTTCAAGCTCTTGGTTAGTTTTGACCACACCAGAAGAATTTGAGCAATAATGTTCCAACGTGCCATAATGTATTTCACAGTTCAGCTATCACTATGTGAAACAATTTCAATTGTGTTCATGATTTTCTTAAGTTGAAAGCTATCACTTACTGTAGCAATCAAGTCCTTGCAAAGATTGTAGATACTCTGTCCCCAGCCAGGCCTGATAAGTTTGGTTTCTGACAAGAGATAGTTCTTTGGTGGCATCCTTGAACAGCAAGTCTTTGCTATTATATGAAGCGGAATCAAACATCTTAAATCCAGCGGAATTGATGCCAAATTGTTTCTGTAAACAAAATATATTTTTAATTGGAGAATTTAAAACAATGACAGTATCTTTATTTAGAATTGTGTACTGCACTACCACTTCTTGAAAGAAAGACACCCATCAAATTTGTTCATAATCAATTTGTATCAATAAGAGAGATAGGTCAGTTGGTTCATTAAGAAAAATCAAAAAACTACAAAGGTTAAGAATCTGAAATAAAAATAGGCCCCCGCAAATGATCCTCATGTGAGATGTTTTACTTAATTTAGAGACACAGCTTGGAAACAGGCTCATTGGCCCACCAAGACCACGCTGACCATTAATCACCCGTACACTAGTCCATGTCCGACAAATTATGGCATTTTGCAGGTCAATTAACCTATAAACCTGCATTTCTTTGGTTTGTGGGAGGGAACCAAAGCACCTGGAGAAAACCCTCACAGTCACAGTGAGAACTTGTAAACTCCGCACAGACAGCACCCGTAGTCAAGATAGGGCCTCTGGGAGGTTTCTGTAAGGCAGCAACTCGACCGCCGCGCCACTGTGCTGCCACGTGGTGTAGCTGCATTGTTGCACAAAGTGAATGAGTACCATTTGGAACTAGGGAACAGACCACTGGCAAGGTGGCAGTGGAAGGGACTGAAAAGAGGAAGTAGTACAGAGTAAAGGCAGAAAGAAATGTTCGACAACAAAAAAGCAGGCTGAAACCATGGGTTCAACATTATAGTTTGTGCACCATGGGGAGGAATGAGAGTTTTACTTTCGAGATATAGCAGGGAAACAGACCCTTCGGCCCACTGAGTCCATGCCGACCATCAATCACCCATTCACACTAGCTCCATCTCACTTTCTCATCCACAGACAGTACCCGACCTCAGTGTCAAACACCAGGTTCTGATGCAGTGAGGCTGCAGTTCCACCAGCTGTGCCATTGTGTCACCCCTTACATTGCAGTGTTTGAAGACTAGCAAGCTGGATATTGTGGAAAGAAGATCTCCCGAGGATATTATAGCAGTCTAGGAGACAATAGGCAGATGCAGAGTGAGGAAAGAGCAGGAGTCTGAGATCTAAAGCTCTGTACCTGCGAGGTGGAGATCCTTTTGCCAAATCTTTATGAGCAGATTTGATGAAAATTGTTTGCACTGGTACTCAGTAAGAAAGAGCGATGTACGTTTAGAACGAGATATGTCAGAGTGAGGCTGACAAAGATAGGATAATGTAATTTTTTTTCCTTGAGATACCAAATGAGTCAAAGCTAAAAGTGAAAACATGGACCCAAAGAGCTTTGAGATAGAATAACCCTGAGCTGTTCCACAGAATGGCCCAAGTGCATGGATGCATCAGTGTAGGTCAGGCTTCAACATGAACAGTGCTGTTCCACATAGGTTAATAATATACTTGTGTGGACTCATTAAGCATGGGTAATAGAATGTGATGAGAACAGTTCTTACCAGATGCAGGTGGTTCAATATTGGGGTTTGGCAGAGCCTGATTTAAAAGTACAGAAATGAAGCACCGTAATTGCATGACATTGAGACTTCAACCAAACTATTATTTGTGCTGATTTATTGGTCCTGGTTTATTATTGTCACGTGGCCCAGGGTACAGTGAAACCTTTGTCTTGCCTACTATCCAAATAAAAACACCACACGTGATCACAGTCAAAACCACTCGAGTACAACAAGTAGTACAAAGTGAAAGGAAACAGAGTGCAGAACATGTGTTACAATAGAGTAAGGGAAGAGTTTTTAAAAAGTGCAGGAGCTGAAATGAGGTAGATTGGAGGATCAGGATTCCATCCCTAGCATACAAGAGGTCAGTTTAAGAGTCTGATAACAGCAGGGAAGAAATTCTGATCTGCTATATCCATAATTGTATGGCACTGCTAATTGTCAATGGATCTCTTAAAGCAATTCCTCTGCCGTCTAGTCAAGCAGAAAAACTTTCTCACGAATGCGATTTCTATTAAAATGGCAAACCATTCTAATAATCAGCAATAGTTAATAATTCTCCAGAAAAGCTGCAATGGATTAATAAGAGTTTCATAAGTCTTTATCTTCATATTACCCGACTATGGATAGCATCTTTAATTGTCGGATTAACAGAGAGCACAACCTATGCTCCCATCAACACAAACTACCATTTAACACCACATATACTTTATGGATAAACAATAAAGAAATCTATTCACACGACTGGTAAGGGCTTAGGTGCTGATGAAATCAAGTGAGTTTCTGGGGACAGAGGGTACCCAACGCAAAATAATTGATGAAAGAACCAATGCTATCATGGGGAACTATATTTCCACACTCCGGTTGGAATTTTTAAAGATATAGTTGCCAAAATGGAAGCAATAGTAACTTTCAAAAGATAATTAATTGACTAAGTGCTTGAAGGAGATTGCTCTTCAAAAGCACTCATTGAGCCAGCACCCAACTCCCATCCAATTCATGTGAATTTATGAAAAGAGAATAGCTTTTCGAGGTAAAATGGTATTTTCCTGCAAATCAAACCTCAGAAAAAATGTTTGGAATATTGTTATTTTAGGATTTTAATGCAACAACCCAAGCTTCAATTTCTGAACTGTCTCAAAGACGTGAGGGTTTGTAGGTTAGTTGGCCTCTGTAAATTGGCCTTGTACAGAGAGTGAATGAGAAAGTCAGATAACATAGAATGAGTGATTGTTTGAATGGGTGATTTAAGGCGGCATAGTGGCGCAGTGGTAGATTTGTTGCCTCATAGCGCCAGAGACCTGCGTCGGTTTTCTCCGGGTGCTTTGGTCTCCTCCCACACTCCAAAGACGTACAAGTTTGTAGGTTAATTAGCTTTGGTAGAATCGTAAATTGTCACTAGCGTGTAGGATATTGTTAGTGTACGGGTGATCTCTGGTGGGCACGGACTAGGTGGGCCAAGGAGCCTGTTTCCGCACTAAAGTCTAAAGTGATTGATGGCTGATGTGGACTCGATGGGGAGAAGGGCCTGTTTTCATACTGTATCTTTAAACTCTAAATGCATATATAAAGATTTTATACTATTTTTCATCCAAAACACACTGCATTTAAACATACATTTTTTTAAAGATGAAAACTGACAAATTGACTTAGCTGGCAAAACATCTCCGTACCTGACCTGCATCCAGTACATTGAAGATGGCAGTGCCATCAGTATCCATTCTCACTACAACTGCACGGGTGGGCACCCTGGCGAGATGACATGCCTTCCAGTCCGAAACTTCAGCACGGCTTCCATCTCGACACAGAAGTTGATAGTCAGTAGATTTCAGGTCCTTTGCCCATGGAGAGACATTAGTTCCTGAAAAACAATTTAATGATAGGCTTTGAGCAAATTATAATGATGTGATGTTCCACTTAATTTAATTCCACAAGTACCTAAGATTTAGCGCAGTCTACAATGAGATTCTGATCCAATTACCAAGTCGGCAGTACAACGAACCACAGTTTTTTAGCACTACTTTTATGTTTGTTTTAATGTCTCTCTGTGTATCTTGTGTGGGGGGTGGTGGGGGGGGGGGGGTAAAGGGGGGGGGGCTTTCGGTTGCCTCCTCCACGGAGAGGCGACTTTTCCATGTTGCCT
This sequence comes from Raja brachyura, assembly GCA_963514005.1. Next base: position 12,494,536 of record OY740794.1, on the reverse strand, counting down.
CCCTCGCGGCCTAACAACAAGGATTGGTGCAGCCTTTGCCGGAGTCAGGCCCGGAGCTTCAACAGCGGGCGCAGCGTGAACTTTTAATCGCGGAGCGGGCAAGCCCTCGCCGGGGGTCGCCAGAAGGGAGTGTTCCGATCGCTGGCCCACGGACTGTTACAGCCTGAAGCCGCGGTCTGCGGAGCTTCCAGCTGGCACGGCGTCCAGAGCCTGGGATCCCTCGTGGGGGACCCCAGAGAAGAAGAGCTCCGACCGCCGGCCCACAACATCTTGAAGCCGCGGTCGGTGGTGCTTCTAGCCGCAGCGCGGCGGGGACTTAGATCTTCGACCTCCGGCCTGCGGCCTACATCGTCTTGAAGCCGCGGTCACCGGTATGGAAGCACCGATTCGGGACTTACCTTCCAGACAAGAGGGCCTGTACATCTGGGCCGCCCGCAGCGGTGACTGCGGAAGTTTGTGGTCCCGACCACGGGGCAAAATGGAGGAGGACTGACTGAACTTTGTGCCTTCCACCACAGTGATGAGTGCTGTGGTGGATGTTTTTGTGTTAAATTTTTATTGTGTATTGTGTGTTCTTTTATATTGTACCGCTTCTGGCAAGTTCATTTCACTGCACTTCATTATGTATGTGACGAATAAATCTGACTATTGACTATTGCATTGGCTTCCTTGAGAATAAGGAGAAAATCTACAGATTCTGCTGCATTCACGATGCGAAATATCTTGAATACTCTAAGAGCATCCTCCTCTGTGGGAATTATTGTATGGTGGATTCTTGTCTGTGGAAAACAAAAACAATTTCTCATCTGTTCATTACCATTGAAGCCCAGTTCATGCAGGTCAATCCACCTAGTAGTCCAAAATCTAGAGCTGAGTGCAGTACAGCGATCGGTGTGGTCTATATGCCACTCAACGTCTTGCACTCCTTCACAACAAGTGGCGAACTTTAGTCCAACCAATAAATAATACAAGTAACCTAATCTATAGTGAACGAATGTCTGCGACTTGAGTTCAAGAGTTGTGCCACTTCAGCCAAGAGATTGCATCAATTAGAAATCTGTTGTAAGACACCAGTACGTAAATGAAAAAAAAAACAAAGATGGGAATAGAACAAGTAACTTTTGAACAAACACACAGCTGTCATGGACTCACAAATACCAACAGTCATTTCTCAGTACCACAGTGTGCCATGCCTCTCAGTCAGGCACTGTTCCAAGACTTTGCATATGCTACTGGTGGCCTTATATCATCGCCATCCCATATAGGAGCTTCAAACTGTGCTAAGGCCAACCCCGAGCAAGCTGGCAGAATGCCATTCTTTCAAGCACTTGCAAAGCAAGTGCAATCGAAACAAGCCTTCAGATACCAGTGACAAACATCAAACTCCACAGACCAACATTGCATATAAGAGAGAGAGAGAGAGAGAGAGAGAGAGAGAGAGAGAGAGAGAGAGAGAGCTCCCAAATGCTTTTCTTATATGTATGTAGAGAAAAGTATTTAAACGATAAACATATAAACGGGACGGCGGTATAGTTGCTGCCTTACAGCGCGAGAGACCCAGGTTCAATCGTGATTACGTGTGCTGTCTGTACGGAGTTTGTTCGTTCTCCCCGTGTCTGCATGGGTTTTCCCCGAGCTCCAGTTTCCTCCCACATTCCAAAGACGTACAGGTTAGTGGGTTAGTTGGTTTCGGCAAGAATTGTGAATTGGCCCTAGTGTGTAGGGTGGTGCTAGTGTGTAGGGATCGCTGCTCAACGCAGACTGGGAGGGCTGAAGGGCCTTTTTCTGCACTATATCTCTAAAATATACTCTAAATATCAACTATTATACTTACTCTGGAGCATGACACGACAGCCTTTAATTGTACCTTTACTGCCTAAATCCATTGGGCACATCAAGGTTCAGTATCAAATTGCACTTTGTCCCCCAAGTCATGAACTTAAACTTAGTCAGAGTAATGCAGTAGCCACTTTCTGTCTCACTCGCACAGACACAGACACAGACACACATTTTTTAAAGTAAATCTATCTATCTTCCACAGAAAGTAGTCAGAAATAACCATAGATCTGGGGAGGGCACAGTGCTGCCTTTGTGCCGCAGTGCCAGCTTTGATCTTGACCGCAGGTGCTGTAGTATGTGGAGTTTGCCTGTTCTCTCTGTAACTGCGTGGGTTTCCTTCGGGTACTCCGGTTTCTTCCCACATCCGCAAAGACATACCGGTTTGTAGGGACAATAGTGTGTATGTAGGGAGTGGATGTCAAAGCAGGATATCATAGAACTAGTGTGAACGGGTGATTGATAGCTGGCGTGGACTTGGAGGGCCAAAGCACCTGCTTCCATGCATTATCTCTGAGCAAAGTGAAAAATTGAAGCATTATGGAACTCAGCAAGAGAAGACCATGACATTGACAAAGAAAGGGAGGATAGAGTTTGTCAGTGAACTGATAATGAAAAATAAAAACAGATCAAAAGAGCTTCTATTGGTATGTAAAAGGAAATGGCATGAAAAGATGGATCAGTACAATTATCAGCAGCAAATATGGTCAGACTGATGGGCGTTTGGTTAGCACGGATGAGTTGGGCCAAAGGGCATACTTCTGTACTGAATGACTCAATGGCTCATGATATCTAGAGAGAAAACTACTAACTATTGGCCTAACATCTGCTGGGCAGCTGCTGGAATCTATAGTAAAGATGTAGTAACAAAACATCTTACGAGATATAATAGGATTGAGCAGAATCTGCACGGATTTATGAGAGGGAAATTATGTTTCGCTAACAGGGTTTATTTTAAGACATAACATGAGGAACAGATAAGTTAATCCTGACTACGGGTGTTGTCTATACAGAGTATGTATGTTCTCCCTGTGACCGAGTGGGTTTTCTCCAGGTGCTCCGGTTTCTTCCCACACTCGCACACTCCATTGCAAGTTAACTGGCTTTGGTTAAATTGTCCCCAGTGTGCAGGATAGTGTTAGTGTACGGGGTGATCACCGGTCGGCGCGGACTCGATGGGCCGAAGGACCTGTTTCCATGCTGTATCTCTAAAGTCTAAACACTGAACTGAGGAGACATGTCTTCACCCTGAAGGGGCTGTCCCAGTGTACGAGCTAATTCAAGAGTTGTCTCGAGATTCCCCCGATTCGAACTCGGAGAATTACGGTAATAGCCGCTCGTAGGTACTCGCAGCTCTCGTGGACATTTTTCAACATGTTGAAAAATCTTCACGAGTCTACCACGTTTCCCGAGTACCTGCTGTTAGCGTTACGAGCCGCAAAGAGACGTCCCAAGCTCCGACGTACCCGCTAGGTACATTCTACGTGCTTACCATGAGTTTGATTTTTTTTTTTAACTCGGGAGAGCTCTTGAATTAGCTCATACAGGTGGGACAGCCCCTTTAGAGTAGTGAATCTTTGGAATGGCAGATAGGCACAAAATGATGGAGTAACTCAGCGGGACAGGCAGCATCTCTGGAGAGAAGGAATGGATGATATTTCGGATTGAGACCCATCTTCAGACTCCCTTCAGACTGATGAGTGGCAGGATGCGCTCAGATAACAAAACAAACTTGTTCTGCTTCCACTTTTCTATCTTAAGGTATATTTAGTACGGGATAAAAGCCACTGAGTAAAATGGTTAGACGAAAAGTATCACACTTGGAAAAAAACAAAGCAGTATGCTGAAAAGTGGGAAAGGGTCCAATCATGGAGACAGCCCATTGCTTTATGTCAAGAGTTGTGATAAGAAAATCTCTAAACATGGCTACTCTTAAAGAGGCAGAGAAAGGAGTCTGAAGGTGAGGAAGGGAGGAAATCAATTGTGGGACTGATCGACAGAAAATAAAACACAGCTGATAGAATTTCCTATTCAGCAGTAATTGAGATACCTTAATGGAGAAAATACTTGAAATAGTTATGCCAAAAGCATTCACATTTTTCACATAGTCAACGGTAACACAAGACCTCACTGATAGCCTGTTATAAATATTCATCTTGGTATAATGACTTGGCAATCTATGTCTATATCGTGCTGAATAAATAAACCATCTGAAGCTACAGTCAGTTTCTTCTGAAAGTCAAAGTGAACTTAAAATTCCCCCAATCCAAAAGTAAATCACATGCTCTCACTCCCCATGTCCCTGGGCTCTAGTTCAGAGGCATTTCTGTGTGAGGGGAATCTCAGTTATGGATGCTTCTTCAGATATGAACACGGGCAATATTAATCAGCTTGAACCAAACCAAGAGATTCAACAAAGGGCAGCAACTGTAATCTTGGACCAATTCTTCATTGATTAGATCATTCGATATCACCTCCAAGTGAAGCCCATCAATGAACAATAGAGAACAGATCAGAAATTTATTCAAAGTTAATAGCAATTGAGAGAACACAAGTGCAGAACTATCAATCAATCAATCAATATGTAATGAAAAGGAATTGCAGATGCTGGTTTATACCAAAGGTAGACACAAATTGCAGGAGTAACTCTGTGAGTCTGAAGAAGCGTCCCGACCCAAAATGTCACCAGTCCATATTCTCCAGAGATGCTGCCTGACCCGCTGGGTTACTCCAGCATTTTGTGTCTATCTATCGATCAATTAATCTATTTGCATTTTCAAAACATGACACAATTCTTTGTGCAAAACAAGCATAGAATTGCTTATGCAATTCACATTAGTAAAGCAACTCACAGTGTAATGTGCTACCCCATCACTCACCATCACTATTATCCGAGACAGTGGAATGTTTAACAAAGGCAACATCACCTGCATTTTCAGCTAGGCACCTGAAGTGAAACAAGGGAAACATTCAAATAGTCAAGACATCTTTGATGGTACAGTATTAGGATTGTGGCAGATAACCTTGGAGTATGTTAATATTCCTGCATCTCGCCCCTCGAACCACCACCATGCCTGGGAAGCAGAGCAACAATCAATGTGAATAATCTGAGACATTCCATCTATAAACGCACCAATTATTAGGCAGGGCAAAAACCTTTGCAATATGATTCATTGTCTCCTTCAACAACCGGTACTGGAAAGCTCATGAAATGGCCCTTTATTGTTACATTTTATTCCCATTGCTGATAAGTGGGAACAGAGGCTAAAAGAGCAGAATATTGCACATAATCATTATTGGTTTTAGTGGAAGGGAGGAGGGGAAGAACATTATATTCTCAGGTTGAAGGACAAGGTCAGTTCATTACAGAGGAAAGTTGGGTAAGACAGCACCAACTAATTAGACTAGATATCAATCTGAGAATGTGGTCTGTAAGCATTAGTAGAACCATACATTCACTCCATAAGCAAGATAAGAAGTTACCTTTTATTCTATATGTGCTAAGTGCGACTATAAAGAAACAAGAAAAGAACAGTTGTGGACATTTTGTACCTGAATGCTCCACTGTCACCGTAATATCTCTCCCTGGAATCCCCTGTACATTTGTACTTGTCCTGTTCATCACCGATACACAATTGGCAAAGATTTGATGGGTAATCGACACCTTGTGCTCCAGGGACACAACTTTGTGTGAAGAAATTACTCACAGCTAGGAAGAAAGAAAGAAAATAAATAAACAAGTAACAGATCATGGAGATCAGATTAATCCAGATTACTTGACAGTCTGCCTTAGAAAACACAGATTTTAAATTAATGATTTATAAATAAGACTATTGTATTGACTCCGGACAGATCTTATTTTTTAATCTACTGGAAAACACTGCTCGTTTTTCAAATACCCCAAAGCTTTATCACATGACTGATCATGTTGACCGATCTGCATATTTGTTTCCAGCTATACTTCCTCATTTACATTAAATCAATTTAAAACTCCTGCAATGAATCAGAAACTGGTGAAAACTGGACTTATTTCCAAATGCAAAATAAATATAAAGTGGTTGAAGCATAGCATAAATGGAAGGTGATGAGTTACAGCAGATTTCTATTAAGGTCTGGTCTACCTATATAGGGTATACTTGAGTGTGTGAAGTACCACTTACTCGCAGAGAGTCACTGGGGTAGGGGAGAAATCCAAGGGGAGGTTGTGAAATATGGGAGACAGAGGAAAAGGTGAAAGGAAACTAGTGATGAGATTTGGTCTATGTTAGTTGGGATGCTCATGCATTTAAAAAGACTACTATATATTTTAAATATATATTTTCTCATGGAAAAGAGTCATAGAGTCATAGAGTGATACAGTGTGGAAACAGGAATCTTCGACCCAACTTGCCCACACCAGCCAACGTCCCAGCTACCACCTGCCCGCAATTGATCCATATCCCTCCAAACTGTCCTATTCCATGTACCTGTCTAAATGTTGATGATGTTCATGGCAGAATTTAATTGTTCTATCTGGGACATATGACAATAAAACACTCTTGGTTCTCTTGATTTGACTCTTGATGCGTTCATGTGGGGAGAAGTGGCTATGAGACCTCTGTTCACCTTAAAAAAAGGACACAACTGAGAAATGTCTCCAAGAGTTTCTTGACACCCACCCAGGGTGACTAGGAATCACATCTCATCTGCGTCATGCAGCCTTAGCTCTTCACTGATGACCAATGGGTGATTCAAAGTTCACCCAAGGCCCAGCTTGCTAACGCAGTCAGGGCACATTGCAGCCACAGATTACATGACAGTCACAATCAGAAGTCCAGTACACTTACTTAAGCAACTTTATAAAATATTCAATTGAATCCTAGAGATTGAAAATAAAACACAACTTGAAAATCACACACTCATCAGTGTGAAGCAAAATATGCTGAATGTTGTTTATGTAAATGACTTCGAGAGTGTTCCATAAAATTTCCAGACTGTTAAATCACTGACCTCCTTCACTTCTGATATAGGTCATTAATCTGAGACATTAACCTTGAATATTGGGTTTTGTCCGAGTGCTCTGGTTTCCTCCCACATTCCACAGTCGTTCAAGTTTGTAGGATAATTGGCTTCTGTAAATTGTCCCGAGTGTGTAGGATAGATCTAGTGTAGGGTGATCGATGGTCGGGGCGTATTCAGTGGGGCCTGTTTCCTATTTATCTCTAAACTTTAAACTCAAATTTAAAGCAATTTCTGCTTTTACTTTAACATCTAAAACAGTACTTTGAGTCTGTACTTGAAACTATCCTCTTGTTCTTTCTTTGCTCTTTTCCCCATGTATTCGAGCATGGCGTTTTGCAGCAAGAATTGTGCTACCATCATATTTTGGTACACCCATGATAATTGTGCCTCTCATTGGGATCCTCCATGTCCGCTCACCCCACACACCCATTTCTTATGTTTTACAAAGGATGGGAAAGTGAGATCTCAGGTAGTGAGATCAATGGGTGATGTCCTTTTCAAAAGGTATTTTGGTCACCGTGCCTCATGCCCACTTTAATGAGCTCTTCACTGTACATAGTTAATTGAAAAGTAGTAACATCTACTGCAAGGCTTACACCTTTCATACATCAAAACTAACTTTATGATTGCAACAGTTAGCTGCATCCTCCTCTGTTGTCTTTAAACACCTTGCAATGGTCTTCTTTGCTTTAATGTCTCAAAGAGGAAAGGTGTGCGCCATTCTCACTACGGCAACTTTCAGCATCATCTCAACAATATTAGCCTTATGTTCTAGCATTCATGTTCATCAGCATACACTCAAAGTCTTGCCTTCACACTTATCAAGTCAATTAATAATTGCTTAGTTATTCAAACAACTATTGTAAAAGTTTAAATACTATTAAACAGTGTAAAGGCTCCTGATATTTCTATATCTCACCACTAATCTTTATGAGTACATTTAAATCTAGCCGTCAATCCTCGTGAGTAATCTTTGCAGGCTATTGAATTGGACATTTCATATCTGCTTTGTGATGAATTCCCAGTCATTTTCACTGTGGGCCAAGAGATCACCAAGATTACACAAATGATTGGGCCTGCAAATTCTGACAGTTAGAATACAATGCCCAGTTATCCAGCTAATGCACTCTGATTACTCAGTGACAATCTCTATCAAAATTAAAAGAATGCAATCCAAAAGGACTAGTTAAATGGAAAAAAAGACAAAATGAAAATACCAGAAATTAAACAAAAAGAAAGAGGGTGCAGGGATCGAGAATGAAAGATGGATATGAAAGGGATTACAGGCAAACAAATGGGCAAAACCATTGATGAAAGAAATGCAGATAGCAAGACAGAAATAGAGTGAAGGGGGAACATTGATGGAGATTGAGTGCGCAATAAGATGCTGGGGTAGAAACAAATGAGTTTGGGGTGATAGACGAACCAGATACTGATCATAAATCATCCTAACACTAACTCACAGAAAGTTAGATACAATAGCATTCAAATACAACTTTAAGACCCAAGGTTTACCTTGTGGAATCTTACAACCCGTCACCGGCATTTTCCTATTGTAAATCAGATAACCGACAGGAACCTTCCATCCTGCTGCGCTATCGTATCCACTGTGGCAGGACTTCTTCATTTTCAGATTGCTGATAGTGGTTGACTTGTCTGATTTTCTAACAACGGCTACGACAAAATAGAAGGTTCCAACTTCTAAAGGAATGAGAAATAATTTTTTTTTAATATCAACATGAGTCACGGCAAATCTGATAAACCTTTAATATGGAATTACTGGAATTTTAATAATATTGCGATGCCACAACAAAAACTGTACTAAGCACAATAGTTAACTCCTGAATTTCCAACTAAAATGTGGCAGAAATTGTTAACACCCAAACAATAATCCCAAATGCAACTGCCAATTTTAATAGCAGTGGAAGGAAGCAGGAAAGCAATTGTCAAGGAGGTGGATGTTAATTTAAATACATGATTGAGCTACATGCTTCAGATAGGTATAGGATTGTTGTACTGCCAATGGGTGCTTGATGGTTGGTCAGCCCACTAGCTCAAAGGGGCTCTTTCCAGTTCTATGGCTTCCTGAGTTTATGTTGATATCTTCAAATTTTAAACAAACACCAATAACTCCCTGCTGGTAACCAAAGCTCACCACAATCACCAATCGTTTATATGTATTGTCCAGATGTTTTTGCTGCTATGTCTCTACTGGCTTATCTATACTCATCTATCCCCCAGATTTAACTACTCCAGTAGCCCAAGCCATACATCCCAGAAGCAGGCCCAAGAATAAGGCCCATTTTGGAGCAAACAAAACAAAAGCACAAATGATTAGCAAAAACCAAGTGCTAGAAGAACTCAGCGGGTTAGGCAGTGGCCGTGGAGGAAAAATTGACAGAGGATATCCCTGTTCAGGACGTTTCTTCAGACTGATAGAGTAAGGGAACGAAAGCGGGAAAAGAGAGGTGGGGTAGTGCAACACTTGATAAGTGATAGGTGGAGACACAAGGAATTGGATGATGCTGGAATCTTGCATAGAACACAATGTGCTTAAGTATCTCAGTCGGTCTGCTCTGGAGACCATGGGATCTGAACCATTGAGTATCTCCAGCATTTCATGTTCTATGTGATAAGTGGATACAGGTGAAAGTGGGGGGGGGGGGGGATTGGCAGATGAGTGGATTAAGTGATAAAAAGGGGACAAAATGGTATCAGATCAGTAAAGAAGAGAATGAATTAAATATTAAGCCAAAGGGAGAGATAAGGATAGAAGAGGAGTGGGGGGGAAGGAAAGAGGTGGGCTATAATGGAAATATGGGGTGGGGATGGGAGATGAGTGTATGGTAGAGGGGTAATGAACAGAGTGACTAGGATGCTGGGAGATGGCGGGAGATATGTGAGGCACGGAATGGGGGGGGGGGGGGGGGGGGTTAGGTAAAGGCATTCAACCTTCATTACTTTTCTCTTCCTCCGGCTTTACATTTCATTCCTCCATCCCCAAAACCAGCACAGGTGGTCCAGTGTTGAAACTGGTAGAGCTGCTGCCCATAACATCAGAGACCAGGACCTCGGGTGCTGATCCTGATCTCAGGTGCTCTGTGTGTGGAGTTTTCGCATTCTCCATGTGACCATGTGGGTTTCCAACTGGTGCTCCGGCAAAGACATGCTGGTTTGTAGATTAATTAGCCTCTGTAAAATTGCCCCTGGTGTGTAAGGAGTGGATGCAAACGTGGGACTAACATAGAACTTTTATGAACAGATGATCGATGCGGGCTGATGGGCCTGTTTCCATGCCGTAGCTTTCAATCCAATTTTTTTTTAAACCTTGAAACTCTAGACACAAAATGTTTGAGTAACTTAGCGGGACAGGCAGCATCTCTGGAGAGAAGGAATGGGTGACATTTTGGGTCGAGACCCTTCTTCAGATTGACACTCACGGGTGAGGGAAATATGGAGATATGGACGGGTAAGGTGTGAAAATGAGAGATCAAAGGGGATATAGATCAAAGAAAATGTAGAATCATCCCAAATGTGGATCATGTTAGATGAGGGAAAGGTGACAACGAGGCATGTAATCAGTAAAATTTAAGCAGGAGGAGAGGTAAAACTAGTCAGAGAAATAGGATGGTGGAGGGATGGAGAGATGATACTATACTCCAGTAAAGTTTAAAACCTTTATGTTGCACTATTGGAGGGTAACATTATACATCTTTTGCATTCCCTACCTTAAAGGGCTGTGATGCTCAGTCACTGAATATGTTCAAGCTGAATCAAGTGATGTTTTTTGACACTGGCAGAATTACCACATATCGGAAATGGACAGTTAAATGGGGCACTATCATTTTGAATTGTGGTTCAGGTTTAAGGGTCATATGACTCTGTTTCAGCTTCTCATGCTCACATTTTTATATTCCGTCGGGGAATGTTGCCGACTGGCCCGCTGCAGACTGCAGGAGTACGTGCTGAGGGACGCACTGAAGCTCGGTGCAGCCAACGCCAAGGCTCGGTCGGGGAGGACCACAGTTTAGGTTCCTTCCGCTGCTGGACATGGGGGGGGCTGGGTGTGGTGGAGACGCCCCTCAAAATAAGGAAAGGGATTCCACGCCAGTGGGCCACAGGAGTGGCAAGGGTGTGGGGTAAAATTGTGAATTGGGGAAACTGTATTGTATGTATGTATAGCCTCCGAGAATGTCGGATGGAGTTTTGTATGGATCATGTATTATATATATTTATTTCTCGAATGAAGTATATTTTGAAATTAAAATTAAAAAAAATCTGAATCAGCTTTTCCATGACAACATGCAACCGAGTGAATAAATGAAGGTTTCTGGATTATTAGTGCAGTCAAAAAAACATTATGTTCCTTTTATATTTTGCACCTCCTCAAATCTGATCTCCCCAGATGCCTTCTCTCACACCTAATTCTGTAGCTCCCAATGCTACATGGACTCTGGCACTAATTTACAACTGACGTGATTTTTCAAATGACAAAGTCTCTCCTTTAACTTCATAAAAGCTAAGTCTGGGATGGATGTATTGATTATGCACCCTATTAATGTTAAGTATCTTTGTATCTTTATAAATGCAATACCTGGATCATACTGCTCTCCAACCACTGGCTTTAGTTCATGTACCCTTGTAGCCTGATAAAGCTTCTCGGCATCTAAAGACACTGCATCTGCTTCTTTGATCTGTTTAAACGATTGAAGAAATTTACCAGTTGAAATATTTTATTTTGAATAGTAAGAAATAGTAGTACTGAAAGAATCTGCATTCACATACATAAAATCACAAAATGTTATGTACTTTTGAAATGTATTCACCGCTGCAATATGGGAAATGTAACCATTTGTGCACTAGATCACGCAAACAACAAATGTGTTAATATTCAAATAATCTCTCATAGCCGTTGGATGAAGGTTAAATGTTGCCACATACTTTGGGAAAGCACATTCTGTTCTTTACTGAAATGGCACAGTACTGTGAAATTTTTTACTCCACCTAAAAGACAGGCAGAACTTCAGTTTAACATCTCATCTGAAATAAATTAACCCCACTCTTAAGTTCCACCCTACATTTCTGTTAAAATCTCTGGACAGTGCAACATAACCATAATCTTCTATTGACTCTTAAGTATTCAGCTGAGCTACAGTTGAAATTGATTGATTAATATTCAATGGATAATATGTAACAGATTATGACTACAAGATAAAGGCAATTGACAGAGGAACCCTTTAAAACATGCTACGTTCAAGTTTCAAATGCCCGATGGATTATACTTTCTCAAGTATTCTTCAGAAGGATTAGTAGACTTCGAATCGTCCAGGGTATTGATAATCATCTTGGTTTATTATTATCACGCGTCCTGAGAAAAACTTTTTAAAATATGTTTTTCATGTTATCCTGGGAAATTGTGCCATACATGATTACATCAGGTAGTGCAAAAGTGAAAATAAACAGTGTAGAATATTGTATTACCTACTGACAATGTTCAGATTTTTTTTAAGTGCAAGGAACACAAAGAGGTGGATTGGAAGGTTGAGAAATTCATCCGTAGTGTGAGAGTTCACATCAAAAGTCAGATTATAGCGGAGAAGATTATAGCGGTTCTCCAATCTGGTGATAGGTGCTTTCAAAATGTTGTATCATCGGTCTGATGCGAGGAAGGAGAAGAGAATGTGATCGGGATATGCGTGGTCCTTGATTAAGTTGGCTGCTCTCCCAAGGCAGTGTGAAGAATAGATGGAGTCAATGAGAGCTATGGTGAATCCAGGTCGGATGCTTTCTGTGATTCACCTGTAGAAATTGGTAAGAGTGACTGGAGACATGCTGAATTTCCTTAGCCCTCTGAGGAAGTAAAGGTATTGTTGTGCTTTCTTGACCATAGCGTCAGTGTGCATTGTTGATGATGTTTACACCTAGCAACATGAAGCTCTTGACCATCACCACTTCACCACCTTCGATACTCCAACCCAATTCCTCAAGTTGATGACTACTCCTTTATTTTGCTGACATTGAGAGAGAGGGTTTTGTCTTGACACGTGCTACTCGGCTCTCTATCTCTTTTCTCCATCTCACCATTATAGGGCTGCCATCTGCAAACTTGGAGAAAGAGTTGGCACAGAATTGGACTGCACAGTTGTGAGTGAATAGGGGGCATAGCAAAGAGCTGAGAATGTAGCATTTTAGGGCACCGGTACTGAGAATTATCATGGTGAATATTATGTTGCTTATCCAAATAATGGTCTATGGATCAGGAAGTCCAGGAACAGTGCTAAGGCTGCCTATATATTAAGGTACACAACAAATGATGCTCATTCAAATTGCAAATCCAACCATCCAATTTAGGAATGTAATATTTTGCATCACAGATTAAACATAATTAATTATACATCAAAGAAAGTTATCTCAGTAGTGTAATTAACTAGAGAAGTTCCTCTCCATAGTTGCTGTCTGAGCACTGTTAAGCACTCCCAGCTTTTTTATTTTTATTTCAGATTTCCAGTATCTGTAATCTTTTGCTTTTCAATTATTGTTTAATTCACTCTTCCACGCATACTCTCCCTCTATAGATGCTACCTGACCTGCTAAGCATACCCAGCATTGGTATTCATTCATCAACCCGTTTTAATTTATCAACCCGTATTGGGCATTTAACTAATTCGGCATGATACGATTGAAAAGATTCAGAATGGCTATTTTGAACAGCAGGTCACACGAAAGTTAAAATTTAGGTTAAAGCCCTGTCCCACTGTACAAGTTCATTCAAAGAGTTCCCCCGAGTTTCCCCTGATTCGAACTCGGAGATTTACGGTAATGGCCGCTCGCAGGTACTCAGGGCTCCCGAGTCTACTGCGTTTCCCGAGTACCTGCCGTTAGCATTACGAGCCGCTAAGAGACGTCCCCGAGCTCAGACGTACCCGCTACGTACATTCTACGTGCTTACCACGAGTTTGATTTTTTTTAAACTCGGGAGAGCTCTTGAATGAACTCGTACTGTGGGACAGGGCCATTATACTGTATTGACATTCGATGTCAAATGAATTTTGATTGTACTGTTTCAATCTATTTTTAAGCCAGGCCAAATAAATAAGGAGCCAACATGATCATTACCAAACATTTTCTTTTCTCTGAATATATTACTTCAAACAAGTGCAGGAGGGAATGTATTCCTAGCTTTAAAATGAAATAACAAAAGTCTGCAAGACAGTCAAAACCGGAATAGTTATTCCTCGAGGATCACAGCAAAATAATATTCTGAAGTTAGTCAAAGATAACATTGTCTTAATATATAGTGTAACGATAACAAGTGTTAACAATGACTTCAGAAACTCGTAAAATAGTCACTCGACTAAAATTATTGAAGTGAACTGCTTCTAAGTCAGGGTTTTGTGAGATAAAACGTTTACTTTGTTTGCCATATCAGTCCAGAGCATGCAGAGAAAATCAGGACATTCTGGGGAATAACCCAAGGAGGAGGGAGAAGGTTGGGCAGCATGAACTGAGGTCCACCTCCCCCATCAGTGGTGGTGGGGCCAGTCTGGGACTGTCAATGAGGGGAAGTTGGGCTAAGTGAGGAATTAGTCGTTGGGTGGGTGATGTGGTCAGGTAATCAGTGTGGCATTTGCTGGTTCGGTGATTTGTGGACCTGTAAAGGCTGGGTGATTGGTGCATGGGTGAAGGGAATCAAGTCAAGCCAAAGTTATTAGATTAAGTTAAGATGGATGTCATTGTTGCGGAAAGTCGGTAAGTAAACAGCTTGCATTTCAAATGTTGGCCAGGGACATCTTCAGGGAAGTCCCCTTTAAACTTGAAACTGTGCAGAATTAAGCTTAACAGATGTTGCAAAGGGCTGCTCCAGCTGAAATACCTTATAGACTATGGCCTACTTAACATGGCCTCTCAAGCATATTGAGACAAGTATTTCACTTTTTGTATTCCCCTTTGCCTGTTCAGCATCAACAGTGCATTAGACCATAAGACATAGGAGCAGAATAGTAAGATTGAACGAGAACTTACCAGTTCGAAGGTTGATCGTTATTTCATGAGGAGTCGTGGTGAGGGATTTCGTGAAGAGCCCGCCGGCGCGCATGCTCGACATTCTTCAAAGTAGCGGTGTGGAATCACAGAAACCAATAACAGAAATGACTTAGCATAGTAAGATGAAAGAGACTCAAATTACCAGGTGAAGGCGATTGAGGGTTGGGCGTGGAGGGCACGAAATCCCTCACCGCGACTCCTCATGAAATAACGATCAACCTTCGAACTGGTAAGTTCTCGTTCAATCTTACTATTTCATTTCGGAGTCACGTGAGTGACTTCGTGAAGACTTCAAAGCTTCTGTGATTACACGCCCTGGACCACGTCCATGCTGACACACAGTGGTGGATGGGAGGAACAAACTTGCTCAAATAGTTCATACTGCAAAACAAGAGCATATTTATTAACAACAAATCAAAAAACCCCTCATGCGGGGACACCTCCACGTTCTCGACCTGCATTCAGCACGGCTTCCGCGAACTGTAGAGGAGCAGCAACAGGCTTGTTATAAAATCGCTGAAACACAGCTTCATTAGCCCATCCTGCTGTGGCGAGAATATGGTCCATGGGTACCTCCATGACCCTCGCCGCCGACGTCGATGCAGCCCTGGTGGAATGAGACGTGAACACATTAGTGTCGATACCTGACTTACCCAAGACGACCCGGAGCCACCTGGATATCGTCTGGACTGTCACTCGATGATGAGGTCTTTTATGAGTGACAAGCAGGTATCTCTCCATTCCTCTGATGCCTGCCG
The DNA here is from genome assembly GCA_963514005.1 of Raja brachyura. The sequence continues at coordinate 12,478,898 of OY740794.1, read as the reverse complement.
TCACCTTGACGTAGTGACGGATATGGGAGGCTAAACACAGCCTAGCATCTGCGGGGTATGCCGGGAACTTCAGCTGCAGCCCTGTGCACCCAGGTCTATGCTGCTTTAGTAGCTCATCAACGAAGACTACTTGTGTAGGGGTAGACATCATTCTGTCGACACGTAGTTTATGGAGTGTCTGTACCCTCTGTGCTGAAGTCAGCGCTAGCAACATCACCAGCTTCATGGTGAGTTTGTCCAGCTGGAGCCCTTCCATGGGGGACCACGTCCTGAGCAGGGTTAAAACGACCCTGACATCCCAGGTGATATTGTAGCGTGGTGTAGGCAGATTCATATTGAATATACCCCGCATGAGCCTGGACACTAGCCTGTTGGATCCCACCTCAATCTTGAGGTAGAATGACAGCGCGCTCCTGGCGCTGTTGATGGCACTGTAACTTAAGTGTTCATCATGGTGCAACCCCGCGAGGAAGTCCAGGACGTCGGTTATAGTCACGGCATCGTACGTGATGCGAGAGTGGCTGCAGAAGGCTTCCCACTTCTTGATATGTGAGCGGTATCTTCGCCTTGTTGACTCTCGACACGACGCCGCAATGGTATCCATGGTCCGAGTTGAGAGGCCGTATTGGGCTAACGGCCTGTTCAAAACCTGCAAGCCAACAAATGCAAATAGCGATGGCAGGGATGTGGCTCCCCTGAGACAGGGTGAGTAACTAATTCTGGGCAACCCTTCAAAAGGACCCAAGGCTCACTGAGCATGTCAAAGACCACCGGATACCACGGCTGTGTAGGCCAGTCAGGTATAATAAGGATGCCCTTAGCTGCATCCATCTGAATCTTTCGTAATACCCGACTGATGAGGCAAAACGGGGGGAATGCATAGAAAAACCGATTCCCCCAGTCCAGCGAGAATGCATCTAGCGCCATAGCCCCAGGATCTGGTTCCCACGAAACGTAGGTTGGTACCTGATGGTTCAACCGGGACGCAAAAAGGTCAATATCCGGTTTCCCAAATTTGGCTGTGATTCTGGCAAAAATTTCAGGATGCAACATCCATTTAATATTGTCATTGAACTTGCGTGACCTGGTGTCCGCCACAGTATTAAGCTCACCTGGCAAATAGATAGCTGAAATCCAAATGTCTCTCTGAACTCACCAGAGCCAAATTGAGTTAGCCAATTTATCACACGAAACTGACCTGGTACCGCCCATATGGTTTAAATATGCCACCGCTGTGGTGTTGTCTATTTGGAGACGGACATGTGCCCCAAAAAACTTGGAACAATAAGCACGAAGTCCGTGGAATGCTGCAAGTAGCTCCAAATAGTTGATCCCATGTGACAACATCATAGTAGCCTCAAGGGTATCCCATCTGCCTCCGCAACTAGAGGAATGATCCGTAGCTCCCCAGCCATAAGAGCTCGCATCAGTTTGCAAGTATACCACCGGATTAGCCTCAATAATAGGCTTAAACGAGTTACTAATGTGGCGCACCCACCATCGTAACTCATCCGTCGCTTCAGGCGGCAGCTGCATTGGTCGATCATAATGACCAGCGTGCTGTCTTAACGCAGCGATCTTGGCCCTTTGCAAATTCTGATAATGCAAAGGCCCATATCGGGCTGCCGGAAACAAAGCTACAAGTTTGCCAATTACTGTAGCTGTATGACGAATCGATGGTATACCAGCGGTGATTAAACCTTGACACACCTGGGTGACCTCCTCAACCTTATTAGGTGGTATGGTGACCCTCATGCGAATAGAGTCCACCGTAAACCCCAGATAATGAATTACCTGGGAGGGGCAGAACTTTGATTTGGCTGGATGGACAATGAACCCCAGCTGCTGAAATAAATTGACTGCAGCTGCAACACCCTGCTGAGCCAATTCCAGGGTGTGGCCCACAATTAAGATATCTAAATAGGCCATTACTATATGATGTCGGTGTCGTAAATAGGCCATAATTGGCTTCACCAATTTAGTGAATAATCGAGGGGCTGTGGTAAGCCCATTGGGCAAAGCCCTATATTGCCAGAGTTGACCCATCCAGATAAATTTCAGAAACCTCCTATAATATTTTTGAATGGATACAGTATAGTACGCATCTTGTAAATCAATGCATGCCATAAAGTAACCATCTGAAATCAATGATTTGGCTGGTTCAAAAGTGCCCATTTTGAAATGAGTATATGTTACAAAAGTATTTAAACTAGTCAGGTCAATGATGACTCGACAGCCTCCATCCTTCTTTGGTCGAGTGAATATATTGGAAACAAATTCCACGGGCTCATGAACCGTTTTCTCTATCACTCCCTTCTGTTCTAGCCTCAAAATTTCCTTATAGCCTGCTGCCTGTTCTGCAGCAGATATTTAAATGTTCGACCAGGCCTGTGCTGGGATGGAGGAATGTCCCCATTAAGAAACTCAATGCTATGACCCTGAACATTTCGTAACACATACTCATCACCAGTAATATCACCCCATGCACCCAAAAAGAACCGAAGGCGCCCACCAACATGTGAGGTTAGACAAAGAGAAAAGAGAGAACCAGACCGCCTCACCTCCGTGGTTACCGGCGGTCCTTGACACATGTGGGTGGACGTGGAGGTGCTGGGTTGGCTTGAGGGCGTGGCGTCCTCATCTTCCACCAGGGTTTCTGCCGACCTTGTCCTAAAAAAGCCCCCTGGTGCTGGGGCGGTTGGTAACGGGGTGGAGCTGGAGGGTAGGTCCTCGTAGAGGTGCTGGCAGACCCTCGTGGACGAATAAGCGGAGCTTTCGAGCCCGACGGCGTGGGGGCACCGCGAGGGCGCATGAGTCCCACCGTTTTGGCTTGTTCGTCAAGCTCTTTGACCCTCTTAGAGAGATCCTCGCCAAAGAGCTGACGGGGCGGCGGTTTGCACAACCCTGCAAGCCGAGGGTTGAGCGCCGGGCGGATGCTGCTTTTGCAGAACCCATTGATTTCATGTTGAGTTGCGCACAATAGAGCCAGAGCATCCTCCTGGTCCAAATTTAAGTCATCCCCATCAACCGACCGCACAAAGGCGGTAATACCGGCCGTGAGGAGCTTCAGGATCCGCTGAATTTTCAGCTCCTGTTGACGGATAGCCGCACTGATGTTGCCCCATATCGGCGTATTGACCACAGGCACGCTGAGGGAGTTGCAGTTGGATGGAGCCTTGTGACGGCTCATGGCCTGAATGAGAACCTCCTCCTGGAGCTGATGGTTGTTGAGGAAGTCCACTGTGGCTGCCAATTTCGAGTTGAGGGGAAGCCCAGACGAGTGTGGGGCCGCGAACTTAGTGGCCACATCGAGAAGGCCCTCCGCTGGTAAATCGGACGGAGGTGGGATGGGATCGACCAAAACCTCCTCTTCCTGCTGCTCCAGGCTGATGGTGGAAGTTGGTGAAACAGCCCTGTACCTGTCACTGCTGGACGCTTGCTGCTGTTGACCGTGAAGCAGGAGCTCCAGCAGCCGCTCCATCCGGTCAATACGCCCTTCACCCTGAACACTCAGGTGGTCGGAGTCCTCCGGCTCTGAAAAATGGCCGGGGCCCCTATCATCGGCCCGCACCTCATCGAGGCCCACCCGGTGCCGGTAGTCGTCGCTAGCAGCCGCCGAAGCGAAACTGCGCGATTCCTGCGCAGGCGTGTTCAACCGCCTCCGTTTAGCGGGAGCGGACGCCGCTGCCACTAAGGACACTTGCGGCGTGATGTCGGCACCAGCCGCAGCCTGGATACCCGATGCCCGCGCAGGCTTGCCGGCAGCCCACGTCGTGGACCTCGCCGACGCATGGTCTCGCCCACCCATCCATGGGGGGCTCGGCGACCGCGACGAGACCCGACCCAACCGACCCGTCCCGGCGTCGAGAGTTGGGGGGCGTCGACTGGACCTCACAGCCGCCCCGGGTCCCGCCCTGGAACCTGACCGCTCCTCGGCGGCAGGTAAAGCCTTAGCCCCAACAGGGTTAGACTTCCGGGCTCCTGCCCTTCCCCTCCGCAGAGGGCTGGGTGAAAAGGGCCGTGCAGCCGCACGCACCCTTCTGCTCGAGGCCGCCAGCAAGCCTGCTGACGACCTGACTGCCATGGCAGGATCCGTCGAACTCCTCCGAGCTGTGGTGTGCTGGCGGATCCGGACCTGTAAACACAGGGCTCACCGACATTTCCGCCCCTGTCCCGGCCTGCGCTGCAGGTACCGCCGATATCAATGGCTCCGGGACTATTGACCGGCGACCTCGTCCAGACGTTCTCCGGCCTTTAACACTCCCATCCATGTCCTTGCTGTGAAAACAAAACACAACAAGAACCACCAACGTAAGGTAGGATACTTACCTTAGTGGTTCCCTTACGAAGGGCTGGCGAGGAGCGCGCTCCACCGCCAGCCGTCGCAGCAACGCGATACGACGATATGTCGAGCATGCGCGCCGGCGGGCTCTTCACGAAGTCACTCACGTGACTCCGAAATGAAATTAGGTCACTAGGTCCATTGAGTCTGCTCCATCATTCGATCATGGCTGAGCTATTTTTCTTTCTCAACCCCATTCTCCTGCCTTCTCCCTATAACCTTTAATGTCCTTGAATCTAATCACTCTCCACTTTAAAAATACCAATTCCACATACACCACCCTCTGGCTGTGCTCTAACATCTGGAACTAAAAGGCAATTAGGCACATACTATTACCATCTCCATGCTCTCTTCCAAGTCACCCTCATCCTGTCTTGGAAATCTCATTATTCTGCCATTTATCTAATTTATGACCATGCAGCTCTATATCCAGCAGGAATGTAGTAGTGCCATTATTGCACAGACTGCACCAGTACAAACAAAATGGCTCATTACCACCTAGGGATGGAAATCAAATGCTGGCTTTTCCTGTAATCCTGTAAATGAATGAATTGAATTGTTCGATGGAATTAGTAACCTCCTATATACGATTCTGATGTTCAGTTGTTCAGCTGAGTTGAGGGTTGTCTGGGTAACTGAGTCATTAGTTGTCTGATGCTGTTTGTAATCGGAAATAATTTAACGTAGTTTTCTGGTTTGTGGTTAGAGATGTGAATAACGTGGTTGGCTGGAAAATGTAAGTCATCCTGTTTATTTCCACCAGGTGCTGCAAAAGGAATGTCCATCGAGCCAGCTAGTCTTCGTGCAGATGTTGTACAACAAATGGGGAATTTTCTGATTTGTTTTTTACTTATTGAAAATTAAAGAAGGGAAAAGGATGCGAAAGCAAGGGATTATTAATTTTATTTTCGTGTCCATCTTGTTACTAATGTTGGCTTCACTGTCATCGTCCATCCTGAAAAGGACGCAGACGGCCATTCACACACACGACATGAAAATATTTGGAGCGAGATTTAAACTCCCCCAAAATCGAGCTTTGGTTTGAGTGAGGTTTCATCTTTTAAAATCTTGAATATGATGCCATATTGCTTCCACCCTGTCACTTCTAGCATAAACAGTGGTCCGAATGGAACAGGTAACCAATCTTCCTCCTGGAGGCAGATTCCTTAATTAAACAAGGTTGTTTACCTCGGGTTTAATATCACTCCAAGTTTTAACCCAGCAGCTAAAGGGAGCTGTGGATTTATGTCTGGAAGAGTTTATGCAACTTTGCAGCACTTTGTGTGCTTTGCAGAAACAAGAATGTATGCACTGTATCCTGGGTACAGAGCTCCCAAATTATCCTCTTTGATTAAACTCCACCCTGAGCACCTCAACTCCCAATCCAAACCCACTCCTCTTCCATTTAGTTCATAAGGCTGATTTGAACCAATCACTTTAATTCTCCATCACACTCTCATTATAATCTATATGTTTTTGCCTTCAACATTGTTCCAAAGAAACTCAAAGAACGACATTTTATCTTCTGACGAGGCATATTGCAGAATGGGCTCAACATTTGAGTACTTGGCCATTCTAATCTTGCATCTCACATTTCCAGCATACAGCAATTTTCCTCTCACCTTTTCCGGTAATTTCAGATTTCATTCAGCCTATGCAAGCACACCACTGCCAGGTATACCTTTTGTTATTCACTGTCCATTATAATCATCTTTCAGAACACACTGCCTGTTAGGTCATTCAATCCCGATCACTGACTTGATTTGTTCTCTTCAACTCTCCTTTCTCTCTTTGACATTTATAACTTTTTTTTCCCCCAACATTTTCCATGCAAGGTCATCAGAATGAATCATTAACTTTGTTTCTTTCTCCACGTCAACAATGGAAGGAACTTACTTTTCAAGTAAGAAAAGTAATTAAGAGATATAACTAAAATTCAGGGAAGCAAACTACTTTAATGAAATACATCTAGATACAAGGTCATTCCATTTGCACAGAAGCTTTAGGAATGGGGAAAGGATAATCATACCACTATCTTTTTTGCACAATCCATCGCTGAATTTCCAGTGACACAGGATATCAAGGGTTGAATTTTTGCAGATTCAAAGGCTTCCTTCATTTGGTTGCACTTTTTCATCTCAGGACCAGAAGTAACACACCATCGAAGCTTTGTTAACCCATTTGCTGCTGGAAAGATGAAAGATAGTTGATCAATACACACTAACATCACTAAATGGGTTTCTGTGCCTGCTGAAAGTAATTCTTTCTATGACAATGCTTCAATGCAAGACCTCGATTGCAGAAAGATCCACTGTTTTGGTGGGAACAATTAAATAATTCTACATATTTAATTTATTATTTTAAATCCACTGGATGTGAGGAAAGGCTTTGTGTTCAGCTCTTTAAATGGCAGAGCTCCGAAACAGTTATTGTACGTGACATGTTCTCCATGATTTCCTTTACTTGTCAAGTTACAGATATAAAGCAATTATTAAATAAGACGTAGGTTTGTGAAGCCACAAATGGCATTATCTGAAGATCCAAAGTTCAGATTTCAAGCAAGTTAATGATATACAAGGATATGGACAGCTTAATAACTGATCTTGGCCTGTGATTCTGAAAGTATCAAAGTGGCTGCAGAAACTTAAAAATATACGTCTGAAATTCTTGACCCCCTCATAGTAAATTGTGCGCTTTAAAGTCTATCCACTTGATAGCTTTTAAATTGTTGCCGTACTAGTATTGGGTACGGCCTGGTGAGTATATACAGTATATATATTACTTCATGCAAAATGATGAGTATTTGTCCATCCATTTCTGCATCAGACTTAATGTTTACAAGCATCTCATTCTTTAAATCTTTGCTCTTCAAAGAATTCTGCAACAACCTTGAACAACAAAACTAGTTTTAATCAATAATCAAATGCTTATTGATCCCAACATTCCATTAAATGATTTTGTCTTGATAATTGAACAATGTGGTTTGGAAAGAGAATTGCTTTATGGTCATCGAGCCACCTTCATTGAGTCTTCTGGAATACAAATTAGGATGATTTCAAGACAAGAGCTAAATCCTGGTTTCTTTATGTAAATGGATTTATACAATCCATTAAACAAATCTATATGGTTAATTGGTTCATAACACTTATACCTGGCAAATGTAACAAATATAACCTGCTCTTAATGTTTAACCATATGAATTTGGTTACATTATGTTAGATATTACAACGTGCAATTAAACATATTTGTATGAGGTCATCATTTTTCATTAACTTGTTTATTCTGATTGAAATTCCATTTGAACAGCAGGAACAATTTTGCATTAAAGTGTCACATGTGCAAGCTCTCACTACATGACATGACTCACCTCACAAGTGTTTTGACTCATGTTTCCCACCCTTATCATGTTCCATGAACACGTTGTAATAATAGGCATGTATTCACAGCCCTATCTCTTCATGAGAACACATGATCTTGTAAATTTAATAGGAAAACCAGCAGATAAGAAATGTTACTCCTTACATAAGGAACAAAAACCCTGAATGTATTGTAACAATAAGTAACGTAACAAGCGCCAACCTCATATCAGTGTTAATTTGCGATACAATTTCAAATTGATAACTGGGTGTAAAATTGGCATTGTAAATCAGCCATCTGTTACACATACTATCCTATATGCACTATGTTGATATTTCATCTAATTTGAGTTTAGGAGAGCTTTTATTAAAACATATATATCTTCCTGGGATATGGGAGCTATTGGCAAGGTCAACATTAATATCATAATAAGGGTGGCACAGTGGTACAGCGGAGGATGGTACAGTGGAGCATTTGAGTTGCTGCCTTACAAACCTGACCAATGGTGCTGTCTGTACGGAGTTGGAACTTTCTACCTGTGACCATGTGGGTTTTCTCTGGACGTTCCCGTTTGCTCCCACATTCCAAAGACGTGCACGTTTGTAGGTTAATTGGCTTCTGTAACTGTGACCCTCGTGTGTAGGATAGAATAGTGTACAGATGATTGTTAATCGGTGCGCACTAGGTGGGCCAAATGACATGTTTCTCTGAACTAAAATAAACCAAAATCATGGAAAATTACAGAGCTCTGTGATATTTGCAGTCCTTCCAGTAAAGGTACTTCTACTATGCAGTAGGGTGCGGAGCTCCAGGATGTTGTCACAGTCAAAAGAGAGGAATGACAATATATTTCTAAGTAAGGATATTGTGCACATTGGAGGGAAATCTTTGTAACGGTGCATCTGCAGTGCCTGTTCTTTTGCTGGATTTGGGAGTTGTTGTTGAAGTGGTCTTGCAGAGCCACTGAAGTCAATCTAGTCAAGTCAACTTTATTCGTCACACACATATATGAGATGTGCAGTGAAATAAAAAGTGGCAATGCTCGTGGACTTTGTGCAAAAAACAAACAAACAACAAACAGAATGGAACAGAATCTAATGTGTAAGAAGGAACTGCAGAAGCTGGTTTAAACCAAAGATACAAAAAGCTGGAGTAACTCGGCGGGACAGGCAGCATCTGGGTGACGTTTCGGGTCGAGACCCATCTTCAGAAGTGTATCTAGTGGTTGGTGTGCACTGTGGCCACGATGCAACAGTGGTTGGTGAAATTAATGTTTCGGTTATGGATGGGGTATCGATCAAGAAAGTCATGTTGCTCTGTTGGGTGTCAACCTTCCACATTATTGATGTTACATTTTTCATGGCAAGTCTAAAATATGTACTTTGTAGGCTGTAGAGAGGTTTTGGTGCATTGGGAGACGAATCATTCACTGCAAAACACCTCGCTCGTGACATGCTCCTACAGATATAATAATCGCATGTGTAGGAAGAAACTGCAGTTGATGGTTTGTACCGAAGATATAAGAATATGCGGGAATATTCATATTGCTAGATAGAAGATATGCTGGTTTATACCAAATAAGTGTCTGAAGAAGGATTCCAACCCAAAATGTCACTTGCTTCTTTTCTCCAAAGATGCTGCCTGGACAGCTGAGATGCTCTACACTTTGTGTCTACCTTCTGTAATAATCATATGATTTGAGATTTTGGTCAATAGTGATGCATTGATGTTGAGGGACTTGGCAATGTTAATGCCATTCATTCTTGTTGGAGATGGTCATTGCCCAGTATTTCTGTTACATACGCACTTACCAGACCTTGCCTGCACTGCACATTATCTAAATTTGATCTTGTAATCTTTTTATCTATATCTTGTTATATGCAGGCATGAACAGCTTCATTTGCTGTGCAATTGTGATAGGAACTGAACATTGTGGAATCCCCATTTCTGATCTATGGATGGAAGGGTCATTAATGAAACAGATGAACATGACTGAGCATATTGGACACAGAAGGTTATCCTGGAGAATTCTTGCAGTGATGGTCTGCGTCTGAGATAATTAGCCTCCAACAACCAAACCAACTTACTTTGTATGGTGTGACTCAGACCACCAGAGTATTTTCACTTCTATCGCACAACGTCTGGAGTTTCATTTTGGCTTCTTAATGAAAATTTGGTCAAATGCTCTCTTAATTCCAGAGGTAACCGTTTTCACCGCCCCTCTGGAATTTAGCTGTACACTCCATATTTGAACCAATCTCTGCTGTCTAGAGCCGTGATTCGGATAAAACCGAAACTGTGCATGAGTAAGCACATTAATGGACAATGCTGCTTGGAAGTACCATTGATACACCATTCATTATCTTGAGAGGTGAATGATTGGGTTCAACAATAGTAGCTTTGTATTTCAAAGGCTGACAAACAAGATGTGCAACCAGGTTGGCGCCACCACCACCTTTGTATGTCTTTGCAAGTCATAGAGCCAAATACCATGGAAACATGCCCTTCGGCCCATATCATAAGAAATAAGTGTAGTATTAGGCCATTCAGCCCATCAAGTTTACCCCGCCATTCAATCATGGCTGATCTATCTCTCCCTCCTCACCTTATTCTCCTGCCTTCTCCCCATAACCTCTGACACCTGTACTAATCAAGAATCTATCTATCTCTGGCTTAAAAATATCCACTGACTGGGCCTGCGCAGCCTTCTTTGGCAAATTATTCCAGATTCAAAACCCTCTGACAAAAAAAATGTCTCCTCATCTCCTTCCTAAAAGAACGTCCTTTAATTCTGAGGCTATGACCTCTAGTCCTAGACTCTTCCACCTGTGGTGAAAGACTGAGGTGAGAAAAAACTTTTTTACCCGGAGAGTTGTGAATTTATGGAATTCCCTGCCACAGAGGGCAGTGGAGGCCAAATCACTGGATGGATGTAAGAGAGAGTTGGATAGAGCTCTAGCGGCTAGTGGAGTCAAGGGATATGCGGAGAAGGCAGGCACGGGTTATTGATAGTGGACGGTCAGCCATGATAACAATGAATGGCGGTGCTGGCTCGAAGGGCCGAATGGCCTTCTCCTGCACCTATTTTCTATGTTTCTATGTTTTATTTGTAAAAGTGAAATAGAATAGCTTACCACTATCTTAACTGTTGATATTGAGGTTCTCTGATGGGGAACTAAATATTCTAATCTAATGGAGGGAAGGGATTTAATCTGAAATATGCTACCTATTCGATAGCAGAATCAATCGAGCCTTGCAAAGGGGAATTAACTGTATAAGCACTTGAATAAATATAGTTTGCACTGTTGTATTGACAATACCGGGAAACAAGGAAGAATGAAGTGCACAGTGGAGTGCAATGGCCTTAATTCTTGGTTTCCTGGTCCTCCAAAATATTCCAAATGGAATTTAAACTGGAGGTGGTGGAGGGAGGACAAGCCAGAAAGGGTTCTTGGGAAGAAAGAGCTACCTTAAATTTAGTTGCATCTGGTTGGATAACTATTGGTGAAGACTATTCTATGCTTTAATTGTGCGGGGGAAGAATGAATTGCTGTGTGTCCCCTCCCCCATACCCCCCAAAACAGGTTAGACCACTGTATCGGATTCAGATGCTGCAGTCTCAGGTCTGAGATAGATGGTTACGAATTCAAATTGTACTTTATAGACATTCATCAACATACAATTCTGTGTTAACCCTCCAGTGTGTGCTACACTATTGGAGCTGCCCTCATTTGTATGAATTTAAAAATCACTCTGTTCTATTCCAAATAAAAATGGAGAAGTTATCCCTGGTGAAGTGGTCAATGCTCATTCCTCAGTAACAATCACAAGCATAGTTTATCTAATCTTTATTACATTGCTGTTTGTGGGAATTTGTTATATGTGAATTTTATCCTATATCATAACACGACTACTCTTCAGACTACTTCACGACTGCAAAATACATGTAATATCTTTTATCAAAAAACACAGTATATGAATGCTAGTCTTTTTCTTTTCAACATCCGTTCCATGGGCTCACCTTTTACAGCAACTTTTCTGCTAGCGTTAGCATGAAGAAAATAACCTTTTAACGCTTAAACACAGGTCAAAATCCAATGCACATTGATATGGTAAAAACCATGACCCATTGTAAATTTGTGAAGGCCTTTAGTGAACTGAAATCATATAATCTCTTAGTCCAAGCATAAAATCATCAGGGGAGCAGAGTTAAACAGCAGCCTTCCTGGAAAGAACACACAGGTGATATGAAAAGCACTCTGGTACATATTCCCCCAAAGAGGAGAAATCAAATATTAGAGAAAGGTAGGACAACCTTTACTTTTATACCTAATGAGGGGTATTTTCTTGGAATCCTTATCTGACAGCTTTGAGAGGGGCATTTGGAGTACACAAATTGTAAGTGGCTGCACATGTCCTTAACCTCTTTAAAGATTATCATCGATTATAGAATCATACAAATTTGGTGCAGGAGTAGGCCATTCAGCCCTTCGAGCCTGCACCGCCATTCAATATGATCATGGCTGATCATCCAACTCAGTATCCTGTACCTGCCTTCTCTCCATACCCCCTGATCCCTTTAGCCACAAGGGTCACATCTAACTCCCTCTTAAATATAGCAAATGAACTGGCCTCAACTACCTTCTGTGCAGAGAATTCCACAGACTCACCATTCTCTGTGTGAAAAATGATCTTCTCATCTCGGTCCTAAAAGACTTCCCCCTTATCCTTAAACTGTGACCCCTTGTTCTGGAGTTCCCCAGCATCGGGAACAATCTTCCTGCATCCAGCCTGTCCAACCCCTTAAGAATTTTGTAATCTATAAGATCCCCCCTCAATCTCCTAAATTCAAGCGAGTACAAGCCGAGTCCATCCAGTCTTTCTTCATATGGAAGTCCTGCCATCCCAGGAATCAGTCTGGTGAACCTTCTCTGTATTCCCTCTCTGGAAATAATGTTTTTCCTCAGATGAGGAGACCAAAACTGTATGCAATTCTGTTACTGGCCTACAAGGCACTGAATGGTCTGGGTCCAAAATACATCTCTGATCTACTTGTTGTATATTAGGCACCTAGACTCCTCAGGTCTTCAGGGACAGGTTTACTCTGTGTTCCCAGGGTCAGAACTAAAAAGGCTGAAGCAGCGTTCAGTTTTTATGCTCCACACCTGTGGAACAAGCTCCCTGAACACCTGAGGTGTGCACAGACTGTAAGCTCATTTTAATCAGACCTAAAAACACTGTTGTTTACTGTAACTTTTCCATAACCCAACATGCAGGTAATCTTAACCTTCTAATCTTAACCCTTTTATGTGCTTTTAAAATCGTTTTAATGTTATAGTGATTTTGTTTTACTATTCATGCATTTGTCTTATTACTTGTTATGTAATTTTTGATTATTGGCTATTTTGTTGACCTGTGTTGTGTTGTGTTCTGCAATGTTTTTAAACAATGTTATTCTTTTGTTTCTTTTGTAAAGCACTATGAATTGCAGCTTGTACGAATGGTGCTATATAAATAAATTTGCCTTGCCTTGCCTTGCCTTGCCAATACTCCAGGTGTGGCCTCACCAAAACCCTGTACAACTGCAGCAGAACCTCCCTGCTCTTGTACTCAAATCATTTTGCTATGAATGCCAACATACCATTCACTTTCTTCACAGCCTGCTGCACCTGCATGCCTACTTTCAATGACTAGTGTACCATGACACCCAGGTCTTGTTGCATCTCCCCTTTCCCTAATCGGCCACCATTAAGATAATAGTCTACCCTCCTGTTTTTGCCACCAAAGTGGATAACCTCACATTTATCCACATTATACTGCATCTGCCATGCATTTGCCCACTCACCCAACCTATCCAAGTCACCTTGCAGCCTCCAAGATTCCTCCTCACAGCTAACACTGCCCCCCAGCTTCATGTCATCTGCAAACTTGGAGATGTTGCATTCAATTCCCTCATCCAGATCATTAATATATATTGTAAATAGCTGGGGTCCCAGCTCTGAGCCTTGCGGTACCCCACTAATCACTGCCTGCCATTCTGAAAATGACCCGTTTACTCCTACTCTTTGCTTCCTGTCTGCCAGCCAGTTCTCTATCCACATCAATACTGAACCCCCAATACCATGTGCTTTAAGTTTGTATACTAATCTCTTATGTCGAAAGCCTTCTGAAAGTCCAGATATAAAATATCCACAGGTTGGTGTGCACTGTGGCCACGATGCAACGGTGGTTGGTGAAATTAATGTTTCGGTTATGGATGGGGTGTCAATCAAGAAAGTCATGTTGCTCTGTTAGGTGTCAACCTTCCACATTATTGATGTTACATTTTTCATGGCAAGTCTAAAACATGTACTTTGTAGGCTGTAGAGAGGTTATGGTGCATTGGGAGGCGAATCACTCACTGCAAAATACCTCGCTCGTGACATGCTCCTACAGATATAATAATCGCATGTGTAGGAAGAAACTGAAGTTGATGGTTTGTACCGAAGATATAAGAATATGCGGGAATATTCATATTGCTAGATAGAAGATATGCTGGTTTATACCAAATAAGTGTCTGAAGAAGGATTCCAACCCAAAATGTCACTTGCTTCTTTTCTCCAAAGATGCTGCCTGGACAGCTGAGATGCTCTACACTTTGTGTCTACCTTCTGTAATAATCATATGATTTGAGATTTTGGTCAATAGTGATGCATTGATGGTGAGGGACTTGGCAATGTTAATGCCATTGATTCTTGTTGGAGATGGTCATTGCCCAGTATTTCTGTTACATACGTACTTACCAGACCTTGCCTGCACTGCACATGATCTAAATCTGATCTTGTAATCTTTTTATCTATATCTTGTTATATGCAGGCATGAACAGCTTCATCCCCATTTCTGATCTATAGATATATATATATATATAATGATCATTATATAGATCATTATAGGGTCATTAATGAAACAGATGAACATGACTGAGCATATTGGACACAGAAGGTTATACTGGAGAATTCTTGCAGTGATGGTCTGCGTCTGAGATAATTAGCCTCCAACAACCAAACCAACTTACTTTGTATGGTGTGACTCAGACCACCAGAGTATTTTCACTTCTATCGCACAACGTCTGGAGTTTCATTTTGGCTTCTTAATGAAAATTTGGTCAAATGCTCTCTTAATTCCAGAGGTAACCATTTTCACCTCCCCTCTGGAATTTAGCTCTACACTCCATATTTGAACCAATTTCTGCTGTCTAGAGCCGTGATTTGGATAAAACCGAAACTGTGCATGAGTAAGCACATTATTGGACAATGCTGCTTGGAAGTACCATTGACACACCATTCATTATCTTGAGGGGTGAATGATTGGGATCAACAATAGTAGCTTTGTATTTCAAAGGCTGACAAACAAGATGTGCAACCAGGTTGGCGCCACAACCACCTTTGTATGTCTTTGCAAGAGTCATAGAGCCAAATACCATGGAAACATGCCCTTCGGCCCATATCATATGGAATAAGTGTAAAATTACGCCATTCAGCCCATCAAGTTTACCCCGCCATACAATCATGGCTGATCTATCTCTCCCTCCTCACCTTATTCTCCTGCCTTCTCCCCATAACCTCTGACACCTGTACTAATCAAGAATCTATCTATCTCTGCCTTAAAAATATTCACTGACTGGGCCTGCGCAGCCTTATGTGGCAAATTATTCCAGATTCAAAACCCTCTGACAAAAGAAATGTCTCCTCACCTCCTTCCTAAAAGAACGTCCTTTAATTCTGAGGCTATGACCTCTGGTCCTAGACTCTCCCACCTGTGGAAACATCCTCTCCACAGCCACTCTATCCCTCTAAACCTTTCTTATCCATGTACCTGTCTTTTATTTACCTTTTAAATGTTTTATTTTACCTGTCCCAACCACTTTCTCAGAAGCTCTCTCTGTATACACACCATCATCCGTGTGAAGGAGTTACCCATCGTCCCTTTTAAAACTTTCACTCTCAACTTAAACCTATGCCCTTTCATTATTTTATTTCCAATTCCTGGGGAAAAGACAGTGTGCATTCACCTTTTCTGAGGCCCCCTCAGTCTTCTTTGCTTCAGGGAATAAAGTCTTAGGCCACCTAACCTCTCCTTATAACTCAGACTCTTAAGTCATGAAACATTGTCTTTGCACTTATTCCAGCCTGATGACGTCTTTTCATTACCAAGGTAACCAAAACTGTACATAATATTCCAGGTGCAGCCTCACCAAAGTCTTGTATAACTGCAACATACTAATGCACTGACTGATGAAGCCCAGTATGCCAACAAGCACCGCCTTCACCACCCTGTCTACTTGTTGACGCCACTCTCAGGGAGTTATGTACCTGTTCTTCTAGCTGTCTCTGTTGAACAACACTTCTCAGGGCACTACCATTCACAATGAGAGTCCTCTCCTGGTTTGACTTCCCAAACACGTTACACTTAGCTAAACTGAATACCATTTGCCATACTTGACGCACTTACCAAGCTGATCAAGATCCTGCTGTGATTTTTCACAACAGTCTTCCCTCCCCTCGTCTTTTCTCCCCTTCCCCACTGAAAGTCCACATTCCGCAATGATGTTTCTCTCTTGGGATCACCGTCCCTAGCCAACAATTGGCCTCTCAGGGAACATCCTTGTCTGGTCTGAGGTCATCTGTTGACAGCCATGATTCATCCTGGTCTTCTGTTTGCTTCCAGTCCCCCTCCCCCCCCCCCCCCCCCGCCCCCGCCCACCCATCCCCCACAATCAGTCTGAAGAAGTCCCGACCCGAAACGTCACCTATCCATTTTCTCCAAAGATGATGCCTGAACCGCTGAGTTACTCCAGCATTTTGTGTCTCATCTCTGGAGATTTATCTACCTTAATGCGCTTCAAGACGCCATTACTTGCTCTTTGGTAATTTGCTTCTGGTCTAAGACATCACAATTCATTTGCCTCAATTTCTTAACTTCCATGATCTTCGCCACAAGACTGATAAGAAATATTCTTTAACAATCATGCCCATCTCCTGTGGCTTCATACATAGATAGCTATGCTGCTTTTTAAGGGGCCTATTCTCTCTCTAGCCACACTTTTACTCTTAATGTACCTGTAGAATCTCTTGGGATTTTCCTTTGACTTGCCTACCAGGTCCATCTCACGCCCTCTTTTTGCACGCCTGATATCCCTCCTAGGTGCACCTCTACACTTTTAACACTCATCGAGGGATTTGAATGATCCTGGCAGACTAAACTTGGTGGACTTCAGTTTTTTTCCTTTCAGTCCGAAATAGCTCAGCAGCCGAGTCACTGGGTATTTAGCAACAGCCAAGACTTTGGACAAGTTGTAGTAGGCTTGTGCATAGTCCTGGTTCCATCAAATAAATGGATTTTGAAAAGTAATCTATTAGCTGCCAGGTAGAATGTGTCGAAGCTCTTTATATTCCACATACAGTGTATTGTAGCACTTGTTAGTTGCCTGATCTTCATGCATCACTCTTTGCCAGTCTAGATACAAGTGTAATCAGTGTCAGCCACCCCTCTAGTGACTGAGTATGTGTCAGACGTTGTGGTTGGTTAGTGAAGAGTCACCATATCTTTCTCCTTCTGCAGATTCAGAATTTGGATTTTCAAATTCAAATCTGAATTTACTGTGATGTGAATTGAATTTGAATCCCAATTGACCCTAATGATAGTCTTAGAGGAGCAACGTCCCACGTAGTTAAGGTTATATTGGTCATATAAAAGTCCAAAAGGGCATTCAGTTGTATAAATCTTACATTCTTTCAACAAAAAATAAATCACAAATATTCAAGAATACTTTAAATTAGTTTCTGCTTGTTACAACATAAGGTACTGCGCTCTAATTATTTTGAAACTTTCCTTGGATTCAGACTGAGCATTATCGACTTGGTTGCTAGCCTTTTCTGCCTTTTAGCCTCACGTTACAACTTTGAGTTTGGCTATAACTGAAAGACTTTATTGTACTTACCCAAAGTGAAGATGCCGACTAAAATGCACATAGTAGTGGAAAACCGCATGGTGCGACCGGAGTTGAGGACCATTCCACCTTGATTTTCTCAGCTCCCTTTTATACAGTTCACAGTGCCCCACTTCGTTTTTGTCCGGTTAATGATTGTAAGAAGAGGCGTCTATCGGGAGTTAAGATTCGGACTTTCCCCAAATCATATTGTTAATTGCAATAGGTCTTTGGAGTTGTATGTGATGAACCGGGAAAAGTTAAATAACTTTCCTCCTAATTTAACGCCAAAGCCCAAAGATACACTTTCAAGACCAGATTGTGCATGAAACGAGAGCGTTCAGCTAAACATCTCTGTGCTCAACGATCCCGCGCGTCTTTCTGAACCTGATACACTGCATACTTTGTGTTTCGCTGGTATTTTTTTAAAGGGGCACTCCTTAATCCGTTGGAAATGTTGCTGTGCATATAACGGCAAGAAAATATGTTTATTGAAAAATAAATACAGACATGTTTTGATGGATGAGTTAAATTGTCTCATAATTAAAACTATTCACACATTATTGATAAAGTGAGAATGACAAATGTTTTAAATTTGTAGAAAGAGGCATTATTTAACGAAAATTATTCACTTTTTTTATAAATACAAAAAGTAAATTTCAAGATTTTAAACAACGTTCAAAATCATTAATTGCTTCATGTGTTCAAAACTTTAATGATGGCAATGAAATCCTCACTGCTTTTTGGTCTTTCCCAAACATGCCAGCCACTCATGCTGAGACGAAGACTTAGCTTTCTATTTATTTTTCTGAGCGACGTTGGCTGCAAGAGTTCAGGCACACCCATAGACCACTTCCAGGGACTACCTGCAAATGTTGCATGCTCCGATGAGCTCATGGTCAGATTTCAAAAATATTGTGAGGCAGACTGAAAAACAACTTTTTTTTAAATTATTTCATTTGAAGATAAGTTGTCTCAACAAAAATCGGAAAGCTTCAGAAATCAGCTAACCACTCAAATCACTTGATTTAACTTCAACAGTACCTGGAAGGTTGATAGAGTTAGAAAATACCCGAGAGGTCTTTCCTCCTTTAAACAAATGTGATTGTTTGAAACAAATTGGTTCTTGGGAAGAAAGAGCTACCTTAAATTTAGTTGCGTCTGGTTGGGTAACTATTGGTGAAGACTATTCTATGCTTTAATTTTGGTCTCCTAATTTGAGGAAGGACATTCTTGTGATTGAGGCAGTGCAGCGTAGGTTCACGAGATTGATCCCTGGGATGGTGGGACTGTCATATGAGGAAAGATTGAAATGACTAGGCTTGTATTCACTGGAGTTTAGAAGGATGAGGGGGAATCTTATAGAAACATATAAAATTATAAAAGGACTGGACAAGCGAGATGCAGAAAAAATGTTCCCAATGTTGGGTGAGTCCAGAACCAGGGGCCACAGTCTTAGAATAAAGGGGAGGTCATTTAAGACTTAGGTGAGAAAAAAACTTTTTTACCCAGAGAGTTGTAAATTTATGGAATTCCCTGCCACAGAGGGCAGTGGAGGCCAAATCACTGGATGGATTTAAGAGAGAGTTGGATAGAGCTCTAGCGGCTAGTGCAGTCAAGGGATATGGGGAGAAGGCAGGCACGGGTTATTGATAGCAGACAATCAGCCATGATAACAATGAATGGCGGTGCTGGCTCGAAGGGCTGAATGGCCTCTTCCTGCACCTATTTTCTATGTTTCTATGTTTTATTTGTAAAAGTGAAATAGAATAGCTTACCGCTATCTTCACTGTTGATATTGAGAAGTTCTTTGATGGGGAACTAAATATTCTAATCTAATGGAGGGAAGCGATTTAATCTGAAATATGCTACCTATTAGATAGCAGAATCAACTGAGCCTTGCAAAGGGGAATTAACTGTACAAGCACTTGAATAAATATAGTTTGCACTGTTGTATTGATAATCCCAGGAAACAAGGAAGAATGAAGTGCACAGTGGAGTGCAATGCCCTTGATTCTTGGTTTCCTGGTCCTCCAAAATATTCCAAATGGAATTTAAACTGGAGGTGGTGGAGGGAGGACAAGCCAGAAAGGGTTCTTGGGAAGAAAGAGCTACCTTAAATTTAGTTGCATCTGGTTGGATAACTATTGGTGAAGACTATTCTATGCTTTAATTGTGCGGGGGAAGAATGAATTGCTGTGTGTGTCCCCCCTCCCCCATCCCCCCCAAAAAAAGGTTAGGCCACTGTATCGGATTCAGATGCTGGCAGTCTCAGGTCTGAGATAGATGGTTACGAATTCAAATTGCACTTTATAGACATTCATCAACATACAATTCTGTGTTAACCCTCCAGTGTGTGCTACACTATTGGAGCTGCCCTCATTTGTATGAATTTAAAAATCCCTCTGTTCTATTCCAAATAAAAATGGAGAAGTTATCCCTGGTGAAGTGGTCAATGCTCATTCCTCAGTAACAATCACAAGCATAGTTTATCTAATCTTTATTACATTGCTGTTTGTGGGAAATTTGTTATATGTGAATTTTATCCTATATCATAACACGACTACATGTACCATCTTTTATCAAAAAAGACAGTATATGAATGCTGGTCTGTTTCTTTTCAACATCCGTTCCATGGGCTCACCTTTTACTCACAGCAACCTTTCTGCTAGCGTTAGCATGAAGAAAATAACCTTTTAACGCTTAAACACAGGTCAAAATCCAATGCACATTGATACGGTAAAAACCATGCCCCATTGTAAATTTGTGAAGGCCTTTAGTAAACTGAAATCATATGATCTCTTAGTCCAAGCATAAAATCATCAGGGGAGCAGAGTTAAACAGCAGCCTTCCTGGAAAGAACACACAGGTGATATGAAAAGCACTCTGGTACATATTCCCCCAAAGAGGAGAAATCAAATATTAGAGAAAGATAGGCCAATCTTTACTTTTATACCTAATGAGGGGTATTTTCTTGGAATCCTTATCTGACAGCTTTGGGAGTGGAATTTGGAGTACACAAATTGTAAGTGGCTGCACATGTCCTTAACCTCTTTAAAGATTATCATCGATCATAGAATCATAGAAATTTGGTGCAGGAGTAGGCCATTCAGCCCTTCGAGCCTGCACCACCATTCAATATGATCATGGCTGATCATTCAACTCAGTATCCCGTACCTGCCTTCTCTCCATACCCCCTGATCCCTTTAGCCACAAGGGCCACATCTAACTCCCTCTTAAATATAGTCAATGAACTGGCCTCAACTACCTTTTGTGGCAGAGAGTTCCACAGACTCACCACTCTCTGTGTGAAAAATGATCTTCTCATCTCGGTCCTAAAAGACTTCCCCCTCATCATTAAACTGTGACCCCTTGTTCTGGAGTTCCCCAGCATCGGGAACAATCATCCTGCATCCAGCCTGTCCAACCCCTTAAGAATTTTGTAAGTCTCTATAAGATCCTCCCTCAATCTCCTAAATTCAAGCGAGTCTATCCAGTCTTTCTTCATATGGAAGTCCTGCCATCCCAGAAATCAGTCTGGTGAACCTTCTCTGTACTCCCTCTATGGCAATAATGTTTTTCCTCAGATTAGGAGACCAAAACTGTACGCAATTCTGTTACTGGCCTACAAGGCACTGAATTGTCTGGGTCCAAAATACATCTCTGACCTACTTGTTGTATATGAGGCACCTAGACTCCTCAGGTCTTCAGGGACAGGTTTACTCTGTGTTCCCTGGGTCAGAACTAAAAAGGCTGAAGCAGCATTCAGTTTTTATGCTCCATACCTGTGGAACAAGCTCCCTAAACACCTGAGGTGTGCACAGACTGTAAGCTCATTTAAATCAGGCCTAAAAACACTGTTGTTTACTGTAACTTTTCCATAACCCAACATGCAGGTAATCTTAACCTTCTAATCTTAACCCTTTTATGTGCTTTTAAAATCGTTTTAATGTTATAGTGATTTTGTTTTACTATTCATGCATTTGTCTTATTACTTGTTATGTAATTTTTGATTATTGGCTATTTTGTTGACCTGTGTTGTGTTGTGTTCTGCAATGTTTTTAAACAATGTTATTCTTTTGTTTCTTTTGTAAAGCACTATGAATTGCAGCTTGTACGAATGGTGCTATATAAATAAATTTGCCTTGCCTTGCCAATACTCCAGGTGTGGCCTCACCAAAACCCTGTACAACTGCAGCAGAACCTCCCTGCTCTTGTACTCAAATCATTTTGCTATGAATGCCAACATACCATTCACTTTCTTCACAGCCTGCTGCACCTGCATGCCTACTTTCAATGACTAGTGTACCATGACACCCAGGTCTTGTTGCATCTCCCCTTTCCCTAATCGGCCACCATTAAGATAATAGTCTACCCTCCTGTTTTTGCCACCAAAGTGGATAACCTCACATTTATCCACATTATACTGCATCTGCCATGCATTTGCCCACTCACCCAACCTATCCAAGTCACCTTGCAGCCTCCAAGATTCCTCCTCACAGCTAACACTGCCCCCCAGCTTCATGTCATCTGCAAACTTGGAGATGTTGCATTCAATTCCCTCATCCAGATCATTAATATATATTGTAAATAGCTGGGGTCCCAGCTCTGAGCCTTGCGGTACCCCACTAATCACTGCCTGCCATTCTGAAAATGACCCGTTTACTCCTACTCTTTGCTTCCTGTCTGCCAGCCAGTTCTCTATCCACATCAATACTGAACCCCCAATACCATGTGCTTTAAGTTTGTATACTAATCTCTTATGTCGAAAGCCTTCTGAAAGTCCAGATATAAAATAT
This sequence comes from Raja brachyura, assembly GCA_963514005.1. Next base: position 12,456,433 of record OY740794.1, on the reverse strand, counting down.
CCACAGGTTGGTGTGCACTTTTCCATAACCCAACATGCAGGTAATCTTAACCTTCTAATCTTAACCCCTTTTACGTGCTTTTAAAATTGTTTTAATGTTTTAGTGATTTTGTTTTACTATTCATGCATTTGTCTTATTGCTTGTTATGTATTTTTTGATTATTGGTTATTTTGTTGACCTGTGTTGTATTGTGGTTCTGCAATGTTTTTAAACAATGTTATTCTTTTGTTTCTTTTGTAAAGCACTATGAATTGCAGCTTGTACGAATGGTGCTATTTAAATAAATTTGCCTTGCCTTGCCTTGCCAATACTCCAGGTGTGGCCTCACCAAAACCCTGTACAACTGCAGTAGAACCTCCCTGCTCTTGTACTCAAATCCTTGTGCTATGAATGCCAACATACCATTCACTTTCTTCACAGCCTGCTGCACCTGCATGCCTACTTTCAATGACTGGTGTACCATGACACCCAGGTCTTGTTGCATCTCCCCTTTTCCTAATCGGCCACCATTCAGATAATAGTCTACCCTACTGTTTTTGCCGCCAAAGTGGATAACCTCACATTTATCCACATTATACTGCATCTGCCATGCATTTGCCCACTCACCCAACCTATCCAAGTCACCTTGCAGCCTCCAAGCTTCCTCCTCACAGCTAACACTGCCCCCCAGCTTCACATCATCCGCAAACTTGGAGATGTTGCATTCAATTCCCTCATCCAGATCATTAATATATATTGTAAATAGCTGGGGTCCCAGCACTGAGCCTTGCCGTACCCCACTTGTCACTGCCTGCCATTCTGAAAATGACCCGTTTACTCCTATTCTTTGCTTCCTGTCTGCCAGCCAGTTCTCTATCCACATCAATACTGAACCCCCAATACCATGTGCTTTAAGTTTGTATGCTAATCTCTTATGTGGGACCTTGTCGAAAGCCTTCTGAAAGTCCAGATATAAAACATCCACAGGTTCTCCCTTATCCACTCTACCAGTTACATCCTCGAAAAATTCTATAAGATTCGTCAGACATGATTTACCTTTCATAAATCCATGCCGACTTTGTCCAATGATTTTACCTCTTTCCAAATGTGCTGCTATCCCATCTTTAATAACTGACTCCTAGCATTTTCCCCACTACTGATGTTAGACTGACTGGTCTGTAATTCCCCGTTTTCTCTCTCGCTCCCTTTTTAAAAAGTGGGGTTACATTAGCTACCCTCCAATCCTCAGGAACTACTCCAGAATCTAAAGAGTTTTGAAAAATTATCACTAATGCATCCACTATTTCTGGGGCTACTTCCTTAAGTACTCTGGAATGCAGCCTATCTGGCCCTGTGGATTTTTCGGCCTTTAATCCATTCAATTTACCGAACACCACTTCCCGGCTAACCTGGATTTCACTCAGTTCCTCCATCTCACTTGACGCCTGGTCCCCTGCTATTTCCGGCAGATTATTTATGTCTTCCTTAGTGAAGACAGAACCAAAGTAGTTATTCAATTGGTCTGCCATGTCCTTGTTCCCCATGATCAATTCACCAGTTTCTGACTGCAAGGGACCTACATTTGTTTTAACTAACCTTTTTCTCTTCACATCTCTATAAAAACCTTTGCAGTCCATTTTTATGTTCCCTGCCAGTTTTCTTTTCATTATAGTTGGGGTGGGGGAGGGGGGAGGTATGGGCGGGAGAAGGTGGAGCTTGGTCTTGTTGGCTATCTTTGGCACATACACCAGCATCTAACCCACAATTTCCCCAAGCTAACAATGTGCATAAAAATGAAAATTGTTCTAATTTCTCATCAAAAATTATTTATGGTAAACACTCCATGTTCATATACTGTATATTATAATAATCTTCATTTTACCACAAAACATACACATTGAATTAGTTTTAAAACTCTTTTTACACAATGTATTAAAAACATCTATGGAGTTACCTAAAATTCATTGATAAATTGAAATCATCAATTAATCCTAATGTCTGGGAGGGAAAAAAAAATTAAGCAAAGAAGAGTAAATAAGTAAAAAATTTATCAGAACCGGGTTAGAGGCTTTATACATCAGAACCCATACATTGGTTTGTTAAGTAGGACATAAATATATCCTTGGAGGAAATGGCTAGATGATGTTTTGGGTCGAGAGCCTTCTTTAGACTGGTGGAATAGGTGTAACAAAAAGCTGGAAAAGAGAGGTGACAGTGAGGTAAATCCTGGCATGTGATAAGTGGATGCATGTGAGGGGAGAGGGGGGTGATTGGAAGATGGGTGGAGTAAATGACAAAGGCTACAGATGAAAATGAAACAAACGGATGTCAGTTAATGAAGGAAGAGGAGGAGTGAAATGAAAAGGTAGAGGAATGATATAGGTGGAATGGGACAGGAGGGAGAGGAAAGACGGGGGCTAAAAAAGTAATAGGGGCGAAGGAACAGGAGATGAGCATATGGAGAAGAGAGATGGGATAGTGGGAGATAGTGAGAGAAATATGTGCACACAGTGAGGATGGGAGGTAGGCAGAGGAAAGGCTAGGGGTATTACTTGAAATTGGAGAATCAAAATGTTATACTATTGCATTGTAGATTGCCTAAGCAGAACATGAAGTGCTATCCTTCCAGTTTGAATTGGCCTCATCCTGGCAATGAAGAAGGACAAGGATAGAAATGTCAGTAGGGGAATGGGAAAGGGAATTAAAATGGTTGGCAACAGAGATTTCCAGCAGGTCTTGATGGACCACGTGGAAGTGTTTGACAAAACAGTTGGATGGGCTAACCTTAGTCTTGCCGATGTAAAATAGGCCACATCAGGAGCACTGAATGCAATAGTCAAGGTTGGAAGAGGTGGACATGAACCTTTACTTCACCTGGAAGGGTTGCTGGGGTGCTAACCATTCAGTGAAAAGACAATACATGATTACCATCGAGCCATCCACAATGTAAATACATGAGAAAGGGAAAAACATGAATAATGTTTAGTGCAAGTGCAGTAAAGTCCAAGCAAAGATAGTCTGAGGTTGATAGTAGCTCAGGACTCTTCTCTAGTTGGTGGATGGTTCAGTTGCCTGATAACAGCTGGGAAGAAACTGTCCTTGAATCTGGAGGTTTGCGTTTTTACACTTCTATACTTCTTGTCTGATGGGAGAGGGGAGACGAGGGAGTAGCTGGGATGCAACCCATCCTTGATTATGCTTGTGGCCTTGTTGATGCAGTGTGAGTCAATGGAAAGGAGGTTGGTGTGTGTGATGGTCTGGGCTGCATCCACAATTCTCTGCAATTTCTTGTGGTCTTGGATGGAGCTGTTCACAAACTATGCTGTGATGCATCCCGATGAAATACTTTCTACGGCACAGAAGTTGGTGAGAGTTATTGGGGACATGGCAAACCTCCTCAGCCTTCCATGGAAGTAGAGGCATTGGTGTGCCGTCTTGGCCATTGCTTCATTATGGGTGGTCCAGAAGACCATTGTTGGCGATATTTACAACTAGGAAATTGAAGCTTTCAACCATCTCTACTTCGGCCCCGTCAATGCAAACAGGGGAATGTGTACTGCTTCACTTCCTCAAGTTGACCACTATTTTCGTTTCTTGCTGACATTGAGTAAAAGGCTCTTCTCTCGAAACCGGATTACAAGGTTCTCAATATCCTTCCTGTACTCCGTCTCATCATTATTTGTAATCCAGCCCACAACAGTGGTGTTGTCTATGAATTTGTAAATTGAATTGGATTTGTACTTGGCTGCACAGTCATGGGTCTACAAGGGGTAAAGAAAGGAGCTGAGAATTCATCCTTCTGGAATCCTATCCCCAATGTGCCCGTGTCCCCTATCCTCACTGATAGGGGGTCTGTTGGTCAGGAAGTCGAGGATACAGTTGCAGAGATGAGTGGTGACACCATGTGTTTGATGATGAGCTTGGATGGTGGTTAATTCTGCTGATGTTTAAAACAGTGGCGTGGAGAGGATCACTTGGAGTTTTGTGGAACTTTATTTTGCAGAGATATTGTGAATCATTCTCTATATCGTCTGGCCATTGTCTGCCTTTGCCACTCATCTGGAAGATAAAGCAGCATATTTTGAGCAGGAACATCCGTTGACAGCGTTCTTGCATCTGCGTTCCCTCAAGCTTTGTCTTATGGTCCTCAGACTCTGGATCAGCTTGTTTCTCTTTCCCCAGCACTGGTTTGCTAGATATTGCATAATGTAGCACATAATAATGGTGTTATCCTTCTTGATGACTAATGCCCTCCCTGGACTAACAAGGGCAGGAAAATCACCTCTTGAGAAGACATTTTTACACTGGTTCTCATATCTGTGCGGAGAAACTATGCTTGAGATTGCACTAGTGTTGAAAGGCAGAGATGCATAGGATAGCGTTCATCCCCAAGATCCATCTCCCTGGATATAGTCCCTCCGTGCAGACTCTCGCAGAAATGTCTGCTTCCAGGAAGCATGAAGTTCACCTTGAGGAATTTCTTTGTGATCCAAATAATCCTTTGTCTTTACATGCTCCTGATATTCTAGCAACATTAAAATGCACTTTTATAACTCCGAAGGTCTGGAGGAAAAGGATGGGCAGCCTTTTTCTCCTTCCCTTTTCACCAGGGATGCTGCCTGGCCCACTGAGTTACTCCACCACTTTGTGTCTACCTTCGGCATGAACCAGCATCTGCAGTTCTTTGTTCCTGCACCCTTGTGTTTGATGGCAACCATCAACTTGCTTTTATCAATCAAAATCACATATCATTTTTAATGACCTAAAATATCCTTCATTATTTCATAGGAGAGATTATCAAACAAAATTTACCACCAAACCATATGAGGAGGCACTGGGGAATGTCAGAGAGGGGTCAGAGAATAAGTCATTAATGTTGTTTTGAACTGGATTTTGGCTGGTCTTGCATTTATTGCAAGGGTTTGAGAGGCTATTAACACTAAAGACTGAACTATGATACTGCAGATGTTGGGATCTGAAGCAAAATGCAAACCGGAGAACCCGGATAAAACCCACGCGGTCACAGGGAGAATGTACAGACTCCTTACAGACAGCGCCCGTAGTCAGTGTGGAACCGGGTCTCTGGCAGCAACTCCACCGCTGCACTACTGTGTCACCCTTTATTGCACAAATGTTTAGACATTGCAAATCTTTACTTTCTTTTTTCCATCCTGCAGAATGTTACGAGGAATTTATGTATAATTCATGATTTTGTGAGCTTCTCTAAGTCTATGCACCTGTCACGCTGTTGCAAGCAACATTTTTATTGTCCCTGTACCTCACTGTACGAACTCAGAGGATCAATCGGTATCCGTAGCGGGGGGGGGGGGGGGGGGGGTGGCTCGTGATGTTTCAGGTTGGAACCCTGCATTCAGGGAATTGATTTCCTCCAACATTTTTTTTTTAGCAATCAACACAATTAGTACAGCAAAAATAAGCACAATTGACATGTATCTGTAATTTCAATTTTATTAATTGATTGTGTAAACTTTCTGAATCCTGATGAGAAGTCAGTTGTGTTAATCTTAATAAAAACCACCAGATTAACTAATTCAACTCAGGTTATCATTAAATCTTTGGAATTAAACTGGGTTTAATTAACAAGTATTTAGGATAAGGGGTTATGATTCATCTGTTGGACATTATAATTATTCCTGTTAAGGTATCCATCCCATTAATTTTTTTGTTTATTTTGTACACTTTTATAATCAACATTTTTGAATTTACAATGCAAGAATATTTTCTAAGGCATCATCACAGTATTAAATTCACAATTTTTATTGTACTTTGAATAGTGTTTATATATAAATTTGCATTATCCGCATTTATTTCATTGAAATTCGTTTCAAACTGATTTATCGTAATTGAAAAGAGTGTTATAATACATATTTTAGGAATAGATAAACCCGTTAGACCATTGGTAAATATAGCAACAGGTGTTTTACTGCTGTACTTTGGAATCTGCTCTTGGATTTTTACCTTATTTATGGTCAAACTCATCATTTAGCTTGAAGTGGAGAAAAAAAATCAGCCTTACCTTCTAATGTCTTACACAAAGATCAAATGAATCTTCTGACCAATTCAGCAAATATGAGAAGGACAGTTTTATTTCTCTTGAATAAGAATGAAACTCAGGAAACATGAGAAAAAGAACATGCAGTTAAAAAAAAGAAATGTAGTTAACTATAAGGTACAATTCATCTTTATAGAATGTGCCTTGCATATTCTTTATGTAACTTTCTTGGTTTAGATAACCAGAATGGCATTTTTGATTATTTTATGGGACACACTGGTCAGCACAGTGGCACAGCAGTAAAGTTGCTGCCTTACAGTGCCAGAGAACAGGGTTCGATCCTGCTTATTGGTGCTGTCTGTACACAGTTTGTATGTTCTCCCTGTGACTGCATTAGTTTTCTCCAGGTTCTCTGGTTTTCTGCCATGTTCCAAAAACATGCAGGTTTGTAGGGTAATTGACTTCTATAAATTGTCCCTAGTGTGTAGGATAGAACTAGTGGGCGGGTGATCATTGGGCGGCATGGACTCGGAGAGCCGAAGGACTTGTATCTCTAAACTAACCATGAATTAAGGTAGTCAAGGATAGCTTTTCGACTGCTTCAATAGGTTTAACTACAGAAAGAATGAGGCTTTTGTTTTTGCAGAAACTGGTTGCACAGCCAAGCAATTAAAACGCAAATGATATGATGACATACTGAACAGAATAAGCTTTTGTGCAAAGCTCCACATCGAAGTTTAATAATAACGCTCTTTAAAGATAAAGTGAAAAGTGATGAAAACACTGACACTATACTTTAATCACAATTATATTAGATGGGATGAGTTTACAGTCTCAAATTAAAATCATTGATATTTTGCTCTTACTATTTTACAACCATGGCTAACCTGAGTTTTATTCATTTCTAAATAACAACAAGAACTTTCAAAACACAAAAGGCAAAACTTTAAACAGATATCTGTCTTATTGTAAATGCATTGTTAAGGAGAATTTTTAATGATTGACTTTCTACCACACTATTTTGAAAACTCAAAGTTTCATTGCAATGTACTAGCATTATCCAAGACACCCAATACTTCAATGCAGAGAGGACAGGTGAATTCATATCAGAGTCAGACTGTTTTACAAAGTTGAAAAATTGGGCTCATGTGATTTGATTAAAGTAATTTGAGAAGTCGTTTAAAAAATAAATCATGACAGGATATTGTTTTAGTTAAGCAACATGCTGAAGAATTATAAGGAAAGATGGTGCATTAGCAGCCAAGGTAGTAGTAGACTGATGAATTGGGATATAATGAAGGAATGGTAGTGATGGAGTGAAGTTTCAGAATTGAAATGTAAGACACTTTGAATAAGCTGATGTAACTAAACTGAAGTTATTGTTCCCCCGGACAAAGAGGAAACTCTTGCAATTCATATGATCCCAACATCTCCATTCCATCCACAATAGTGATTTTGAGCTATCTGTTGTCACTTTAACCTTCCTCTGTTGTCTGACAACCTCTGATGCTGGCTTTGTATGTTGTTGCAGAAAAGCATAGTAACAGCTGCAAGAACAATTAGAACATAGAACACAGAACAGTACAACACAAGAACAGATACTTAGGCCCTCAATGTCTGTGCTAATAATGTCAAGCTAAACTAATCTCCTCTGCCTGCATGCGAACCATATCTCATCGTTCCTCACACATCTAAAACGCCACTATCGTATCTGCGTCCACCACCATCCCTGGCAACGATTTTCCGGCAGCTACCATTCTATGTGAAAATATTTGCCCTGCACATATCCATTAAACTTTCCCATTCTTAGATTTAAATCTATGTCCTCTAGTCTTTGATATTTCCACCCGGGAAAAAAGGTTCTAACTATCTACCCTTTCTATGCCTCGTGTTGGTTTATATATTTCTATCGGGTCCCCCCTCAGTCTCTGACACTTCAGAGAAACCAATACAGGTGTGTCCAACCTCTCCTTATTGCCAATACCTTTCAATCCAGGCAGCATCCTGTTAAACCCTATCCAAAGCCTCCATATTCTTCCTGCAACCATTAGACCAGAACTGCACAAAATACTTCCAATGCAGCCTTTCCAAAGTTTTATAAAGCTGCAATATGACTTCCTAACTATTATACTCAAGTCCCCTACTGATGAAGGCAAGCATACCATACAACTCCTGGACCCCTCTACCTTCTTGCCACTTTCAGAGTGTTATAGAACTGGTACCCAAGACCGCTCAGTACATCAATGTTGATAAGGCATGTGGCTTAATTGTATACTTTCCCCATACATTTGACCTCCCAAAGTACGACACTTCACATCTTCCCAGATTAAATTCCATCTGTCATTTTTCAATCCATATCTGCAATTGATCTAGATGCCATTCTATCCTTGTGTAATTTTTCTTTCAACTTCTGCTGATCCTAGGACATTTTACCTCAAAATGTCATTATTCTTCTGGGAAAAGAAATATGAACATTGTATTAATTATTTCTTAGCTGAATCTCAAACATGTTCCAATTTATAGTTGAGCTGTTTTTCATTCTTCCCATTTTCTATTTTTTCAAACTTTCCAGTTTTTTTACTTTTTTTATACACTCCATTGCTTTATTATTTCATGCTTCTGTCTACACTTTACTGAAACAATGTTTCCATATTTACCATTGAACATGGAATATTGTCAGGGCAAATATTCCATTTTACAGAGGGAAACAGCTGGGAGGGAAGATCATGTGAAGCAATCTCTTATTTTGATTTAAGCATCAATGGACCTATCCAGACTTTTGTTTTTTAATGTCTGGCCTCGGAAAAGGATGCAAAGAAAAATATAATGGGGTTTGATAAAATACAAATGTTAGATACTAGTACTTTCAAAATTTCGTATTAATTCTTCTCCTATCGTGTGGCGTGCACAGCCTAAAGTTGTAGGACAACTTGTTCTATTTGATCTTCTGTTTGTGCACATCAAGTTGATTGCATTCGTCGAAACAGGATGGACCACATGAAGATTACAATCTTCCACCCCTCTTATTCACTAATGGGGTTTGGATATCGTTGGCAAAGTCATCATTTAACGTCTAATCCTAATTACCCCCAAATATGAGTGGCTAATCTTTTTAAGGGGGCAGCTAAGGGTTAAGCGAGAGGCGTTCTTACATAAATTACATTTCTGAGCTTCATGAGTAATTTTATGGTAACCATTACAGATGCAGAAAGATATTTGGTAAGATATATTTTCCAGAAAATGGACTGTTCGGAATAGTATACCTATTCCTTTTCTCCAGAGATGCTGCCTGACCCACTGAGTTACTTCAGCATTTTGTGTTTGTCTGCAATATTTAAGAGTTATGTAGTCACTCACACTTGAAAACATTCATTTCAGCTTTTGCAATATTATTGCTGAATTATGACAAATTTGTTTGCTTGTACTATTTTGCTTGAATTTATGAGTATCTTTCATTTGCGGTTCAATATATCCATTTTAAGTTCTGTCAATGAGCCATCCTGCCTTTCTGATACCAAGCAATGTGAGCAGGGATCGATAATTATGTTGTAATTTTGGTTCAAATTCTGGATTGAGTGCCAAACGACAATATGAAATTCATAACGAGGAACTACAATCATTAACATATAATTTTTCTTAACAGGAAAATAGTGAAGCCCTTCTGAGAACTTTAGTGGTCTATAGACTTTTCACAAATGCAGATCATCTGTTTCCAGGAACAAAACTTTATTTACCTAGTACTGCTAAATTATCACTGATGCTAATCATCAAACAAAACTTGGCATCAAGTCAGATATGGGGATATTTGGATTAGGATAGAATGCCAAAAGCTGAGGAAAAGGCAGAAAAAAAGAGGTAGAGCGGTGGGGGGGTTATGGTGGAAATTCCAAAGTTTCATCCACTTAGGAAGATAAAGATCTGAATCACAGTGATGGAGAAGATTACTGTCCGTCATGCTTTTGAGTTGGCTTTTAATTTAGTCTCTCCACTTTGGGGCTTCCACAGTCAGCGGCACTCCTGCAAACAGAGTGACCTCTGCACTTACCGAAAATTACGCAATCAGCGCCACCTGTCCACTAAGCGGAACTCACGAAATGAGCGGGACTTTTGAACCATTGCATAATAGGCTATGAATGCCCCCCCTCTCCCCCTCATCTCTCTCCCCCTCCTCTCTCTCCCCCTTCCCCCCTCTCCCAATCCTCTCTCTCCTCACTCTCCTCCTCCCCCTCTGCCCCGCCTCCCCCCCACCCTCCTCCCCTCCCCTTCCACCTCCCTCCCCCTCTCTTTATCCCCCTCACCCCACTCGCCCCCCTCTCCACCCACTTCCCTTTCCCCCTCTCACCCCCCTCCCCCCACTCCCCCCCCCCCCCCGCTATCGTGCATTGAGGGGACGGACCAACGGGTCCCACTTGGTCTAGTAGGCCATAAAGGTACTAAATATAGTGCACTAGAGTTAATGGTCAATTTTCCAGCATAACCCGTCTATCATGATAATTGTATAAAATATGAAGGAACAAGAGAAAGAACAAAGAATATGTTTTACTTTTAATTAAATTTTCCTCAGCTGTTTCACACAGAAATGTGATATAAGGAAGCTGCAGGTGATAACAATGATATTCTCTTTACTATAACAAAGCAATCCATTGTGATGGTTCAGTGACATGTTTTCCCTATCCTCTCTGACTGAAGGTCACACATTAATACATACAGAATTAAAATGAGCAATTCCGGCTCACTAACATTACAAGATCAATGCCTATGGCTGGAATGGAGCATGAAATCTGTAATATAAAAATCTTTTTTGTTGTTGTTGCACTTTTAAAAACAATGTACTGTGTTTGAAATAATGTATGTAAAGGAAAATTTCCATAAAGTTTTAAGACCAGAAACTGCACTTACAATCAGCGTAAATAACTCTTTCTCGCCTACCTAAACGCCTTATTTCTTCCCTTTGAATATTTTTCCAACTCAGTTACTGTGTTCCAGTTGAGGCCTACTCTCTTATGCCTTCTTTGTGCTTTGGGTTCTATAATTTAAAGTTCTTTCACCTTTAAGGGAAACTAAAAAAATAAACAGAAGCTGGTCATCTAGCCTGTGGAGAGTGATTAGAAATCACCTAATAGTATGTCTAATTACAGTGAGCAAAAATCAAAGCATTTTAATTTCACGGTGAGAATGAATGTCGCATTGCATGTTAAACTTTGTTATAACTCATACATGAAGCATGACAAGTTGTCAGCTGACTACACCCAAGTACTCAAAAACATATACTGTGGATTGTGACTGTTGTATAATAGGCAACAAATGCCAACAAAACAACGCGCTAGCCTCATCGTCATTTGTATGCCCTATTACTTAGCTGAGAAAATATTTGTTAGCACGAAGCCGGATCTAAATTGCAAAACTATTCTATTTGTCAGACGTTAAGTGAACAGAACAATTGCTAACGGTTGATTAAATCTGTACAAAACGACTTTATGTTATAATGGTCATAGAGTCATTGAGTGACACAGGGTGGAAACAGGCCCTTCAGCACAACTTGCCCACAACAGCCAACATGTCCCAGCTACACTAGTCCCACCTGTCTGCGTTTGACTCCAAACCTGTCCTATCCATGTACCTGTTTGTTTCTTAAAAGTTGGGATAGACCCTGCCTCAACGACCTCCTCTGGCAGCTTTTTCCATCACCCTTAGTGCAAAAAGGTTACCTCTCAGATTCCTATTAAATCTTTTCTCCTTCACCTTCAACCTTTGTCCTCTGGTCCTCGATTCACCTTCTCTGGGCAAGAGTCTCCGTGCATCTACCCGGTCTATTCGACTCATGATTTTATACACTTAATAAGATCACCCCTCATCCTCCTGTGCTCCCAACGAATATAGTCCCTACCTACTCAACCTCTTCCTAGAGCTCATAACCTTTAGTTCTGGCAACATCCTTGTAAATCTTCTCTGTACCCTTTCTGGCATGACAACATCTTTCCTATAACTTGTTGCCAGAACTGAATACAATACTCTAAATGTGGCCTCACCAACTTCTTATACAACTGCAACATGACCTCCCAACTTCTATACACATATACCCTATATAAAAGGAAAAATGGGTTTAGAATAGAATAGTTAGAATAGTTTCTTTATTGTCATTGTAACATGAACCATGTACAACAAAATTTAAAAATGTCAGCCAGTCAGTGCAACATTCAAACCATAAAAGCTAACGATACATACAAGGTAAAATATTAAAAAAGATGATAAACAACTAAAATAAATATGAAATATAAAAACAGCATGCATAAACACCCATCCCTACATCCTTCTGTCGATTTCACAGTGTACCAACCACAATCTCTTAGTCCCCGCGTTCCTTGGCGGCTTAGTGCCTTTTAGTAGTGAGCACATTTAGTGCCTTTATAGCAGTGGGGTAAAAACTGTTTTTAAGTCTGTTTGTCCTTGTCCTTGTAGATCTGTACCGTCTGCCTGACGGCAACAGTTCAAACAGGGAGTGTCCGGGGTGGGAAATGTCCTTTATAATATTCTGGGATTTTTTGATGCAGCGGGAACTGTGTAAGTCCTCCATGCTAAGGAGAGGGCAGCCGACAATCCTCTGGGCGTTGTCAATGGCCCTCTGGAGCGCTTTCCTCTGAGCCGCTGTGCAGCTGGTGTACCACACGCATACACAGTATGTTAGGATGCTATCAATGGAGCACCGATAAAAAGACAGCAGCAGTCTGTGTGATGTTATTCTTCCTGAGCACCCTCAGGAAGTGCAGTCTCTGCTGGACCTTTTTCAGCAGCGTAGAGGTGTTCACGCTCCACGTCAGGTTCTCCTCAATATGGATTCCCAGGAAGCGGAAATCCGCCACCCTCTCCACACAGTCCCCTCTGATGATTAGTGGTACCATTTCCGTTTTGTTCTTCCTGAAGTCTATTATTATCTCCTTGGTCTTTAAGGCGTTCAGGAGCAGGTTATTTTCTCCACACCACACTGTGAGCTGCTCCACCTCATCCCGATAGGCGTACTCATCCCCCCAGGAGATGAGCCCCACCACCGTAGTGTCATCCGCAAATTTGACAATGGTGTTGCTGTGGTGGGCGGAGGTGCAGTCATATGTGTAGATGGTGTAGAGCAGGGGGCTCAGCACGCAGCCCTGTGGAGAGCCGGTACTGAGGCTGAGGGCCGTGGATGTGTGATGGCCCATTCTGACTCTCTGGCTGCGGCCCAACAGGAAGCTATTAATCCACATGCAGGTGGAGTGTGGAAGTCCCAAGTCCTATGTTAGAATGTTTGGATTCTAACATTCTGCCCAGCAGTTTTCTTCTTATAAACAAAATTGTTTTTTTTGTTTTTATCCATGTGTCCACCGAGGGGTGGGCTTATGCTGACAAACACAGAATGGTTACAGCATGTAAGAAGCCATTTCTGAACCAGCTCTTTGTTAGAAGAATCCGGCTCATCCTTCAGCACCATCCTTCCTCATAGCCCTGGTGTTTTGACAATCACCCTGATTTTATAGAGCTCTAGTTTTTTTACCTCTTTGCAAAATTTTAATCTCTCCACCAAGGGGAACAATTTATGTTCATCTTCTCCGTCTATATATTTCATGATTTTAAATACCTCAAATTATCCACATGACTCAAGACCCTCATCCCTGAAATAATTTTCATAAACCTCATAACATTGCTTTTTCCACCCTCCCAAAGCTTTCATATCTTCACTGTGGTTCCAGCAGGGGCTCTGGTTTCCTCCCATACCCCATTTGTTAAGAGCTTGTTTAAATGCTGTAAATTCCCCTTAGACTATATAATTGGAGGGTTGTGGCGAAATAAAGGGAGGAGAATGAGACAGGTGAAAATGCTTTGTAGGAGGTCTCCTGGACATGATGGGCTAAATGGTCTCCTTCTGATCTATGTTAGGTAAATAAGTGTGGTGTGCAGAACGTGCCTGTGCATTCCATTTCTGGGGAAATATTATTTATATAAAGGTTCTTCGTGGCATCCTTGCTTTTGTACTCTGTATGACTATATGTTAAACCTAGGATTTCTCAACCTGCCCTGCACTTTCTGTGAAGTATGCATATATGCCATCAGATTTCTATGTTTTGTACTCCATTCAGAAATATGACTTTTAGTTTATGTTGCCCCTTCCCATTCTTCATTCCAAAATGAACACTTCACTATAACATCTGTAACTTTTCTTTCTATTCCACCATCTTCCTTAAGTCTATACAATTCTTCTCACTGTTCACTGCACCTTTTTTTGCTATCTGCAGATCTGAAAATCATGCACTCAAGTCCAAATCATTTATATTAAAAATACCTGTGGTTACAGGACTGACCCCTGGAAACGCACTGTACAGTCCACTACCAAAAACAATTCACTACTATTTTGTTCTCTGTTTAGACTTTAAACATTAGATACAGCATGGAAACAGGCCCTTCAGCCCACTGAATCTGTGCTGACCAGCGATTACCCCAGTACACTAACGATATCCTACACATTAGGGACAATTTACAATTTTTACCAAAGCCAATTAAGATACAAAACTGTATGTCTTTGGAGTGTGGGAGGAAACCGGAGCGCCCAGAGAAAACCCACGCAGTCACAGGAAGAACCTCCGTATATACAGCACCCTTAGTCAGGATTGAACCCGGGTCTCTGCCACTATCAGGCACCAACTCCACTGCTGCGCCACTATGCTGCCCACAAAGACAATTACTGAAACAATTTATATCAAAGCTCCTCCAACTCATTTTATTCACGTTCTTCAGTGTTAATGAGTTTATTTGTGACAAGTTGTCAAATACATGTTATAAGTCCCTATGTATATATATATAGGATAGGGGGCGCCGTTCTGTATGGTATGGCTGCGCAACCTGCAGCTGTTTGTTTTTCACTCTTCCTTTGAATTTTTTGTGAGTTTTAGTGTTTTGTTTTTGGAGTTCTAGTCTTTTTTATGTGGGGGGTGGGGGGGAAGGGGGAAACTACTTTTCAGGGTCCCTACCTGGTCGGAGAGGCAGCTTTTCTCCAGGCTGCACTTTTGACCCGTCCTCGCGGCCTACCAACAGGCACAGTACATGCCCGCCTTCTCCCCATATCCCTTGATTCCACTAGCCCCTAGAGCTCTATCTAACTCTCTCTTTAATCCATCCAATGACTTGGCCTCCACTGCCCTCTGTGGCAGGGAATTCCACAAATTCACAACTCTCTGGGTGAAAAAGTTTTTTCTTACCTCAGTCTTAAATGGCTTCCCCTTTATTCTAAGACTGTGGCCCCTGGTTCTGGACTCGCCCAACATTGGGAACATTATTCTTGCATCTAGCTTGTCCAGTCCTTTTATAATTTTATATGTTTCTATAAGATTCCCCCTCATCCTTCTAAACTCCAGTGAATTCAAGCCTAGTCTTTTCAATCTTTCCTCATATGACAGTCCCGCCATCCTAGGGATCAATCTCGTGAACCTATGCTGCACTGCCTCAATCATTTCTATTCTGATCATGCCCGGCTGCTGAATATTTCCAAATTTTGTTTTTTTCAGATTTCTAGAATCTGGTGTATTTGCTTTTGACTTGTTGATTTGCCTTGAGTTTGCCTTCTTTCTTCTTCCTCTGAATGCTGCATTTTTCCAGCACTTTGGGATGCCCTTTATTAATTAATTTTATCCCTATCATCCAGCCTATCTGAATATATTGTGAAACAGAAAGTTGATGACATTCACTTGATATAGTCTTTATAAAAGTGAGGAACTCCAATATTATTTATCATGACCACAGCTGATTATGTTGACTTGCTGCTCATATTTTTTGAAAAATGCTAATCAAAATCTTGCCTTTGTACGAACAAAAAAAACAAACGATTATGAAGAGTGAATGTATTATCGGCACTCCGCGAGGTCCAAACTCATCTGCAGAAGAAGCCCCAATGCACGGATGAATGGTGGTGCGAGGCAAGTAGACGGCATGTTCGTGGGCCAAGTTGTTGATGGAGTGGCCCTGCAGCAGCTGGGGGATCACATCGATCAGGCGTCGCTAGTGGACCCACAGAGGTTACACAAGCATGCAGATTGGAAGCATGCAGTTTGCCGCACAAACCTGCAGCGGCACAGAGTGGCAGAGCAACGGTGGATGTCATTGACAGTATTGAACATAAACACAAAAAGCTGGAGTAACACAGCGGGACAGGCAACATCTCTGGAGAGAAGGAACGGGTGACGTTTTTAGTCTGAAGAAGGGTCTCGACCCGAAACGTCGCCCATTCCTCCTCTCCAGAGATGCTGCCTGTCCCGCTGAGTTACTCCAGCTTTTTGTGTCCATCTTCGACTTAATCCAGCATCTGCAGTTCCTTCCTTTACATCATTGAGAGCATGTCAGGCCAGGACGAGCCGTGCATCACCGACCCAGTGCAGCTGCCAGGACAACAGCTTTTTAAGGCCAAGTTAGGTTCTTAAGAACTTGAAACTTAAAGGCCCTGTCTCACGGTGCGAGTTGACACACGAGTGACCCAGAGTGACAGACTCGTGGTTGTGTACGATATTCCAAGTTGATGTGCAAGTGTTTGAGGCGAGTTCCCACGGGTATGGTAATCTGCGATGTTCCGAGATCGTCTCCAGAGTTACCAAGTTCCCCTCCCGTTTGCTCTTGAGTTACCAAGTTCCTCTCCCGCTTCAGGGCGTGTGTTGTTGCTGCAGTCCGGGATTCGCATTTAAAGCACTCGGTTATCTTCAGCAGTTCAGGCGAGGACAGGTTGGGGGGGGGGGGGGGGGGCGAGGGATGGTGGAATTGGGAGAAGGCAAAGACTATGGGTGGGGAGGAGTGAGAGGGGGGCTAGGAACGGCATCTGCGAAACGGGTAGTCAACCTTTAGGGTCCCGGCCCGAAACATCCCTATACATTTTATGATTTCCCTCCAAAGATGTAGTCTCCCGTGGTTTGTTTGCACAACTCTCTTCCCTCTCTCTCCCAACATTGGGGGAGGGGGGGGACGACGACGACAAGATAGTTTAAACGGACCTTACCCACACTTCATGCTTCTGTTGCGCATAATTCAGCAGTAAAACCTCTCTTCCCCGTACCCAGCGACGCCCGATTCCTCGCACCCCCACAAGTTCACATCGACGAGGGAAGAATGAGCGGGGAGTCTGAAGAAGGGTCCCGACCCGAAACATCACCCATTCCTTCTCTCCAGATGCGATGCCTATCCCGCTGAGTTACTCCAGCATGTTTGTGTCTATCGTCGGTGTAAACCAGCATCTGCAGTTCCTTCCTACACACGGACAGTGAAGTGCCTCGGCCACATTAGGAACATTAGGATTCTCTGATGTGAAGGTAGTCTGGTTTGGGTTTCTTACACTTGATCATATCCGAAACTAAAGTATAGATAAACACAAAATGCTTGAGTAACTCGGCGGAACAGGCCGCATATCTGGAGAGAAGGAATGGGTGGCGTTTTGGGTAAGTCTGAAGAAGGGTCTCGACTCCATTCCTTCTCTCCAGAGATGCTGCCTGGTCCGCTGAGTTACTCCAGCATTTTGTGTCTATTAAAGAGTTCCCACGGTAGACGCACGGATCACTAAACTTAACGCACGGGCCACTACGATATAACTCTGAGTTTAATGTTTCAATTTTAAACTTGACCACGAAATTTGACTCGTGGAAAAAGTCAAACATGTTTGACTTTTTTCACGAGTTCACAAGTTTCACAGGTACCTGCCGTTAGAGCCACGAGTGGACAAGTTGATCGCGCGAGTTCTGACGTTCCCACTACGTTGGCTGTACGTGATCACCACGAGTGAAAACTCGGGGTCACTCGTGGGCCAACTCGCACCGTGAGACAGGGGTTTAAAGGAGACAGTGTATTGTCGGAAATATGGTAACTGTGTACTGACTAGGCGAACTCCACTGCTCTTGCACAATAATTGTACTTTTTTAAATGTACGAGTGAACGTATGCAAGTTATGATTTTATTAAATTGTATGCAAAATACAAAAAAGTCACTGTAAACGGCAGTGTTGGAGTAACTCAGTGGGTGACGCAGAATCTCTGGAGATCATGGATAGGTGACATTTCAGGTCCGGACACTTCTTCAGACTCTTGAGGGGTTCAATCCGAAACTTAACCTATCCATGTTCTGCTGAGATGCTGCCTCACCTGCTGTTACTCCAGCATTTTGTGTATTTTTTGTAAACCAGCATCTGCAGTTCCTTGTTTCTAAAGCGTGTGACTGTATCTAGGTTAGGTACATGTGACAGTAAAGTACAATTGAACCATAATTGTTTCTTGTCGGCAAGGAAATAATCTTGCCTGTGGTGTGGAACGCGCGCCTTTAAATTCTTCTTGTCATCGTCTTGACAACGACGTAGGTGCAGCGCCATGACGCCATGAATCGGGGCGACCGTGTTTGAAACTATTTGCGCGGCTGCTGCTGCTGCGTCCGTCCGCCCGTCGGTCGGTGGCTGCTCCGGGCCTTGGTGTGTGTGTGTGACAGAGGTAAATGTCGGAGCTGTGGGGAATGACGACGGGCACTTGGCTAAACGCGATGTCACCTCAGCGCCGTTGCCTCGTGTGGGCGACCCTTCCGCGTTTCGCGGTGTGTTTGCTGCTGCCCCGCCTGGAGGGAGGATCAAACATCAGCGGTGGCCACAGTGCGGCCCGGCGGCTTCTCCATGAGATCGGCCCGCCAGCCAGTGGACCATTGGAAAGTTGCACTCCTAACATGGTTGCACTCTTAACAATAAGCATACTCTTATTGCAATTATTATACAGGAAAGTTTCACAAACATAAAGCACCTTTTGTAGCGCAGCACAGAAATAGGTAATTTTCAGCCTACGATACCTCTAGTCAAGTCGAGCCTGTCATGCACAAGTGTGGTGAAGTACAAATATAATAAAAATTATAGCTCTACTGATGCCAGTTTAAACTAATCCCATCTGCCTGGACAGAGTCCATCTCGCTCTATTCCTCGCCTGGTCATGTGCCCGTCTCGATGCCACTTAAACATTGCTGTTGTATCTGTTTCCACTAGTTTTCAAGAGAGTTATAGCCCTCTCCCACGGTACGAGTTCATTCCAAGAGCTCTCCCGAGTTAAAAAAAAATCAAACTCGTGGTAAGCACGGCGAATTAACATAGCTGGTACGTCGGAGCTCGGGGACGTCACTTAGCGGCTCGTAACGCTAACGGCAGGCACTCGAGAAGACTCGCTAACGGCAGGTAAGCACGGAAAGACTCGTAAAGATTTGTCAACGTTGAAAAATGTCCGCGAGAGCCCCGAGTACCGACGAGTGGCCATTACCGTAAATCCCTGAGTTCGAATCAGGGCAAACTCAGGAGAGCTCTTGGAATGAAATCGTACCGTGGAACAGGGTTATTAGATTTAGATCTTAAACCCCTGTCCCACGGTACGGGTTCATTCCAAGAGCTCTCCTGAGTTTGCCCTGATTGGAACTCGGAGATTTACGGTAATGGCCACTCGTCGGTACCTGGGACTCTCGCGGACATTTTTCAACATGTTGAAAAATCTTCACGAGTCTTCCCGTGCTTACCTGCCGTTAGCAAGTCTTCCTGAGTACCTGCCGTTCGCGTTACGAGCCGGTGAGGCGCCCCCGAGCTCCGACGTACCCGCTACGTTCATTCTCCGTGCTTACCACGAGTTTGATTTTTTTTTAAACTCAGGAGAGCTCTAGGAATTAACTCGTAACGTGGGACAGGGCTATTAGGGCTAAGGGAATCAAGGGATATGGGGAATAAGCCGGAACAGGGTGCTGATTTTGGATGATCAGCCATAATCATATTGAATGGCTCGAATGGCCTACTCTGCACCGATTTTCTATGTTTCTATGTTTTCCATTGCAGTGCTTCCAGGTACCCACCACTCTGTGGGGTAATTTAAAAAACCGTAAATCTACTTTAAACAATCTCCCTCTCAAATTAAAGTTGTATCCTCCAGTATTTGAAATTTCTACCCTGACAAAAAGATTTTGACTATCTACCCAATCTATGCCTTTCATAATTTTATACGTGCCCATTGGGTTGCCCTACAGCCTCCAATGCTCCAGAGAAAGCCATTCAAGTTTGTCCCACCACACCTTTATTGGAGAGTATTAGCAATAAGATAATTCTCTCGAATCCAGGCAGCATCCTTGTGAACCTCCTCTGCAAAGCTTCCACATCCTTCCTGGAATGTGGTAACCAGATTGCACACAATACTCTAAGCATGGCCTGACCAAAGTTTTATCGAGCTGCAATGTGACTTTCCAAATTTTGCATTCAATACCCTTACTGATGAAGGCAAGCACACTGTATGTTTTCATTATGATCCTTTCTACATGTGTTTGCCACGTTGAGGGAGCTAAAGTCTTGCACCCTAAGATCCCTTAGTACATCAATGCTCCTAAGGTTATGCTAGTCACTGTATACTTCATCTTGCATTTGACCTTCCAAGGTGGAATACCTCAGAATTGTTTGGATTAAACCACATCTGCCATTGTTTGCCCACATTTCCAATTGGTGTTGACAGTGTTCCTCACTATCTATTGCTTTGACAGTGTTCCTCACTATCGCTTGGCCAATTTTTGTGTTGTCTGCAAACTAACTAATCAGGCCTCCTGCATCTTTGATGAATGATTTATCTCTATCACAAGCACAAGTCCCAGAACTGACACGTGGACCTTGATTCGGAATAAACCCCTTACACCACTACTCTGTCTTCTTTGGCTAAGTCAAATTTGAATTCAATCTTCCATGCCTTCATGGATCTACCAGGAGGGACTTTCAGAAAGTTTCACTAAAATCCATGTATACAACATCCAGTTCCCTGACCTCATCAACCATTTTTGTCACATTCTCAAAAAATATATAAATCAAGTCTGTATGACATGACCACCCCTGCACATCATTTTAAATAAGTCTATGCTTTTTCCGATGCAAGTAGAGATTACCCCAAAGAATTCTCTTTAATAATTTCTTTATTATTGATATTACTCGCCTGTCTAGAATTTCCTGGTTTATCTCCATTGCTCTTCTTAAACAGAGGAACAACATTGGTTATTCTCCAGTCCTCTGGATCCTCTCCAAAAGCTAAAGAGGATACTAAGATCTCTCATCGATTTGCCCTCCAGATTCCCTATTTTGTTCCTTTACATTCCTCAAGGCCCCGTATGATTTCAGTTCCTAAACCCTCCACATACTATTTTCCTTTTTGACTAAATTTACAATATCTCTAATTTCATATTGATTAGTAGGACTGGATGTTACAATCCCTAAGGTTTTTCACTACAATTGACATTTGATATTCTTGGGGATGACCACTAGGTGATTTGCTACCAATCAGACACATCTTCAGTTGTGTACCTCAACATCACTGGGTGTTTCGGCCTTTTTTCACAAGACACCCTCAGTCGAGGCAGGCCCACCGCAGGGTGATCAGCCCTGGGTGTGTGTCTTCTGGTTAGCCTCTAGATGGTCACGTGGCAGCTCAGACAGCATCTTTTCCCTTCAGCCACAGCCAGTGACTGCTCCATTCGGCTTTTTCCCTTCCATCTTTCTCTTTACCGCTGACTGTGGCTGGTTGGGCTCTGGACTCGTGTCCGTTGGTGGGACAGTACTTGGTTGAGCTTCGCCTGGGGTGCTGATACCCTGTGGACTGTGGTGGTTAACCTGTCACTGTGCTTCACCCGACTGATTTGGCCTACCTCTTAGAAAGTAATGGTCAATGCGAGGCTCCTCACCAAGCTCTCTCAGGCACTTTTTCCTGTCCTGGTGGAACTTGAGACCCTTCTCTGAATTGGCCTCCACTGCCTTCTGTGGCAGAGAATTCCACAGATTCACAACTCTCTCAGTGGAAAACGTCTTTCTCATCTCAGCCCTAAATGGCCTACCCCTTATTCTTAAACTGTGACCCCTGGTACTGGACTCCCACTACATGGAGACCATTTTTTCTGCATCTAGCCTGTGCAATCCCTTAAGAATTTTATGTTTTTATAAGATTCCCTCTCATCCTTCTAAATTCCAGTGAATACAAGCCCAGTTGACCCATTCTTTCATCATATGTAAGTCCTGCCAATCCGGGAATGAATCTGGTGAATCTACGCTGCACTCCCTCAATGGCAAGAATGTCCTTCCTCAAATTAGGAGATCAAAACTGCACACAATACTCCAGGTATGATCTCACCAGGGCCCTGTATGACTGCAGTAGGACCTCCTTGGTCCTGAACTCAAATCCTCTTGCAATGAAGGCCAAAATGCCATTGGCTTTCTTCACTGCCTGCTGTACCCTCATACTTACTTTCAGTGACTGATGTACATGGACATCCAGGTCTCATTACCTCCCCTTTTCCAAATCTGACATCATTCAGATAATAATCTGCCTTTCCTGTTCTTGCCACCAAAGTAGATAGCCTCACATTTATCCACAAAATACTGCATCTGCCATGCATCTGCCCACTCACCCAACCTATCCAAGTCACCCTGCAGCATCATAACATCCTCCTCGCAGTTCACTGCCACCCAGCTTTGTGTCATCCGCAATCTTGGAAATGTTACCTTTAATTCCCTCATCTAAATCGTTAATATATATTGTAAATAACTGGGGTACCAGCTCTGTACCTTGCGGCACCCACTTGTCACTGCCTGCCATTGTGAAAAGGACCTGATAATTCCTACTCTTTGCTTCCTGTCTGCCAACCAGTTCTCTATCCCTGTCAATACCCTACCCCCAATACCATGTGCTTTAATTTTGCATACTAATCTCTTGTGTTGGACCTTGTCAAAGGCTTTTTGAAAGTCCAGATACACCACATCCACTGGCTGTCCCATATCCATTTTACTTGTTACATCCTCAAACAATTCCAGAAGATTAGTCAAGCATGATTACCCCTTCATAAATCCATGCAGACTTTCACCGATCCTGTCACTGCTTTCCAAATGTGCTATTACAGGATTAGGTGTAAGTTTATAAATTTATAAGACATTGGAGCAGAATTAGGCCATTTGACCCATGAATGGATGAACGATACTTTCTCACATGCATCCTAGGTACAGTGAAATTCTTTGTATTGCATGTACAATACACAAGTACGCAGAGTTGTCAAAGAGGGCGCAGACAAAGTAACAAAAGTATTCATTATTGTCCTGATGGTCCTTCTTCGTTCTCGGTGCGCCCCCCCTCCCGCTAGACCGACCTCCGGCACTCACAGCCCGTCCATGACCGCCCTCCGCCTGGATTGATGCCGGCCCATCCTCGGCCAACCTCCAGCACTCACCCATCCACAGTCCATGACAGACCACCAATACTCATGCGGGGCCGACCTCCGGCACTCACGCGGACCCGTTCTCGACTGCCCACCGCTGGGACTTCTGTGGCCCTTCTTTGGCTGCCTGCCGCTGGGCCCTCTTCCAGTCTGTTGCACCAGTCAAACATAGATGATCTTTTTTTCCCTTTCAACCCCATTCTCCTGCCTTCTTCCTGTAATCTTTGACATTCTTACTAATTAAGAACTTCTCAATTTCCACTTTAAAATTATCCAATGACTTGGCCTCCACTGCCGTCTGTAGCAATGAATCCCACAGATTCACAACCTCCTGGGCAAAGAAATTCCTGCTCATCTCTAATCTAAGGGAATGTCCTTTTATTTCGAGACTGTGCCCTCCGACCCTAGACACTCCCACTGTTGGAAACATTCTCTCCACATCCACTCTAACTAGGCCTTTCATTATTCAGTAGGTTTCAATGAGATTCCCCCCTCTTCCTTCAAAACATCAGCGAGTACAGGCTCAGAGCCATCAGATGCTTTTCATATGTTAACACAATCTTCCCCAGGATCATTCTCATAAACCTTATTTGGACCCTCTCAAATGCCAGCCTCAAAATCCCTCCTCAGCTATGGGACAAAAAACTGGTCACATTATTGCAAACATTTTAACCTGCCCTTCTTGTACTGGTCCCACTTGTCCTGGAAAACACAATGATCCATATAACTGAACCCCTCCCGGAAATGTCATCTTGAAATGTGGTCATAGTTATAATGCAAGAGAAATGCAAAACAAACTCCCTCAAACAGCAGTGTAAAAATGACGAGTCAATTTGTTTTGGAAACACATTCTATTATTGGCCAGTACACTGCATAACCTGACACTTCTCTGAAATGTAAACGAGTCAATGGGTATGATTGGCGAGGAGAGGGCAGCGAGGAATCTGATGTATAGACTAAAGGGCCTGTCCCACTTGGACGACCAAATCCGCAAGTTTAGAAGAGTGTCTTCGACTTTCAAACTCTTGCAGCATGGTCGACACGTGGTTGTAGGAGGTCCTATGAGGTTGCTGGAACTCTCCTTCATGCTCGAGGGAAGTTCCTGAATACACGTGGCTTCAGCTAAGTTGTGGGAAACTTTTCAGCATGTTGAACATTTTTCTGCGAGTAAAATTTGGTCAGCATGGTTCTTTTTACTTGTATTGCAGTGGAGTGGGGTCGCTATTTAGTTACAGGCAGTCGAGGGCAGCCTTAGGCAATCTCCTTCGCTGACCGGGCATTTTGATTGGCCCAATGGAGTTTTCATGATCACGGGAGACCTACCGGTAGGTAAAATGCCAGCTAAACTTTATTAAACTTCTTGAAAGTGTCTCCACTCCTTCTTTCCCCCTCTCTCCACTTCTCCCTCCCCCCCCCCCCCGCGCTCTCTAAAGGACTTACCGTTACTGTGCAGCTGTTCAGACAGCACTCCTCCGCTTTCCCTGGCCCCCGCCTTCGCGATGTGTTTGTGTATCTGTGTGTGTGTGCGGTCGGTCGATCCAGCTCGCAGTTCGGTCGATCCAGCTCGAGGCTTTCCAGGCGAGTGCTCTCGAGCTGGAAGGTCGAAGACACTCTTTATAACTCGCGGATTAGGTTGCCCAAGTGGGATAGGCCCTTTAGATTAGATCAGCCATGTTCTTGTTGAATGACAAACAGGCTGAATCCCATTTCTTATGTTGTATAATACAGCGTCAGCAGATTTTTTGCATCTACTGAAGAGAGTAGATGGGGCTTTGGTGAAAGATTGTATTTAAGATAGTACTGCACTCCCCACAGTACATCACCGTGATAATTACCTTAGCTAAGACTTTCCACATTGTAGAGTGGGATATTAATCCACAACCTGTTGATATGGATGTGATTGCTAGCAAAAACAAAGCTGAAGCTGTAAGATTGTTGCTAGTATAACATAATTTCCTTTCATTTCAGATTGCACTATTGTTTAAGACATTTCATTGCAGAACGGGTAGGTACATAATTCACATGAAAATAGGCCCGCGTTATCGAGGCGTGTTCAGCAAACAGTGAACTTTACTAGAGTTCTGGTACAATCATACTGTACTTGCATTTGATGGCTACGTTGATCATTCAGCTGACCTGTTTCCATATGATGATTGTGTATTCTAAAAGAGATGCAATGACAGAGAATCTTACCACAAATAGCCAGTTAAATCTTACTTTAATAATATGCATAGTAATTAACAAGCACCAGCCAAAATAAAATTACATTTACCTGTCCTTTTAAATAAAACATTCATAATATTTTACCATGTGTTGAAGAAGGGTTCTTCCCCCCCCCCCTTCCCAGCTCTCCCACAGCCTACTGTCTCCGCCTCTTCCTTTGTTCTTCCCGCCCCCACATCAGTCTGAAGAAACGTCACCTATTCCTTCGCTCCATAGATGCTGCCTCACCTGCAGAGTTTCTCCAGCATTTTTGTCTACCTTTGCTGACTTACTCCAACACTTTGTCTTTATTTTGTATCTAGCTTTTTATTTCAGGAGAGCTCAAGTTTTTGGAGTGTAGATTATGATAGTCTGAATATGTCAGCATTGGAAAAGTAATGTCTTAAGGGGCAAAATGGATGAGGGTTTCACCAATGGACAAAAGAGGCATGGGCAGAATTGGGCAATGGTTTGAAAGTGGAAGTACACATTGTTACTGATGGAGTGGCACTAATAGAGATAATCTGGCATCAAAGTCCCTTTCCAATCCTTATATCTGAAGTCTGTGCAAGTTATATAAAAGCAGTTTATTAATGCTGCTCATAATGTGCCATTGGCATACCACATTTTTGTATATTTCTGATTCAGATGCTATATGCTCTCCTTTACTGTCAAGGGAAATATACCACTATGATATCAATAACATTCAAGTAAATCACAAAGCACTCTAGGTGTATATTCACCAGAATCTCCTAAAAATACATTTATATTTCAGAGTAGAGAACTTTGATTCCATCTATGTTTTTCCCTCCTCCCAGGTGTTGCTGACATTAGTATAAGCAGCTTTCCGCTCTTCCTTTTAATAGATCAGACATCCACTGTTTATCCAATATCTTTGCTAAAATATTGTAGATAGTGTCTGAAAGTGTGAACAAAATTCATGTTCTCAATAAACTAATTAGAAATGTATTTGTTTTTAAACAGCCATGCAAGATTTTGGTACTCTCTGTTAACGTGTTCAGTATGGCGCTCAAATTGGTGTGGTTGGTTCTTGGAGTTGTCCGGATACTGTGGTGCTTGGCACCGCAAACAGGCTACATACATCCTGATGAATTTTTTCAATCTCCCGAGATCATGGCAGGTAAAACAATGATGTATTTGCTTTCGTTTTTTTTCCTACTAACAATTTCCCAATTAAACCCTGTCATCTATCTTGCATTCACACTATAGAGAATGACATCACTTGGCACAGCATGCTGACATTTGCATTATTCTGGATTC
Source organism: Raja brachyura (assembly GCA_963514005.1). Next base: position 12,429,720 of record OY740794.1, on the reverse strand, counting down.
CTGTTTTTTTGTTTTTGTTTAATTTGGTACCTGGCTGCAATCCATGTAACTTCACAGGCCATTTTAAAAATCATGTGAAATACTGATACAACCAAAATAAATGAATTCAAGAAGGGTCTCGACCCAAAACATCACCCATTCCTTATGTCCAGAGATGCTGCCTGTCCCGCTGATTTACTCCAGCTTTTTGTGTCTATCTTCAATTTAAACCAGCATCTGCAGTCCCCTTCTTATACATATACAGAATTCATTTTTATAATTGTTCTATCACTAATAATATTTATCTACTGAATTCCTTTAATGTATGGAATAATCTTGTACTGAAATAATGCTCAATAACAGTCATTATTTACCACCACCTTCAGTGGAGCATGTCAATTTTTGAGATATAATAAGCTCGTTAAGGAAGTTTTAGAAATGATGACCAAAAACATGACCAGTGATAGATTTTAATGAAAGTTATCAAAGAGACTTGGGCGGTAAAGAACAGTAAGGAAATAACTCCCAGGAACAAGACCCAATCTGTAAATATGCAACTGCCATTGATGAAGTGATTAAAATAGGGTCAGAAGACCAATGATCTCAGAGTTGTAAAAATGAAGAATATATGAGACAGTAGAGCTGAAATGTGGAAGGATGATCTGGTGAGTACCGGAATTGACTTTGTTCAGCCTCAGACAGTGACCAGGGATGCCGTGGATTCATAGGGATTGGATGATGGTGGTTTCAGTCAAGTGTTTAAATGGTAGAAACACTTCTTCACCCAGGACAGGCTGCTATATTAGTAACATGAAACGTTTAAGATAGTGGTAAGACAAGTCCTCATGTCCTCAATATACAGTGGCTTGCAAAAGTATTCATACCCCTTGAAATTTTCCACATTTTGTCATGTTACAACCACAAATGTATATGTATTTTATTGGGATTTTATGTGATAGACCAACACAAAGCGACGCATAATTGTGAATTGGAAGGAAAATGATACATGGTTTTCACATTTTTTTACAAATAAAAAACTGAAAAGTGTGGCGTGCAAAAGTATTCAGCCCCCTTTACTCTGATACCCCTAAATAAAATCCAGTGCAACCAATTGCCTTCAGAAGTCACCTAATTAGTAAATAGAGTCCAGTTGTGTGTAATCTAATCCCAGTATAAATACAGCTGTTCTGCGAAGGCCTCAGAGGTTTGTTAGAGAACGTTAGTGTACAAACAGCATCATGAAGCCCAAGGAACACACCAGACAGGTCAGGGATAAAGTTGTGGAGAAGTTTAAAGCAGGGTTAGGTTTAAAAAAAAATCCCAAGCTTTGAACTTCTCACGGAGCACTGTTCAATCCATCATTTGAAAATGGAAAGAGTATGGCACAGCTGCAAACCTACCAAGACATGGCTGTCCACCTAAACTGACAGGCCGGGCAAGGAGAGCATTGATCAGAGAAGCAGCTAAGAGGCCCATGGTAACTCTGGAGGAGCTGCAGAGATCCACAGCTCAGGTGGGAGAATCTGTCCACAGGACAACTATTAGTCATGCACTCCACAAATCGGGCCTTTATGGAAGAGTGGCAAGAAGAAAGCCATTGTTGAAACAAAGCCATAAGAAGTCCTGTTTGCAGTTTGCCACAAGCCATGTGGGGGATACAGCAAACATGTGGAGGAAGGTGTTCTGGTCTGATGAGACCAAAATTGAAGTTTTTGGCCTAAATGCAAAACGCTATGTGTGGCGGAAAACTAACTGCACATCACCCTGAACACACCATCCCCACTGTGAAACATGGTGGTGGCAACATGGTGGTGGCAACTGTGGGGATGCTTTTCTTCAGCAGGGACAGGGAAGCTGGTCAGAGTGGATGGGAAGATGGATGGAGTCAAATACAGGGCAATCTTGGAAGAAAACCTGTTAGAGTCTGCAAAAGACTTGAGACTGGGGCGGAGGTTCACCTTCCAGCAGGACAACGACCCTAAACATACAGCCAGAGCTACAATGGAATGGTTTAGATCAAAGCATATTCATGTGTTAGAATGGCCCAGTCAAAGTCCAGACCTAAATCCAATTGAGAATCTCTGGCAAGACTTGAAAATTGCTGTTCACAGATGCTCTCCATCCAATCTGACTGAGCTTGAGCTATTTTGCAAAGAAGAATAGGCAAAAATTTCAGTCTCTAGATGTGCAAAGCTGGTAGAGACATACCCCAAAAGACTTGCAGCTTAATTGCAGGGAAAGGTGGTTCTACAAAGTATTGACTCAGGGGGGCTGAATACATTTGCACGCCACACTTTTCAGGTTTTTATTTGTAATTATTTGTAATAAAATTTGGAAACCATGTATGATTTTCCTTCCACTTCACAATTATGCACCACTTTGTCTATCACATAAAATCCCAATAAAATACATTTACGTTTGTGGTTGTAACGTGACAAAATGTGGAAAAGTTCAAGGGGTATGAATACTTTTGCAAACCACTGTACATAGGAACCAGACAATACAATTTAGATGATGCCACTGAGGGACAGTGCATCAATAACAATTACCTAAAAACATTTTAACCTAATAATAGCAACAATACCAGATCTAATCAAGGAATTAATTTGCAGCGAACTGTAATATTTAGTTGTTGTTTTGATTTTCACATATCTGGAAGTAATGAGTCAGCATTGAATTTGCCTCTCTGATACTTTGAAACAGTGGCTCTACTAGATGTGTTAGTGTGCCTCTCTTCTAGCTCCTTTCACTGGAGTTCAGTTTCAAGATGGCTACAGAGATGGAGCCTGAAACTGCCTCCTGCAGTGATTGGTTAAGTTCCATTGCGATGGTCAGTCCCCTGGCAGAGCCATCTACCGACCTGGAATCTATGATGACAGTTCCCAAAGCAGAAAGATGCTGCCTAATTGGTGGCATCATGATGGGACTGTAAACATTCCAGCTAAGCTGACAGCTGATCACTCCAGCATCTCTTATTTGCTATGTTATCGTGAGGATAAACAAGTGCTTATGGGGAAATCCAGCGTTATTGTGTCCAGGGCAAACCAAATTTTTAATGCTGGCCTGGTCTCTCAATATCCATTGGAAATAGGAACCATCACCAAACAGGCATTCTGCCCTGATAAAATACACTGGGCTTCACTTGTAGATGCATATGGGTGAGTGCTGGAGAAAGGGAACGAGCATCTTTCTTGTAGGCTGACCATCCTGTCTTTAGCCAGAGGGTAGTGAATCTGTGGAATTGATTGCCACAGACAACTGTGGAGGTCGTCATTGGGTATTTTAAAGTGGAGACTGACAGGTTCCTGATTAGTCAGGGTGTCAAAAAAGAAGGAAAAGACAGTCTTTGGGATCTGAATCGAAATATCTTTTTTCAAAAAAACGCTGCCTTATCTGCTGAGTTACTCCAGGCACTTTATGTCAGACAGCAACTTACCTGGAATTTTAGAATTCAATATTAAGTCCGGAAGGTTGCGACGTGCCCAGAGGATAGATGGGGTGTTATTTCACAAGCTTGTGTTGGGCCTCAATGTAATAACACAGGAGGCCACGGACAGGTAAATTAGTGGAGGAACGATATGGAGAATTGAAATGGCAGGCAATGGGAAGTTCAGGATTGCCCTTGCAGACGTCAGTCAGGTGCTCCGTAAAACAATCACGTAATCAGTATTTGCAAATATCACAATTGGATGACTGATACTGTCAGAAATCAAGTTACCTGAAGTTATAGAATTTGTTCAAGTAAACAAACTTGAATGATCGCTTTGAAGTGCACCTGTGTCCACACCTTGTCCTCCAAACTTTCTGCTACTTGCGGCTTGAATTTTCCATCACATTCCCGCACTGAGCTATCGCTCTATGGCCTCCTCCCCTTTTGTCTAGGTTCCAGACCTCCATTGGCCACAAACTCTTTGAATCACTTCCCTCTGGAAGGCGACTGGACTGTCAAAGCTGCCACAGCCAGACATAAAAACAGCTTTTTTCCACGAGTAGTAGCTCTACTCAATAGCCAAAAATCTATGGCCTCCTTTTGCTCTGGTATTTTATTTAATTCACATGTTTAATCAATAATGTTTTATTATTAATGTTTAATGTTTTATGTATCATTCCTAACTGTCACTGTTATGTCATGTTGTCGCTTGCGGGTGGAGCACCAAGACAAATTCCTTGTATGTGAATACTTGGCCAATAAACTTATTAATTGCTCCCATTCACTCGTTAACCAGATATTGTTTATGCTTATCCCATTGTCACCTCAGTTTCACCGTATCACACAGGTCTACCCCTCATCCACTCCCCCTGCAGCTTGTCCACTTCCTATTTCTGCTGAACAGTCGTGGACTGGAAATGTTAACTCTGTTTCTCTTCCCACAGATGTACACTGACCTGTTGAAAATTTCTGTTCTATCTTTCTATATTTCCTGGTCATCAGTTTCCACTCTAGTTTTGACTCTTCTTGGTGAGGTATTAGGATATTAGGAAAGTTAATGGAATTTCAGAAATAATGTGATTGAGTAAGCCTTGAATACTTTATTAAAATGCTTAATGTTTCTTTGTGCTTTCATCTCGTCCTGCCTTTAAACAAGATTTTGTTTTATTTATTAGGATGAGGCCTCAGTGAAGCCACAATCAAAAAGAATAGGAAAGCCAAGAAGATAATTCAGGATTAGGCAGTGCCAAGAATATATATTTAAAAACCAAGACATTGTAGGAAGAATTGAAGATGGAAAAGGCTTCCTTAGTTTTGAAGCTCGAGAAGAATGAATTCAAGCAGGAGATGGACCGATTAATCTCAGTCTTAATGCAATGAGGAAGAGGAAGAGAGACTAGTTGTGGAGAGTAGTAAATGAGCAACACAATGACCAATAACCATAGTAATTTTAGGAACAAAAATTGCATTGTATGCATCTTGGATTCCAGAGGTGAGAGAAGAATCGTCAATCAAATGACTAGCATTATCTATTTAATAAGTAAGCGATAAAGAAAACAAAGGAAATGAAAAAACTCGTTTCATGGAACCAGTTTTAGCATTAGAGGAGATGCAATCTCACTCAAGGCAGTGGAGATGTTGAGGCCAAGAGTTGAGGGAGATTAAGTTAAAATCAAAGGTAAGGGTGTAATTTGTTGTGTCTGTAATGTATGTAACCATTAAATTAATTTGCTTTTCTTATTTTGAATTCACTTTGTTTTTTTTACAGGTGATATTTTGAACCTCAAAACATTCCGTACTTGGGAATTTAATACCAGTTATCCCAGCAGATCGGTCTTTTTCCCACTGGTCACAGCAGGCTTTTCATTTACAGTACTTAAAGCCTTACACAATTCTGGTCTTTTTGGCAACATCATAAACAGTTATACATTATTAGTTTTTCCCAGATTCTTCCTGACGTGCCTGTCCTTTATATTGGACTACTCTGTATACCATTTAGCCCGTATCTGGAAAGTAGATCCATGGAATGCTTTAATGCTGCTAAGTGGGTCACATGTCATGCTGGTTTTTTGCACTAGAACATTTTCAAATCTTATAGAAGCAGATTTATTTGCATTGTTGCTGTTGTTGGTAGCTATAGATACAAAGCAATCAAATGTGGGCCCAAATACTGGAAAAAAGGACAGAAGAAACAAGCATCTTATTGGATTTGTTTTAGCATCTGGGTTTTTTAACAGGCCCACGTTCATTGGCTATGCTGTAGTGCCAATGCTCCTGTGGCTTTCTCATGATCAGAAAGGCACATTTCAGTTCAGTTTAAAACGAATCATGATAAACTGTGTTAGTGTTTTGATTTCTGCAATTGCAACCAGTTTTCTTTTCATTGTGACTGATGCACTGTATTTTGGTTCATTGTTGTCCAAAGGGGACTGGCTTTTGAAAGATGGAAATACTGTGTACAAATATATTGTCGACATAAGTCAACATTTAGTTTTAACCCCTGTCAATCTTATTTTGTATAACTTAGATCAAAAAAGTCTTGTTGCACATGGTAGTCACCCTTGGTTTACGCATTTGACTCTGAATAGTTTTTTGCTATTTGGTTGCCTTCATTTGTTTGTTGTCGTATCTGGTATCAAAATGATGGTCAGCAAGTTTGCCTGCAAAGCCAACTCTCATACTCCCTGCAAAAAACATTTGGAAAATAAATTGTCATCAGAGTTTTCTTCTACTTCCCACTTTGATATATATTTGTTCCTTGTCTATTTAATTCCCATCCTTTTTTTATCATTGTTTAGTCATCAGGAACCAAGATATATTGTCCCACTCATTGTGCCACTTGTTATTCTCAGTGCTCCAAAATGTGATATATTCCAATGGAAAGTTATTATAGTCCTATTTAATATCTTGGGGTCAGTGCTTTTTGGCTGTTTGCACCAAGGTGGTCTAATTCCTTCTCTGTTCCACTTAGAGAAAATTCTGCATTCAAAGAATCAAATGGCTCAGCAAAATGAGTATGATTTGATATTTTACCACACCTACATGCCTCCTAGATATCTTCTTAATGTCAAATCAAATCAAGAGTTCATCAGAATCATTGACCTGGGTGGGTCCGATGTACATGTGCTCAACAGTACAGTGAACGGGCTGCTTGATAATAGCTATTACAAGCATATTGGGAAGAATCAGAAGATGAATATCTATATCATTGCACCAGGTACTGTTCAAAATGCTATTGATAGCTGTGGAATTAATTGGAAAACTGTTAAGTCCTTCTTTCCCCATTTAACTCTGGAAGATCCTCCTGACCTTTCTTCTCTTCTATTGAAGAATGAATGGAACCAGCTGAGTCTTTATATTTTTGAGGTGATTATAAAGTCAAAGAACTCAGAAAAGTAATATTAGTTTTGGTGTATATGGTACAGTATAATGTGAAGTTATCAGAACATGTACCGAGTGTAAAACTTGAATGTGTTTTTACAGAATGTCACATGGTTCACACCATCTAAAGCTGACACACATCAAAATTCAACGCATGCTCAATATTTTGTTGTTTAAAAAAAATCATAGAATTGCTGTTTAAAAATAAATGCAGGAAGAAATATTTTGGTTTCTGCAGACCGAATATCATGGAACCAGGATACTTAGAAAACATAAATAATTATATATATGATACTGTGATGCTTCTGGAAGTGTATGATGATGCATATATGTCTGCAATGTCCCCCCTGTGATTTGCTGGTTTTATGGGTTTTCAAGCAAATATTTAGATAAATTCATCACAAAAGAAAACATACACACCACCAATTATGTTGATGGAAGAGACCAACAGGACGTTACCTTCTGCTTAATAATGGTATGAGATAAAAGGGTGAATGAATCAATCATAAATAAATGAAAATTGACATTTTCAGGGATTGAATGTTTTGTACTTTGGGAAATAAAATATTATATTACAAAGCTTCCTTATGAAATCTATTGACAGCTTTCATGACCAAAACAAAATAGAATACTGAAAAAAGTCTTTATAATGTACACTAACTACATGGAAACCAATTTAACAAGCGTGAGCAAATCTGCACATGACGTAAAGATCAGAGTTGTTCATAGTAAGGAGGATAATCATAGGCTACAGGAAGATATTGATTGCCTGAACAATTGGATGAAATAATGACAAATGGAATTTAATCCTTAAAAGTGTGAGGTGATAATTCTTTGAGAGTATTAGTATGGGTAAAATAGACACAATGAACTGGAATCCTGGGGAATATTTGGAAAAGGTTGTGAAGGAGATATAGGAAGTACATTAATTACTATGACTGTATTAGAAAATGTGCAAGGAAGTCATGGTACAACTTGATTAGGTGACACCTGGTGCACTGTACAGTTGTAGTCACCACACTATAGGAAGGACATGATTGTACAGGAGATTCACCAGGATATTTATGAAGATTGATTCGATAAACTGGATATGTTATCCTAGTATCTTTGATGCTGCCTGTCCCGCTGAGTTACTCCGGCATTTTGTGTCGACATTAGGCTGCAGGTGGAACCCAGTTGAGGGGAATGATAGATAGGCAGATGGAGCCTGGTGAGCTCATCTGTCCAAAGACCTGCTTCTGCTGTAGGACGGGAAGCAGCAAATAATTGAACACTGGAAGAAACACTTTTTAAACAAGAAGCCGCTCACCGTCGCTGGCCTTCGCCGAGCCCGACCGTCCCGTTAACCGGACGCCGGGCCCTGGTTCGCGCGCGCGCGCGACCGTTGGGCCTTTGAACGGGTGGCGGGAACGTGCGCGTTAAAATAAAAATACAAGGAGGAAGGTTTGCGGTCGACACTCGCTTGTAAATGTGGTGATGGTAAATTTGCCGGTCGAGGAGGAGAGAGAAGAAAAATAGGTAGATGTTTCCACACAGAGGGTGGTACTGGGTGTATGGAACAAGCTGAGTTGAGGCTGGGACTATCCCAGCGTTTAAGAAGCAGTTAGACATACATGGATAGTGTAGGAAGGGGCTGCAGATGCTGGTTTAAACCGTTTGACCCGCTCAATTACTCCAGATAGGACAGGTTTGGATGGATATGGGAAAATGCAGGCAGGTGGGACAAGTGCAGATGGAGCAATACAACATAGAACAGTACAGCGCAGGAACCGAGCCCTCGGCCCACGGTGTTTGTGCTGAACGTGATGCCGTTAAACCAATCTCTGCCTCATATGCACAATGATCAATATACCTACATTCTCTGCATTTCCATGTGTCTATCTATAAGCCTCTTGAACAACGCTATAGTATATCTCCACCACCACCCTTGACAGTGAGTTCCAGGCACCCACTACCCTCTGCGCAAAAAAAACACTTGCCACATATTTATTTTAAACTTTGCCTTTCTCATCTTAAATCTATGCCCTCTAGAATTTGACATTTCTACTCTGGGGAGAAGGTTCTGATTGTGTGCCCAATCTATGCCTCATGGTTTTATATACTTCTGTCAGATCACCTCTCAACCTCTGATATTCCAGAAAAATCAATCTATTGTTTACCTTGATTTAACATTGTCCCACATTAGCATAGATGGGAAAGTGTTTGATCAAACTGGGTGCATTGGCAGAGTGCCTCAAGGGAGTAAAGAGCTAATCTTTGGTAAAGAGTGGAGGAGAGACAGGGTGAGGTCTTTCAAATTTAATACTGTGGAAGCTGAAGAGGCTGCTGGAGTCGCAAATGAATTTACAGATACTTTGAGCATTACAGCAGGAAAGACCTCAGACTCAGCATAAACTTCGGTCTAATTTACTATTAGAATGATAATAATTTAATGCCAACCTGTAAGCCATTGTCTCTTTAAAGCAATAAATAAATCTACAATTATGTTTGCAATCTCAAGATAATTAACTACATTGAATTTATCCAGTTGGTAGCCTTGTCAACAAGCATTTTATAGCATTTTAATGCTATAAAATATCTCAAGCACTTCAAAGGTGTGTTACAAACATAATTTGTCATTTGCATTAATTGAATGATATAGGACAGCAGAAGGTCGTGGGATCTCAAAATTATGGAATTGCCTGAAGATATTGTGGAAAGTTACCAAAATGTAAACTTTTTCACAAACTGCCAAACATCATTATTTTCACTCTAAAGAAACAGGAGAGGGCAGGATAAATGGTAAGCTCCTTCCACCAATTACTTTTGGAACTAAAAGGAAGGCCAATGTGTGTTTGAAGTTAACAAAGTGAGACTGGAGGAACTCAACAGGTCAGTTACCATGTGTGGAGGGAAATGGATAGACAACATTTCATTTTAGGATATTTTTTCATCAATCCATCAGTCCGAAGAAATGTCCTGACCGGAAAGGTTGTCTGTCCAGTTCCTTCCACAGATTCTGGCTGACTTGCTGAGTTCCTCCACCCCTTTATTTTTTTGCTGTTACATATGGAGCTTTTACATTGGTGATCTTGGTAAAATACAAGAATTTAGGATCTAACAGGATCTTGCCAACACCACAAGTAAGAACAATGTTCAGCAAAAATAATGCATTTGTATACATCTTTTAACATGGTAAATGTTAAAAAAATACCAAGTCAACAAAGGAAAATACAAAAAGCCTGAGTATCTCTGGGCCAGGCAGCAGCTGCGGAAGGAATCGACAGACAACATTTCAGGTATGGACCCTTCTTCAGATTTTGGGTTCCATCCCAAAACGTTGCCCGTTCATTCCCTCCTGAGATGCTGCCTGACCCGCTGAGTTCCTCCAACATTTTGTGTTTTGCTCAAGATTCCAGCATCGACAGGAGATCGAAAACTTGATAAAGGAGCTAGGTTTTAAATGGGAGCTGAAAGGAGATAGTTGGGTTCATTTCAAAGCTTCTGGTTTGGATAGTTGTTGGCTTACAGTTGGTGTGGTAATGTACCTTTTGCATGCACATGATATAATGTTAAGAACAAAGCCATGGAGGCCAAATTAGATCATGAAGCATGTGCTCGATGGTTGACGACGACATTACAAGTTAAAATAAAGGCAACAAAGTTGGATATTACATTTTTACAGGGAAGGTGATGAAGGGAAAGCCAGTAAAGTATTGGAGAAGTTGAGTTGCAAGGAACTGTAGGTGCTGGTTTACACCGAAGATATGCGACACAAAATTTTGGAGTAACTCAGTGGAACAGGCAATATCTCTGGATAGAAGGAATGGGTGCCGTTTCGGGTCAAGACCCTTCTTCAGACTGGAGAAGTTGTCCCAGGAAGTAAAAATAACAATGATAGTAAAGGCAGAAGGTGAGTTGAAGAAAGCCGCAGGCAGGGAATATTACCGAGGTTGAAATCGGGTTCAAGTGGAGACTTAAAGCTGTGGAGGTTCAGCTCGGGGTCAAATAGGATGCTAATGTTACAAGCAATCTGGGCCAGCATGACATGGTGGCCAGTGACAGGATGGAATTGGAAACCAGAAATGGGGTTAGTTGGGAGGGTTACACAAAAAGCTGGAGAAACTCAGCGGGTGCAGCAGCATCTAAGGAGCGAAGGAGATAGGCAACGTTTCGGGTTGAGACCCTTCTTCAGATGGTGCATTCTGTATTTCCCAGTGTCAAGGATAGGGAGTCATACAAGATAGCAACGACATAAGCAATCACTAATGATGTAAAGGAAACAAATGACAAGGAATAAATAAATGTTAGAGAATCAAAATATATGTGTGGGCGTGACATGCATTTTTATAAAGTCCTACTTGCCACAAAAGAATGCTAAATGTTTTATAAGTGATATTTGAATAATGTATTATTATTTTATTCAAGCACAGTGTTAATTGATTATTTGCAAGCGGGAAGGATATCAGATAATCCCCAATAGGCTTGCACAATAATAAGAATGATTCTGAATGGCACTAACTGAAAGGATGATCACAACACCACCTACAGCATATGAAAGCAAATAACATTCTCTTCAGGTTTCCAGGGAGAATCTAGTGAATTGCAGTGCTGTGGATCCCAATCAGCATGGAACACAACACAATAGTCGCACAATGACTTGCAAATTCAACAAATTATCTTGAATCTATGTGATCCTACAAGAATTCGTCAGGAAATTAATCCTACATCAAATTCAACATTGGAATTTATAGGTGTAGGAAGGAACTGCAGATGCTGTTTATACACCGAAGATAGCACAAAATGCTAGTTTAACTCAGCATCTCTGGAGAGAAGAAATGGGTGACATTTTGGGTCGGGACCCTTCTTCAGACTGAGAGTCGGGAGAGGGAGTCTGAGATATGGAAGGGAACGATGTGCACTATTATACATTTCCTTATCATCTGCTTTGATCTGTCATTTTCACACCTTACCCTTCCATATCTATAGATTCCCTTTCCCCTGACTCAGTCTGAAGAACAGTCTTGACCCGGAATATCACCCATTCCTTCTCTCCAAAGATGCTGCCCCGTCCCGCTGAGTTACAGTGCATTCAGAAAGTATTCAGACCCCTTCACGTTTTCCATAATTTGTTACGTAACAGCCTTATTCTAAAATGGATTAAATTATTTTATTTTTTTAAATCATCAATCTACACCCAATACCCCATAATAAAAAAAGCAAAAACAGGTTTGGACAATTTTGAAAAGTAATTAAAAAGAAATAACTGAAATATCACATTTACATAAGTATTCAGACCCTTTACTCAGTACTTTGTTGAGGCACCTTTGGCAGTGATTACAGCCTCAAGTTTTCTTGGGTATGACGCTACAAGCTTGGTACACCTGTATTTGGGTAATTTCTCCCATTCTTCTCTGCAGATCCTCTCAAGCTCTGTCAGGTTGGATGTGGAAAATCGATGCGCAGCTATTAGATCCCTCCAGAGATGTTCGATTGGGTTCAAGTCCGGGCTCTGGCTGGGCCACTCGAGGACATTCACATTGTCACAAAGCCACTCCTGCGTTGGAAGGTAAACCTCCGCCCCATTTTGAGGTCCAGAAAGCTCTGGAGCAGATTCTCATCAAGGATCTCTCTGTACTTTGCTCAGTTCACCTTTCCCTCAATCCTGACTAGTCTCCCAGTTCCTGCCGATGAAAAACATCCCCACAGCATGATGCTTCCACTACGATGCTTCACCGTAGGAAAAGTATTGGCCAGGTGATGAGCGGTGCCTGGTTTCCTTCAGATGTGACGCTTGGCACTCAGGCCGAAGAGTTCAACCTTGGTTTCATCAGACCAGAGAATCTTGTTTCTCATGCTTTTTGGCAAACTACAAGCAGGCTGTCAAATGCCTTTTACTGAGGAGTGGCTTCCGACTGACCAGTCTACCATAAAGGCCTGATTGGTGGAGTGCTGCAGATATAGTTGTCCTGGAAGGTTCTCCCATCTCCACAGAGGAATTCTGGAGCTCTGTCAGAGTGACCATCGGATATGCACTACTGCAAATGGCGACTTGGGTGCTTTGGCTTGAAGTGAAAAGGCACTACTGCAAATGGTGGCTTGGGTGCTTTGGCTTGAAGTGAAAAAGCACTACTGCAAATGGTGGCTCGGGTGCTTTAGGCTGAAGTTAAAGGCCCTACTGCAAAAGGCACTACTGCAAATGGTGGCTTGGGTGCTTTGGCTGACTTCCTGTTTGCACTGTATATTGTTTTTAAATAAAACGCTACCACTTACGGCTGTGATTTTTGGCCATCTATCTTACTCGGTCCCCCTCTGCTCAGCAGGTGCAGAGGATTCTTCCCATCAATGAAAAATAAAGGTGTTATTAGTGTTTAAAAAATGTTGAGAATCTCTCTCCTGTCAATCACCCCTGTCAATCCTCAAGGGGGAGGGGTTATAAAACCCGGAAGTGTGGGTGTGGCTCAGTCTTTGCATGATGGGTGTGGGTGAGGTCACGACTCTGAGCTGTGAATCAATTGAACACACTGAATGTCTACTAAACTGTGAGTTTGGTGTTTTGTGTGGTTTTATGGTGGTTTCACCCTGCTTCAAATGTTGTGAAACTGCATTTGAATGTGGTGGCCTTGCACCATGCATGAAATGGTATGAAACTGCATTTGAATGTGGTGGTTTTACCCCCTGCATGAAATGGTATGAAGCTGCATTTGAATTTGGTGGCCTTGCACCCTGCTTGAAATGGTGTGAAACTGCACTTGTATTTGGTGGCCTTGCACCCTGCTTGAAGTGCTTGGAAACTGCATTTGAATTTGGTGGCCTTGCACCCTGCTGAAAGTGGTATGAAACTCCACTTGAATTCGGTGGCCTTGCAACCTGCAAGTGGTAGGAAACTGCACTTGAATTTGGTGGCCTTGCACCCTGCTCGAAGTGGTAAGAAACAGCACTTGAATTTGGTGGCCTTGCACCCTGCTTGAAATGGTAGGAAAATGGATTAAAATTTGGTGGCCTTGCACTCTGCTTGAAATGGAATTTCAAGGAATAGCCATGAGTCAACTGCCACCCCAGCAGCCGTGAGTGAGCTGCCAGCACATCAGGCTTGAGGGACTGAGCTGCCACCCCAAGAACCTGTACCAGCGCTCCAAAAAGCCCCCCCCCCCCCACTGGCCACTAATATTGGAATTGGTGGAGAGGTGGAATATTGCATTGGGGGACCAGCCCTCCCGTGTGAACATGGGACCCAATAGGTCCCACTTAGTCTAGTATATTACTAAAAGTCTGAGCTTGACCGCTTTTGGCCACTGTGCTGCGATTTCTGTGAGAACGCCGCCACCTACAACTGTCATTTTTGGCCACCTTGCTCAGAGCCCCCCCCCCCCCCCCCCCTCCGCCTTATGGGACCAGAGGATTTTTGCAATCGATGAAAAATGGGAGAGATATTATTATTTTTTTTAAATTCCCTATTCTCTCTGTTCTCTCTGCTGCCACCGCTGCCAGACCCAGGAAGCGAGAGGGTCACGGCTCTGAGCAGCGAATAACGCTGAACAAACGTCTACTCCACGGTGAGTCCCCTCGGTGTGGCTGCTTCCAAATTGTTTGCCTCGCCTTTTTTAGAGTGTGTTCACAAAATGGATTTTGGTTGTCAGTGGCTGCAGCCCAATTGTTTGCCTCGCTTTTTAAAAAAGTTTGTGTTCACAAAATGAATTTTGGTTGTCAGGTGGCTGCAGCCCAATTGTTTGCCTCACTTTTTTTAAAAGTTTGTGTTCACAAAATGAATTTTGGTTGTCAGGTGGCTGCTGCCCAATTGTTTGCCTCGCCTTTTTAAAAAGTTTGTGTTCACAAAATGGATTTTGGATGTCAGGTGGCTGCAGCCCAATTGCTTGCCTCGCCTTTTTTTTCTTTTTTTTCTTTTTCTTTTTTCTTGTACAACTTCATATTTTTAATTTAATAATAAAAGAACAGTGAAAGAAAAAATAAATAAAGAGTGTCGGAATGGATAGACAAACGAGTAGAAACAGATAGCGAAAGAAATAAAGAACAGAGATGAAAAGCTAAAAAGATTGAAAGAAAAAGGGAAAGTAGAGAAAAGAGAAATTAGGAGAGATATACCTATTTTGTATTTTTGACCATCCGTCACCCGGTTCTGAACCATTTAATTTCTAAGGTTGTGTTATGTTGCACCATATGCTTGTAAAAAGTTGATAAAAGGAGACCGAGTCTTTATGATTTGGTCTACTTTGCCTAGTAGGAGGAATCTAATTTCTTCAAAATGTAGTGTTTCCGACATATTTGAAATCCACATTTTGAACGTTGGCGTGGTTGCGCTTTTCCAGAATTTGAGTATAAGTTTTTTTGCTGTTATTAAACCGTAAATAAGAAGAGCTTCTTGGAATATAGTTAGTTTACTCCCCTCTTCCATTGATCCAAAGATAATCAGTTCTGTATTGGGGTTCAATTTTGTGTTAAATAGTTTTGTAAAAGTTCCAAAAATTTCGTTCCACAATTTATGCAGTTTTGTACAAGAGACAAAGGAATGTGCTATAGTGGCATTTTGAGTTAGACATTTGTCACAGATGGGGGAAACATTTGAAAATATTTTATTCAGTCTAGTGTTCGAGTAATATAATCTATGTAAAATTTTAAATTGAATTGGGTTATGTCTAAAATTAATTGAACATTTATGAACATATAATCGATTTTATTCCCATCTGTCGTTTGGAATTTTTATCAATAACTCTTGTTCCCAGAGCCTTCTAATTGCCTCTGTCATTGGTGTTTCTATATTTAGAATTATATTATATAAGTATGATATTAAATTGCTTGATTCTGCCTTTCTATTCATTCCTTCCTCTAATAAATCTGGGGTTAGAGTTTGATATCCTTGTATATATTTTTTCAAATAATCTTGAATTTGAAGATATTTAAAATATTGATTACTTTTCAAATTATATTTTAGTCGTAATTGTTGGAATGATAAAAGTTTTCCCATTTCATACATATCTCCCATCATTTTCATTCCTATTCTTTCCCAATGGATAAATGTTTTATCAATAATAGATGTATTGAATGAGGGATTATTAGCTATTGGAGAAAGAAGCAATACATTTCTAAAGAGTTTTTTAAAAAGTTAAAAGCCATGTCTTGGTAGGTTTGCAGTTGTGCCATACTCTTTCCATTTTCGGATGATGGATTGAACAGTGCTCCGTGAGATGTTCAAAACTTGGGATTTTTTTAATAACCTAACCCTGCTTTAAACTTCTCCACAACTTTATCCCTGGCCTGTCTGGTGTGTTCCTTGGGCTTCATGATGCTGTTTGTTCACTAATGTTCTCTAACAAACCTCTGAGGCCTTCACAGAACAGCTGTATTTATACTGAGATTAGATTACACACAAGTGGACTCTATTTACTAATTAGATGACTTCTGAAGGCAATTGGTTGCACTGGATTTTATTTAGGGGTATCAGAGTAAAGGGGGCTGAATACTTTTGCACGCCACACTTTTTTATTCAGTTTTTTATTTGTAAAAAAATTGAAAACCATGTATCATTTTCCTTCCAATTCACAATTATGCGCCGCTTTGTGTTGGTCTATCACATAAAATCCCAATAAAATACATTTACGTTTGTGGTTGTAACGTGACAAAATGTGGAAAAGATCAAGGGGTATGAATACTTTTGCAAGCCACTGTATATCATTGGGTTTGTAAACTTGAGAAATTTGAATAACATAGAAAAGTACAGCATACGAACAGGCCCACATTGTTTATGCTGAACATGATGCCTAGACCACCACCACCCCGGCAGTGTGTTCCATGCCCCCACCATTCTCTGTGTAAAAAATTTTGCCCCGCACATCTCCATTAAACTTCCCCTCCCCCCCCCCCGCCCCCCCCCCCCCCCTCAGCTTATAGCTATGCCCTCTAGTGTTGAACATTTCCACCCTGGGAAAAGGTTCTGTCTACCCTATCTATGTCTTTCATAATTCTGTTTACTTCTATCACATCTCTCTTCAATCTCTGACCTTCCAGAGAAGACATCCAAGTCCATCCAACCTCTTCATGCAGCTGAAACCCTCTAATCCAGGCAGCATTCTGGTAAACTGGGAACCATTCTGGTTTGATCTATAATCTTTAATTCTGCTTTAATATTTTATGTTATGACTCGCTTGCTACATGTAGCAATTATAATAATTATTTTGTTTTGCATAAGCAATTGTTGAAGTTATTCAATAGATTAATGCTTGCAGACTGTACCATAAAAAGTTCTATGAACATAATATTGATTTGTAGAACTGTCCAGCAGTATCTGTGCAGGTACCTGAATAATCACCATGGATTTTACTGCATTCATTGCTGCTCTATCACAGTGAAGATTGACACATTGGCACTTCTGGTAAAGCTTCCGCCTTTGATCCAAGTAACTCCAGTGACCTGGATTCCATCTGACTTCTGGTATTGTTTTTGAGAAGTTTGCACATTTTCCCGATGACTGTGTGGGTTATCTGGTTATTTACACATCCCAAAGACGTGCTGTTGGTGGGTTAATTTGCCTTGGGAGACTATCATTTGTGTGTATTGTGTGATAAAAATTGAATTAATGTAGAATTAGTGGAAATAGATGTTTTATAGTTAGTGGAGATGTGGTCGGCCAAGGAGCTTGTTTCCATTCCAATACTTCCCTGACATTAAACATTTTAACTTAATTTTTAAACATAATTTATTTTACCACAAACTTATTCAAACTACAGATCCAATATCCAAAATTAAGCACTAAGAACTTATTAATTTGCACAGATATTGGATAGCAAAACTTAAATTTGAAAATATAAGTTTTTCTTCTACACTTACCAAATATTTTCCTAGTTTTCCACTTCAAAAGCAATGACAGGGGCTTCAGGTTGGATCAGACAGAGGATGGAAATTAAGTAACAAAACAGGCTTTTTGGTTTATTGATTTTGGACATTGGACCTATATATTAAATGAATCATCATTAAAATGTAATATTTACTATTTTTCTAGTGACTGTTTTGGATGGAGCCCAAGGTAATGTGGCTAGCTTTTGGGCTGTTCAGGATTCTATGGTGTTTGGCTCCACAAACAGGCTATATACACCCTGATGAATTTTTTCAGTCTCCGGAAGTTATGGCAGGTAAAATATCGTTGTTTTTGCTTTTCACTCATACAAAGCATTCTTTTTTGTAAATATTAATTTTGTTTCCTTCTGGAGTGTGTTATTAAATCCTCTATGTGTTATTGAAGCTTCATAATGCCTTAGATCTGAATTATACCTTTTTGTGTATAATAAGCAAATGTCAGATATCATGTTTATACCCCCAGCAGCTAAGACTGAATAATTCTCACCTCTGGGGCAATGTCCATTGCAAATCTCAACTGATGATGGAGTTCAAAATCAAGCACCTTAATTACTATCATGTCATTCTTTATTCCAATATTTTTTACTTGCTTTCAATTCAAGTATCATACTTTATATAATTAACCAAAATATAACCCAGGCATAACGTATATTGATTATTTTTTGTGTACTGAAGAACAGTTTGCCTTTGAAAGTGCAAGTTGCCGCAAGATATGCTTAGTCTCTTGTTTAGGATAGATTAAGGTCTGACGAAGAGCAATCCAACCAAGACCTCAACCGTGGAACTGGCGGAGGATGATGGCTGACTTAGTGGAGTGTCACAACAGCTGGAAAGGCGGATGAAGGCTGCAGCAGAAAAGGGTCACCGGTCGTCTTGGATTCCATGTCACTGGATTCCGACCCAGTTCTGTCAAGGACCGTGTGGTGGCTGTCTGTGCACCATCTCCCCATGTTAAACAAAGTCACGCACAGGCGACCTCCATGAGAGGACAGTCATACTCGTTTCCAGTGACCGCCGATGA
Source organism: Raja brachyura (assembly GCA_963514005.1). Next base: position 12,411,061 of record OY740794.1, on the reverse strand, counting down.
TGAAGATAATTACAATAGGAAATCAAATAGGCAATGTATGAATGAATGCTCCTTTGTTCATTCATCCTTTCCCACCCAAACCAACCCTTCTCCAGGTAGTTCCCCTGCAACTGCAAGAGATGTAACACATTTCCCTACACCTCCCTCACATCCATCCATAGACCCCATCTGCCCTTCAGCTGAGACAGAGATTCACATGCATCTCACCAGCATTTGTGTTTTTTTATTTCAATATCTGATCATGACTATTCACTAAAGAAAAGTGAATAGCCCTCTCATGCCCCTTTGAGTGCTTTTGTAAAGAGCTGAATGTGCAACAGCCAAAGGGAACAGATTATTTTCATTTACTTCCATCTCAACCCCTGGTGATAATAAACACTTACATTAAATTGAAACTCAACCCCCTGTTTCTTCTCAATCACATCTTGTCTAGTCAAACCACATAATGGAATCTCTCATCCTGAGACCATTCTACGTCCTCTACTTTCTGGAGCATCGTTATATCTTTCTAATAGCGTGATGATCAGACTTGTACACATTATTCCAGATTTATAAATCTGCAACCAAATCACTTATTTTAAATTCCTACAACATTTATAAAACCAATTTTTTCGGGGTGGTTTCCCAATCTATCATGTCACCCTCAAACATTTCCTTATCCAGGTCCATTTACACCAGCTGCAGAATATGCAATAATGGCAGACTTTGTAGCTTAGGGTCAAAATCTTAATTAAAATTTACATTTACAACTTACACATGTAAGTTTTTTAATAGATGTTACAATAAAATAATAAATTGTTGGTATTTCCTTAATTTGTCTGAGAATGTAACTGTTTAATAAGTTCAGCATTTAACATTACTTTGTGAATCTTAGTGTTCTTGGATAACATTATTAATACCTCAGCCTCCATATTGTGTCTCAACAGAGTGATTCAGCTGTAAATACTGATCCGCCAGATTAGGAAACCAAAGCATTTGTCAGCAGTCAATAAGTTATAAATGCCTATAAAACAAACCTATTTGAGGGGTGGAGATGAGGTAGCCATTAAAGTAGTAGTCTGCTTCATTTTCTACTGTGGCAAGTTGTAGTAATGTTTAAGGAATTCAATCAATTTTGATCCAGTGACATTTATGAGCAGAGGTGGGCAACTTAGCCATTCAATAAGCTCATGGCTGTTCTGAATATAACCTAAACTCCAGAAACACACCTACCCCCTGTAACCTTTTACCCCATTGTTTATCAATAAGGTTTAGGATTTTATTCTTTCGAGCAGAGGAGATCAAGAGTTGATTTTATGAGAGGGTTATGGAATCAACAAGTAAGTTGTTCAGGCAGATAAAATAACAACATTTAAAAGACTCGAAAGTCAAAAGTATTTAGTTGTCATCTGCACTGGGAATGGAACAATGGAATTCTTACTTGCTGCAGCTTTCCTGGGCCATTAAACAAAAGCGCAACCAATAAATATAAATAAATTATCAGTTATATTAAGTAACCAGACAGTAAAGTGCAAACCAAAGTGCAACCTATAAAAACTCCATAGTGATTAATTGCTGAGGTACGGTTATGGATAAGGTTATGCAGTGTGATTCAAGAGTCCAATTTTTGAGAGGCAGAAGCTTTTCTTGAACTTGGAGATAATGGCTCAAGCTTCTGTACCTTCTTCCCAATTGAAGCAACAAACTGGTTCTTTGATAATATTAGCTGCCTTTTTGAGGACAGATTTCGAGGGATATGTGTCAAACATGTGGAAGTGCGTAATTTGCACCAGCTTAGATGGGCACATTGAATGGTACGGACGAGGTGGGCTGGACCCCATGTTTCTGTGCTGTATGACTATGACTCTAATCTATCAGCCTCTACTTTAAAAACATTCAGAAATTGACCCATCAGCACCTTTTGAGTTAGTGTCTTTCGAAGATTCTCAATTCTCTGAGAGAAAACAAATTATTTGACTTCTATCGCAAATGGCAATTCTTTATTTTTTAAATATAACCCTGTAGTTCGAGATTCTCCCACAAGACAAAATATCTTCTCCGTACCCATGCTGTCAAAAACCCTCAAAAGCTTGTATGTTTCAATTAAGTTGACCTTCAGTCTTCTGAACTCCAGTGGCTTCATCTGAAGCAATGCCCGTCCAACCTTTACTCATTACACAACCTGCCCTTTCTGGTAACAATCTCTTAAACCCCTGAACTGCTGCCAATGATTTGACATCTTTCCTTAAATAAGAAGATCAATACTGTGCAGTTCTCCTGATGTGGTGTATGTAAATAAACATAAACGCAAGGACTGCATGGTGATGCAGATGTAGAGTTGTTGTCTTAAAGCGTCACAGACCCGGGTTCGACCCTGACTACGGTTCTGTCTGTACAGAGTTCCTACGTTCTGCCTGTCAATGCGTGGGTTTTCTCCAGGTGCTCCGGTTTCCTACCACACTCCAAAGACATACAGATTGTAAATTAATTTGGCTTTGTTTTTTTTTATTGTAAATTATCCCTAGTATAGGAACAGGATTCGCTGGGCAGTGTGGACTCGATGGGCCAAAGGGCCTGTTTCCAAGTTGTATCTTTAAACTAATCTAAACTAAAAAAACACCCTACTTTTCTAATCAGTTCATCTTGCAAGAAGCAATAACATCTGTTAGCATTCCTAATTACATGCTATAGCTACCTGCTAGCCTTTTGTAAATAATGCATTATGGCATTCAGATCTCTCTCCATCTAGATCTTTCTGTGTGGTCATTAGCAGACTAAAGCTGAACTGATGATGTACCAGTGCATTTTCTTAAATAATCAAATATGTTGTATAAAGTCATTTATGTTAATTTCAAGCTCATTATGCTTTCTTTACAGGTGACATTTTGAACTTGAAAACCTTCCACCCTTGGGAATTCAATACTTGTTACCCCAGCAGGACAGTTCTTTTCCCATTGGTCACAGCAGGGTTTTCATTCACAATACTTAAAACTTTACAAAATGTTGGCCTCTTTGGCAACATCATAAACAGCTATACTTTGTTGGTTTTCCCCAGACTTTGTCTGACGTGCCTGTCCTTTATTGTGGACTACTCTGTATACCATGTAGCCTGTCTCTGGAATTTAGACCCATGGAATGCATTAACCCTGTTGAGTAGTTCTCATGTGATGTTGGTTTTTCACACCAGGACATTTTCAAATTCAATTGAAGCAGGTCTGTTTGCATTGCTGCTGTTGCTAGTGGCTATAGACACAAAGCAAACAAATGTGGCATCAGATGCTGGAAAAAAGAAGAATAAATGTCTTATGGGGATTGTTTTAGTGTCAGGATTTTTCAATAGGCCCACCTTCATTGTTTATGCGTTAGTGCCCATGTTCCTGTGGCTTTCCCATGATCAGAAAGGCACATTTCAGTTCAGTTTCAGAACTATTTTGAGCAATACTGTTGGTACTTTTTCATCTGTAATTGTACCCACTTTTACGTTCATTATGATCGATACATTATATTTTGATGCAATGTTTTCTGACATTCCCTGTTTGTTGAATACTGGAAATCCTGCACATAAGCTTATTGCTACTCTAAGACGACATATAGCTTTAACTCCTCTCAATTTCATTGTGTACAACTTGAAATCAGAAAACCTTTCGACACATGGGAGTCATCCCTGGTTTACACATCTGACCGTGAATAGTCTTATGCTGTTTGGTACTCTTCATTTGTCAGCTGTTGTATCTGGTATCCAAATCATTATCTGCAAATTTACATGTAGGGCTAAAAGTCTTGCTCCAAAGAGACAGCAATTTGAACAATTGATGGTGTTTCCTGTTACACTTTTAATTACTGAATATTTAATTCTAGTTTATTTTGTTCCTGTGATTATTCTTTCTTTTTTCTGTCATCAGGAAGGACGGTTTCTTAGTCCACTTATTGTACCAGTTGTTCTTCACTGTGCTGTAAAACATAAGATATCGAAATGGAAGTTAGTAAGTGTTGTTTTTAACCTCCTGTGTTCAGTATATTTTGGCTACCTACACCAGGGTGGGCTGATTCCTTGTATTTCCTATTTAGAGAAAGCTCTCCATTTCAAGGATCCTGTAGTTAATCAGGAAGAATACATTTTGATATTTTATCACACTTATATGCCTCCTAGACATCTCCTGAATGTCAAATCAGACCAAGAATCTGTCAGAATCATTGATCTGGGAGGGTCTGATATTTCTGTGCTTAACAGCACAGTTAATAAATTATTAGACCCTTTTTCTTCTATTGACAACAACCGAATTAATATGTACATCATTGCACCTGGTACTGTTGAAAACGTCTTTCTTTTTTGTAACTTTCGGTGTAAATCTATTGCATCCTTCTTCCCTCATTTGTCCATGGAAGATCCTCCTGATACGTCTAAACTTTTTTCTAAGGATATATTGATGCAGCTGAGTCTTTACATTTTCAAGGTGTATATAAAGGAAAATAATTCTAAAACGTAAGAAAGTCTGCGTTATTTTTGATGTTCACATACTGTTTGGTATTGTGATGTATTTGTAAGTTTTTGCAAATTTGCTGGAATTGCAGATGTTGGAAATCTGAAATAAAAATAAATTGTTAGATGAACTCAATATGTTAAACAGCATATGTTGAAAATTTGTTAACATATCAGACTTCCAAACTGAGCATGATTTCATTCATGCCCATTGTATTATTAGTCAAATAGCAATGTACGGTCCAATGGTTTCTAATTAATTAATAGTTCGACTATTTGTACCAAGAAATAATAATTTGATAATATTTATTAATATGAAATTAACCAAGATTTCTAAATCACTGTTGGACATTTGGCCACAGGAATTTATGACGTTATCACATGTATGTATCATATCTATCTATCTATATAAAAACTCTGTGTGTGTGTTTATGTGTGTCAGATTTTTGGCCTTTGATTTTATGGACCGCCAAAACCACACTCAAACTCCGACAATTTTTCCATTTCGCTAGACATTACACTTTTACTTTCACTAATGCACTCCTCATTCCATTTAGACATTTTTATGTACACATATTTAAATAAAATCCAACCCCCCCCCCCCCCCACTTGCTCATTTTGTGGCCTCCTGCTGGCCAGCCACCATAACGGCTGCTGCTGCTCTCCTCCAATAACGCCGCCATTTTTCATCTTTCGCTGGCAATTTTCCCTGCTGCTGCCCGGCTCTCCTCCACCTCCCGGGCCCCGACTTTTTTCTTACTTCGCTGGTGATTTTACTTCTTCCACCTCCCCCCCCCCCCCCCCCCCCCCGGCCCGGCTCGGCTCTATCACGCTGCCTCAAGCTCTTCCCATAGATGGCGAAAAGCAGCGAGCCGGCGCGTCAACTGCCTGTCGGCCCACAGGTGCATTGAGGACGTACGCTGCGTCTCAACGTCGTACGCCGTTGAGACGCTGCGTTTGACGTTGAGACGTTGCGTATGCCATCGAGACGCTGCGTACGACGTCGAGACGCTGCATACGCCCGTCTTGACGGCGGATGCCTGGCCCGCAGCCTCACTCGGCATCACGCCCGCCCACTCCACCCTTCCCCCCCCCTCTCCCTCCCCCATCCTTCTCTCCCCTCCCCCCCCTCCCTCTCCCCCACCTCAACCTCACGTTCAGAGACCACTTGGTCTAGTACACTTTTAAAACTGTGTGTATGTGTGTTTATTTGTGGGTGTATGTCACATTCGATTTTCAGATAAGATTTTTGGCCTTTGATTCCTTGGTCTGCCAAAACCATATGCAAAAACTCAGTGATTTTTTCCATTTCGCTAGCGATTTTGCTTTTACATTCACAAATCCAGTCCTCATTACATTTAGACATTTTAATGTACACATTTTTAAATAAAATCCTCCCCCCACCCCCACCATTTTAAAACCTAAACGGGACTCACGAGCTGCTGACGTCACAATCCCACATGCCGACCAATCCAAGCCGCTTCTCTCTCTCTTCATTTGGCAGCTCGGCTCTCCTCCCCCCCCTCCAACTACGCTCGCGCCGCGCCTACCGCAGCTGGAATCGCCAGCCCGCCCCCCCCCCCCCCCCCAAAATGCTCAGCCGATCGGGAGAAGATGATTAGGCCTAATTTAGGCGTATCTACACAGCTGGCGCAGCTCGCGAAGCCCCGCCCGCCTGCGAACCCCTCCCATCTCCTGCGCGCTTCAGAGAATCAGAAGCCCACAGCTCCACTCCCGGACCGGCCCGCCCGCCAACTCCCCCCCCCCCCCCGTTCACATAATGCTCTGCAGATCAGGAGAAGAGATAAGTCCGAAGCCCACAGCTCTACTAACAACAGATAGTCCTCCGCCAGTTTCGTCACCTCCAACGTGACCCCTCCACTCGCCACATCTTCCCATCTCCCCCCCTGTCTGCCTTCCGCAAAGACCGCTCCCTCCGCAACTCCCTCGTCAATTCTTCCCTTCCCTCCCGCTCCACTCCTTCCCCGGGCACTTTCCCTTGCAACCGCAAGAGATGCTACACTTGTCCCTTCACCTCCCCCATCCACTCCTTTCAGGGACCCAAGCAGTCATTCCAAGTCCGACAGAGGTTCACCTGCACCTCCTCCAACCTCATCTACTGCATCCGTTGCTCCAGATGCCAGCTGATCTACATCGGTGAGACGAAGCGGAGGCTGGGCGATCGTTTCGCCGAACACCTCCGCTCGGTCCGCAATAACCAACCCGACCTCCCGGTGGCTCAGCACTTCAACTCCCCCTCCCACTGCGTATCCGACCTCTCGGTCCTGGGCCTCCTCCACGGCCAGAGTGATCAACACCGCAAGTTGGAGGAACAGCACCTCATATTCCGCTTGGGGAGTCTGCATCCTCTGGGCTTAAACATTGAATTTTCTCAATTCTGTTAACCCAGACTGCCTCCCCCCCACCTCTCCCTCAGCCCTCTGGCCCTGACATTCCTTCTCCATCTCCCCCCCCCCCCCCCCCCCCCCAGTCGCAGTAGCTTCTCATTTTCACACCACAAACAGCTTACAATGGCCTGCTTCCTTTATCACCAATACTTTTTTGCATATCTTTCACTCATTGTTCCTTATCTCTCCACATCACTGTTTATATCTCTCGTTTCCCTGATCCCTGACCAGTCTGAAGAAGGGTCTCGACCCGAAACGTCGCCTATCTCCTTCGCTCCTTAGATGCTGCTGCACCCGCTGAGTTTCTCCAGCTTTTTGTGTAACCCCCCACAGCTCTACTCCCGCGCCGGCCCGCCCACTCCACCTCCCCCCTTCTCAAAATGCTCTGCAGATCGGGAGAAGAGATAAGTCTTTGGCTCTCTGACTGCTCCATGTTGTTCCTCTCTCTGAACGAGCAAGTTCTGCAGATTCAGAGGACAGGCGAGATCCTGGGGAGGTGAAGTGGGGTGATTGAGGGAGAGGGGGGAATGGGGGAGGTGAGGAGGGAGAGTGCGGGAATAGAGAGGAGTGGGGGTGATAGGGAGTGGGGAATAGATGAACTGCCCCCACCCCTCTCCCCCTCCCTTCCCACTCTCCCCCTATCTCCCCTACCCCTCTCACCCTCCCTTCCCTCTCGCCTACCCCATTTACTCTTCCCTTCCCACGCTTCCCCCTCTCTCCCCGTACCCCTCCCCCATCCCTCCACACTCTTCCCCCTCTTTCCCCTACCCCATATCCCTCCTGCCCTCCCTCCTCCCATCCCCCCACCCTCCATTCCCCCCACCCTCCATTCCCCCCACCTCTCCCCCCTTCCCTTCCACCCCCTCAGCCCCCTCTCTCCCCTCCTCTCTCTCCTCCCATCTCTCTCACCCCTCCTCACCCACCCTCCCTCTCCTCCTCCCCTCCACCCCCTCTCCCTCTGTCTCTGCCACTTTCTCTTTGTCTCTCCCCATTCCCTCTCTGCTCTCACTCTCTACCTCCCCCTCTCTCTCCCCCCTCCCCCTTTCCCCTTCCCCCCCTCCCGCTCCCCTCCCTCCCCTCCCTCTCCCTCCCTCCCCTCCCTCTCCCTCCCTCCCCCCTCTCCCTCCATCCCCCCTCTCCCCACCTCTCCTTCCCCCCCTCTCCTTCCCCCCCCTCTCCTTCCCCCCCCTCTCCTTCCCCCCCTCTCCTTCCCCCCCTCTCCTTCCCCCCTCTCCTTCCCCCCTCTCCTTCCCCCCCTCTCCTTCCCCCCCCTCTCCTCCCCCCCCCTCTCCTCCCCCCCCCCTCTCCTTCCCCCCCTCTCCTTCCCCCCTCTCCTTCCCCCCCTCTCCTTCCCCCCTCTCCTTCCCCCCTCTCCTTCCCCCTCTCCTTCCCCCCTCTCCTTCCCCCCTCTCCCTCCCCCCTCTCCCTCCCCCCTCTCCCTCCCCCCCCTCCCTCCCCCCTCTCCCTCCCCCCTCTCCCTCCCCCCTCTCCCTCCCCCCTCTCCCTCCCCCCTCTCCCTCCCCCCTCTCCCTCCCCCCTCTCCCTCCCCCCTCTCCCTCCCCCCTCTCCCTCCCCCCTCTCCCTCCCCCCTCTCCCTCCCCCCTCTCCCTCCCCCCTCTCCCTCCCCCCCCTCCCTCCTCCCCCCCTCCCTCCTCCCCCCCTCCCTCCTCCCCCCCTCCCTCCTCCCCCCCTCCCTCCTCCCCCCCTCCCTCCTCCCCCCCTCCCTCCTCCCCCCCTCTCTCCTCCCCCCCTCTCTCCTCCCCCCTCTCTCCTCCCCCCTCTCTCCTCCCCCCTCTCTCCTCCCCCCCTCTCTCCTCCCCCCCTCTCTCCTCCCCCCCTCTCTCCTCCCCCCCTCTCTCCTCCCCCCCTCTCTCCTCCCCCCCTCTCTCCTCCCCCCCCTCTCTCCTCCCCCCCCTCTCTCCTCCCCCCTCTCTCCTCCCCCCCTCTCTCCTCCCCCCCTCTCTCCTCCCCCCCTCTCTCCTCCCCCCCTCTCTCCTCCCCCCTCTCTCCTCCCCCCTCTCTCCTCCCCCTCTCTCCTCCCCCTCTCTCCTCCCCCCCCCTCTCTCCTCCCCCCCCCTCTCTCCTCCCCCCCCTCTCTCCTCCCCCCCCTCTCTCCTCCCCCCCTCTCTCCTCCCCCCCTCTCTCCTCCCCCCTCTCTCCTCCCCCCTCTCTCCTCCCCCCCCTCTCTCCTCCCCCCCTCTCTCCTCCCCCCCTCTCTCCTCCCCCCTTCTCTCCTCCCCCCTCTCTCCTCCCCCCTCTCTCCTCCCCCCTCTCTCCTCCCCCCTCTCTCCTCCCCCCTCTCATCCTCCCCCCCTCTCTCCTCCCCCCCTCTCTCCTCCCCCCCTCTCTCCTCCCCCCCTCTCTCCTCCCCCCCCTCTCTCCTCCCCCCCCTCTCTCCTCCCCCCCCTCTCCTCCCTCTCCTCCCCCCCCTCTCTCCTCCCCCCCTCTCTCCTCCCCCCCTCTCTCCTCCCCCCCTCTCTCCTCCCCCCCTCTCTCCTCCCCCCCTCTCTCCTCCCCCCCTCTCTCCTCCCCCCCCTCTCTCTTCCCCCCCTCTCTCCTCCCCCCTCTCCTCCCCCCCTCTCTCCTCCCCCCCTCTCTCTCCTCCCCCCTCTCTCCTCCCCCCTCTCTCCTCCCCCCCTCTCTCCTCCCCCCCTCTCTTCTCCCCCCCATCTCTCCTCCCCCCCCCACTCTCCTCCCCCCCCTCTCTCCTCCCCCCCCTCTCTCCTCCCCCCCTCTCTCCTCCCCCCCTCTCTCCTCCCCCCCTCTCTCTCCTCCCCCCCTCTCTCTCCTCCCCCCCTCTCTCCTCCCCCCCTCTCTCTCCTCCCCCCCTCTCTCTCCTCCCCCCTCTCTCTCCTCCCCCCTCTCTCTCCTCCCCCCCTCTCTCTCCTCCCCCCCTCTCTCTCCTCCCCCCTCTCTCTCCTCCCCCCTCTCTCTCCTCCCCCCCTCTCTCTCCTCCCCCCCTCTCTCTCCTCCCCCCCTCTCTCCTCCCCCCCTCTCTCTCCTCCCCCCCTCTCTCTCCTCCCCCCCTCTCTCTCCTCCCCCCTCTCTCTCCTCCCCCCCTCTCTCTCCTCCCCCCCTCTCTCTCCTCCCCCCCTCTCTCTCCTCCCCCCCTCTCTCTCCTCCCCCCTCTCTCTCCTCCCCCCCTCTCTCTCCTCCCCCCCTCTCTCCTCTCCCCCTCTCTCTCCTCTCCCCCTCTCTCTCCTCCCCCCTCTCTCTCCTCCCCCCCTCTCTCTCCTCCCCCCCTCTCTCTCCTCCCCCCCTCTCTCTCCTCCCCCCCTCTCTCTCCTCCCCCCCTCTCTCTCCTCCCCCCCTCTCTCTCCTCCCCCCCTCTCTCTCCTCCCCCCCTCTCTCTCCTCCCCCCCTCTCTCTCCTCCCCCCCTCTCTCTCCTCCCCCCCTCTCTCTCCTCCCCCCCTCTCTCTCCTCCCCCCCTCTCTCTCCTCCCCCCCTCTCTCTCCTCCCCCCCTCTCTCTCCTCCCCCCCTCTCTCTCCTCCCCCCCTCTCTCTCCTCCCCCCCTCTCTCTCCTCCCCCCCTCTCTCTCCTCCCCCCCTCTCTCTCCTCCCCCCCTCTCTCTCCTCCCCCCCTCTCTCTCCTCCCCCCCTCTCTCTCCTCCCCCCCTCTCTCTCCTCCCCCCCTCTCTCTCCTCCCCCCCTCTCTCTCCTCCCCCCCTCTCTCTCCTCCCCCCCTCTCTCTCCTCCCCCCCTCTCTCTCCTCCCCCCCTCTCTCTCCTCCCCCCCTCTCTCTCCTCCCCCCCTCTCTCTCCTCCCCCCCTCTCTCTCCTCCCCCCCTCTCTCTCCTCCCCCCCTCTCTCTCCTCCCCCCCTCTCTCTCCTCCCCCCCTCTCTCTCCTCCCTCCCCTCTCCTCCCTCCCCTCTCCTCCCTCCCCTCTCCTCCCTCCCCTCTCCTCCCTCCCCTCCCCTCCCCCCTCTCCCTCACCCCCCTCGCTCCCTCACCCCATCTCTCTCTCTCGCTCCCTCACCCCATCTCTCTCTCTCCCCCGCTCTCTCCCCTATCTCTTCTCTCTCGCCCCTCTCTCCCCCTCCCTTTCTCCTCTACCTCCCTGCCCTCCCTTCCCCCCACCTCCCTCCCTCCCTTCTCACCCCATCTCCCCCCCTCTCAGCCCCCCTCTCCCCCTCTCCTCCCCTCTCTCTCCCATCTCTCTCTCCCCTCCTCCCCCACCCTCCCTGTCCTCCACCCTCCCTGTCCTCCACCCTCCCTCTCCTCCACCCCCCCTCTCCTCCACCCCCCCTGTCCCCCACCCCCCCTGTCCCCCTGTCTCTTGCCCTTCTGTCTGCCTCTCTCACTGTTTCTCTCCATTCTCTGCCCTCATTCTCTATCTCCCTCTCTAGACGCGCCTGCGAGTTGGGGGATGTGCGTCAGTGGCTAGGGCAGTTATGGGGTAAAAGGATCTAAATAATATTAATATAATATCGTGGGGGTGGTTAGTGTGTGTGACGGCGCACGCCGCCCCGCCCCCCCCCCCCCCCCCAGCAAATGCGCAATGGAACAGACCCAACGGGTCTGCACTTGGTCTAGTAACTATTTAAACTCTGATCTACTATGTGGATTTGTGTGTTTATTTGTTCGTGTGTGATCACATCTTCGCAAAAAAATTATGCAGTAACGATAGCATTTTTACATATTCGCATAGTGATTTTTCCTCTGGAGACCAAATCTACTTATCTGAAAAATTCATGCTTTATTTCTCGAGTTATTAACAAATCTTTAAGAAAGATCTGACAAAACTTTGGATTTAAAATGTTTTTTCCAGTTAAAATAATTTCTCAGGGCTTCCAGCACACTTCTATACAAAGTTCCAAGAAAGCAACTCTGCAGGGACACTCGTAACTTTTCAGCTGAATGGCATCTCACAGCAAGTGCACATTTGCAACAATGTTGCCATCATAGCTCCTGGCAGGACAGGATGTGGAGGGTCAATTGGTATTGCAATTGTGAAGATGCTATTGGGATTTTATTTTCAACTCCATTGCCGGGGGAGGCTCACGAGCTATGATCTTTGCTGAGGAGTGCTCTAATCCATGCCTCCCGTGGGGGCTATGGGTAGGGGACGGGTGCATTAGGGGAGGACTCCCAACGGGTCTGCACTTGGTCTAGTATCTGACTAAAACTCTCATCTTCTCTTTGAGCGTGTTTCCCTGAATTACGCCAAAACGGTTAAGGACAGTGCCACAATGTTTGGAACCTTACTCACCATTGTCTTGTGGTATGTTTTTTTTTAATCAAGTTTCGTTCAGATTGATGTTATATTTTAAAAGTTATTCACATATTAAAATTTACAAAACCCCATTTGAGAAGAATTTCCATCTGCACCAAAGATTATAGAGGAGCAAGATGCGCCACTCAGTGGAAATCCAATGGTCTGGCGTGTAGTATGTAACGGAACGTCACGGCCGCCATTTTGGCGGATTGCCTCCCCATGTGTAATCCACTCCAAAGCTACAGAGCAGTTGTAAGCAAAGATTATAGAGGAGCAAGATGCATTAGAAAGTTATTAGATTTATTTGTAATAGATCTTTACTTACCTCTCGATCCCTCTCTCTCCCCTCTCGATCTTTTTCTCCCTCTCGATCCCTCTTTCTCTCCCTCTCCCTCTCCTCTCTCTCCCCTCGATCCCTCTCTCCCATCTTCTCTCGATCTCCCTCCCCCCTCCTTCCCCCTCTCTCTCCCCCTCCCTTTTCCCCCGTTCCCCCATTTCCCTCGCATCTTTCCTCCCCAGCCCCTCCTTTGCGTAGTTTACCTTGCATTGCATTGTACATCTTCCCTTGTATTGCTTTAACACACACTGTGCACACAATTACAGGCACACACAAACACACATTCATATAAATATATGGTGGGACAGATAGAAGCAAATCTTTGGATAGAAGAGCTTATTAAAATCTTCCTACAAAGACCATTATGTAATTTATTTCTATCCTCTTTTGGGCCGAAGGCATAGCAGGGCTGCCAACTCTCACACAGAGGGAAGGGAGGGAGAGAGGGAAATCGAGGAGAGGGGAGAGAAAGAGTTGGAGAGGGGAGAGAAAGAGATCGAGAGGGGAGAGAAAGAGATCGACAGGGGAGGGAAAGAGATCGACAGGGGAGGGAAAGAGATCGACAGGGGAGAGAAAGAGATCGACAGGGGAGAGAGAGCGATAGAGAGAAGATAGGGTGATCGAGAGAAGAGGGAGAGAGAGGGATCGAGAGGTAAGTAAAGATCTATTACAAATAAATCTAATAACTTTCTAATGCATCTTGCTCCTCTATAATCTTTGCTTGCAACTGCTCTGTAGCTTTGGAGCGGATTACACAGCGGCAGATCGAGAGACAAAGATCATAGAGAAGCTCAGTTTCCCAATAGACGCCACAGTCGACGCCATCTCTGGTCCGCTAATATGGCGTCGACAATCACACATGTGATACTACGCCTTTTCCACGGAGTGGCGCATCTTGCTCCTCTATAATCTTTGATCTGCACTGGCACTTACAGCTATGACATCACAATGCGATTGTAGCTACAATGTTGCAATCTCAGGACACTGAGTCCTGCCAGCCCAAGCAAGTGCAATTGCAATTTTTTTAAAGTTTAAAATGAGGGAGGCTGAATAAGGGGAAATAAGCAGCCTCTGCAGTTGGAGGCTATGGGTGAATGGTGGAATATTGCGTTGGGGGAATGGGTTGCATTGGGGGAATGGGTGAGTGGTGGAATATTGCATTGGGGGATGGGTTGCGTTGGAGGAGCAGGCCTCCCGCGCGACAGTTGGTCTAGATCTATCTATATCCATCTATCCTCTTATCTTAACCACTTACAGTCTGCGTCATCTTTTAATTTGTGCAAAAACGGTAGCCTATATTGCTAGAATTTTTCCGCCACCTTACTTCCCGTACTCCTCTGCTCCAAGCCACCATTTTGTTCCGATTGGTGGAAGATTACAAAAGTTAGGAAGGTTTAAAAAATCGTGAGATCCGCAGATTGGTCTTCTCGCCTGTCATTCATCATGAAGGTAACGTCCCTTCCGGCACCTGCTGGAGAATAAAACCCCGGAGGAGGGGCTGAGCCCGTGAGCACGACCAGAACCGCCCGTCCAGAAGCCACCGAAAATGAAGCTGAAGCAGCGGAGTGTGGGCTGTGTTCCGCGGGCAGGGTCGGGCTGTATTCGCGGGCGGGGGCAGGCTGTGTTTGCGGGTGGGGCCTGTGAGCACGACAGGCACTGGGGACGGGAGCAGCAGTGTGGGGCCGGGAAACGGTGAGCCCACGCACCCCTCTTCCACGTCCCCCCCTCCCCTACACACCACCTCCCCTACTACCCCCCTCCCCTACACTCCCTCCCTACACCCGCCTCCCTCACACCCCACTCCCCAACACCCCCTAGACTCCAGCACACCCCCCCCTCCCCCACACCCCACATCCCCCTTACTCCCCCACACCCCACACCCGCCTCCCCAAACCCCATCCCCCACACCCCCAACACCCCCCTCCCCACATCCTCTCCCACACCCCCCTCCCCCACATACCCCTCCCCCATACACCCTCCCCCTCCCCCTACCACACACATAGACCCCTCCCCTACCCCCACAACCCACACATTTTTAACTTTACAAAACCCCACTTTGAGAAAAATAACTTGAGGTTGCAGTGGCCATTACTGTTATAATGTCACAATGGGGTTGTAGCCCTGCCCGCTGCAATGTTGCAAATCCCATGACACTGAGTCCTGGCAGCAAGTGCAATTGGAATTTTCTAAAGTTTAAAAAGAGGGAGGGCGAATAAGGGGAAATGAGCGGTCCCTGTGCAGTTGGGGGCTATGGGTGAGTGGTCGAATATTACGTTGGGGGAACCGGTTGCATTGGGGAACCAGGCCTCCTGTGTGACAGGGACCCAATGGGTCCATTGGTCTAGTATATTACTAAAACTCTCATCGTGTAGGAAGATGGAAGGGGGGGGGGGGGCTCTGTGCGAGCTGGCCAAAAATGACAGCCGTCGGTGGCTTCGTTCTCTCGGAAATCACAGCACAGCGAGCCAAAAGCGGTCAAGATCAGACTTTTGGTAATATAGATATAAGGACTGGACAAGCTAGATGCAGGAAAAATGTTCCCAATGTTGGGTGAGTCCAGACCCAGGGGCCACAGTCTTAGAATAAAGGGGAGGTCATTTAAGACTGAGGTGAGAAAAAACTTTTTCACCCAGAGAGTTGTAAATTTATGGAATTCCCTGCCACAGAGGGCAGTGGAGGCCAAGTCGGATGGATTTAAGAGAGCGTTAGATAGAGCTCTAGTGGCTAGTGGAGTCAAGGGATATGGGGTGAAGGCAGGTACGAGTTCTTGATAGGGGACGATCAGCCATGATCACAATGAATGGCGGTGCTGGCTTGGAGGGCGAATGGCCTCCTCCTGCACCTATTTTCTATGTTTCTATGTTTATGTAACAGAAACCATAATAGAATAGATTTTACATTTTCTACAGCCATGCTTCACCCACTCTTCAGTACTATTTTTAATTTTTAGCCTTTTATGCACAGTGACCATATCTGGTTACAGCATGGTGTTGATACCTCATGGCTCTAAGGATCGTCGTTTGATCCTAACTTATTTTTCTACTATAACACAAAAGTTGGGTTCCTGAGAGACTTTATGGAAAATCTTGTTTTAACAACATTTGTGTCAATGGGGGGAAATTGGTCAGGCACTGGATAGTTTCAAACTCGTAATAACGAAGTTATTTTCTCCACATGACGGCACACGTAGCAGACCCATTGTGACGTAATCAGCGAAAGACAGTCGTTTTTAAATTCAAAGTTTTGTCAGATTTGTGAACATTTTCAGTAATATCTCAAGAAGCATGACATTTTCAGATAGGGCGATTTTGAACTCCACGAGAAAAATTTCTACCGGAGTATGTAAAAAGTTTACTGTTACCGTGTTGTTTTTTCGAGAAGATGTGATTATACACAAACAAACACACACACATCCACATACAAGATCAGACTTTTAAGTATATAGATTGTTCAATGTAAATCACTTTAATGTTGGTAAATGGCAAGAAAAAGATAAAATTTGCAAGGCTACAGTGAAATAAGACAAGGGAGAATGAAATTGATGGATTACTGTCTTGGCAGCCAGCATGGATGTGATCAGCTGAATGTGTTTTAATAAATATGATAGTGGCTTGGGCAGAAAATTGGTTAAGTAACATGAAAGAGTGGCAGACAAAGGCCATTTTTCAACTGAAGCAAACTACCTTAGGAAGTGGTACTAAAATTGCTTTAAAATTAAAAAATAATAATAATTTGGACTTTGGTGAACAGGGCAGAGTTTACAAATTTGCCGATGATAAAATTAGAAATCTGGTGAACCATGCGGAGTACACAAATAAAGATAATGGAAGAGAACAGGGGAATGAATGGAAAATTACCAAATGGGTTTCCTCTGGATGCTCTAGTTTCCACCAAATCCCAGCTAGTTTAATCAACTACTGTAAATTATCCATAACGCAGCTGAATGACAGAATCATCAGTGTAGTTGTTGGATGTTGCAGGACTACAGGGAACTAACATCCTGGGGTGCTGCATGAAGGCTTCCTCTGCCTACAGTCTGTTTGTTTTTCTATCTTTTTTTATTTTTAGTTTATTTAAAGTATGTTTTGGAAGGTTATTTTTTAGTATTTTTATGTGGGGGATAGGGTAAGGGGGGAAGCCGTTTCCCAGTCACTTCCTGGCGAGAATGCGACTAGTCTCCAAGTCGCGCCCTTGTTCCTCTCCTTCCAGCCTACCAACTGGATTGACGCGGCCTTTCCTGCCGGGGACCAGACCAGAGCTTCAGCAGCGGCTGCGCAGTGCTGAATACATCGTGGAGAGGGCGATGCCTCACCTGGGGTTGCTGTTTGAAGCTCCGGTGTGTTGGGCCTGCTGCATCAACATCGCGGAGCTGTGGTTTGCAGAGCTCCTAGCACGGGCGGCGCTGGCCAACATCACGGAGTCCTTGGACCCTTTGCCGAGGGCCGCCAATGTTGAATCTCCACCTAGCTCGGCCTGTGGATTTCGGGAGCCGCAGACGTGTAGGAAGTCCAAGCCGCTGAGGATGTTCTTCCGTTCCGACATCGGAGTTCCATCCGGCGAGAGGGCCTGAACATCGGGCTGCCCATGGCGGCGACTGCGGGGGATCTAGAGGCCCCGACCATGGGTGAACATCAAAGAACATCAACGAGGAGGTTGACTGAACTTTGGCGCCTTCCCTCACAGAGGGAAACTGTGATACCACTGTGGGGATGTTTATGTTATAGACTATTGTGTTCTGTGCTTTTATTTTTATTTTATTCGTATGGCTGTATGGGGAAAGAGCATTTTGTTGTCTCAGTACTTGTACTATGGACAATGACAATATAGTTGAATCAAATCAAATAAAATAAAATGAGGAGGAATGGGCTGATTCATTTCCAGCAAAGGAATCCAATGGAGACTGAATAGGCTCATCTGCATCATAATACATGTTAACAAATTATCATTTGTTTTCACTGTTCCCTGTCTCTTAGTTATCTACACCCCTAAATGATGAAATCCCCCAAAAGATTTTCCTCTCCTCTTTTATATTACATATATACAAAACCTACTAATTAGTTCAGTCCGCCTGAACCTACCAGTTCCTAAACACTTTAATTCTCCTTCCCATTCCCACAGACCTTTCTGCCCTTGGTATCCTCCATGTCAGAGTGAGGCTGTGGAATCTCGCTTCTCAGCCTTTTGGCTAAGATCAAGTGTGGTATCTGTTCTTATCAGTCGAGGAAGAGGATTGCTGGCTTAGAGGTGGATCCATGCTGGTTGGGTAACCAACCTAACACCTCATCCAGTCAGAATGGCAGCAGCAAATGGAGCAGGAGGACAGGGAATCCGCAATACCCTGCAAGTGAGCATGAAGGACCTCAGCGAAGGGATTCCCTTCTCATGGGATCTGTTCATCAGGAAGGTCTTGCTGGAGGCCTGCAATTTGAGGCCGAGGACATTTACTGTCTCCAGTACTTCCCTGGTAATGGATACTTTGATGTCACTTTCAAGTATCCAACAGGATGGCAGACTTCCGGGAGAAGGGGAACAAAGCCCCGCTGTCGCTGCTGAAGGTGCAGCCACTCTTCACCCTTCCCACCCAGACGGAACGGATGATCAAGGTGCGCATGTTTAACCTGCATGTGCCCGTCGTGGATATCCTCACCTTTCAGGCTTGTTAAGTCGGTGTTTGCTATCGGAGGGAACCGAGATTACATGACCTAAACGGGACAACCCAGGGTGTGCAGGAGATGCAACAAATACGGACACGTGGTGGTCCAATGCAGTGCTGTAGTCTGCAAGAACTGCAAACTGCCAGGCCACGAGTTAAACGACTGCCAAGTGAGCAAGAACTGCAACCTGTGCGGGGAGGCAGGCCACCTCTACAGGCCTGCCCTAAATGAGCCAGCACCTGCGCACAGGCGACAAGAGGGGCTGTTGCCAACACCCCCAAAGTGGGCGAGACGTTTCCCACCACTGTCAAGACCCCTGCAGAAAGAGAGAACAGGGATGACAGCCCGACTACCTCAAGCCCCTAACTGCCAGACAGAGACCCCCACCCCCCTGTCCAGGAGGGAGTCAATGGAAGAGGGGGAACAGGAGGAGGCATGGCAGGTGGTGAAAAGTAAGAAACACCAGAGGGCTCTGCCCAAAGAGTCAAGGCCGGAGGGAAGGTTAAGTTCTTAAAGAGTCCTTTCCCAGACCAACTCCAGCAACTTCTCCTCGTCGGAGGGTGAGATGACATCGAGGGCTTGACAGCTGAGGCAGAGGAGGAAACGGGGTGAGGAGATCGGAAAAGGAAAGGACACGCCTGTTGTCCGTCAGCTCCGGGAGCAGTGCAATGGCCAATGGGCTCCAGCTCCGGGAGATCGGGAGCAATGAATCAGCCACCCAGCTACAGGAGACGGAGGGGGCGATGTGCCCAGAAGAGGGTGGAACAAGGAGGGTCCCTCCGACAACAACTCCTTGAGGATGCCAGCACCCAGTACCTGAGGCCCAAAATGGTTCTGCAATTCACCAAAGTGGTGGGCATGAGAGGACAAGATGAGGGTCATTGAGCCTAAAGGACAATGGAGCTAAAACTGGCATCGCTAAACTTGCTCAGTTTGAAGAACACTGCACGGTGCAAACGCCTTGCAGTACCTGGCCATGGTCAAGGTGGACGTGACTTTTCTACAGGAGTGCGGGCTGCCACACCTCTGCCGCTATTGGAGGTGGTCGCGATGGTGGCCCCACGGACTGCCAGTGTGGTTGGGGAGCAATGACTGTTGCTATTTCCGGTCTGGGGATCTTGCTGCCGGGAGGGAGCTTCGCCATCACTGAGGGCTGGGAGGTGTTTGAGGGGCGTCTCCTGGTGGTGGACGTTATGTACCATGGTTCTCTGCTCCGGCTGATTAATGTGTATGCCTCACCTGTGCGGAGCGAGCAGCTGGCCGTTCTCCAGCAGGTCCCAGTGCTGCTGGCCACGTCCCGGCAACTCGTTCTGGCCGGTGACTTCAACTGCATCATCGAGGCGGCTGGACGATCCGGCAGTGCCGACCAGAGACTGGACAGCACGTCCAAGCTCCTGATGGAGACGGTAAAAGACGCAAAACTGTGCGACGCCTTCAACAATCCTGCAGGCGGGTCCCAGTCGCAGGTCACCAGTTCGAGATTGACGGTTCAGCCCAGTCCAGGGTAGACTTCCTCTTCACGTCAAAGGCCGACCTCACGCTGGTGTTCTTCTCTGACCACTGCCTACTTCAGGCTTCCTGTCACCTACAGGAGGACTGGAAGGCAGGCAGAGGGACGTGGAAGTTTAATGTGAAGCTGTTGACCCCAGAGAACATTGAAGAAATAAAGAGGCACTATGCATGTTGGAGAACTGTTAAGCCCCTTTTTGACTCCCCGACACACTGGGGAGACGCAACCAAGAACATCAAGAGGTTCTTCATATTTAGAGGGGTTCAGAGCAAGACAGAGGGAAATGTGTCAATTCCAGAGTGATTTGCAGCAACTGCTCCTTCTCAGGTCGAGAAGAGTGGATGTGAGGGAGGAACTTAGTTGAGGGACTGGCAAGCTCGGCTCTTTACCTCCGAATCCTCCAAGATCATCTTCCAATTCAGAGTCAGCCACGTGGAGTAGGATGAGACGTGCTCACACTTCTTCTTCCATAAGGTTCACAGGGGGAGTTCTGTGATCAACAGGTTTAGGGAGGAGCACGGCTCGGTAACATCCTTGCAGACTGACATGCTGAGGATCTGCACCTCCTTTTATATGGGTTTGTATGACAGAAAGGCCACGGACAGCACCACCTCCGAGAACTTCCTGTCCTCTATCACGTAATTCTTGGAAGACTGCAAGCGGGAGAGTCTGGACCAACCACTGACCCTAGAGGAGCTGACGGGCTCCATCCATTCCTTTGACTCGAGTAAAACTCCCAGAAGCGATGGCTTACTGGCCGAATTGTATTCGGCTCTGTGGGACTGGGTGGGCCAGGACCTGCTGGAAGTGTACAATGACATGCTTCTAGCCGGCAGCATGTCAGACTGTGAGGAAGGGCAGCATCACCCTAATCTACAAACAGAAGGGGGAGATGAAGGATATAAGGAATTGGAGACCAATCACATTGTTGAATGTTAATTACGAGATCCTGTTTAAGGCCATCGCCAACCGGGTCAAGTCTGCTCTGGGACGGATGATCCACCCAGATCGAACCTGTGCTGTACCTGGCAGAAAAACATCAGACAGCCTGGCGCTGCTGAGAGATACCATTGCTTATGTGCAGGACAGACGGGTGGAATCGGGAATTGGATCCAACTGCTCTACACTGATATCTGTTGTGCAGTCCAAATAAATGGGTGGTAATCAGACAGCTTCCCTTTTAGGTCTAGAGTCAGGCAGGTTTGCCCTCTCTCCCCTGTCTTGTTCGTCTGTTGTATAGAACCATATGCCATCAGGAAGGACGAGGGCATAAGAGGAGTGACATTGCCAGGCAGTGGGGGCACTCAGGTCAAAACCTCCCTGTACATGAACGATGTTGCTGTCTTCAGTTGAGTCAGCCACGGGAGCCAGGGTGAACCACAGGAAGAGTGAGGCCATGTTCTTTGGCAACTGGCCCAACCGATTTTCTGTCCCCTTCACCATCAAGCCTGACTACTTGAAGGTGCTGGGGATCTGGTTTGGGGGGGGGGCTAGGGCATGTGACAGGAATTGGTTGGAGCAGATAGCCAAGGCAGGGAAGAAACTGGAGCTGTGGAAGCAGTACTCCCTCTCTATAACGGGAACAAATCTGGTCATCAGGTGTGAGGTGCTCTCGGGGATGCTGTACTTGGTGCAAGTGTGGCCTGTCCCTCCCTCCTACGCCACAGGGATCACCCGGGCCGTCTTCCAGTTCATCTGGGGGTCGAGGATGGACCGGGTGCGACAGGCCACAATGCACAAGTCGGCAGACAACGGAGATAAAAGCGTGCCCAATGTCGCCCTCACCCTGATGGCCACCTTCGTGTGTGGCTGCATCAGGCGGAGCGTAGAGCCAAGCCATGTGGGCAGCAAGTGTCATTACCTACTGAGGTTCTAATCTGTCCCCAGTGATGCGAAGGATGGGCCTAGCGCAGATGCCACGCAATGTGCCAGTCAGCTGGACATTGCCTCACCATGTGTCATTCATGGAAAGGTTCTTCCGGACCAACACCTTTGACCACCAGTCCATCGGGCAGTGGTCAGCACGGAACGTCCTGGAGGCACTTTTGGGAAATGACTCCATGATCCTGTGGCGTGGTTCCCAGAGCAGACTGCCCAGCTTGTCTGACGAAATGCCTCATCGCGAGAACTCACCAACAAGCACCAAGACCTAGCTTGGAGGAGGTGAGGGGAGACAGGGCCGGATTTAGATGAAGAGAGGCACTAAGCTATTTCACTTGTGAGGCCCCCCTCCCCCTCCCAATCCCCCACCCCCACGACTAGCGGACCATGACTACCCGACAGTGACAGTGTGACACTTTTAGATCCTATTGTACGTTGTCATTAAAGAGTTGGTTTTAAAATACACATTGGATTCACCGCGGAGCGGGCGATGCCTAACCTGGATCGCCGTTTGAAGCTCTAGAGTGTTGGGCCTGCTGCTTCAACATCATGGAGCTGTGGTTTGCGGAGCTCCCAGCCTCGGGCCGCGCTGATTTCAAAATCGCGGAGCCCTGGGATCCCTTTTGCCGAGGGCCGCCAGCATGAATCTCCGCCCAGCTCAGCCTGTGGACTTCGGGAGCCGCGGTCTCCGGTAGGAAGTGGCTAATTCGGAAGTCCAAGCCGCTGAGAATGTTCTCCCGTTCCGATGTCGGATGGTGACCCCCAAATTTAATTGTACCAATTGGTGCATGTGACAAATAGTGTCTCTTGAATTGAATGTGGAATATTAAGAAATAAAGAAACTACAAATACACTAAGGGCAAAAATGTTTTTTTCTCGCCTTCATAGCAAAATCATCCAGAAGTCCACCAAGATCTGTTTGTCTAAGTTTGTCTTTCTCAATGCACAGAATGCTCAGTGCACACAACCTCTTGAGACATTGGGGACCTTAATTCATTTTTAATTATTTTGAGTCTTGAAAAAGACCTCTCTCCCGAGCAGATGGTGACCATTAAGCTAAGAAACAGCCGCAAGATTGCTTCCACATTAGGGAAGGCTATCTGAATTGCTCCCTGCTCTTGTACTCAAATCCTTTTGCTATGAATGCCAACATACCATTCGCTTTCTTCACAGCCTGCTGCACCTTCATGCCTACTTTCAATGACTGGTGTACCATGACACCCAAGTCTCGTTGCATCTCCCCCTTTCCTAATCGGCCACCATTCAGATAATAGTCTACCCTCCTGTTTTTGCCGCCAAAGTGGATAACCTCACATTTATCCACATTATACTGCATCTGCCATGCATTTGCCCACTCCCCCAACCTATCCAAGTCACATTGCAGCCTCCTAGCATCCTCCTCACAGCTAACACTGCCCCCCAGCTTTGTGCCATCCGCAAACTTGGAGATGTTGCATTCAATTCCCTCATCCAGATCATTAATATATATGATCCACTGACAAGCTGAAATATCCAGCCTTTTTCAAGTCAGCCAGAATTGCATCATTAACTTTTTTTGCCATGAGCTGAATTATTTCCTCACATACAGTTTTTGACAAATAAGAGGGATTTCCTGATGCGGAGTTTCCATAACAATTGATATGAGCCAGTAAAAATTGATCAAATTTTGCAACTAGCTCTAAAAGACCAAGATAATTGCCGTTATTTGGAGATCCAAATTGTTTCTTGTCTCCTCTGAATGGTAAGCCTCGTTCTGCGAGAGTGCATGCCGCCAGTACTGCTGCTCTGCTTTAATTTGTTCCTGTAGCTTTGAAGTTAACGTTTGCCCTCGCTTTCTTGTTAAGTAGGTCAACATGGCATTCCTGTGCTTCTCTGAGTTTTCATGAGTTTGGATAAGATAGGGGTTTCGCCGATCATCAAACCCTTCAGAAGCTAAAGATGTAGCAGAAGAATAAGATGCAATGTTTGGAAAGAGTTTACAAACAAAGCAATATATCTGGCCTTTTGAGAGAGAATACACAAGCCACTCTCGGCTATATGTTTCTCCATTGACTTTTCTTGAATAAAATAGAGCTTGGTGCAAGACCTAGGCTGATTTTTATACACTCGCTTCGAATTTGAAAATGGTCCACAACGATGCTGAACTTGAGAGGGGCCGCTTTCTACCCAATAGGATATGTCCTCATGTGATAATTTTTGTCCATAAACCAACGTCTGTTGTAGTACATCTATATTTGGCATCATCAATCAGTTCTATATTTTCATTTTGAGCCGGCATCATGGCTGCTTCCTCATATTCAGCTTGCTGTGCCACATCCTGCTTCGCTGATTCTGTTTCAGGGAGGTTTTCTTCTGGTTGAATGCTTGTAGATGGCTGGATAGTTCCACCAGATTGATTTCCTTGTGTTAGTATCAATGTATCTGTTTCACCGCTGGCACTTGTTGCCTCTGTCTGTGGCTGACCCAAGAAAACAGTGATTAACTTCTTTACCGTATAATTTTAAAGTCTCTTTCTCTTGCGTTTGCTAGCACCACTTTCATTTTTTTAGAACTGCCCACCGCTTTGAAGAAAAAGAAATCTGTATAATAGTTGGGAAATATTTCTTAAAGAATTGTTCTTTAAGAAATGTAAATAAATGTTCAATTAAAGTAAGACATAACCTAATTCAATTTAAAATTTTACATAGATTATATTATTCTAAAACTAGACTGAATAAAATATTCCCAAATGTTTCCCCCATCTGTGACAAATGTCTTACTCAAAATGCCACTATAGCACATTCCTTTGTCTCGTGTATAAAAGTGTATAAATTTTGGAATGAAATTTTTGGAATTTTTACAAAACTATTTAACACAAAATTGAACCCCAATACAGAACTGATTATCTTTGGATCAATGGAAGAGGGAAGTAAACTAACTATATTCCAAGAAACTTTTCTTAATTATGGTCTAATAACAGCAAAAAAACTTATACTCAAATTTTGGAAAAACGCAACTACGCCAACATTCAAAATGCGGATTTCAAATATGTCAGAAACGCTTCATCTTGAAGAAATGAGATTTCTCCTAATCTCTCTTTTCTTTATTTTCTCCTTCTATTTCAATCTTTTCAGCTTCTCTTGTATGCCCTTTATTTCATTTGCTATCTGTTTCTAATCGCTTTTCCATCTATTCTGACACTCTTTATTTCTTTTTTCTTCCACTGAAAAAAAAAGAATTGTTCTTTATTGACAATTATATTGCAATACCTGATTCAAATCTGAATCAAATCTGCTTGAAAAAGATTGACTTATAACTAAACAAACAGGTTCACTTCTTAATAAAGATACAACTCACAAAGCGGTATGGTAGACCAATTCAAAACTTTAGTAATTATGGGCTGATGGAAGTGGCAAGGAAAACAAACCCCAGCCAAGTGAGCAACTCAGACACTTGGCTGTCCTCTCTCCTCTTCCCTGAATACAGAATTACATGGTATATACTGTTGAGGCGGTTGATTTCCCGCCGGCAGTTTAATATAAAGTGGTCTAAGGCCGGAAGATGGCCATGGGGGGGGGGGTTCCAAGTGGAGGGGGTCCATTGGAGACAGGAAAAGGGATAATCCATGGGGGCGAGGACACCTTCCCATGGAAGAGTGGTGTGAGGCAAGAGGCAACGGTAGAAGAGCTCCAAATCGCAGTGGAATACATTGAGGTGGGGACGGAGGGGGACAAAGAAGAAGCCTCTGCTGTCGACAGACTGTTCCGTATCTGAGAGGGGGAGGTCGGGCAGATGGTGAACACACTGCAGGGATGGGGGTTGGGGCCCGAGGAAGGTAGATGAGTGGACTGTGGCCGAGGCGATGTCTGGTGGGGGGTGTGGTGGGTGGTCAGGGGGTAGGGGGGTATGAGGACTGTAGTGTGGGTGAGGAAGAGCTGGGGTCACATGGTTTGAGGGGAATGGGGAAGACCCAATGGAACAGCCACTGAGGTTACCAGGGTTGGGAGGCTAGCACTACGACCCAGTGCAGTCAAACCCAGGGGAGTGATAATCTGCAGCCTGGAAACTTCAGGCCCAGTGCTGAGTCCAGGCTGTAGGTAAAGCGACGGTTGCAGGCTGCTGGAGGGCGGAAGAGTGGCGAGGGTCGGCGATCAAAGCGTGGGAGGTCCCGGTGGGTGGATGGTCGGTGGGGCGGCGAGGTCTGGCGGGTCCGGTAATGCGTGGAGGTGGGTTGGCCCCCGGTACGGCGTGGAGGTGGGTTGGCCCCCGGTACGCCGCGGAGGTGAGTTGGCCCACGACACGGCGCGGAAGTGGATAGGCCCGGTGCAGCGGCGAGGTTCGGCGGGGAAAAGGGTTAAATAAACTACATACCTTTTGCTTTGTCCTGCATTTCCAAGGATCCACAACGAATATAAACCTCACCTGCATTTTAATCCCCCCACCCACACCACCAAAGCCTCCAGAATCGCAAGCGCAGCACCACCAATGGTAGGTTTTGTAACAACGCCACTATCGCACAGCGCCACTGATGGTAGGTTTTGTAACAAAGCCACTATGTCAAAAGTTTTATACACCTTGGTGGAGCGAGCCGAGGCCCCCCTAGATCTCGAGGCCCTAAGCTTAAGCTTGTCTAGCTTATACATAAATCAGACCCTGAGGGGAGCCCTCCCAGTCAGATCCATCCTGCACCGTCTGAACCTCACTACGCTGCCCTCGGGATGGCTGCTATGGAGGAGACTGTTGCCCACCTCTTTGCAGAGTGTGGATTTGCAAAGACAGCCTGGAGAGGTTTGCAAGGGTCCCTGTCACGATTTATTCCGAACAACTTTGTCACAGAGGACTCAGTGATTTACGGACTATTCCCAGGGACGCATTCAGAGACTGACATTGAGTGCAGCTGGAAGGTCATCAATTCGGTGAAAAACGCTCTTTGGTCTGCCCGAGCTTTGTTGATCTCCCAGCGTAGCGAGATGTTTTTCAGGGAATGTTTCCAACTAGCCCGCTGTAGACTGCAGGAGTAAGTGCTGAGCGACGCACTGAAGCTTGGTGCAGCCAATGCCAATGCTCTGTGGGAGAGGACCACAGTCTGAGGTCTTTCCGCTGCTGGACATGGGGGGGCAGGGTGTAGTGGAAAATAAGGGAAGGGATTCCATGCCAGTGGACCACATGAGTGGCAAGGGTGGGAATACATTTGTGTAAATAGTATTGAATGTATGTATAGCCACCAAGAACGTTGGATGGAGTCTTGTAAGGATCATGTATTGGATATATTTATTTCTCAAATAAAGTATATTTTGATTTTTTTTTAAATTACAATTGTTATTAGAAGCAAATACATATTATGGTAAAACATTTCATATGTATCAATCATACATTATTAATATTATCGATTGTGGATTCATTCTGCTTCTATTTTTTTTAATAGATAGAAAGTAAGAAAGAAAGAAAGGAAAATAAAAACACAAATGTCAAGATATAAAAAAAAGAATGATTTACTAATAATACATCATTGGAGATAGGTTTGAAGATTATGAAGTATAACTTTTCATCTAATCCTGAGTTCAAGTTTCAGTTAGGTTCCCGTGCCGAACCAATCTACCCCTTCAAATAATCGATGAATGAAGACCATATTCTAACAAAAAGTTTTTGTTTGTCCATTAAGGCAAATCTGATTCTTTCCAGATGTAGGGTCTCCGACATTTCCATAATCCTCATTTTAATTTTAATTGTTGGGGTTATATTTTAATATTAATTTCTTCCCAGTTATACTGTAGTCTAGAAAGTTTCTTTGGCTTGTTGTGAGTGTTAGACTTTGTTCTGATATTCCAAGTATTATTAATTTTGAGTCGGGGTCCAATTTACTATTAACAACTTCAGAAATGATTCTAAAAATATCAATCCAGAAATTTTGGATTTTTATACAATTTGCAAAAGCATGTGTTAAGTTAGCCTCTAGATGCTGACATTTATTGCAGATAGGCGAGATATGTGGGAAAATTCTATTTAGTTTTACTTTAGAGTAGTGTAATCTGTGTAAAACTTTAAATTGTATTAAAGCATGTCTGGCATTTAGCGAACATTGATGTATATATTGGAGACTTTTGTCCCAAATATCTTTCGTTATAGGTTGGCCTAATTCATTTTCCCATGTATGTCTATATGATTCCATCAATGGGACCGCGCTATCTAAGAGGGTATTATAAATATAAGTTATAAATATGTTGTTAATTTTTCTGTATTAGGATGTTTATTCAAATATTCATCAAGGATTTCTGGTTCCCTACTCCTATAATCTTGTGTATTTTGAAATGTAAATAAAGTGAGGTTAAATGCAAATTGGAGGAACAGCATCTCATATTTCGCATGGGCAGTTTACAGGCCAGTAGTATGAATATTGATTTCTCCAACCTCAGGAAATGCGTAGGCATTTCCTCACTCTCTATCCCTCCCCACCCAAGTTGCACTAGACTAGTGCAACAGCTAACAATGGCCTATTTCCTTTATCATCGTTTTTTTTGCATATTTTTCATTCATTGTTCTTTATCTCTACATCATCACCTATATCTCTTGATTCTCTTATCCCTAACCAGTCTGAAGAAGGGTCTCAACCCCAAAACCATTCTGCGATGTATATGTAATGTAAATGCCAGCGCCCCTTGAGGCCAAAAGCAGAAGCTGGCAAATGTGCCTCGTGACTGAGGTCAAGTGACCTTATAGGAGTTTCAGTTCGTTGTAGAATGAACTCTTCTTACAAGATGTCGGACATGTATTCATTGTGCTAGTCACAACAGGGTCATAGAGCAGACGTTACATGGTGTCAGAGTAAAAATGGAGGGACTCAAGCCACCGGGACCACTCTCCATGCACGAAGAAGAAGCATGAGCGACTGTGAGCCGAAAAAGAAGAAAAATTGGAGCCGAAGACGGTCAACCAGTCCCAATGCTCGGTCAAAGGAAACAGAGAGAGAAAACAAAAGTTCAGAAGAAGAAATAAAATGCAGGTCACAGTCCAAGTGAAAGACTTGATGAGCAAGAAACACAGGTGTGGCAACCCGACGAATAAGCATGCAACCTCGCCTTGAAAGCAGTGGAGGGCCCAGAGCCAATCAGCCTCACGATTCTCCACCACGTCCCACAGCTCCTCACACTCACCCAGCAGGTCTAAAAGCCCCCTTCGGAGGGCCAGGAGATGGAGAGAAGGTCGCCTTCCGTGATGGCCAGAGGAATCGACGGAGGAATCACAGGCCTTCATTGACGACCTCTCCCAGAGGGAGTAATGGCCGCCACAGCGCTGCCCCGGACCCTCACCCGCGCCCAAAGAACAAAGAGCGGAGCCCGGGTCCACGCGGCAATAACGGCCGCCGCCATGTTCGAGAAATTAAAGGAGACCTGCAACCACTATATGTCTGGAAGAGATTTTTAAAAAGTGAGTCAGGAAACTGCGAAGGAGATGGGAAAGAAGCAGAAAAACAAGAGCGAGGACAATGCCAAAGATAACAGTGACATTGATGCATTAGCAGCAGAGATTGATGGAGCAGGAGCAGCTATACCCTAGGTTGGAGGCAAAAAGAAGAAAAAGAAAGAATTTGAGGAAGATGATATTCAGAAGGAACTTGAAGATGTGTCACTAGAGAGCCATGGGAAATAGGATCATAAAGATGCAGCTAAATATTCAGCAAAAAAAGGAAGATAAAGATAATGAACCTGAACCTGAACCAGTAAATAAAAAAAGAGAAGAAAAAAAATTTGGAAGGCCAAAAACCTAGTTTTGATGATGATGAAGTCAAACATGAAGAGATGGGATTACCAAAAGCCAGAGGTCAGAAGCAAAAATCTGACGACTCAGACGACGATGAATTAGCTGAACAGACTTCTAGGAAGAACGAGAGACTTCTGCAAAAGGTAGAAATGTCAGAAAGTGAGGAAGTTGAAAGGAATCAAGATTCACGATGACAGTGATGAAGAACCTGAAGAGTTCCCTCAAAACAAAGAAGAAAACAAAGAGGAAAACAAAGAAGAGGAACCTAAAGAAGCTGTGATGGTCAGTCCAACCCCATTACTTGAATGAAGAACCAGAAGTGACTGAGACACCAGAAATAGTTCCAGAAGCTATAACAATGCCTGAGGTAAAAAGTGACGATGCTGATCTTGATGATTAGGAAGCAATGGCAAGTGATCATGAACAGGAAAACAAAGTGAAAACTATTCACATTAAAGTAAAAGAAGACGCTGAAGTGGGGGACAATGAAGAGGAAAATGATGAGGATGATGAAGAGGAAGAAGAGAGTGAGGATGATGTTGAAGATGAAGAAAGGAGTTTTGATGAAACTAGGACAACATCAATGAAAGTGGGAAAAGAATCTGAAATAGTAAAGAATGTGAAATCAAAACTGACCAAAGAAATTAGTTCCAATTCTGAAGAGTGATTCGGATGATGGCAGGACTAAAGAAGAACTAATATATGATGAAGCAAATTGGCGAATTGAGAAACGCCGAGCCTAAAACGGCATGAATATAAATACTGAAAAGCTACGAGCAACAGTTTAAAGACACTAAGGGACAAATGCAAAGAAGTAAAAGATACAAAGCCAAGAAGTACAGATAATTTCCGAAATTTCTCCAGGAGCTGAGTAATTATGCAGGAAACAAGAGTGAAAACATTGCTTTTAAAATTAAGTTGAAGTACATGCCAGCAACAGAAATCGAAAGAGCGAAAAAAAGTTATTTTTTTGAAGGGGGAGTCCGCCTTCTAGATGGAGCAAGTCTCCGAGACCACGCACAGAAAAAGCCCAGGATAGAGACGGGTAGTCCAGGATAGAGCCCTGTAGCCCAGGATAGAGACCTGTAGTCCAGGATACAGACCTGTAGCCCAGGATAGAGCCCTATAGCCGTGGATAGACCCCTGTGTAGCTCTCGATAGATCCCTGTGTAGCCGGGGATAGGCCACCTGTAGCCAGACGCTCAGACGTGAGAAACCTAGACAGAGGAGCCAGTCTCCCAGAAGCAAGAAATAGTCTCCCAGAAGGGGCCAGTCCCCCAGACGACACGATGCGCGAAGACGCAGCGAGAGGCAGGAGGCAGTCTCCCAGACGCAGCGCGAGGCAATGAGACAGAACCCTAGAGTTTGTTGGTTTTGAGGTTAAAGTGGAAAACAGCAGCACTCTTAATTGATTCTAATGTAAATCCTTATGTGGACATTAAAGTTCATAAGCAGAATTTAAATCGAATGCAAAAGTGTATTGAAGGAAAATATATAGGAAATGTACAAACATTGTGCTGAATTAAATGAAGGCAAATCTACTGTATGTTCATTTATATGCCGCCGACGTACACGTAAATGAAACCCCGATGATGAAGGTGAAGATGTAAAGTTTGTATTTGTCATCAATATTAGTATTGAAAATAGTTGGTTATCCATGATAAATTGATTAAAGGTTAAATTTATTAATATTGAAATTTATTTGTATTGACCCCAACATTGAGGGGGGAGACGTAATGTAAATAAAGTGAAGGGGGAGATGTGATGTAATTAAAGTGAAGGGGGAGATGTGATGAATATGTAATGTAAATGCCAGCGCCCCGTGAGGCTAAGAGCAGAAGCTGGCAAATGTGTCTATGCCTTGTGACAGAGTTCAAGTGACCTTCTAGAAGTTTCAGTTTGTTGTAGAATAAACTCTTCTTACAAGATGTCGGACGTGTATTCATGGTGCTAGTCACAACGGGGTCATACAGCAGACATTACACATTCCTTCTCTCCAGAGATTCTGTTTGTTCCGCTGAGTTACTCCAGCTTTTCGTGTCTACCTACTTCTGGTCAGGTCGTGGGGGAATTCCCCCCGCCACCTGCTCCATGATTGGATAGTCAGCAACCAAACCGTCTCGCCCATCTGGTTTGCCAGGTGAGGAGGGGACTGTGGACCCCCAGCAGAACCAAAAACAAGACCTGTCAAAGGGTGGATGAGCTTCTATCGAGCCAACGGCCATCCATACTTCAGTAGAATTTGCGATCACTGTTGTACATAGCATTGTAAGGAATGATGATAAACCATATAACCATATAACAATTACAGGACGGAAACAGGCCTTCTTGGCCCTTCCAGTCCGTGACGACCATTTATTTTCCCCTAGTCCCATCTACCTGCACTCAGACCATACCCCTCCATTCCCATCCTGTCCATACACCTATCCACTTTACTTTTAAATGTTAAAATCGATCCTGCCTCAACCACTTCTGCTGGAAGATCATTCCACACAGCCACCACTCTCTGAGTAAAGAGGTTCCCCGTCATGTTAGCCCTAAACTTATGTCCCTTAATTCTCATGTCATGCCCTCTTGTTTGAACCTTCCCTACCCTCAATGAGAAAAGCTTATCCACGTCAACTCTGTCTATCCCTTTCATCATTTTAAAGACCTCAATCAAGTCCCCCCCTTAACCTTCTGCGCTCTAAAGAATAAAGACCTAACTTGTTCAACCTTTCTCTGTAACTTAGTTGCTGGAACCCATTCCAGGCAACATTCTAGTAAATCTCCTCTGTACTCTCTCTATTTTGTTGACATCCTTCCTATAATTAGGCGACCAAAATTGTACACCATACTCCAGAATTGGTCTTACCAATGCTTTGTACAATTTTAACATTACTTCCTTACTCCTATCTTCAATGCTCTGATTTATAAAGGCCAGCACACCAAAAGCTTTCTTTACTACCCTATCTACATGCGATTCCACCTTCAGAGAACTATGCACAGTTATTCCTAGATCCCTCTGTTCCACAGCATTCCTCAACTCCCTACCATTTACCATGTACGTATAACCATATAACATATAACAATTACAGCACGGAAACAGGCCTTCTCGGCCCTTCCAGTCCGTGCCGACCATTTATTTTCCTCTAGTCCCATCTACCTGCACTCAGACTATACCCCTCCATTCCCTTCCCGTCCATATACCTATCAACTTTACTTTTAAATGTTAAAATCGATCCTGCCTCCACCACTTCTGCAGGAAGATCATTCCACACAGCCACCACTCTCTGAGTAAAGAAGTTCCCCCTCATGTTACCCCGAAACTTCTGTCCCTTAATTCTCATGTCATGCCCTCTTGTTTGAATCTTTCCTACCCTCAATGGGAAAAGCTTATCCACGTCAACTCTGTCTATCCCTTTCATCATTTTAAAGACCTCAATCAAGTCCCCCCTTAACCTTCTGCGCTCCAAAGAATAAAGACCTAACTTGTTCAACCTTTCTCTGTAACTTAGTTGCTGGAACCCAGGCAACATTCTATTAAATCTCCTCTGTACTCTCTCTATTTTGTTGACATCCTTCCTATAATTAGGCGACCAAAATTGTACACCATACTCCAGAATTGGTCTTACCAATGCCTTGTACATTTTTAACATTACTTACCTACTCCTATATTCAATAGATTTATAAAGGCCAGCACACCAAAAGCTTTCTTTACCACCCTATCTACATGCGATTCCACCTTCAGGGAACTATGCACAGTTATTCCTAGATCCCTCTTTTCCACAGCATTCCTCAATGATGTCCTATTTTGATTTGTCCTGCCAAGATGTAGCACCTCACACTTATCAGCATTAAACTCCATCTGCCATCTTTCAGCCCACTCTTCCAAATGGCCCAAATCTCTCTGTAGACTTTGAAAATCTACTTCATTATCCACAGCGCCACCTTAGTATCATCTGCATACTTACTTATCCAATTTTCCACCCCATCATCTAGATCATTGATGTACATGACAAACAACAGTGGACCCAACACAAAAAGCACACAAACCGAAATCCTATACATCCAGCGGTGGAAGTCCGCAGGAACTGGAGGACTGAGATGTGTCGTGCGTCTGTCACCGTTAACGTCGGAAACCAGCACCACCTTGTTGCTAATGTTTTCAACAATTATGAATGAATGAATACTTCTTCAAGGAAGTTTTTTCGTTCTGTACTATAATATCTAATTATCTGGTTAATTCCCAAAGAATGAGCCAGATAAAGAAATATTATGCTTAATATTATTATTTATAAATATCGTTAATCAATTTTGGCCATTTTACTGAATTTAATGGCATTATTCAATAACGTCCATTCATGTTAATTCCTCACTAACAAACAAAATGATTGTGTGGTGTAAATCAAAAATAGGTGCACAACTTTATCAAATAATTGTAGCAGACCATGATACGATATATATATAAACACAAATACAAACACGTGTATCCACTGTAAACAGACCCAACTGCAAATTAGTTGTAGAATCAGAAGGAAGTTGATGCTGATAGGGTGAAGAATACTGTAATTATAGGTTTAGTGTCACTGGATCAATACAGTAGGACAAAAAGCATGTTTATTTCTTCCAATTGCATTTCCTGCTCAATAGTCATTTAAAGTTGTCATTATTCAAGCTTCAGTATATTCGAGTACATTTTCAATCACATTTCAAACAATTACAGGCAAGAAAGTGTGAGGCCAACACATTGACCCCTCGGAAAGTCATCATGTGAATAGTTTGGCCTGGTGTATGATTTCGACCTTATCCTCAATTCGACAAGCCGTTGCAGTGAAAGTTGTACACAGAGATCTGTGCAGCCATGTCCTTCCGAGACAGCAGTTTCTTGCTCTGCCTCTCAACAGAAACGTGTTCCATGATGTCCTTGTTCCAGCTCCAGCTGCCGCCTCTAGATCTCGGTGAGACACCGGGGTTTACTTCTGTTTCTTCTGCAGGGCGGCGCCCATCAGTGCCTTTTTGAGGCGGGTCGCCCTCTGGGCCAGGGCGCCGAGGCTGCGGGCCAGCGGGCCTTGGCTCAGGGCGCTGGAGCGACCCAGCCGCTCGGCCGCCTCCTGGCCGCCCAGCTGCAGCCGGATGATGGCGTAGGCCGTGAGCTGGGCCGCCTTGCGGATCGGCCGAGTCTCCGACAGCTTCTCCACCAGCTGCGTGTTGTGGATCAGTGTCAGCAGCAACCTTCGCAGGACCATGGCCGACACCGCCCGCTGAATGAATCACCCACTGCCTGCCTGCCCGCCCGCCCGCCTGGGAGACCATAGAGACCCGCTCTATGGCTACGTCTGCTGCAGCTCCGGGCACACACTGATGGGTGGAGCCCAGCGCATCCCCTTTCAAATCTATTCCTGCCGGCTTCGGTCTGTTTACAACAACGACTATAACATTAGTACACATGATAATGATTTATACACGTCTGTTTCAGAAAGAACTGCAGATGCTGCAAAAATCGAAGGTAAACAATAAAGCTGGAGTAACTCAGCAGGTGAGGCAGCATCTATGAGAAGGATTTCGGGTCGAGACCCTTCTCTCCATACATGCTGCCTCACCTGCTGGGTTTCTCCAGCTTTTTTGTCTATACACGTCTGTGATTTTTTTTTTAAAGAACCACATCACCCTGGCCACACGCTCATTAAACACTACAACCTCCAAATGAGCTCTGAACTACATAGACTATTATTATTGTACTGATTGTGTTTTTTAATATTTGCGATTGTGTATATAGAAGAAAAAAAAGTTAAATACCCACATACATATATATATAGAGAGAGCGAGACTGCAGTGTGTGTACGTACATATATATTATATATATATATATACACATATATGTGTATGTACACACACTCATTACACACTACAACCAAATGAGCTCTGAACTACATAGACTATTAGTATTGCACTGATTGTTTTTTTTTAAATATTTGCGATTGTGTATATAGAAGAAAAAATGTTACCCACATACATATATATATATATACGTACACACACTGCAGTCTCTCTCTCTCTCTCTCTCTATATATATATATATATATAGAGAGAGAGAGAGAGACTGCAGTGTGTGTACGTACATATATTTTATATATATATATATACATACACATACATATATATTATATATATGTACGCGTATGTACACACACTCAGTTTCTTCTCACATTTATTATATTGTTTACTGTGTACTATGTTTACATGTTGTGCTGCTGCAAGTATTGATTCCATTGTTCTACCTGGGACATATCAAAGATCCTATAGCAAGCTATAAGATCTTTGGGACACATAACAACAAAACACTCTTGAACAAAGATACTAGTCTCTTTGCTCTTGAAGGCAAAGATCCTATAGCGGAGCTTATAGAACCTTTGCTTGAAGGTGCCCGGGTAGATAAGTACCGGAACGGCAAGTTGGGGCTCGGTGATCAGCCGGACATCTTTGGCGGGGGATCGGCTTCCTGCAGCGCGGATTGGCCGCTCCGTCGACGCCAGGAGCAAGATATTAGAATCTTTGGCCCGAAGTTTGTATTTTCCTTGGTGGCCGCGTGGTTTCGTTCCTTCCCTCCTTCCCTCCTTCCCTCCCTCCCTCCCTCCCAGCCGGAATGATGGCGGCGTTGCTGAACGCTCTCAACAGCGACTCTCACGTGGAGCTGAGCCAGTACCGGGACCAGCACTTTCGGGTAACGAACGAGTCCTCGGCATTTTCCCGCCGTCGCCCCGCTCCCCGCTCCCCGCTCCCCGGCCCTGGACCCTCCCCGGCCCCGGCCACCGAATAACGGCGGAGCTCAGCAAGAGCACCACGGATCTCTGGAGTTTCCCACCCTAGAGAGCCGTAGCGGCTGGATCGTTGAATGTGGAGTGTAGGAAGGAACTGCAGATGCCGGTTTACACCAAATCCCGGAGTAACTCGGCGGGACAGGCAGCATCTCTGGAGAGAGGGACCAAAGATGCTGTCTGTCCTCCTGAGTTACTCCAGTATTCCGTGTCCACCTGCATTTTTTGATTCGCCTTTTTTCAAGGTGTTACATGGTGTTATAAGTTGGTGAATATGATATTTTTAGGGGTACCTTTGAGCATCGCTGGTCCATTTATCAAGAACGTGGAACATACATTATTTGTCAAGTCAATTGGGAATGAGTCTTACAGTAGCAATGTTACAACATTTTGAGATTTAAAAAATCAAGCCTGCAATTTATCCCATCAGATAAAGCATAAAAAGAAGTTTAATTTGACACCTAATTCACATTCATATTGGCTATATTTAAGAGGGAGTTAGATGTGGCCCTTGTGGCTAAGGGGATCAGAGGGTATGGAGAGAAGGCAGGTACGGGATACTGAGTTGGATGATCAGCCATGATCATATTGAATGGCGGTGCAGGCTCGAAGGGCCGAATGGCCCACTCCTGCACCTAATTTCTATGTTTCTATATCTTCAGTATTAAAAACGTTATGGCCATTTTCATACTCAGAAATTAGCATATTGTTCCCTATTGCTTATCCATTGACTTAACACAAAAGCTGCGATCAAGGACAGTCAAAAGCCCATAACTTTCTTAAAAATTAAGAGAACTTAATGAAAATTTCAGTTATTATAGATTGAAGCATTCTGAAACAAATATGAAACAATCTTACTTGGATGACCTGAAATTAAAGCATATAATTAGTTAGTTACCTAATTGTAACTAATTACTAAATTAAATTACTAGATCTAAACATCTATCCATTTCTTAAGAAAAGGTTAACATTTAAAAAAACACCTGTGTCCAAATAACATTCACACAAGAATTCACAATATAACATGATTTTAAAATCTCATTGTCATGAATTTATAGGCCAAATTGAAGGAATTTAGTGTTTAATTCCAATAAATGAATGGCCATTTAAATCAACTTGCGAGTGGGATTTTGTGGAACGCGATCGATTGGAACGTTGCGGTTGCGGTGAATTTAACCCCCATAACGGCAGGATAAATACTGCCGGTATATTTTTAAGTCACCTTTTCGTAACATGAAATTTTGATTAAAGGCTTCCTAAGAAGCACGTTTTTATGTAAAAATAAACTGTGTACCTTATTTTGTCCCCTATGTAAGATCCGTCCCGTTGTCGGCGTTCACGGCTTTAGAAGATGATTTTTAAATACTCATGCTAATACATTATTCAGCGTAGTTTAAAAATAACTTCATAAAACAAATGTCGGAGCGATTTCTCTTCAGCAACTAAATCCCCTGAGATTAATCGATTTGAATGGTCTGGAGAAAAACGGCATTTTAAACCTGCCCCCCTCTCAAAGGCGCCAAAGTCGCGCACACGGGCAGTGGCAGAATTGCAGCGCCGCTAAAGGTACGTTTTGTAACATACCTACTTACAGCACGGAAACAGGCCCTTTAGCCCAAGTCAAGTGTGTTTTATTGTCATATATTCCTGAAACAGAACAATTAAATTCTATGGGGCCTGTCCCACCAGCATGCGACTCCTTGCGGCAAGCGCGACCTAACGTGGTCGCTTGAGCCGTCCGGCCTCGCAGGGCCGGTCCCACTTCGATTGCCAGAGCCGTATGGAGTTGTGCGGAGCTGGTCCTGACATCGCGCGGGGCTCCGAAAAACTGACCGTGTTCAAACATTCCGCGCGGCAGCAGCCTGTCGGCCCGCAGCCGCCTCAACGCCGTACACACCGCTTCGACACCGTGCCTCCGTGTCCCTCTCTGTGTGCCTCCGTGACCCTCTCTGTGTGTGCCTCCGTGACCCTCTCTGTGTGTGCCTCCATGACCCTCTCTGTGTGTGCCTCCGTGTCCCTCTCTGTGTGTCCCCCTCTGTGTGCCTCCGTGACCCTCTGTGAGTCCCTCTCTGTGTGTGGCTCCGTGTCCCTCTCTGTCCTTGCAGGCTTCGCTCCAACTTCACGTCACTCACCCGACCTCCGTTTCCGGTTTGGTCGCGCATGCAGGTCGCATGCTCGTGGGACAGGCCCTTTATTCATCCATGCTGACCAAGATGCCCCATCTAAGCTAGTCGCATTTGCTTGAGTTTGGCCTAAATCCCTCTAAACCTTTCCTCTCCATGTACTGAACATTTGTGCTTGGTTCGCCAAGGTCTACTGGATCTCCTGGATGCTAAACATTTTAATTTTCCTTCCCATTCGAACCTCTATCCTGGGTCACCTCCATTGTCAAAGTGAGGCCACACGCAAACTGAATGTACACCTCTTTATATTGGCTAGCTTACAACTAGAGTGGTATGAACATTGAAATCTCCAATTTGAGGTAGCTGCAAACACCCCCACACCCGCTCTTACTTTCCTGTCTTTTCCCCTCCACTCGTGTCTCACCTGGACACACATATCATTCTAACCGCCCCTTCAATATTCCTTACTTTAGCGTCACAATTTGCAACTCTTCAATCCCTTTGTCTCATATCCTGTTTTTTAATCTCTGGCCTTTATCCAACCATCTGTCGACCAAAAACATCCTCGCATGTATTTACTGATTACCTGCTACGCCCATCCTCTCTTCCAGCTTCCTCCTCTTCCCTCCCTCCCAAATCAGTCCGATGGGTCCCAACCTGAAACATCACCTTGTCATGTTCTCCAGAGATGCTGTCTGACCCTCTGAGTTACTTCAGCAATTTGTCTTTTTTTGTAAACCAACATCTGCACGTCCTTGTTTCTACATGTACATGTAACCCACAAGTGTCTTTTAACTGCTGTTATAATGTCTGCCTCAAGTACCACCTCTGGCATCCACCCTCTGAATAAAAATATGACAATCATTGCCTGATGAACCAGATGCCTGACCATTAGAATTTTCAAATGGCTGGATAGTGGATTAATTGAGTTTTACTGTATTTACGGGCTATGGGGAAATAAGTAGGAAAATGGACTGAGAGTGATGATTAATTGGGTCAGATGTGTTCTTGTTGATTGGGGAAGCAGGCTCATGAGCTGATTAGTCCACTGAAGTTCATATTTCTAAAGTAAATTAACAAATCTGAATGTTGAAAAATCTGAAATAAATGCTGGAAATACTCAGCAGGTTAAGGTGGTATCTGTAAAAATAGTTAAACTGAAACTTCATTAAACCCTGAATGAGAGTGAAAACAAGTTGCGTTTTAGTAATTTTTAAAGAAGGGTGAGTAGAACAATTAATATCTCTGAGTGTGACCAAAGAATTTGTGACAGTCAGAATACATTTTCTTTTTTATGTGATGTATTGCTAATACCAGGACTGTTGGACATAATCAGCAGGCTGAACTATATAAATAAATGGAGAATGTTTTGAACTAATTATATCTGACAAATTATATTCTTATTAACTGACTGGCCAGTGGGTATTGTCCAATCAGCCACAATCAATTTCCCGGAGAGCTGGTAACAGATCAGATTGTGTATTTTGTGAGCTGTGGATATTTATTATAAGAATTCAAGATTTATTCATCAAGTTAACATCCAGTGTGACTGACAGCCCTCTCTCAAGATTCAAGGCAATTAAGAATATATAATCAATGCTGATTAGGGCAGTGATTTGGGCATGTCATGAATAAACAAAAATGATTGGTCAAAACATTTATTATTTGGATTTGCCATACCAGGAAGGAAAGGGAGTGCGGTCTAATGGGGCTGCTATTGTTAGTGCCAGTACAGGTTTATTGAGTCAAAGGGCACCCCTCAATAATGAAAAATTTATGATGTTATTTTTCTTCTTTCTATGTCTGAATTTGTGGTTTCGCGTGCCACTCCAGAGACTGGAGTACAGGAATACATGGTGACACAGTGTAATATTGAGGGAGTGTCACACTATTAGAGGTACTTAATTTTAGATGAGATGTTGAACTAAGCCCAAGCTGCCCCTTTGGGAGTTATAAAATATGTCATGTATTTGTTTGAAGAGCAACTTGGATCTCTTTGGTGAAAAGGCCAATGTTATTTTTCAGATCAATGTCACTGAAACAGATTTATTTGCTCGTCATCACATTGTTGTTTGTTGGGGTTTATTGCATGCAGGTTGTCTCTGAACACTGCATTTGTATCTTTAACATTCACTTGAATGAGATGCACCTTATTTTAATACTGACAAATCTGTCTCTAACATTGCACTTCCTCAGTGCAGACTGAGGTGATAGTTTGCATAATATGCTCCAGTTCCTGATATTTATGTTGAACAGATAATATTGGCTACCATTAGTTACATTTCTGGTGGTCTTTCGAACATGTTTTTGCCCACACATTTGAAAACTGGCCAGGATTGCAGGGGAAATCTAAAGTCCAACAACTGACTTGGACAATCATTTGTAAGTGTAGAAAATTCCATTTCAGGAGGGCACCTGGTATGTCTAGAAGTGACCAGCTTTCATTTTGGCAACTGGCACACTTATTGCAGAGATTTGTCCCGGGACTTTACGATCTGAAATTTGTTTCCATGCTATTAGCATCTTGTGGGAGGGAAAAATTGTGAATTTATTTCCCTGGTAGTGATCTTGTTTATTTAGATATATTGTGCAAATGAATTTTTGTTCCATGTGTCCTCACTTAAATTGTGTTTCTTTGTTTCTTTGTTCTTAAGGGAAGCCGATATGAGCAAGACAAACTGTTGAGATATAGCTGCACTCTCTATGTTGGGAATCTATCATTTTACACAACTGAAGAACAGATCTATGAACTCTTCTCAAAAAGTGGAGATGTCAAAAGAATCATCATGGGCCTGGATAAAATCAAGAAGACGTCATGTGGATTCTGTTTTGTGGAGTATCTTTTTGTGTGTGAGCGACAAAGATAATTTTTGATCGTCTCTGAAACAACCACTATAAAAAGTACATGAGTTTTTACATAGGCATTGATTGAATTGAACATGTAAGAGTGTTGCTTCTGGTTCAAGTGGTATTGGGTTAAAAACTGGAAAACACCCATTCCTTCTCTCCAGAGACGCTGCCTATCCCGCAGCTACTCCAGCATTTTGTGACTATCTTTTGTAATATTAGCGCTTTGTTCAAAAAGATAATTATTATATTCCCGCATTTAAATTATTTTGTACAAAAGAAACAGTTCATCCAAAACATAATAATTATTTTTTGAATTTATTTTATTACAAGCGATTGTACAGGGATAAGGTGATCGACCGAACAGTTATACAATTATTGTACAGCTTCATTTGTAATGTTAGAGCCTAAATCAAAAAAAAGAAAAAAAAGAGAGAAAAGAATGAAGAAAGAGAACTAAAATAAGAAAAAGCGAGAAAAAGACCCCTAAGCTACCAAAGAAGTGCAAGTGAAAAGAAATAAGAAAAGAGAAGATGGAGATATACCTCTTCCCCCCCCCCCCTCCCCTTCACCCATCCATAGCATTGGGTTTAAATTTGTGTTTAACCATTCTGTTGCTGCAGAAATTCAGTAAAAGGGAACCATGTATTAAGAAATTGATCTGCTTTTTACGCCAAGACAAATGTAGTGTATCGGACATATCAGTAATCCACATCTTCACTGTAGGGACTGTTGTCCATTTCCAGAATGTGAGTATTAATTATTTCGCCGTTATTAGGCCGTAATTGAGGAAACGTCTTTGGAATATCGTTAATTTAGAGCAGGCATCTGACATACCTAAAGTGATCAGTTTTATATCTGGTTTTAAATTAAATTTAAGTATTTTGGAGAAGATATCAAATATTCCCCTCCAGAAGTTTTGTAACTTTTTACAGGAGGTGAAGGAATGGGTTATAGTCACTTCTTGGAGAAGACATTTATCACAAATAGGAGAGACATTTGGGAAGATCTTGTTTAATTTTGTCTTTTGAATAGTAGTCTATGCAGTATTTTAAATTCTATCAGGGAGTGCCGAACATTGAGAGAGCAGTATGTATAGAAGGCTTTCCACCCAGCTATCTTTTGAAATTAATAAACCCAATTTGTCTTCCCATGCTCGCCGATGCATCTCAAAAGATGGGATGTGTGCAATTAAAAGAGTATTGTAAATGTAGGATATTAACTTGCTTGTATCAACATGTCTATTCATGCAGTCATCTAGTATATCTGGACCCATAGAGTGAGTCTTGTGTATATGTTTTCACATAGTCTCGGATTTGAACAAAACATGATAAATTAACTGCTATTGTTAATGTAACTTAATGCACGAGTTGTTTGCGAGATGATTTATCCTTAATGAATTACTTAGATTTTACACGCGTGCAGACTCCGAACATTGCATGAGGTTTATTAATGGAACACGTTTGGATGACCGCATTATCAGGACAGATTGGGACACCGGCTTCAAAGACGGCAGGCAGTTTGGCCGAGGAAAGTCTGGTGGTCAGGTATGTCGTTTGTATTTGATACTTGATGGTTTTGAGAAATGACACTGAAGTTAAAACCTAAGGATTCAAGTACAGACACTGTGCTGAAGTAACTCAACGGGTCAGCCAGCATCTTTGGAGAACATGGAATGGCAACTTTCCAGGTCAGAACTGTCCTTCAGACTAATTGGGGGGGGGGGGGTTAGAAGCTGGACAAAAGCCTGACAAGTGATCGGTGGATATAGGTAAGGAGAGTTTTGATTGGTAGGTGGATATACATAGGGCCGGAGATGAACGAGAAAAGGTCATGAAATAGGGATAGAATAGGTGTGAAAAGTGAAGCCAGAGGAAGAAATGTAGGTGGAATTAAGAGTGGGGGTGAATGGGGACGGGATTGTGGGAGAAATGGGTGTGCATCCAGGTGGGACACAAGGGGGTGGGGGGGAAGGGTTAGTTACCTTAAATTGGAGAATTCAACTTCATGCATCTTCTATCCTTATCTCACCATCATTTGTCTTTTCATCTCTGGCCTTTGTCCAGCCACCTGGAAATCAAACCCCCTCTCACATGTATCCATCTATCACTTGCCAGACTTTGTCCTTCCTCCACCTCTTCCTGCTTTCTCCCCACTACTGCAATCAGTCTGAAGGGCCTTGTCCTGAAAAGTTGCCTATCCGTGTTGTTCAGAGATGTTGCCTGATCCGCTGAGTTACTCCAACAGTCTTTTTTTTGTAAATCATCACCTAGTTCCTTGTCTGCAGGATTCACCCATAGTCTTTTAGTAATAGTG
This sequence comes from Raja brachyura, assembly GCA_963514005.1. Next base: position 12,367,776 of record OY740794.1, on the reverse strand, counting down.
AATCAAAAATGTGATTATAATTGTTTATAAAATAACTTCAATAAATGCAGTTAAAGATTCATCATGAAAAGATGCTGAAAATCCAAAACTTAAGATTTGTCATGATATTGTGAGATGCCAAAGTTTGTCCTTGTCCCAGGCCAAACCAAAACTTTGCTTTTATAGATTGGTCATTGTATCAAAAAATCAGGTTCCTGAAAATGAATATCATTGCAAACCTGGTACTTGGAATATTCAACAGGTCAGGCAGCATGTGCATAGGAAGAGACAGATCTGCTCGGAAGTATCTGCCTCTCCAAATCCAAAATTATACCTTTTGCATCAGTCTCCAGTGACTCATTTGCATCTTTAAAAAGCAAAGCAGTGGTTGTTATAGGTCCTATCTTATCCTGGATTGTACTTCAGTTTTGTGCAGATGCAAATGTGTAACGTATTTTACTGTTGCTGACAATTGTTGCTGTGGACAGCATTGAATTTTCTACAATGGCGGTAAAGCACTAGGCAAATATTGCAGTGTCTGCCTGGTTAAGGCATTAGAGCACATTTGTAAATATTCTAACTTGATTTGACATGAACTAGTACACTAAATGTCTTAAGTGGCAAAGAAGGCAAGGAATAATTAATAAATTATACTGTTGATAAGCAATGTACAGCATTATATACTTCATTTATTTCCATGCAGGTACGTGATGAATACAGGACAGATTATGATGCAGGCAGAGGTGGGTTTGGAAAACTAGTCCAGATGCAAAGAGTTCCAGAGCCAAGACAGAAATTCTAGAGTTTACAGCAGCTTTACCTGTACATTTTGAGATAATGAAGCTACTGTCTTCATGGAAGCCTACGCATTCAATGACTTGCCTTGTGTTCATTTTCTTGTACGTCCATTTTCCTCAGTGAAATCAGCTTAGTTTTAATTGTAATGTTTAAATCGATCCAAATAAAATGTTAAACTGATGACCGTGCAAATTTGTGAAATCTTAACACTAGATATCAAAACCTGTGAAGATCTAGCTTTTTGTCATTACATGCAAACATTCTGGAGAGTTACAAGTTTCCACTCTTGTACCCAGTGCACCTTGGTTTCAGTGCTGAGAGGGTTGTTGAGACCATTTCAGGGGATTAATTTTTAAAAACTTTAAATAGGGATCACAGTTTTAGATCATAACAAAAGATGAACTATTTATTAGCTGTGCTGAAAGAATATGTAGGTGATAATTACATTTACTGAATGCTTTGGTAATTAACATGCATGTGTATTCAAGATCCAAAGCATTGCAACATTTGGAAATAACAATTACTTTGTCTTTCTAATCACATCATCCACACATTTTTTTTGAACTGAACAGTCATGGATGTTGGATGGGCTTTAGTATTCAGAAGTATTATAACTAGAGCCAGGATGTTTAGGCGCTAAAAAATTGAAATGGGCAAAAAGGCATCTTAAAACCACAAAAAAGTCATGAAAAAGACATTTATTGGCAAAAAAGGCATGTATTTCCACCACCAAAATATGGTTAAAAACGATAATATAAAGGTATTCTACATTAAATGACCAAAGTTGCCTGGTCGCACATAATTACTAGCATTTGTTTCAAATTATCTGGTGTTTAAACTATGCCGTTTGTCAGACAGAATATGCTTCAGTTGTGAAATACCCCTTTATACCTCTTTCTACCTCAGCTGAGGTCACTGGTGCATACCTGAAACAAGCAACCGACTCTATACATCGATATCTTGTACATTACAATGACCTTGGAGAACTTTAGCTATGTTTTGTATTTCTTCAAGATCTTTGTTAGCTAAAATCACTCTTGCACATTTTCCTTGTATGTCTTTACCTACATCGCCAGGAATTTTACAGATATCGTCAGTTACTTGGTTGAAAACCTGCAAGTTATTCACTAATGTTTCGCCACGTTTTTCCAAGGGAAGTGATAACTTGTGAGAAGTTTGCAAAATTGGAAGCAATAAACACAAGATCGCGGTGGAGGAACTTTTTCGGCATGATTTCACTGACGATCCTGACTGCAGCAGATTCCTCTTCAAAACAGTTGATGATTTATTTTATCTTTTCAAAATTTGCAGCATAGTAGAGTACAGCAGAGAGCCATGTACCCCACCTAGTCAAAACGGGCCGATGATGTAGCGGAATCACGGGTGCCATTTCCTTGAACAACTGCACACGTGACGGTGCTTTGAGGAGGATTTTCTTGATATTGGAAACTAGGCGATCGACATTTGGAAACAAGCTACGTATGTGCTTGACAATTCTATGGAGTCCTTGAGCTAAGCATGTCAAAAGCAACATTTTGGGGGATAAAACTTTAAGCGCACGAGCAGCTTTTTTCATATACGGAGGTGCATCAGTCACAAAACAGAAGAACATTCTCGTGTTTTATACCTTCTGGCCAAAGTACAGCAAGTGAAGATGTAAACAACTGAGCAATAGTTAAGCTGTTTGACTTCTCCAATACTTCCGATGTCAACAAATACTCCTTTGATGGTTGACCTGCCTCCAGTGTACTAATGACCATATTGGCAACATATCTCCCCACATTGGTTATCTCATCTATTGAAATCCATATTTTGTTACATGCAACTTCATCTCTAATTTTCTACACAACAATGTTGAAGTTGCTGTCACCATAATTTTTCCGTAATGATGACTCGCTTGGTATATGTTCCTCGGTGTATTTCTCTAAAAAAAACTCTGAGATTTGTTTTCCAATTTCCACAGTGGAATTCCAGCATCAATGAATGCCTTGCACAGATCACTCAAACTCAGATTTGCAACTGGAGCCAGCAGTAAATGTAGTGAGGAGACAAGCTTGGGTATTTCGCCTGTATCCCCGTTTCCCAGCGGTATCAACATTGACTTCTCTAATTTTAGATAGCCCTTATGTTCTCCCTCTTCCCCCTCACCCTTCCCAGCTCTCCTTCTAGTCTTACCATCTCCGCCTCTTCCTTTCTTTTTCCCCAACCCCCCCCCCCCCCCACATCAGTCTGAAGAAGAGTCTCAACCCAAAACATCGCCTATTCCTTCTCTCCATGGATGCTGCCTCACCCGCTGAGTTTATCCAGCATTTTTTGTCTACCTTTGATTTTTCCAGCATCTGCAGTTCTTTCTTAAATATATCTTGGAGAAGACTGAACCAGCGGCACGAACGAATGAACGACCAACGGTGGTGCCCCGGTTTTGCCCTGGTGGTGGGAATTTTCTTGTAAGTTATACTATGTTAACACGTTAATAATAATATTAATATTAACGTGTTAACATAGAAAACGTCATTGTAATTATGGTACAATTAGAGAAAATAGCACGACCTTTTAGCTAAACGGCAAATAAAAGGCTGATTTAGGCACTCGATCGTGAAAAAGGCATTATCTTGGTGAAATCAGCAGAAAAGACATGGCATTTATGGCAAAATCTTGGCTCTAATTACAACTTTTGCAGTTTCAATTATTTTAACCAGTATAACAACATTTACACAAATTATAACAATTTTTGGATTAATTTACTGGAGAACAATGGTTACAAGCAAGTGAGTTTAGTTTAGATACAGCATGGAAACAGGCCGTTCATCCCACTGTGTCCGTGTGGACCAACGATCACCTATACACTAATTCTAGGCCATTTTTATACATTTTGGTTTCACCATGTAGAAACTACAGCAGTGTTTATACACAGTCCCCCCCATTTGAGGGCACCATGTTGTTTGAGACACAGCAATGTCATGTAAATGAAAGTAGTCATGTTTAGTATTTTGTTACATATCCTTTGCATGCAATGACTGCTCGAAGTCTGCGATTCATGGACATCACCAGTTACTGGGTATCTTCTCTGGTGATGCTCTGCCAGGCCTGTATTTAGCAATGTTACAAAATTTTGAGATTTAAAAAATCAAGTCTGCAATTTATCCCATCAGATAAAGCATAAAAAGAAGTTTAATTTGACACCGATTCACTTTCATATCTTCAGTATTAAAAAAGGTATGGCCATTTTCATACTCGGAAATTAGCATCTTGTTCCCCATTGCCTTAACACAAAAGCTGTGATCAGTGACAGTCAAAAGCCCATACCTTTCTTAAAAATTAAGAGAACTCAATGAAATTTTCAGTTATTATAGATTGAAGCATTCTGAAAAAAATATGAAACAATATTACTTGGATGACCTGAAATTAAAGCATATAATTAGTTAGTTATGTAATTGTAGCTAATTACAAAATTCAATTACTAGATCTAAACATCTATCCATTTCTTAAGAAATGATAAACATTTTTAAATTGCCTAAGTGTCCAAATAACATTCACACAATAATCCACAATATAACATGATTTTCATGAATTTATAGGCCAAATGGAAGGAATTTAGTATTTAATGCCTGTAAATTAATGGCCATTTAAATCAACTTGCGAGTGGGTTTTAGTGGAATGCGGTGGATTGGAACGTTGCGGTTTACGGTGAATTTAACCCCCAGTCGGTAGGAAAAATATAGCCGGTTCATACATTTTTTTGTCCCCTTTTCGCAACATGAAAATTTGATTAAATGCTTCCTAAGAACCACGTTTTTTATGTAAAAATAAACTCTGTAGCTTCTTTTATCGCCTACGTTAGGTCCGTTCTGCTGTCAGCGTTCAGAGCTTTCGAAGATGATTTTTAAACTACTCTAGTTAATAAATAATCTAGCGTAGTTTAAAAATAGCTTCATGAATGAAATGTCGGAGCGATTTCTCTTTAGCGACGAAATCGCCCGACATGGATCGACTTGGACTGTCTAGGGAAAAACAGCATTTTAAACCCGCCCCCCTCTGAAAGGCGCCAAAGTCACGCACACGGGGAACTGCAGCGCTGCTAAAGGTAGGTATTGTAACATACCTACTGTATTGCAGCCATCTTTAGCTTATGCTTGGTTTGGGGACTAGTCACCTTCAGTTTTCTCTTCAGTGTACAAAAGGCATGCTCAATTGGGTTCAGATCAGGTGATTGACTTGGCTGCTCAAAAATTGCTAATTTTAGCTTTGACAAACTCCTTTGGTGCAACCTGTCCCTTTTGTACAGGTCGCCCGTCCCAATGATCCTGAAATCTAAATCTCTGCCCACCGCACCAACTCCTCAGCACACATTTATTTCCCCTATCTTCCTGTTCTTACCTTCACTAGCACTGGAAGCGATCCTGAGATCACTACCCTGGAGGTCCTGCTTTTCCTCTGGAAGGCGACTCTGGACTGTCAAAGCTGCCACAGCCAGACATAAAAACTGTTTTTATCCACGAGTAGTTGCTCTACTAAACAGCCAAAAATCTGTAGCCTCCCTTTGATCTGGTATTTTGTTGGTTCACATGCTTAATCATTGGTGCTTTATCATTAATGTTTTATTATTATTAATGTTTTCTGAGTCATTCGTAACTGTCACTGTATGTCATGTTACTTGTGGGCCGAGCACCAAGGCAAATTCCTTGTATGTGAATACTTGGCCAATAAACTTATTTACTTACTCCAATTCCCTAAACTCGTGTTGCAGAACCTCCTTCCTGTTCCTATCTATATAATTTGTACCAACATACACAACAACCTCCGGCTGCTCCCCCTTCCTCTCGAGGATGCCGTATGGCCGCTCCGAGACGTCCTGGACCCTGGCACCAGGGAGGCAGCACACCATTCTGGAGTCTCGACTGTTGCTGCAGAATTTCGTCCGCACCTCTGAGTATCGAGTCGCCCACCACTATGGCTCTGCCTGATGTCACTCTTCCCTGTTAAGCCACTGCACCAGGGTAGGAGTCCCTGGTTGCTACTCAAACATGACGTGTTGTCCGCCCCGACAGGTCCCAGGAGGGTGTACCCGTTTCCAATAGGTACAACCACCGGGGGCTCCTGCACTCCATGCTTACTTCTCTTTCTCATCGTCACCCACCTTCGCTCTTGTATCCTCGGTATGACAATTAGTTGTTAACAAACATTCTTATTGTATAAGTAGTAGAAACAAAGAACTGCAGATGCTGGTTAATACACAAAAGGTCACAAAGTGCTGGAGTAAATCAGGTCAGGCACAACAACTCTGGAAAACATGGATAGGTGACATTTCAGGTCACAACCCTTCTTCAGACTAGAACTGGGCCTGAAATCCAGGTGTTGACATTCCCAATCTGCTGGAGACCTGGTATATTTGGATAGGGTGTTCAAGAAGGGTTTTGGTAAATTGGTCTTCATCAGTCAGGGTATTGAATATACAATTTGGGACATTACGTTACAGTTGTACAAGGCATTGGAGAGGCCACATTTGGAGTACTCTGTTCAATTTTGGTCACCCTGCTATAGGAAGGATGATAACCTGGTAAGAGTGCAGAGAAGATTGATGAGCATATTGTCAGGATTTGAGGGGCTGAGCTGCAGGGAAAGGTTGGACAGGCTAGGAATTTATTCCTTGTACTGCGGTAGGCTGAGGGGTGACCTTATAGAGGTGTATAATATCATGAGGGAAATAGATAAGGTGAGTCCAGAGTCTTTTACCCAGGGCAGGAGAATTGAAAACCAGAGGACATAGGTTTAAGGAGAAAGGGACAAGATTTATGAGGAACCTGAGGAGCAACTATTTTCACCCAGAGGGTGGTTGTTGAGGCAATCTATAACAGCATTTAAAAGACAATCTGACAGGTACATGGATAGGAATCGTTTACAGGGATAAGGGCCAAACATGGGCAAATAGGCCATCTCTGATGGGCCATCTTGGTTGGCACGGACTAGTTGTGCTCAAGGGCATGTTAATGGAGAAATAAGCGGTTTAATGGGAGATACAATAAGAGTACCAAAGAAAGGGTTAAATATTCAATTACTTTATTGTCAATTCCATAACAACATAGAACTAATTACAACCTTTTGTGAGTTAAAAAAAAGTCTACCTTACACTTTCTGTTATTGCACTAATGTTTATATATGTAACATTTTTCACCTGGCCGTATGTTTCATTGCCACTGCTAAACTCTGTATACAGATTGAATACAAGATTACCAACTCAACTGGCATGCCCTTATGGAGATTCTGGAAATTCAGATTTAAACATTCCATCTTGGATAATGAAAACTAAAGTACAGTTGCTCCTCGACCGACGATGGCGTTACGTTCCGATGAACCCACCATAAGTCGAAAATGCATTTAATACAATGCGATCACGTGACCGGAAGTGACGTGCGGCTTGGTGCCGTGCGTTTGCACCATCGTAAAGTCGAAATACCATGTCGAAGCATCGTAAATTGAGGAGCATCTGTACAGTAAACCCTCGTAATAATGGACCGCTATACAACGAGGCTCCCGTTGTACTCCTCCCCCTGCATCTGCCAGTTACTTCATGAACTGGCGCCACGTGCCATGGTTCTGGTTGCGAGAGTGGAGAGAGGGAGCTGCATGAAGGCGGACTGAGTTCTGGACCCGTCCCCGGTGCACCATGTGAGGGGCTGGGGACTCCGGCTTGCCAGCCTGTGAATTCCCACTTGCTTAAGCCTTAAGCCATGGCACGTTTCTTGCCTGCCGGCCTTGTGTTAAACTTTACCTTCCTCAGACAGCTATAGCGGACAATCAGCAATAACGGATACCATTATCTCCCCCCCCCCCCCCCCCCCCGGGTCCATTATTGCAAGGCTTTATTGTACTAAGTAAAGGCTGGTTATTCCCAGCATTTCCTAATTATTTCTCATTGATGGATTTAATCCTTAAACAATTGAAAGAATTGATTGTTACAAAGCATTTGAATATGAAAACAATATTTTGAATCCTAGAGATACTGTGCAGATATTGAGTGTATGACACTGAGTGTATGATTGAACACAATTTTGAAAAATAATAAAATAAAATAATCAGGTTTCAGAAAATCTGAAACCTAGGCGCAATATCAATTCTCAACACAGTAGGACGATAGCAGATGACACTTTGCACTATTTTCAAAGTGACCATTGTTTCGAATGATTCTCACACACACTTCACTCAATTCCTATAATTCTTAACTAGGATATCGATAAAAGTTTATTTCAATCAGCCAGTTTTAAGTTACATCTCACATAATTTGATGTCAAAATATAAAATGTATTAAAAGGGGAAATTGAATTATTAAAGGAGGCAGAAGACTGCAGTGTAATGGTCTAAAATTTCTATGATCAAATCCCACTATGGCAGTTTAGGAATTAGAATTAATTTTTATTTCAACCCCTGAAATAAGGATGAAAGTTCTTGATTATTCTTGAAAACAAAACGCCCAGCATGTCCTTACCTAGTATGCCTTGTGCACAACAGTAGTTGTGTACTGCTGGAGATGATTCAAAGGACCTCAGTTTATCAAACTGCTACCAGTACAATGCGGCCAGCTTCTTCCTACTTCAGTCAACCCGAGGAGGATGCATGCTAATCTTGCCAATAATGTTCACTTTCAAATACTCAATTAAAAAAATACAGTTAGGTTTACTATATCCTGGTTTGCAATGACTGGCTATGCCCTATGTGCTCCTTCACCTGTCAGAGTAATCCGTCCAAATTAGTAGAAGTAAGATGCACCAAAACAATACTTTTAGTCAGAAAGAGGATGGATTTTCCATCGTTACTGAGCCAGTCAGATGTACACATCAATTTTGAGAATGGATTATTATTCATCACAGCAAAACCATTCCAATATTTCACACTTGCAACGGAGAAGCAACACTGCTTCACAGTGGAACCTATTGTACATGTATGTGAAAATTAAAATAGGAAATTGGTTTGGCTTAAACAAGTAAGAGTTACAGCATTGATTTGCAGAATTACTGCTTTTTAAATGAAACTATTTTCAATTTTAAACATGCTGCAGCTCAACACAATGACCTAATGGCCATTAAACATCCATGGAAACAGCAAAAATCTCCCCCGTGGATATGAAGAGGGGCTCTCACTTATTAATACCTGGGACAATTTCTACACTAAGACTTCAGTTTTCTCCCTGCTAGGTTAATGTAACTTTAACTACTTCCTTTACTCAGAGGTTCTCAGAATATGGAGCCTGTAAGGAAGTCTACATTTAGTCTACTGCTACATGCAATTTGTCAGCAACAGGGCAATCAAGCAAAGTTGTGCTTTTATCAAATCTGGAGATGCTTGGGCCATGCACACACCTGGAAAGGAGGTAAACACTGCACTGGTCCCTCAGTGCTCCCTCCCCGTCTCGTCCCTCTTCACCTTCCAGATATTACAAACTACTTTGGCCACATCTATCTGCTGGAATGCAATTTCCTGTGAGGAGTTTCAGTCAGCTTCATCCTGCTTGCCTACTCCATAAGCTTGCACTCACACAGTTCTCTGTAGATTAATTTTCTTACTTCGGGCATGTCTTTTTGAGAAAACTGAAAAGGTCTTCCTAGAGCCAGGCACTTGCAGTACTAGAAGGACAATGGAAACTGTGTTACTGTATCGAAAAGATATAAAAAACATACAAATTATGCTTCGAAATATTGGCAGGACAAGGGAAATTAACAGTACAGATATTTACGCAAATCGAACACGTGTTCCATTTTTCCCCAATATCTATAATTTAATAATATGTTGATGATTTTGTATGCAGCAAGATAGCAATAATGAATCACAATTTTTTAATTTCGCCTGTATTGGTGAAGGGAAGAATTTTGGCCAGCTCTTTGGCATAACTCGGGCCCAGATGGCAAAGTTGACAGTGTTATTTGTTAGATTTACAAGCTTTCTAAAACGCTAAAAATTCTTGCTCAGAACCCAAATCTGGCACCGTAATTCTTGATAAGTGCGAATGCGAGGAAAAACTAGTTACCTCAGATCTTTTAATTTATAGGAAAAATAACCACACAGCACACCATCACTGTTGTTAAGCACTATTTTGCAGTTTCAGATTCTGATGGACCTGTGCATTTTATGCTAGATTCTGGGCATTTCAAGTTTGATTTCTTATATTGCTAAGAACATATTTGGACATAAATAGCAATATAATAGTTTCTTGAATGACAAAAACACCAAACAAAAAACATTAAAACAGCCTATAATTTATTTTGGATTTCCACCCAGCTTCTCCCTAAAGTCAAAGTGGGATATTTTACGTGAATGTTTGGAGATGTTCTGAAAGTTCAGATTCGGCAACATGAAATTAAACTCTCTATTCTCTTAATGTTTGGAAATAGTAAACTGGTACCAGTAGTTAGGGACCTAACACATATGAAAATGATTCAGGAAGTCCACAACAAGTCTTGAATAACAATTAGACCAGATCAATTTCTCTCTCTGTGATCTAATTTTGGCCTTTTTTTCTGCCCTACTATTCACTTACGATACAAAGATACTGGCTCCTGAACAGTTTAGAGAATATAAAATGTATAACATTTTATAATTTTATAAGATTACAAAATTTACTGATGACAAGATTAATCTGCTCTTTGGTGTGTGAAGTCCGAAACAATCTGGAGATATAATGCCGCTGGCAGGAACCAGCTTCTGTTTAGAAGGCAATTTGAACATTTTGTTAGTCATTAGGTTTCATGACATTTCAACCACACAATTAAATCAGGGAAGGTGGAGAGTCATCCTACCTGAAGCACAAACACACCACAGTCGCTATCATTTTTTTGTTGCGGAATGCACTAGGGAAGAAGAACAAAGGCATACCTAAATAAAACAACAGTCCATTTAAAGATGTTCTGAATCTTCCACCACTCCTGACAATTTAGTTTCCATTTCTAATGTGCCTATGAGGTTAAGAGGTTGTAAGTCAACTCCAGCTGTATATGACATCTACAATTCACATTGTCCAACTAAAATTTAAACCAGCCTTTTTTCTACCGAAAGCAGACTCAGATGCAGGTTATGTAATATAACATAATAATATTTAAATAGTGAGTGGATAGAGGTTACTGGAGAATGGGTCGATCCAGAAAAAATTAAAAAGTGGGAGTGTGCAGTATACTTTCATATGAATGAGGATAACAAAATGTATTTCTCATAGCAAAAATTGAAATGAACAAATCTATACAGACTGACCAAGTTTCAAGCACTACAAACTGCAGAACAAGTTAGGGATATTGCTGATTATTAATTTATTGTACTATTGATTTTTTGTATGTTATGCCATTAATGGGTCTATAAAGCACCAGCAAGTAAGTTTATTATTGTGTTGAAAGTACATTTGACTTGACTCTTGGGATTACAAAGTTTACTATTGGCAGCATTTATCTGGTGTATGAAATCGAAAACACTTCACCCCCCAAAACGATCTGAAGACAAAATACCAGAAACCTTATTCTTTACTAGAAGACACTTGTATACAATTCAATGTGTATCTGAAATACCTTGGCTATTGACAAACGCATGGGATAATACCCCATGTGTAAGTGAGTTGTGAGGAAGAGGGAGCGTTTACAAAAATGATTTTAAATGAGTGAAACAGGAGGTAAATGAAACACAGAATGGAAAAATCTACAAGTATGCATTTTGAGGGAATAAAAGAAAATAATAGAATTTGTGGAGAGAAATGTTTTAGAATATGCAAGTTAAACAAGCAATTAGGGGGTGGGGGTGCTTAGCCTTTACTGCAAGGGCTGCAAAAAAGTAAGGGTGTCTTGCTGGAACAAAACAGGAACCCCTGAAGAACTCAGCAGGGTAGGCAGCACACACAAAGACAGGCCAATGACCATTAGAACTGGGAAGGTGAGAATATAACTGTATTATAGGCTGTAAAGAATGGGATGGGTAAAGACAAAAGAGGATATGTCTGTGACTATGTGCAGACCAGAGTTTGGAAGGTTGTGACCCGAGCCATGCCATTTTCTCCTTTACCTCCTACAGCAATCAAGAATGCACAATATCTATAGCAAATGATTTGTCCACTTTAATTGCAATTAGCCTTTCTAATAATGCCCCATCAATTTTAGCCCATGCACATTTTTGGTTACATTTTCCTTTGCTGGGGGGACTCCTGCAACACCTTTTTTGAAACGTTGAAGCATATCAGCCTGGCTGAACCTTACCATTGTGGCAAAAGCTTTCCATCCTTCCAGGAATGTGGGGCAATTTCGCTCACCAGCTTCTGTCTTTAAATATTTAAGAATGTTCTACAAACCAAAAGAAAGAAGCAGGCAAAGAAATAAGCTGAGCAGTAACCATTTTACAATTGTAATTTCAAGCCACAGTGCAATAATTCAAAAACAAACTCATTGCCAATCTTATTGTAAATCTGGAAGAGGTTTAGATGTAGGTTTATAATTGTTCCATGCACTGAGGTACAGTGAAACACTTCTGCATGCTATTGAATCAGATCAGATAATACTATACAGAAATACACTCAAGTCAAACTCAAGTACAAGTAGAACAAAGGGGAAGATGGAGTGCAGAATATAGTTCTCAGCATTGTAGCGCAACAGTTCCATAGTCAAGTCAAGTTTTATTTGTCACTTGCACTTGCACCACTCTTAGACAAATTCCAATGTCTGTAATGTTTCAGTGGTGCATTGGACAGTACCCTAGCTTATGAAAGGACCGTTCGGAAGTCTGATAACGGGAAGAAGCTGTTCCCGAGTCTGGTGGTGCGCGCTTTCAACCTTTAGCCCAAGGGAGAATGAACGGCCAGGGTGGGACAAGTCTTTGACTGTCCCACATGTATCTGGCTGGGAGAGGTGCCCGTTACTCTTTAGCATCTTTCTCTCAGTAGAGAAAAAGGAATTAAAACCCAAAGTATGGTTCAATTATTCATCAAGATACTGTTTTTTTTTAATGCAAGTTTTTAAAAGAATTTATTTTCCAATTTAAAATACATTAAAAACATCCTGTGTGCGAGCATGAATTGCAGATACTAGATAAAATGGAAGGTAGACACAAAATGCTGGAGAAACTCAGCGGGTGAGGCAGCATCTCTGGAGAGAAGGAATGGTTTCGGGTTGACACCCTTCTTCAGACTATCAATCTGTATTCCACAGTAGTTCCCAAAATATTATTTTAATTTAAATATATCAAGGGAAAATTCATTATAACAATGGGCCTGCTGAGGTATCATTGGCAAGACATTATAAGCAGATTACCTATGGATTGTAATATGTCTCATGGAGTCATAAAATGATACAGCGGGAAAGAGGCCCTTCGGCCCAACTTGCCCACACCAGCCAACTTGTCCCAGCGACACACCAGTCCCATATCCCTCCAAACCGATCCTATCCATGTATCTGTCTAACTGTTGACAGTTGGGATAGTCCCAGCTTGAACTACCTCCTATAGGCCGCTTGTTCCATACACCCACCACTCTTTGTGTGAATGTTACCCTACAGATTCCTATTAAATCTTTTCCCCTTCACCTTAAACTAGACGTTGGTTGTGGTGCCACAACATACAAACAGAGCAGGCCAAAGCAATGTTGTACCAGTTTGAAGTGAAACTGCTGACTAGGGTTTCAAAGAAGTCATTCCAGAGGCAGGGAGGTTTCAACTGAAATACACAAATACAGCAGAACAATCATGGCTCTGAGGGAGTGCATGTGTAACAGAAAGACAGGATAGATACTCTGCCTGCCTCTCAGGAATGGAGATGAATAAACATGGACATTCTGAATTATTTTGAATTAATTGTCAAATAATATTCTATGAGTGTTTAGTGCTCTCATCTGAAAACAGTTGCATTTTTGTTCCATGCACAGGCATTAAAGGAAATACCCCTGGCCCCATTCTCCTTCCTCCCAATCTCACTTCACATTTTACGACAAACTATCAAATTCAAGGAGACTTAGCTGTGGGAAATAGGACAAATAAATCTCTCTTCCTCCAATTTCCTCTGATTTATACATCAGTCATCCAGAGTTGTTTCTATTCAATGCTTCCTATTCAGAACAACTTTCACTCTGAAGTAGTGTCTCGACCCGAAATCGCCGATCCATGTTCTCCATGGATGCTGCATGACCTGCTGAGTTACTCCAGCACTTTGTGTCATTTAAAAAAAGATAACCTTTTTTTTTGTTTCTCCATCCTATACTTACTCAATGGTCCACTTCAAGACAAAGCTAACTGTGGGCAGCACTGAAATCATGAATATGAAAAATGTTAAAAGAAGATAACTTTGACCATCGTGAATTCTATTTCAGGCTTCCAGCACTACCTGTACTGTTCAACTGATTCCCTACTCTTACCCGCCTGGCTTATCTGGCTGCACTATCTGTTTTTTCTCAGAATTATACAAAGGAACAAAATGGGAAAACTATGCCAGGAGCTGTTAACATCACTAACCAGGCAAGATACCGATTTCTTAGATACTTCATCAATAAGTTTCTAGCCTGGTCTGCCATTCAATGAGATCTAGTATATCTGTATTCCTGCCTAAACCCCTCAGCTCTTAATTGCTACTATCTAAATCTAATCAAAAGTCCATAGATCCAGCCTTGAATACACTCAATGGCTTCAACCCTCTAGACTGATAATTCCAAAGAGTCACAACCTTCCAAGTAAGGAAATCGTCAACACCTTATTCTCCACAATAAAGGCCAGCATGCCATTTGGCATCCTAACCTCTTGCAGAAATGCTAGAAATCAAAGCAGGAGTAGGCCATTCACGCCCTTGCTCCATTCAATAAAATCTTTGCTGATCCTTTTCATGGGCACCACTTCCTTGCACTAATTATATCTCTCCCAATTCCTTCAACTGTGGTTTGCATTCAAGGACACAACACTATAATTTACCAACTGTTTACCAGTAAAACTAAACATGTAAACACTGTAGCCATAAAGAGCAAATGGCTAATTGAAGATACATAGAAAGGGATAAAAGAAATAAGTGGTAGACAGCGCAGGCTCGACGATTGTTTCGCTGAACACCTCACTCAGTCAGCCTAATCCCACATGATCTCCCGGTTGCTCTCCCCCTCCCAGTTCCACACTGACCTTTCTGTCATGGGCCTCCTCCATTGTCAGAGTGAGGTCCAGCACACATTGGAGGAACAGCACCTCATATTTCGCTTGGACAGCTTACACCCTGCGGTACATTGACTTCTCCAACTTCAAGTAACTCTTGCTTTCCCTCTCTCTCCGTTCCTCCCCATCCCAGTTCTCAGACCAGTCTGACCGTCCCTGGTTACATTTTATCATTTTGCTTTGTTGTTACCTTCTCCTAGCTAACAATGATCTATTCTACATTTTCCTTCATCTCCACCCCCTTTGATGTCATGTTCTCACACCCTACACTTCCTTATCTCTGTATCTCACTCATTCCTTCTCTCCAGAGATACTGCCTTTCCACTGAGTTACTCCAGCATTTTGTGTCTTTCTTCAGTTCAAACCAGCATCTGCAGTTCCTTCCTACACAAAGGAATAAGTGGCCCAGATTATTATTACAAAATATTTTGTTTTCTCAATCAGCAAGTCCACTCCCTACTTTCTTGGGTGTGAGACCTTTGTGTGCAGCAGTTCTCACAGGTTGAAAATTAATAGCACTGTGCCTATAAAACACAGCACACAGATTTTTTTTATCTGCCCCTTTGAACACACACAGTAAAGCCCAGGGGCACAATGTCTGTGCCGAACTTGATACCATGACCGACTCTTATCTGCCTGTATACCCCCCATTCTCTTTGGTGGATCACTTACTCATTCGTTAGTTAGTTGTTCTTACATGGCAACTTACAATACAAAAACAAGATGTATTTGACTTAATGCAATGCTTTCTGATCATTCCACAATTTAATGTAGATGGTGGAACAAAATGCATTCCAGACTTATATTTGTATTGCGCAAATGTAATTGTACTTTCTGCAGCCAAATAGCTGGGCAGTCTTTTATTAAATTAGATTTAGATTTAACCATTTTCCAACCTAAAAGATACCTTGGAGAACTCTGGGATTTGGGATTCTATTTGCTATTACTAAATTAAGCAAAAAAACCTATAAAGAAAACCCTATAATAGAATACGCATTTGGAAACAAATAAAGAAAACATTAACATTGGATTATTTACCACTATCTCTTCCTATTGTAAACAATGCTGCATTTAAACCCTCATAGATGGATAAGGGTTTTTTACAATGGAAAAATCATGGAATTACAAAGATGGGTGATCTCTATAGGAAAAATTCATTTCTCTCATTTCAGGAATTACAACAAATTTATGGGCTTCAATCAAAAGATTACTTTAGATATCTACAAATTAGAGACTATGCTAAGTCAAATACACATGACTATAGAATTAGAAAGATAGAAATTTTTGGTGAATGTTTGAATAAACATCCGAACACAGAAAAATTGATATCTTATATTTATAATATTCTATTAGATAACAATGCACCCAAGACGGATTTATATAGGCAATCATGGGAATAAGAATTAGGTCAACCAATAAGGCCAGAAATTTGGGATGAAAGCTTACAACATATACATCACTGTTCGTTAAATGCTAGACATTCTTTAATACAATTTAAAGTATTACATAGATTGCATTATTCAAAAACCAAATTGAATAGAATTTTCCCATGTGTTTCCCCTATTTGTGATAAATGTCAACACTTAGAGGCTAACCTAACTCACACATTCGTAAGCGGTATAAAAATTGATAATTTTTGGATGGAAATTTTTAAGATAATGTCGGAAGTCGTCAATACCAAGCTGGTCCCCGATTCTAAATTAATAATATTAGGAATAATAGAACAAAATCAATTCATTACTTCGAATCAAAGAACCTTTGTGATTGTGGCACAGTCCCACACCACTTCACATCAATGACAGCGATGTGGAGGTGGTCAGTAGCACAAAGTTCCTGGGGGTGCAGATCACTAACAGTCTGACCTGGTCGACTAACATCTCATCAACTGTTAAGAGAGCGCAGCAGCGGTTGCACTTTCTGCGCCGGATGAGAAGAGCTCATCTCCCCCATCCCATCCTCACTACTTTCTACAGGGGCACCATAGAGAGTATTCTGACCAGCTGTATCTCTGTCTGGTTTGGGGACTGTAGAGCCTCCGACTGGAAGTCTGTGCAGAGAGTGGTGAGGACAGCGGAAAAAATCATCGGGACCTATCTCCCCTCAATCGGGGATATTGCGACCAAACGCTGTGTGTCTAAGGCCAGCAGTATCATAAAGGACCCCACACATCTCCATCACGGACTGTTCACTCTGCTGCCCTCGGGAAAAAGATACCGCAGCATGAGGAGCAGAACATCAAGGTTCCGCAACAGCTTCTTCCCACGAGCCATCAGACTCCTGAATGCCATGTAAATGGGCTGCCACTATTGTCTATTTATCCTTTTCATACATACCTATCCTTCGGTTAATTTATTGTGTTGCACAGGGAGCCAAATGCAACGTAATTTTGTTTGGAACTGCATATATCAATGTATTTCTAAATGACAATAAAGTTTGTTTGACTTGACTTGACTTATTGATTATAGTTTAATAATTGGGAAAAAATATTAAAATTTTGGAAAGGTCCTATAACCCCCACAATTAAAATGTGGACTACGGAAATGTCGGAGACCCTATATTTGGAAAGATTAAGATTTGTCTTAATGGACAAACAAGAACTATTTAAAATGATATGGTCCCCATTTATTGAATATTTGAAGGGCAAACTGGTTCGGCACGAGAACCCGACTGAAACCTGAATCAAAGAATAGATGAAGAATAGACGAAGAAAACTCTTTTTTGTTTACTCTCTCTCTCTATTAATTTCTATCTTTATAAAAACTGGAAAAAATATAGAAGTACAATTACTATGCAATTGTTAATATAAATAATATTGATAATGTATGTCTACAATGAACAAAATGCTTTTTATTATGTCTACAACAAACAAATTGCTTTTTATTATGTAGTTACTTCTAATTTAAAAAATTTAACAAAAAAAAAGAACTCTGGGATTTTATAATGCTATGTAGGAAGGAATGCTCTGACCCAAGTCGGTATGTATAAATTGATTACAGTGGGATTGTTATACCTGGCTTCATCAACTGGATTAGAAAATTATGAAAAAATACAAGTTGACAGGGCGCTTCGTCGAGGTTGACATCTGCCAATCTAACAAACTTCACGTGAAGAGAGGACTGAATTACATGGTTGAATGATTAATTATCATGCTTTGATAGACTATTCCACCATGGAAGCTGATCACGGCTCACAAATAAAACACCTCAATATAGGGGGCTCATATCAGTATTCACAGATCAAGATACCAGCAAATTACACTCTCTACAGGGACAAAAGATTAAAAAATGCGATCAGAAATTCTTCAAATTATTTCTCTTACCTGAACACAGGAATTAAAATGGATGCCTTGAGAATCGTAAAGCCAAATTTTCCTATTTGGTAGATCAACTGTTAACAGTGACCAATGAATTTCCAAATGTATAGGGATTAGTAATAGAGCTTTACTGAATAAATCCACCTGGACAAGAGAGAGAGAAAAGTTAAATGTAGGTGTGCTGGCAGATCACTTAGAAAAAGACCCCAAATGAAGTAAAAGGCAAGTCTGGCAAATTTAGAATTATTTATTGAATAATCATTTACAACACAGAAAGGCAGACATTCAACTCATATTATCCATGGCAGCAAAACAAAAAACAAATGAACGTGGAAGAAATGTAGCTTATTTTCACTTCCCAGCGTCTGTTCCACAGACTACTCACTACAGGAAGGATGTGATTAAACTTGAGAAGGTGTGGAGAAGATTCACAAGGATTTTTCCGGAATTGAGTTATAATGAAAAATTGGATAGGCTGTGCACCTATTATTAGGTGATAAGAGGTGCACAAAACTATGAGAGACATAGATAGCGTACATAGATAGTGTCTGTTTTCCAGGGTAGTGATATCTAAAACTAGAGGACATAGGTTTAAGGTAAGTGTAATAACCAGCTGATGGGTAGATTTTTCACACAGAGTAGCTGGTATCTTGAATGTGGATGTGGTAGACGTAAGAACCGTTTAGTTTATGTTGTGTAACAAATGTATAAATCTATATTTTTTGATTACTCACTAGTGGTCAGTTTTAGTTCACATGATTAATTTGGATCAGGACAATATTTAGTAGGTATGTTACAATACCTACCTTTAGCAGCGCTGCAGTTCTGCCGCTCCCCGTGTGCGCGACTTTGGCGCCTTTCAGAGGACGGGCGGGTTTAAAATGCCGATTTTTTCTAGGCAGTCCAAGTCGATCCATGTTGGGCGATTTCGTCGCTAAAGAGAAATCGCTCCAACATTTCATTCATAAAGGTATTTTTAAACTATGCTAGATTATTTATTAACTAGAGTAGTTTAAAAATCATCTTCTAAAGCTCTGAATGGTGACAGCGGAACGGACCTAAGGTAGGCGATAAAAGAAGCTACACAGTTTATTTTTACATAAAAACTTGGTTTTTAGGAAGGTTTTAATCACATTTTCATGTTGCGAAAAGGGGACAAAAAAAAATGTATGAACCGGCTGTGTTTTTCATACTGACTTCACCGCAAACCACAACGTTCCAATCCATCGCATTCCACTAAAACCCACTCGCTAGTTGATTTAAATGGCCATTAATTTACAGGCATTAAACACTAAATTCCTTCCATCTGGCCTATAAATTAATGAAAATGAGATTTAAAAATTATGTTATATTGTGGATTATTGTGTGAATGTTATTTGGACACTTAGGCAATTTTAAAAAAGTTTATCTTTTCTTAAGAAATGGATAGATGTCTAGATCTACTCATTGAATTTTGTAATTAGCTACAATTAGATAACTAACTAATTATATGCTTTAATTTCAGGTCATCCAAGTAAGATTGTTTC
This sequence comes from Raja brachyura, assembly GCA_963514005.1. Next base: position 12,348,019 of record OY740794.1, on the reverse strand, counting down.
ATATTTGTTTCAGAATGCTTCAATCTATAATAACTGAAAATTTCATTGACTTCTCTTAATTTTTAAGAAAGTTATGGGCTTTTAAATGTTCTAGATCACAGCTTTTGAGTTAAGTCAATTGAAAGGCAATGGGGAACAAGATGCTAATTTCCGCGTATGAAAATGGTCATAACTTTCTTAATACTGAAGATATGAAAGTAAATTAGGTGTCAAATGAAACTTCTTTTTATGCTTTATCTGATAGGATAAATTGCAGACTTGACTTTTGAAATCTCAAAATTTTGTAACATCGCTATATTTAGGTGCCTGATATGGTGTTGTCGATACTGATGGCATTCCAATTTTGTTTAAAGATATATTTCAAGGACGATGATCACGCAAAATTTGAAACACACAAATGGAAAGCAGTATTTTTATGCAGCGGTGCACTGTGGATATTACAGTCTAGAATATATGCCGTCTATTCAGTCTAGAATCACAGCATGCATTCATTAAAAACATTGGTAATATCTAGCAAAATACACAACTGCAGCTTGCTGCCCTACCCACTTCCTTGAGACCCACCTTTTTTGTCCACCTCTTCACTCCATTATATCCTTTAGTTTGAAGCTGTTTGTAAAAGAAGCTATTGAAGAAGTGAACCTAGAAAGGCAAAAGGCAGTTAATGAAAAGAAACCTTTCTGACGGATAACCAACATTCTCTAATCCCCAGATTTTTCTCCCTCTCAAGACACTGCATTACAACCACACTCCAAACATCTATATTTTTACAAGATGGAGGAGACCACTTCGGGCCATTGAGCATTTTCTGGTGCTCAGATCAATCTCATTACTCATTAATGTTCCATGTAAACTATTCTTCCATCAAAACCGCCCTCCACCCAAGAGATTCTGCCACACATCTACAGGTCTTGGGATAATCTAGAATGGTGAATTAACTTTCAACTTGCGTATCTTTGGAAGGTGGGGAGAAACAAGAATACCTGAAGGAAACTCATATGGGTCACAGTGAGGCCATGCAAGTTCCACACCGGCAGCACAGGTCAGAATTAAATCCCGGTTGATGGATCAGTGAGACAACAGCCATGCCAGGATGCTGTCCCAAATGTCCATTCTGCATGTATTAGTTACCTGATTGCACAACAAAGATACATCCAACATACACCAAAACTCCACATGTGCAATGCTGGATAGCCATCACAGAGACAAACCCACTGGTTTCCTATCTAAGAGTAGCAAAGAGCCCAAGTTATATCGATCAGTTTAGAACTAATATGTACAAATTGGTAATTCACCGAATAAAAAAAAAACACCAGAAAAACTGTTCAATCAGCATCTGTGTTGAGACAAACAGGTTTAATGTTTCAGTTTGTAGACCAAAAGAATCTTGTTCCCCAGGTGCTGTCTGAACTGATGAATATTTCCTTCATTTTCTGTTTTTACTTCAGAATTCCAACACCTGCAGCTTTTCTGATTGTCATTGCATTCTCTGGCTTAACAAATTGAGGCAACAAAGAGGCAATATTGATTGGCATTTTTGGCATCCTTTACAGATGCATGAGCAAGATGATTCGAGCCCATAAACTTGAACAGATACAAACGACCATGAACATTTGTTATTAAATGGGTGAAGCATGACATCAAAACGATGATAAAACAAAACACTTCAAGGTCACATTTTTATACACTTTGTTCATACACTCACCTTATCTGGCACTGCATCCACAATCAGTTCTCCGTACATGTTTATTACCTACAAGATAACAAATGCACAAATTATTGGTAGAGTTCAATAAGTTGCCCTTTTTAAAGTTGGACGTGATGTTGTTGGAATGGCTGGCATTTATTGTTCACATGTAATTGCCAGTGAAATGAGTGGCTGAAAGAAGGCTGAAAAAAACAGCAGTTCTGCAGGTATAAAGTCACATTTGGGCCAGGCAGCAAACAAATGCTCAATTTCCATTGCGGGAATCCAACAGTGAATCAGCAAATGCAGTAATTTTACTATTACCAGTCGTGATACCAGCATTTATTTAATGACTTGAATATGAATTTTCCATCTGCCATGGTGGAACCATCTTACTTAAATCGTATGTGCCTAGTAACCAAGAGTATCATTCAGTAACGTACCACTGGGAATTAAGTGAGGATGTGGCTTGTGGCTACCTGCAAGAATGCAACTTTTCTTTTAACTAGATAGAGCTCAGATTTAATTACACATTAAATCTCTCAATCACATCACAAACCAAGTTGGTAGACTTGTGAGAAACATTTTCATAGATGAAAATTTAAAAATCACTTTTGTATTCTTGTCTGACCTGGTCGTTTAGCCAGTTTTCTCCATAAAGTGTGGCCAGGTCGTCCAAAGTCAAAACGTGTTTGTTGTAAACCACTTGGAAACCGGAAGCAGGCTTATTCGCCTGCGCTTTCTGGTACTTTCGGATTTCCATCCTGATGAAGACTTTCCTGCAGGAGATGGAACAAAATGACGCATTTTGAAAGTAAAGCGCTACAGATGCTTTCAAGGTGGTGAAGCTGTAGAGTTGCTGCCTTACAGAGCCAGGGACCAGGGTTCAATGGGTGCCATCTGTACGACGTTTGTACGTTCTCCCCGTGACCTGGGTGGGTTTCCCCCGGGAGCTCTGGTTTCCTCCCACATTCCAAAGACGTACAGGTTTGTTGGTTAATTGGCTTAGTAACATTGTAGGTATAAAGTCACATTTGGGCAAGTCACAAATGCTCAATTTCCATTGCGGGAATCAAACAGTGAATTGGCCATAGTGTGTGTAGAATATTGTTAATGTGTGGGGATCGCTGGTTGGCGCAGACTCAATGGGCTGAAGGGCCTGTTTCCGCGCTGTATCAATAAACTAAACATGCTGGAGATTTTTTAAAAAAAACAAGTTTTGGATATATTCAGCAGATCAAGCAGCGAATTTGGAAAGAGAGTTTGGTTTCTAAGTTGAGCAATCTTTCATGAGAGTTTTCGTGGATCATCGTTGACCTGTAAAAACTGATGCTGTCCAACTTGCTGAGTATTTCCAGCAATTCAAGATATAGTTTAATATCTACGCTGTACTGCAGGTGACATTTGTGTTCAAGTAAAGATTGTCCTTAATAGTTATATCGTTTAATGAAATTGCCACGGAAGATTCTGCAAGACTACCTCGAAGGGTACATAAAAAAAGGTGCTTTTTAAAAATATCTTCCCATCTCCCTTAAAAGCACTGAGGTTTTGTTTCATTTTAGCTTTAGCTCTCCACAATCAGACAAAAAGTAGCAATTTGTCAACGGAAGTCCAGATTTAAACTGGCATGGACTTAAGTGTCCATTTTTAATCAGTTATTTTTGGACTGAAATAGGTTTGTATTTAATGGTGGGAGGTTTAAAGTGAAGGATGAATTGTGTACTACTTGTAAATGTTACAGTAGTTATCTGCATAATGGATATTAAATGTTTGTCAATATCTGAAAAAATGAAATAGAACACAAGACAAAGTTCTTATAGAATACATTCCTGCTGGTGTTACAACAGTTGTGGTTAGAGACTCCCACATACAAGAATGCCATACATAGCAATTGCAACAAACAGTCCAACTAAGGTTTGGGTAGTTTCCAGAAATCTGACACCTAAAATGCAGGAAAGAAACACGGTGCTGGAGTAACTCAGCGGGTCAGGCAGCATCTCTGGGGGACACATATAGCTGACATTTGAGATTGGGATCTTTATCCAGGCAGCATGTTCTCCAGAGATAGAAACAAAAATCTGGAGTAACTCAGCAGGACCGGCGGCACCCTTTTAGGGTCCAGACCCCCGAAACATCACCCATTCCTTCTCTCCAAGGGATTCTGCTTGACCCGCAAAGTTACTTCTGCTTTTCGTGTCTATCTTTGATGTAAAATCGAACATACTGGTATTAATGTAATCAATTCAAAAATTGCAGGTTACCCAGAACTCATCCCTCTTTTTTATACTTGTTCCTCTCCATGGAAATGATTGCATTCACTGAACACATGCTGGCTCCAGCGTATTATTATATTAAATTATAATACAGTAAATCAACTCTTTTTACATGTTGCAATGAATGCAATTTCTATTATTTCTTTCCACTTCTAAACAAAAATGTGGTTGGATTATTCAGCGTATGATCAACCTCGGTGAGACTAAGCGCAGGCTTGGCGATTGCTTCGCACAACACCTCCACTCAGTTTGCCATAACCAACCTGATTTCCCGGTGGCTCAACACTTCAACTCCCCTTCCCAATCTGAATCCGACCTTTCTGTCCTGGGCCTCCTCCATGGCCAGAGTGAGGCCCACCGCAAATTGGAGGAACAGCACCTCATGTTTCGCTTGGGTAGTTTACACCCCAGCGTTATGAACATTGGTTTCTCCAATTTCAGGTAGTCCTTGCTTTCTCCCTCCTTCCCCTCCCATTCCCAGCTCTCCGCCTCTTCCTTTCTTTTTCCCGCCCCCCCCCCCCACCCCCAACCCCACATCAGTCTGAAGAAGGGACTCGACCCGAAACGTCGCCTATTCCTTCGCTCCATAGATGCTGCCTCACCCGCTGATTTTCTCCAGTTTTTTTGTCTACCACCCATTCACACAAGTTCTGTTATCCCATTTTCCTCATCCACTCCCTACACATATGGGGCAATTATACAGAGGCAAGTTAACCTACAAAGCCAATGCCCTTTGGGATGTGGGAGGAAACCCAGACGCTTGCAGGGAGAATGTGCAAATTCAACACAGACAGTGCCCGAGGACGTGATCAAACACAGATCTCTGGCATATGAGGCAGCAAGTCTACCAGCTGTGCCACTGTATTTTGTTTTACAATGCAAAAAAATTATACGTTGATAACTTTGGTTACTATAAAAAAGAAACTATCTATTTTCAGTCTTAAATCTCTAAGTAACGCTATGTCCCCCTTTACAGCTACTGTATGTTTTACTTCGGTTCAAGACTCTGGGGCAGTACATTGGCCATAAAGTTGCTGTGTAAAGGCCCTGTCCTACCAGCATCCGACTCCATGCGATGAACGCGATCAAACTAGAAGCAGGGGCCGCGCGGAGGTCGGGTGATCCCCTGTACAGGGCCGTTCCCACCAGCATGCGCAACCAAACCGTCAGCGAGGGCCGCGCGGAGGTCGGGTGAGTGGCGCAATGCGGCGCAAAGTGAGGTGAACTTGGAGCAAAGTCTTAAAGGTAAGTTCGCCAGGACAGAGAGGGGCACAGAGGCACACATACAGAGGGCCACGGAGCCACACACATAGATGGTCACGGAGGCACCTACAGAGAGGGTCATGGAGGCACGACGTCAAGACTGTGTGTAATGCGTCGAGGCGACTGCGAGCCGACAAGCCGTTGCCGCGCGGAATTTTTGAACATAGTCAGTTTTTCGGAGCCCCGCGTGATGCCGGGACGAACTCCGCACAATTCCGCAAGGCTCCAGCGATCAAAGTGGGACCGGCCCCGCGACGCCGGACGGCTCAAGCGACCACGTTAGGTCGCGCTCATCACATAGAGTTGCATGCTGGTGGGACACACCCTTAAAAGTGCCAGAGACCCAGAATTGATCCTGAATATGGGTGGACTCCGGGCCTGTTTCTGCGCTGTATCTTTAAATTAAACTAAAAACACTAAAACCAGGTTATGGGGAATAAAGAGATGGAAAATAAATTGAATATATTTTTTGCTTCAGTTTTCACAGTGGAAGACACCAGCGACGTGCCAAAAATTAAAGAGAGTCAGGGAGTGGAAGACAGTGAAATGACTATCACTAAAGAGAAGATGTTTGGGAAGCTGCAAGGTCTGAAGTTCGATGTCACTTGAACTAGTTGGACTGCACTCCAGTAATCAGAAAGAGATGGCTTTAGAGATTGTGGAGGCAGTAGTATGATCTTTCAAGAATCACTGGATTCAGGGGTGGTTCGAGACGATTGGAAAATTGCAAATATTAGTCCGCTATTCAAGAAGGGAACGAGGCAGAAGAGTGGAAACTATAAGCTGGTATATATTTGGTGTACAATTTTCTAAATAGTATACAATTTTCTAAATGGGAAGAGAATTCAGAAATCAGAGGTGCAAAGGAACTTGGGTGTGCTAGCGCAGGGTTCTCAAAAAGTTAATTTGCAAGTCAAATCGGCAGTAAGGAAGACAAATGCAATTTATTTCGAGAGGCTTAGAATACAAAACAGGGATGTAATGCTGAGCCTTTATAAGGGTCAGACCGCATTTGGAGTATTGTGAGCAATTTTGGGCCCCATATCTAAAGAAGGATGTGCTGGTCTTGGAGAGGGTCCAGAATAGGTTTACGAGAATGATCACAGTAATAATTTGCGTTAACATATGCTGTTCATTTGAAGGCACTCGGCCTTTATCCGCTGGAGTTTAGAAGGATGAGGGGGGACCTGATTGAATCTTACCGGATAGTGAAAAGCCTGGATAGAATGAAGGTGGAGAGGATGTTTCCACGAGTGGGAGAGTCTAGGACCAGAGGCCTTAGCTTTCAAAATAAAGGGATGTACCTTTTGAAAGGAGATGAGAAGGAATTTCTTTAGTCAGAGGGCAGTGAACCTGTGGAATTCATTGCCACATACAACTGTGAAGGCCAAGTCAATGGATATTTTTAAGGCAGGGAATGACAGATTCTTGATCAGTAAGGATGTCAAGGGTTATGGGGCGAAGGCAGGAGAATGGGGTTGAGAGGGAAAGATAAATCAGCCATGATTGAATGGTGATGTAGACTTGATGGGCCAAATGTTCCAAGAACGTATGAAGAATTGTTAAACTCTCACAGTTGCCAAACTGAATGGCGGCAGTTCCCTAAAGGGAGAAGGAGGCCACTGTGGCTAACAAAAATAAGTTAAAGATAGCAAAAGATCAAAGGAGAAGGTATATAACAGCAAAGATTAGTGGGAAGCCAGAGGATTGGGGCGCTTTTAAAAACCAACAGGAGGCACCTAAAAAATTAATAAGGAAGGAAAAGATTAATTATGAAGATAAGCTAGCCAATAATATAAAAGAGGATACCAAATGTTTATTTCAGATATATAAAGCATAAAAGTGCAAGACATTGGAGTGCTGGAAAATAATGGTGGCGAATTAGTAATGGGGATTACAAAAATGGCGGAAAACTGATTACATGTTTTGCGTCACCCCAAAGTTCGAAATGGGGTAGCGGTAGCTGTTGAGATTGTGGATACAGTAGTAGTCACATTTCAATAAACACCACGGTTAGGAATGGTTCCAGAGGACTGGAAATCACAAATGTAACTCCACTGTTTATGGCAGCAAAGCAAAAGAAAGGAAATTGTAGGAGCAATTTATGCTTAAGTTAGTATATTATGGTCATGTCCAGATATTTCTAGTTTTCTCGTCTTCGGTATGATTGTGAGTGGGATTTGATACGTAGTAGGGTGTGTCTACATCTGAGGAGACTGGCGTAGCCACAGATATTGGGATTCAGTTTAGCCTCGAGGAATGGTGAAGACAAGTTTTTTACCACTCTCACACAGGACAAACGACGACACAAGACTCGACACGGATTAAAGTTAGTAAGAACAAAAAGTTATATGAATTATTTTTCTTGTTTTGTACTACTTCAATAAAAGACCAATTAATCAACAAACGACGAGTGGAAGATTTGTTTTTGCTATCTGTTAGTGCGTAAGCTATATCTCCAGGACATCCCCGAGTAGTAATGGCAATCAAAGGTTGGACATTGGAAAGTTAAGAAATTGCCATTACAGAAATTATAGGCTAGTTAGTCTGACTTCTGTGGTTGGTAAAATTTTAGAGTCCATGATTAAGGATGAGGTTTCCGGGTAACCTGATAAAATAGACCTAAGCGTGGCTTAGTTACGGGGAGATCTTGCCTGACAAATCGGTTGGAATTTTTGAGGAAGTAACAAGCAGGATTGATTAAGGAGATTCAGTTGATGTTGTTTACTTGGATTTTCAGAAAGCCTTTCTTTGGTAGGTGCCAAACTTGAGGCTGCTAAACAAGATAGGAACCCATAGTACTAGAGCCAAGGTACTAGCATGGATAAAAGATTGGCTGACCGGCAGAAGGCTGAGCATGGGAATAAAAGTGGCTTTTTCTGTTTGGCTGCCGGTAACTAACCATGTTCTGCAAGAGTCAGTGTTGGATCTGCTACTTTTCACACTGTATGTTAATGATCTGGATGATGGAATTGATGGCTTTGTGGCCATGTTTGCGAATGACATGAAGATAGGTGGAGGGGCAGATCGTGTTGGGGAAGCAGGAAGTTTGTAAAATAACTTGTTAGACAGGTTAGGAGAGTGGGCAAAGAAGAGGCAAATGGAATGCAGTGGTGAAAAAGTGTACAGTCATGCACTTTGGTAGAAGGAATGAAGGCATTGAATATTTTCGAAATGGGTAGAGGATTCAGAAATCAGGAGGTGCAAAGGGACTTGGGAGTGTGCAATATTCCCAAATGCGAAATTTGCAGGTTGAGTCAGTGGTAAGGAAGGCAAATCCAATGCTATCATTCATTTGACAAGGACTAGGATATGAAAGAAAGGATGTAATGCTGAGGATTTCTGGCACTGGTGAGGCCACATTCGAATACTGTGAGGAGGTTTTGCCTCATATCTAACGAAGGACATACTGGCATTGGAATGGGACCAGAGGAGGTTTACAGGAATGATCCCAGAGATGATTATGTTAACATATGAGAAGCATTTGATGGCTCTGGGCCTGCACTCGCAGATGTTTAGAAGGATGAGGTGGGATCGTATTGAAACCTAATGAATGGCCTAGATCAGGGGTCGGCAACCTATGGCCCACGGGCAGGATCCGGCCCGCAGGCCTATTTTTTTTCAATTTGTTTTCGCGACCTGGGAACAGTGGCCAGTGCCAGGGGCGCAAGCTGATCTGGGAACTGCAGCTCGTCCCGGGGCCCACAGGTGACCTTGGTGTTACAGCCAGTCCCTGGGCAGGCGAGCCGACCTGGGAACAGCAGCCAGTCCCGGGGCACGCGAGGGACCTGGGAACTGTAGAAAACTAATTGAAAAACATGTGAAAACTAATGTGAAAAACAACACCAAGTGTCACACTATGGCGATAGATGTGGCCCGCCATTGGCTCACCGACATGGTTGCTGACTCCTGGCCGAGATAAGAGTATTCAGAGTGCACAGCCTCAGAATAAAAGAACGTACTTTTAGAATTGAGATGATGCATTTCTTTAACCAGAGGGTGGTCAATCTGTGGAATTCTATGCCACAAATGACTGCGGAGGCCAAAACATTGGGTATTTTTGAAGTGGAGATTGATAGGTTCTTGATTACCAAGAGGATTATAAAGGTTATGGGGGTAAGGCAGGAGAATGGGCTTGAGAAAAAAAAAATAGAGCAACTATGGTTAAATAGCAGAGAACTCAATGGGCTGAATGGTCTTTTAAAATTTCTAGTTTTTCTGAAGAAATCTCAGGCCATTCAGGGTGTCGAAAATGTTCAAATGAAGCACAAAATTAAACTCACCAGGACATGGTCTACTTACCGATCACGGAAATCCTGATGAAAGATCTGTTCCAACTTCATCAGAACATCTCTTTCGGTAAGTGGGATAAGGCTTCCATATTTTCTCAAAAATTCATCCAGGAAAGCTGGAAAAAAAAGATCAAATTTTTGCATGTCCAACAATATTCTTGATTGGAATTGATTGTTTGCTAAAACAAAGAGCAGAAATAATCAGTTCAAGCTTGATGGCTGGGCTGACAATTTCCAAGTAGCATCTAATACTGTACAAAGCATTATGCATTATCTCATCTAAACAAAATTAAGGATAAAATTGCTAATAGTCTGATATAGCCAAGCCATTAAAATATAATTGGATGCCTCCCGTAAGACACATTTCTGATACTCAGAAACATTTCAAAATAAACACTAGAGACAGATAAAGAGATTCATGGGAGACAAAATACTGATTTAGCATTTAAACAAACAAGGAACTTGCATTATATATTTCTCATAGCAATAATCAGACTCATTCAGAACAAATTCAAACATATTTCTGAAAACAATCAAGGATTAAAAACGGAAAGGTTCATTAAAAATCCAATTGGTCTTAAAGGTCTATCCTTGATCATTGCAGAGTTAGTCCACCTCTAATTGACTGTTGGCCCTTTGGCTAAGAGGAGTAAAATAAAAGTGGGTGTGGAGAGGAAAATCTAGAGGAAGGAGCATTTAAAAAAAAAATAATAATAATTGTCCTCTCCTGATTACTGTTAGACAAGTACACGTGTATGCTGGACAAAATAATCAAGGTATCCTTGTCAACAATCAATCCTCTCACCAACACAAATGGGAAATGACTACATACAAAGTTTAGGTATTTTACAATGGGACCCTCTTTGGTCAGGATATGTGCAAACTGGAAAAACTACCTCTAGTTCAACCATCAGATGAATAAGATTATTCAACGTGGTGGCCAAGAAATGCTTTGGCAGAAATTTTAATTCTTATTTTCCTTGCAGACAATTTTTTCTTGCGGGGGGAGTAGTAGAAGACGTTGTGGTTGCCCCATTGAAGGAAAGGGATGGAGGATTTGGGGAGGATGCAGAAGTGGTTTCCCAGAATTAGAGTGTATTTGCTGTAAGGGGAGATTGGACAAACTTGCACTGTTTTCCCTGCAGTTTCAGAGGTTGAGGGGAGAACTGATAAAAGTATATACAATTATGTGAGGCATAAATAGGGTAGACAGTCAAAATATTTTTTTCCAGGGTGGAAATATCAAAGACTACGGGGGTATAACTTTAAGATCAGAGTGGAGAAGTTTAAAGAAGATGTGCAGGGTATTTTGGGTGAATCTTGGAACGCACTGTCAAGGAAGGTGTTGGAAGAAGATATAATAGCAGCATTTAAGAGGCTTTTAGATCAGCACGTAGATAGGAAATGGAAAGATGTGAATCACATATAGGCAGCGGAGATTAACTTGGCATCATGTTCGGAATAGAAATTGTGGGTTGAAGGGACTGTTTCTGTACTGTATTGTTCCATGTTGGTAAAGTGACCCTAGAGTTACTGAAAGAGTTAATGTCTTGCTAAGAAAGTTTTATCTTTATTTATTATTCAAGGCGGATGCAAAGCAATCGACTATTAATAGGAAATGTCCTTCAATAAAAATCTGAATTAAATAAAAATGTTTTTCATGAATAACTGGTCACTCCTAGAGAAGAAGCAAGATGTTCCTCCATAATATCGTCACACATTAAAGGACAGAATATCCACAGGCCATGCTAAATGAGATTAACATAAAGATTTGGAACTGGTACAAATTATAGCAGAAAGTATTCCAGACATGATGGGCCAGACATGATTTGGTTGTATGACTGTGACTATTTATTTATGGGATTGTCACAAGAAAATCAAATAACTTGCAGGCACCAGCAATCTAAATCATAAGAATAAAATGCTGAAAATAGTCAGCAGGCCAGGCAGCATCTGTAGAAAGGGAAACAGTTATTATCTCAAGTCTGAGACCAATGCTCTGGTTCTGACAAAGGTTCCAGGACTTGAAATGAAAACTGCTTCAACTATCAAGACACCTCCAGATATGCTGAACGCCTCCAACATTTTGGACAGAATATCCATAGACCATGCTAAATGAATCTGAAGATTCTCGACCCGAAACGTCACCCATTCCTTCTCTCCAGAGATGCTGCCTGTCCCGCTGAGTTACGCCAGCATCTTGTGTCTATCTAGGTGGTTCAGGGTGTTCTGTCTTACAGAAATATAAAGTGGAGTGATCCATTCACTGGTGCCTGTTGAATGATGCCCAACTGAACCAAGTGCAGGCTTGGCGATGTCCAACTGAACCAGCGGGTTGCCGCTCTTTTTCTGGTAGTGCTTCCTAGATGTTTGAGAGAAGGATTCTGAAAGTTCTATCAGCTGGGATTTGACTTTGCCCTATTCGAATTTGGTATCCAAGTCAATGCCAGCTGGTCTGCCAGGTTTTATCCTTTCAGTTTCAGCAGCAGTTACGGTGCAATTAGCAACTTGCGTGACCATTTTAGAAGGAATTTTAAGAGCCAAACATATTTGAAGATCTGTAGACACATATAAATAGTGTATACTAAAGATGATAGATGAAGGACATTGGTGAACCATCAGTAATAATAACTTTTTCCCCCTTAATTTCCAGGTAAAATAGCTATTTAAATTTAAACAGTAGACAAAAATGCTGGAGAAACTCAGCGGGTGAGGCAGCATCTATGCAGCGAAGGAATAGGCGACGTTTCGGGTTGAGACCCTTCTTCAGACTGATGTGGGGTTGGGTGGGGCGGGAAGACGAAAGGAAGAGGCAGAGACAGTAGGCTGAGGGAGAGCTGGGAAGGGGCGGGGAAGGTAGGATGAAGCAAGGACTACCTGAAATTGGAGAAGTAATTCTTCATACCGCTGGGGTGTAAACTACCCAAGCAAAGTATGAGGTGCTGCTCCTCCAATTTGCGGTGGAGGAGGCCCAGGACAGAAAGGTCGGATTCAGAATGGGAGGGGAGTTGAAATGCTGAGCCACAAGGAAATCAGGTTGGTAAATTCGAACTGAGCAGAGGTGTTGAGCGAAGTGATCACCAAGCATGCACTTGGTCTCACCGATGTAGAGCAGCTGACACCTAGAACAGTGGATGCAATAGATGAGGTTGAAGGAGGTGCAGGTGAACCTCTGCCTCACCTGGAAAGACTGCTTGGATCCTTGGGTGGAGTCGAGGGGGGAGGTAAAGCGACAAGTGTAGCATTTCCTGCGCTTGCAAGGGAAAGTACTGGCGAGGGGATGGTTTGGGTGGGAAAGGACAAATTGACCAAGGAGTTACGGAGGGAGCAGTCTCTGCGGAAAGCCGAAAGGCGAGGAGATGGGAAGATGTGGCCAGTGGTGGATTCTGTTGGAGGTGGCGAAAATGTCGGAGGATTATCTGTTATACGTGACGGGTGGTAGGGTAGAAGGTGAGGTCAAGGGGGACTCTGTCCTTGTTACGAGTGGGGAGATGGGGAGTGACAGCAGAGCTACGGGATATAGAGGAGACCCTGGTGAGAGCCTCATCTATAGTCGAAGAGGGGAACCCACGTTCCCTAAAGAATGAGGACATCTCCTATGCCCTGGTTTGGAACACCTCATCCTGGGTGCAGATGCAGTGTAGACGGAGGAATTGAGAGTAGGGAATAGAGTCCTTACAGGAAGCAGGGTGGGAAGAAGTGTTGTCCAGATAGCCATGGTAGTCAGTGGGTTTGGAGTAGATTAAATTTAAATTTCACGTCTGTTACGATAGGATTTGAATTCTGCACTCCAGGTCGAGAATACAGTACTACAATAGTGTAATTAAATCAACATCAGCACACCCTGTACCATCTTCAGTGTATATTGGCTTCACTAGTCTTGAGTATAGAAGTTGGGCTGTTATGTTACAATTGTACAAGACATTTGTAGCATTATATTTAGCTTTGGTCACGCTGCTATAGGAAAGATGTTATTAAGCAGGAAAGGGTGCAGAGAAGATTTATGAGGATGTTGCCAGGATGAGTTATTGGGAGAGGTTGGGCAGGCTAGGACTTTATTCCTTGGAGCACAGGAGGATGAGGGGTGATCTTATAGAGGTGTATAAGATCATGAGGGGCACCAGTAGGGTAGATGCACAGTCTTTTATCTAGAGTAATCAAGAACCAGAGGACATAGGTTTGAGGTGAGAGGGATAAGGAACCCGAGGGGCAAAGTTTTCACAAAGGGTGGGTATATGGAACAAGCTACCAGAGAGGATAGTTGATGCAGGTACTAACAACATTTAAAAGACATGTGGACAGGTACATGGATAGAAAAGAATATGGGCCAAATTTAATTTAGTTTAGAGATACAGTGTGGAAACGGGCCCTTCGACCCATCAAATCCATGCTGACCAGCGATTCCCTCATATTAACACTATCCTACACACACTAGGGACAATTTAACCAAACCAATTAATCTACAAACCTGCACGTCTTTGTGTGAGGGAGGGAGGAAACTGGAGCTACCGGGGCAAACCCATGCAGATCATGTGGAGAATGTACAAGCTCCATACAGACATGTACCCATGGTCAGGATCAAACCTGGGTCTCTGACACTGTCAGGCAGCAACTCTACTGCTGTGCCACCATGCCGCACTATGTGAGGAGGTGAGACTGGTGTAGATGGGGCATCTTTGTCAGCATGGACACGTTGGACATTGTTACACCAAATGGTTATTCTGCCACCATCTCTGAGTAACCACATCCTCTAGCATCAAGAAGCACCCTCTAGCATGCAATTACCACCAACTGCATGCTTTTATCCAAGCTGTACTCTCTTGGCTAGGAAATATATTATGGATCATTTATAGTAACACAAAAAATATCTTCACAAGGATTGCTGCAGCTCAAGGTTGAGGCTTATCAGCTCCATCTCTATGGCAATTTGGAATGGGCAGTGTGTGCTGACCTTGCTAAGCAATGCCCGATTTCCAAAAAATGAAAAAATAACCAACAAAATGGGAGGAGAATATTGCAATTTGCAGAACAGTCAGAGTTGATATTTATACTCTACACTTATTGTACATGTTATAATCTTAGGAAACAGTAAATTTTCTTAAACCAGTAACTGTACCATGAATACAGGACATTAATCGATCAGTGGCAACAGAACAGGTTCGAGATTCATTCTCCTTTCCTTTCTCAGCCTGACATCGAGCTGGCTGCTCAGTCCTCACCAATGCATGGCCAGAACGTTCCTCTGAAGATCTATAGTAAATGTGGTCCAGCAGCTGCGGCTGAAGCACAGGACACGGCTCACCACTTTGCCAACATACTGACTGTCCGCTTTCAGTCCCAGGAACACTGGTGTGATTGCATGGACGTGCAGTGGATTCCGCTACAGCATTGATGACCTGCATCTCCCCGTCACAGACTGGGGTTTGGTTTAAATATCTTCCCTGCGAGGCAGCAAACAATTGGGATGATCCATCAGTCTTGGGCCACTTATCAGGGGCTACAAGCCGATTAACACAAGCATCCAAACCAAGCGGGCTTGAACCAGAACGCACTATGTCTGTGCTTTCATTTGCCACTTGATTATTAAGTTCAGCTGAATGAGCAAAATGGGGCATTTGAGTCTGCAAAATGTCCATCCCTTCACCAAGGGGCATTTTTGAAACTTCACAACAATTAGCCAGGCACAAATTCTTAATTTGCTTTGCTTTCTCCGATGTACCACAATTCTGATCTAGAGCAAAGTTCATGTTCTGAGTGGATACGTCGCCTTTGGCAGCTGGCTGTGAGGAAATATCAAATGCCATTTTATCCGAATGCTGGGCAGTTTTTGGGGGATTTACGCAGACAGTACCCAATGATTGCGTCCGTCTTAGCTTCTCTTTTCTCTGACTGACAACCTTTCTCCGTCTGTTTTTACAATTAAATATTCTACAACGGAAACTAAAGAGAGAGGAAGGTTTCCTATAGAGCAGAGAGATTTTGTGCCCTTTCACCTGTCGTTTTGTCTTGCGAGGTAAATTATTGGATACAAAATCTTTACTTGCTTGGAAGTCTATTTTGTTATATCCATTTGATAGCTTCTGATTTATAACGTTGTCCTGAAGCCCACTGTTCTTCCTCGGTGCAGACTTGGGAAACCCAACTTTTGTAGCTACATCAGTTAAATTTCTGGAGACCGGCTTACAACATAAAATGGTTGATTTACAATCAGAATCAGGACCAACAGTACTACTGTTCCAAATGTCACACCCCTTACTCTCCACTTCCTCATAGGATGCCAAAGATGCTGGAGTACACGCTTCCTTGGTTGTCGTGTCATCGACTCCTGAGGCCAGCAATGATTTTTTCTTCAGTGTCACTCGCATGCATTCAATGCTTGCCGGAGACCCGCACTGCTGACAATCTGGAAGGGCCTTCTTTAGCACAGACTTGGCCCGCTTTTTCCTGATTGACAACCATAGACGTTGCTTCTGCTGATAATAAAACTGTCTTTGCGAGCACAACGAGCCATCCAATCGGTTCCATTTGCTGTGGTGGCATCTCAGTTGTTCTCTGAGGTTTACCTTTAAGAATCTTTTACAGCATTTGTTATTGCTGTGCTCCTTCATACTCTGACAGTTGGTCTGTGAAGAAACATTAAAGAAAGTTTTAACATAATACAATATCAATTATTTCTTCATTTATTGAAAGGAAATATCAAATTTGTTTTTTGTTGAAACAGATAATTAGGCAGACTTTAAACATATGGTTTCCAAAATGAAATTAAGCCCAAGCCCACTTAAACTCCTCTTCCTTAGAATTGGCCTTGTGGATAATTTAGAAAACAAATACAGATAATCACATGCCAAACATGATTCATGCCACAACACTTCAAAATAAACCCTGGAAATACCAGACAAACAAATTCTAAAATGGGTTTACCAATTGCTGTACAGATGGCATTTGGAAATTTGCCTTACATTTTAGAAGCTGAATTGACATTAAACAGTTTCTCTCCCTGGCTGTACATCCCATTGGTTGTGCACAATGCTCTCCATCCAGTAGTTAGCCAAGGGAGAAACATAACTCTGTTCTAACATTGGGAAACTTTGACCAACAGTTTAGCGATGCGTCAAATTGCCAGTTATTGCCAGTAGCATTTTTTAAATTATTTGTGTGGTGTGGATGACATTTATTGCCATTTATAGTTACCCTCAAGATGACAGAGGGCTACCTTTGGAGACAAAGTTCCCAAAATTGGGAACTCCAGCATTTTTCCAAGTCAGAACTGTATACAATTTGGAGGTAATTTGTGTAATGGTAGTAATGGAATAACCATTCCCTGGGTAGCAGAGATTGGTTGTTTGTGAGGTACAATCAGAAGTGGCCTAAAGGGGTAACTGCCATGCATATTGTGACAGTGTAGCCATGATGTACAGATGAATGGGGAAATTAATATTTAAGATGGGCGAATGGCTACCAATTAAACCTAAATTGCAAAAACTGCAGCAGACCGAGTAATGCACAAAAATATTTTTTTGCTTTGTTTAAAATATAAATGTTTAATGAAAATAAAAGATGTGAATTTAGGGCCTTTCATGACATCGGAACATCCCAATCATTTCTTTGAATTGCAGTCACGGTTGTTAATGCAGGGAAAACAGCAGAACATTTGCATACAGCCAACTCCCACAAATAGCTGCATGGCATCTTCCTTTAGTAATGTTTTCCAAAGCCCATGGAACCAAATAGAGCGGATGTGTGCACACTGTACATGTGCGTATGTGTGCAAGTCTTCACTTTCCAGTCAAATACTGCTAAGTGACAACTGAACCGTGTTGTATTTTGCCTTAAGTCAAGAAGAACACAATTTACAGCACCAGTTTGGCTTTACCATATCTAAGTGGCATTTTAATTGGATACCTCCATCTAGGGGTAGCCTTGCATTAACTGACCATGTCACTTATGAACTCGGCAAAATCTCTCCTAACTTACTGCAAAGAGGATTCATAACTGACTGAGGGGAGATTTTCCTTCCACTAGTTTTCACAAGATGCCAGTGGAGAGAGTAATACAATCAATTTCAATAAGGAGATGGAACCTTCCATTAAATTAACAGTATACTTTACCCAACCGTCCCCAATTGAAAAAAACTATTAATAAGCTCAAGGGATTTGTACATCATTCAAACAGCCTGTTATACACTGCACATTCCCAATGAACTAACTGTACTGCTATGTTAGAGGCCACAAAGAGTCAATAACCAGGTTGTTGATCTAAAAATCACACAGACAAGACTGGCTACGAAGGCAGATATGGTTTGTGATGGGCAGTAAATGCTTGCTAGTGACATTTACATCCTGTGAATGAGTAACAAAAAACTTTCCTGAGAGCCACTAGTGAATCAGTTGGGTCTCCGCGACAATCCAGTATTTTCATGGCAACCTTACAGAAAACAATTTTTTTAACCTAATTTTAAATGGTCCAATTGTAGATGTGGGTTTCAAACACGTGCTGCCACATTAATGGTATGGGCTTCCAAAGAGCAGAAATGTAATCATCATACTGGTAATACCCCTCTAATTTATGAAAAATGTAAGCTACCAGTTAGAACAGCAGCATTTTAAGATTGTTAGCAAAAAGTTCAATCACTGAAAAGGTGGTAGTGAAATATTAAGATAATGCATTTGTGACTGATTATATGAATGTGAATGAAAACCTACACAGTAAGTCATGAAAAAGTACTGGAAACATCTGTGCCAAATAAATAAATAAAAGCTTTAGCTGAAGGGCAAATTATCTCATTAGCAAATAGATTGCAACTATATTCACTCATATGTGTTCTACTTATAAAACTAACAATGCTGCAAGTTTCATTAACACTTTAAAATGTTCTGTGGTACTTTCAAGATGAGAAAGAACAAAATGAGCAAGCCAAATGCATCTTAGGGTAAGTTTTGGAAACAAATACGATGGCTGTTTTGACAAAACATGATCTTACGTTACGGCCAAACACAAAACATTCTAAAATTTAATAAATATTACATACATATGCTACAATTTATAAAGATGCTTATTTCAAATGATTACATGTAATGGAACTCCAGATATGCTATTCTCTGTTAACACAGCATCATTTAAAGATGTTATGTAAACCAAAACGCTGTAATGATTATCCTGTCATATCTGCTGTCATTCTTTTGTTTAAAACAAATGTGTATCTTTTGTTATTGCAGACTATAGTTGACATTTAAATATTTCAATCATTCAATATTGATGGAGCATCCCGATTGTTTTATGATTTGATTACAGCCTTTATAGATCACCATTGAAAACAATTCTAATTTGAAAGTACAGCAAACATCAATACAGTCGTCTTGTAGTAAACACAGTACTTCACCCAACACCTACCACCAGTACCTGGATGCCAACCAGTACCTGTCCCTTCTGCAGCTGATCCCCATGCAGTCCCTGCCCCATTGAACCTAAACTCCTGGGCAAAGGCCAGTCCCCACCCTGCATCTGGCTCCCCAGACAATGCTCCTGGCCTCCCATTGCATCTGATCCCCAGGCATTACTCGCCCAGCCCGGCCCCCAATCCCGAGACAGTACCTGCCCACCACCTGCCATTGATTCCCAGGCACCACCTACACCCCAGTCCCTGATGCCCAGGCAATATGTTCCCATAACCTGGTCACCAATCCCCAAGTAATACCTGTCCAGATCAGTCATTGATTCACAGTCAGTACCTGCCTACAACCTGGAGATTGATTCCCAAGGTAATACCTGCCCACAACCTGCCCTCGATCCCCAGGCCCCCAATGCCACACCAGCCCCCGATTCCCAGTCAGTACCTGCCCACAACCTGGACACTGATCCCAGGCCAGTTCCTTCTCCCAATCCCCAACCAGGACCGTACTCCAGCATTTTGTGTCTATTTTCCCTGATACCCAAGTAGTACCTGCCCACAACTTGGATATTGAATCCCAATCAGTACCTGCCCATAATTTGGACACTGGTGCCCAGTCAGTACCTGTCCACAACCCGGACGCTGATCCTCAGTCAGTATCCGCCCATAACCTGGGCATTAAATCCCAATCAGTAGCTGCCAACAACCTGGACCCAGATTCCCTGGCAGCGCCAGTCTGCCCTGTGTCCGGCACCCAGCTCTGAGAGATCCCCCATCACCTCCCTCACCCATGGGCCCTCGCTGCTCGCAGGCCGGCTCCCCGGCTCCACACAGCGGGCTGCCCCGCTCTCCCACTGGAGATGTGGCTTTGCTCGGCCATCACGGACGCGGGGAGGGGAGGGGGTTACCTGGGCGCAGCCGCTACCCGTGACGCGCCGGCCGCTGCCGATGCCGCTGCCGCCGCCGGCTACCCGCCGCCATGTGCCGGCTCACTGCGCTCGTCCCCCTCCCTCCCTCCCTCCCTCCCTCCCAGGCCCGGCCCGGACCGGCCCGCCGCGCAGGCGCAGGCGCACGCACGTATTGCCCAGCCCCCCCCCCCTACCCGCCGCCGGGCGCCGCGGCGCTCGCGTCATCCAGCGAACGTCGAGGCGTCAGACCCGACCCCCGCGAGCGCGGCCCCTGCAGGCGGCAGTGGCGGGAGGACCGCGGGCAGCGGCCGGAGACCAGGTTGGACATGCACAGGGGTTGTCAGAGGGGAAATGTCGCCTACTTATGACTAAAGAACGGTCTCGACCCGAAACATAACCCATTCCTTCTCACCTGAGGTACTGCCTGTCCCGCTGAGTTACTCCAGCGTTTTGCTGGACTCCAGTCTTCAGTGTCCTTCACAGATCCGCTGAGGTACTCCAGCACTCTGTAGCAATGTTACAACATTTTGAGATTTTTAAAAATCAAATCTGCAATTTATCCCATCAGATAAAGCATAAAAGGAAGTTTTAATTTGACTTTCATATCTTCAGTATTAAAAACGTTATGGCCATTTTCATAGTCGGAAATTAGCTGTTCCGTTGACTCAACACAAAAGCTGTGATCGAGGGCAGTCAAAAGCCCATAACTTTCTTAACAATTAAGAGAACTAAATGAAATTTTCAGTTATTATAGATTGAAGCATTCTGAAACAAATATAAAACAACTTACTTGGATGACCTGAAATTAAAGCATATAATTAGTTAATTACCTAATTGTAGTTAATTACAAAATTGACCGTTGTGACGGAAATAGGGAGGTTGCACGGCAGCCGGGTCATGACCCATGAGTACACGCGATGAACTGCAGGTAAGCACTGATTATTGTTTCCAGCGTAGCGGGCCCGTTAAAACCCGCCGAAATTGTCAATTTTTTGCTGTAAATAATTATGGAAATCGGGATAAGCGTGAGAGACATTTAACCTACTTCAGAATTCCAAAACTGAGAAGAAATTATGGTAGACAGAAGTGAGAGCTGAAGGGACAACAACAGCTAAAGTGCTTGGCGAACATTGGCCGTTTGCTCACTGCATTTCATCAACTAAGGCATTATTTGTGTTTTTTCTTGATTCCTTTGGCATCTAAAAAGTTTCAGAAGTGATAAATCTGGCTGTAAAATTTTAAAATCGCCCATGGTTCTCAAGTGGGTTTTTATATACAAAAAGAAAACGCCTCTGAAACAAAATTTACAGCCAGATTTATCACTTGTGAGACTTTTTAGATACCAAAGGATTCAAGAAAAAACACAAATAATGCCTTACTGTTGATGAAATGCAGTGAACAAACGCAATAATTCCCAATATTTTCCATTTCGATATCTGCACGGCCAATATTCGCCAAGCACTTTAGCTGTTGTTGTCCCTTCAGCTCCCACTTCTCTTTACCTTCATTTCGCTTCACTTTTGGAATTCTGAAGTTGGGTACATATTTCTCACGCTTACCCCGATTTCCACAATTTTTTACAGCGCAAAAATGCAACATTTTGGTGGTTTTTAACAGGTAGGAAAGTACGCATTTCGTGTATTAACAACATATACCGGAAGCTGCGATGTCCTCCAGATGGATTGAGCGGCTCCGTGCGTCAAGCCCTATGACTCTTACGTGCAACCCCCCCCCCCTATAGTAATAAACACCCAGACTGCCTTGACAGTTCAAAAATGTGATTTTCTCAAGATCAGAACTCTAGGCCATCAAAAAGGCCAAAAGGGAGTTCTGCTCCAAGCTGGAGGATGAGACAGATGTTCGGCAGCTGTGGCGGGGACTGAATGCAATCACCTCTTACAAGGCAAAACCAGGAGGCAGTTCGGATGTCGGCGACACATCACTCCCTGATGAGCTCAATGCATTTTACGCACGCTTTGATAGGGAGAACGCCGATGTGCCTTCCCGAGCCCCTATTCGCTGTGATGGTATTTCAGTCTCAGTCACAGAGGCCGACATCAGGAAATCCTTCAGAGGGGTGAACCCTCGAAAAGCGTCTGGACCTGATGGCATACCTGGTCGTGTCCTAAAAACCTGTGCAGACCAACTGGCTGGAGTTTTTACGGACATTTTCAACCTGTCACTTCTGAGGTCTGAGGTTCCCACCTGCTTCAAAAGGGCATCAATAATACCGGTGCCCAAGAAGAGCAAGGTGACGTGCCTCAATGACTATCGACCTGTGGCACTAACGCCTGTGGTGATGAAGTGCTTCGAGAGGTTGATCATGGCGCAAATCAACTCCTACCTCGACAAAAACCTGGACCCACTGCAGTTCGCTTACCGCCACAACAGATCAACGGTGGACGCATTCTCGCTGGCCCTCCACTCCGCTCTGGACCACTTGGACAACAAAAACTCATATGTCAGGCTGCTATTTATTGACTACAGCTCGGCATTTAACACAATCATCCCCTCCAAGCTGGTTACCAAACTCGCAGAACTGGGTCTTTGCGCATCCCTCTGCAATTGGATCCTCAACTTCCTCATTCACAGACCACAGTCTGTTCGTATTGGTGGAAATCTGTCAGACTCGATAACAATCAGTACGGGAGCACCTCAGGGCTGCGTGCTCAGCCCCCTGCTGTACTCACTCTATACTCATGACTGCGTAGCCGGTCATAGCGTGAACTCCATCATCAAGTTCGCTGACGACACCACTGTTGTGGGACGTATCACTGATGGGGATGAGTCCGAGTATAGAAGAGAGATCGAGCGACTGTCCATATGGTGCCAGCACAACAACCTGGCCCTCAACACCAGCAAAACCAAGGAACTGATTGTGGACTTTGGAAGGAGTAGGATGGGGACCCACAGTCCTGTTTATATCAACGGGTCGATGGTTGAAAGGATCAAGAGCTACAAATTCCTGGGCGTGCACATCTGTGAAGATCTTTCCTGGTCCGAGAACACAGATGCAATTATTAAGAAAGCTCATCAGCGCCTCTACTTCCTGAGAAGATTACGGAGAGATGGTCTGTCAAGGAGGACTCTCTCTAACCTCTACAGGTGCACAGTAGAGAGCTTGCTGACTGGTTGCATCGTGGCTTGGTTCGGCAACTTGAGTGCCCTGGAGAGGAAAAGACTCCAAAAAGTAGTAAACACTGCCCAGTCCATCATCGGTTCTGACCTTCCTTCCGTCGAGGGGATTTATCACAGTCGCTGCCTCAAAAAGGCTGGCAGCATCATCAAGGACCCACACCACCCTAGCCACACACTCATCTCCCTGCTATCTTCGGGTAGAAGGTACAGGAGCCTGAAGACTGCAACAACCGGGTTTAGGAATAGCTACTTCCCCACAGCCATCAGGCTATTAAACCTGGCTCGGAACTCTGAACATTAATATCCCTCCATCTGTTATTTGCACTTTATTAATTTATTAATTCATGGGTGTATTTATGTATAGAATTGTAGTCAATGCCTTCTATGTTCTGTTGTGCTATGCAAAGAAAGATTTTCATTGTCCTGTCAGGGACACATGACAATAAACTCTTTTGACTTTTGACGACTTAATATTATTGTATTATCTGCTGTAATAAATTACAATTTCTAGCAATAGACCAAGTCTTTATGGAGAAGATCAGTTGCTAGCTGGTACATTGGCATATCATAATCAGTAGCATCATCATACTCCTCAGATTGTAACCAATAAGCAACTCTGTACACCTTGTTTTTCCTCAACCTTTCAATTTTGGCATTGTAAACTACAAGTTTTTGCTCATCAAACCACGCATGACATGCCTTTCTGTCCACTACTTTCCCATTAAGAATGTCCTGTAGATTCCATTTCTTAAGAAAAGGATATATTTTTTAAATAGCCTAAGTATCCAAATAACAAACTAATCCCATTCACACAAGAATTCACAATGTAACATGATTTTTAAATCTCACTGTCATGAATTTATATTCC
The DNA here is from genome assembly GCA_963514005.1 of Raja brachyura. The sequence continues at coordinate 12,324,202 of OY740794.1, read as the reverse complement.
AGATGGAAGGAATTTAATGTTTAATTCCCATAAATTAATCTAGAAATATCCACTCAATATAATCAAAATCATTATTTTTTTGCTCAATACATGGGACTAAAACTGATATTTAGTATAAAAATATTGACTATGGATTGACAATAACACAAAATATAAACGATTTAGATGCTCTAATGACATGATTGTTGAAAAAAAAGAGCATTTAAATCATCTTGCGAATGGGTTTTTCTGGAACGCGATCGATTGGAACGTTGCATTTGCGGTGAATTTGAACTCCATATCGGCAGGAAAAACACTGTCGGTTCGTATGAGGCCCAAATCACATTTTTGCAATGTAAAATTAGATTAAAGCCATCCCAAGAAGCAAGTTTGTATGTAAAATGGACGACTTACCCTTTGTTTTGTCCCGTACTTGTGATCCGTCACGTTGTAGGCATTGAGGGCGTTGTCTCGCAATAAAATTTAAAAAAATCCGGAACGGAAGTTCCGATCGATTATTCTTCAGCAGCTGGAAGCCCAAGGAAGTCCGCCTCCGATAAGCAGTAGAAAACTGCATTTTAATCCCCCCCCCCCCCCGTCCCCCCTCAAAGTCGCGCACAAGGCCAGTGGCAGAACTGCAGCGCCGCTGAAGGTAGGTTTTGTAACATCGCTACACTCTGTCGAAATAAAGAACTGCAGATGCTGGTCAATACACAAAAGGAGACAAAGTGCTGGAGTAACTGAGCAGGTCAGGCAGCATTTGTGGACAGACCCTTCTTCAGTCTCCAGAGGTGCTGCCAGACCTGCTGAATTACTCCAGCACTTTGTGTTGATTTTTGGTAAACCAGCATCTGTAGTTCCTTTTGCCTCCCTGATACTCAGTTCGCTGGGCAGCCAACTATATTTTGTTTCAGCAAAAAATACGAAGTGGTGGAGCAGCTGAGCTGGTCAGGCAGCATCTGTGTGTGTGGTTTGCACATTCTCCCTGTGACCACGTGGGTTTCCTTCGGGTGCTCCAGTCTCCCCCCCCCCCACATCCCAAAGACGTACAGGTTTGTAGGTTAATTGACCTCTAAATTCCCCGGGGTGTGGATGAGAAAATGGGATGACTTAGAACTAGTGTGGACGTGCGATGGATGATTTGTGTGTTTCCAGGCTCTATCTTGGGTTCTTGGTCCTCCAAAATGTTCCAAATTGAATTTAAACTGGAGGCTCACAGATTAAACAGTACAGTACAGATGATCTGTCTGGTCCTTCCGCCCACCCAAAGTCACTGACTGTGCTGCACCGGCTCCCCGACCCCTCCACCAGCACCCCGACCCCCCCCTCTGACCCCCCCCCCCCCTGACCAGTCAGCGTGGAGTCCGGATACTGGGACAGAAGATGGGCCCGCTGTACTGGCACCCATAGTAAGTGCTTACCTGACGTTCACCGCTTGTACTCCAGAAGGCGTTGTGTGGCAACAGTACGGGTCACGGGTCGTGACCTCGACTGCCGTGCAACCTCCCTATTGTGTTTTGCAGTAACGTCTTTTTCTTTTGCAGTCTTCTTTCTTTTTAACATCCTATACAATTTTATGGATAATTTTACGTATAATTTATGTTTTTATGTATCTGTGTCTATGTGCCGATGATGTTTCTGCAAGCAAGATTTGCATTGCACATGTACCTCACTGTAATTGTTCATATGACAATAAACTCAACTTGACGACTTACCAGTATTGGTTTCACTCTGCCTTTACAATTCAAGTGCTGGAATGTGATTTGTTTATTGTCTGGAGGGTCCCAACCCAAAGCGTCACCTATTCATTTTCTTAGAGATGCTGCTTGACCTACAGAGTTACTCCAGCACTTTGTGTCCTTTTTTGTAAACCAACATCTGTAGTTCCTTCCGTCTCCTTAGTTTATTAATTACACAAAGGTGCCATGGAACTCCGCATCTGCTCCCATGAGGCTCACAGATTAAACAGCACAGATGCAGTAATGATAAATTTAGACCAGTACAAAACAGCAAAAGGTGCAAGATTGTAGTGCAGATGTGAATAGTGTCATAAAATATTAAAGTACAATAATGGAATAGCAGTAATGGGGTAGACAGCAATAACGAGGTACAGTTCAATGGTTCCTTTATTACAGGGGCCACCAACGTTTCAGTATGAGGGCCACATTATATATTTGGCACATTTTTGCGGGCTGTAGGAAAAATAAAGAAATGTCAGTTTTATAAATATAATGTCTCTGTCTCTCTCTCTGTTTGTCTCCCTCTCTCTCTCTCTCTCTGTGTCTCTGTCTCACTCTCTCTCTCTCTCTCTCTGTACCCGGCGTGGTGTCTCCCCACCACCGTGTTTCAGCTGGTGCCTGTCTCCCTCCCCCGACTCCAGGACGCTCACCACCCCGACGCAGAATGGTGATGGCCTGGCCCGGGGGGGGGAGGGGGGGGCAGAAAAGGAAACTTACCCATGGAGCTGTCGGGTCCCTGAGGGGGGAAAAAAGATTTTGACACCAGTCAAGTAAAGACAGGAGGTACAGGGCAAGTGGAAGCACTGTTTTATCTCGCTAGCACAGAACCTGCTAAATAGCCCGCTACACGGAATGTATTAAGAGTTTGCAGCGGGCCGGATAAAATCTCGCAGTGGGCCGGATGTAGTCCGCGGGCCATAGTTTGGAGACCCCTGCTTTATTAGAACGTGTACCAAGGTACAGTGAAATTCTTTTTTTGCGCACAGATCAGTAAGATTATTGCCATAAGTACAATCCCTGGCTACGTACATAATGCGCAGAAACAGCCCACTGAGTCCATATGCCAGAACCACCAGGTTTTGGCGCCATTTCACAGTCCCTACTGCAGCTGGCCATAGGGAGGTCAGCTATGACCGTTGCAGCCATCACCTCCATCCAGTTGTCCCACGAACTGTTGTCCCTATCCTTGCCTGCCCATCTTCCATCTTTATGCCCTCGGGGTGCCTCACATGGCCAATCTTACGGGCACGGAAGGTAAGACCCCGGTTCTTCTTACTGGCCCCTGTTCAGCGTCCACTGCTGTTGATAACTCCCTCCACCTCTTCGCTGGTTCCCATTCTTCATTGGGGGAAGTGGGGGGAGCAGGAGCCAAGCTTGTCGTGTCCCATTTCCCGGTTCCACGGCGGGCAGGCCGGGACCTTAACGATATGTGACAGTACCTCCAGGAAAGGCATGTTGATTCAGGAGTCTGATAGCAGTGGGGAGAAAAATATTCTTCAGTCTGACTATCTGAGCTTTCAAGCTCCTGTATTTTCTCCTAGAAGGTAGAATAGAGGAAAAGGAAATGGCCAGAATGCTAGGCATCCTTGACAATACTTCCAGTCTTCCTTCAATGTACCATAAAGATGGATTGGATTGAAGGAAGTGATGAGCTTGTGATGAACCCTGCTGTGTTCACTTTCTGCATGTTGAGGTGGCCAGGAGCTGAACAGTGGCCATGCTTGCTGAGAAGCATCCTGTCAAAGTGGTTCCATAGTGCATCTGTAGAAGTACAAAGGGAATCCTTGGAGGATGCTGAATTCCTCAGATACCCAAGAAAGTAAATACGATGCTACCCTTTCCTGATCGTTGTATTATGTTGAAGGTTGTTGGTGATAGGCACTTGAAGCAGTCAACCGTCTCTACAGCAGCTGTTAATGAGGATTTTTGCTCTGTTAATGAGGGAGCAGGGTCGTATGCACCCCCACCCGGTTTCCTTAATTCAAAACCTAACTCTTAAGTTGCTTCCGTGGCAAGGCTAAGCTATTGTCCTGACACTGTGGAAGAAGTTTTCTACCTCTTTTCCGCACATCCTCCCATTATTGTCATAGATCTAGTGAACAACAATGCTATCATCAGTAAACTTGAATGTTATGTGAGTCTCTGCCTCTGTCATCCCCTCGGGCAATGCATTGCAACCATCCTTTGGGTATAAAATAGTAAGATTAAACGAGAACTTACCAGTTTGAAGTTTGATCTTTATTTTATGAGGAGTCGAGTTGAGGGACTACGTGAAGAACCCCGTACAGCCGTTCGTGCGTCAATCTTCAAAGCAACGGTGTGAAATCACAGCAAACCGAAGTATAATGTAAGATAAAGACTAGAACTACCAGATGAAATCTATGAGGGCTGGGAGCGGAGGGCACGTAGTCCCTCAACTCGACTCCTCATAAAATAAAGATCAAACTTCAAACTGGTAAGTTCTCGTTTAATCTTACTATTTTACTTCGGAGTCACGTGAGTGACTACGTGAAGACTTCAAAGCTCTGTGATTTCATGCCGTGTGAAACGAGGATACACAACCACAGCTGCTTCATTGACAAATGAAGGGAAAACATTCATAATGCATACAGTCATAACATAGATGTAAAACATGCCGATGCTGTTTAAATGAAACAATAATATTTCCATCTCTCACCCAGATGGAACATATAACCAGAACATAAATAGAGTTAACAATACTCCTGGTTCACCAATGGGTCATTACAGATGTGTGGAGATTCATTCGATGGACCATACTCCAGCCGCAACAATGCGACCCAGCGGAACATAAATACCCTTGCTGCTGATGTTGTAGCAGCCCTGGTGGAATGAGATCTGGAAACAGAATCCATTAGTGCATAACACAACTCCGTTTTCCTCATCTGGAATGCCATGAACAATACGTTCTCCCAAATTCTTTGTGACTAACAACATTGCTAGTTCAGAACTCCAAGGCTCCTGATGACCTTGACATATTGTTGTATACATGTGTGCTTACCTTATCAAAGGTCCCCTGGTATGCCTGTGACTATTTTGAGACCTGACCCCCTTCTGGTCTGCTCAAGTATTTATAACATATTATATATTATAATTTACAGACATTATCATCCTGTACCATCACAATTATTTTGCGACAACCTGCTGCACTAAACCAGTGCCAGAAGGATAACTACCTAATAAACTCCAGCCAAATTTAAGGATATAGTTGCTGCCTCCTGGTGAAATAGTGTTCACAGATATCAACATCGCATATGGCATTATACTGGTCCTGGGACCTATGTTGAAACTATCCTACCCCTTGATAACCGGTGTGGACCCGACAGCGAGTCTTGTTCGTTACAGCCAATTCAATGAGGAAGCTCATTGAGCCAATTAATGGCCGTATTACTCTATAATTAACAGACAATCATTTAGCATGAACTCGAAACATTAGCAATCAATACCATTTTTCATGGAACATTAGCATAACAAACTCTTTCATCTCCTGGAAAAGAAAATATAGCCGTTTGGTGCTATGCAAACTCTTTGAACACATAGAAGGATAGATGTAACAACCCAAACCTTAGGACAGTTTGTTAGACCTGCAGAACATAAATTTGAGTTTATCATGAAACATCTGATTTCCGAAGCCTCAGGCTGAACAAGCAAATTCAAGTTTAAAATAACCAATAAGGTTATATAATTATTTGCAACAAATCGGGAATCAATTTGCATAATCACACAATAAGAACTTAAAGCCTCTTAATGACTTTATTTGAAACCTCGAGTGATGAGACAAAATGGAGGTAGCCATAAAAGACCCACCTGCTCCTTTTTGGCGAGAATGTATCTTTTGCCACTGCTATGCCAACTATTTTACAACCAGTGAAATAAACATGAAACCAACATACATATGTATACACATATATTCATATTAGGTGTTCCATTGAACCAGAATTTCATAATACAGTGCGATTCAACACCAACTCTGTGTTGCCATTACCCACACTTGATGATTCTCCTGTGGCAACAAAATTATGTAACCATTCCAGTGATTCTTTAACCGATTGCACCCTCGTGACTAACATATGCCATCATCACAATGCATCAACCTGAACATGAGCATGACAATATGCTTATTTGTCCAATCACTCTATAGCCCATACAATGCCCGTAGAGTCTATAAATAGTTGATACTAATAACAGAACTTTTTGGGCAAGTCATGCAAATCTGTTCCATCTCCAAACTCGAGATGATCTTTCAGCTACTTGGTAACTACCTTAAATAGCAACTGTGGCCCGATTTCCGAGCCAGTCTAACAAGACAATCTTGGTCCTTATACTGAACCTGTGCAATTCTAACCTGCTTGAAACCCAATATTGTACATTTTACATTTACCGTTCAAAGTAGCTGATAATGTCTCAATCATTTGTACTGTATAACTAAGTATACACCTTACCAAACTGCAAGTGGTCCCTTAATTGTAGAGTAGCACAAGTCCAGTGCGTGGAACCTCTGGCCAGCTTTCATGCTGCCAGCAACTTCAGTGAACCGCTACTGCCAAAAAAGACATGGGATGCATTGCTGCCAGAACTATGAAACCTTGCTTGTTCCAATAGCTTGTGCTTCACCCTCCAGGTTACACCTATGGAAAAGTCTTACCTGAATAGAGGATTCGGCAGCCAAATGTAATGTCCCCCTGAGAGCGGTGTTCACTGCATATTGTGTTTGGGATGGTAACTTTCTTGTCAGGCATAGACCTCTGGCACATGCCCCGATCTCTTGGGCATGCTCTATGGCTATACCCTCAGACTCGGCGTTAAACTATACCAATCCCACATGCTCACCTCTTACATGAGGGAGCCATAAAGCAGGCCTGCTACACAGCTCTGCTGACACCATTTCCCATTTAGGCCATTAGCACCAATTTGCAATAGAATAAAAGGTTTACCTAACAACTACTAGAGCAGTAATGAACACTGTTTGTCCATCATCGTGACATTATTAATTTCAGCTGGTGTTAACAATGACCTAGATGGCACTTACTAATCAACCATTTAACAAAATAATTGTTGCACTACTTACACACCTGAATTGCATCTATGCACTTAACAATTAGTCCAACGACTAGAACTGTTTTATACCAACAACTGTTACCAAAGTCTTATTGACTGCAATCTGTTGCCCAGGCCGGCATCATGGCCAATTGAATACCTAAAAGCAAATCCCAACATCCTACAAATCTATTTGATAGGACTTAATCTAACTGGATAGAGGAGCCCAATTTCTCAAATATAGTTTGAGACTAGACAGCGGATTTTAGCACAAGCACGTTTAAACTGTGTATAGTTTTCTTTGAATACTTTTGTCATCATTCTGTTATATTGCCTTATCCTAACAATGCCTCCTCATCCCCCATGATCACTGTGAATGGGAATACCCTACTAAACTGCTATCCCCATAAAGCAGCCCTAACAAGGTACCCCTAGTGCCCATGAAGCAGCCCTGAACAAAGTAGCTGCTGGCCCGGACTTTCCCATAGCCCAGTATTTGCCATAGATTTGGCATTCTCATCAAGCAGCCCTGAGCAAAGGTGCTGCTGGCATAACCTCTCCAATAGGCTAGCCTACCATAACTTGGCATTCCCTTAGAGCAGTCCTGAGCAAAGGTACTGCTGGCACCGCCTCTGCAATAGGCTAGCCTGCCATAGTTTGGTATCCCCATGAGCAGCCCTGAGCAAAGGTGCTGCTGGCACAGCCTCTCCAATAGGCTAGCCTGCCATAGCTTGGCATCCCCATGAGCAGTCCTGAGCAAAGGTACTGCTGGCACAGCCTCTCCATCAGGCGAGCCTACCATAGCTTGGCATCCCCATTAGCAGTCCTAAACAAAGGTACTGCTGACACAGCCTTTCCCATAGGCTGGCACTGCCATAACTTGACATTCCCATGAAGCAGCCCTACCCAAAAGTGCTGCTCTCTAAATTAATTCCTAGAGGTGAAATCTCCCAACTTTCCCAATTGTACTGACTATTTTGTCAGTTGTCCCCATATCCTGGGGATTACTGTAGCTTGAGAACCCCATAGGTGAATTTCCCCTCACCAGGAATCCATATAAATATAATATATATATATAAATAGATACTCACGGTACCCTCATGGCACGCAGGCTAATGATTTATGTGAATTAACCCCATTACCTAGGGACTACTGTGGTCTGGGAACCACACATATACCTGGGTTTCCCCTGCACCGGGAACCCAGCTTAACCGTTTAGGTTAGTTTTAACCCCATGTGCTGGGGACTACTGCGGTCTAGAACCGCATATGCTTGGGTTTCCCCTCCCCGGGAACCCAGGCTGACCGTTCAGATCCGCTAAGCCCCATCCCCTGGGGACTACTGCGGTCTAAAACCGCACTTATCCTCGGGTTTCCCCTCCACCGGGAACCCAGGCAGACCGTTCAGGTCCGTTAAGCCCCATCCCCTAGGGACTACTGCGGTCTAAAACCGCACTATTCTCGGGTTTCCCCTACCCGGGAACCCAACCTGTGGAGTCACTGACCGCGTTATCAGTGACTCCGATCGCGAACCCGACTTTCCCAGCTCTCCGCTTCCGCGGTCGGACCAGGGTTTCCCCCCCCAAAGCCCTCGGCTGGTTCCCTTGTCGGCTATCGCGAACATCCACTGCAGAAACCCCGGAGGTTCCTGCAGAGACCTAGAACAGGTAAGAAAAATAGCACTTACCTGCAACTTTTTTAGACTTACCATGGAGGAGCTGCGCTGCTCCACAGCTGTCTGCACGAAAAACGTCTGACGCAATGACGCACGAACGGCTGTACGGGGTTCTTCACGTAGTCACTCACGTGACTCCGAAGTAAAACAACTCTTCAAATCCCATCTAAATCAACCTTTCACCTTAAATATATCCCCTCTGGTTTCATGCACCTTTGCAATGGGGATAGATTTCCTGCTATCCACCCTATATATTCCCCTCATAATTTTGTATATTTTGTAACCCCAGAGTTACAGTCATTTGGGCAACCAAAATTTGGTTGTACAAAATTGACTACTTACTGCCCAGAATTCTGAGATATGGAATAAAAGTCACAGAATTTATGTGGGAAAAAAATTAAATAGATCATCACAAAATTAACATTTTGCAACTCGCATTTCCTGACTGATTACTCAGATTCCCGTTACAAAATAATCATGATAACGTCCGTTTTCTAGGCACACAACCCCGTCCCCTCCGTAATGTGGGAGTTACCTGCACCTCCCCATCCCCTCAGCCTCCTGCCCTCAATGTGAACAAATCTATTCTCTCCGAACCAACCTCGGTAAAACCTTGCAGAATCTTCTCTGTGCCCTCTGCAGAGCAATCGCGTCTTCAGATAAAGCTATGATTAGAACTGCACACGTACTAAATCTGTACCTTGAGATGTTCTACTGTAACAAGCTGTATGATCATTTACCTGCTCTTATATTCTATGACCTGGCAACTGAAGGCAATTGTGCCAAATGCTTTTTTACATCCTTTGTTTAACCATGCTATGTCCTTCAGGGATCCTTGAACGCACCAAGGTTCATCAATGGTTCAATGCTGCTTTTATTGTCACAAGTGTGGTGCAAATGCACAGTGATAATCTTTTCTTACAAACAGCCCAGTACAGTATTGCCTAAGGACAACCTTCTGATACTCAATACTCCCTATGGCTCTACCACATTGTTTATTTTCAAGCTTTATTATCGCCTCTAAAATATATCACCTTGTACCAAGAAGAATTACATTTTATTTGCCACTGCTTCGCCCATCTTACCAATTTATTAATATCATCCTGTAGTCCACCCTATATTACTTCCAAGTATACCAATTTTTATATTATCCAAATTACTAATCATAACTGCTGTATGGCAGCTTACAGCCCAGCTCAGTCCGTCTTAACATACCTGATCTCCCGGTGGCTTTGCACTTCATCTCCCCCTCTCATTCCCAATCTGACCTTTCTGTCCTGGGCCTCCTCCATTGTCAGAGTGAGGCCCAGTGCAAATTGGAGGAACAGCACCTCATAGTTCGCTTGGGTAGTTTACACCTCAGCGGTATGAACATGGACTTCTCTAACTTCAGATAGCCCTTACTTTCTCTCTCCATCCCCTCCCCCTTCTCAGTTCTCCCACTAGTCTTACTGTGTCCGACTACATTCTATCTTTGTCCCGCCCCCTCCCCTGACATCAGTCTGAAGAAGGGTCTCGACCTGAAACGTCACCCATTCTCTCCAGAGATGCTGCCTGTCCCGCTGAGTTACTCCAGCATTTTGTGTCTACCAGCGGTATGAATATTGATCTCTAACTTCAGGTAACCTCTCTCTCTGTCTCTCCCCCCACCTTAGTTCTCCGACTAGTTTCACTGTCCTGATTAACTTTACTGATTTTATGCTTTGTTGTCGTCTTCCCATCAGCCAACAATGAACCATTCTATATTGATCATCGTCTGCTTTGATCTGTCAATTTCATAACTTACCCTTCCATATCTCTAGACTCCCTCTCCCCTCACTCTCTATCTGAAGAAGGGTCTGAACCCAAAATATCACCCGTTCCTTCTCTCCAGAGATGCTGCCTGTCCCGCTGAATTATTCCAGCAGTGTCTATCTTTGCTGTATTTATATACAATTGTTATATACAAACTGGAAGGGTCACAGCACCAATCCTCATGGTACACCACTAATCACAGGGTTCCAATCTCAAAAACAACTTTCCACCATCACACTCCACCTCCTATTACCAAGCCAATTTTGGATATAATTTGCCAACATGCCTTGGATAATGGGCACTTACCTTTTGGACCTGGCTCCCATTTAGGACCTAGTTAAAGACGTCCCTGAAATCATGTTGCCTGTCTCGACCTAGCCCTCATCAATACTGTATTATTTCAAAAAAAATACAATCAAATTGGTCAGACAGTATTGAATTGAATTTATTTGTCATTCAGACCTTTCGGACTGAACAAAATTCCGTTCAGTATCTCGTATAAGCCATGCAAACTATATTTAATTAATTTCTGACATTCTAACTATAGATTGATTTTGATGTGCAGGAGAAATATAGAACACCCGGTTGAGTGGTGCTGCAACAACACACTCTTGCTCAACGTCAACAAAGCCAATGAACTTATCATTGACTTCAGAAAGGGGAAGTCGCAAGACCATATTTCATCAGCGGTGGAGGGAGTTAACTGTTCCAAATTTTTAGGCGTTAACATGTTGGATGGCCTTTCCTGGACCCAGCACAAGAATGTGATCACGAAGAAGGCAGCTTAATGCTTCCAGTTAGAAATGTAAATAGATGTACACGAGCCTGTCTCAAGAACGAGGCATCTATCATCAAGGACCCTCACAATCTGCCAGGTCTAATCTCATTGCTACCATCAGGCAGAGGTACAGCAGCCGGAAAACCCACACCACCTGCTATTATTTAGTAAAGGTATCACATTTGCTACCATCCAGTCATCTGGCATTTCATTTGTAGCCAGTGAAGATTTTAAAATCTCAGAGCCCCTGGAATCACTTGCCTTTCTCTCTACCGCTACTTGGGATACACCTCATCAAGCCCTGGATTTATATTGCTGTATATATAGTATTATACCAGACTAAGTGGGACTCCTCACATGGGAGGCTGGTCCCCAACGCAATATTCCACCTCTCAACCAAATCCAATATTGGTGGCCAGGGGGAGGGGGGGGGGGGGGCTTTCTGGAGTGTTGTGGGCTGAAGTGACTGGTTTCCAGAGAGCTAGTATGGACATTGTGGGCTAAATGGATTCTTGGGGTGGCAGCTCAGTCACTCAAGCCTGATGTGCTGGCAGCTCACTCACGGTTGGTGGGCTGGCAGTTGACACGGCTATTCTTTGAATCCATTTCAAGCAGCGTGCAAGGCCACCAAATTCAAGTGCAGTTTCATACCACTGCAAGCAGGGTGCAAGTCAACCAAATTCAAATGCAGTTTCATACCATTTCAAGCAGGGTACAAGGCCACCAAAATCAAGTGCAGTTTTGTGCCATTTCAAGCAGGGTGCAAGGCCACCAAATTCAAGTGCAGTTTCATACCATTTCAAGCAGGGTGCAAAGCCACCAAATTCAAATGCAGTTTCATACCATTTGATGCAGGGTGCAAGGCCATCAAATTCAAATGCAGTTTCATACTCTTTCATGCAGGGTGCAAGGCCACCACATTCAAATGCAGTTTCTTACCATTTCAACCAGGGTGAAACCACCATAAAACTACACTAAACACCACACTCACAGTTCAGTACACATTCAGTGTGTTCTGTTGATTCACAGCTCAGACAGTCATGACCTCCCCCTCCCCCATCTTGCTGAGACTGAGCCACACCCACACTTCCGGGTTTTATAATCCCTCCCCCCTCCCATTGGAAGGGGCATGGCCTTCATGGCGTGATTGTCAGGAGAGAGATTCTAAACATTTTTTAATCGCTAATGACACTTTTATTTTCCATTGATGGGAAGAATCCTCTGCACCTGATGAGCAGAGGGGGATTGAGTAAGATGACCAAAAATCACAGCCGTAAGTGGTAGCGTTTTATCTAAAATCAATATACAGTGTAAACAGGAAGTTGTCAAGTAACCACCACCAACAGCCATCTGCTGTGGTTCACTTCAAACCAACCACCACCAACAGCCATTTGCTGTGCTTCACTTCAAACCAACCATCACCATTTTCATTTTCAAACCACACAAAGGGCACTCAAGGTCAGTAAAACCACACTCACAGTTTAGTAGACATGTGTTCAGTGTCATTCACAGCTCAGACTGAGAGACGTGTCCCTCTCGCTCCCCCATCTTGCAGGGACTGACTGAGGCACTCAACACTTCCGGGTTTTATAGTACCTCCGGAAGGGGCATAGCCTTCAGGAGAGAGAATCTCAACATTTTTTAAACACTAATAACTTTTATTTTTACATCGATGGGAAAAATCCTCTTGTCCTGCACAGCGGAGGGGGACTCTGAATAAGATGGTCAAAAATCACAGCCGTAAGTGGCAGCGTTTTTTCTAAAATCAATATACAGAACAACCGGAAGTGGTCAAGATCAGACTTTTAGTAATATAGATTACTAAAACTCTCATCTTGTTTGTATGTATGCGTGTGTGTGCGTGAGTTCATGAAACCCCGCCAAAACGGTACACTATAGCGCTTCAATTTATCGGCCCACCTTACTAGTGTCCTGGTATGTGCAGTACCAAAGTTTCGTTCAGATTTATGTTATATTTTACAACTTATGGACATTTTAAACTTTACAAAAATATCTTTTAAAATCACTTTTCCACTTGCCCTGCCCGTCAGCCGCGTTCGACGTCACAATGAATTCACAATGGGATCCCAAATTATTATTTTTTTTAATCGCCATATTTTTTTTCCGAGTGTACTTGCCTGGCTGCACAACGGGGACCCAATGGCCCCACGGGTAAGTTTCCTTCCACTTTACAGATGCCCCCATGGGTCCTCTATTCACTTTAACTTAATTTCAGCCGTCAACGGCACAACTTTGAATGCGGCAGTTTGGTGGAATATTGCGTTGGGGGAACGGGCCCAATGGGTCCGCACTTGGTCTAGTAAAACCTTAAAAGTATAAAAAGGGACGGATATTGATTTCTCCAACTTCAAGTAACCCCGGCATTCCCTCACTTCCATCCCACGTCGCACCAGCTTCTTGTTTTCACCCAACAAACAGCTAACAATGGCCGGCTCCCTATATCATCATTACTTTTTTACATATCTTTCATTCATTGTTCTATATCTCGCTACATCATTGTCTATATCTCTCGTTTCCCTTTCCCGTGACTTTCATTGTGAAGAAGTTCTCGACCCGAAACGTCAACCGAAACGTCTCTCCAGAGGTGCTGCCTGTTCCGCTGAGTTACTCCAGCTTTTTGTGTCTTTCAAATGGTTCAAAGGTTCAACAGTCTGTTTATTCTCATGTGTACCAAGTAAGGGACAGCGAAACTCGATTTACCATACAGCCATACGAAAAAAGGCAACAAGACACACAACTACATAAAAGTTAACATAAACATCCACCACAGTGGATTCCCCACATTCCTCACTGTGATGGAAGGCAATAAAGTCTCATCTTCCCTCTTTAATCTCCCACGGTCGGGGGAGTCGGACCATCTGCAGTTGGGGTGATCAAAGCTCTGGCAGCCGGTGATCGAAGCTCCTGTGATCGGGGCGGTCGAAGCTCCTGTGACCTGGAGCTCCCGAAGTCGGTCCTTTAGCCAGAGACCACGAGCTCCATGATGTTGAAGTCCGCATGCTCCCGCGGTTCGAGCTTCCGAGGTCGATACTTGACAGGGACCGCCAGCTCCACGATGTTAAGACCTGCAGGCTCCCGAAGCTTGGAGCTTCCCGAAGTCAGTCCCTAGTAAAGGGACCGCCAATTCCACGATGTTAGGCCACAGTGCGGATGGAGATACGGTACGGAAAAAGTTGCATCTCTGTCGAGGTAAGAGATTTTAAAAAGTTGCCCCCAACCCCCCCCCACATAAAACAAGCTGAAGAACACTAAAATACATTTTGCACATATTATAAAACACAAAGGAAGGGATGAGACAGATCTCTGCTTTAAACCAGCATCTGCAGTTTCTTCCAACACATAAAAGTATCTGATATCTGCAACATCAACAATTTTTTTTTATTTTTTAGAATTTCATCGAAATCAAATTATCAATCTATTTATCAATCGCGTTAAATCTATCAATCACAATATGCTTTTCTAATTATGAATACAGATGAGAAACATTCATGTTTAGTTTACTTTAAAATAAAGATACAGAGTGGAAAAAAGCCCTTTGACCCACTGAGTCCACACCCACCAATGTTCACTCCATACTCTAGATCTATCCTACACCCCAGGGACAATTTACAGAATCCAATTAAGCTACAAACCTGCACATTTTTGGTATGTGGGAAGAAACTGGTGCACCCGGAGAAAACCCACATGGTCACAGAAAGAACGTACAACACCTGTAGCCAGGGTCAAACCCAGGTCTCTGGTGCTGTAAGGCAGCAACACTACCGCTACACCACTGTGCTGCCCCAATGTAAGACCTCACCCATATCCTGCAGCTTCAAACACAAAATGTAAATTTGAACATCCTCTCTCCCTCGTTACCCTCTTGCCCTTAATATACATACAGAGTGTGGGGATTTTCATTTTAGCCTTGCACACCAATATTATTTTATTTATTTTTACCTTCTGATATCTTTTCTCAAGGACCATCATCCACTTTCTATCAAGCCTCCTCAATTTCAGTTTTCTGTAGCTGCCACACGATCCCTTTTTCCTGTATCCAACCCTTGAGAATCAGGGTTGCTTGGACTCATGGTCTTTGCCTTTCATCTGTGCAGGAACACCTTGGCTCTGAAAGCTCACATTTTCGTGTCCGAAAGAATCCCACCTGTTGTACGTAGTGTGACCTGCAAGTAGCTGCTCCCCGTCTACTGTTATTAGTCCTGCTTTATGACCTTAGAATTGGCTCTCAATTTCAGACCTTAATTTTAGTTATTTTTTCCCATAAACACTTTGAAACTTACATTGTGCTCACTGTCCTCAAAACAATATCACACTGACACTTCACTTGTCTGCTTCATTTTTTCTGAGATTAATCCAGTAGTTCTAACATCATTTGGACAGTGGATCTAAATGTTTGCCTGGATGTAATTAAAAAAATAATGATTTGATTCTTCCACAGCCTGAAGAAAGTAGAGATGACAGATATAATGCCAAAATAACAATGATTAGTCTGCAATAAACTTAATTAGAAAAACATAATGATTAGAATGCAGGAGACAATGATAAGAAATGTTAATCATGTACTTTATTCCAGTTCTTGGACAGCGATCAACCAGTGAACAAGCCATGAAAGCGAAAAATAATTGTGCTGAAAATCTTGTGCTTGTGGCTAAAATCATAATTTGGGATCATTTATAAAATAAAATTCTGTTATCTAAAGTGAGATGAAGCCGTTATTCACTACCAACATTAATGAATTGCTCAATTGTTCAATCTTCAACTGGATGTATAAACTTCTTAACTGAATAAAGTAATACCTTTATTAAAACAGTGCGAACATTTCATTAATGAGCACTTGGAGAACTATAAATTATACGGTTATCAACGTCCAATCTTAGACTGATCAACGGCGAGCAGCACAGTGATGAAGATAATAGAGCTGTTGCTTCACAACACCGATGATCTTGTTTCAATCCTGACCATCAGAGGTTTCCACATGGTGTTTGTATATTTACCCTGTGATCAAATGAGTTTGCTCTCACATACTAAAGGCATTTGGTAGGTCAACTCCTGATGATAAATTGTCCTTAGTGTATAGGCAAGTGGTCCAATTTGGGAGCATTGACGGAATGTGGGGAGAATAAAGTGTGCTCAGTGTAGGATTAGTGGGCCAAGATGTGTTATCCTGTGTTGAGGGAGTTATACATGTGTTATCATGTTTGTGTCCATGGCTCTATACGCATGATGGATCACAATCAGTGAGGATAGGTGACATAATATCCTCCACAATAATTGTCAACACACAACGATGCCTTCTCAGCCCCTTTCTATACTTCTTATAGAGTTATGACTGCGGCCAAATTCTGTTCTAACATCTTATTACAAGTTTGCAGATAACACCATTGTTGTAGGCTGGATCTTGAACAATGATGATAAGGAATATAGGAAGTAGATCGATACCATGATGTCAAGACAATTATCTCCCCTTGCACGATGAAGGAGCTAGTTATTGACTTCAGGAAGCAAGGTGGAGTATATATACCAATCAGCATTAATGGTGAAAAAGTGGCAATGTCAAGAGCTTCACACTCCTAGGTGTAAATAGCACCAATTTGTTCTGGATCAACCCCATTAAAGCTGCAGCCAAAAGGCACACCAATATTTGGGGGTGGCACAGTGGCGGGAGTGCCAGAGACCTTTAATCCTGACTACAGATGATGTCTGCACAGAGTTTGTACGTTCTCCCTGTGACTGCGTGGGTTCTCTCCAAGTGCTCCAATTTCCTCCCACACTCCAAAGACATACAGGTTTGTAGGGTAGTTGGCTTTGGTAAAAATTGTAAATTGTCCCTAGCGTACAGAATAGTGCTAGTGTATGGGGTGATCACTGGTTGGCGTGGTCTCAGTGGGCCAAAAGTCCTGTATCCACGTTGTAAGTCCAAAGTCTAAACATCCCTGCTTCCTCAGGAGACTGAAGGGCCTGTTCCACATTCGCGACCTTTACAGGCAACTGCTGGCACCTGTGATACGTCGCCGAAAATGTCAACGTTGAAAATTTTGGCGACCAATCACGGGTGCCGGTAGTCGCCTGTAAAGGTTGCGTAAGTGGGATAGGCCTTAAGGGAGATCATCATGTTTCTTAGCAACTTATACAGATGGACCGTAGAAAGCACCAGGTTGCATTATACTTGGTTTGGGAACAGCTCTTCTCAAGACCCCCAAGAAATTGCAGAGAGTTGTGGTTGTAGTTAGTTTAGTTTCAGTGTATGAGCAGTGAAACGTTTTTGTATGTATGCTACCTAGTCAAAGAAAATACTATACATGATTACAATGCACAGATTTACAATGAAGGGTACAACATGTGGTGCAAGATAAAGTCTGATTATAGTTCAAAGATCTCCAAAGTAGCCCAGTTCATCACAAGGACCAATTGCCCCATCATTGGCTCCATTGACATTTCACAGTGCCTTGGGAGAGCAGCCAACATAATCAAGGGCCTTTTCCACTCAGGTCATTCCCGCTTCTGTCCTCACCCTTGAGGCAGACGATACAAAAACGTGAACGCACATATAACCAGATTCAGGAACAATGATAGTCGATGATGCTTGATGGAGGAACCATGATACTCAATGATAACAGCTTCTTCTCTTTTTATGAGACTACCGAATTATCCTCCCATGAACTAGGGCATAATCCCGATCTTCCTCCTTATGGACGTTAGACATTTCTTTGTAACTGAAATGCAGCAATGTTGTAAAACTATATTCTGTACTCTGGTGTTTTTTTATCTTTCCACTACCTATTGCACTTGGTTTTGGCTTGATTATACTTGTGTATACTATGATTTGACTTGACTGGATTGAATGCAAACAAAAGCTTTACACTGTCTACATGTGACAATAATCACTGCATGTGACAATAATAACCTATACTAATACATCGTATCAAATACTTTCTGAGAGTCTACATTTATAAATTGACCTATTTAGCCATATGTTACAATTTGTTTTAAAATATAAATGTATTTATGAAGAGATGACCAACCTGCACTGTTCTAATAGCTGGTCAGAATAGCTCACCTACTTGAATAGAAGGTTCACAATCTGTAGTTCATCCTTCAAGTTACTTTCTTTGCTGTACTTTTTAGACCAAAGCTTTTTCCACTCAAGAAAGGCTAACAGATCAGTTGACAATCGGCTCTAGATGCTTTCACAAGGATAATGTCTTTACAGAGTCAGAAAGATGATGTATGTTCCACTCAGAAGGACTCGAGCTCTTATTTTTATTCTGTTTTTGGTTAGTAGTGCCTCTGCTATGTTACTTTATACAAAGAGCAGACCAAGTTTCTTTCGGAAAATGGTAACCCATGTGCCACCACAACATGTTTAAAAGCTGCAAGACCTTGCACAGCCCATCCTCCTGGGCACCTCAAGCCTCTTCCCTTTCCCTCCAGAGTGCTGATGTGCTGCTCACTTCATGTGCAATTCTACTGTCTTGTTAGTCCCACACCTGTCATCAGCCACCTAATGGCACCTCGTTTACTCATACCTCAGGGAAATAAACTACTGCAAATAGGCCACATTTCAGACAGCCGTTTATCAAAACATGTTTATTAGCAAAATGTAACATGCATAATATTTGCATTAAAATGAACGTTTTTCAGAAATTTGACCTCTTCAATGACCCGGTCCATTTCTGTACAAAGGAAGGCAACATATTACTTACAGACCCTGGAGAAATATATACAAAACAAACAAGGTCATATTTTTCCACATAAAATCTATAAATATCAGTCCAGAATAAATCATCACTGATTAAAACAAAAGCATAAAGTAGATGGTCAGAATATTATGACATCACTGAATTATTAACAATAAATCTAAAAGTAAATTTTACTTTTGACATTTCTTTTTTCTATTGTTTGTATTCAAAATAGCTTGAAAATGACTCACTTGACAACTACCTTTTAATTTTTTTTCTAACCTTCTGAAGTCACGTTCAAATATTATGTCCTTTTCTTCTGCTTGTTTCCTGATGAAATAACAGCTCTGATCCTTGACACAAGCTGTACATAATCACCTCTTATATGCTTGAGGTGGGAAAGCCATTCTTCACTGCTCTGTGTTGGCAACCTGCCTTCATGGCACCCTGCTGCACCCCCACCATCTGAACCCATTTTCTACCACATCCCCCATTCATATCTAAATCCCTTTCAGATTTGGCTACTCCAATGTAGATCCTTCACCCTCCATGAACTCTGCTCCTTATAATGCTATTCTGTTTCAACTGCTGATTGTCCATCAACTATGTATTTACCGATTTATGTTATTTCCCAGTTACACATGGGCTCATCCTTTGCGACCTATGTAGTCTCCTCCAGTGTCACACTCTAGAGATGTAAAATTAAAACCCGAGCTGAACTCAGTAACCTGAACCTGACCTCAGCCCAATGGGTTAGAAACAGCACCATATGGTCAACAGTAGATATGTCCCAAATCCTGGAAGCAATGGATGTAGCCAAAGTGGAAATCTACTCCAAACACGAGTTCCACTGGTGACAAACTGATTCTTTTTGGCAATTTCAATGCCAGGACTGTATAGGTCAAACATCTGGAAAGACCTGGATGGCTGGGAAGAAGGCAGGACAGCATACCTGAAAGGATTCTATCCTTTGATGAAATGTCAGGACACAGAAAATAATCAGCATCCTTTCTTATTTGAGCAACAATTACAAGAGCTCATGTCAATCCCTCCAATCCCTGAAACAGTGAAGGTGAATTATTGAATTAATTTAAGGCTGAGACAGATATATGAACTATAGGAGGGGGTCAAGCATAATGGGAAGAAAGTAGGAATACAGAGATGATTTAAAGAATAAATCAGCCATTAATTGATTTGGTGTCTGTGCAGCCTGAAGCACCTAATCGGCTTCTTCTTATTCTGTTAATTTATCATATTAGCCTTTGACTGCTGGACTGATTAGTGGCGAACCGGTTCCACCATCTCTGTCATCTTGGCCCCTAAATGTCAAGGGCAGAAAAATCTATAATAACGACTCAAAGACCCAATCAATTGAAGTTGAATGGCACCTAAAGTACGTTTAGCCCTGAAATCCACAAGAAGTGGCCCCTGTGGAGAAACTCGGTTTCTCCACCAGAAAGTACTGAAGTTGGATTGATGAGATTGACTATGAGATTTAGGAGCTCGAAACCATCATTCATTTCAAGCGTACAAAGGGATAGGCTCCCTTTAAAGCTTACAATAAAGCTTACAAAGGGATAGGCTCACATTAAACCTCCGGTAAAGCAATCTAGTACACTGCAGTACATTGATTCCTGACAATCTAGATCCAGCTCTAGACATTGGTCAACAAGGAACACGTCCCATATCGTGAAAAGCCTTACTTGGACAGACATGGGCAATGAAATCCACCACTACTTTCACCACGCTAGAATATCTTTCAGTCACCCAAGGAAAATATCTTAGGCCTGGCACCAAACTCGTACTCTATTGTACAGCAGTGAATTCCCACCTTCCTGTAAGGAGGGATCCACTTCATGGGGATGGGTTGTATCCTGCCACTGGTACCCTTAGTCCCACATCTGCATTGTGTTAAAATTACCACACTTTGGCACAGTCCTGGTGAAACTCCACTTCCCTAAGGTGGTGTGGATAGATCTTTCCCAGTGTCACCAAGGATGGAAATATCTAACTAACCTTAATGTTTCTTGCATGGACCCCACACAATGAATCACATCAATTGTGCATCACATTTTTGCGGAGAATACTAATGCACAATTCAAGCACCTTCTGAAAGCCAATGACAAGAAATGTATTTTATTTTACCCAAATGTAAGCAGGTACAGATAGTTTTGGTCAAGCGCTGATTTTCACTGCTTCATTGACTACCTCCTTGATACTCTACTGGCCTTGTCCCCAGTGCTCTTTTCCATCTTGCCAATTACATTAGCATTTCCCATTCATTGTTGAAAATATTTGAATAACATGAACCAAAAATAGTACTTCAGTCAATGGAAATTGGAAAGTAAGCACGATGAGCATTATGCATCATTCATTATAAACAAATCTTGCAAAGTGGCCAAGGTGCATGGATTGGTGTAAAATAGACCCTTGGTTCATTGCCCTTTACTTTGCTTACTGTATTTATGCAAGACCAGTCTCAACCTGCAGCCTGTGTGATCCATGATCATAAATTTACTGAGGTTTGCGCAGTTATTCTCGACCGTTCTCCAAATACAAGAATGTCCTTCCAAGCTGAAGAAAGGAGCATGGGCCCTGAGAAGGCTACAAAACTGCAGTACTAATTTTCCACTCAAGAAACACGCAAACGTGACATTAAACTCTGTTTTCTTATTCCCTTTTGTAAGATGTTCCAGCATGAAATAAGGAAGTGAGGGAAAACAATAATTTCATGTAACCTTCTTTCCCATATTGTTGGCCAAAATATTTTGCATTCCTCATTTGTTATCATCGTTAAAAGCCTTGGGTATTTTTTTCCCCATTTCCACTTGACTGAGAGATTGCCTGGTGAGTTCTGTCACAGGTGGTTAAATATGTGCAGAATATTAGGATTTCAATTCCACTGCGGTATGGGAATTAAAAAAATTAAGTTCTAACTAGTCAGTAATGTTGGGAAATATCCTGGAACTTATAATGAATGTCTGAAAGAAATTACAATTCCATTCCTCACCCACAAACTGATTGTTTGATTTGATTTAATGTTAGAGGGAGAGTTTGATACATTGTAAACACTAGACTCCAAATACATCTTAAAGTTAACCGGTGGAAATGATTTAACGGTTTCTGTTTTAAAGAGCAGAACTAATTATGAAACTTTTCTCTAATAACTTAGAAACATAGAAACTTCTATGCAATCTCATTATTTATCAGAAACCACATTATATTTTTCTTTAACCACAATCAGCTTTCTTTGGCATTATTATTAAGCATGACTAGAGTAGTTATTCCACAGAGTATGTTTTCATAAATCACAATGATTAGGACTCTACCCTGCTTTACCTAAGGTCATAATTAGTAGTATTCTGCTTGTGCTGACTCTTGGGATTCATTTTAAATGTCACGGGAATGTCAGGCTTGTTACTTCCCTTTATTCAAAATATCATTAAAGTACTAAGAGATTGTCGCAAGTTTGTTTCCTCTGTCATAATAGTCCCAGATTTTTAGGGTCACTGGTTATTTCTTACACCAGAATATTTGTTCCTGGCATTTAAATGTTTAGGAATTAATGGAAAATGAGCAAATGGGAAAAAAATCACTAAGGGCTGTGACATATAACATTGGAGGAGCAGGGAGTTCAAGGTTTCAGGTAGCCCTGTAAATGACTGAATCTTCAGAACAAGGATGACTTTGTTTGGAATCCAAATTTGGCAGAAGTTCCATTCTCTTTGTGCGGTTCTTGACAGCAGATACAAATGATTGTCACAGATAGCACCTGAAATTTATGTTAAAAAAAATTAGCAATTCAAAGTTCATTAATTCATGCTACTGCTACGAGTAAAATAAAATTTCCTAAATAAAAATATATAGAGTGCACTCACACCATTGTCAAGTCTATAATCACATGATGATTAGTTTTAGTTAAAACTAAAGTTACTTAGAGATGCGTATATGTAATTTATGAAACATTATTATAAAATATCTTCCTGCTGTATGTTGAGAATAGAGTGTAGTACAGTGTATTGTGTCTGTGACACAAACAATAATCTTGTCTCAACAATGGTTATTTTCAGTTTGATGTACTATAATAATTTTATTGGTAAAAATCTGAATTAATAGAAGAAGATATGACCAACCTTTATAAGGCCTTGTTTTAAACGGGTGGAAGTTGAAAAATTTTAACAGTGGCTGGTCCTTTCCCAGTTGTAGTCAAGGCTTGAACCTGAATCCAATATGTGGTTGAAGGTCGAAGTTTGGGGATTGTTGTAAAAGGCTGATCCTGAAAATGCACGATTATAGTTGCGTAATCAGTGGAAGATTAATCATTTATAATCTAACCTAGGTCTCAGATGTTTAAAAAAATGGAATCGTGGTAAATTGGTTAAATATCCAAGACATGCTAGAGGTAGCAATATACAAATCCCCAACAGCAGAGGTCACTGAAGAAATATAAAAAGGATAAGTACAGTCAGAAGTATAGGGAATTACTTAATAAAGTTAGGCAATGTCTGCCCACTAAATCAGTCCTCACATTCTATTGACATTAACATCTGAGTAGCTTTATGATTCTGGATATAATTTATAGTATGGTGACTCATAAATAATGGACAAAAGGTAAAAGTCGTCAGTACCAGCACAGCCAGAGAGCATATGTGCCAAATTAAAGCTGCTGCTCTTTATACCTGTAAAGGTGGTAAAGAGCCATCAGCCTTAATAACAAGTAATATAGAGATTCAGACCTTTGATTTTTTTGGAAATTTTCAATTTAAACTGAATTATCAGGGATGTTGCTTTTCTTACAGTAGAAACACAAGTTGCATGTGTTGTGATCATGGAAGGATTGCCATGAAAGTCTACAACATAGATTAGAGTCTGTTTTATGTCTTTGCAAAAACAACTTTAAATGAATCTTTCTGTTGCTCCTTATGTTACTCAGTGTCCATTCTACTTCAAATATCTGTCCACTAAAGGAAGCTTTACAACTCATGCCTAAACCACTTCCTGCTGTAAAATATTCTATGCTCTGAAGTCCTTCCATCTAGAAGATTTTCCAAACTTCTCTCTTCCTCCTGCAGGCAGTTTTAAATTGTTCACGATTCAGCACTGATTTGCTCAGCACAGGAAATAGTCTCTCTTTAATCACAACCAAAAACATCCTCACTTTGGAAACTATTTGGGATTCTCCACAGAAGTAATTTAAGTACTTACATTTTTCCCTTATAGATGTAACTTTCCATCCTGCTTTCATTCTGCTACACCAAATGCTTAGTTTTATAATATGGTAAATTTATTGAATGAGATGTTAAAGTATTATTTCAGAAAGATATAATAATTTTAGCAGCTCATTCAATAAATTCATGAAGGCAATTTGCCCACCCACTTTGCATCAATTTAGGTGGTCAAATTACTTCCAATTCCTTTACATAATACCAGTAACACTAGAAATAGACACAAAATGCTGGAGTAACTCAGTGGGATAGGCAGCATCTCTGGAGAGAAGGAATGGGTGATGTTTCGGGTCTGAAGAACGGTTTCGACCCGAAACATGACACATTACTTCTCACCAGAGATGCTGCCTGTCCTGCTGAGTTACTCCAGCACTTTGTGTCTTTATTTTCAGTTTAAACCAGCATCTGCAGTTCCTTCCTACATATCAATAACACTAGTATTCATCAACATCTGTAAATAAAATTGCAAACTTTCCATACAGGTAAAATAAAGCTGAAGATTTTCTACCCTTCCCCATGATTCACACCACAAGATGCGTTATCCTCGTGACTGCGTGTTTCCTCCGAGATCTTCGGTTTCCTCCCACACTCCAAAGACGTACATGTTTGTAGGTAAATTGGCTTTGTATAAATGTTAATTGGCCCTAGTGTGTGTAGGATAGTGTTAATATGCGGGGATCGCTGGTCGGCACAGACTCGGTGGGCCGAAGGGCCTGTTTCCGTGCTGTATCTAAAACTAAAAACTTACTGGTGGCAGTATCTGAATCTGGGAAATGGTCTTGTTCGGCATGACAACCGGTCTGTTAGCAGTTGATATCTCTGACCAATTTATTTGGTACCCAGTGACTTGCTGATGATGTTGGCTTTGTAAAACCTGCCAGTGAAACTCTCCATTGACTGAGCCATTTTTGGCAACAAAAGTCGCAGTTAGCTTTTCTGCTTTCAATGTAACCTTTCGGGAAGTTTTAATGGAAGTCTGGCGAAGACCTGAAATCAAAACATAAGAATCTTAGCATTGTTCACTTACATGTTTATCTCTTAATGCACAAATATATATGCATATATTTTTCTTCTTATTGAAGTTATTTAGATAATTTGCAATAAATAAAAATACTTGCCATTATACATTTGTCTTCCATTTTTACCTCTTGAAAAGAGCTTAAATAAATTAGAATACCATAAAAATGAACTGAATATAATCAGAACCACACTTCTAGTCTGCCGCTAGGAATAAGCAACTTCAACTAAATCTGTATTCAGACAAAACCTGCTTTGTTTCCTTCTATTGCATTTATTTATTTAGTGTCTGCGAACTCTGCATCCAATTCCCACCATCTCAGAATACTATCATCAGCAGCATGCAATAGATAATTTAGATACCATAATACATAGAATCATAGAAAATAGGTGCGGAGTAGGCCATTCGGCCCTTCAAGCCTGCACCGCCATTCAATATGATCATGGCTGATCATCCAAATCAGTATCCTGTACCTGCCTTCTCTCCATACCCCCTAATCCCTTTAGCCACAAGGGCCACATCTAACTCCCTCTTAAATATAGCCAATGAACTGGCCTCAACTACCTTCTGTGGCAGAGAATTCCACACTCACCACTCTCTGTGTGAAAAATGATCTTCTCATCTCGGTCCTAAAAGACTTCTCCCTTATCCTTAAACTGTGACCCCTTGTTCTGGAGTTCCCCAACATCGGGAACAATCTTCCTGCATTTAGCCTGTCCAACCCCTTAAGAATTTTGTAAGTCTCTATAAGATCCCCCCTCAATCTCCTAAATTCCAGCGAGTAAAAGCCGAGTCTATCCAGTCTTTCTTCATATGGAAGTCCTGCCATCCCAGGAATCAGTCTGGTGAACCTTCTCTGTACTCCCTCTATGGCAAGAATGTATTTCCTCAGATTAGGAGACCAAAACTGTACGCAATACTCCAGGTGTGGCCTCACCAAGACCCTGTACAACTGCAGTAGAACCTCCCTGCTCTTGTACTCAAATCCTTTTGCTATTAATGCCAACATACCATTCGCTTTCTTCACAGCCTGCTGCACCTGCATGCCTACTTTCAATGACTGCTGTACCATGACACCCAGGTCTCGTTGCATCTCCCCCTTTCCTAATCGGCCACCGTTCAGATAATAGTCTACCCTCCAGTTTTTGCCGCCAAAGTGGATAACATCACATTTATCCACATTATACTGCATCTGCCATGCATTTGCCCACTCCCCCAACCTATCCAAGTCACCTTGCAGCCTCCTAACATCCTCCTCACAGCTAACACTGCCCCCCAGCTTCGTGTCATCCGCAAACTTGGAGATGTTGCATTCAATTCCCTCATCCAGATCATTAATATATATTATAAATAGCTGGGGTCCCAGCACTGAGGCTTGCGGTACCCCACTAGTCACTGCCTGCCATTCTTAAAATGACCCATTTACTCCTACTCTTTGCTTCCTGTCTGCCAGCCAGTTCTCTATCCACATCAACACTGAACCCCCAATACCGTGTGCTTTAAGTTTGAATGCTAATCTCTTATGTGGGACCTTGTCGAAAGCCTTCTGAAAGTCCAGATACAACACATCCACAGGTCTCCCTTATTCACTCTACTAGTTACATCCTCGAAAAATTCTACAAGATTCATCAGACTTGATTTACCTTTCATAAACCCATGCTGACTTTGTCCAATGATTTCACCACTTTCCAAATGTGCTGCTATCCCATCTTTAATAACTGACTCTAGCATTTTCCCCACTACCAATGTTAGACTAACTGGTCTGTAATTCCCCGTTTTCTCTCTCCCTCCCTTTTTAAAAAGTGGGGTTACTTTAGCTACCCCCCCAATCCTCAGGAACTACTCCAGAATCTAAAGAGTTTTGAAAAATTATCACTAATGCATCCACTATTTCTGGGGCTACTTCCTTAAGTACTCTAGGATGCAGCCTATCTGGCCCTGGGGATTTATCGGCCTTTAATCCATTCAATTTATCTAACACCACTTCCTGGCTAACCTGGATTTCACTCAGTTCCTCCATATCATTTGATCCCCGTTTCCCTGCTATTTCTGGCAGATTATTTATGTCTTCCTTAGTGAAGACAGAACTAATGTAGTTATTCAATTGGTCTGCCATGTCCTTGTCCCCATGATCAATTCACCAATTTCTGACTGCAAAGGACCTACATTTGTTTTAACTAACCTTTTTCTCTTCACATATCTATAAAAACTTTTGCAGTCCATTTTTATGTTCCCTGCCAGTTTTCTTTCATAATCTATTTTCCCTTTCCTAATTAAGCACTTTGTCCTCCTCTGCTGGACTCTGAATTTCTCCCACTCCTCTGGTAGGCTGCTTTTTCTGGCTAATTTGTATGCTTCATCTTTTGCTTTGATACCATCCCTGATTTCCCTTGTTATCCATGGATGCACTACCTTCCCTGATTTATTCTTTTGCCAAACTGGGATGAACAATTGTTGTAGTTCATCCATGCAGTCTTTAAATGCCTTCCATTGCATATCCACCGTCAACCCTTTAAGAATCACTTGCCAGTCTATCTTGGCCAATTCACGTCTCATACCCTCAAAGTTACCTTTCTTTTGGTTTCTGAATTAACAATGTCACTCTCCATCCTAAAAAAGAACTCAAACATATTATGGTCACTCTTGCCCAAGGGGCCACGCACAACAAGACTGCTAACTAACCCTTCCTCATTACTCAGTACCCACTCTAGAATAGCCTGCTCTCTCGTTGGTTCCTCTACATGCTGGTTTAGAAAACTATCCCGCATACATTCCAAAAAATCCTCTTCCTCAGCACCCCTGCCAATTTGATTCAACCAATCTATATGTAGATTTAAGTCACCCATTATAACTGTTTTACCTTTGTTGCACACATTTCTAATTTCATGTTTGATGCCATCCCCAACTCCACTACTACTGTTAGGTGGCCTGTACACAACTCCCACTAGCGTTTTCTGCCCCTTAGTGTTTCGCAGCTCTACCCATATCGATTCCACATCCTCCAAGCTAATGTCTTTCCTTTCTATTGCGTTAATCTCCTCTCTAACCAGCAATGCTACTCCACCTCCTTTTCCTTTCTGTCTATCCCTCCTGAATATTGAATATCCCTGGATGTTCAGCTCCCAGCCTTGGTCACCCTGGAGCCATGGCTCCGTGATCCCAACTATAACATATTCATTAATAACTATCTGCACATTCAACTCATCCACCTTCTTACAAATGCTCCTTGCATTGTGTCTCAATGTCCCTTCAGGCTTGTTTTTACAACACTCTTACCGCTTATACAATTATGTTGAAAAGTGGCCCTTTTTGATTTTTGCCCTGGAGTTTTCTGCCTGCCATTTTTACTTTTCACCTTGCTACCTATTGCTTCTACCCTAATTTTACATCCCTCTGTCTCTCTGCTCATGCTCCCATCCCCCTGCCACATACAGTATCACAAGACATGGTTTGTCCTCAAAGGTTCATAGATGTATATTTGAAGCTTAAAGCTTGAAAATGTTGAAAAGTTTTCCTGTACCAAAACAATGATTATGCCTTGTAAGCAATATGGGTTATCATGAAACTAGTGATGCAACTAGTAGAATAAATGAAATGTCAGATCTGAGTTAAGTAGTAAATAATGACGGCCTCCAATCATGGAAATAAGCAACCCTTATTTTCCAGTGCTTTGTTTTATGAAAACATGAAATATTCACAAACGAAAGAATATGATTTGAATGCAGGCAGAGGAATTGAATGCAGTGGAGAACAGCTGCTGTTCTGCAATGTTTGTTAAAATATATCATCTTAAATCATTTATACTATTTCACATCCACTTGCCAGTCACAAGTAAAGCTAGGACTATTGGCTGCATCCACTCCAACCGGCAAATTTTTGCTTCTCTTTGGTGATTGAAGGCTTGTTGTGTGGGGACAATTTGAGAAGTCATTGTCGGGTCTAATGCTTAATGACTGATACAGAATCAAGAGCTGAAGTTCTATACAGAGACATGAATTTAAATCCCATTGTTGCAGCTGGAGCTTTTAAAATCAAGTAATTGCCTAAATCACAAATTATACCATTTCAGAAATGGTGAAATTTGTGTAATAATGTTAGGCCAATGGGGTTCACTAATATTCTTCAGGAAGGAAACCTGCCATTCTTACCCAGTCGGGCCGACAGTTGACTCTAGACCCTCCAATGTAGTTGTACTTTCCCGTTCAGTTTATGGGCCACTAGAGATCGACAGCTGATGCCAACATCACCAGTTAAGTTCGCATCTTGGATGCATAAATAAAAAACAATAGACCTCCAGCTTAACAAACCAACTACCCCCCCCCCCCCCCCCCACCCACCCCCCCCAATTTACTGTTTTCACATCTTGCCTGAAGGTTGAATTGGATGAGAAGCAGTGCACAAAGTTGATGCAGTGAGTCAGTGAACATAAGAATATTTATGACATTACATAGAACATTCAACAGCACAGCACATGAACAGTTCCTTTGGCCACAATATCTGTAGCAAACACGATGCCAAGACCATCATTTATCTACCCATGTGTCACGCATATCACTCCATTCCCTGCATATTCACAACCCTATCTAAAAGTCTTTTCAATGTCACTAATGGATCTGCTCCAAACACCACCCTGGCAACACATTCCAGGCACTCACCAGCCTCTGTAAAAAACCTGTCCTACACATCTCCTTTAAACTTTGCTCCTCTCACCTTAAAGCTATGTCCTTTAGTATTTGATTTTTCCATCCCGGGAGATTCCGACTCTCTATCCTATCCATGCCTCTCATAATTTAATTGATTCTATCAGGTCTCCCTACAACCTCCGGCATTCCAGAAAAAAACAATTCAAGTCTGTCCAGCCTCCCCCTGTAGCTAATACCCCCTAATCCAGGCATCATTCTGGTAAAATTCCTCTGCACCCTATGCGAAGCTTCCACAACATTCCTGTAATGGAGCGACCAGAACTGCACACAATATACTAAATACGCCTAACCAGTGTCCTATAGAGCTGCATCATGACTCTTACACTCTGGCCATTTTTGCAGTAACACTTTAAACAGTTGTTAGATGGGTGTATTGCTTTATATGGGAACTGAGAATTGTATGGAAGTCAGTTATTGCACTTGAAGATATTGCTTTAAGTTGATGCAGTTATTCAGAATGTGCTGCCTGTGGATGATTTCAGATGCATTACTGATGTGCAAACCTCTTTCCAGATATTCCTCTGTACATTGTGTCCTGGCAATCCAGGAAATATCTTAGTACATTTGTTTCCCTGTTTTTAAGTACATACGCAAGGAAAATGCCAAACAATCAAAGTTTAAGGCATATATGAAATGTTACAGAGGGTAAGTTATTTTAGGGGGTCGAACACTGATGCTAGAGTTAGAAAATACTATTGCATAGAATGTGCAAGTAATGAAATGTAAGTAGATACATACAGTCATAGAGTCTTACAGTGTGGAAACAGGCCGTTCGGCCCAACTTGACCACACAGGCCAACATGTCCCATCTACAGTAGTCCCACCTGCCTGTGTTTGCCCCATATCCCTCTAAACATGTCCTATCCCTGTACCTATCTAAATGGTTTTAAAATATTGCAATAGTACCTGCCTCAACTACCGCCCCTGGCAGCTCGTTCCATACACCCACCACCCTAGGTGTGAAAAAGTTACCCCTTAGGTTCCTATTTAATCTTTCACCCCTCACCTTAAACCTATGTCCTCTGTTTCTCGAAGTAAGTTCAGTAAATGTAGCCGTGGTCACATGACAACCATACAGTGAAATCTTTCCAAACATACTCACCCTTTTTTGCACAAAATAGGCGTTTTAACACTTTGGCTTTAATTGAATTGCTGCAATGTGGAGTTGTCACATAGGTTATGGCCTGCGGTGCCTGTCCCTGGAGAATGATGGGTTGCACTGTCACCTTATAGTCACAAGCAAATAAGAGACCACTGATAATGAAATGAGTGCCCTGAAGGAAAGAAAAATCAATAAATAGCAGAATGAAGAATATCGGGTTGTTTTTCTATTTAGATTCAACATTGGATGCAAAGAGAAGCAATTAATAAAGCTGCACCGTCTAATGTTTACTGAACAGCAAAGGCAAACACATCCATCTTTGCTCTGGCAACATTACTCCAGCCTCATATATATGTTGATATAATTTCAAAAACATAGGCACTCCTGCATGTGAGTAGCACTGAAATTTATGATGTACTAGAATAAGTGGGACCCGTTGGGTCCCATGTTCACACGGGTGGGCTGGTCCCTGATGCAATATTCCACCTCTCCACCAATTCTAATAGTGGTGGGCAGTGGGAGGGGGGGGCTTTCTGGAGCACTGGTATGGGTTCTTGGGGTGGCAGCTCAGTCCCTCAAGCCTGATGTGCTGGCAGCTCACACATGGCTGGTGGGCTGGCAGTTAACTCATGGCTACTCCTTGAAATTCCATTTCAAGCAGGTTGCTAGGCCACCAAATTCAAATCCATTTTCCGACCATTTCAAGCAGGGTGCAAGGCCACCAAATTCAAGTGCAGTTTCTTACCACTTCGAGCAGGGTGCAAGGCCACCAAATTCAAGTGCAGTTTCCTACCACTTCAACCAGGGTGCAAGGCCAAAGAATTCAAGTGCAGTTTCATACCACTTCAAGCTGGATCCAAGGCTACCAAATTCAAATGCAGTTTCATACCACTTCAAGCAGGGTGCAAGGCCACCACATTCAAATGCAGCTTCATACCATTTCATGCAGGGTGCAAGGCCATCACATTCAAATGCAGTTTCATACCATTTCAAGAAAGGTGAAATCACCATAAAACCACCATAAAACCACACAAAACACCAAACTCACAGTTCAGTAGACATTCAGTGTGTTCAGTTTATTCACAGCTCAGACAGAGTCGTGATCTCTCCCAACCCCCATCATGCAGAGACTGAGCCACACCCACACTTCCGGGTTTTATAAGCCCTCCCCCTCCCACTGGAAAAAGGTGTGGCCTTCATGACAGGAGAGAGATTCTCAACATTTTTTAAACGCTAATAATACTTTTATTTTTAATTGATGGGAATCCTCTGCACCTGCTGAGCAGAGGGGGACTGAGTAAGATGGCCAAAAATCACAGCTGTAAGTGGTAGCGTTTTATCTAAAATCAATATACAGTGCAAACAGGAAGTTACCCAAAGCACCCAAGCCACCATTTGCAGTAGTGCCTTTTCACTTCAAGCCAAGCCCGCAAGCCACCATTTGTAGTAGTGCCTTTTCACTTCAAGCCAAAGCACCCAAGCCACCATTTGCAGTAGTGCCTTTTCACTTCAAGCCAAAGCACCCAAGCCACCATTTGCAGTAGCGCCTTTTCACTTCAGGCCAAAGCACCCAAGGCACCATTTGCAGTAGTGCCCTTTCACTTCAAGCCAAAGCACCCAAGGTACCAGTAGTGCCTTTTTACTTAACACCAACCATATTTTAATTTTCAAACCACATTAAGGGCACTGACAGTTGAGTTGACATGTGTTCAGTGCTATTCAGAGCTCAGAGAGACGTGACCCTCTCATTCCTCCATCTTGCAGAGACTGAGTGAGGCACACCACTTCCTGGTTTTATAGTCCCTCCCCCTCCCTCCAGCAGGGGCAGCAGAGAGAATGGCGAATTAGTTAAAAACATTAATATCTGTTCTGTGCGAGCTGGCCAAAAATGACGGCCACAGGTGGCGGCGTTCTCTCGGAAATCACAGCACAGCGAGCCAAAAGCGGTCAAGATCAGACTTTTAGTAATATAAGATTTAGGAAAAGAATTAAACAGCCCCATTTCTGGACTACATCTGGGATTCAGCCGCGTGATCTGGAATATCTGCCTAACATTGGAATCAAGGTGCAGAATAAAATCAATTTAAAGAACCCCCAAATTGGTAAAAATGCATTCTGGTAATTGTTTTTCTTTGAAGAAATCAGTCACTTCTTCAGACTCAAGCAGGGTCTTGACCCAACACGTCACCCATTCCTTCTCTCCAGAGATGCTGCCTGACATCTCTGGTTAGAAAAGGCTTGAATGCGAAACAAAAAATAATTTGGAAAGTTAACTGTTTGATTCATTTGAAAAGAGTAATTAATTCACATGTGGGGAGGTTATCCTTCAATTATATGGACTATTGATGAGAGCTCATCTGGATAACTGTGAGCAGTATGATGTAAATGCATTGGATGTTGACCAAAGCGAGTTTGCAAAACTGATGCATGAAATGGATGGGTTATTCTTCGAGGAGTGGGTAAGATAGGCTTCTATCCAATGGATATAGAAGTGAGAGGGGCAGGATTGAAGCATGCAAGATGACGAGGGGGTAGAGCAGATGCAAAAAGGATCTTACCTATTGTGAGGCAATCTACAACCTAGGGTCACCTCAAAAATCAATAGTTGCCTGTTTAGGTCAGTGACAAAGTGAATTGTTTTCTTTCAGTCTTCCTCAAAGTGTGGTGGAAACCGAGTATTTGAATATTTTTGAAGCATAGGTAGATACTTAATAAGCAATGGGGTAAAAGTTACCATGGGTGGACTAGAATGTGAAGTTGAAATTACACTCAGGTGAGTCATGATTTTATTGAGTGGTGGAGCAGATTCAGAGGGCCAAGTAACCTACTCCTAATTGTGTATTACATACCTATCTGCGGGGTTTGCATACAGGATTAAATATCATGAGGGTGGCACTGGATACTTTTATGCACATTCAGTGCCTCTGTGCTTTAGTGTGTCAAGTGCATAGAGGGCGCAGATTATTTACAGATTACAGCATGAGTTAGATCAGACATGATTGAATGGCGGAGTAGACTTGATGGTCAGAAATTGCCTAATTCTGCTCGTATTACGTATGAACTTATGAGTTCCAAATTTCAATTAATAAAAGATTTTCACAAAAATTCAAATCACTTTTTAAAATGGATTCTCAGATTGTGGACATTACTGGCAACATTAGCATTTCATGTCCATCCATAATTGTGGCTGAACAGAGGAATTTGGTAAAAAATCACCACACTGATGGGTGTGAACTCACATACAGGGCAAGCAAGATGGAGGATTTCCTTTTCGGAAGGACATCAAGAAACCAAACGGGATTTGATGAAAAGCCAGTAGTTTCTTGGTTACTGAGACCACCACTTAATTCATGATTTAAATAATGACTCCAATTTACACAAATAATTACTCAAAGCCGTGGTGGGATTTAAACTTGTATCTCTGAATCAATCATCCAGATACTAGCTACTAGTCCAATACAGTAACATCCATCGTGACATATTTTAATTTTGTCCAATGTAATAGAGCAGTTGTTAAGACGACAAGAATGGGTGGATGCTGCCAGTTTAGTGGAGAGCCTTTGGTAGGATAAACTGGGCAGTGGTAATGGTCAGTTTATATGTGATTACATACCCTATTTAAATGATTTTTTCAGGTGGAAGAATGAGCAAGGGCACAAAAAATATTTAAGGATAGAGACATTGTTCTAAAGTGAACAAATTTCAGATATTCCTTGATGTCTTTTTGGGAAGAAACCATAGACAGATCTCTATAATGTTATTGGTAAGGCACACTGATAACAGGCTTGTGACATTGAGTTGTCCCTGCTATTGTGTTTGGAAAATGGGTATCCTGGATGGATGTGGAGGCAATTTGTGACACCGTTCCTATTTAAAATGATCCAAAATGCTGTTACGTTTAAAATGTTAGTCCTGAACATTGACATGGAAATTCATCCAATGAATGTTTATTAAAGTACCGCAATCTATTAAGAGACCTCTCCAGACCTTGGCAAGCAAAGATTTTTATTTAAAAGTGCCTAGGATTTTGTTAGTGCAATGCTCTGTGCACTACTGAACAGGCCTCACACAAAGTAAGACATTTTCTTCTTTAAATATTGTTGGGTTATGACAGGAGATTCATATACAGGATGGAGAGCATTAGGTATGTGTGGAAAGAGGGATTGGCAGATTGAAAGACTGCTACCATCATTCTGGTATCCATCAGTACTGGTATAAAGTTTATTCTATTTTTGTGGGTCAAAGGACTGTGGGGGCAGTTGTGGAGGGGAGGCTGGTGGTAGGGAAGGGCTGAGGGCATAAAGGTAAATTATGTTAAAGGGACCTACCTAATTCAAATTCACAGTGATTGTTTGGAACATGCTCAGGTATGCCCCCTTTAAGATATACAGAAGCCAGCTTCACAGGCATGTGGTGAGTGTGCTTCTGCACGAGTGGCCTGCAGATGGCGCAGTCAAGCCTTAAGTCAGTGAAAATCCAGAAATGGTATCTGAGCACTCATCCCACATTGTTGGAAGCCACTGTCAATTCCAGGATCCATGATTTACTTTGCTGTTCTATTAGTTGCACAGCACAGAAACACTTGGAACTACACAGTTCAATTCTGGGCATTATTATGTATTGAGTCTCTTTCCTGGTACTAACACATTGAGTGAATTGTGACTTTGATTTGCAACAACAGAGGGTGCAATGCTCTGAAATGATTTCTAATCCTGTAAAGAAGTAGTTCATTAAAATAATTTATTGTTTTAGTAGTAAGGAAGATAAATAAAACTTTTAAGAATCATAGGTAGGATATATTTTTTTTAATTTTGGTTCTTATTTAATAATTTCATCAATTTTTAGCTGGAATGTTTGGTTGTGGATATGTTCCTAACTTCAAGCAAATAGATAGGTAGATAAGTACTAACTTCAAACTAATATCTGTACAATATCAGCAACAAGACTGCATCCACCCTCAACACCTTCAAAAGCACTCTGCCAGACTGCCTGTGTACATGCCCCTAAAATATAATGGAAAAAATGCTGTTTGTGATCAAAAGACCAGTTTCCTATGTGACTAAATAATTTACTTTACTAGTTGGGTAAATCCTCTGTCAACATAAGAATGATGGATGCATACACGGGGTTCTTTAAACAGTGTTGTATGATAGGTTTCAGTGAACAAGCGATCCATCTGTACTTTATTATAAACAGATGCCAACTTCAAACATGTTGTAATATGACCAACGTCACTGGCTGCAATTTCACAGTTAACCGTGAAAAATAGAAGCATTGCCCTTGACAAACTTAAGAAATCCCCTCAAAATGTATCCAAGAACACTGCGATTCATAAAAGAAAGCTACAGCCACAGCGTATTCTGAAAAATCCCATTGTTGCAGCAATTTGTAATCCAACGGATTTTGATTCAATCCCAACTATCATTCAGATTGAACTTTAAAGATGCTTAAGAAGAAATATTACAATTTCATTCACAACTGAAGCATTAAGGGGTTGGACGGGAATTGGAAATTGCAATTGCATTTATAAGTGATTATTCAATGAAGAGTTACAACAGTCCTCGCAGGATGACAAGGACCAATTAAGGGTAAACTAAATACACGGGTATTTTGATACTGCTGTATGTTTACTAAATAAGTTTTACAAAACAACTTTTAGTTCAGAGAACGAAAATGGAAATATATTCAGAATGCTTAAACTCATATCAAAATTAATTTAGTTGATCAGCTTTTTAGCCAGGCAATGGCTGTAGAGCATATCAACGGGATGAATGGAAATAGATGGGTATTTTACAATGTCATGGTGGCATCTTTTACTAAGGCTTTGAACTATATTGCTGGATTCATAGAGAATATTTCAACCATGTTAACTCTGTGTCTCCGTCTCTTCCCAGCCAATTGCTTCACATCATTTTCTATTTTAAACTGTGATCAAACATTCACGTTTTTCCTGATGAAATGTAATCTGGATATTGTGCAAAAAAGGTGTCGGTGAGCTGGTGATAAACTTTGAAACATCTGACCCCCTTTGAAACTTTGTGCCTGTAAATGCTGTTTTTTTTTAATGAACGAAAGGTCTGGTGAACAAATACTACTCATTTAAACCATAAGGGGAAATAATGGAGAAGCCAAGTCCTTTTCATAGAAATAGACAGGAAAATTAAAACAATACTTGTTTATTTCTTCTTGAATTTTACGATATTTAAAAACCAATCAGGTGTGTATTCCCAACCTTGACAGTTGCATGTTGCTGTATTTGCGAATTGTTCTTGGCACAAGATTCTGGCATCCACGTTAGCAGGTAGGTATTGTGATCCTTGAGATTCTCTGAGGGAAACAAGGAAAGATTCTACATTGATATAAAAGCACAGGCATGCACACACACACAACACGCACGCACACACATAAAAGTCACAACTTCAATTTGCTTTTTAATTGAATTACTGATCTCAGGCAGATAACTACATGGGAAAATATACAGTGTGCACTGCATTCAGCTCACCAACAAAACTGGTGCTGACGTGCTGTGCTTCACTTCCAAGTTGGTTAATCTTTTTTTATGTGAGGAGACAACACTGTCTACTAACATTAGAGTAATACAAAAATTAACTTTAAAACTTGCAGAGTTCTTTTTGAAGTGTGAGTTCATACTAGGGCAAAGCCCAAGTAATGCCAGGCCACCTAAGATGCGCTGTCAACAGCCAAGTTGTCAAGTTGACTGCTAACTTCCCGTGAATGCACTGATGTACATTGGAAAAACTCACGGCCCAGATGCAAATGAGAAAGTAAAGAGAAGTCATTCATTTTAGAGTCTCTTTGGAATCAGACTTGCAAAAATATCACTTTGTGGCCCAGTTCACAACATTAATTTTATTTAAACTCCTTAGTAAGACTGCTAATCATTTGTAACAGTGCAGAAAACATTATTGTATGACCAATATTCTGTTGTTTTGAAGCTGATGACCATCAGCAAGCTGTCTAACAATAAATATCCCTCTTTCTCAATTGTCATGTTTCATTTCTGATTGAGGATAAAAGAGAACATTTTCCACTGAAATTTAAATGTAGAAATCCTCACCTTAGTGCCCCCTGCTGTGAACATCTCCTTCTACAGATGCCCATTACTATACAGCTCATGGCACTGACTGCTCCCTCCTAACAATGACGTGTGCTGAATGCAGCTGAAGCACCAATCTTGGGACATGTATTAAGTATCATCGCGATCAAAAGTGTTATTTCAGCACATCAGTGTTCCACATTATTAGATTTTGTGTGGCAGCCTGGCTCTCATTGCATGCACGATGCCTGTATTTTTTAGTTTTTTAAGTTTAGAGATACAGCGTGTAAACAGGCCCTTCTGCCCACCAAGTACGTGTCGACCAGGATCCTCACACACTAGCGCTATCCTACACACAAGGGACAATCTTATATTTATACTATGCCAATTAACCTACAAACATATATGTCTATTGAGTGTGGGAGGAAACCGGAGAAAAGGCTCATCAAGTGCATGCCAACCATCAATCACCCACACACTAGTTAACCCACTTTAACACCCTACACACTAGGGCTAATTTACAAAGACAATTAACCTACAAACCTGCACTGTCTTTGGAATGTGGGAGGAAACCATAGCACTTGGAGGAAATCTATGTGGTCACAGGGAGAACGTAGAAACTCCACACAGACAGCACCCATAGTCAGGATCAAAGCTGGGTCCCTGGCATTAGGGGTTATCGGATCTACCGCTGTGCTACTGTGCCACCTTTGTGATATTTATTGGATTACTAGACCAAGTGGGACCCGTTGGGTCCTGTCCCCTCATCACGCGGTTGCGGGGGGTGGGGGGTGGGGGGAATGCGGCCTGTGGCATCGCACACACACTAGCTGCCCGCCCCGCCCCCCCCCCACACACACACACACTAACCACCGCCCTTGATATCATATTAATATTATTCATTCGCTCTTTTTACCCCATCCCCCGCCCTATCAACACGCATACCCCCAACTCGCAGGCGCAGCGAGAAAGGGAGAGGGGGGGAGGCACAGAGAGGGAGGGCAGAGAGAGCGAGAGGGCAGAGAGAGAGAGATGGCAGTGAGAGAGAGAGGGAGAGGGCAGAGAGAGAGAGGGCAGGGAGAGAGAGGGAGGGCAGAGAGATGGATAACAGAGAGAGGAAGGGCAGAGAGAAGGAGGGCAGAGAGAAGGATGGCAGAGAGAGGAATGGCAGAGTGAAGGAGGGCAGAGAGAGAGGACCTGACCCGACCCGAGGACCTGACCCAACCCGAGGACCCGACAGCTCGGTCCTGTCCCCTCAAAGAGGGCAGAGAGGGGGGGACGTGCACTCGGCGAGCGGGGCGGCCAGGGCAGGCCCGACTTGCTTGTTCTTTCGGCGTCTTTTGGTGTTGGGGGCGGGCATAGTCTTTAATAACGGGGGGTAGGAGGGAGAGGTCGGGGGGGGATGACGTTACTCACAGCGTGAGGAAGAAGGGGACGCAGACCAATTGTGATGTCATCAGCGAAAGACAGTTGTTTTTAAATTCAAAGTTTTGTCAGATTTTCAGTAATAACTCGAGAAATTAAGTATTTTCAGAGAAGATTTCGGACTCCACGGGAAAAATCTCTACCGGAATATTTAATTTTTTACCATTAGTGCGTTGTTTTTTCGAGAAGATGTGATTATACACAAACACACAAATAAATACACATCCAAGATGAGACTTTTAAGTATATAGATGAACTAGCATTATTGGCTATGTCATAAAAGGCACCCCTCATATTCCAGTAAGTATCCTCTGGTTGCCTTAGTGATGGTTTCCCCATAAGAAAGCATCATCTGTGACAAACTGCTGGGCCAAAATATTGATCTACTGCCATAGACCTGCAGGATATTGAAGGATTGCTATCCTTCCTGATTTCAGTAAAAAGCAGAGAATATGGGGTAATACAGAGGCAGGCAGTAGCAATGTGGGATAAATTACAACCTTAGCAAAGACATCTCCTCTCATTGTTTGCTACGACTTGATAAATAAAATGAAATGTAATTAGTTTTCTCCTTATATTGTGCTTCAGTGATATGATGTTAATAAATCTAGTTTCATCCCTAAAGGGGTTAGATACATAGAAGTTAATTGGCATGACAGCTTTTGGCAATGCTGTCCTTGCCATGCTCTAAGATTGCATCAGTGGCTTTAATTGATTTAATTGAGACAGTTCTTATTTAAGTGCCAATGTTTATTGGTAGGTGAATGGCTGAAGTTCAAGCAATGGGATTCTTTGGGTGGATATGGCCTTCTGCAGAGAGCTCTTCCCCACTCCTCCTCTATTCCTATACCAGCAACAAGTCCTACTCTCCATCCTCCAGTTGTCCAATAACCTGAAGTAATCATCTACGGGTGTCAAGGGTTATGGGGAGAAGGCAGGAGAATGGGGTTAAGAGGGAAAGATAGATCAGCCATGGTTGCAGATTAGACTTGATGGGCTGAATGGTCCAATTCTGCTCCGATCACCTATGAACATCTACAAAGCACCATGTCCGGAAGCAACTGGTCTTGGCATCTATCACTTGCCTTTGAAGACACCTATGGGTGGCACAGTAGCGCAGTTGGTAGAGCTGCTGCCTCACAGCACCACAGACACAGGTTCGATCCTAGCCTAGCACACTGTCTGTGTGGAGTTTGCACGCTCTCACTGTGGGTTTCTTCCGGGTGCTCCCATTTCTTCCCACATCCCAAAGATGTGGGGTTTGTAAGTTAATTGGCCTCTGTAAATTGTCCCTTGTGTATGTGTGTGAGTGTGTGTGCGTGTGTATGGGTTGGTTAAGAAAGTGGGATAACATGCAACTACTGTGAGTGCCTAATTTACACTAACTCTAACCCTAATGGTCGGCATGGACTTAGTGGGCTAAAGGGCCTGTTTCCA
The DNA here is from genome assembly GCA_963514005.1 of Raja brachyura. The sequence continues at coordinate 12,283,516 of OY740794.1, read as the reverse complement.
TGCTGTACCTTTAAACTAAACTAAACTTAAACTAAATATCTGTAACTTGAATTTGCAACTATGGACAACGCCAAACGTTTGCAGAACCCCAGCAACTGACAGAGGTCATCAACCAGAAACTAGCCAGTCCAGTGGAGAATATTTTAAAATGTTACCTAGTGAGGTCCTTTCTGCTACTGAATGTGTGTTCAGTCTTAAGCAGTTAAGACTGATGGAGTCAGCTGGAACTTTTGAGCTAATGTCAAATCATCTTGGCACAATGACATCCTGCCAGAGGGTATTCAATTTGTACCTGTTACTGCCCTCAATAAACAAAGTGTTTGAAGGGATGCGTCCTTAAAACTGCTGCTGTGCAACACCAACAGTTATCCATTGACAATTCCAATTGCTCACTAGAATGGAGCAGAAATCTGCCCCAGAAGACAGTTAACAGAATGTATTTGGAATTATTGTGTTATTGTGTATTGCACAATCCTTTGTCCTGGCATTGAAATATAACTGCATAAAGATTAACACCCAGTCTCCTGCTCGCTACAGTTGTAAAGCACAAAACTGGATAACAAGAGATGGTGGTTCAATGGTTCACTGGTACTTTATTGCCACGTATACCCAAGTACAGTGGCATTCTTTTTTTTAATACTATTCAATGACAATCCTTCTATACATTAGGCACAATCATACCAAGTATAAGAGTGTTATAAGAGTATACCACTGCTGGCTACAGTAGTGATTATATTGGTCCTTTTAATTAAAGTTTATGGAGAAATCTAGGATAACAAAAAAAACTAGAGCAATTCATTACTGTTAAAATTAGCTTGGATGTCTTACCTTCTTTTGCTTTTTTCCAGTGCACTTTAACTTGCAGCTGGTTGCCATGGTAAAATGGGTCTGCAGCCTCTAGACTTCCAATGTCAAACATTTGATGAATGTGTGGAAGTTCATTGGACACTTCTGCTGTAGCAATAGCTTCATTTGATGGGATGTCTAAATAAAGGAACCTAAGTCAGGAGCTATTTTTTTCTATTGCCCAACACTTCCAAATTTTGATTTTCACAACAAAGAGAAATATTTGCATAAGCAGTAGCAGTAGATGGACTTAAGATAGAAAAAATAATTTAGTCCCACTCACACTATCAGGATTGCTCGTGGCAAGAGAATATGTAAACTATTTCATCACAGTTGCCATTACTTTGTGAAGGCTTGTACATTTTCATGGAGGAATCTGCAAATTGTTGCGTTAATATGCAATTTTACTTGATTGCACTTGTATTGTACCATAGAATCACAATTACTGGGGAAAAAGGGCACCATTAATAAACATCCTGTTTCTTACTGAGTTGTATCGTTGCAAGCTAATTGTATTTTTTTTAATTAGCTTGCAACGATACAACTCAGTAAGAAACAGGATGTTAATTAATGGTGCCTTTTTTTCCAGGAATTGTGATTCTATGGTACATAGAAGTCTTATTGCACTGTTCGATTGAAAACCTTGGGCATTTGATCAGCTAAGTTTCTGATCTCTCTCAGATTCAGATTCAATTTTAATTGTCATTGTCAGTGTACAGTACAGAGACAACGAAATGCATTCTAACGGAGGGGAAGATCCAACGGGGAATACATTTTTCAAAAAGTCCTTGCTATCTAAAGGCCATCTTTAACAAACATTCCAGCATTATAAGCAGATTAGAGAAAAACACAAATGATTTCAGCACTCCAATGGCAGGAAGGGTTTCAGTACTCTTTACCTGTTGAAGGAGTAGTAAAGAAAAACAGGGCTTTACTGCTCTTTAATCGCGTTTGTCCCCAATTGGCCACTGATTGTACTTGGACCAGATATTGTGTGCTTGGCTGAAGGTCTTCAATTTCAACTTCATCTTTCACCTGAAACAAGATGCATAATTTGAAAGGTTTTAAACCATTTGGAATGTTATCATTATTAACGTAAAGGGCGTTTCCTGATAGATATTTCTGCTTTATCAGCGTTGGGACATATTTCTATTGAAACTCTTCTTCAAAGTTATAAGAATGGGATAAGCTTGAAACATGAACTGCTTGCAGGCTACAAAGGCAATCCTCAAGAGGTCCAGAGGTTGATTCACAAGAGGCACCTGTCAGATCAAGCAAATAATAATAATAATTCCCTTTGCAACAATTTTAATCTGCTCCTAAGTCAAGTTCCTTCCTTTATCCAGACATTTACAATTTTGGTGGCGGCATCAGTGGATCTTCCAGAATCCCTTCTGCTTTTAAACCTGATTAGTGTTTTGCCAAAATATCTTTGACTATACCTCTGAATCTTAATTCAACTTTCAACTTGAACCTGCTTTTAAAAACTTTTATAGTTACTTCACAGAAAATATTCCCTGAAATGCCCTGATTAAAGCATGCACATAAACAAATTCAAAACACAGTCTGCGGAATAAGCGCACTGTAAGCACAATAGACAATAGGTGCAGGAGTAGGCCATTCGGCCCTTCGAGCCAGCACCGCCATTCAATGTGATCATGAATGGCTCAATGTGATCATGAACTGATCATCCCCAGTCAGTACCCCGTTCCTGCCATCTCCCCTGACTCCGCTATCTTTAAGAGCCCTATCTAGCTCTCTCTTGAAAGCATCCAGAGAACCTGCCTCCACCGCCCTCTGAGGCAGACAATTCCACAGACTCACCACTCTCTGTGAGAAAAAGTGTTTCCTCGTCTCCGTTCTAAATGGCTTACCCTTTATTCTTAAACTGTTGCCCCTGGTTCTGGACTCCCCCAACATCGGGAACATGCTTCCTGCCTCTAGCATGTCCAAACCCTTAATAATTATTAACTTTGTAAACCTATGCTGCACTCCCTCAATAGCAAGAATGTCCTTCCTCAAATTAGGGGACCAAAACTGCAGACAATACTCCAGGTGTGGTCTCACTAGGGCTCTGTACAACTGCAGAAGGACCTCTTTGCTCCTATACTCGACTCCTCTTGTTATAAAGGCCAACATGCCATTCACTTTCTTCACAGCCTGCTGTGCCTGCATGTTTAATGTGGAATTCCAAGCTTGCTGAATTGATCCATCCCTGGAATATGTTGTTCCCACCCACTGTGCCAAAGAGAGAGAATTTGGAATGGTTGAAACTGGAATGGTGGTAACAGTTGAACAAAAGAAAGAATGAAATAGAAACATCACAGCTGTTGAAAATGCAGGCATGACAGAACTCAGAGAAGGGTAAGGAATTATTTATTTGCACTTTAACATTAAGAAGCTGCTCATAAATAAGCAGATAGACAAACAAACGAGTAAATAAATACATAGACAAATATTATAAAACAGAAGTAATTGAAATATATGAAATCCATGCAAAAATCTAAATTCTATATAAAAGATAAATTAGTTAATATTGAAAATAAATAACTTCAGTGCATCAAATATATCTGTAAAGTAAACTGACTGTGACTGCAGAATGTAGACCAAGTGGAACCCGTTGGGTCCCTGTCACACAGGAGGGCTGGTCCCCAAATTGAATATTCCACCACTCACCCATAGCCCCCCAACTGCACAGGGGTGGCTGACGGGTTCCCGTTGTGACATCAGAGATCCCCGTTGTGAAGCGAGTCACGGCAACCCTCCTCAACTGTGCCTCACCATCCCTCTTCCTACCCCTATCCTCCTCCATCCCCCCTTCATCCCTTAAACACTCCCTCCCCCTCCTCTTCACCCTCCCTCTTATCTCCCCTCTCCTCCTCCCCTCCTCCCTCACCTCTCCCTCCCTCTCCTTTCCCCTACCCCCAGTCACTCCCTCCCTCCATAACCCCTCTCCCCCGCATACCCCCCTCCTCGCCCTCTATCCCTTTGCTCCCCCACTCCTCACCTCTCCCCTATCCCACTCCCCCACTAAACACAATGTTTAAATAATTTTTTTCCTCCTCCCCTCCACCACTCCCTCCCTCTCCTTACAACAACGTAACAAATTGTTCATTGCACTGGGTGGAACACTGTTGATGGGCACTTTATGTAAATGAGATCCCAATGTGATGTCATACGCTGCTAACTGCCAATGGAACATTGGTGAGGGGAAGTTTATGTAAATGAGATCCCATTGTGACATCATAGCTGTAAACTGCCAGTGCAGATGAAAGCTTTTTTTGCAAAGTGGAGTTCTGTAAAGTTAAAAATGTGAATAACTTATAAAATATAACATCAATCTGAATGAAACACACCACAGGACAATAGTGAGTAAAGAGGTAAAAAAAAAAGTAGCACTAATCGGTAAGTCCCGCGGCCGTTTAAGCCACGCCGGGCTATGTAAGGCCCCGCTCCGGGTCGATTAAACCCCTCGATTCCAGCAGGCGAATTTGCGGGAGCTCCGAAAAGTGGTCTCCCACCAGGAACCCGCGAGCTCCCGATGTTACCATCCACAGGGCCTGCAGCTGAAGCTTCCGAAGCTCCTAAGTCAGGTTGCAGCCACACGCCACCACAACGCTCCGCGCTCCGAAGTCAGCCAGCTCCGCGATGGTGAGTCCGCAGGTTCTGCGACTGGAGCCCCAGGTCGATTCCGGTTGGAGGCCGCTGTCTCCACGATGTTAGGCCCCAACGACAACGGAGACTCGACAGGGAAAAGGTCGCATCCCCGTTCAGGGAAGAGATTAAAAAGTTTCCCCCGCCCCTCCCCACCCCCACCCCCCCACATATACACAGCTAAAAATAAGATAAAAGTAAAACAAAAAACATACACCTAACAGGACAAAAAGAAAGAAAAGACAGACGGACTGCAGTCGGCCGCTGCCACAAGGCGCTGCCGATGGACTCAGGATGTATAGATTAGTAATATAGATTAGGATTATAGACTAGGATATATAGATATAACTTAGAAATGTTAATGGCAATAAGTGCTCTGATTCAAGATTTTACTGGAGTAGACAGACAAAGGGAGGGGAAGAATAATCTCGATAGCTTTGTTTCAAAACATTGTTACACCACATAGAGGAGCAACGGTATTGATAGAAAATTGAAAGTTAAAAGGGTAGAGAAAGCTAATATGTGCAGATAATGCAAGGTTTACAGGGGTTGATTTAGCTTACTGTGAAACACAAACTAACTATAGATATAACGAAATTGAATTGGTAGAAAGTGAATGGAGCCCCATAGACAGGACAGGAAATCTATGGTGTAAGTAGGATAGGGGTTGCAGAAAGGTAAGATTGTTCTGGGGAATTTAGTTATTCTCTGCAAAAAAGTGTCCAGAAGGGTTTTTTGCTCAAGGATGCCTCGATTAGGATAGAATGAGATGTGGTAAAACAGTAGAATTAATTGCTTTGATCTATGTCAGAACAAACAGTGCAGGAAAGTCTGGAAAGGCCTGGTGTACATGGCAGCAGCACCCCTGCTCATTACCAATGACTACCATTTCCACAGGAGCTACCCTATCCATCCATCTGTTAGCAGACCTCCTCTGAACTCACTGCATTGATCTCTAGTTTTGATTCTACTTATCTCCTGGGCAACTCTCTTCCAACCATCCTATCTCATCTCCAATCAATTTCCTACTGCATTCTCCTTAAAGATCTCCCCACCCCAGTCTGCCCCATGCTGTAATAACCATATTGATTATTTGCAGCTAATTACAACATCCCTGCAGCACTATCACCAACCCCCATCCCAAATCCACAAGGGCCCTCCATAAACCTACAAGTTTTGTTATTTTCCCAGACTGATGCTATTACCCCCACCCCTCATGGGCCTGGAGTTAATTTATTTGATTTCCCTTTGGTGCCTGCAGTAGTGAAACACACAGGAAAGTCCTTTTACAGTAGACGAGCTTTTCAGTAGTACGTTTTTTACTTTACGTTTTAAAGATAGTGTGGCCCACCGAGTCCGCGTTGACCAGCGATCCCCGTACACTAGCACAATCCTACACACAAGGGACAATTTACAATTTACCAAAGCAAATTAACCTACAAACATATATGTCTTTGGAGTGTGGAAGGAAACCGGAGTGCCCGGGGGGAAAACCCATACAATCATGGGGAGAATGTACAAACTCAGTAATGACAGCACCCGCAGTCAGGATCAATCCCAGATTTCTGGTACTGTTAGGCAGTAACTCTACCGCTGCACCACTGTGTTGCCCGAATGGCTTCTTGGACCACAAGGGCCATTGAACCTTGGAACAGATGGTCCAGATTTGTTGGTTCACCATGTACCCTCCTGTTAACATGCTCAGATTTACAATATTTGCTGCTTTTTGTTTGTCAATTCAATTTCATTGTCTTGGTCTGGGCTCAGTACAGTGTCAAAATTTGTAGATGATACTAAATTGGACCACATGTGTCCAAACTTATAAGAATGCATTAAAATGTATGGAGATGCAAACCGGCAAGGTGAATGTGGATAAATGGCAAATAATATATCAACTGCCTCTTGATATAATTCTCAGCAAGTTAATTTAAAAATAAAGTTAATATATTTTCCGAAACAAGCTTCTGGAGGTAAGAAGTTAATAGTCTGCAAATGATCTTTATTGAGATGAGCAAAAAGCAAAGTGCTGGAGAACCCAACAGGTTAGGCAACATCAGTGTTCCTCCAACAGTTTATATTTTGCTCAAGGTTGCAGCAAATCGCAATCTCTGGTGTCTTCATTGAGTTGTGTTTTGTTGAATTGCCAACTTGCATGGTGTAGATCAAATTGTTTGAAATGCCCGGCAGTTACACCTATTATATTCACCGTTTAATTGGGTTTGGTCATGTTTAGCTTTGACTGTCATTTACGGACTATTACAAGGGATTTCCTCAAACTACCCAATGCATTACTGTTAAAAACAAATTCTGTCATCTTTATTGCACTTGAATCTGCAAAGCAGTTGGGTTTTGATATATTAAATAGCTAATAATCAGATAGAACATAATATATACAATGACTATTGAAGTTATAGGCTATGTCAATATGTGTTGCTCTAAATGCAAAATTAAACATGAAATGTAAGATTAACTGCTTCATCCATAACCACCCGAGGCACCAGGAAAACAGAATCAAGTTGAAAACCATCCAAATAAAACAATGTATAAAAATAAATAGTTTTGTTTCATGCTGGTCAGTTAGTTAGTATTCAAGAATGGCCCTTTTGTTTCAAGAAACTAATGTTGAACATCTGGTAGAAAATCTGAAAACCAGAATAGTCAAAACAAAAGTGATTTGTGTCATGGCCAATATTGAAAATAGGAACTCATTCTTTCATAATTGGTCTTTCATTATATCCTAGTCAAAATATGAAAACAGCAACCCAACTCTAATGGACCATTTGGAGAAGCTAGTTTTTAATACATCGATTTGAAATAGTTTAGCAAATCCAGTGAAGGAACAGTTTAATTATGGAATGCGATAATTTCAAATTCCAGTTTAGTGAATGTAACCTGGGGCAGTAATAATGGAATACCAGAACCCAGGCCTTTCCTAATTTAGTTGGGAATCATCAGGGTTACATTCAAAAAGACTAATTTGCCTTCCATGTTCCGTTGTTGAGGAAATAACTTAATAGATTCTTTGACAATCACATGTCAACCTCAACAAACCTTGAGCTACAATTCTCTCTCTGATTTAACCCTCTCCTGGAAACCTTAGCTGAGACTCTGGGTGTGAAATAGAAACAGTGCGGTGTCCTGTCACCATGTTGTGATCCAGTACCTTATTGCTGTACTCACATTATCCTCAAGTACATTGAATAGCTTGTACTCAACAATTGTGCTTGGAATAATGAGACAGTAATATGGACCTACTTCTGATAATTTAACAAATCTCCTGTACCATATCAGACTAACCATGCAAGAAACAGCTAAAATTTCTAACTGGTGGCATGTACCTTCTACTATATTTGACCCATTTGTGCTGAATTGTTCGTGATGAATTTCTCATCGGTAATACCATACTGATCAACTTTCACTTCTGGTCTCCCTCGGTCGACACAGGTCTGAAACAGGCCATAAAACAGGCTAGAATGCAAGTTTCTTGTCACAGATAGTTTTACGATCCTATGAATTATTCTCACGTCTATCTTTAAGCCAGATGTAAAGATGAAAGATTTTTTGATAATGTTGTTGGTGCTTCAGAAATACATCTACAGCAAATGCCTGAAGGGACTTTGGGATGTCAAAAAGCATTTTTATCAGTTCCCATAGTGACATCTTGCAAATATACTTTATATTGCTGTCTCCTTCATCACTTACAATGCCATACTTCACTACTAGATTTAATCCTGACAAGTGCCATGTGATGCATTTTTGTAAATCAATTAGGGTTAGAACATAAACAGTAAATAGTAGGCCTCTAAGGAACGGAGGTGAACAGACAGACCTTGGGGTTCAAGTTCATTGTTCCCTGAAAGTGACGACCAATAGATAAAGTGACGAAGAAGGCATATAATGACCTTCCTAGGTCAGGCATAGAAGAAGAATTCTGGCCAACATACTAACTATAAGTATGTGGTTGCACTGAGAGAGTGCAGAAGAGATTCACTAGGATATTGCTGGATTGGAGGAGTTTACTTATGGGGTGGGTTGGAGGAGATGGGCTTCTTTTTCTGGAGCAAAGGAGTGGAGGGGCTGACAAGATTAAGGTGAATAAGATTATAAGAGACACACAAAGGGTGGATAGTCAGAAGGTGAAAATCAGATACAATCACTATATTTAAGGAGCATTTAGACAGGCACTTGAATAGGAAGGGAATAGATGGATACAGACCTAATGCAAGCAGCTAGGATTAGTGTGGATGAGCAAAAAGGTCACGTTAAATGTAGTAGGGTGAATGGCTGTACAAGGATGTATAATTATGATTCCAGTACAGCTATATTTACAGTAGTTTAATTAATTTGAGATTAATGTGACATATGAACTCCTCAAGATTATCTAATCAAGGCAGGTTCAGCGATTGTAGTATGAAGAGTGATTTCTACAACTTGTGTCTGGTAATAAACCAGTTTTCTTATGCATTTCATTAAGAAAGATAATTATTTATCTCTAATTGGCTCTCACAGTGTTGGCTGACCAGAAGATTTATATATCCTAGCGATGGTCTGTGTGTCGGAAGAGCAGTAGGATTTTTTCTTTGGGCTTTCCATAGTGAAGAATAATTGTCTAGCAGATGCAGCATGGGGTACATCAGAGTAACTGTGCATCTTTGCGCTCAGCTGGATGGTGTCCTACCTCAGAATGGCTGTCCCAGTGCTACTGAAGAGAGAGCTAGATAGGACTCTTAAAGATGGCAGAGTCAGGGGATATGGGGAGAAGGCAGGATCGGGGTACTGATTGGGGATGATCAGCCATGATCACATTGAATGGCAGTGCTGGCTCGAAGGGCCGGATGGCCTACTCCTGCACCTATTGTCTATTGAATGGCCCCAACTTGATAATTTAATCTTTACAACATCTGACCACTAGTAATTTTACTTCGGAGTCACGTGAGTGACTTTGTGAAGACCCCGCCAGCACGCATGCGCGACATATCGTCGACCGCATGCAAAGCGACAGGCAGGGAGGAGGGTCGCTCCTCTACTGCAACGGACCTACAGGTAAGGTAAACTAACCTGCAGTCGGTTTTTCTTCCAGGGACTCAGTGTGGCAGAGTACTCCACGGGCCGCTTCGAGACTGACTGCGGACTGAGGATTGCGGGCAGTCAGCGGCGGCAGCAACAGACCGGAGTCGGGCAAGCCCGTTGACCCAGGAGGGTCTGGGCTCACAGCCCCGCCGTTCGTAGTGACGGCAGAGCGGCAGCCCGACTCAACACCGCAGCCCGCAAGATCACCGCGGACTGATGGCATGAATTCACCGGGAAGTTGGGCAGCCCGTTGACCCGGCAGGGTCCGGGCTTACAGGCTCGCCGTTCGCAGGTAGCGACAGCAGAGCGGCAGCCCGACCCAACGTCGCAGGCCGCAGGAATACCGCGGACTGACGGCAACGCTATCCGGCAGAGGTAGCGAAGACAGAGTCGGGGCCCCGACTCACAACATAGGCGGGAGACTTGCCATTAGCAGCAGTATATATTCCAGCATGAGAGTCTGATCACCATGGAAGCTGCGGGGGGGGGGGGGGGGGGGGGGGGGAGTGCGCTCCTCCACCGGCAGCTTCAAAAAGGCCCTCAGGTAAGTTATACTAACCTTGAGTTGCTTAGCTTCTGTAGTAGACTTTGGACAGGGAGACCAGAATGAAGGCATCGAAGCATACCTCCAAGGGCCACGGGACTTCAGATGGGAGTGAGCGGCCACAATCCCCGGAGCTGCCCGTAACACCGGCAGCACCCGCTCCGCGGGCCGGGATAAGAATGCGGAAATCGGGGAGCCCTGCGCAGCCAGGACCCGGCTTTCCATCACGGCTGACTATGGAACCACATGGTGGTAGGAGCACCGCGCGGGAGCAGGGTAGGGAAGACCCTGACTCCCTACCACTGTCACCTAAACATAGGGACCGTGGCATGAAGGTGCGTAAACGTGTTCCCCGCTCTGCGGCACGTTCCGTCTCCCCTCCAATGCAGGTCACCACAGGGCGGACCAGGGGAAGAACTGCACTGAGGTCGAAAAGCCCCGCTGCAGCGGCTGGCGTCGACTTGCCACCGGAGCAGTCCGCCAGATCGCGGACCGGTGAGGAATCGAGGTCTGAGTCTGGGTGCCTCGCAGGTGCAGCCGGCGCAGACTCACCACCGGGGGAGCCTGCCAGATCGGTGGCAACACATCTCGGTCACCGCACCCCGCGTCAGTGGCTGGACGTGACCGAACGTCGTCTTTGTCCCGGGGGGAAGACAGGCGGCAAGCCCGCGCGGATATCGGTGAACCCGCTTCGGCGGCTGGAACCGACTCCTCACCGCTCATGTCTTTCCAGACAGGCGGGCCGCCTGAGTCCGGAAGACAGCGGACTAGCGGCATGTCCGCGCAGGAGTTGCAGAGCCCCGCTGGAGCGGCAGGCAGCGACATCCTGCCTAGGCACCCTAGACATCACCTCGACGAGGTTCGGGCCGATGGCAGAAGCCTCAGTAGTTCAGGATGCATGGGATGCTGTCAATATCCAAGGGAAAAAGCAATAGACATAATAGAGGCATGTAACAGCCTTGCTTGTGCCAGGAAACCGACTATTAGACATGCTGCTAAGGTAATTGGGAAACTTGTAGCTACATTCCAGCTGCACAATTTGGGCCGTTACACTATCAAAGCTTGCAAAGAGCAAAAATCTCAGCATTAAAAGCGAATGCTGGACATTTTTACAGGCCTATGCAGCTGCCAAACAAGGCAGACACCTGAAGAGGCGTATGTGCAGGCAGCTGGATTATGTGCAGGCAGATAGGATTAGTTTAGATTGTCATCTAGTGGCCAAAGGGCCTGTTCCTGTGTTGTACTCTCTTGTGTTCTGTCAATGCTTGGTGTACAGTATGCTGTGGTGTTGCCTTCATTTTTTGTCACTCAAACATCCCTGGCCTCTTCTGGACTAAGTATGGCTTCTGCTTACAGAGAGATATTAAGTAACATATTGTGATCAGGACGATGCCGACTGCTACAAGCCTGCTGGAAACATATTTAACTCTGAAGGGAGTCTGCAGGATGTTTCAGATTGAATGTCCAGAACTCCACATCGGTTCTCTAAAATGAGCTAATTTTGGCTCTTTGCTCAATTCCCTTCCTGTTTTCCTTATCGACTTATCTTAGTGGATGAAAATGAGTGACTATTTTATCATTTAAGTGCTAATTATATCTCATTTACCATTAATATTTATATGCTGCAATTCATTTGTTTTTAAAATATTCTTGTTCGTTCTTTGTCGAGTTGGTATTAGAACCCTACAAATGAAATTAAACTTTTCAAGTTAGAAACTTTTTGATTTGGCAACATCTGCAGTTTGATTGCAATTTGCAGATATCACTGTCATTTAATTTTGGGTTTGAGCTCCCTCAGCTGTCCTTTCCTGAATGTTCTGCTATTCACTGAGTGGCTTGATAATTAGTTGTGGCTCAATGCTCAGCAGTCAGAGTCTTTTATTGTGAACTGTGCCCAGTTCATCACGGGTACTGACGCCCCCACTATCATACAGATGTACAGCACCATCAGAGACCCACACCACCCTGGCCACACTCCCATTTCACTGTTGCCACCTGGAAGAAGGTACAGGAGCCTGAAAACGGTAACGTCCAGCTTCAGGAACAGCATGTTCTCAACAAACATCAGGCTATTGCACACCACAACCTCCAACTAAACTCCAACAAACTACATGGTTTTTGTCTTTGCAGTACTATTTTATATATACTAAATGTTTTTTTAATATATATATACTGAACTTTTTGTAGTTTATTATGGTGTTTACAGAGTACTATGTTTACATATCTGATGTGCTGCTGCAAGTAAGAATGTCATTATTGCATTTTGGGATAAATGACAATAAAATACTCTTGTCTATGAATCCAAACGCAGTATATTCAAAACTTAATCCGGAGACATGAAGATAAAATCCAGGAAGACAACCCATTATATTACTTGACTTTGTTTGAGTGAGACATTAAAACCAAATTCCTCTCCAATGGATATAAACAATACCACAATGCCATTCTGAATGACAAGATAATTATTTATGGTAATTTAACCTTTAGTTATTATTATCTTATTATTTGTGAACGTTTCCTGTGCGCTCATTGGCTGTGATGCTTCCTACATTGTATCAGTGATTGCACTTCTAAAAATGTTTCTTCTGCCTAAGGACCACTTGGGATATACCGAGATCATTCAATGCAAAATAGTTAGATAAATAAATTCTTTAAATTGTTTGAATTAAATTCTTAGTTAATTTCTTACCTAATTTGTGACTCATTCAACTAATGCAAACCCAAAATATGTTCTTACAATGAGGTTGTTCTATATTTATTCAGTGTAAAACTGACATCCGGTGAATGGTTGAGATGTCACCTCATTGCTAAAAACATCCACTCATTACTATTTTCCACATTGGAAGGAGAAGCCAGGAGATCAGGTGTCCTAGTTTAGTTTTGAGATACAGTGCTGAAACAGGACCTTCGGCCCACTGAATCTGCACCGACCATGAATCCCCATACACTATTACTATCCTACACGAGTGTGGACAGAAACCAGAGCACCCGGAGAAAACCCACATAGGTCACGGTGAGAATGTACAAACTCTGCACATACAGCACCTATAGTCAGGATGGAACCCGGGTGTCGAGCCCTGTAAGGCAGCTACTCTACCGCTATGTCACCATGCGACAGAGTTCCATCCTTTCATAGAAAATGCGAGAATGGAAGAAAAAGCAAATCAAATAATACATAATGCATAAATAAATGGTGCAGATGCTGAAAATCTAAAATAAAAGCAGATGATACGCAATAGGTGAAGCAGGAAGAGAAATAAAGTTAATGTTTTTGGTCACAGACTTTGCATCAAAACCAACGAAGGCCATCAACCCAAAGTACCAATAGGACCTCACCCCATCTATGAAAACTCTGCTTGACCTACTGGGTATTTCCGTATTTATTGTTCACTCATACTCCCTGCATCAGAGTTCATAATTCAGCCTGAATAATTAATAGAGAGACACGGGGAATTGGTGATGTTGGAATCTTGAACAAAACATAAAATGCTGGTGGAACTCATTGGGCCAGGCAGCCTCAGTGGTGGACAGGTGGCCTTATTAGTTAAGAACCTTCTTTCGAATGTAAAACGCTCCCGACCTGAAACGTGCCTGTCCATTCCCTCCACAGATGCTGCCTGGCCTGCTGAGTTCCTCCCGCACTGTGTGCTTTGCTGAATAATTAAAAACTAGCTATTGCATCACTTAGCATTTCCAGGATATGTATAGCAATTGATATATGTAAATTTCTAGTAGATATATAGATAATATAGTAAATTGTTTTCCAAAATAAAGGTTAGGGTTAAGGCTTGAAACATAAAGAGACTCAACCATTTTAGATCAAATTCAAAACTTACCCCATCAATTATCTTCCAGTTTTCCTTCTTTGTGAGTAAAACAGTTTTCCTAGAAACCCATTGACTCCAGTACATTTTGTAATGGTGAATGTAAAGATCTTTCTCTTGGGGTGGATCCCAGTGAATTCTCAGACTGAAAGCGCCATTGTGCCTTGCAGTGAAGTTGCCTTTCCTCAAATTACTCGGTGCATCTGGTGGTGAAGGATCTGTAAGGAATGTTAAATAACAGCAAATTACAAAATGGCACAAAGTTAATGAAATGGAATGAAAGGATTGGGGAGGAGGGTTGGGGCTACTCATGTGCAAAATATCACATGGCATTTGATAAAGACTCCTAGTTCACAGTGTTTGATATTCTCTCACTGCTAAAGATTACCATCCATGTTGCAGACTGCTGTCAGAAACTCGGGATCCCGAGTGGTTTATGTTACTGTGAAAGCATCCGTGAGCGCAGACCATCTGAATGAAATGTAACCCTAGGTTTTTGGCTTTCACTTACTCCAGTCTCTCAGGGTTATGGGTAATAATCAGGCTACATTTGGGTTCTTTACTTGTCTTTAATCACAGGCAATCACAGCAGCAGGTAACTCAACATGCAGTCTCCACGTGTCCTCTCAGGGACTTCTGCACAAATTAAGTCCCCATTACAATTGCTGGTAGGAACAAACATCAATGTGGGGCTAGATTGACTAACCAAAATCCCACACAAAAATAACAATATAATTAGTAGCCACACAATAATAACTATTGCAATAATATTTCAAATATATTATGATAAAACAACAATAAATTCAATAAACTTACATTCTAGAAATAATTGCCATCACTATCCATTGTCTACATACAATTTTAATTAAAATTAAATATTAATCACTTGAGCAGCTCCTACCACTTCTAGTCTTCTGATATTAGAAAATGGGCAACATTTTAACTGTGATGGTGACCCTAGAGGACCACAGCTGGCTCAACCATGAAAATAAAAACACTGGAAGTGAATAGTGAACTTCTGCAATCCCTTTGGGAAGTATTTTAATTTTGTTAGTATGATCCATTGATCATTTTAATCCATGAGTAGACGCCGTGAGGCAGCAGTCCTCAGGTTTGAAGTCTTATTCCTCATTTTTTAGTTTCTTATAGATACACCATGATGCCATAAAACATTAATTCTGTTCATCGCAGGAATAATTTTGGGAGGACATTTTATATATGATCCAAGAATCAATTCTGTGTCCTAGGATTTGGCATGCGCTATATTACTTTTTCCCCCCAATGTACTGTGTGTGGAAATTGTTTTTTTTTTCACCCAGGAGTGGAATGCGATTATGATGATTTCAAAGCTGAATAAACTACTCTAGAAATTTAACAGGGCAGTTTCATTTGTGAACCGCCATTGTCTGATGTCATTTTTTTCTAGGTCAGGTGTGCACCTCATGAATGATGTTGTACAGGATTGCCAGGGAAGCTAGTACTGAGGCTTCCTTGTTGTTGAATAACCAGGTTGTACCAGCACCAGCTTCTCTGCAGCACCATGATTTAGAGCGGGGTCTCTGAAAAGATCTCAATATGACTCGGGTATGTCAGAGATGTTGAGATATTAAGTCAGAGGTAAGAGAGAATAAAGAGGGGCCTGCCATGGGGGGGGAGGCCGAGTACAAATGGGGACCCGGTGTGGTGGGGGGGGGGGGGGGGGAGCTAAGTTCACTGAGAACTAAAAGGGACAATTGGGATTACCTTAAACACTTTGTAACTTTGTCGTTGCCCTATACATAGCGACTCTTTGCATACTTTGTGTATGGTATGCAAAACAAAGAATTTCACTGTGACATGTCACATGCGACAATAAAGTATCATTTATTCATAAATCCCTTTAAGTGAATTATTTATCTGCAGTCTCCATTCCCACCCCACCTTTCCCAAGCTCACCGACTTTAACAGGCAACTCGTACCATTCAAGCTCCTTGTGCACTTGATTCTTGACAATCAATTCCAGATCCATGACTACTCTAGATCTTCAGGCCATGTTTCCCAACTCCATTCCCAGCCAAGCCACAAACTATGTCCCATCTCAACACCTCAGACACTGACCAACAAATGCCTTCCCTGATCCAGTGACTCCTCTCAACCCCAGACCTTTTAAGCCAACCTGATTTTGACCATAAAGCTTCATTCCCCGTTATCAGAAGTAAGCTGTATACAGTGTTTGCCAATGTCTAGGGTCTCAGAATTTAGTGAATTTTCAAGAGGTACACCCACACCCAAAGTGGTTCCTAAGTTGAGATTCTTTACTGTACCTTTTCAGCACTGATAAATATATAATTGAATTGCTTCTATGATGTGGCACAATGGTTGATGAAATTCAATATCCCAAAATTAAATGATCATTGGAGTTGTGTCCTTACATTTTTCTTTACCTGATTTATCAGATTGCGCTGAAGAGTAAAGGCTGACAGCTCCTTTATCACTCAGACCAGGGCACTAGAAAAGTACAGAGGCTCATTGTCACAATTTCAGCTTCAAGGCTTGGCCTTTTGCTCATACTTTCTGCTTTTTTTTTTTTTTGCCAGTGCTGGGGTTTGTGAGAATGCTGTCTCAGAAAGCAACAAACAGACCGAGATCTTAACTTTATTTGAAAAATGATCAATGAAATCTTTATATGGTTAATGAAGAAATATCAATCAGTAGTTCTATTAAAATCCTATTGCACCTGTTTAGGTTATGATCCTTACTCAAGTCAGGATGAACTCTATAACCTTTAACCTAGGGGCAAATGTTTCATGTGATGAAAAAGAGTAAGTCACTGCTGGAACAAAGGATTATTTTATATTAAGAAAAGTGATAAATCTTTGATAACATCAAGGCTTGGTTGAGTTTTCAGACCAGAATGTCCACTTGTCAGCTGTTTTTTTCTACACCCCATTATCACCAAGGATGTCTTTCATCAGGAGGACTTTTGGGGTTATATGTGGGAAGCCGCTGAGTGGAACTTCTGACCTACCATTTTCTTATTTATATCAAAGGAGAAGTGTAGAACAGCTGGGATCAAGTTCACTGCAGGCTCTGGCTTTGCAACTCTTTTAGCATCTCTCCACACCTGGACTTCCTGCTTTGTTCGCAGCCAATTTATAGAGCAGCTGGTGGGAAAAACTCAACGCTATAGAAATCAGCACCATGGAACTTTAATACCAAAATCGATATATTTTATATTGCCTTTTACAACCTCCAAACTCTTTGCTGTCAACAAACCATTTCCTGAAACAATAGAATGAAAACCAACTGGTACAAAGCAGGCTCCAACAAAAAGTAATATGATAATGATCAGGAATATGTTTTGGCAATGTTGATTTTCCAAAAATGTGGACAAAAGTCTCAGTGGCAGAGAGGATGGGGTAAACAGCCAAAATTAAACATGGAACTAGGAAAGGGAAAGGATTTGAATCTCGGCTGTGGTCTTAAGAAGCACACCAATGCTTCGACTTCCTAAGATGACTGAAGAAATTCGGCATGTCTTCAAATTTGTACTGATGCACCACAGAAAGCGTACTGTCGGGTTGCCTCACAATTTGGTTTGGGAACAGCTCTGCCCAAGACTGCAAGAAATTGAAGAAAGTTGAAGATATAGTCCAGTACATCACACAGACCAGATTTCCACCATTGACTCTGTCTACACCCCATGCTCTCTTGGAAAAGCAATCAACATAACCAAAGATTTGTCCCACGCCGATCATTCCTTCTTCTCCCTATTCCTGACTGGCAGAAAGTACACACCTCCAGACTCAGGAACAGCTTCCTGCCTTCTGTTATCAGGCTTCAGAATGATCCTTCCATCAGCCAAGGTACTGTCCAATTCACCTCTTCCCCCTGCGAACATTGGATTTTGTCTATGGATCTGATGCGGAGAACTATATTATACACTCTGTCTCTTCCCTTTGCTCTAATTATTGTACGTGAATTTGACATAATTGTATTTATGTACAGTATATGTGCTCTACTTGGATAACATGCAAAGCAAAGCTTTTCACTGTACCTTGGTACACATGGCAACAATAAACCTAAACCTAAGAGAAATCCAGATACTTTGTGTATCATGGTTCAGGTGGAGTAAATGATTTGGGAAGGGAATAAAGCAATATTAAATAAGTTGAAATCAATTATTTTGGTCTCCCTGATGTTCATGTTATTGAAAGCTGCCATCGTTCAAAACCATCCTGCCAGGAATTTTGAGGCAATCCTTTAAATCATAATGCTCTCAAGCATAGAAAGAGGCCTTTTTTTCCTATTGTGATTGTGCTAGGTAGTTGTTAAAGGAAGGGTTAAAAAAGGTTTCCTTAACCCTCCTCTTCCGATAACCCTGAAAATGTTCAATTATACATTTTGATTTCATTTTGCATATTACTAGCATGCTTTTAAGCAGTACATCCCATCTCCATTACTCACTGACTGTGTTAAAGACAATAAAGTTGGAATGGTTTTAATCTCAAGTCAGGCCAAGTTGAATTTATAGTCATATGCACAAATATGATGAAGTACAAGAACAATGAAAATATACCTAAATGTAATGTATACCTACATTTATGCCAATATAACTAGATAAATGTTTTGACTCATACTTGTTTACCAGTCATACAGAGAACAGAACCTGTCTGTATTAGTAATTGTGACAGTATTAGTAGCTGGCAGCATCATCAATTATTTCCTGTATTCCAACATTCATTTAAATTGATCGCCGTAATCTGAATGCACTCTTGGTTTCAAGGAGTCTGCAGATTGAAATGTGAGTGCACTGGGGAGGGAGTCATTGTTATCTGATGGCTCTCCTTTCCAAGCAAGAATGGTAATTATCACTATTTAGCAGCAATCACTCACCTCGCGAGGAGTGGAAGTGTTTACTGGGGGTGGTGAAACCTCGGGTTCCGTGAATGTTGACGGCAGCCACTCTGAACTGGTACCATATGTTTGGTCTCATATTTTTCAGGCCGACATGCTCCTCTGTTGTCTGTGATTTTGGAAAAGGGGAAATGAAGAACAATTACTCACTGTGGACTTCAGAGCAACATATTGTTAGGACCCATAGGGACTAAATTGATGAATGGCAATTTTGTTTTGTTACATCTCAGGCATTCCGAAATTAAATGTCAATTTCTCTTTACAATAATTAATTACAATATGATCAAATGTTTTAATGGTATTACTCATTACTAAAAATTAACATATTTAGTGGTAGTATCAATAAGTACTGGGACTGCTGCCAACTTTACAATAAATTACTTTTTCAGAGATGTGCAGATTAAAAGGGCAATTATTGCTAATAAATGATAAAATATTCCACTGTTCAACATAGAAACATAGAAAATAGGTGCAGGAGGAGGTCATTCGGCCCTTCGAGCCAGCACCGCCATTCATTGTGATCATGGCTGATCGTCCCCAATCAATAACCCGTGCCTGCCTTCCCCCATATCGCTTGATTCCACTAGCCCCTAGAGCTCTATCTAACTCTCTCTTAAATCCATGCAGTGACTTGGCCTCCACTGCCCTCTGTGGCAGGGAATTCCACAAATTCACAACTCTCTGGATAAAAACGTTTTTTCTCACCTCAGTATTAAATGGCTTCCCCTCTATTCTAAGACTGTGGCCCCTGGTTCTGGACTCACCCAACATTGGGAACATTTTTCCTGCATCTAGCTTGTCCAGTCCTTTTATAATTTTATATGTTTCTATAAGATCCCCCCCTCATCCTTCTAAACTCCAGTGAATACAAGCCTAGTCTTTTCAATCTTTCCTCATATGACAGTCCCGCCATCCCAGGGATCAATCTCGTGAACCTACGCTGCACTGCCTCAATCACAAGGATGTCCTTCCTCAAATTAGGAGAACAAAACGGTCCACAATACTCCAGATGTGGTCTCACCAGAGCCCTATACAACTGCAGAAGAACCTCTTTATTCCTATACTGAAATCCTTGTGCTATGAAGGCCAACATTCCATTAGCTTTCTTCACTGCAAGCTGTACCTGCACGCCAACTTTCAGTGACTGGTGTACAAAGACGCCCAGGTCTCGCTGCACCTCCCCCTTGCCTAACCTAACCCCATTGAGATAATAATCTTCCCCCTTGTTTTTGCCGCCAAAGTGGATAACCTCACATTTATCTATATTATACTGCATCTGCCACGCATCTGCCCACTCACTCAACCTGTCCAGGCCACCCTGCAACCTCCTAACATCCTCTTCTCAGTTCACACTGCCACCCAGCTTTGTGTCATCCGCAAACTTGCTTGTGTTGCTCCTAATTCCCTCTTCCAAATCATTAATATATATGGTAAACAGTTGCGGCCCCAACACCGAGCCTTGCGGCACTCCACTCGCCACTGCCTGCCATTCTGAAAAGGACCCGTTCACTCCTACTCTTTGCTTCCGGTCTGCCAACTAATTTTCTATCCTTGTCAACACCCTACCCCCCAATACCACGTGCTCTAATTTTAGTCACCAGTCTTCCGTGCGGGACCTTGTCAAAGGCTTTCTGAAAGTCTAGATACACTAAATCAACTGGCACCCCTTCATCCATTTTACTTGTCACATCCTCAAAAAATTCCAGAAGATTAGTCAAGCATGACTTCCCTTTCATAAATCCATGTTGACTTGGACTAATCCTTTTACTGCTATCCAAATGCTCCATTATTACCTCTTTAATTGCTGGAGTCAATAATTAATTGACTCCAGCATCTTTCCCACCACCGAAGTCAGGCTAACTGATCTGTAATCCCCCGTTTTCTCTCTCGCTCCTTTCTTGAAAAGTGGGATAATGTTAGCTATCCTCCAATCCACAGGAACTGATCCTGAATCAATCGAACATTGGAAAATAATCACCAATGCGTCCACTATTTCTAGAGCCACCTCCCTGAGGACCCTGGGATGCAGACCATCCAGCCCAGGGGATTTATCATCCTTCAGTCCCATTAGCTTACCCAATTCTATTTCTCGCCTAATGAAAATTTCTTTCATTTCCTCTACACCCTTAGATCCTCTGTCCTCCAGTACATCTGGGAGATTGTTTGTGTCTTCCTTAGTGAAGACAGATCCAAAGTACCTGTTCAACTCTTCTGTTGTCCTATGAATGTTTCCCAATCCTCTGGCTTCCGGCTACTCTTTGCTGTGTTATGCATCTTTTATTTTATTTTTATTCTATCCCTAACTTCTCTTGTCAGCCACGGTTGCCTCCTACTCCCCTTAGAATCTTTCTTCCTTTTTGGAATGAAATGATCCTGCGTCTTCTGGATTATGCCCAGAAATTCCTGCCATTGCTGTTCCACCGTCATTTCTGCTAGGATCCCTTTCCAGTCTACCTTGGCCAGCTCTTATCTCATGCCTTCATAGTCCCCTTTGTTCAACTGCATCACTGACATTTCCGATTTAACCTTCTCTTTCTCAAATTGCAGATTAAAACTAATCATATTATGATCACTGCCTCCAAGCGGTTCCTTTATCTCGAGTTCTCTTATCATATCTGGTTCACTGGGCAACACTAAATCCAGAATTGCCTTTTCTCTGGTTGGCTCCATTACAAGCTGCTGTAAGAATCCATCTCGGAGGCACCCTACAAACTCTCTTTCTTGGGGTCCTGAACCAACCTGATTTTCCTAGTCTACCTGCATATTGCAATCCCCCATCACCACAGTGGCATTACCTTTGTTACATGCCAGTTTTAACTCCTGCTGCAACTTGCACCCTACATCCGGGCTACTATTTGGGGGACTGTAGATAACACCAATTAGTGTCTTCTTGCCTTTACAATTCCTCAACAATCCACAGTTACTCTACCTTGTCAGTCCCTATGTCTTGGTTCTTGGTTACTTGGTCCTCCAAAATATTCCAACTGGAATTTAAACTGGAGGTGGTGAAGGGAGAGGTTTAGCCAGAGAGAGTTATTGGGAAGAAAGTGCCACTTTAAATTTAGTTGCATCTGGCTGGGCAACCGTGGCTTGGTGGAGATTATTCCATGCTTTAATAGTGCGTGGAAAGAACAAATTGCTGTACACATCTGTCTTTGAGGCTGGGACCACAAATTTGATCGAATGCCCTTGTCTGCTCCTAATTGGTTTGGGGTTGGTGTAGGTCTTGTGATCTATGTCTAACTGACCATTTAACATCTTGAGGGCTTGATTTTGTATCTGATCTGGTCCAATTGCTTTTGTGGTATTAATGTTGAGCAATAACTTCTTGACACCTTCAATCTCAATTTTAATAGCAGGCATATCAGCATATGGGCTGGGCGGAAGGACTGGAAATGATGAAGGCTCCACAGCTTCCCGGGTGAAAACGTGTTGGAATTGGTTCGCAAGGGACTGAATTCCATCTGTCACCAGCAGAGCTACCCCCCCCTCCTCTGCCCACCTGCCTGTCCTTTCTATAGGATATATAACCCTGAATATTAAGTTCCCAGGCCCGATCCTCCTGCAGCCACGTCTCAGTAATCCCCACATGTCTCAGTAATCCCTTACCAACCTCTATCTGAGCCTCAAGCTCATCCACCTTACTTCTTATACTTCGCGCATTCACATACAATACAATTTCACAATCACTATCTATGGAAACAGGGCATTGCTCTCACTGGATATCATAACAAATGATGATCTGTCCCTGTTAATATTCGTTAAAATGCTTGACAGGAACCCATGTATTCAGTGTAATGTGTTCAATACAGTTGTTACATTTCCTACCACTGAAGAATGGGGAGGTCTATTTTAAAGATTGGAAACATGTGGAAAAAAGACAGATATTTTAAAATATTGTTTTATAAACATTTACAAGTCCTCATGGGAATGATACACTGTGGAAATTTCTGAAAATGTATCATCAACCTGCAGTACCCGCCCAACTGCTTGGGGATGTCATCAGCATGGGCTGTATTCTGTTCATCCTACCATTTCAAGGCGAGCAGTGCTGTACGTAATCCAGAGTTGTTGGGACAGGAGGCAAGGCTGAACAACAACAGGTGCCAAAGGAGCAAGAGAATAATGAAAGCTACCAGAGAAAGGTCAGCAATATCACAACAGCCTCATGTCGCAGCAGGGAAAAAGGATGTCTTCCGGTGGTCCCTTCAGGCATTTAGTCAAGGAGATACTCTTTAATACGTGCATGAAGGGAGGTCCTGTGCTGAAGATTGACTTGGCCATCTATGAAGGCAACTGGCCAGAGGTAGGTCAAGATTCTCCAGGTGCGAGTATATGCACTCATTCTGGAGATCAGAAATAAGTGTAATGTGCTCGCAAGATATGCGAGAGTGAGCTGCACACCATTAAACATGGTAGCAAAGAGCCATTTCATTAACTGGATTGTGGATTGATTCATTAATGTGTTAGGATCAGTGTAAGCGGCCCACCAAAATTGGATGTACTAAGCTATTATACTGGTATGTTACCTGCACTCTCTCTCTCATCTGATTCATTTGTTGGTGTTTAGTGATTGTAGAGGGAGAAGGCTGCTTTGTGTGGACGAGGGGTTATTTCAACATACTTATGAAAACACCCTCATAGGTATCCAGGTCAATCTGCCACATGGGACCCTTCAGGCACTGATCTCATGGAAAAGATAGATAGGTCTTATTCACTAAATTAAGGGTCTCTGTCCCTCTCTCCTGCAACTTCTCCGTCCTCCATGGAAACAATAACATGCATTGCTTGTGCCTGGCTGCCACATTTAGGGAATGTGTCTTTTGGACTAATACCTTTCTTGGAATGGAACGGTGCAAAATTTTGAAAGCTGCATTTAATTGTATTGTGAAAAATAAATATTCTGATTTAGAGCATTTTTGAGTGTAACCCTGCCTATTGCTGTTTCAAACATCTTTTTCACCAATCTTACAAATTTTGCAGCAAAGCCGAATGGGTGATAGCACTACATCCAGTTTCTGCTTTAAACAGCAAATATATTTTCCCAGTGATTATTATCCCATAATAAAGCTACTCAGTACCAGTGTATGAACTTGAACATAGTTTTCATTCTCTCTTGTAGGATAATGGCTCCTTCATGTGTAACATTCAAGTTCCAAATTTTATTTTTAAAAAAGGATACTTCATTTAATTAATTGACTGCTATTTGTAGTGAACTTCTGCAAATTTGGTTCTGTTTATCTTTATAACATCTCTCTTTATTTCTGTGTTGCTTGCAACCAATTAATCAACCAGAGCTCGATGATTCTAATAACGATGATACTGAACACCCCCTTGTGGAATTACAACTAATACAGACTTTAAAAATAAAGCTGTGAATTCTCAGTTTCTTAAACAGATAGATGGATATAGGGAATCTACATCAAATCCCCTTACTTTTTTTTAAGCATCCATAAGGCAGCATGTTGGCACAGCAGTAGAGTTGTTGCCTTACAGCGTCAGAGACCTTGGTTCGATCCTGACTACAGGCGATGTCGGTATGGAGATTGTACGTTCTCCCCATGACCGAGTGGGTTTTCGCCGGGATCTCCAGTTTCCTCCCACACTCCAAAGAGATACAGGTTTGTACATTAATTGGCTTGGTAAAATTGTAAATTGTCCCTAGTGTGGGTAGGATAGTATTAGTGTGCGGGAATCGCTGGTCAGCGTAGACTCGGTGGGCCGAAGGGCTCGTTTCCGCACTGACGAAACATAGTAATTTCAATAAAATGACTATATGACTATAGGCTATATGATTTGTGTAGCGTGCCTCGTGTATCAAGCTTACATAAGCAACCGTCTCCCACTTGCTCGCATCATCTTCACTCGGATACATTCCTGAATTCCATCTTCTCTGCAGTATATAAAATACTGGTTCCATGGAAACATTGAACCGAGACATCCATGCAACTGAGAGCTTTCCACTTTTGTCTTCTGCAAAACTCAATTCTTTCTTGGGCCTTAATGGGACCCCTGAAAAGCAAAAAGAAGCTTTATAAATGTAGGTTCCCAGGAATTGATGCCCAGTTGGTAGACTCCAGAACAATTACATTTTGGGTGAGCAATAGGGATACACAGCTCCTTTTTTTGCAGTTCATATTTCCGACCAGCAAGTACATTTCTGGGCAAATTGCATGAATGAAAACAATATTTGAGATATGACAATTGAATTATTGAGAATGAGATGTAAGTGAACATTTAGATGTTGGGGGAATCAAGGGATATGGGATATTGCTTGAAATTATTGAGGTGAGAGACCAGCCATGACTTTATTGAATGATGGAGCAAACATAAGGGGTCAAAGGCACATTCCTGCTTATATTTCTGATGTTCTCCGATAAAGTAGCAAATGTACTCAAGCATGAATATGAGAGGCTTGTTTTCAATGCGAAAGACAGTGCAGTTAAAATGGTGAATAAGTATCAGCTATATTAACAGTTACCTATTCTTAAATTACTTTGCTAAGAAAGCACGGTAAGTTACACACTGGGGATGAGTGCATTGAAACATTGCTGAGCTTTGCATAAGAAAAATAACACCAGATGGTTAATGAAATACCGTGTACGATGCAGAAAATAGGTTGATCACACACACACACACGTGCGGCATAAATTGTGTTTAAACTGTCAAAGGCTCCTCAAATGAAGATATTATCCAGTAATGGCCATTATATGGGTTCTATAATAATGAGAGAACCATAAAGCACTGTGTGGAATACTAGCTGGGCAACATCTTTATATGTGTTTTTAATTAATGAAAGAGACACATGTGATTTGCTGTTTTAGACTTTTAGGAGGTGTGAGGATATTTTAAAGCAGCCTCATAGAAGTTCTTCCAGAGAAGCAGCAGAGGCAATGTTGCTCGCCATGTGGTTTTCCTCAAAAGGACTGCTGTTTTAATGGGACAATGTCAGCGACAAGTGTGTCGGGTATGCATTTGAATGCATCAAAGCCTCGTGGAATGCAGAATTCCTCGATCCAAGGGACTGCCCAAGAAGAAAAATAAGGTAGAATTATTTCTTGAAAACTTGACAGTGCATATCTTCTGGGGCCATCACAGAAAAACATGGGCTGTAATATAGAACTGTAAAGGAATCTGCTGAGTTTTCCCAACGTTAAGTTGATGGAAAGGAAATTGTGAGGTGTCCTTTGCCGGTGTGCAACGTGACCAGCACTGTATGTGCTGTGCTTAGTACTCCTCAGCACAGCCCCAGGAAACTCTCCCTATTGCTACGAGGAACTCAATATCAAATAACTCAGGGTCATGTCAGTCATGAATGCTGCCTGGAGGATAATATTATTCTAGGAATTCTGGAATGCTGCCAGAGGAAGCTATAGAAATGGATACAGTTATGACTTTAAAAAGAGATTTGGCCAGATATATGGATAGGAAGGGTTTAGAGGGCTATGGGCCAAATGCTGGCAAATGGGACTAGCAGTTTGCCTACTTGGTCGGCATAGATAAAGTGGGCTGGAGGGACCATTCTATGCTGTACAGCTCTGTATATCACTCTAAGCATTATCACAACTTGAACTATATACATGGAAACATTTCTCTTTGAAATAAACTATTCTCTCTATGTATTCTATATGTTAAAAATACAATGCATTTATTGAAAAAGTGAAATGATGAATTTCAGCCATCAGTAGAGACAAGTGTACCCTGGATTTGTTACCTTGCCTGTGTTCTAAAAGCAATGATTTTGGAGCCGCATAGTACCGCAGCTGTCGAGCTGCTGCTTTGCACCGCCACAGACCGGGGCTCGATACTGACTATGGGTGCTGTCTGTACAGAGTTTGTATGTTCTCCCTGGGCCACGTGGGTTCTCAACAGGTGCTTTGGCTTCCTCCCACACTCCAAAGACGTGCAGGTTTGTAGGTTAATTAGCTTTGGTAAAATTTGTAATATCGTCCCAAGTGTGTAGGATAATGTTAGTGATCACTGGTCATCGTGGACTTGATGGGCGGAAGGGCTTGTTTCCGCACTGTGTCTCTAAAATAAACTAACCTCATCCATAGCCCCATTCTACTGGTCCATAACAGATATTCAAAAACAGAAAAAAAAGAAAAAAACCCTTCAATTCAAGAGCTAGCGAATGCAAGCATGCAGTTTGGTTGATGCAAAGACTCATGATACATTATATTGCAGACCACATATTTCATATATTCTGAACTAGTGGATTCTACCAAGCACCATCTAACCCAACAAAACATAGTCCACATGCTCTTAAATATCACGCACACCCTGCTTAAAGAGTTTTTCTCTGCCTAAATGCAGATTTTTAGAAAGACCAAATTTCTCCAATTTATTTTTAATTTTTAGTCTAAATTTGCGTAATGATTTCATTCCAACTCATCTGGATCTGTGCAAAAACAAAACTTTACATTACAGGAGGGAAATATATGCAAGGCATATGTCTGCATTATTTTCGGTGGAAGGTATCTAGCAGAAAAATACCTAGACTGAAATAAATATTCTGAATTATATAGCCGCCAGAATAAATAAAAGTTCACAAAGGACTAAGGACATAAAGGACTGAGCAGCAGCTGATAGTGTTTAGTTTGGTTCAGTTTAGAGATACAGCGCGGTAACAGGCCCTTCGGCCCACCAAGTCTGTGCTGACCAATGATCCCCGCACATGAACACTATGCAACTCACACTAGGGGGACAATTTACAATTTTACAGAAGTCAATTAGCCTACAAACCTGTACGTCTTTGGAGTGTGGGAGGAAACTGGAGCTCCAGAGAAAACCCACGTAAGTCACGGGGGAGAACGTACAGACAGCACCCGCAGTCATGATCAAACCCAGGTCTCTTTACCGCTGCACCACCATGCCACCCAGTCTCACAGTGCCAGTGTCTAGTGCTCCTGTCTCACAGCACCAGAAACACAGGTTCGATCCTGACCTTGGGTGCTGTCTGTGCAGAGTTTGCATATTCTCCCCGTGACCGTTTGGGTATCCTCCAGGTGCTTCAATTTCCTCCCACATCCCAAAGGCGCGTGGGTTTGTAGGTTAATTGGCCTTTATAAATTGCCCGTAGTGTGCAGGCAATGAATGAGAAAGTGGGATAACGTGGAACTAGTGTGAATGGGTGATTGATGAGCAGCATGGGCTCGGCAGGCTGAAGGGCCTGTTTCCATGCTACATCTCTAAAACTAAAATACAATGACTTTATCACATAACTGTAATGTTCTTACCTTTGAACATATTTGTTGGTGTTTGGCAAGTTTGACCACAGCCATTAGGACAACATTTCCTGATACTGGGGCACTCGGTATCCACGTTGCAGCTTTGGATACAAGCTGCAGCAAAGCCGGAGGCTCTCTGGGGAGCTGGACAATTCCCTTGCTTCACCGTTTGAATGGATCTCAAAAACTCACAGCTGGTCAAACATTCATGGTGCTTCTATAACACAGAAACAAGATGCAATCCGCTGAATTAAAAAGACACCTTAAAAGATTATTCAAGGTTGATTACTTGTTTAGTGCAGCAAAAATAAAATACACAATTTTGTTTCTCTGTGTGTATATGGCGTTGGATCAGGGAGGTACTAAGGCAAAAGACAGATTCATTCCGTTGCTTGTGGTACATAATAAGTTCATAAATCAGAGGAGCAGAATTTGGCCGTTTGGGCCATTTGGTCTACTCCACCATTCAATCATGGCTGATCTATGCTTCGTTCTCAACCCCATTCTCCTCTCTTCTCCCCTTAGCCTTTGACATCTTTACTAACCAAGAAGCCGTCAATCTCCACTTTAAAAGTACCAAATCATTTGGCCTCCCATCTGTGGTAATTCCACTGATTCACCACCCTCTGGCTGTAAATTCTTCCTCATTTCCTTTTTAAAAGACGTCCCGACGGGCCCCGCTGCTTTGAACTGGGAACGCAGCCGGAGGCTTTTATTGAAGCGCCGTAGACTTGATGCCTACCGGATCGCCGTTTAGAAGCCCGGGTCGGAGCCCAGCCAGGGCCTCGCGGGTCGAAGTTTGGGTCGGCAGAGTGGCCGACGGAGCCCGCGACTGGGGCCGGATCGGCATCACGGAGGAATGGTGGGGCATCAACAGCGGCAGTAGCGGTGAAGCCTCACGATGATGGGGGCCTTGGCGGTGGTGACACCTCGCAACGGCGATACCTCACGGGTCGACACACAGTTGACGGGTGATGAGAGTGTGGGGGACTGCCCTGAGGGGAGGGAGGGGAAGAACAATGGAGGACCCGGCGTGGGGGAACTGTTGGGGGGGGGGGGGGGGGGGGGGGAGGGACACGAAAGGGGGAGCCGGCGTGCTTTGTAACTTTGTCAGCGCCGTAGGTGGCTGCTATTTGTATACATTGTGTGTGTGTAAGCAAAGAATCTCACTGCCTAGACACACGTGGCAATAAAGTATTCCTATTCTTATCCTTTTATTCTGAGACTGTGCCTTCTGGTCCTAGACTAGTACATGCTTGAATGCAATTTCCGCAGGTTCATCAATACAAGATGAGATCTGCTTCAGTGACATTTAAACAGGAGTTGTCTGAGCCGACTCAAGATTGGCGCTGGGCACCAGGTACAGATGTACACCGGGTACACATCCAGTTTGCTGATGACCCGGTGGTGGTGGGCCTGATCTCCACTAATGATGAGAAGGCCTACCGGGAGGAGGTGGCTGGCCTGGCCTGGCACTCTGGTGTCAGAACAACAGCCTCCTCTTGACGGTCACTAAAACTAAGGAGCTGATTGTGGACTTTAGAAGGGCACAACAACCAAGGACGCACACGCCACTGGGGATTAATGGGACTACTGTGGATAGGGTGAGCAGCTTTAATACCTGGGAGTCCACATCACAGAGGATCTGACATGGACAACACACACTGCGCACTGGTGAGAAAGGCAAGGCAGCGTCTTTACCGCCTCAGGCAGCTGAGGAAATTCAGAGTCTCTGTGAGGATCCGTCAATCCTTCTACTCTGGTGCTGTAGAAAGTATCCTGACCAGAAACATCCCGATCTGGTTTGGCAACAGCTCTGCCCAGGACAGGAAGGCTCTGCAGAGAGTAGTGCATTCGGCCGAACGCACCATGGGAACTACCCTACCCCCCTCTGCAGGACCTATACACCAGGACGTGCAGATCCAGAGCCAGCAAGATCATGAAGGACCCCAACCACCCCAGCAACAGACTGTTCCGGCTGCTGCGGTCAGGCAAGCGTGTCCGCTTGCACGCTGCAAAAACAGAGAGGATGAGACGGAGTTTCTACCCACAGGCCATCAGGACTGTCAACTCTGATCTCACCAGGGGGTAATTACTGTAGTGTTTTTTTTAATGTAAATACTGGTTCTGTTCTGTTGTTCTGTTGTTTTGCACAATACCGCAGCCATTACCACTTTCATTTCACTGTATATCTTGTATGTGTATGTGAAAAATAAACTTGACTTGACTTGCCTTTAAGTTAAAAATGGATGCCTCACTGTAAGTTGTCATTGGGAATCATCTTTATCCCACTGTCTTCCAAATTCAACTTTGTCACCACCCCACACTCTCACAGCAAGTCCACTTATCCTCAAAATCCTGACTTCCTTCTGACTGACACTTCACAACTCTGCTGATATCAGTTCCTTTCACAACATCTAAGAAAAACGAGGAAAGGTTTTTGCACTTGCTAAATGTACATGGAATTCTCTATCATGCATGAAACATTTGCTGACCTGCCACACATTTTGGGCATCTTCATGCCGATGGTTTTATCAACAATAGACAATAGGTGCAGGAGTAGCCATTCGTCCCTCGAGCCAGCACTGTGCTAATGGCTAATCATTCACAATCAGTACCCTGTTCCTGCTTTCTCCCCATATCCCTTGACTTTGCTCTATCTAACTCTCTCTTGAAACCATCCAGAGAATCAGCCTCAGTGGAGGTACAGAATTCCACAGATTCCTTCTGAGGCACAGAATTCCACAGATTTACAACTCACTGGGTGAAAACATTTTTCCTCATCTCCATTCTAAATGGCCTACCCCATATCCTTAAACTGTGGCCCCTGGTTCTGGACTCCACCTACATTGGGAACGTTTCCTGCCTCAAGCAAGTCCAATCCCTTAATAATCTGAGATGTTTCAATAAGATACCCTCTCATCCTTCTAAATTCCAGTGTACACAAGCCCAGTCGCTCCATTCTTTCAACATATGACAGTCCCGCCATCAGGGAATTAACCTCGTGAACCTACGCTGCACTCCATCAATAGCAAGAATGTCCTTCCTCAAATTTGGAGACCAAAACTGCACACAACACTCCAGATGTGGTTTCACCAGGGCCAGTTCAACTGCAGTAGGACCTCTTTGCTCCTATACTCAACTCCTCTTGTTATGAAGGCCAACATGCCATTAGCTTCTGTACACTGCCTGCTGTATCTGCATGCTTACTTTCAGTGACTGGTGTACAAGGACCCCCAGATCCCGTTGTACTTCCCCTTTTCCGAACCTGATACATTCAGATAATAATCTGCCTTCCTGTTGTTACCACCAAAGTGGATAACCTCACATTTATTCTAGGCTTTTAACTTTTATTTAATCAATGACTATATTATTAAGTTGAAATATCGCCAGACTATCAGGATGTTCCTCACAGATGCTCAATGGCAAGTTTATTTGC
The DNA here is from genome assembly GCA_963514005.1 of Raja brachyura. The sequence continues at coordinate 12,252,013 of OY740794.1, read as the reverse complement.
TGAATATAGTATTGTATTTATATGAATTCCCAACGGCAGAACTAGCTGGAAATATATTAAAAATGTTACATCCTATTTAAAATGAATGCTTAACAAGAATAACAAAACTAAATGAGATTATAGATTTTTTGTAAACATCCTTACATACGCTAAAGCACAGTGCCACAGTGTAAGAATTACTGAGCTATACCTCTGATTTGTCTTTTCATACCTTTCATTCGTTTGTTCTTTGTACCTTTTCATACCTCGAGTTTCTCTCTCCCATGACTCTCAGTCTGAAGAAGGATCTCGACCTGAAGCATCACCTACTCCATTTCTCCAGAGATGCTGCCTGGCCTGTTGAGTTATTCCAGCATTTTATGCTTATCCTCGGTATTAACCGGTACAAAATGACTAATGAAACAACTGCTTGAAGGCAATTGAAAGCTTCAGTTGTTCTGAATACAAATTCCAGAAAGCAGGTGCGTAGTAACTGAATGATTAGCCATAGCTGCTGGAATAAAGGCACTGAGCAATAATTAATTTGAGGAGAGTGGGGTTGGGAAAACTGATCTGCTATATTTTGGATAGAACTTGTTTTTTTCAGGGTTGGAAGAAGAAACAGAGACATATATCAGTCTCATTTGTCTTCTAAGTGCTATATATCTTTCCATTTCAATTATTGGATCCCATTAAAGGCACAATAACCCGAAACACATTTTGAAGGTTTAAAAGTCAATTGCTGCGATCAAATGTGTTGCTTTTACTATGATTTAGTGCATATCATTACCATACAATAATTGTTATGGCTCACAAGTAAAGCTAGGTGGGACAAATGCTAAATTGCCATTTCTTGCTCCTGATGTGATAATGATAACTGGAGGTTTTTTCAGTGCAGTGAACATTCAGGCACACTTAGAATCAGAAAATGTTTGTAAGTTGGCAACATGCAGCCATTTTAGATATGGGTTCTCAATAGAAACACTTTAATTCTAATCAACCAACCTGGCAGCTGCTCAGGACGGCTTTGTGAATGAATCGTCATCAGAAGCACTAAACACTGGGATCATGGCAGAAGTACATTTCAAGGATTGGGAACTGATAAAATTTTGCTTGTGCGTGTTGAAAGAGGACTTTGCTGATCCACCGCTAAACAAAGCCCAGTTTTGCCCAGTCAGGCAAGTTTAAATTGATGAGGTGAAACTTCAAAGAGAACCAAGTGTAGCTCAAACAAAGTTACAGCCAATTTAAGAGAGATGATGGAGGAAAGCTAAATCGAAAGGTGAGCACCTGTGATAATACCTTAAATGGGACAACCTGAGTTCAAAGGGAATAAAAGTGAAGTAATAACACAAAGTAGCACCTGAGCAAAGTTAAACCATAAAAGGAAGCAAACAGGAAGAATGTAAGAAATAAAAGGATAAAATCCAAAATCAAAGGGGATATCAACAGTGTTAAAGACAGCCATATAATCCTTTAAATTCTGAAAGTCCTTCTCAAGTTATTTAGGATAAGAAATCTGCCATTCATATCTGGCGTGGCTGAGTTGTGACATCTGATTCAGAATAGTATGGTTGACTATTTTATGTCCCTTAAAGTGGCTTCATATAGAGAATCATTTAGCATGAAAACGGGCTTCCTCTTCCATGACAACTAGCCCCTTTTGACTGTGTTTGTAAACATTTACTATCCATGTGCACCTGTCCAAGAGTATTTTAAATGCTGTACTAGTACCTGCTTCAACTACCTCGTCTGCAGCTCATTCCATATACCCACCACCATCTGAGTTAAAAAGTTGCCCCTCAGGTTCTTATTAAATCTTTCTCCTCTCACCTTAAACATAGCTCCTCTGGTTCTTAACTCCCCTACTGAGTAAAGTATCTATCCCCCCAATGATTTTATACACCGTGTGCACATCATCCTTCTACACTCCAAGGAATAAAGTTCTAGCCGGCCCAACCTCTCCCGATAGCTCAGTCTTTCAGGTCCTGGCAACATCCTCATAAATCATGTCTGTACTCCTTTCAGTCTAATGACATCCTTCCTCTAGCAGGGTGACTGAAACTGAACACAATACTCCAAATGCAGCCCCAACAACGCCTTGTGTGACTGCAACGTAACGTTCCAATTTCTATACTCAATGCCATGACTGATGAAGATGAAGGCTGATGTATGAAAAGCCTTCTTTACCAGTCTATCTACCTTTAAAGGAACCACATACCTGCACCCTTAGACCTCTCTATAACCACCCCCCCTCCCCCCATCGGGCCTTTCCATTCACTGTGAAGGTCCTGTCATGTTTTGCTTTCCAAAATGTAACACATCACACTTTCTGCATTAAACTCCATTATTCATTCCTCAGCTCACTTGCCTACCTGATCAAAATCCTGCTGTCATTTTTTAAAACCATCATCGCTGTCTACGATATCACCTATTTTAGTGTAAACGGCAAACTTACTAATCATGTCTTGTACGTACTCATTCAAATCATTCCTGAGAAGCCTACCATATGGAACCTTATCAAAGGTCTTGATGATTTTCATGCAGTTTGCTCTGGGTGCTGGGAAAGAGATGAAGGAAGGGGAGATGAGGGAGGGGGAGGGGGGAGGGTACAGGGTTGGAAGGGTAGAGAGAGGTGGCTTCTGAGGGCAAAGATTAAAAACTGAAGAGATTTAGAAACGGGCTCCACCTTACATATTGTTGGTAATCTAAAGGATCCATTTTCAAGGTTAGTGGTTGAGGTTGGATAGATAGATGGAGGAACAAAAAACAGAGAAACATGTTGAGTTTTTGCAATTACAACTATTTGTTTATTAAGCAAGAATCCATTGGGCGGGACAAATGCTCTGATACCATGTTGGAACTTGCTTTATATAAAGTTACAGATGAAACTAGAGATTGCCTCCTGTTCAATGTGTCCAAACAGGTCTGTGATTCATTAAACAAATCAACAGAATGTCAAACTAAATAGTCAAAATAGTGAAATGGAAGTCGAAGGAAGTGCTTTGAACAGATTGCACAGTACTCTGGGATAGTTACTGAATACTGCACCCCACTTTGGACATTGAACAATTTGGAAAATTTATAGCCTGATCAAAGAGTTTTAAACTAGAGAGATTTGAGCTTTTCAGTTAGAAAAGGAGAATCTGAGATAAGGATAGAAGTGCAAATTGTGAAGTCAAAGGAAGGAATAGAGATGAGAGGGGACAGAGGGAGGCAGAAAAGGGGAGAAATGGGTGTGAATCCAGGTGGGGCACAGGGACGAAAGGGGGTGATTGAGAAATAAATAAAAAGGGGGAGGGGATTGTTTATATGGAAGTTGCACGGCAGTCGAGGTCACGACCTGTGACCCGGACTGTTGCCACTCAACGCCTTCTGGAGTACAAGCGGTGAACGTCAAGTAAGCACTTACTATGACTGCCAGCACAGTGGGCCCGTCTTCTGTCCCAGCATCCGGACTCCATGCTGACTGGTTCCACACTCGCAGACCCCAGGCCATCTGCCCCCCCCATGTGGGGGTCGGGGGGGTGAATCACCCCGTGTGGTGGTGAGGGTCGGGGGGGGGGGGGGGTAAATCACTCTTTGTGGGTGTCGGCAGGTGAAACACCCAGTGTGTGGGTTGGGGGTCGGGGTGTTGAATCACCCCGATGTGGGGGTCGGGGTCTGGGGGGGCGAATCACCCCGTGTGGTGGTGGGGGTGGGGGGGGGTGAATCACCCAGTGTGTTGGGTCGGGGTCTGTGGGTCGGGGTCCGGGGGTCGGGGGGTTGAATCACCCCGGTGTGGGGGTCGGGGTCCGGTGCCGGTCAGTGACTCTGGGTGGGCGGAGGTACCAGACTGTCCCCAACTCTGCTGTAGCTGGCAGGGATGTTGCCGGGTTTATGGCCCTGCTGCCCGGAGCCGTGGCCCCGCTCCTCCCAGCCCCTTGTGTGGGCGCTGCCGAACCACAGCCCGTAATAGTGCGGCCGCACAGGGGAGACGGGGCGGAGGGCGGCCATGGCCGGACAGCGCTGACCCCAGGGGGAGAGTAGGGGCTGTCCCGAGGGATCTGCTCCTTCGGCCGCTTACACCTTGGTGCTCGGGTTTAGAGCGCTCAGTCACCCTCCAGCCCCGGGCGATCGTGGGCTGGGACTTGCCCTCAATCCGCCGGCACGCTGCTCTTTCGCAAGTCAGTGAGCAGCAGTGATTTTGGCAGTTTTCACTCACGGTTACCCCTATTTCCACAATTCTTTACCGCGCAAAAATTGACCATTTTGGCGGTTTCGTGTGTTACTGGTGTATGCCGGAAGCTCCCTTGTACTCCAGAAGGATTGAGCTCCAGAAGGAACTGTGCATCACGCTCTTTGACCTTACGTGCAACCTCCCTATAGGTTAGTTACCCAAAATTGGAGATTTCAATGTTCTTACCATTAATGTTCATTTGAAAGTGTTCAAATGAAATACTTTACATTTTATTTGCACTATATTAATGAATTACAAAATGTCTATGTGAATCAAGCAAATAAATATTTGGTTTGAGATGTGAAAGAAACTAACAGACAGAGTTTTTTAATTGAAAAGAGAATTGGAAATAAAATAACAAAGGTACATTCAACATATGGCATCACTTTGTTTTTAATTTAATGTCCTTGGAAATTGAATGCTGCAGTTGGGTAACTGGATAGTTGATGGGGACAAATGGTATTCCTTTTACGTCACTCTCTCCTTGTCACAATGAGTGGCATCATATGCCCTAGCAATCTGGTGCATTGATATTCCGTGTTATATTTTTATTACCTTGTGAACACTAGCATCACCATGCACTCCACTTCATCCAAAACAAAACCCCTTGCAGTTTGCAAACCTATGAATGAAGAAATTCAAAGAACTCGCTGTCTAGCAACTCGACAGATTAATCAAACGCAAGTGGAGATGTCTAATGTGACCTTCACCTCCCCAGTGTAGGTAAATAGTTGTTTTTGGTTTAGCACGTTGCATGGTGACCTGCGGTTGACCATTCTTCTTGAATGTGTCTGACCCGGCTTTGACTTGAGGGTATGTGTTGTTCTCATTGTAAACATTTTACTCGAGTCAAATGCAAAGTATCCTCAGAATACAACCATGTCTGAAGATATGAGAAACATTTGTATACAGACAGCATCATTCCAGTTACTGGTTGCCAAGAACCCAGAATACCAGCTACATGCTTGAATGGTGGTAAATTCTCTGTGCATGTACAATTAGAGGGCATTCATTAGCAAAGAAAAGAGAAAAGAGATTGTCTGGATTTGGTAACGGTTCACGAGAAGTCCACAGTGAATGAAGCTGTTGTCAGGAGGCTAAAAATGCATTGGATGAAACATGCATTTAATTTAATCTGTTATAAAATTAAAAAATGTGGGCCAAGAAATTTGTTCACACTGCTGCAGATATTTAAAAAAAATGCTGTGCAGCTTAAAATTGTTTAACCTATAACACAGTTTTGCACATACAGTAACATTGGAAAGGGTACAGAGAAGGTTTACAGGATGTTGCCTGGGCTAGAGGGTGTGAGCTATAGGGACAGGTTGATCCGGCTGGGACTCTGTTCCTTGGAGTGCAGGAGGATGCGGGGTGATCTTATTGAGGAGTATAAAATCATGTGAGGAATAGATTGGGTAGATGGGTGGTCTCTTGCTCTATGAGAATCGAGGGCCAGAGGACATAGGTTTAAGGTGAAGTGGAAAAGATTTAATAGGAATTAAATCCAAAGGGTGGTGGGTGTATGGAACGAGCAACCAGAGGAGGTAGTTGAAGCTGGGACTATCCCAATGTTTTGGAAACAGTTAGACAGGTACATGGCTGGGACAGGTATGGAGGGATATGGACCAAATGCGGGCAGGTGGGACTAGTGTAGATGGGACATGTTAGCCAGTGTGGGCAAGTTGGGCCGAAGGGCCTGTTTCCACACTCTATGACTCCAACTTGGATAATTCACTGTGTGACAATTCTGAAATCTATGGTTGGGCATCGGATTCATCAAGTGATGTTTCTCTTTCACTGGGGGCCAGTTCCTGCTCTCACTGTGCACTCAGTTAAGGGCCTGTCCCACTTTCCTGAGTTACTCACGAATTCTCCCGAGTCTTCCCCTTGATTCAAACTCAGAGAATGTCCATAGCGAGTCCATAGGAGTCCGCAGATATATCGTAGTGGCTCGTTATGCCAGCCGTAGGTACTCGGGGCATCAGGTAAGTCAGATGTTGTTTCCAGCAAATCAAAAAAATCCACGAGTAAAAAGATAGTCGGGAGGAGAAAAATTGCAACTTTTGTAGATCACAAAAATCTTGATTTTTTTTTTAAAGGTCCTTTCAACTCGGTAAAGGACTCGGGAAAGTGGGACAGGCCCTATAATGTTCCTTCTCAGTTTTCCTTGAGAAGGGATGTGTTCTATTGTCTTGATAAAATGAATAGTACCTCCCTGTCCTTAAAGTGGTCTTGACCTTCTATTTCCAGGGCCTCAGGAGACCAAAGCGTATAAAATAAAGCAAAAATCTATTATTTTCTGTTTGTATAAACCCATTTGAACAAGGGCTTATCATTAGAATGGCCAGTTACTTTCCCACAGCAAACAGAATCGATTGTAAATTCTCTATTAAACGTTTTCCTACCTCACACTGTTGCTGACATTGATTTTTGTTGCTATCCCACAACACCTTGCAAGGTTGTAGACACTGTAATAAAGGAAAACAAAATTAGCACTTAGCTTACTAGTTTTAACACAGTGAACCCCCTAATGTTTAGTATCTTATTCTTCTGCTTCTCAACTAATTCTCATTATTATCTCACTGCAAAACATGACACGGACTATCCCAAATAGCACGACAGCCTTTTAAATCATCACCAAGCTGGTTACAAATTCACAATGCAGTACATATGCTGCTTATCTCACCCCATCCTGGAATAATGGACCAGTTCTAACAATATTCCTTTTTGTCACAATTGAAAAAAACGGATCAAATTCTGCACTTAACGTATTGCAAATCACATGAGAGTTGATCCTGAACAAATCAAGAAGCTAACATTTGGAGCAAAGGGACATGAATGGAAGTAGACAAAAGTGCTGGAGAAACTCAGCGGGTGCGGCAGCACCTATGGAGCGAAGGAAATAGGCAACGTTTTGGGCTGAAACCCTTCTTCAGACATGGAATGGAAGTATCTTGCCACTTTTGATTAAACCATTCACCCTTTTCATTCTCCAGTCCTGAAATATTTCTATCAACCTCATTGTTCATGTTCAAAGTTACATAAAGCAAATGTTTTCTGATTTGAAGGTTAATATTTACAATATGTTCTGAGGAACTGAATGATCGAACCTGTTTGGTGCAAACAACCATTCGGACTAATTTTTCAAAGTTTTATAAGATGGACATCTGCTTTGCATTATCAAAGCAGACCATCTGCCACATATTTAGACTTTGGAAGAAACAGACCATCAAGGGTCCTAAATCAAACTACTTATCAAAAGAAAATGAAATCTAATGTGTGTAATATGTGTAATCTTGTTTAGTCAAGCAGTCCTAAAGAACTTTTTTTTAATCTATAAAAAATGTCTTTAGGACCTCTGGATTAAAGATGGGAATACAATCTAACAATATCATATTTAAAATGTAATAAAAGTTTAAATGGATATCTTGCACTAACTTATTACAGTGTCAGGACATTGCATTGGTGGGAGTTACTGCAAGTTTACCAAATATTTTCCACTTATTGTGCATTTGATATAAATCTTGTGCATGAAATATAATATTTATTCGATGAGGAGAAGACAATAACATTCTTTTTTAATGTCTCACTGGCAGTTCTAGACCAAGAACAACGCAGACATAAAATTTGTTCCATCATCTAGCATCCCGATTAATGTGGGTTCTATGGAGTTGAGGGTAGTAGCACCAGAAAGGTGAAAACATAAGCGTGTTGTCCCAAGCATTCAGGAATTTGCAAGCACCCGCACAAAACACATTTGGGGAAATTACGCAGTGTCAAATCTTTGAAACAAAGGAAAAGAAAATCAGTTTCTTCATGATGGCGTCTTCTGATCTGGCCCTGGAAATTTTCAAGCAACAGCCAGTACATAAACTTTGTTCAACAACAACAATTAACCCTCAATTGACCTCCAGATGTCATATATAAGCATCAGTAATATTATTTTACTTAAAGGAACAGGTCATGTCAATTGTAGCTCCATGGTGTAATAAAATTGTGAGCATTACATAATATAACACCTTTCATTAAAAAACATTTATTACTGAAATTTCCAGGAGTAGCATTACAAAACGTGTGCGTGATATTCAACAGTCCTGAATTTAATACAATTTCCCTATCCATCAAATAAGGGTTGAAGCAGGGGATATACATGCCAATACCAATTTACAGAAACTTCTCCCGACAACCACTAATTTAACTCTAATCTGAAGATTGTGTGCACCATAAAGCTGAGCTCTGGAAGTATTGGGCATCTCTACATAGCTCACAAACAGAGGTGTTTCCGTGATGCAGTTTGAACTATTGCCATGCCGATTTTAAAGCACTACACAGAAGCTGATCAATCACAGATGACAAATCGTTATCTGTTCACCGGCCTTATTTTTCAGTGGAACATTGCATTCAGCAACTTAATTCTCAGTTGATTTTCCAATGGAGATTTTTCATACTTCAACATCTGCAAGGTCATTAAAAAATGCATTCATTCAAATTGTTTTTCCACTGATTTGTATAAAGAACAGAGGCTCAATATCCAGTGACAGTAGCTAATCACCTAGATACCACAAATCTGCCTTTGTAATTTACAACTGTTACTTATGTTTTTAAGATTGATGGCCCAGGTAGTCAAAGGATTTGGGAAAAGGACCTTTGAAGTTCCAACGTTTCAGCCTTAAAAACATGCGATTAAAAATTTGACTATCAAATTATTTGCTAAAATGTTATAACAATCTTATACAGTATCAAGGAATGGTGGCTGCCAGAGGGCAAAAATAAGCTTGCCTCAGTTTTAGCCATCATATGGTAAATCTGTCTTAGGAACTACAAGAATGTCCTAAATTTGAAGACCAGATACTGTAAGGACAGAAAAAAATGAAGTAATGCTTCTCGTTTGGAACTACTTTTACATTTCCTTTAGGGGTTGTAGATGGTGCATTGTTTTCTGTAACTCTACCAAGCCCATGTTTCTTCTAAAGGGGCTGTCCCACTTGGATGACCTAATTGGCGAGTTTAGAAGAGTTTGAAAAATTGACATGTTGAAGACCTCCTTCCACTATGTAGAAGACCTCCTTCTACCTCATTAATGAAGTGGACCATATTCTTTTCTAGCCCAAAGGTTTTTACTAGTTTTAGTTGCTCCACCTGGTCCTGCACAAATAACAACTTCCATTGAATTGATCACAATTTGCTGCTCTTCCATCCTTGTATATTACATTGCCCTTTTATGTCTATCCATACTCAACACATACTGATGGGAAATTGAACAGTTCCCAGAACTCCTCTAATGCACTTGCCTCAGACGTACTCTACTGCAAATTGTGTGCAACGCTCCAGCTAATCTTTACTTCCTGGTTTGCTGTTAACAATGTATCCTTGCATGGTGAAACTGAAGAGTATTCCACTCTGTGGCAGAAAACAGACTAATAACATGTCACACAAGATCCTTCATAGATTGAAAGCAAAATAAATGTCTATCTCAGGATTTTTCTTTGAAATCGGTCATTTCTTATAAGTGTGTAACATGTGTAACTGAGTAGGAAGGAAATGCAGATGCTGATTTACACCGAAGAGACACACAAAATGCTAGAGTAACTCAGCGTAACGGGCAGCATCTCTGGATAGAAGGAATGGGTGATATTTTGGATTGAGAGCCTTCTTCAGACTGAAGAAGGGCTCGACCTGAAATGTCACCCATTCCTTAATACACTGCAATGGACGGGATTTCAGATGAACAAACACGACAGTAGCTCCATTTCACGAATGCATCACATTTTCGCTGCAGTCTCCACAATCTGTTGTGAGAAAGATGTTGCACAAATCTCAAAGTAATTTTGAACATCTCTTATCATTCATATATCAGACATCATTAATAAACGGAGGGAAGAGTCAAGGGGGGAAGGAGAGAATGCATATATATGTAAGTAACATAGAGTGATTGATACAAAATTATATAACAGGCCAATTCAAACCCCGCAATTTGGGGCGGGCGAAGTTGCCGTTGCGGGAGCTCTCGGAAATCGGTCTCCCACCAGGGACCTGCCAGCTCCCGATTTTACTGTCCACGATGTTAGGCCCCAGCAAAACGGAGACACAACAAGGAAAAGGTCACGTCTCCGTTCAAGGAAGAGATAAAAAAGTTTAAAAGTTACCCCCCCCCCCCTCCACCCACCCCCCCACCCCCATATATACACAGCTAAAAATAAACCGAAAACATACTCTAACAAGACGAAAAAATATATAAAAAGACAGACGGACTGCAGATGAGCCGCAGCCACACCCAAAGTTTTTGCAGTAAAGAAAACATTTTTTTTAGAAAATGTTTTATGTGTTGATTTGATTGCCTGTTACTGTTAGTCTGTGTTAGTGTGTGCAGTGCACCTTTAATGGTGCTCCTGACCTAACAACTTCACATCACATCAATTTCAACAGGGAATATTGATGTGAATACAACATTTAGTTAGACCAATTTCCATCATGAAAGTTGAAGTCAAACTAAATGGTGTATTTACATTTGAGGCTTTACTATGATCGCTTTCATACTATTCAAATTCTAACATGTTGACTATAAACAAGATCACAAATCACATTTTGAATTCTCAAACACAATTTGATTGTGAATAATTGCAAAGCTGCCAAGTTTCACCGAGCATTTCCATATTTTGATGGCAGAAATTCAGTATTTTGTTGGGGAAATCGGTATTTCTCACATAAATGCAATAGAATGTATTACATAGAAACTGGATTTTTGAAAATCAGTATTTTGCATGCAACCTCATGTATTCTCAAATATCAGTATGCAATACTGAAAATCAGTACTACTGAATTGTGAAACCATTTTTGAAATGTGAATTTATAATTCTTGATTTTGATTCAATAACATATAAAAATATATAATAACATCTCTATACTTATAAAACTCTGATCTTGGATGTATGTGTGTGTGTGTATAATCACACCTTCTCGAAAACACAACATGGTAATGGTAAAATTTTTACATATTTCGGTATAGATTTTTTCCGTGGAGTCCGAAATAGTTTATCTGAAAATGTAATGCTTTATTTCTCGAGTTATTAATGAAAATGTTCAAGATTCCAACAAAACTTTGAAATAAAAATGACTCTTTTGCTGATGACGTCATAATGGGTCTGCGTCGTCTTGCTCGCCTTGCGAGTGACGCCGCACCATCCTGCTCCCCCCGCTGCTCCCCACCGCTGCTCCCCACCCCCCCCTCCTCTTCGCCCCCCCTCCTCTTCCTCCCCTCCTCTCCCCATCTCTTCTTCACCCCCTCATATCGCCCCTCCTCTCTCTCCCCCCCTCCTCTCTCTCCCCCTCCTCTTCCCCCCCCTCTTCTCTCTCCCCCCTCCTCTCCTCCCCCTTCCTCACACCCCAAAGACGTAGGTTAATTGTCTTGGTATAATTGTAAATTGTCCCTTGTGTGGGATAGTGGTAGTGTGCAGGGGTCGCTGGTCGGCGTGGACTTGGTGGGCCGAAGGGCCTGATTGCACACTGCATCTCTAAACTAAACTAAATAAGCTCTGTAGGAAAGAACTGCAGATGCTTTTTTTTTATACTTGAAGGTAGACATAAAATGCTGTTGTAACTCAGCGGGAGAGGCAGCACTTCTGGAGAGAAGGAATGGGTGACGTTTCGGGTCGAGACCCATCTTCAGCTCCTCTTGAACACTAACTAAACTAAGAACTACGAACCGTCTTGGTTGCACTAAAGGACTTTGGGGCTTGATAGATTTTGGAGATACAGCGCGGTAACAGGTCCTTTGGCCCAACGGGTCCACGCCAACCAGTGATCACCCCATGCACTAGCACTATCTTATACACTGCGGACAATTTTACAACTTACTGAAGACAATTAACCTACAAGTCTTTGGAGTGTGGGAGGAAACCGGAGCACCCGGAGAAAATCCACACGGTCCCAGAGATAACATAGAAACTCCACACAGACAGCACCCGTAATCAGGATTGAACCCAGGTCTTTGGCGCTGTGAAGTTGCAACTCTACCACTACGCCGCTGTGCCGCTCCAAATAATGTTTTTTAACGTATAACTGTTTTTTTGTACATAGATAATGGTTATATGAATGGCTATTGTGTTATCTATGAATGTCGTAGATGCAGACTTGTTATGCTGCGGCAAGTAATGATTTAATTGTAGCGTTTTTGGTACATAAACAATTAAACACTCTTCTTGCCTCTCGCAGCAGGTAACAGAGCGTCTAAACCCAAAGCATGGGCTTGCGGCGGCGGGGGGGGGGGGGGGGGTGGGGGGCGCAGCAGGGGGAGAGGCTAAGGCCCGTGGCAGGGGGAGTGGCGAGGGCTGTGGTGGGGGGGGGGAAGGCGAGCGCCCGCGGTGGGGGTGGAAGGTGGCGTGGGCTCAGTGGGGGGGGGGGGAGGGAGGGAGGAAGGCGTGGGCCCAGTGGGGGTGGAAGGTGGCGTGGGCCCGGCGGGGGGGGGGGGGGGGGAGGCGTGGGCCCAGTGGGGGTAGAATATGGGTCTGGTGGGGGGGAGGGTGAAGGTGACGTGCGCCCAGCGGGGGGGGGGGGGGGGGGGGATGGCATGGGTGGAAGGTGGTGTGGGTCCAACGAGGGGGTGGTGGCGTGGGCCCAGTGGCGGGGGAGGCGAGGTCCGGGCCGGAGCAGCGTCTGGTGTCAGGTCACGGCCGCTGCCAGGACTGGGTTCAGTTTCAGTCGTACCCACTCCCACCGGTCGACGGGAGAACCGCCAGGGTGACCAACAGCGAAGTTCCAACACCGAGGATGGAGGCGATGGACCGGGTTGGCAGACACTGCAGCCCCCCCCCCCCCCCCCCCCCGGAGAAACGGGCACTCTTTTTTTCAAATCATCCCGCGGGCCGGATTGGACTGCTGGTAGTTTGCCATCCAGGATTAAAAAACAGACTCCAGCCCCCGCAACGCAATATTCCACTTCTTACCCTGAGTAGACACGAGGCGTCGAGGCGATCTCTGATTGTGTGGAGTGTAGATGGTGATCTGATCCCGCCCGGGCCCACTGAGAGACAGCGTCATTTTGCGTCGCTACTGCGTCACAGGCTTCCCCCCAACTGCACAGGCGCGGATGGTCGCAATTTTTTTTCCCCTCAAATCATCCAGCGGGCCGGAACCTGAATTTCGGGTAATTTTCGACAAAGTGGAAACGCTGATTGCGTTCCTAATTTTTTTTTCCTCAGGATTTTTTCTTACTCTGGGAAAAAAAGGTGGGGGGTGCGACCGCACCCAACGAACCCCCCACCTTCGGACGGCCATGTATAACTGATCAGAAATTAGATTTCACTATGTTTGGTGCGTTGAACTGTTATTTTGTTTACTATTAACACCATTGAAGATACCTGCAGAAAATTGCGAAATTAGTCAAAAAAGACATTTGAGTAATCTAAAGTGATTTACACCAAGAAAATTAAACATTTGCATTTTCCAATGGGAGCTATAGTGGTTCATTGTGATTGTCATGTATTTGCCCGCTTTGTGTAGAGATCACTAGACCTTAAACAACCCATTTCTATGCCAGTCACAGGCTGGCTGCATAACAGGTTGCCGTGGAAGTGTGCGAAAATGTGATGCGGGGTGGATGAAATTCCCACTGTGTATTGCTGTCGCTGATGGTCCTAGGTTACAAGGTGCAGAGCAGAATGATTAATGAAGTTGAGATTAGAGCAAGAAATACTTAGATGCATAACTTAAAAAAAACTGTGAACTTTGATGATGCAAGGAACATGATTGTAAATGTAATTTGATCATTGCAATATATGTCTTTGAGATGTTGTGATCAAAATATTAATGTTGGAGTGAAGACCCCTTAAATCACATCTCACTGAACAAGGATTCCAACATCTTTGCCATTTCTGCCATTCATGGTCTGTGGTTCCTTGGGCACGTTCTACCTCATGTTCTCAAATCACTTTAGCCAGTCCTCTGGAACCATTCTACTTTCTCCTGAATTTTTGCGCAGGGGTAACAATGCATATGTTATCTCTTTTAATAGATGTAAAAATAAGCCACCTGGACTGGAGCCTTACCTTAAGTTTGACATTTATTAAGCATCTCTGTTTCTAACTAAAGCGTATTTACATCATTCTTACTCCTTTCAATGTTCATAAGCTCATAAGTAACAGGAGCAGAATTAGTCCATTTAGCCCCTCAACTTTACTCCACCATTCAATCATGGCTGATGTTTCTTTCCTTCAACCCCATTCTATTGCCTTCTCCCCATAACCCGACACCCTTACTAATCAAGAATCTGTCATCTCTGCCTTAAAAATATCCATTGCGTTGGCCTCCACAGCATCTGTGATAATGAATCCCATAGATTCATCAACTTCTGACTGAAGAAATTCCTCATCTCCTTTTTAAAGGTATGTCCTTTTATTCTGAGGCTATGACCTGATCCTAGATTCTCTGACTAGTGGAAATCTCCTCTCCACATCCACTCTATCCAGGCCCTTCACTAGTTGGTAAGTTTCAATGAGGTCCCCATCATCCTTCTAAACTCCAGCGAGTAGAGGCCCAGTGCTGCCGGACACTCATCATACATTAACTCACTCATAAAGTAAAGTGAAGTAAAGTATCCTTTATCATTCCTGGGATCATTCACGTAAACCTCCTCTGGACCCTCTCCAATGCCAGTACACCCTTCCTCAAATGTCGGGCCCAAAATTGCTCACAATACCCTAAATGCGATCTGACCAGCGCCTTATAGAGCCTCAGCATTACATCCCTGTATTTGTATTCATGTCCTCTTGAAATAAATGCTAGCATTGAGTTTACCTTCCTTACTACCGATTTGACTTGCAAATTAACTTTTTCGGAATCCTACATCAGCACTCCAAAACCCTTTGCTCCTCCGATTTCTGAATTCTCTACCCCATTTAGAAAAAGTCTGTGCCTTTATTCCTACTCCACACTTTGAAACACTGTATTCCTTTCCATTGGGACAAGTGCTGGCAATTGGAACGTGCTCAGCTATGGAACTGTTCGGCATGGGTGAGTTGGTCCACAGGGCTATTGCTGTGCTGAATGACTCCATAATCTAGTTTTGCTTCTGAATCTATTTTATTTGTGATTTATAAAGTTTCAAAGAATGATTTTGATCTATTCCAAATATCTTTGAATGTGTTTGATTACTACTGACATCTACAAACAGCTGAAAAGCTCTTCTGACAGCAAATGCAATCAGGGTGATCCAGAGGTGGGGCTTTTAGATTTCCTGCCTATGGACTTGTCAACGGCTCTGATTTGCTGCATGTCCGTGGGAAGCAGATTTGCAGTTCGAACAGATCTGTAAAAGGCTAGTAAAAGGTTAGTGTGGCTATAGAGTGTCCAGGTTGGTAAATGCAAACTGCAGAACAGGACTTGCTCAATCAAGCCTCATCCCCTGGCAAATGAATAAAATAGACACAAAATGCTGGAGTTGCTCAGCAGCACGGGCAGCATCTCTGGATAGAAGGGATGGGTAACGTTTCGGGTCAAGACCCTTCTTCAGACTTTTGGGTTGAGATCCTTCTTCAGAAGTCTGAAGAACTTCACCTATTCCTTCACTCCAGATATGCTGCCTGTACCGCTGAGTTACTCCAGCATTTTGTGTCCATTTTTGTTGTAAACCAGCATTTGCAGTTCCTTCCAACACAAATGAATAAAATACATGGAGGAGATGGGAAAGGAAGGAATGAAATGAGGGGCTAAGCAGCTGGAGGGAAACAAAAAGCTAGTGATGACCAGAATAAAATGATTTTCTGCTTTAAAATTTAATTGAAGCATTAAAACCAGCTAACACCAGTGTGTTGAATATCAACTATTGAAAGAGAGAGCCAGTGATCCTAATTCATAAATATGATACTTCTTTTGTTTGTGAAATCATCTCGCCTTTCCGAGCCCCTTATGTATTGCAAACTTTTTATTATTTAAAATCTACAATTCCTTTTGGACATACAACTGGTTAAAGACTTTTCAAGACCTTTGGGACGTACAGAGTTACAATTTTCTACCATGCCTGTCCTCTGAAGATTGTTAGTTTCAACATTTCATGACAGAAAGAACAAGGACTACAAACAAACATTTGGCTGGTAAATTACTGGGAGAAATTATATATATTATATACACACAACAAAGAGAGCAAATACACTGACATTATTATGCCCCAGTGGGGAACAACAAGAGTTGAAAAGCAGGCCTGCCCCTTTAGAAGTTTCTGACTTTCAATAGCATGAAATCACCCTCCTCATATGGGCAGCTGATTATAGGAGAAGGGTCCAGCAAGCAGATGCTCAGACCGCAAAGGATGGATAGGGGGGTGGTGGGACAGACACTTGTGACTCACTTTAAGTCACTTTCCATTAGATTGGCATGATTTGCAGTTGTACAGGGCCATAGTGAGACCACACCTGGAGTATTGTGTGCAGTTTTGGTCCCCTAATTTGAGGAAGGACATTCTTGCTATTGAGGGAGTGCAGCGTAGGTTTACAAGGTTAATTCCCGGGATGGCGGGACTGTCATATGCTGAGAGAATGGAGCGGCTGAGCTTGTATACTCTGGAGTTTAGAAGGATGAGAGGGGATCTTATTGAAACATGTAAGATTGTTAATGGTTTGGAAACGCTAGAGGCAGGAAATGTTCCCGATGTTGGGGGAGTCCAGAACCAGGGGCCACAGTTTAAGAATAAGGGGTAAGCCACATAGAACGGAGACGAGGAAACACTTATTCTCACAGAGAGTTGTGAGTCTGTGGAATTCTCTGCCTCAGAGGGTGGTGGATGCCAGTTCTCTGGATGCTTTCAAGAGGGAGCTAGATAGGGCTCTTAAAGATAGCAGAGTCAGGGGATATGGGGAAAAGGCAGGAACGGGGTACTGATTGGGGATGATCAGCCATGATCACATTGAATGGCGGTGCTGGCTCGAAGGGCCGAATGGCATACTCCTGCACCTATTGTCTATTTACTCTCTCCACAGAGAGGAAGTTAATGGGATGATCAGTAACTGCTCTATCATATCCCAGTGACTGTAGGTTAGTAGTTTGGGGATCAAGGTTGTGATGTAGCTTCTTGTGTGAGGAGCCAGAGGGAGGGGGCGGGGGGAGGGGGGGGAGGGGGTTGCTAAATGACAGTGGGGTCCAAAAAAATCAGGTCCTCCTGATTCCATCTTTGGATAATATGGTTGAAACTAATTAGCAATCCCTTAGCCTTGTTACCTTTTTCCGCAGGGTCGAGTAATTTTGGAGTGAGAAGATCAAAAAGATGTTAAGCTGTAAAGGGCCAGATGATATTTACAGCCTTGGGTAAATGGCATTTTGTTTTGTTCTGAACCAACATGGTGTGTCCCATTGCACCAAATTAATAGCAGGCTAAATAAAATAGTCTCAAATTGAAAAGGTGAATAGGATGAATAGCAGGAGAATAAAACTAATTGGATAGGAACAATATAAAAATTAAATTAAATTTATTCACAGGTATGAAGGTTGCCGAGCTGACTCTGAAATAATCACAGCTCATTTTTCTGCTCAACTATTTAATGATACACTTTTGACAGTAATTATGATCAAATTATCATAGATAACCTGCAAGCTCATCCATTACCCAACCATAGTCAACAATGAGCTAGTCTGGGGCAACCACTGCTTCATGTTTACTCACCATTTTATGTGATGTGACAAAACATTCTTCAGTGTGCCAACAAGGTGTGTTAAACACCTGTCTCAGTGAGAATTGGGATCGAATTTAGTCAACACTGATGGAATGAAGCTCTCTTCTATAGGATGTAGCTGTCATTTATTCAACGAACTGGAACCTAATAATATATATTAAAAGGCCATTATTCTTGGAAATAATGCACTGCATGCCAAACTCTTGGAGATGGCTGAAAGATAAACTGTGACATAGAGGTTAGCTTTTGTCCTTTCTGTTGGAGTGATTCCGTGAAGCTGAATAGAGGGGACAGTGAACAGTGAAGGAATAGATCCTTTGCAAGAATAGATTCTTCTTCGTTGGACTGACACTTGCATCCTGACTGAGACTGATGATTCAGCATAGAAAATATCGAAATGTGGCCAATGTCTGCAAAATCAACTAATCACAAATTAATTCTACACATGGGTTGTACAGCTATATCTCTGTATCTTCGTCATCTTGATGACAAAGGTGGCAGAAACATGGGAAAATCTGCCTCCAAATGTTTCTCTAGATTAGACATCCTCTTGTCTTGAAGGTGTAAGCATTTCTGGGCCTGTCCTGGAACTACTAATTGGACTACCTGCATGAACCCAAGATCTGTCAATATTCCCTCTTCTCAAGATTTAGGGCGGCACAGTGGTGGAGTGGTAGAGCTACTGCCTTACGGAGACTTGAGTTCAATCCTGACTACGGGTGCTTGTCTATATGGAGTTTGTACGTTCTCCCCTGACCTGCATGGGTTTTCTCCGAGATCTTTGATTTCCTCCCACACTCGAAAGATGTACATGTTTGTACGTTAATTGGCTTAAATGTAAGTTGTCTCTAAGTGACTGTAGGATAGTGTTAGTGTGTGGGGATCGTGGTCAGCACGGGCACGGTGGGCCAAAGGGCCTGTTTCCGCATTAAAACTCTAAACTAATCTGGTGCTTGAAACAAACACAGTTCTCCAGACGATGTCTTCAAAATCTAGAGTCAAAAGTGTTAATTGTTATATACACTGAGACAGGTACAATAAAATTTTATTTGCTGCAGCTTTACCATCGGTTTAAAGCAAACAAAACAAATAAATATACATTAAATTATCTGTTCTTCTCGATAAACCAGACCATAATAGTGCAAGCAAAATACACGTTCAACCTGGGTGGTGCAAAGTTCATAGTAGTTCAGTGCTAAGGTAGGATTGCGGTTCAGGTTGTGGACAATGCTTCACAAACGTAATAATTGGTAGGGAATAGCTGCTTTTCACTGGAGGTGACGGCACTCGGGGTCCTGAAACTCCTTCCTGATGGTAGATACTAGATGAGAGCATGGCCATGAAGGTATGGGTTGATCCCTTTGATGTTGGGGAGGCCAACATTGGTGATGCACCAGGTGATGCACCAGGTAATGTCCACCACTTCCTACTGCTTTGTTCTTGTGCATTCGAAATACCAAATGCAACCTGTCAGTATCCTCCCCACTGTACACCTGTCGAAGTTCAATAAAATATTCCATGATACGTCGAATCTCCTCAAACATGGGAGGAAGTAGAAGCATTGGTGAGCCGCCTTTGCAATTGTATTCATGTGCTGGGGTCAGGACAGATGATCAGAGAAGTGTACACCCAGGAACTTGAAGCTGTCGACTCTCTCCACCTCTGTCCTATCAGTGAGGATGGGTGCATGGTCTTTTGGGTTTCCCTTCCTGAAGTCAATAATCAGTGGTCTTGCTAACACTGAGAGCAAGATTGTTGTTCTGGCACCACTCAAGCAGATTATTTTTCTTCCTCCTGCATTCTGACTCATAGTTATCCATCATTTGTTCAATGACGGTAGTATTGTTGGTGAATTTAATGTTATTGGAGCTGTGCCTACCTATACCATCATGGGAATTTAGTGTGTCGAGCAGGGTACGGATTTTGCAACCTTGAAGTGCTCCCCAGCTGATGGTCTGTGAGGAGGAAGTGTTGTTGCCAATTCATATTGTGATCTGCCGAGGAAGAGGTTGAGGATCCAGTTGCATTGGGATGAGCAGAGACCAAGTTCCCAGAGTGTGATGATGAGTTTAGAAGGGATGCTGAGTCGTAGTTAATGAACAGCAGACTGCAACTTGTTTTGTTTAGTTTAGAGATACAGTGCGGAAACAGGTCTTTCGTTCCATCGTGTCCGCGCCGACCAGCAACTCCCGCACACTAACACAAAGAACACTTTGCAATTATACCATGCCAATTAGCCTACAAACCTGTACGTCTTTGGAGTGTGGGAGGAAACTGGAGATCCCAGAGAAAACCCACGCAGTCACTGGGAGGACGTGCAAACTCTGTACGGACAGCACCCGTAGTCAGGGTCGAACCCGGGTCTCTGGTCCTGTAGGGCAGCAACTTTACCGCTGCCCCACCGTGCCGCTCACTGCGTGCGCTTGTTGTCCAAGTGGCTCCGCGCAGAGTTGAGAGTCGGCAAGATCGTTCGTATCTTTTGTTGATTTGTTGTGGCTGTAGGTGAATTGAAGTGGGTCCAGATGATTGCTAAGGCAGCAGTTGATTTGTGTCTTTACCAACCTCTTGAAGCACTTCACCACCCTGGATGTGAGTGCTGTCAGTTGGTACTGCTGTGGCATGTTGCCTTGGGCACTGGTATTAGGGATGTTCTATTAAAGCAGGTGGGGACCTCAGATCAGAGTACTGAGAGTTTGGAGATGACTGTGTAAACTTCGTATCCTTCTCACCTGGATCTCTTCCTTCCCACAGAAATCTTCCATAGTTGCCACCTTACTTAATTTAACCATGGCCCTTAGTAACTATCTTCTCCCAACTTACCAGACCTGCCAACTGGGTGTCATCTGCAAATATGAATGCTCAATTTTACTCCTTCAGCCTTTATAATGAACACCCAAGAGTCCACTGCAGATCCATGGGGAACACTACAATGGAAGTGCAGGATAGCGTAAAGGATGAATGATTATGGAGGTAGGGTCTGAGATGTAAACAATTACTGTAAGATTGCAATTTCTGCATAACCCCAACTATAAACGTTACCCTGGTCATTAATATTTGCTCCATATCATTGACCTAAGATGAAAGATGACAAAGGAAAATAAGAAATAAAAAGATAACAGTGAAGGAAGCAATGAGAAAAAATGAGAGAGACAGAAAGGTGAGACAGAGGTAGAAATGACTGCACAACAGCAGACAAGTGAATGACCATGTGCACACAGAGCGCGGTGTCATCAGTGATTTACTTCTGCTTTCGAAAATGCTTCTGCAACATGAAGGTTAAAGGGCAAGTTACAAAAACCAAAGAAATAAGCATTTAATTTAGCTTAACAGCCTTTCCAAATCAAACAGCGAGAATATCAATCATTCTCCCCATGGTGTCATCTGGTTTGAGTGTATGAATGATTCTTCAAGGAGCAACAGTCCTGGTGAACATGGCCTTGTGACCCAATGACCCCTTCCCAGATAAGCCACAAAGAACATGATGATAACAATTCAGTGTTTCTAGAGAGGAAAGGTGTTCTTTGAAATTTTGTAAAATTAATAGCTAAATGGCCATAGAGTTCTTCATCACACACAAAATTCAAGTAACCATTTAATAATATCCGGAGTGAGCAAAAACTAGACAATACAGAACCACACAAGAAGTTTAAAAAAGGAGAAATGTATCCACAATCACAGAATAGTAACTTTAAAGGAATTGAATTTCAGAAATGGTGTGTGAGCTTGAGCACATTGTTGCAGTGGGGGTGGGTGAATTGTTACCCCAAATCCAATCCTCATTCCTCAGTAATGAAAACATGGCAGTAGACTCATGCCTCCATATTAATGAATATAAACTGATGTATGAATTTTATCCCTTCCATTAAATTACACTTCCATTCAAACTAACGTTCTCTGTTTCTTTAACTCTAAAAATTGTGAATCATATTAGGCATGAGTTATAAAAATGATGCAGTGTGCTCATTCTAGATTCACTCTGCAGTGTTGGGAATAACATATCTGTTTGAAATCAAACTATACCCAAGAGTTCAATGTAATTTAAAGAGCACAAAGTGTTTAGTGATGGATCTGTACATACAATTTTCCAGATGCTGGAATAATATGATGCTGCAATATCTTTTATTACACCAGGTTTTGATATTTCTATGGAGATATATTATAAATGTGGCAATGTCATCAAAGCTTGGAAAAATGCAAACTAAGATGTAAACACAAGAAACTGTAGATTCTGGTTTACAATAAAGTATTTTGGAATAGCAATACAAAGTGTTGGAATTGCTCAACGGGTCAGATCAGCATCTCTGGAGAATATGAATAGGGAATGTTTCGGGTCAGGACCCTTCTGCAAACCAAGTTAATTTTTAGAAGGATAGTATTGAAAAGCAGGAATGTTGCATTAAAACTGCTTTAAAACATGGCTATCTAATGCTTATAATGAAACAGAAGTGGACTATTTAGTCCTTTGGATCAATGCTGGGTCCTGGTAGCAATCTCTAGTTCCATCCCACTTTTTCATATTTGCCTAGAACTGTGCCACTCTCTCTCACAAATCCCCATCAATTGCCTCCTTTTTGCAATAAACCTACATTGAAGGGAGCTGCAGCAGTTCTGGTTGCTACATTACAAAAAAGATACACAAGCACTGGGGCAGCACAATGGTGCAATGGCTCTACGCAGGGATTCTCCCCCTCTACATTGGGGACCTGGGGTGGAGGATGTTGCACCGAGGAGTTCCCTGCAACCTGTTTACAGACGGTTCACAGACTCGCCAGCCGCCTGCCTGCCACTGTGCGGGCTGGAAGAGTCTGTGTGCCACGTGTACATGTTTAAATACCTAAAGGGGCTGCTCCTTGCCTTCTGACTGCATTTTTCACCCGCCATCCTCATCTTTGGACACCCTGTGCGTAGGGGAGAGGGTAGGGCTGAAGATGTCCTGGTTGGGTTGCTCCGAGGCCTGGCCAAGCTGCCCATCCGCTGGTCAAGGCGCCAGGCGGTGGAGGGCTTTACCTTGCCTGCCCTTTTTCCGGGGTTACGTCCGTGCCCGGGTGAGGTGAGAAAGGGAATACGCCCGGTCTACGGGCACCCTGAGGGAGTTCCGGGACCGCTGGACTCCGCAGGGTGTTGAATGTATCCTCAATAAGGATTGTAACACAGTTGTATTGTAGTTTATTATGGATATATGTTTGTATTGTATTATGGTGGTGGGTTCTGGCTTGTTTTATTGTAGTGTAAATATTATTTTTTGATAATTGAATAGATTTTTTGATTTAAAAAAATTAAAATGGCGCAACGGCAGAGTTGCTACCTTACACCGCCAGACATCCGGGTTCAATCCTGACTACGGGTGCTGTCTGTACGGAGTTTGGATGTTCTCCCTCTGATCACGTGGATTCTCTCCGGATGCTCCAGTTTCCTCCCACACTCCAAAGACGTACAGATTTGTTGGTTAATTGGCTTCTGTAAGTTGTAAATTAACCTTCGTGTGTCGGATAGTGCTAGTGTATAGGGTGATCGCTGGTCGGCACAGACTCAGTAGGCCGAAGGGCCTGTTTCCACGTTGTTATGCTCATGGCCATTAATATTAGTCACAAAAATATCCAATAGTGAATTCAGAAGAAATGTTTTTACCCACAGTGATAATAATATAAAGTGCACACCATACAGTATGATTGAAGTGAACAAGGTCGATACATTTACAGACACACAGGAAAAGGTGGTAGAGAAAATGGAATAGAAGGCTTTTGCTGACAGCTTTAGATGATGAATGATACATTTAGTTTAGATTAGTGATACAGCATGGAAACAGGCCCTTTGGCCCACTGTGTCCACACTGAACAGCGATCCCCGCACATTAACACTACCCTACACACACTAGGGACAATTTATTTTACATTTACAATTATATCAAGCCAATTAACCTACAAGCCTGTACATCTTTGGAGTGTGTGAGGAAACCAAAGGTCTCCTGAAAAAACCCATGCAGGTCACGGGGTAAACGTACAAACTCTGTACGGACAAACACTCACAGTGTCAGGATCAGACCTGGGTCTTTGTCGCTGTAAGGCAGTAGCTCTAACGCTACACCACCATGCTGCCCTTATGGAGGAATGAAAAACAGAGTCAACAATTCTGAAATATTGATTCCATTTCTCTTTCCATAGATACTGCATGGTCTGACGAGTATTTCTGGCATTTTCAAATTTCCAGCATCAGCCTTTTTGCTTCCATTGTTGCCACGAAGGATTTTGAAATACATTTTTGGAATTAATTGGATTTTAATGCACCTCTATACTTTTGGCAGGAACAAAGACAGCTTGGGTAAGTTTATAAAATTTAAAATTACTGAATTGTACACATGCTCCACGATATGAGTGCATTTCAGGCTCAATTGATAACAATTTTACACATCTAGTGCATCAATAGCAGAAACATCTTATCACGCTACATTCTTTACAATGTTAACATTTAAAAATCCCAGGTGAAAGTGTTTTTATTTATAATTTTATATGTTTAATTTGAGATTTACCAGGGAAAGTCTATACTCGGCGAGGGTAGAGTCATTGAACACAATGGTCTTTTTGTTGGTGAAAATTAGAACTAAACAGCAGATGGGCGAAAACTGAAACAGAAACAAAAAATGCCAGAAATACTCAGCAGGTCATTCAGCATCTGTGGAAAGAGTTCTGATAAAGGACTGCAAACTCAAATGTTAACTCTTTTTTATCATTCCATAGGTATTTCTTGATCTGCTGAGTGATTCCAGCTTGTTCTGTTTTCGTTCAACATCTCATATCTGTAATTGCTCATAAGCTACTTTTATTGCATTTGGGGAGAGAAGATAAATCTTATCAACTGATGAAGTGTTGACTGGTGTATGAAAACCCAGGAGGGCAAACGTATTGCACAAAGCTTTTTCACATGTCCCTCTTTCCACTAATGAAGCTGAGAACATCATTTATGAAAAAGTAAGTTAGGAAAGAATAAAAAAAACTTGACATTTTTAGAGTGAACAAAATAAACTCATTTTGCTCAGGACAAATGCTAACCATATATATTTTAGACAAACAGTTTTATCTACACAGAAGAGTTTGAAAAAAAAAAAAATCGTACAAGCAACTTACTGCATGGAGAACTTAAAAAATCTCATGTTCAAGTCCAGATCTCCAGCCAGGACTAGACAAAAAAATTGTGGGCAATTTTTATTGCATTTACTAAGTGCAATTATTGAAGAAATAGGACACCAACCACTTTAAGCAGATGATCAGGCTACCATTTTGGAAAGTAATATAATCCCCCAAATTAGACCGTCAAATGACAACGTGCAACCATTATGAGGTAGCTGAAATCAATCCCTGACCACTATCATCTGACATAAAGAGCATAAGTCACTCCACGTATTTACAAAATTATTATGTTCATTTTGAAATAGTCAGATACAAAATTTTGAATCTATCCAAACTATTGCTGAACCTTACTGAAATCACCATAATTTCCAATGACAGTACAGATTATTATGCGATTTCTCTAGGGGAATATTGGGTTTGTGATAATGTGCTTTCTTCCAAATTCTCTGTGGCATATTCCAGTTGTTAAGAGGCTTGGTTTCATGTCTCGGCCAAACAGATTCAATAACCATTTGAGGCTCACACAAAAGCCTTAGATTTTTCCTTCTCTCTGGAGATTCAATTTTCCCTTCTCTCTGGAGAATTTGGCCAATCTCCAACTAACAATTCTTTGTTCATCCATAACTGAGGTAACCCCACAGGACAATCCAGATTAGAAAGTTCTGGATGCAATCCTCATTGCAGGCCTTCTCCCTACCAATCCACCTTCTAATACAGTCACAGGAGAGGAGGTCCATGGGGAGGAGCGAATGCCACCTGAACAGACGTGGTCTGATCAACTATGACTGGGTCACCTGGGCAAGGGTGTCTGATGTCGAAAGACTCGAAACACCCAATGACCCCAGGTTACATCACTGATGATGTGTTCAGGAGCATCAAGACATGTATTTTTAATCAAAAAAACAAGGAGTTTGATATTAGTAAATTTTATTGTTATTTAAAACTGGCAGTGGCATTTCTTGTGGCTTGAAGAATAAATATTTCTAATCATTCTAAACTATTAATTTCTGGACATTACAGAAAGCTATGGAAGAGAAAGTAATTGCATTACTGTATAAGTAC
This sequence comes from Raja brachyura, assembly GCA_963514005.1. The sequence goes on along the minus strand of OY740794.1, from coordinate 12,225,971 downwards.
TTCTTTTATCTATTCTTGTCAACAATACCTAACACAAATTAGTGGATTTATCATCATGGAAAGTTTCATGGAAACGGAAATCAGTTTATCGAGAGGTGTCTCCTGAAATGTGTCAATGTGTCAATGTACTGCACAAAGAACTCACTGTCTGCATAACATAACTGTGACAGGAGTGATTTTTCTTCCTGCGTCACTGACTTACAAAGTGAACTGAGCTGCAAAAGATGCAGGAAGCTCGATAATTTCTTGCTGAAGGGTAAACAGGTGCAACAGCACAACACTGCGATCAGTAGTTGGTGGAAAAAGATGTGGCAAGAAATTTCTAGTCAGATTTTAAAAGATGTATCATTTTGCATAACATTGGATCTTAGGTAAGTGTATCTCTGGCTTCTTGAATATACAAATCCAAAAACCAGGATAACGCACTGTTCTTCAGAATGGCATCACCTAACTTAGAATCTTATGCTATAAAGCATAGATAATTTTAACAGCATAAAACATATAGGAAAATTGAGCCCTTTTATGCTATTATCATGCAAGAGCTACTAAAATAAAATATTAATTTCAATTTAATTAGCTTATTCTGATGAAATTTCAATTTTTAACATGGTGCCTAGAAAAACAGTTGGTGAGAAAATGTACAAGTTGTAGTAATGTTTAAAATGGATGCAGCTGCAATGTAAAAAAAAGTTAACATTGCAAGGCACTATCCAGAGAGAGGTATAACCCATCTTGATCAAAGTGCCTCTTGGTGCGTGTCTGGAATTTGCATCTGGTTACAAATTTTATTACGATCATTATAACAATTTCAAATATGTCAGATGTTGATGGAGCTCGCTGTCACACAAACTCACACAGATTGAAGATTTGTTGCATTAGTAGCTACAGGTCATTCCACATCTGCCACGTGAACATGCTCAATAGATGACAATTCCCTTCCCTGTCAGCATGAAATAATTTACCAGCTTGCTGTAATAGCATTCTTATTGGAAAAAGGCTGCACGAGGCATCATACAACACTCAACTCGAAAGACCGAAAAGATCAGTAGCAACTTTTGCAAAATGTAATACCCAAATTGCTACAATCTGCATGGAAATATCTTCCAAATTTGTGCACATACTGAGGTGCAAATTGGATAATATGTCACGAGACTGCATCTTATAAACACGTAATAATAATAAATCCTAAAAGACATAATTTCTAGCTCTTAATCCTTTTCAAATAAATATGACGTTCTGAAAAAAGAACAAGTATCTGCTGAAACGTTGATTCTCAGGTTGTGCAATATTCTGAGTAGTGCATCCAGTGTAAGATTATCAAGTTAAGTGTACAACAGGAGCTTTTGTCTACATCTCCCCTCTGCCCTCTCATTCCTGAATGTTGCAATGAAAATCAACCAGATCAGATGGAATTGCCAAACATTAAAATAGGAGCCTGAAACAGAAAATACTCCCACTTCTCTAAATTGTTTATTTAAAAATGTTGATTAAACCATACAGCGGATCACGCACGACGTGCATTCTTACCATCAAAGACAAATCGGGAAAGGGGGGACATAAAGCAACAATATATAGGAGAAATAATAGGTAGACACTCCACCATTTCCTGTTTTTGATCTCAATGTATTAGACTTTCTCTCCCATGGACCCTCTCCAAATATCTATTATTTGCATTGTTTATACCTGGCTCGGGTTAAATGGGTTGAAGGCTTATTTCCCAGTGTGGGAACAATGAGCTGTGGTGAGAACCTTTCCTTGACACAACAAGTGTACACACAATGCAAGATTTTCTGGAACTGAAGTCATGCCTGGTTTCACGCAATGTAAATGAACGTGAAGTGTATTAGTTTATTTTATTTTAGAGATACAGCATGGAAACAGGCCCTTAGGTTCACCGAGTCCATGCCAACCATTGCATCACACACTAGTTTTATGTTATCCCATTTTTGCATCCATTCCCTACACACAAGGGGGCAATTTACAGAGGCCAATTCACCTACAAACCCTCATGTCTTTGAATGTGGGAGGAAACCGGAGCACCCAGAGGAAACCCACATGGTCACAGGGCGAACATGTAAACTCCACACAGACAGCACCAAGGTCAGGATCAAACCCAGGTTTGATCCTGGCCTTTCATTTCACTGTGCCAATTGACACATGTGACAAATAAATGTATCTTGTATCTCTTGTAGGTGTTTGCCACTGAGGCAGCTAGCTGCTCTACTGGATGTGCCACTGTCACCCAAAGGTTATGGCATACATCTTTGTAGCGTATTCTTGAATTACAATACAGTATTACAAAATACTGATTTTGTCTGGCTATGGTTCAATGCAGAGCACTGTTGCCTCTCAGCCACATTGTGTAGATTCCATCCTGATGTTCAGTGCAGTACTGAGCAAGTGCTGCATGTCCAATATGCACGCTTCCAGCTGATCTAAAATTAAGTTCTGAAAATTCCCAAGATTTACAAGACACATAGCACTTGAGCAGGTCAGATACTCTTATATCCTGACCAACACTTACTCCTTACTCAATATTACCAAACGCATTGCCAGCCATTATCACACTGTTTTCTTTGTGAGCTTGCTTGCTGTGTCGAAATTCCCATGTTTCCGCTATTACACCAATTACTACACTTCAAAAGTACTTCATTGACTTAGAATGCTAGAGATGGCCTCTAAATAAAGTGGAAGGTTCTATATGAATGCAAGTTGTTTTATTTTTTGCAGGCTGCCCCTCCCAAAAAAATAATTACACAAATGCAGAATAGAATTCAGCAGGTTCGAATTCTTAATTCTCTTGGTGATGATGCTCTAATGAGTTAACCAACTACAAATTAAGATCTAACCACAAATTTGTTTACTTTTAGTGCAGTCTAGACCAAGTAAAAACAGTTGTAACTTAAAATGAAAACTGCCGTATTATAAGCAACGGATGGAAAGGTAACTTCTGATTAAAATCTCCACTGCTTGTGGCCAAATCACTTAAACGTTCCTTTGCTTACCGTGAACTTTGCAATGAAATTGTGTGATTCTGAGTTCTATTGCACACCCATGACATTTTGCTTTGAAAATTATAATTGTATTTTTTTTCCTGATAATTTAGTTAAGTCAGAACAACTGAGATGTGAAAGGATTTGGTTTATTATAATCAGAGGCACAACATTTGCCTTTTCTATTATTTCTTACTGGTTTAGTGCGACTGACTCCATCTGAAAGCAATTAGGCTATTTCAGTTTTGATGTGAACACTCTGTCCTGGTTTGAGCAGTGCCCATGTCAGTGAGATGTGACACTTTAATCTAGGTGGGGAAGAGACTGTAGCTGTAGCTGCAATTTTAACCTGGTTTTAAGTGGCACGCTGCTAAATCAGTCTAGATGTCTAGCTGGCTAATGCATTATTCCATTCTTGCTGTCTTTATTATAACCTGCTCTTTGGATCAGGCAGCAAGGTGAGTGGTACCTATGTACATAATTGTTTCCAACCAGTACTTGAGACCTAAACTTGCAGGTGTCAACAAGTTCAAATAATTGTACAGTAATTGCGACCAAAACTGTATGTTAAAACCAGGCTTTGAAATAGATATATCTTATTAGTAAAATAGCCATTTAATGAAAGTTTTCATCTCTTCAACAGTTAGAATAAATTATAAAGAAAGAATGTACGGGAAGGCATCACATAAAATAGTTTGTATCATTTTATGGTTTTCATTTTATGTTTTTCTTCTGTAAATACATTTTGTCCAACTTCAGTAAAATATATATTTTTTAATTATTTAAACTGAAAACAAGCAAACTCAAAGCATTGTTAGTTTAACTATCTATCTATCTCTACCTTAAAAATACCCACTGACTTGGCCTCCACAGCTTTCTGTGGCACATAATTCCACAGATTCACCACACTCTGGCTAAAGAAATTTCTCCTCTTCTCTTCCTAAAAGAACGTCATTTAATTCGAAGGCTATGTCCTTTAGTCCAAGACTCTCCCACTAGTGGAAACATCCTCTCCACATCACATCCAAACCTTTCTCTATTCTGTATATTTCAATGAGGTCTCCCCTCATTCTTCCAAACTCCAGCAAATATAGGCCCAGTGCTGACAATTGCTCATCATAGGATCACATACTCATTCCTGGGATCATTCTTGTAAACCTCTTCTGGACCCTCTTCAGAGCCAGCACATCTTTCCTCATATATGGTGCTCAAAATTGCTCACAATATTCCAAATGCAGCCTTACCAGCACCTTAGAGCCTCAACATTACATCCCTGTTTTTGTATACAAGCCCTCTTGAAATAAATGTTAGCACTGAGTTTGCTTTCTTTACTACCGATTCTACTTGAAGATTAACTTTTTGGGAACCCTGCACCTGCAACTCCCAAGTCCCTTTGCATCTCCGATTTCTTGATTGTCATCCCATTTAAAAAATAGTTTACACCATTATTCCTAATCCCTTATGCAGATCACATATCTATCTGCAGATAACCCATATCCCTCCATTCCCTGCATTTCCATATGTCTATCCAAAAGTCTTTTAAATGCCACTAATGTACCTGCTTCAACCACCACCCCCAGCTATGTGTCCCAGGCACTCACAACGCTCTGCGTAAACATCTTGTTCTGCATATAAAATTTGCCACAATCATCTTAAAGCTAAGCTGTCTAATTTTTGATGTTTCCACTCTGGGAGAAAGTTCTGATTGTCTACCTTATCTATTTCTATCATCATTTTATATACTTCTATCAGGTCTTCCTGCCACCTCCGACAAAACAATCAAATTCTGTCCAACCTCTCCCTCTAGCTAATGCTCACTAATCCAGGCATCATTCTGAGAAACATTAGACTTGAACTTTTTTACAAAACTATAATTGAAAAGGCATATCTGAAATTAAATAAAACTTAAACAAATTAAAAATGTAACTCGACCATCAGACAATCCCAGTTTGTATAGAATAGTGACAGTGACGAACAATATAGAATATACAGTGCATGAACAAAATTGTTTTTTTTTGTTCTGATTTTGCTTAGGATTCTGAGACAAGTTGCATGGGTAGGAAAATTGGATAGAGATAAGGGCAAAGAAACAAGAAATATCTTGGATTCAGAGCTGGTTGAACTAACTAAAGAAAAATGATATACAGACAGAGCATTATTATCTATGTATGAATAAATATTCTGCAGAGAATATAGCCATACGATGGATCTACTAAATTCAAATTTATTTTGACAAATATGTTTTATTTTGTAGTAACTATAAAGAACATGCGTGGGTTCGCATCCCACTTCTGACACCATGTAGAGAACATGCACGTACACAGAGAATTCTTTACTACTACTTTATTAATTAAACACACACATCACTGCCCTAGCTGTACGTGGTCTGCCACAAGCACTAGAGAGAGAGCTAGGGGTGGGAAGGTCACAGTTATACTCGATTATGGGGGAGTGGTTAGCAAGGGCTACGTCACTACTGTTAAAGGTGTACACACATATCATCTACAGTAACTAGTTGGTTAAAGGAAACAGTGCAGACACTGTACTTGGAATTTCAAAGTTATCTCATAGGAAGACTGTTAGAAGAAATAAAAGTTAGCAAGGAGAATATCTCCAGATTCAGGGAGAGTTTCTTTCTAGCTGCTAACAGGCAAGTGAACTGTCCTCTCATCAGCCAGAGTGTGATCCTGACATCTCACCTTCCTCATTGGAGACCTTTAAACTGCTTTTAATTGGACTTTATCATGCACTAAATATTGTAACCTTTATCTTTTATCTGTACACTGTGGACGGCTTGATTATAATCATTTATAATCTTTTCTTTGACTGGATAGCATGCAACCAAAGCTTTTCGCTGTACCTTGGTACATGTGACAATAATAAACTTAACTAAACTAAACATAAGGAATGCCAACAACACAAGAAGAAATTGATGAATGTTGCCTGGATCAGAGACATTTGGGGACAAATCTTCGTGGAGAAATAAAGTTGTGTTAATGATGCAAGTGATTATGCCTGCACAATGACAAGGAAGTTCAGGGGAGGAAGAAATATTCCAGTTATAAAGCCCACAAACATAATAGTTACTTTATAATATTCAGTCATTTGCAACCTTCCTGTTACCTTTGACAATTTACCAGATTTTCATGTTAATTTCCTATTATTTTTTTTACAAGAGATTTGGGTTAATTATTAGAAATACAGCCAACATGGAACAATATGACAATACCAATCAATCCTTCCAGTCCAAAAGAAAAATAACTTAAATAGTTTGTTCTCAATCCTGCATTGAATGAATTGTTCCCTGATTGTTTTTAAGATTTAAAATTGTTATATTTCGTAAAATGGCCTTCTCTTTTTCTCAGTTCAATCCTTCTTTCCCTCTCTTTATTCTATGGACATTCATACACACATGCTTCTTCTCTTTCTTTTCCAGATCCTATATTTCAAAATTGATGAATTGGCGGACAATGCCCGGATGCTATTGCCATGCCATTGTTACATTTTGCTTCCAGAAAGTTAGTGTTGAAATGGGATTGATCCCATTGCCTACTCTATAGGCAAAATTACCTGCTGCTGCTTCAAAATGAAATATAAACATTTTAAATATTAAGCCGTTTTGTATTTAAAGATAAAGGGAAAACAAATCTAACGTTGCCTGGTACAAGATGTGCTTCAGTACCATGTTTTGGTTTGTTTTAATGTAGATGTTGTGGAAATCAATTTGCCTACAACGGATACAAAGCAATTGAAAAGAGTATGGAAATAATATAGAACAGTGAGTTGCAGAGCCAATTGAACGTTGGGAAGTTCATAGTAAAATATTTTTGGAAGAAGAATTAAGAATTGGTATATAATGGTTAATGGACAGATGTTGAAGGGTATTAATAAACACAGAGACAAGAAGATTCAGATATATAATTCCATAAAGCACAAGTAATAGGCAGATAAAACAATTAAAATATTGTCAACAGCACGTTGTCTTCTATAAACCATGACAGGGAAGAACATTAACTTCCACTAATTTAAATATCTGGTATGAAAGCTTCAATCAGAATTATTGAACCAAAAACTGCCAATATGTTGAAAAATCTCATCTGGATTATTGACATCAATTAGTAAAGAAATTCTGCTGCCTTTTCCAATCTGTATGAATGGTGGTAATATTTTCAACACATGGACTTCAGCCATTGAAGAGTGTGACTCACCATCACTTTCTCAAACACAATTAACACTAAGCGATAAATATTGAACCTGCATTTGATGCCCACATCTCATAAAGTTACCATCATGGGTTGAGACTCACATTGGCATGGCACTGCTCACTTGTTTCATGATTTGCTAAATGCTCGTGGCACTTCAAATTGGGGCTGGATTTTAACCGGATAGCTGTTCGAGGTCTTCGCTGAAGTTTAACAGAATTAATGACCTTAACGAATCCTCAAGGGGCACAACAAGGTGAATGTTGGGAGACTTCTATATGTGGAAAAGTCTTGTACGAGTGGACATTGTTATAAATTCATTAATTTATAAAGCTGAACAGCTTTGAAATAGGTGCTTCGGCCCACCTTGTTCATGCCGACCAAGTTGGAATATTTGGCCATCAAATCCCTTTCTACCCATATATCTGTCTAAAGGTCTTCTAGTTACAATGTTGGGTGACAGTCATTTGTAACTGGGTGTATAGGAACATCTTCTCAGAGATAATTTTTTGAAAGATCAGGCAATTGAGAACATCGTGGAATTGGCATTAACAGTAGTTGAGGCTGTTGGCAGATCAGTCACCATCATATTGAATGGTGAGGAATGCTTGAGGGTCAGGTGGGTAACTCCTGCTCCTATTTTCTTGTGTATATATTCCTGTGCATAACATGCAATGCATAGAGCAATTTCATCACATCTGAAAGCCAGCACAATTAGTTTTTGACAAGCCACAAACAGCAACAGCAGACAGAAATGGGAAAACTCCAGCTTCATAGTTTAATGAGACCAATTGAAATAATGATTAGGTCATAATATTATAAGATCACTTCCAGGTGTGTGGATGTCCAAGACATTATGATGCGTGTGATCACGTTCCAGTCGGGTAAACTGAAGCATAAAGGTTCAGCAACTTAAACATAAAGCTTCTAAAGACCCCTTTTGGCGAGATTCATAATGACAATTATCACCTTTCTTTTTTTCTTCCTTCATGTAATCCATCTAATTCCATCAGCAAACTTCAGGAAACCTGCTGCTTTATTTACAAATAAACCATTGACTATTGCAGGAACTGGGTTAAAAAGAATGACACGATCCAACTGTTTTATAAGCACATAGCTAAGAAATACATTTAATACAAGTTGCAAAATGGGATTGTATTTGAATGATATTGCAAAGAAAACTGCAGCAGCACTCACCTGTGCGCACCTCCTGTGGCCTTCACACCAGGTTACAATCTCATCATTCTGCAAAGCAAAATGAATTTATCAATTTTCTAATAATCTCCAGAAAAATAAATAGTAATTTGACAATAAAATAGCTAATATTGAACCACAGCTCAACAATATTTAATGCAATACGAAATTACATAAGAAATTTATGAAAATATTTTTGTTACAAGTAACATTTTGTAATTTTTGTGGTTCATGGAGGAGTTGAGTTTTGGTGAATCCTTATTAAAATGGACAGCAACTATGTTCTTAGTCGTATTTACATAAATGCGCTTAAATACATAATATTTTTTGATGGTGAGAATTAAAAAAAAAGAAATGGTCTTCCACACTGCTAATCATGTTCTTTCAAAAATGTTTTAGATTTATATAGTCATTGAGTCATGCACCTTGGAAACAGGCCCTTCATCCCAACTCATCCATGTCGTTCATGATGTCCCCTCCAAGCTAATCTAATTTGTTTGTATTTGCCCCATATCCATGTCCGTGGATTTATCTTATTCGTGTACCTGTCCGGGTATCTTTGAAGGAGGGTCTCAACCCAAAACGTCACCCATTCCTTCTCTCCAGAAATGCTGCCTGTCCTGCTGAGTTACTCCAGCATTGTGTGTCTATCTTCGGTTTAAACCAGCATCTGCAGTTCCTTTTTACACAGGTGTCTTTTAACTGTTGTTATTGTGCCCATCTCAATTACGTGCACTGGCAGCTTGTTCCATACATCCACACCTTCTGTGAAAACGTGGCCCTTCTGGTTCCTATCAAATCCTTACCTTTTCAACTTAAACCTTAAACCTACACCCTCTGATTCTTGTTTAATCTATCCTGGGAAAAATACTCTGTGCATTCTCTGTCCCTCGTGATTCTACACACATCTATAAAGACACTCCTCAGACTCTGCGACACAAGGAATAAAGTCCTAGCCTTTTCAATCTCTCCATTTAGCTCAGTTCCTCGAGTGCTGGAAACACTCCTGTATATCTTCTGTGCATGCTTTCAGCTTAATGGCATCTTTCCTATCGGGTGACCAATACTGAACACAATTCTCACTTGATGGGACATGGTACAATGAGAAAGCAATAATTAACAACCTCATTGTGTTTAGGGAAGAGCATTCTTCATTAAAATGTAAAGTAGCCTCAATCAGAAACTAGGGTCCTGAATCTGAATAAAATAATACGATTGTATAAAAAACAAATTAGCTATGATAGATTGTGGAATTAAATTGATTGGCAATGGATAATATTCAGAATATGTTTACACAAATTTCATTTAGGTTTACTATTGTTACACATACCGAGGTACAGTGGCAAGCTTTGTGTTACATGCTATAAAAACAGATCAGATAAACCATGCTCAAACTCAAGTACAATAGATGCAGCAATGGGGAACATACAGAATGCAGAAGATAGTTCTCAGCATTGTAGCGCAACAGTTCCAGATACAGTCCCATGTCCTCAATGGGGTAGAGGTGAATCGAATAGTACTTTAACTTATGGAAGGACAGTTGAGTAGCTGATAACAAAGAAGCTGTTCCTGTACTTTATGTCAAATGGAAGGCCGGGGTGGGACTAGTTGTTGATTAGGTTGGCTGTTTTTCTGAAGCAGCATGAAGTGCCTCCAAAAAATGGAAGTCTGGTCTGTGCGATGGATTTGGCTACATTCACAACTGTGCAATTTCTTGTGGTGTGGGCAGAGCTATTCCTTAACCAAGTTGCGATGCAACCTGACAGTATGCTCTCTATAGTGCATGTGTAGAAGTTTGCAAGAGTCACTGGAGATATGACAAAGGTTTATAGATTGGGAACAGGAACAGGTGTAATGAATTGCTGTACACCTGTCATTGAAAATAAGTATTTAGGTAGAACAAGCAGTTATTCAGGCGTATGATATCATGCCATTCACTACCAGAGGCTTTGAGTGCAGCAGCAAGAACAATGCCTTGCTGAGAGCTCAGGTGCAAGTTTGTGTATAGATTTGGTTTCTTTATCTGAGGAGCAATGTTCTTACCTTAAAAAGACTGCAACAAATTCCTGAGAAGGCAGGATTGGTGTATGTGGAGGGATTGAGTGAGTTAGGATTATATTCATTGGAATATACAAAAATGGGAGGAAATCGAATGGAAACGTGTACAATCGTAATAAAACCATTCGGAGAATGTTCCTGATGGATGGTGAGTCCAGAATCAGCCTGAGGATCACCAATATCAGGAGCCATTTCTTCACCCAGAGGATTGTGAAACTGCAGAGTTCTCTGCTACAGAAAGGGGAAGAAGCCAAGTCATTAAATATTTAAGAAGGAGGTAGATCTCATAATGCTCAAAGGACTGGGGGCTATAGGGGAAGAAGGGAACAGGGTAATGAAGTGGATGAACAGTGCAATGGACCCAAACGACCAAATAGCTCCACTTGAACCTATCTTCTATATTTGTCAGTAGCAAAAGAGAGAACCTTAAGGAGACGTCAGAGATGCCACACATGATCATTAGCATAAAATATTTTGGTTGCAATGGGATATATGCAGATAGACAGAAAGAAAGTGAGTGTGGCTTCACTCAAATGGGTGATAGTGGAGTGTTTGGAGTAAAATGTCAGTTAAGAGGATTAGAGACTGTAGGTAGGTCCAGACGGTACAGATTAATCTTTGGCACTCTGAATATCATTTGTGACTCTGATAAGGACCTGTTTTGGAACTGTTGGCTGGAGCAGAAAGTAGATTCAAGTAGTGAATCTGGGAGGCGGCAGCATATTCAAGGAGCTTTGAGAGGAAAATGTCGGTGAAGATGTGGAGGTATATTAAAAATAGCAGCTTTGTACTTGAATGATAAATTTTCCTAGGCTTCTATGACTTACATAAAAAATTGTGTTAACACATGCCGAATCAGCTAGTCTGCACTAGAGCAGGTGAACCAAATAATGAGATTGGCACATTCGATTTACAAATCGCTCTATTAGGGATTGGAGCACAGAGGAAATTGAAAGAGCTGCAATCCCTTAGGTAACCTGAGATTTAATATGTGATGACACCATGAAGGAAAACAGTGTATATAACATAAACTTCAGCACAAGAATTGAAAGACGGAAATCTGCCATCCATCTCCTAAATGATTTTCCAAATACACCTACAACCAAAACTATAATTTTAGTATTCGTGTTACAAAATTTGGTTGCAATTTGCTGGCGATTTGATATACTTTGTTTCATTTTAACAGGAACAAAGTGCAAAATCTTCAAACAACAGCTGTAATGAGTACCACATCCAAAGCTGAAGAGCCGAGGTCTGTACAAGATTTTAGACCTCAGAATGTTGGACAGAGTCCACAGCCCTGAGGGAGGAGTTTACTTTAAATCCCCAAAGATGAACAGTGATCGTGAAAATAATTATCTGTCAGAACATTGACAGTTTCTCTCATGCAGCTAATCCTTTTGATCTGATAATTAAGACTGGCCCACCAAAGTATTGGTGATGTTTCCACTTCAAACTTGATTGCTTCAAGTACTGGTATCGTTTAGTCAGTTAGATTTTTTTCATATGTGACATTCCTTTAAGCTGACCAGATTTAAAAATACAAGTGTTCGGGTATATGTGTATTAAAGGCCATGCACTGATGTTGTTAAGATGATGAGGCCAATTTCCCAGCAAATCACCCAATTTCTGGCAATATCTGGGTGGTCTGGATTGGGCAGTATGGTAGTGAGCAGTTCCACTGCCATCGACTCCAGGAGTTGATACTGGAAATGACTGCTTAAGTTGAATATACGTATCTGTCACCTCTCACTCTTCTAATCTAGAGAATTAAGACTATCCTTGCTGTGTTCAGAAACACTCCACATCACAGAAAGCAACCTCATAGTCATGGAATCACGGACCATGGAAACAGGCCCGTTTGCCCAATTTGTTCATGCTGATATGTCTGTCTGCATTTGGCCCATATCTCTAAACCTTTCCCACCTATGCAACCATTAAAATGTCCTTTAAACATTGTAATTGTACCCGTCTTTACAACTTCACTTGCTGCTCATTCCATATACCCATCACCATCTGTGTGTAAAGGTTTCCCTTCATGTCCCTTTTAAATCTTTCCCTCAAGTCAAGTCACTTTTATTTCTATAGCACATTTAAAAAACAACTCTCATTGACCAAAGTGCTTTACATTGGTGGAGGTACTAACGTTATAGAAACATAGAAAATAGGTGCAGGAGTAGTCCATTCGGCCCTTCGAGCCTGCACTGCCATTCAATATGATCATGGCTGATCATCCAACTCAGTATCCCGTACCTGCCTTCTCTCCATACCCCCTGATCCCTTTAGCCACAAGGGCCACATCCAACTCCCTCTTAAATATAGCCAATGAACTGGCCTCAACTACCTTCTGTGGCAGAGAATTCCACAGACTCACCGCTCTGTGTGAAAAATCATTTTCTCATCTCGGTCCTAAAATACCTCCCCCTTATCCTTAAACTGTGACCCCTTGTTCTGGACTTCCCCAACATCGGGAACAATCTTCCTGCATCTAGCCTGTCCAACCCCTTAAGAATTTTGTAAGTCTCTATAAGATCCCCCCTCAATCTTCTAAATTCTAGCGAGTACAAGCTGAATCTATCTAGTCTTTCTTCATATGAAAGTCCTGCCATCCCAGGAATCAGTCTGGTGAACCTTCTCTGTACTCTCTCTATGGCAAGAATGTCTTTCCTCAGATTAGGAGACCAAAACTGTACGCAATGGTTATACAACAGTGGTTCATAGATTAAGTACATACATAAATACATACATATAGCCCTCCCTCAGAGGACGTCAAGAAAGGCTTGGGAGTAAAGATGAGTTTTAAGTCTCGACTTAAAAGAGCTGCTGGAGGGGGCAGTTCTGATGGGAAGAGGGATGTTGTTCCACAGTCTAGCAGCTGCAACCGCAAAGGCCCGGTCGCCCCTGAGCTTATGCCTAGACCGCGGGATGTTCGGTAACCCCAAGTCAGCCGATCTGAGGGACCTGGAGGTGGTGTGGTGGGTAAGCAGACTTTTGATGTAGGTGGGTGCAAGCCCGTTAAGGGCTTTGTAGACATAAAGAAGGAGCTTGAAAGTTATTCGGAACCGCACAGGGAGCCAGTGGAGAGAGGCCAGGATCGGGGTGATATGGTCCCTTTTTCGGGTGCCCGTCAGGAGTCTCGCTGTGGCATTTTGGACCAGTTGCAGGCGGGACAGGGAAGATTGGCTGATGCCAGTGTAAAGGGAGTTGCAGTAATCTAGGTGGGAGGAGATAAATGTGTGGATGATCTTTTCGAGGTCGTCAAACTGGAGAAATTGTTTTATTTTAGCTATAGTCCGAAGCTGAAAGAAGCTAGCTTTTCCCACGGCATTGACTTGTTTGTCAAATTTCAATGCCGAGTCAAATATCATGCCAAGGTTTTTGACGTGAGGTTTGAGTAATGGGGTAAGGCTTCCAAGGCTGCCTGCTATCATTTTGATCGAGTCCGATGGGCCGAGAAGGATGACCTCAGACTTACTCTTGTAGGAGGATTGGATGAAGTTCCAATCCTTCACAGAAGGATTGGAAAGGGGCCATTCAACACTTTATATCCTCGAGGCAGTGGATAAGGTTAAGTAGATTTGATCGGTTCTTGGGCTTCAGGGGGCGATAGAGTTGTGTATCATCTGCACAGTAATGGAAGGAAATGCCGTGCCTTTGAATGACTTGGCCTAAGGGGAGCATATACAGGGAGAAGAGAATGGGGCCAAGGATGGAGCCTTGTGGAGCCCCACAGCAGAGGCTAGCTGGGGAGGAGAAAGAGTTTCCTATGTTAGTAGAGAAACTCCTACCTTTGAGATAGGAGATGAACCAGCTCAGGGCAGTGCCACCAATACCAACCCCATACCGGAGACGGTCAATTAGGATGGTGTGGTTGACAGTATCAAATGCTGCGCTGAGGTCAAGAAGGAGCAGGATTGCAGAGTCGCCGGAGTCAATGGTGAGAAGTAGGTCATTATGTACCTTCATCAAGGCAGATTGTGCTGTGGTGGGCCCTGAAACCTGATTGGAAAGTTTCCAAGATAGTATTTTGGTGAAGGCAAGGCATAAGTTGACTTAAAATTACCTTTTCCAAGGACTTCCGCTCTCATCTTAAATCAATGCCCTCTAGTTTTGAACTCCCCCCACCCTGGGAAAAAGACCGTGACTATCTTATCTACATCTCTCAACTTTTTAGATTCCTCTTTAACGAGATACGAGCTCCCCCGACCCCCACTTTTCAAACCAGAATAATCTGCTGATAATTGAATTTGTTCAGATCTTACAAGACACGAGAGTCCTTGCCTAGGGGTAACTGATGACAAATCTGGATCTCCCTGCTATTGCCAGAATTAGGTGATTTGCAAAAGAATTGGCCTCATCATCTTGACAACATCAGTAGATAGCCATCAATCTCAATTCATATACCTGAACAATCACTTTTTAAAGCCTACTCATCTTAAAACCATATCATTTATAAACATATTAAATTACTCTGAGCATGGGTAGTTAGCTTTCAGGGCAGGCAAGAGAAAACGTTTCCGAGCAGTTGCCAGGACTATGCCTTGGAGCGCAGGGGGATGAGGGGTGATCTAATAGAGGTGTATAAAATTAAGAGATGAATGCACAGAGTCTTTTACCCAGAGAAGGTTTAGGTGAAAATGAAAATATTTAATAGGAACCGAGGGCCAACGTTTTCACACAGGGGTATATGGATCAATCTGCCTGAGAAGACAGTTAAGGCAGGTACAGTAATAACAGTTAAGTGGCATTTGGATAGGTACATGGTTAAGAAAGGTTTCGAGGAATATGGGCCAAACGCGAGCAGGTGTGACGTGTGGATAAGGCATCTTGCTCGGCATAGGCAAGTTACGGCCGCAGGGGCTGTTTCCATGCTATATGACGCTAGCCGACTGAAGGATGTTGGAAATGTAGACAATGAACATTACTGGTAGTAAGTGTGGCTGCTGATTTCTGTTTTATAAACAGGAACCCAGATGGACTGAACAGATTGAGTGCTATGAGTAGGCAATCCATGTGTTCCTGAAAATTACAATCCTTGTACAAAAACACTTTAATTCTTTCAGAGAATATGGTGCCATGGGATTTGAAAGAGCAATTTGGTGTCAATGAGACTAAAAAATCAAAGATAAACTGTCGCTCGATTGTAGGACAGAAATAATTTATGCCAAAGATTGACACAAAGTGCTGGAGTAACTCAGTGGGTCAGGCAACATCTCTGGAGAAAAGGGATCGGTGACGTTTCAGGTTGGGACCTTTCTTTAGACTTAATTGTATTCAATTCCGGAATAGAATTCATATTTCCAACTTCTGTCCCCAAATATTTTTTTTCTGCTTTGCATAGAAACCATGACAATTGAACGTATAATTTCAGAAACAAGAACACAAACATGTTTTCTTGAGAAAATAGTCAAGAAATTGTGTCTTCAAAGACACATTTTAATAATTAGAATGATATGAGCCAGCCATCAAGCACCCGATGGGGGATGTGCATATCCCACACAGGCAGCATCAGGTGTCTACACTAGACCCTGGTTGCAGAAAATGTGAGATATCAGCTCTGCCACTATATTGCCCAAAGGCTGTTGGAGTTGGTCACCTATTACTTCACCATAATGACCTGTTATGAATGTCATGATACCTTGTTTTCATGGCAGCTTCACAATGAAACAATTCACACTTCAGGAAGTTCCCGGTCATAAGATAAACATATCTCGCCTACTTCTCAAATGAAGATGGCATTGCATAAAGGCGTTTCCTTTATGCTATGCCATTTAGATTTGGCTTAGATTTGTGATATTATAAGGACATATATAATTTTTCTCAGTGCTTGCTACTATCATAAACTTCAGTGGTGAAGAGTAATCATGTACGAGAGAAGTGTATTTCAGTTTTAATCCAACAATTTTAACAGGTTATGATGGTTCAGCTATAAGCTATTAGAGTAGAAAAGGACATATGATGGAAATGTGATATAAAAACAATATTCTGGAAATAAATGAACAGCTGTTAGCAATCTGTAGTGGAGCAGGTAATGAAGTCCTTATTGTACATTGCAATCAGTTTTGTTATACTCTGATGAGGTTATATGCTTGAAATATCATAAAATATCCGTCTCTTGACTGATGCTGACATCCTCCCTTCATTTCCAACAGTCTCTGCATTTATTGCATTTAATGATGAACATGTTTTTAAAATAAAATCCTAGTTGCTATTCAGCTTTGGTACTGTTTTGATCAGTGCATCAAAAATGATGAATTTTCTGTATTACACTAACATTAAATAAAATGTATAGTTATACTATATTATTTACCTGGTTGTGTTTTTATACCTTAAATACCTTTGTTGAAAGCACCGACATAATGTCACAGCAGATGTCAGAAACATGTACATTTTCCCCCAGCATTTAACAGAACCAAACAAAACAAAAGAAGCATTCATCAAGCTGATTCTTTTGATGATACAGCACGTTCATTTCCGAGCAATTGTCTTTCCCTCGCTACATTCTACAAAGTTTTTTCTGTCATTCTGATGGTTGATATCCCATTCTCAACTTTATTTTATTAACACCCATCTCATTACATTTTCCTCATATTGAAATTAATGTTTTGTTTACCCGTGGCACAACTGTTATTAGTACAGCGCCGGATACCCAGGATCGGGTGTTCACCTGAGGCACTGTCTGTGTAGAATTTGAACATTCTCCCTGTGAGTGTGTGGGTTTCCACCAGGTGTTCTGGTTTCCTCCCACATCCCAAAGATTTGTAGGCTTATAGATTTGCAGTGTATATAATGGTAACTGTAACTTTAAGAACTGAATACGAGAATGGTATGATTTGTGTCATGTGATATATTCAACATCTTATCAGTCTCGTGAATATGTGTGAGTATGCGCAGTGTACTTTTGTAAAATAAGGAAGACCCACACTGACAATAGCATGTACTGAAAACCTTTGCTTGTTTCTATCTACATGCTGAAGCTGTAATATCTTACGATGGCGACGAGGATTGGATAGAGTTAGTGAACTCAACCATTACATACCGTGCAGGACTGTTTTGCAATACAATCGTACAAATCATCAAGAGTTTGTTAAGCTATCTTTGAGTTGTGTCTACGGGGCAAGATGGCGTCCTTGATATACATTGGCCGACTAGGAACTTTCGACAAGAACCGTGAAACCTTTACCTCGTACTGTGACGAAATGGAAATGTTTTTTATTGCAAATTACATTATTGAAGCTGAAAAAACAGAGGATGTTGATCAAGTGCAGGTAAGAGCACAAAACTAGGCCATCCAAGAAAGAAAGAAAGCCATTCCATTAACTGAAATTGGTCCTAAAGTTTATGAAACTCTCATTAACATCCTAGCCCCAGAGAGAGTAAGGAATGTTTCATTTGAGACTGTTCTTTCAAAACTTGATGCTCACTTCAACCCTAAGCCCGTAGAGATTGCTGAAATTTGCAAATTTTACACAAGAAAACAGGAGTCTGGTGCGACTGTGAGTACATTGTCTCATTGAAGAAGTTGGCTCTACACTGCAATTTTGCAACATTTCTGGATCGAGCTTTGCGTGATAGATTTGTATGTGGGATGCTGGATGAGCGAATCCAATCAAAATTATTGAACACACAAGCTCTTACCTTTGATTTTGCATGTAAAACTGCTTGAAGATGCCATGTTAAAGTGCACATGGGTTTCGACCATCACTTGCTGGCACAGTCAACAGTTCCAAGACACAAGCATGACAAGACAGGAAAAGGCCTTCACAGCAAAGTTCTGGGAAAAGCACAGGTATGTGCTATCGATGCAAGGTCAACAGAGTAAATAAATGCCAGTTCAAGGCTCTACATGCTACAATTGTCAAAAGAAAGGCCATATTGCATCAGCATGTGGACACCAGCACAGGACAAAGCAAGACAAAAGGCTCGACAAAACCAAATGCGTGGGATTCACAACCTCGAAGAACAGTCAGAGAGTGATGAACTTGGACTGTCCGGCATCTATACTACGAACGGTGGGTCAGACAAGGGTCAAAGTGAACAATCGATGCAGTACTGTGTGTATTGATACCACTGTTGATTGCACAATTATAAACAAAGACACCTATGAATCCAAGTTTGGCAATTTGCCCATTACAGAAACAAACGTTCAGCTGAAAACGTACTCTGGAGAAGTATTGGAGACAAATGGAAAGATAGTTTGTGATGTACAACACAAAGGCAAGACTTTGAAGTTGCCAATAGTTGTTGCGGGTTATGTCAATGGGCCAACGTTCATGGGCAAAAATTGGCTCCGCTTACTGAAACTGTGCTGGAAATCTATATTCCAAGTCGAAGTGCAAGCACCACTGAATCAGTTGTTGCAGAAACATCATGCTATGTTCAATGACAGCTTTGACGGCACAAAGGGTGAGCAAGCACACACCAGGATTCGACCCGATGTGGAACATGTCTACTGTCGTGCCATATTTGCTGATAAGTAAAGCTTTTAAGTAAAGCTGAAATCAAACAGTTGGAACAAAATGGCATACTGGTTAAAACAGATCGCAGTGATTGGGCTACTCCAATAGTGGTGGTTCAGAAAGCACACAACACAGTGAGATTGTGTGGAGACTACGAAGTGACTATCAACTAGGCAGTAGATGATGAACAGTATCCAATACCATCCTAACAAGATTTATACGCTGAACTTGCTGGCTCCAAGGTATTCTCTAAGCTAGATCTGTCACATGCATATGCTCAGCTACATGTTGATCGTAAGAGCCAGCAGTACCTCATGATAAACACACACTTGGGGCTGTATTCCTACACAAAACTACCCTATGGTGTGAAGTCAGCACCAAAAAACATCCAAGCAACAATGGACAAGATTCTGCAAGGATCATCATGTTGTTTGAGCAATCACGATGACTTACTGATTGCGACTGTTACCGAGGAGGAAAATCTGGAGATACTCAGTAAAGTGTTGAAACAGCTTGATGATCACAATATAAAGTTGAAATGAACAAATGTGCATTCTTACAGACTGAAGTAGTGTATCTTGGTTTGAAAGTAGATTCAAACCAAGGGGTGGGGGAAACCGTTTAATCTCTTCCCCGTACGGGGGACCTGACTTTTTCCCTGTCGGGTCTCCGATGTCGTTGGGCCTAACATCATGGAGCCGGCAGTTTAGGGCTCCAGTTGAGGAGTCTGCGGACCAGCCATCGCGGAGCTGGCCGATTTCGGAGTGAGAGGAGCTGTGGTGGCGCGTGGCTGCGACTCGACTTCGGAGCTTCGGAGGCTCCGGCCACAGGCCAAGTGGACAGTAGCATCGGGAGCTCGCAGGTCCCGGTGGGAGACCGCTTTTCAGAGCTCCCGCAACTTCTCCTCCTGGAATCGCGGGGTTTAAATGACTAGGAGCGGGGCCTAACATCGGCCGGCGCGGCTTATCGGCCACGGGGCTTACCATCGCCCGCCGGGGGCTTTAACATCGTGAGCCCCAGTCACCCTGACGTTGCAGTTGGAGTGCGGGAGAAGAACAAAGGGAAGAGATAAGACTTTTGCCTTACATCACAGTGAGGAGGTGTTGGAGATTCACTGTGATGGATGTTAGTGTAAATTGTGTTAAGTGTGGGTTTTTTTTAAAATAATGTTAAGACTGTAGAAATGCAATAAAAGGCATTCTATTTTACTTCGGAGTCACGCGAGTCCCTGAAAGTGTTGGCAGTGAACAGCTCTATCTGGGGTGGGACATCCAGCAGGATGCCCTGGTGTTGATGTGTATGCACACTTCGAAATTAACAGCTTTCGGAAGAATGCCATCAGACCTGCCTTAAATCCCAAATTTGCAGGGTTTTGTAAGGCCAGCAATGTCCAACCACCGAATCTTCTGTTCGGAGAAGATCGACTAAAACAGGTAAAAGACCTGGATGAGGAAGCAAAAGCTGTCGAGCTAATTAAGGCACCAACGACGAGCACAGCTTCACCGTTTATGCGACAACACCCCTATGCCTCCATCAGCAGTAAGTGGTTCGCTGAAGCTGGTGGCAGCTCAAAAGCTGTTTTCTCTGGGCAGAGCTCTTTTTAGGCCAAGGCCCAAGCCGGCCCTCATGGAAAATGCGCAATCCACGCACCCCAGCCTACCCTCCAAACCTCGAGGGCAGAAATAGAACCCGCATCAGGGGTCTTTGGGCCTACCATAAGACCACCAGTAACCATGGAGGTAGGTGGGTCTGGTTCATGGGGTGTGTGGACCTGTTACAAGTTGGTGGTAGATTACACTTGTTTTTGCACGAATGGCAATGGGTGACATCAGATCCGTTTATACTGCAGAGTATACAAGGGTTCCAAATTGAATTTCTTCCCAATTCATTGCCACCCACACAACATACCCGAAGCTGGGCATTTGTTCATTCCAAACAAGAAGGTTTGGATATACAGGCTGTAATTCACAAAAGAAAGATGAGGGATGTCGGATCATCCTTGATTTAACACAACTAACTCTTATGTGCAGTATAGAAGTTTCAAAATGGAAAACCTCGTTACTGCCAAACAACTGATTTCCAAAGGATGCTTTATGGCATGCATCGATCTCAAAGGTGCATACTATTCGGTATGCCCATTCACAGGGATCACCAGAGAAATTTGAAATTTAGCTGGATGGGGCAACTGTGGCAGTTTGAAGCATTGCCTAATGGGTCAACTTCAGCCCCAGGTGATTTATCAAATTATTAAAGCCAGTGTTTGTGCTGCTTAGAGCTCAATAACGCATTGTTATGGCAAATGTAGATGATTTTTCTCATCATACAAAAAACGCTGAAATTGGCTAAATTAGCTTTTTTCAGCTATGAAACTCATTTTTATAGAAGTTGGGGTTTCTCATCCATCCAGTTAAATCCAAGTTGATACCAACTAGAGTTATTAATTATTTTGTGTTTACCATTAACTCTATTAATATGTCTGTGACTCTGCCCTGGGGCAAGAGATTAGAATTAATAGAAGCCTGTAACAACCCTATTGTTATGGAAAAGCAATCAATTGGACAGGTGACTAGTGTAATTGGCAAATTAATAGCTGTTTTTCTAGCTACACAAATTGGTCCTTTGCATTATCAGAATTTACTACGTGCAAAGGAGCAAGCACTCAAACACCATTTAGGCCATTTTAACAGACCTATGCTATTACCAGCTGAAGCTATATCAGAATTACAATGGTGGACGACCAATATTCGGCATGTCTCCAGTAACATTTTGATCAGTAAACCTCCAGTTATATTACAAACTGATGCTAGTGCTCAAGGATGGGGAGCTACTTATACCATCCCTAGTTACGGGGGCAGATGGGATGTGCATGGGTTATCAAATTCTTCAGTTATATGGTATCAACTACCTGGAGATGCTGGGGGCATTCTATGGGTTAAAATCTTATTGTGGGAATATGCATACTCTGCATATTTTAACTACAGATTGACAACACTACAGCGGTGGCATATATTAATCACATGGGTGGAATCAAGTCAGTATACTGTGATAATTTAGCTAACCTTATTTGGCACTGGTGTATGGGGAAAAAAACATTTTTTTTCAGCTATCTACTTGCCGGGAAGGTTTAACATGGTGGCGGACCCCAGGTCACACAAATTCAATGACAACACAGAATGGATGTTGGATCATAAAGTAGCGATAGATGCATTCTCGCTACACGGGAGGAATGTGCTTTTATGCCTTTCCTCCAATTTGCCTCATCAGTCAGGTCTTGCAAAAAATCCAGCAAGATTCTGCTTCAGGCATTTTGATAGTGCCTGACTGGCCTACGCAGCCATGGTTCCCACTGATGTTGGGAATGATAATAAAACCTTCTATGGTTATTTCTAAAACACAGAAATTTGCTGGTTCATCCTGTGACTCAAGATGCCCACCCTCTGCATAATAGAATCAATTTATTGATTTGCAGACTCTAAAAACACCTGTCCTGAGGCTCGGGTTGTCAGACCGAACCATGGACATGATCACTGCAGCTTGAAGAGATAGCACCAAGAAGCAGTACATTTCCTACATCAGGAGATGGGAAGTGTTTTGTTTAAATTCTAATATAACGTTTAATACGGCACTGATAACTGACTTCTTGGAGTTTCTTTCAAAATTATTATTTGACAAAAGATGAAGTTATAGTGCCATTAACTGTGCCAAAAGTGCCGTTTCAGCATATTTGCTGCTGGGATTGGGACACCACTCTGTCGGGTCTCACCCTCTGATATCCAGATTCATGGAGGGTATCTTTAATACAAACCCTCCCAGGCCCAGGTACATGGAAGTATGGGATGTTAACATTGTGCTAACGCTACTTTGCCAGTGGGCTCCAGCTGGACAGAATGGTTATATCTAACAACAAACTAACGTTCTATGTAATGAGCTAATTAAACATAGCAGACCGGGGGTGTTAGGACTAAAGCTGGAATTCTGGCATATCCTATGGACCATTGATTGTGTGTTGTCACACATATTCATCAATATTTTAAGGCTACAAAGAACCTTAGAGGCACTGAGCTGGCAATGTTCATTAGCCACAAAAAACTACACAAGAGGGTTTCAGTGCAGACCATCTCCAGATGGTTAAGACATGTATTGGCTTGTGCAGTAGTGAACTCTGATATTTTTAAAATCTCACTCCATCAGGGCTACAATAACATCAGCAGCGAGGTTCATGGGGGTTTCCGCTGCACCGCATCCTAGCGACAGCAGGATGGTCGAATGAGCGGGCTTTCCAAACCTTTTAAAATAAACTGATTGCCAGGCCGGGTTCGTTTGCCAATTCAATTTTAAATTCTGTTCAATAATTTGCTTTCCCGGATGTAGGGATCGCTATTATTATTATCATTTGCATCAGCATGTTTTAAATCTATGTTATGTCTGAATTATCTTGTCAATCATTTCTGGTCAACTAATGCAGTGTGTTGCATGGACTCGTGTTTGCGGCATGAAATCACAGAGCTTTGAAGTCTTCACATAGTCACTCACGTGACTCCGAAGTAAAATAGGAAGATTAAACGAGAACTTACCAGTTTTAAGTGTGATCTTTATTTTAAGAGGAGTTACAATGAGAGATTACGTGCCCTCCGCTCCCAACCCTCTTCTCATAAAGGTCATGTGGTAGTTCTAGTTTCTCGAATCTTCCTATAATCAGTTCAGCAACTGTTTTCTGTGATTTCACACCGCTGCTTTGAAGGTTGACGTGCATGCGAGCTGTCGGGCTTCTTCACGTAATCCTTCATCGTAACTCCTCATAAAATAAAGATCAAACTTCAAACTGGTAAGTTCTCATTTAATCTTCGATCTATTCTATTCACAAGAAAATGCTATTGGTGATGCATTGTCGCGTTTGCCTCATGAAGAAAGAGATGTGGGCACTGAAGGTGCTATCTACATCACTGAAGCAGTGGACAATTACTTTCCAGTCACAGCAGCTGAAATTGCTGCTGAAACTCAAAAGGACACAGTGCTCAAACAAGTATACAAACAAACTTTGTGTGGATGGTCAGAAATAAAACCGTGCACTAATCAACTAAAATCTTATCACAATAGATGACATGAACTGTCATGTGAGCAACAGTGTATTAAATGGGGTCACAGGGTGGTAGTACCCAACTGTTTAACACAATGATTACTTAAATAACTCCATTGTGAACACACAGGTACACGTGACCGTGGAACATGTGACAATAAAAGACTGTTAAAACCTTGGGGGAATGAAGTCTACAGCCAGAGGTTCATGTATTGGCCAGGGTTGGACAATGACATAGAAGCAATGGCAAGCAAATGTGGTCTGAGTTGCAGAAGTAGGCCTGCCCAAACCCCTTTGCAAGCATGGTCTTGGCCTACTTGACATTTTCAGAGGATTCTTGTGGATTTTTGGTATTATCCCAAGTTCAGATATAAAGTAGAGACAAAGGTAAATGATCCTGAACTTAACTCTCCTTTAGAACCACAACCTGACACTCCTCCTAAACCACTCAGGAGAACAGAAAGAGTGCGTAAACCAGTCAGTCGTCAGATTAAATTTATAAAATTATTCTTGTTTGTTTAATTTATGTTTTTTAACTTTCTAAGGGGACAGCATTGTACATAATGGTAACTGTAACTGTAAGAACTGAGTTCTAGAATGGTATGATTGTGTCATATGATATATTCAACACCTTATCAGTCTCATGAATATGTGTGAGTATGCGCAGTGTACTTTTGTAAAATAAAGCAGACCCACACTGGCAACAGCGTGTACTGAAAACCCGTGCTTGTTTCTATCTACATGTTGAAGCCGTAATATCTTCCAAGGTTAATTGTCCCCTGTAAATTGCCCCTAGTGTTTACAGGGTGGATGAGAATATGGAATAACATAGATCTAGTGGGAACGGGTGATCGATGGTCTGTGTGGAGTTGGTGGGCTGAAGGCCCCATTTCCATGCTAGATCTCCAAACTAAACAATAGTCTAAAAAAGGCTCTTGACCTGAAACGTCACCCATTCCTTCTATCCAGAGAAGCTGCCTGTCCCGCTGAGTTACTCCAGCATTTTGAGTCTATCTTCTTAGAAAACATCTCACAGGCCACACTCTTTTTTCCTTATATCTCCATTACAATTACAATTCTGATTGAGAAGGGCTCTAATAATCCCTTTTTGCCTGTTCCGATTTTATTGCATGATCAAATACATGCAGATGAACAGATTTCCCTTTTCTTCCTCTGGCTTTGTCAACTCTTGCATCACAAACAAGTTTCCTAACTCTATCCTTCCATTAACTGCACAAACCACATACAGTCTCCACACTTTCATTAACTACGTTCAGCCCACTCACAGATGCTTCAATGGATATCTAGAGATCAATTCAACAGGAGCTATACTTAATAATGTTATCACTAGGTATTTTTACCTGTGTTTCACTTCAGTAGTTTAGTAGGTTGTGAGAAATGAAGATTAAAAATACTATATTTGTTTGACTGCCAAAGGTTCCTCATGTATGTTTACCTTAAGAATCAGTGATTCTGTGGGTTTCCAGTTTTAAAACATCTGGACAAAATGGATTTCTATTTAAATATTAAAGGTGGACAATATACTCACCAAAAATAGTTTTACTTAAAATTAGATTTCAAATTTGGGAAGATCAATTTAATTACAGATTATAACTACTCTGGGAAAGAGTAAACGTAACAGGATCTTATGCACCACTAACTGCTTTAATCACAGGAAATACGCCAAAGGATTAAAGAACCCCTTCTGTCATTGCACCAGTTTGAAATACTAAAGCACCAAAAGAAGTAATAACAGTTTTGAGATTATGGCTTCATTTAAGAATGAAATCCTAAATATCTAAAGAAAGCATTCTCTAGTAGTGAATGTAAGCTAAATAGGGGCATCTTACTTCATCCGTTGCATAATTAACACTTAGCTCCTTCACAATAGCATGGGTCCATTTTCTCCATGTGCCATCTCTCTCAGCTAGTTAGGTGTTATCTTATCAGGAATCAAAGTGCATTCACTGGATGGGCTCAGACTCCATCAATTATAGGAGAGAGATCAAGTACACTTTGCCACAGGGCTTGCAGACTGTGCCCAACCCAGGTTAACCTTTTCAATGCAAGGGTGGCAGACGACACATGTGGAAAACTACATTGACTTCAACAAACAGGGCTTCTTTAACCAAAATGTTTCCAATTAGATTACAAACAGTCCGAATGAAATTTAATGTGACTTAGCAATTCAAAGATAGTGAACATTATGAAACAACAGCATTTAGATAAAGGGTTAGGGGAAACAGATGCTAAGCCATGGATGAATAGATTAGAAAGCATGACCAACATTTTGTTCAAAACAATGGGTTTTGTTTCGGTTTTTATAATAAGTGGAAAATAAAGCAGAGCACCTGGTCTAAGGAGTAAATCTAAAAAAATAGAACTGCAATGTTAAAGATTCTGGCAAGAATGAGGAGGAAAATAGGGGAGGAGAATGCAACAAAGACTGAGGATTTAAGAGAACGAGAGCGGATATACAGCTGCAGAGATTTCATATTTCCAAATGTTATAGAAATTATTAGAATCCAACAGGATTCTGAAGCTTCTGTAGTAATATAGCTACGGTAATGACACTGCAATAAGAGTGGCAAGAGTGTTTAATATTCATATGTACCAACAGCAGAACAATGTGCAACCAAAAGCAGTCCATAGAGGTTTATAGTTGCTAAGGTCAGTGTTGTGTAGTGTTCAAGAGGCTGGTGATTGTTGGGAAGAAGTTAGTCTTGAATATGTGGTCATGGTTTTCAGGCTCCTGCATCTTCTTCCCGATGGTAGGAGCAAAATGAGAGTGTGGCCAGGATGTTTGATGATAATGGCTGCCTTTTTGAGATAGCACCTCCTGCACATCCATTTGATGGTGGATAGACAGTATTTGTGATGGACCAGGCAGTGTTACCACACTAAGTAATCTCCTTTGTTCCTGGGCCTCCAAGTTGCTGAACCAAGCTGTGATGCAACCAGTCAGTGTGTTCTCCACCGTACACATGTAAAAGTCGATAGATTATTAATCGGCATAGCAAATCTCTTCAATCTCCTAAGGAATAAAGGCGTTTATACTTTCTTGGTGCTGGGCCCATGGCAGGTCTTTGGATATTTGCACTCCCAGGAACATGAAGCTATTTATGCTCTCCATCTGTCCCATCAATGAAGACAGGTTCATGGACCCTTGACTTTCCCCCCCTGAAGTCAATACTCAGATCCTTGGTCTTGCTTACGTTGAAAGAAGATAATTGATCTGGCATCATTCAATTCTATTTTCAATTTCTCACCTATATTCTGACTCATCATTATCCGTTATTCATCCAACAATAGTGGTATTATCAGTGAATTTGAAGATACCTTTAGAACTGTGACTGGCTGCACAGTGACGAGTATAGAAAGAGTAGAGTAGGGGATTGAGCACACAGTCTTGAGGTGTCCCTACACAAGATGGGATCTTAGGCAGTTTATGTTAAAAAATAAAGAATTTCAATATTTGACTGAGTATTGCCAAGTCATATTCACCACAATATGATGCACATGTGCATAAAGTTACTGAACAACTCTAATGTTCTCCATGTTTTGATAGGAATTGGTTTCTTGTTCGCATATACTTGATTTGCAATTGGTAATTGTGCTGAAGCCAACAGGTTGATTTGGTAAAATTGAATTAATTTACAAAACCTCTGTAATTTATTCAGTTTATAGAGCCTGTTGTATTGAGTGCTTGGTTTCTTCAATATACATTAGATTAGTTCAGCCTTGTGGTCTGTATTGTGTGTGTGTCAGCACTGTTGTGTTGCATCTTGAGAGGGTGCCCGATTTAATTCAAGGACAAGTTTTCAGTACATATAATTTTGAACCCTGTTAATATCCTTGTGAATCTTTTCTACACCTTTCCATCTTAATGACACCAATGCTGACCAGAACTGCACAAAATACTCCAAATGTTGTCTCATCAACTGTAGCATGATATCCCAACTTGCCAGATGCAATTTTTCCACCCTGTCTACCTGCGTCGCCACTTAAGGATATACAAGGGCATGGCAGGTGTGTGGAATGCTTCTCCTGTTTATATGTGGGGAAATCACCTACAGTTTCCTGAGCAATCATGTATGCAGCTGCAGCTCCTGACTGACCATACTGCACAGGTGGAGCTGCACAAAACTACACCACACCACATCTTACCACCACATCTCCATCTTGATTCCCCTCTCCCATTCACAATTCAATCCCTCCTGCAAATAACAATTGTGACCCCCCCTCTCCCGATAGTCCAACTGAACCCTTAAGGGCCTGTCCTACAAGCATGCAACTCTATGCGATTAGCGCGACCTAACGTGGTCGCTTGAGCCGCCCGGCGTCGCTGGGCCGGTCCCACTTCGATCGCCGGAGCCGTGCGGAATTGTGCGGAGTTCGTCCCGAAATTGCGCAGGGCTCCGAAAAACTGACTATGTTCAAAAATTCCGCGCGGCAACTGCTTGTTGGCTCGCAGTCGCCTCGACGCATGACACACCGCCCCGACATCGTGCCTCCATGAACCTATCTGTAGGTGCCTCCGTGACCCTCTATGTGTGTGGCTCCGTGGCCCTCTGTGTGTGTGCGTGCCTCTGTGCCCCTCTCTGTCCTGGCGAACTTACCTTAGACTTCGCTCCAATTTCGCCTCACTTTGCGCCGCGTTGCGCCACTCACCCGACCTCCGCACGGCCCCTGCTGCCAGTTTGGTCGCGCTTGCCGCATGCAGGCGCATGCTGGTGGGAACGGCCCTGTACTGGGATCACCCGACCTCCGCGCGGCCCCCGCTTCTAGTTTGATCGCGTTCATCGCATAGAGTTGCATGCTTGTAGGACAGGCCCTTTACAGTGCAGAGCCCTTCCAATTGGCATCTTTATACCACCCACACCACACTTTTTTCGGATTGCTCTTGACTGAAATATTCCCCGACTCCCGTCCTCTCATGACCCATAAACTGTTTACTACCTACCATTCATGCTGCAAAGGTGGAGGAAAGACTTTGAGCACGTTCAAAGAGTGAGGTCTATTCCATTGTACACAAGCCCTTTGATCTCATATGCAATTGTGTTTTGTACTGAAGTCCTTCTATAAATTATGCATTAGACGGCTATACATAGCATGTTTCACATGCCCTTCTAGGCACAGCAGGATTTTCAACCCACACTTTTTTAAAATTGTTTGTTTTTTTCAGGCTAAAGTTTATAGGATCCCTTACAAATAAATGACTTGCCTACACTGAAGTACAAATCCACCTGAGTAAATATAATGGAGCTGCATTCCATCGCACATCAATGAGATCATAATTTGAATGAGCATGACTGAAAGAGATTTAACCATACTGAAGAAAAGTAATCTTTAAACTCATCTTAGTGAGTACACACAAAAACACTGCACATTCTAACATTTAGAAAATGTGTGTTCCCATTGCCGGAGGTGGTTAATATCTTTTTCTTGTTGACCGTCCTAATATTTTAAAGTAATCCTTTTAAATATATCAAATACCAGTCACAAAAGGGGTTTGTTCAGTTGAATCATTATAGCTCTCTTCACATGATTGATCCTGACTGTGGAGGATTTGGCTTAGACCTCCCGTGACCTTTACCTAGCAGTACTATATGTTTTAATTATCCCACATCAATTTATTTCTGTTGGAGCATGTAGCTGCATACTTTTTGAGCGATGTTCGTGTGATGATTGTTACAGAGGAAATTATATTATTCATCAGATTTGCGCAGAGGAGTTTTTGATATCGTTCATCAATTGCGACTCCTAACTTGCAAGATCAAGTTTCATCAGCAATCATCTTTTGAAAGAATCATATTTCTATCCTTGAAGTGGATATTACGGGAGAGGAACACGATTGAATAAACAGACGAGTTTGATTCCACGTGTTCCATGCCAGATACGTAGGTATTCTTTGCCCTCCCGCTGCAGTGATGTCCTGCGAATCTGTATTGAAGCTCAGCATACTCATTTATCAGGAGTGGGATTTTAATGACAGTGTGGCTTTCAAAATATACTCAGTTCAGCAGCTTCACTATAACCCTTGACGAATTTAGATTGGGACAAGTTACAAAAGCTTTTCTGCGATGAGATAAAGCATTGAGGTATTTAGTCAGAAAATATTTTTCTGTAATATGCACTCGGGAACAGTTAATATTTAGAGTCATGCAAGATAAAAGGGAAATAGGGGGAAAGTCATTTGACACACCAAGTCCATACTGAACATCGAACACTAATCCTGCACCAATTCTGTTTTATTCTCCCCACGTTCCAATTTACTCCTCCCAGGTTGTACCACACTGGACAATATACAGTGGCCAATTAACCTACCCACCTACATGCCTTAGGGATGTCAGAGGAAACCAGAGCACCTGTGAAGCATTGGTTCCGCTGGCTACACAGCTGTGCTGTCCCAGTTCCAAAAATTGCCTCATTCTTAGAAATGTGAACAATTTAGAAAAGAACAACTATTTTGGGCCATAGCCTTGTGTAAGATTTTTAACATATTAACTCAGAGGGCCTTGAAAATAGTATGACCAAGTTGAGTGGTTACATTTTATTTTATACTGTTAACCAATGTAAGTTGATGATTATGTGCAGATGGGCTATTTGCCAGATAACATATGTGCAATGCAGAAATTTATGTAGATGTGATAAATGACAAAGGTAATGGTCAGCTGTGGCAGGACCTGTCCATTAAGTATGTACATTTCATTATATTGTGAGATAATACCTAGAAATATCTTCCACCCACTGTGCATGCAGTATCATAGAAAGGCTCATTTGTTGATTGTAGTCTTTGCCAACTACACTACAAAAACACGGACACTTACCCTTGCCCTGTTCTTCCAAGTACTGAACCAATTCCCTTTTGAAAGACACAAATTAATTTACCTCCAGCAACCTGTCCCTATTAAAAAAATATATAACTTTTTTCACACTGAATTGTTAACTCTGATTCTCACCAATTCAGCTTTATAAATTGAGTTTTTTTTTTAAATTTTCTGTTTTTACTTCTATTCCTGCAGAAAGTGGGAGTAAGCCGACAAATTCTGGGGGGAAATCCTGAATATGGAATTCTTGAGTATCTGTGCACATGGAATGATATGCCTGGCCATAGGTAAACCAAAACTCAATATTCTCAAAGCCCTGGAAATAATCTTGCAAACCAAGTGCTTCATCTTACATCAGTACCAGTGCAACAGGCCAAAATAAAGTCTGTGGTCTCTTCGATAGGAAACTGCAGAGTGACTGAAGTGGATATTAGGCCTGTCTATTTGGAATACCTATTCTCCAAAATTTAAAGTGAATTCCCACGAGACTAAGTTACAATCTCCATTCCTGAACTACATGGAATTTTAGGAGACTAAAATTCTTTGTTGTTGCTTACACCATATAGAATTACTAACCCTTAACATATAATGCAGAAAGCATCTGTTTTTTGAAACGGATTATATGAAACTACACTAAATCAAATCAACCCATGCCGCATTTCTCCTGAGGTAGAAGTCTTTGGCACGTCAAAAATGTTCAGGCACAATAAATACTCAGAAGTAGACAATACTTATCTCAGCGTGTTTAGGAGGACTATTGGAAAGATTTGTGAGCCTTTGACAATATTATGATGGAATCAGTCAACATGAGGAGGTACCAATAAATCTAAAAAGATCAATCACATATCCAAATTCAAAACTCAGAGGCAGTTCATTTTTATAAACCAGACATTCTTTCACACCTAAAAAAATCCTATTATCAGATATCAATCTGAATACTCCATACAATTTCAGCTGTAGAATACATATTTCAGCGAGCATTGATTGATATCATACATTTTCTTGATCTTTGAGCAACAGTCCAAGAAGAAAACTGATAAATATTCACTTAAACAGACTATTAGTTCATTATAAAATCTGCACTGATTCAAGATTAAAGCATGGTTTATAAAATGTCACAGAGTAACAAGATTGAATAGAGTTAATAGTGATAACAGGAATAATACTAAAAGTGGTATCTAAAGTTGACTTTTACAATTACTATTTCCAACTTACATTAAATGTTGACTCGGAACCCAAACACAAATTAGATAGATTTGACAATGGCATGTGCTCGTTAAGCTGCAAAAATTATTACCAATCATACACAAACCTTATTTGAAAAAAAAGGTACAAACACGCATTATTGTTTTTGAAATAGCAACAATATGGGACATCTGTGCATGCCATCCAAATGCTAAAGTCCGAAATTTACAGAATGATACTGGGTGCGGTTACTTTTCAAAACTCGACATGAAGCCAATGGCAAAGTTCACTCTTGCCCGTTTATGCTGGGGAATAAATTCTTGGATTCTGGCGCGAAATCTCCTATTCCTTTTGTTTTAATGGGGAAATAAGGCTTCAGGTCAGAAGAGAAAGAACACCAAGCTGTTACCTTCTCACGTGGACTAAAAGGAGACTGAAACATTATCCATGTACAATTCCGAAAGGTTTATATTGATAGAGGCGCAGTGTGATTGACCATCCATGATATGTATGAGCTGGATGTGACCAGGAAATAAGAACTCAGCCATTTTTCATGTTCGTAAGAGATAGGAGCAGAATTAAGTCATTTAGCCCATCAAGTCTACTCTGTCATTCAATGATGGCTGATCTATCTTCCATTTTTAACCACATTCTCCTGCCTTCTCCCCATAACCCCCGACACCCATACTAATCAAGATTTTATCTTAAAAATATCCATTGACTTGGCCTCCGCAGCTTTCTGTGGCAATGTATTCCACAGATTCACCACCCTCTGACTGAAGAAATTCCTCCTCATCTCCTTTCTAAAGGAACAACCTTTAATTCTGAGGCCATGACCTCTGGTCCTAGACTCTCCCACTAGTGGAAACATCCTCTCCACATCCATTCCATCTAGGCATTTTACTTTTCGAGTTATGAGCTTCTAAGTTGTTCTCCTGCCTTGGCTTCAAGCTGTTGAGCTCAGTGGGTTGTGATACTCTTACCCAGATCCACCTATCACGCATCAGTTACTAATCCCAATGTTCCAAGACTTTGATTTTTGCTCCATTTTAAATTGGTTTATTATTATGTGTACTGAGGTTCAGTGAAAAACATTGCTTTGCATAATAACCAGGCAGATCATTCCACACATGAGTTCAGCAAAAGTGAAAATAAATTCATTAAAGAATATAGTGTTGCCAGGACCAATATTGAATTGGGCCATAGAAAATCAAAGATTTGCCTCTTTATAATACATTTGCTCTCACAACATATGCAATAGAAAATGTAATATATGCATATACTTCAGAAATAGGAAACCTATATTTATGTTGTGACTTCCACATTCCTTTTAGATGTCCTAAAAACTATGAAGTAATTTTGAATTGTTCTCAGACGGAACATCAATTTGTACTCAGAACACAATTCACTCTCCACTATTCGGTGTCCAAATCTCCCAAGTTAGTTGTAGCTTGTCGAAGGAGGTCTTGTACATAGTCGAAGGAGGTCTTCAACATGTCATTGTTTCAAACTCTTCTAAACTCGCCAATTAGGTCGCCCAAGAGGGACAGTCCCTTAAAACCACAAATGCTTTAATCTGCGTTATACCTAGGATAAGTAGTTGCTCTGTCCACACAACCAAGCTTCAATGCAAACCCCAGCTGAAATTTCTGTTTGCTGATATCATGCGAGTGATCTGAATTTGTTATCGTGTCTTCAATATTATCAAAAGTTAATTTGACCCAACAGGTTATTTCATATGTTAGTGCAACTTAGAACCCTCCTTCCAAATATATAAACAAAACTATAACATATTGCAAATTCTAGAGATGGACGGGTGATGTTCTCAGCACATCATTCTTTTGAAGCAAACACTATCAACAATCAATGTTTGGAATGCAAGAGGTTTTGTAATATTAAAATTAATGGACAGAAAATCATGTGGGGCCCTGTAACCTTCCTGTCCAAATTCCTGACATATGTTTCTGGCATGAAAAGCTCCACGCTCTATTAAAAGTTTGTAAAAATCAACTCTCCAGTGGCGTAAGGACCCGCAGTGGAGGAAAAACTTTAAGCTGTGCTTCGAATGTTGCTTGTGATGTACTGTTTGACTAATACGTGTCCCACAGGAATTCAATGTAAACTTCAATGAGAAAATTAACAAAAAGCTTCTGTTTTATTACACATACACAAATAGTCTCACCCCACCCCAACGCACCAAAAAAACAGATCACTGTCATTACACTTCAGTGAATCTTTCTTTTCATGGAATAAGATGAAAGTGATTTTTTTTTTAAACCTGACCTTAAGTTCAGTACCCACTTTGTTTTTATCCTTTCTCCCTCATTCATGGTTCTGCATAGGTTTCTCCTGAGGAGCCATTAACAAGCAAAAGATGTTTTATTTTTGAAATTTCTATAAAATCTTTAGAGTAGCAGAAGTAACATGAAAATCGTTCAGTACAATACATTGAACAGGCTTTTTCCTCAATTAATTGAATACATTTAGGTACAATTTGAGCATTACTTGAAGCGTATTTTAAAATTACTGGAAATACATTCCAGATTCCCAAGCATTTTGAGGATTACTGAAAGGCAATTGAAAATTAAGACACCGAGGTTCATCGGCATTAATGGCAACATGAAGTGCTCAGTTAATCTTCTGAACTAAATATATAGCGACACAATTATGAATGTTAATTGCCCATGAAAGATGTCCATTATTGCCCATCTAGACAAAGAAGATGCTATAAGGATGTCATATAATCAAAAAAGGCAATGCACCATCAAGTTTATTCGCCTTTGGTTGTGTTATTCATAAGTTGCTAACTATATCCAAGATTAAATTGACTGATTCTATTGTACTTTTCAATTGGCTCTTCTCATTTTTTGTTACAGCTAGGGAGCTCTTAAAGTACACAAACAAGAACATAAAGTGGAGCCAGCTTAATTAGGCCTTTGCACAGAATTCTCACCATTCACACCCTTCCCCTAGAGAATGGGAATGGAGAATTTAAATGATTGTACACAGACTTGCTGTGCTGGGAAGTATAACCATTGATACTGAATGTGATTTGATGAAAGATTTTATTTTACCTCAGCTAGTCAAAGAAGACAAATGGGGGGCACAGTGGCATAGAGGTTTGCATGGTAGCACAGCTGGTAGAGTTGCTGCCTCCCAACGCCAGAGACCTGGGCTCGATCCTGACCTTGGGTGCTGTCTGTGTGGAGTTTGTATGGTCTCCCTGTAACTGCTCTGGTTTCCTCCAACATGGCAAAGATACGTGGGTTTGTAGGTTAATTGGCCACTGTAAATTGCCCCTAATGTGTAGGGATGGGATCCGAAAGTGGGATATACAGAACCAACGTGAATGGGTGATCAATGATTAGCGTGGATTCAGCGGGCAGATAAACCCGTTTCCATAACATAAATTAAACTAACAGGTAAACCTTAATTACTATTAAGGCCCAACATTTACAGTTGTAATGAGAGACACCTGCTGCCACATTACTGCAGAGAATGGATAGCAACTTTCAATATCACCCCAGCAGTTAAATGTAGAAACCTGGTTGATACCGAATGCGATTCTCTGCCATTTGGCCCATCAAGTCTACTCCACCATTCAATCCTGGCTGATCTATCTCTCCCTCCTATCCTCATTCTCCTGCCTTCTCCCCATAACCCCTGACATTGGACGTTAATGCCAATTTTTATGGAATATTTTTGTTGAAATTAAAAAAAACCTGTAATGTTAATCCAGATTGAATAAAGTATTAAAATATGTTCAAAATTATAATTTTTGCTGAATCACCTCTCCAGCTCTGAAAAAAATATTGTAATAAGGAGGTATTATCCCTTGCCTTCCATGAAAAAAAGTTGTTATTTTTACAGCTTTTTAAATTAACATTTATTTATTCCTTTAATTGCATGTAAGTATTAATCTTTAATTAGCTCACCATGAAATGTTGATGACTGTTACCATCTCGTCAGTAAAAATAGTTCAGTGTGGTTGTCTGATCAACCAACAATGAGTTTGTGTGGACACCGCTTACTCTCTATTGATGGTGTCAGATTGTAAATTCCGTGGGAATGGACACATTTTATGGCACCGAACCCTCATAAATATTTATGGACAGCCATTATTTAATTGCAAAAGTAACATCCTGATAAAATATTTATTGTCGAACAATCCTTAAACTGTTTTGCAGGGTAAGCCCCCTGTAGTTTTCTACCCCTTAATGATATAAAATCACATATTCAGTATCTGCAAACCCTTATGAACAGCATGGCAGGTCAGAATTAGCACATATTTTACCTGTTTTGTTTCTGAAAGCTCAAGATACTCGGAAGGAAGGAAAACAGTGAACAGCTCACTTCATAGCGCCAATACTTGAGATAACAGCAATTGGTACAGAATGAGAAGGGGGAGATTGTGAACACAACAATGGGTTTGGGATCCCTGGGGATCTCAGATCCAATTCTATGATTTGGGAGAAATAGGGTAAATATTTAATATCTGGAAACATAGACAGAAAAGGTCTTGTTTTCGGGAAGAGTTCACAGATAATTATGGTTATGAAGGGGATTCCAGAATGTGTCATTACTGTAACAGAAGAATCATTGAGGAAAAGCAGAGTGCCAGAGCTCTGGGTGACGTTCTACCTCTGGAGGCCTTAGGAAAAGTGTCATAGTATCTGGGGACAAAGTCCAGCTACACTATGAAGACATATAGTGTCACTGGGAGCTGGTGTACTGTACTGTACTGGCAGGTGATGCTTTAAGAATCAGACCGTCAGGGCATGTAGGATGCTAGGATCTGCCAGCAAATTAAAATCCATTTCAGGATTTAAGAATATAGACTAAGTCAACATGTGCAGTGCCATTGTAGCAGTAACTACAAATGATTGCATTGTCAGAGATGATGATTTCCATGTGAAATATTGAATTGGGGAACTAATTGGCCATTTGTCATTCCTGTTTGAGGGAATTTGCCATATTTTTCCACTAAACAACAGTTGCCGCTGTTCAGAGGTACTTCATTAGTAGTGAAGCACTTTGGCATTCTTTTTTGATCAGTGTGTGGATTGATTTATTTAATTAGGTCTTCTCCGTTGTATTCTCACCAGATTCAAGCTCCCTTTTGATAATGTGCCTAGGATGTTAAATCTAAAAAATACTAAAACAAATTTGGTGGAAGTTCTGACACAAAACTGATTCCTTTCGCTTTCTGTGTCCTTGTCAAGTTTTGTAATAAATTTAAAACACTTCTTAAATTGGGTTAGATTTCTGTGGCAGAATCTCTCACTCTCTTATCCAATTACATTTGCATACATGTTTAAAATGCTGTTTGAACATATCAGTAGCTTTGTGTAGCACCTGCTGAAGTATATAGAAACTATGAAAAACTTTCATCTTTAGATCACTTTTAAATGGATCACTACATTTCATAAGGCTTTCAGTAACCACACAGTTGTGATTGGACAGATTATTAAATGTAAAAACACAGCAGATTGCCACAAATACAGCTGTAACATTACAACCCAATTTTTGCACTTAAGAATGGTTGCTAATGTCTCTCAGTTTATAGATTAGTTTAGTTTATTGTCATGTGTACCGAGGTACAGTGGAAAGCTTTTGTTGCGTGCTAACCAGTCAGTGGAAAGACAATACATGATTATTTAGTTTACTTTAGTTAAGTTTGGAGATATAGAAAACAGGCCATTTGGCCCACTGTGTTCATGCTGACCATTGATCACCTGTTCTAAGTTATCCCATTTTTTCATCCACTCATCACTTTTAACAAAGGCCACTTAACTCAGGAAACAAACGCAGTTGCAGGGAGAATGTGCACACTCCACGCAGACAGCACCCGAGTTTAGGATTGAGCCCAGATCTCTGGCACGATGAGGCAACAGCTCTATCAGCTGCACCACCATGCTACCCACCTGTGGCAATATTGTATTCCGTGACTAATTGAGGTAAAATAAAATCTTTCACCAAATCACAAGTTCACAATTAATGGTCCTCCTTCTCAGTACTGTAATTCTTGTGTACAACCATTTCATTTCTCACTTCCCATTCTCCAGGGACAGGGTGTGTATGGTGGGAATTCTGTGTAAATACCTGATTAAGCTGGCACCACTTTATGTCCTTCTTTGCCTACTTTAAGTGATCCTTAGCTATAACAAATATTGGGAAGAGCCACACAAATCAGTCTTGCAAAAAACAATTTACGCTGTCAGAGGTGACGAAATAGGACTGGAATCACTTTCCCTTGTCTCTGATGTTTCTGTTTCCTGACCCTCATTCCTCCATGTCTATAAATCAGAGAGGATCTTACCTAGATACAAGGACCTCTCGCTTTTCTCTACCCAAACATAGGGATTCACTCCATCCTCTCTCACAATTGAATTCCCTTCACACCTACCAGATTTGAGGATACAGTCCCCTATACTCATCTCTCGATTTAGATCGAAGATGGACACAAAAAGCTGGAGTAACTCAGCAGTGATAGGCAGTATCTCTGGAGAGAAAGAATGGGTGACGTTTCGGGTCGAGACCCTTCTTCATACTTGTTTAGATCCAAGGATTTGTGCTTCCTCCACAAAATCTGGGATACCTTCTTCTTTCCGCATTCCTCGAATCCTTCCCTTCCTTTTGCAAGGTCCAGGGATTCACCTATTGCTTCCCATCAGTTTTGGTGTCTGATCGTTTGGTGTTTTTTGGCACTTCCTAGATTCAGGAATTTGTCTCTTCTTCACAGACGCAGGCATCCTCCTCCTCTCTCCCTAGATCCAGGAAATCCCTATGCCCACTCCTCTCTATAGCGATATTCTTCTTCCCCTCTTTCCGATTCCACTCTCCCAGAGTCAGGAATTCCCCTCCTATCCCCAGACCCGGGATTACCCTTTTCCTCTCCATAGATTGAGGGATTCCCATTCCTGTACCCAAATACAAGGATTTACCTTACTCTCCCCGGCCGCAGGTCCCCCCCCACCCCTGGATCCAGCATAGTCCTCTGCACCTCCAGGTCCAGGACTCCCCTCACCTCTCCCCAGGTGTAGATCTCCCCCAGGTGCATGTCTCGCCTCACCTATCCCCAGGTGCATGTCTCCCCTGACCTCTACACAGGTGCATGTTTCTCCTCACCTCTACACAGGTGCATGTTTCTTCTCACCTCTACGCAGGTGCATGTTTCTCCTCACCTCCACACAGGTGCATGTCTCCCCCTCACCTCTGCAAAGGTGCAGGTCTCCCCTCACCTCTACACAGGTGCATGTCTCCCCCCCACCTCTCCCCAGGTGCAGGCACCGGTCTTACCTGCAGACTCCTGAAGCTGGCGCTGAGCTGCGCGATGTGCAGCGTGAGGCAGCGCGAGGTGCAGCGGGCCCGGGAGACGCTGTGGGCGGCGGCGGTGTTCCCGGTGTTCCCGGTGTTCCCGGTGTTCCCGGGCCGCCGCGCGCCCGCCGGCAGCAGCCAGCAGAGCAGCCCGGGCAGCAGGCAGCGCATCGCCCGCATCCCTCCACAATACACACACACACAGCCTGCAACACCACCGCGCCTGCCGCTGCTGTGAACTTCACCGCTCACTGCACCACAACTTTGCACCTTTACAGTAACCACAGCCTCAGCATCTGCGATCTAGCCCTTGCCCAGACTTCGCCCACCACCCCCCTAGACCGCCTTATACACACGCGAAACGCCCCCTCAGACCACGCCTCTACAGTTATGCTCCCACACTTTCGCTGGCAAACCTCCTTGCTTCCACCTCTTCCCTCTATATTTGATTAGATGTGAATGTCACAGAAAAGTGTCATTTGCCTTTCACTGTAGTACAACACAAAGTGCTGGAGTAACTCAGCAGGCAGCGTCTGTGCATCATCTACAGTTCCTTGAGTCTCTCACTGCTCTCCTGACTCGCTCATCTTTCATTTTCACTTTTATAGCCTTTGTCACTTACTCCACTTATCTGTCAATCAACCCCCACCTCCTCATCTGTATCCAACTATTTATAACACAAAGTGCTCGAGTAACTCGACAGGGTCAGGCAGCATCTGTGAAGGACATGGATAGGCAACGATTTGGCCCCTTCTTCAGACCTCACCTATATCTATTGCGAGGCTTTATACAGCCCCTCTCTTTCAGCCCCCTCTTTTTCCCTCTAATGCAATCAGTGTGCAGACGAGTCCCGTCTCGAAACATCGCCTGTCCATTCCCTTCACAGATTCTGCTTGACCAGCTGAGATCCTCTTGCACAAGGTTCCAGCATCAGCAGGCCCTTACATGTCAATTTCTACCTAATTGTTCTTTGCACATGAAGTGTGGAATATTTGTTAAATGGGAATGGCATGTGGATGTTCAATTCCTACACACCCAAAAATGTGTTAAAATCTCCTGACTGTGAATGGCTGATGGAATGGCATGATGAGATTTGGAGCCCTGAACATCTGGACAGTTCGTATATTTCTCCCATAAAGGCCAATGGTTAACTATCAACAAATCTTCTTCTTCTTAGTCTTATTCCCTAATGTCAAGGATGGTTTGTTTCCACTCTGCTCCAGTGGATTCCAAGATGGCCCATGAAGGCAATGTGAGACCCTCTGATTCTACGTAGTTGGTGTGGGAGGTTCTAAATGGGACAGGTGGATTGTTGGTTTGT
Organism: Raja brachyura; assembly: GCA_963514005.1. The sequence goes on along the minus strand of OY740794.1, from coordinate 12,185,335 downwards.
GATGATAGGCTTCCTCTACTATTCACACAGGGGGCCCGGATGCCATCCTGAATACTTCTTTTCCATTTTCAGTGATCATGAGCCAAACATTCTCAAGAGCGAGTGTGAGCGTTATACTTTTTCAAGAAGAAAGCGATGGAGGAAATCAATGGGTTGGGCAGTATCAGTGGAGGGAATGGACAGACAATATTTTGGATCAGGACTCTTCCTCAGATGCTGTCTGTCCCATTGAGTTCCTCCAGTGGTTTATGTTATACTCAAGATTCCAGTATCTGCAGTCTTTGTGACTCCAACTAGTACAGGTAGTTCTGCTATAACATGTGCTTCCAGAATATGAAAGGCCTTGTGTCTAAACGACTACCGTCCAGTGGCCTTGACATCCACCATCATGAAATGTGTCCAAAGACTTGTTTTGGAATGCATTAAATACAGTCTACGCAGCGGCTATGACCTACTGCAGTTCGCCTACCATCACAACAGGTCCACAGATGATGCCATCTCCCTGGCCCTATACTAATCCCTGGAACACCTGGAGAAGAGAGACACCTACGTCAGACTCCTATTCACAGATTCCAACTCTGCCTTCGACAGCTTTATACCATCCAAGCTTATCACCAAACTCACAGAACTCATCTATGCAACTGGATCCTCAACATCCTGAGCAACAAACCCCAATCAGTGAGGATAGGGGACAAATCATCCTCTACGATAATCCTCAACACTGGTGCTCCGCAAAGATGCATTCTCAGCCCCCTTCTTGACTCCTTTTACAGCCACAACTACGCAGCCATGTACTAATCTTATTCAATTTTCAAATTTGCAGACGACACCATCAGTGTGGGCCGGATATCAAATAATGATGAGACATTACGAGTACAAGAAGGAGATTGAGAACCCTTTGTACTGGTGTCAAGAAACAACTTTTCTCTCAACATCATCAAGACAAAGGAGATAGTGATCGACTTCAGGAAGCAAAGCTGTACACATACAGTTTGCAGTGATGGTGTCGAAGTAGAGATGGTCGAAAACTTCAAATTCCTCGGAATCAATATCACCACCAACTTCTCCTGGACCACCCATATTGAAGCAACGGCCAAGAAGGCACACCAATGCCTCTACTTCCTTAGAAGGCTTAGGAAGTTTGGCATGTCCCTATGGGAAAGCTAACTTTGTAATGGTGAATCTGAAGCTCACTTCTCCCTTAACCCCTTTTCCTCCATTGACACAATCGCATCTATAAAGTGATTTTCTATAACACTAGGTTTCTTAGGAGCATAAGTATCATGTTATAGCAGAACTACTTGTGTGGGAATAACTGAGAGAATTGTTACGGTAATAATTCATCACGTGATTATTAAATTAAGTTTGGAGAAATGTTATAAATACCTTTCTGTCAAGTTCTGACTGTTGCTTTGCAAATTGTAGATTTGCATCCTGTTGCAATCAATCACAATCAATTTGAAATATAGATAAAGTTAATAATCGCAGTGCCCATATTGTGCCACTTGCTTCAGGGCATGTTGTAACTATACATCTGAATGCTTCATGATATTCCTACCTGCTGATGGACAGTGTCTCGCAAATATATTGACAAATGTGAATACCATTCTCTTGAGGTATCGCAGAGCCAAATATTCACTTTCAAAGGAAATGTGAAACCAAGGACACATTTGCTTGGGCCATCGAGGCAAAAAAGACCCAAAAGCTTTATTTTAACATGGATTATCTATGCATGCAAGCTGGCAATATTTATACCTCACCAAAGTGAAACAAATTATCCGGTTGTTATAACAAAGCTCCGTGCACAGTCAGCTGCTACAATTACTCCATTACACCCATGGACACACCACAGTAATACCTCAATATCATTGAAATGATTTGGACTATCCTCAGGATATGAAAGGCACAATGTAAACAAAATGTGGCTTTCTTTATTTGCACTTAATTAAACTAAACTATCTGCTCCATTCTAAATAGAGTTAATATCTTTAGCACTTAATCAATTCATCCACACTCCTACCCTTGGTCTATCTTTAATCGGACTTTACTCAATTCAAGTCAACTTTATTTGTCACATACACATAGAAGATGTACTGTGACATGAAAGTGGCAATGCCTGCAGGATTGTGCAAAACAACAGAACAACAGAACAGAACAGAACCAGTATTTACATTAAAAAAAAAAGACACAACAGAAAATTAGTCCCTGGTGAGATCAGAGTTTACAGTCCTGATGGTCTGTGGGAAGAAACTCCATCTCATTCTCTCTGTTTTAGCTGCGTGACAGCGGAGACGCTTGCCTGACCGCAGCTGCTGGAACAGTCCATTGCTGGGGTGGTTGGGGTCCTTCATGATCTTGCTGGCTCTGGATCTGGGCCTCCTGGTGTATAGGTACTGCAGGAGGGGGGGGGGGGGGGGGGGGGGGGGTGTAAGTCTCATGGTGCGTTCGGCCGAATGCACTACTCTCTGCAGAATCCTGGGCAGAGCTGTTTCCAAACCAGATCGAGATGTTTCCGGACAGGATTCTTTCTACAGCACCAGAGAGGAAGTATTGAAGGATCGTTAGAGAGACTCTGAATTTCCTCAGCTGCCTGAGGTGGTAAAGGTGCTGCCTTGCCTTTCTCACCAGTGTGGCAGTGTGTGTTGTCCGTGTCAGATCCTCTGTAATGTGGACTCCCAGGTACTTTAAGCTGCTCACCCTATCCACAGTAGTCCCATTAATCCCCAGTGGCGTGTACGTCCTCGGTTGTTGTGTCCTTCTAAATTCCACAATCAGCTCCTTAGTTTTGGTGACATTCAGGAGGAGACTGTTGTTCTGACAGCAGAGTGCCAGGTCAGCCACCTCCTCCAGGTAGGCCTTCTCATCGTTATCGGCGATTAGGCCCACCACCACCAGCAAACTTGATGATGGAGTTGGAGCTGAACCTGGCTACACAGTCATGTGCATACAGGGAGTACAGTAGGGGGCTGAGGACGCAACCCTGGGGGGGTCCTGTGTCAGGGTGAAGGGGTTGGAGGTATGACTCCCCATCTTGACCACCTGGAGCCTGGCGGCGAGAAACTTCAGGACCAGGCACACAGGGGAGTGTTCAGCCCCAGTTCCAGCAGCTTCTCAGCAAGGCTGGTGGGGACTATGGTGTTGAAAGCTGAACTGAAATCAATCAACAGCAACCTCACGTAGCCCCCCTTCTGGCTGTCAAGGTGAGAGAGAGTGGTGTTCAAAACCTGGTAGACCGCATCATCCGTGGACTTTATCTTGCACTAAATATTATTCTCTTTATCTTATATCTATACACTGTAGATTGTAATTATATACAGTCTTTACGCTGACTGGATATTTTACAATACATTTTTTTTCATTGTACCTTGGTACAGGCAACAATAATCTAGGCTAATTTCTAAGCCTAAAACTTCTACCCTAACCAGAATCTTAAACCTTAAATGTATTTCTAACTTTAATCCTGAATCTTCTAAATTTAAATCTAATTTCACCCCTAATAGAAAATCCCAAATGAAAATGTTCCATACCATTCCATCTGTGGTTTAAACACTTCAAATTTGAACCTTCACCTTGACATGGGCCCAAAGCTTAACCTGGACACATTATCCCACTAGACACACACATACACTCTAACCCTTCAACATCCTTGCTTAGAAGTTCACCTGTTCCATGTTTCTGACTTTAAAACTGCATTTAAAGTCTTATTTATGCTGTTTGGGAGGGAGAAGCTGAAATTGAATGTATTTGTATTACTGCTGATTAAAGGTAACTAAAGAGGTATGAGAGAGGAGCTGGCTGGAGTTTATTAGAAGGAAAGACAGCGGAGGGACTTTGGAGTGCTGATGCAGGATTCCCAAAATGTTAATTCACAGGTTGCGACAGTGTTAAGGAAGGCAAATGAAATGTTAGCATTCTTTAAGAGGGGGTTAGAATATAACAGAAAGGATGTAATGCTGAGGCTTAATAAGGCACTAGTGAGGTCCCATTTCAAATATTATGTGGACGTTTGTACCACATATCTGAGGAAGGATGCGCTGGCTTTGGAGAGTCCAGAGGAGATTCACGAAAATGATCCCAGGGGTGATTGGGTTGACGTATGAGGAACATTTGAAGATTCTGGGCTGTACTCTCTGGAGTTTAGAAGGATGATGGGGGTCTCAATGAAACCTACCAAATAATGAAAGGCCTAGATCGAGTGGATATGAAAAGATTGTTTCCAGTAATGGGAGTGTAGGACAAGAGGGCACAGCCGCAGAATAAAAAGACCTACAGTACCTTCAAAATGAAGGTCAGGAGGAACTTATTGAGCTAGAGAGTAGTGAATCTTTAAGGCGGAGTTTGGCAGCATCTCGATTAATAGATGGTTGCTGACAGAAGGTAGGGGAATGGGTTTGATAGGGAAAAATAGATCAGCCATGGTGGAGTAGACTCGATGGGTTGGATGGCTTAATTTGGCTCCTATGACCTACAATCTTTTGGTTTCAACAACCTATATTAAAAGTAGTGTTATATTAAAATGTGTTAGAAGTAGTTCCAAAATAATGCATTTTGGGGAGTTTTTTTTCACAAACTTTCTTTTAAACAATTTTTTTGATCTCATGAACATGGAACCACCTTTTTTGTGCAGGATTTCTTTTGGGATTTCTTGCACTGTCATTTTGTGGGGCAACATTCTGACTTCAACACTTGATGTTACAAATGTTAGGGCCATCAGCATGCTTTCTTTGGCAGAGAGCTTTTTATCATTTTATATGTAAATGCATTAGAGATGTGCCTAACCTTTTAAATTCAATCCAAACTGATCACAGTGGTTTAGAAGTCATTAGAAACATTTTAGTTGTTGTGTCAAACTGCAATAGACACTGGTTAAATAGTGCTAGGGCACATGGAATTCATTCACCAAAAACCTCTTCCTTGGAAGTGACTAGCGATAACTCACTCAGAAACATATGCACCATTGGTTAAATTGGATACGGTAAATGTTGGCTGTTCAAGGGTTATTGCTAAAAGCACAGAAAACTTCATCAAACGTGAAAAGTCATCAAACTGAAACATTCATGCTGTTTCCCCATAAATGCTGCCTAACCTGTTGATTATTTTGGCATTTCCCTTCAGATTTCTCGTCTATTTGTATTTTATTGAATTTGAGATAATTAGATGGCCGGACTAAGAAATTGTACTTCGAACTTGCGAGACAAATTTGGGGAATTACATAACTTTATATTAGCTGTTAAATACTTTCCCCTAATGGCCATTCCCCCAATGTCAAAGTTGCAAGCTAGTAGAAATTGGATACAGTAATCAATGATTCACTCATCGTCTCCTGATCATTGTCAGCACAACAAAGTGATTTCACATTAGTGAGACCCACTCAAAATTATTATTTAGTAGGGAGAAGTTTGTTTAATTGAATACTACATTTGTTTGTACAGCTGGTAGATTTAGGAGTACTAATTATATTGCATGAGCTGAGGGAAAGCTGTCCTTTGAACATTTTCTTCAAAAGGACTTTCAAAGTAAAAATAGTTTAGTAATTAGACAATTATGTGATCGCTATAAAAATGTTAAACCCATATTTCAGGAAAACATCACAAATAAATGGTTTACATCCTAATGGGATAAAACGTGCCTTGGGCGGTGGTATTAGATGGATGATAGCAGATTATCACCTTGCTCTACACTCAGTTTGATTTTCTTTTCCTGTGATTTCATTGGATGTAAAATGAAGCATAGGGGAATACCAGCATTCCGATTTGCATTATAACCCAAGACTAAACGCACACCTGGAACTTTTATTTCCTTGCTAACTGATTTCATATAATGGCTTAATATGTTCCCAAAATAAAACTCGCAACCTGAACAAGAACCAGAAAGTCTGAAGAAGGGTCTTGACCTGAAACGTTACCCATTCCTTCTCTCTAAAGATGCTGTTTGTCCCGCTGTTACTCCAGGATTTTATGTCTACCTTCGATAAGAACCAGAAATAATTTCTCCCTCAATCTTTGCCATCTATGAATCTGAGATCATGCAAAACTCTGCTCTCTCATATTGTCCTATTTATGCACCAGCCTTGCACAGCCACAAACTTATACATCCAGGGACACCAAATTAACGTGTCAGGAATCACGATATAATTCTTCAAGGGTGGGCATTCACTTCCCGAGTTAGAAGCTAATGCAGAAATATGTCAACATTCAAGATTAATTTGGATAGGTAGGTGATCAGTGTTGAGAACACGTTATTCAAGAGTGTTCAGAAGGAGGTGTTTGTAATTGTACCAGCTGCCCTGTTTCCACGTTTAACTTTTATGCATGCGTGTATTTCCCTTCAAAGTATTTATTGGCTATTATCAATTAATTTGGTGCTTTTTTCAGAAAACATATCTGCTAATTAAATGGAGCCTTGAAAATCTACATGTGCTGGAACGCTGAGCATAACACAAAGTGCTGGAGAAATTCAGTGGGGCGTGTAATATCTGGAGTGGGAATGGACAGGCAACATTTCAGATCTGGACCCTTATTCAGACTCTGCAGGCCATGTTTTGGGTTGGAGCCCGTCTTTACGCACTACCGTTATGTGTCAGCAGCTTTATGAAGAAGGTTACCGACCCCAAAACATCGTTCCATTCTTCTCCAGATGCTGCCTGGCCTGCTGAGTTCCTTTAGTACTTTGTGTCCTTCTAGTTGAATGTTCTTCATTGGTTAAGCAGGGGCTGTTGGGCAGTGGACATGTTTTATCATTTGTATGTTTTGCCAATTCAAAATAACATTTGATTTTTCATTATTTCTTGGGTCATACGATAAATTTGCTCCCAATTTTATCTGCCTCAGGCACTTTGGTCTCCTGATCACCCTTGCAATTGGTCTCCTCCACTATTCTTATTCCCCCAGCTTTGGTTGGATGGTGACCCACAACAGAATTTAGCAGCGGATCAAAAACCAACTCTTCCGGATCCCACCAAGTCAATCCTGGTTGTCTGCTCCCAGGGGCGGAAATCGCTATCAAAACATGGGGGGGAACACACAATTTCTTTGGTGGCTGCATGCGCATGCGCACACATGCGAGGCTTCGGCCGTGGGCCCTGTGGACGATAACATTGGTAACTGACCTGGTTGGTGACCAACTCTGAACTTCAGCAACAGCAGCTTCGTCCGCCCCGAATCGTGAGGCTTCAATCGGCCCGATCGCGGTGCCTTTCATCGCTAGATGCAACTTATAATCGGTCAGTGGGGGCTGCAACATCAGGAGCCTCGATCGTGATGGAAGATCCCATGGCCGATTGTAAGCCGCGCGGGGCGATGAAAGGCCCTGCGAATGATCTTTGTTCCACCAGGACATCTCTCTGCTCTAATCACCACACTCTATCCTCAGTCCCACCTCCTAATTTCGCCTCTGACCGACACCTCCTTCATCCAATCATCGCGCCAAATCATCATGTCCCGGCCCCCCCCCCCCCCCACTGCCTGCTGACCAACATCTCTCTCGTCCAATCAGCGCCCTCGATCATCTGTTCCACTGTCTCGCGGAAAGCAGAGATTTTTAATAGTTTTTTTCACCGAATTTCAAAATCCGGATTACAAAACATGGGGGGTTTGGTCCCCCACCTGTCAAAACATGGAGGGGACGCGAGTCCCCGTCCCCCCCAGATTTCCACCCACGGCTGCACCTAATGCAATATCCCACCTCTCAATGTCTCCATTTCCTTTGCTTGCCACCTGAGTTTCATCCCAATCTACTCCATCCATGGTGACCTTTTATCATGACCTACCACCTTTGATCTGTAATAAAAAGGAAGTGAAGATGCTGGTTTATACCAAAAATAGACACAAAATGCTGGAGCAACTCAATGGGTCAGGCAGCATCTCTGGAGAAAATGTTTAGGTGATAGTTCGGGTTAGGATTCTACGTCAGACTGATTGTAGGAGAGAGAGTGGGGGAGAAAACATTTGATGTGTGATCTGCAGCACACCAGGCCATTAGTGCAAGGTCCATTCAATTGTCCATGTGAACTTCAGATGGAGCTACTGAACAGAACATGCATTGCCTTGCTGTGCTTCATTGATTTTACATCCCCAAAAGGAAATTATTTCTAGGACATCATACAGTTTTGTTTGAAAATGGGCAGATCTTGCTCCTTTATGACACATTTAATTTATTAGTGAGGGTTACACAAAAAGCTGGAGTAACTCAGCGGGTGCAGCAGCATCTAAGGAGCGAAGGAGATAGGCGACGTTTCGGGTCGAGACCCTTCTTCAGACTGGTCAGGGATCAGGGAAATGAGAGATATAAACAGTGATGTGGAGAGATAAAGAACAATGAGTGAAAGATATGCAAAAAAGTATTGGTGATAAAGGAAACAGGCCATTGTAAGCTGTTTGTGGTGTGAAAATGAGAAGCTAGTGCGACTGGGGTGGGGGGGGGGGGGGAGATGGAGAAGGAATGTCAGGGCCCGAGGGCTGAGGGAGAGGTGGGGAGCGGAGGGGGCAGTCTGGGTTAACAGAATTGAGAAAATTCAATGTTTAAGCCCAGAAGATGCAGACTCCCCAAGCGGAATATGAGGTGCTGTTCCTCCAACTTGCGGTGTTGCTCACTCTGGCCGTGGAGGAGGCCCAGGACTGAGAGGTCGGATACGGAATGGGAGGGGGAGTTGACGTGCTGAGCCACCAGGAGGTCAGGTTGATTATTGCGGACCGAGCGGAGGTGTTCGGCGAAACGATCGCCCAGCCTCCGCTTGGTCTCACCGATGCAGATCAGCTGGCATCTGGAGCAACGGATGCAGTAGATGAGGTTGGAGGAGGTGCAGGTGAACCTCTGTCGGACTTGGAATGACTGCTTGGGTCCCTGAAAGGAGTGAATGGGGGAGGTGAAGGGACCTTCACTAAATAAAACTTTATTGTTAAACTATATTGCAATACACATATCATACCATATGGCTTAATTTGATGAAGCCTTCCAGAATTTCCTTCTTAAAAATAAATTAATTAAAATACAGCATACACAGGCTATTTGAACTTTTTGTTACAGTCCTTGTTTGCGAAAAGGGGATACGATTCCCAAAGACATCTTTGGATATTACACCAATTTTTAATAGAATTATTGCAACCCAAACTGCTGTGGAAATATTTACCTTCTCCGACCAGCTAAGAGAAAATTTTGGGTCGGACAAAATTATTCATCACTTCTTTCCCAATGTCTTTGAAACATTCAGACCAGTAATAAAAGCAGCAAACTCTGGGTCTGTCATCGAATTTCAATTTATAATGGTGTTATTATGGTGGGATGAGCCACTGTGCACGCAAGGGTTTGCTCCTGCGCTGTACTGTTATATTTCAGTCTGATCGTTCAGAAAGTCTTGTGCCAAAATTATTCCGGGTTCTCACATCTTCTATTTCTGAGTAGGTTCAAGAATAATACACAAAGTTCTGCACTGATAGTTGTTGATTGCCATAAAATAATTTGTTTTAAAAACAGAAACAAATAAGTAAGAGCATGCCAAATTAGCCAAAAAGTCTATTCCATCCAGTAAAGTTGCAGCCTATGTGTGCCATGAGCCATCCCAGTGTCATGTAACAGTGAAGAAAATTCAGAGACTAAACCTTAGGTCTGAAGAAAATCTGGGAAATACATTACTGACCTCAGAGGACGATGTAGAAAGCTGCTGGAATGCACATCAACAATTACAGATATCTTTCATTAACCTTTTAAAAGATGAATTCTCTCCAGAACTCACTCAGCATCTATTTGGAGGACTGAGTTGAATTTACACTTGTTGCATTCAGTAGGAATTTATTCTAGATATTGGCAACACTGTAAAAAAATAATAATACCAGACATCTAAACTCAGATCTGCATGTTGGCACTCTGGCACATTGTTGTCCAGCCTCAATGTCTACAGATGCACCATTGAAAGCATCATATATCGCGATGCATCTTAACTTGGATTGGCAACTGCATTGCCCCACAAAAAATTGCAGAGATAGACATGAAATGCTGGAGTAACTCAGAGGTTCATGTAGAATCTCTGGAGATAAAGAATAGGTGACGTTTCTGCTGTTATCGCTCACTTGAACAGACCTCTTATATGCCAAGGAGGAATTCCCAATCTTTCAACTACCTCATCACCATACTTGCCCTTTTTTTATCTACATTTTCTCTGTAGCTGTAACACTATATTCTGTACTCAGCTTATTTTCTTTTTTGCACCACCTGATGCATTCATGTGTGGTGCAATATTATTTTATTAACTATTTGGTAACTTCATGTTTATTCCGACTGAACCTCACTCTTTAAAATTCTAGGTTTATTTAGTTGCATCAATTTAAATTCCCTGCTGCTGTGGTAAATTTCAAATGGTCCAGAAATTAATGGTCCAGAAATCTGACTACTGGTGCACTCAGCTAAGATAACTCAGGATTGTAGCTGCCGCGTTAGAGGTTGAAGTGGAAATTACTGTAAGTCAATACATATTACCTAATATATAAACCAATATTGATACCATTATATGGTAGACAAAAATGCTGGAGAATCTCAGCGGGTGAGGCAGTATCTATGGAGCGAAGGAAATAGGCAACGTTTCGGGTCGAAACCCTTCTTCAGACTCTTCAGTCTTCAGTACCATTATATATTTGTTTGCATGTCCTTATAATATGTGCCATATTATAACCAAACTTGCTTTGGACAGGTAGAATCAGTCACCTGCTTCAGTGAGTTGTAGCACTGGCAATGATGATAGGGATTGAGGCCAAGCTGTTTGCAGTGTGATAAGAGCACCCACTGGTGGCCATAGATATGCTGCACAGTCTGCAATCCAACAGATTTAAACTTCTGGCCTTTCATGCATTTTGTTTATAAAACTGGAGATTGTTTCAATATTTCAGAAAAAAACAAAGTTAGATATTTTCATTGGGGTGTCCAAATAACTAAATAACAATGCACTAATAAGGAATAACATTAAAGTTAACCAACAGCGTTGGTCTATCGTTTTCACACCTAGCCCGATCATATCTCTGGCTTCCCTCTCCCCTGACTCTTCGTCTGAAGAAGCGTCTCGACCCGAAACCTCACCCATTCCTTCCTCCAGAGATACTGCCTGTCCTGCAGAGTTACACCAGCATTTTGTGTCCATCTGGGAAGATACGTGCTTTGGTGGATTTGCAATGAGAAAAAGTAAAGCAAAGACTCATGAATCTTATGAAGAAAAGGTAAAATACTGTATAAGGCTGGGGACTAGTGGAGCTGGATTGACCGTGCCGCCAGCCAAGTTGTTTGGGTATAGTTGTCACCGCGAAGATTGCAGGACAACTTCACACTGGCTAATTATTATTCAGTTGCTTAACCCTCAATCAACACCACAGATGTCATGAACAATGATCACATTAGCTCACTGATAACTGGCTCATCAATAGCCAGTATGGATTCTGCCTGTATCGCTCACTTCCAGATCTCATCACATCCTTATTCCAACATGGTTTTGCGAAGGAAGATGGCGGCGGCTCAGACGCAACGGCTTTGCGCTCCCCAGTCCGAGTCAATTTGGAGCAGCCCGGTACCGAGCGCGGCTGTGAAAATAGGGTATTTAAAAACCTCAGAACCCCGAGATCCCCTAGAACCCCTAGAAATCCCAGTACCCCCCTGAAAACACTGTTAGGGACTCACCTCCAGGATGGGGAAATCAGACGCAGCGGCTTTGCGCTCCCCAGTCCGAGTCAAGTCGGAGCAGCCCGGTACCGAGCGCGGCTGTGAAAATAGGGTATCTAAAAACCTCCAAACCCCTAGAACCCCTAGAAATCCCAGTAGCCCCAGAAAACACAGTAAAGGACTCACCTCCAGGACGGGGATATCCAGTACCCGCACCGTAATCCCGACAGGTCGCCAATGGAGCCGAATGAAACTTCTCAACATCTGGCGTGGCTGCGAGAAACTGGCTGGTGAGTACTACAGTACCCTCACCAAAATCCCGTTGGAGCTTGGCAGAACAGCCCCCTGGATCACCACCCCGGAGGGTAGGAGACGGAGCAAGTGCCGGGAGAGAAAGCAGAAACGTGGAAGGCGAGCGGGGGTGCAGGACAGGCTACGGAGGGCTCCACAAAGACCATCGCTACCAAGCGTCTTTCTCGCGAATGTCCGGTCACTCACCAACAAGCTGGATGGGGTAAGGCTCTGGATCAACACCCAGTGATCCCTGAAAGACAGCTGCGTGCTGATCTTCACAGAGACCTGGCTCAGCGCGCTGGTTCCTGATGGGGCTGTGGAAATAGAAACATAGAAACGTAGAAAATAGGTGCAGGAGGAGGCCATTTGGCCCTTCGAGCCAGCACCGCCATTCAATATGATCATGGGTGACCGTCCGCTATCAATAACCCGTGCCTGCCTTCTCCCCCATATCCGTTGACTCCACTAGCCCCTAGAGCTCTATCCAACTCTCTCTTAAATCCATCCAGTGATTTGGCCTCCACTGCCCTCTGTGGCAGGGAATTCCATAAATTCACAACTCTCTGGGTAAAAAAGTTTTTTCTCAGCTCAGTCTTAAATGACCTCCCCTTTATTCTAAGACTGTGGTCCCTGGTTCTGGACTCGCCCAACATTGGGAACATTTTTCCTGCATCTAGCTTGGCCAGTCCTTTTATAATTTTATATGTTCCCATAAGATCCCTCCTCATCCTTCTAAACTCCAGTGAATACAAGTATGTCTTTTCAATCTTTCCTTATATGTCAATCCCGCCATCCCAGGGATCAATCTCGTGAACCTACGCTGCACTGCCTCAATCACAAGGATGTCCTGCCTCAAATTAGGAGACCAAAACTGTACACAATACTCCAGATGTGGCCTCACCAGAGCCCTATACAACTGTAGAAGAACCTCTTTACTCCTGTACTGAAATTCTCTTGTTATGAAGGCCAACATTCCATTAGCTTTCTTCACTGCCTGCTGTACCTGCACACCAACTTTCAGTGACTCGTGTACAAGGACACCCAGGTCTTGCTGTACCTCCCCCTTACCTAACCTAACCCCATTGAGATAATAATCTGCCCCCTTGTTTTTGCCGGCAAAGTGGATAACCTCACATTTATCTGTATTATACTGCATCTGCCACGCGTCTGCCCACTCACTCAACTTGTCCAGGTCCCCCTCCAACCTCCTAACATCCTCTTCACAGTTCACACTGCCACCCAGCTTTGTGTCATCCGCACACTTGCTAGTGTTGCTCCTAATTCCCTCTTCCAAATCATTTATATATATGGTAAACAGTTGTGGCCCCAACACCGAGCCTTGCGGCACTCCACTCGCCACTGCCTGTCATTCTGAAAAGAACGCGTTCACTCCTACTCTTTGCTTCCGGTCTGCCAACCAATTTTCTATCCATGTCAACACCCTACCCCCAATACCAGTTTCCCATGCGGGACCTTATCAAAGGCTTTCTGAAAGTCTAGATACACTACATCCACTGACACCCCTTCATCCATTTTACTTGTCACATCCTCAAAAAATTCTAGAAGATTAGTCAAGCATGATTTCCCTTCTATAAATCCATGTTGACTTGGACTAATCCTTTTACTGCTATCCAAATGCTCCATTATTACCTCTTTAATAATTGACTCCAGCATCTTTCCCACCACCGAAGTCAGGCTAACTGCTCTGTAATTCCCTGTTTTCTGTCTCGCTCCTTTCTTGAAAAGTGGGATAACATTAGCTATTCTCCAATCCACAGGGAATGATCCTGAATCTATTGAACATTGGAAAATGATCACCAATGCGTCCACTATTTCTGGAGCCACCTTCCTGAGGACCCTGGGATGCAGACCATCAGGTCCAGGGGATCTAACAAACCGGTCACTGCATCGTGCTGACAGAACAAAGGACTCCGGTAAGAGCTAGGGCGGAGGGCTCTGTATCTATATCAACAAGGACTGGTGCACCAACCACACTGCAGTAGAGAGCTACTGTTCCCCAGACCTGGAATACCTACTGCTTAAATGTAGGCTATTTTACCTGCCTTGGGAGTTTACAGTGGTTATCATCATGGCCATATACATCCCACCACAGGCTAATGCTAACCTAGCGCTAGCACAGCTGCACTCGGCCATCAGCAAGCAGCAGGATGCTCACCCCGACGGTGCCTTCATTGTTGCAGGGGACTTTAACCAGGTGGACCTACGAGCTGCACTCTGCAAATTCCACCAGGGGCTCAAACACGCTGGATAAAGTGTACACCAACATCAAGGACGCATACAGAGCCCTCCCCTGCCCATCCCTGGGAAAATCCGATCACCTCTCACTGTTTCTACTGCCTGCATACAAACCCCTCATCCGCAAGACCAAACCTGCAATAAAGACGGTCAAAATATGGCCCGAGAACGCCACCCTACAACTCCAGGACTGCTTTGATCGCACCGACTGGGACCTGTTTGCGCAGCACGCTACCAGTAGTACAGAGGAAGACTTGGAGGAGTACACATCCACTGTGCTCTCCTACACCAACTGCTGTGTGGAGACTGTCACAGTGGACAAGCAAATAAAGATGTTCCCAAACCGCAAACCGTGGATGAACAAGGAGGTTCAGAACCTGCTAAGGGCACGCAACATTGCCTTTAAATCCAGGGACACTTCTGCCTACAGTGCTGCCAGGTCAAATCTGAACAAAGGCATAAAAAAGGCCAAAGACATCCACAGGCAAAGGGTGGAAGACCACTTCAACACCGCGGACACCAGAAGCATGTGGCAGGGTGTCAGGGACATCACTGACTACAAGAGCAGCCCCGCCTGCCCCCACAGTGATATCACACTGGCCAATGAATTAAACACCTTCTTTGCCCGCTTCGAAACTGGCAGCACCACCAGGAGAGGAACAACCCCGGCTAGGGCGGAGAGACAGGCCTTAACACTGAGCACCCAGGAGGTACAGTGCACTCTGCGTAGGATCAATCCACGCAAGGCTGCAGGCCTGGATGGAGTCCAGGGTAGGGTACTAAAGGACTGTGCTGTACAGCTGGCAGAGGTATTTACGAGGATTTACAAGGATATTACGAGGATCTTTAACCTGTCTCTATCTCTGGCAACGGTCCCCAAGTGCCTAAAGACATCTACCATAGTGCCGGCGGCGAAGAAGTCTAAAGTCACCAACCTGAATGACTACCGCCCGGTTGCCCTAACTCCAATCCCAATGAAGTGCTTTGAAAGGCTGGTCCTCTCCCACATCAAATCCAGCATCCCTGCATCATTGGACTCTCATCAATTTGCATACAGGGAAAATAGATCCACAGAGGATGCCATCTCTGCGGCTCTTCACACTGTCCTGACTCACCTGGAAAGACAGGGCATGTACGTGAGGATGCTGGACGTGAGGATACGTGAGCATCTTCACTGTCATCTGTTAGCTCTATTACCTCTTCAGAAGCACCCATACTCATTGACTATAGCTCTGCCTTCAATATGGTCATCCCCACCAAGCTCACCACCAAACTCCACCAGCTAGGCCTCAGCTCACCAATATGCGATTGGATCCTGAA
This sequence comes from Raja brachyura, assembly GCA_963514005.1. The sequence continues at coordinate 12,169,828 of OY740794.1, read as the reverse complement.
TTTTCTAACGGAGCGACCGCAGGCAGTGAGACTGGGGCTGCACCTGTCCTCCACTATCACCCTGAGCACCGGAACACCACAGGGCTGCGTACTGAGCCCCATGCTCTACTCCCTCTTCACTCACGACTGTGTTCCTGCATTCGGCACCAACACCATTGTCAAGTTTGCAGATGACACAACGGTGATCGGGCTGATCACCAACGGTGACGAAACAAAATACAGAGCGGAGGTGCAGAACCTGGCGGACTGGTGCTCACGGAACAACTTGTCACCAAACACCTCCAAGACCAAGGAGCTGATTATCGACTTCAGGAGGTCACAGAATGGGGAATACGCCCCAATCTTCATCTACGCGGACAGTGTGGAGAGAGTGTCTCAGAGGACCTCACATCTCAGAGGACCTCACATGGTCCACCAACACCGCTGCGCTGGTCAAAAAGGCACAGCGACGACTGTTCTTCCTAAGAACATTGAAACGGACTGGTCTGCCCCAACAGCTGCTGACGACCTTCTACCGCTGCACCACAGAGAGCATACTAACGTATGGCATCTCTGTGTGGTATCTCAGCTGCACGGAGGCGGAGAGGAGAGCTCTTCAGCGCGTCGTCAACAGAGCGCAAAAGATTATTGGGACACCGCTACCAGCCTTGGAGGGCATCTACCACACACGGTGCCTCAGGAAGGCCGTCAGCATCCATAAAGACTCCTCTCACCCTTGTAATGGACTGTTCGAACTACTCCCTTCCGGCAGACGTTACAAGGCCTTCTACGCTTGCACCTCCAGACTCAGGAACAGCTTCATTCCCAGAGCTATAGCGGCTCTGAACCGGCCCTGCTGAGTACCCCCCACCCCCATGGACTGTCTCCCGCGGATGGTCACGTCGCACAGACACATCTGCACTTTAGTCTGTTTTGACTTTTACTGGTCTAATGTTCTTTTTACAAACCTTCTTCTTGGGGTATCTAAACCTACATTTTTTTTTGTTAAGTTTTTTATTAGATAGAAGCAATTACATAATTTTAAAAAAAGATACGTGTTCATTGTTGACATAATAAAAATCATTTTTTCCTTTGTAGATATACATAATCAGTATTATTTATGTTAATCCTTGCTTAATAATTGTGCTTCTATATTATTTTTTCCCCCCATTTTTTATAAAGGTAGAAAATAGTGGAAAAAGATTAAACAAAAAAAAAGAAAAAAAAAAATATATATATATATATATTATAAAAGTTGGGAAAGAATGATTATTTTACAGATTTTACATAGTTGGAGATATATCCACATTTTATGAAATGTACTACATCTATTCTTCGAATCTGGTTTCAGTCAGGTTCTCGTGCCGAATCAGTTTGCCCCTTCAAATATTCAATAAATGGGGACCATATTTTTTTAAATAGTTCTTGTTTGTCCATTAAGACAAATCTTATTCTTTCCAATCTAAACCTACATTTTATTAGTCGTTTAAGTTATGACATCGGATGGAAGTTGCAAACCAAATCTCGTTGCACTTATGCATAATGACAATAAAAGATATTATTATTATTATTATTATGAAGAAGAAAATATTATATGTTGTGGTTGTTGGAAGCCAATCATCCCATTCATAGGAAGACATGGCTGCAGGAATTGGTGAGGATTGCACCCAATGCCCTAATCATCTTCATCTGTTTCATCTACTTTCATCACAAAGTCAGATGAAAGCATAATATTAGATGAATAGATAGTGTGTATAGAGTATTTTTCTATAGGTAGAGACTGATATCAAGAAAGAGTCCAATTGCAGTATCTGGCCTTGATATTCAATGGCATTACCATCATTAAATGGAATGATCATTGGCCAGGACAAAAGTGTATAATAGAGGCACCAACTTCCCCAAAAATGGCGTTTGGATGAAAATGCCAGTAAACAGCATTAAGTAGAAGAATTCTGAGATTTTACTTCGGAGTCACGAGAGTGACTACGTGAAGAACCCCGTACAGCCGTTCGTGTGTCATTACGTCAGATGCTTTCGTGCAGGTGACTGTGGAGCAGGGCAGCTCCTCCAACGGTAAGTCTAAACTTCAGGTAAGTGCTATTCCTTACCTGTTGTAGGTCTCCTGCAGGAACCTCCGGGGTTTTTGCAGGATGTTCGCGATAGCCGACGAGGGAACCAGCCTAGAGCTTTGGGGAAAACCCTGGTCCGACCTCCGAAGCGGAGAGCTGGGAAAGTAGGGTTCGCGATCGGAGTCACTGATAACGCGGTCAGTGACTCCACACGTTGGGTTCCTGGGGAGGGGATACCCAGGAATAGGCGGTTCCAGACCGCAGTAGTCCCCAGGGTATAGGGCTAAACTGACCTGAATGGTCAGCCTGGGTTCCAGGTGGAGGGGAAACCCAAGAATAGGTGGTTCCCAGACTGCAGTAGTCCCCAGGACATGGGGTTAAAATTCACCTAAATGATTAGCCTGGGTGCCGGGAGGGTTACCGCGGGTATGTATATATACATTTATATCGATTCCCAGGGAGGGGAAATTCAGCTATACGGTTCCCAAACTGCAGTAATCTCCAGGATATGGGGACAACTGACAAAAATGGTCAGTACAATAAAGAAAGATGTTGGGAGGTTTCCCCTCTGGGAAAGAATTTAGAGACACTCCTTCAGCAGGAGTTGGGTCAGCGCGGGTTAATGTGAGACCCCGCGTCAGCAGTAAAATATATGGCAGTGCCAGCCTATTGGAGAGCCTATGCCAGCAGCACCTTTGGGTAGGGCTGCTTCATGGGGATGCCAAGATATGGCAGTGCCAGCCTATGGGAAAGGTTGTGCCAGCAGTACCTTTGTTCAGGACTGCTCCAGCGGGATGCCAAGCTACGGCAGGCTAGCCTATTGGAGAGGCTGTGCCAGCAGTACCTTTGCTCAGGGCTGCTCATGGGGATGCCAAACTATGGCAAGCTAGCCTATTGCAGAGGCAGTGCCAGCAGTACCTTTGCTCAGGACTGCTCCTGGGGAATGCCAAGTTATGGTAGGCTAGCCTATTGGAGAGGCTGTGCCAGCAGCACCTTTGCTCAGGGCTGCTTTGTGAGAACACCAAAACTATGGCAAATACTGGCCTATGGGAAAGGCCGTGCCAGCAGCACCTTTGTTCAGGCCTGCTTCATGGGCGCCAGCAGTACCTTGTTCAGGGCTGCTTTATGGGAATAGCAGTTTAGTAGGGTATTCCCATTTACAGTGATCATTGGGGATGAGGAGGCATTGCTAGGATAAGGCAATATAACAGAATGATGACAAAAAGTATTCAAAGAGAACTATTCACAGTTCAAAAACACTGGTTATGTATGTGTTAAAATCCACTGTTAAGTCTCAAACTATATTTGAGAAATTGGGCTCCTCTATCCAGTTAGATTAAGTTCTTATCAAATAGACTTGTAGGACATTGGGATTCACCTTTAGGTATTTAATTGGCCGTTGACGCCTGCCTGGGCAACAGATTGCAGTCAATAGACTCCGGTAATAGTTTTGTTGTTATAAAACAGCTTTTTCTAGTCGTTAGACTAATTGGTAATAGTATAGATGTGATTCAGCTGTGCAAGTAGGACAACTGTTATCTTGTTAAAATGGTTAACTATTAAGTGCCATGTAGGTCATTGTTAACACACCTTGTTATTGCCAGTTGGAATTAATAAAGTCATAATGATGGACAAACAGTATTCATTACTGCTCCAGTAGTTGTTAGGTAAATCATTCATTATATTGAAAAATGGTGCAAATGGCCCTAAATGGGAAATTGCGTCAGCAGCGCTTTGTAGCAGGCCCGCTTCATGTCTCCCTCATGTAGGAGGAGAGCATGCCACGTCAATATTAGTCTGATGCTGGGGCCATGGCAAAGTCGGCGTATTGCTGAAACTGTGCCAGCAGCACCATGTAACAGGGCTGCTTAATGGCTCCCTCATGTAAGAGGAGAGCATGCAGGATTGGTATAGTCTAATGCCGGGTCTGAGGGTATAGCCATAAAGCATACCCAAGGGATGTAGGGCATGTGCCAGAGGTCTATGCCTGGCAGGAAAGTTACCATCCCAAAAACATATGCAGTGAACACCGCTCTCAGGGGGACATTACAGTTGGCTGCCGAATTTTCTATTCATGTAAGACCTTTCCATAGGCGAGACCTGGAGAACGAAGCAGAAGCTATTGGAACGAGCAAGGTTTCATAGTTTTGGTGACAACTCACCCCACGTCTTCATTGACAGTAAGCGGTTCACTGAAGTTGGTGGCAGCATGAAAGCTGGCCAGAGGTTCCATGCACTGTACCTGTGCCACTCTACAATTAAGGGAGCACTTACAGCTTGGTAAGGTGTACACTTAGTTATACATTACAAATGATTGAGACATTATTGGCTACTTTGAGGGGTCTAACCATGTAAAATGGACAATACTAGCATTTTAAGCAGGTTAGAATTGGGCAGGCTCAGTATAAGGGCCAAGATTGTCTTGCAAGACTGGCTCAGAAATTGGGCCACAGTTGCTGTTTACGGCAGATACCAAATTGCAAATATCATCTCAAGTTTGGAGGTGGAGCAGACTTGCATGTCTTACCAATTTTTCTGTTATTGGTATCAACTATCTATAGACCCAACGGAGATATATATATATATATATATATATATATATATGAAGGAGTATATAGATATATAGATAAAAGAGTTTGTTTATGCTCATGTTACATTGAAAATGGTATAAGTTGCTAATGTTTGGAGTTCCTGTTAAATGATCGTTTGTTAATTATTGAGTTGTACGGCCATTAATTGGGTCAATGTGCTTTCTCATTGAGTTGGCTGTAGCAAACAAGATCCGCTCTGTCGGGTTCACGCCGGATATCAAGTGGTAGGATATCTTCAACATAGGTCTCCCAGGACCAGTACAATGCCATATGCGATGTTGACATTTGTGAACACTATTTCACCAGGAGGATCCAGCTATATCCTTAAATTTGGCTGCAGTTTATTAGGTAGTTATTCTTCTGGTGCTGGTTTAGCGCAGCAGGTTCAGTCGCTAAATAATTGTAATGGTACAGGATGATTACATCTGTAAATTATAATATATAATATTATGTTATAAATACTTGAGCAGACCAGAAGGGGGGTCAGGTCTCAAAATAGTCACAGGCATGCCAGGGGACCTTTGATACGGTAAGTACACATATATATACACAACAATACGTCAAGGTCACCAAGATCCTTGGAGGTTCTGGACTAGCAATGTTGTTAGTCACAAAAAAATTGGGAGAACGTATTTGTTCAGGCCACTCCAGATGATAAAAACAGAGTTTTCGTTATGTAGGAATGGATTCTGATTCCAGATCTCATTCCACCAGGGCTGGTACAACATCAGCAGCAAGGGTATTTACGTTCTGCTGGGTCACATTGTTACGGCTGCAGCATGGTCCAACGAATGAATCTTCAAACATTTATAATAACCCTTGCTGAACCAGGGGTATTTGTTAACTCTATTTATGTTCTGGTTATATTTTCCATCTGGGTGAGAGATGGAAATATTATTATTTCATTTAAACAGCATCAACATGTTTTACATCTATGTTATGACGGTATGCATTATGAATGTTTTCCCTTCATTTGTCAATGAAGCAGCTGTGGTTGTGTACACTCGTTTCACACGGCATGAAATCACAGAGCTTTAAAATCTTCACGTAGTCACTCGCGTGACTCCGAAGTAAAATAGTAAGATTAAATGAGAACTTACCAGTTTGAAGTTTGATCATTATTTTATGAGGATTTACGATGAGGGATTACGTACCCTCCGCTCCCAACCCTCATAAATATAATCTGGTAGTTCTAGTCTTTTGTTCTTACTATTATACTTCAGTCACTATTACCTGTGATTTCACACCGTTGCTTTGAAGATTGACGCACGAACGGCTGTACGGGGTTCTTCACCTAATCCCTCATCGTAACTCCTCATAAAATAAAGATCAAACATCAAACTAGTAAGCTCTCATTTAATCTTACTATTATCTGAACCTTGAATCAAAGTTCTTATTGATATTTATGATTCTCAATGTAGCAATGTTACAAGAAAATTGAGATTTTAAAAATCAAGTCTGCAATTTATCCCATCAGATAAAACATAAAAAGAAGTTTAATTTGATACCTAATTCACTGTCATATCTTCAGTATTTGAAAAGTTATGGCCATTTTCATACTCAGAAATAATGTCTTGTTCCCTATTGCTTTTCCATTGACTTAACACAAAAGCTGTGATCAAGGACAGTCAAAAGCCCATAACTTTCTTAAACATTAAGAGAACTGAATGACATTTTCAGTTATTATAGATTGAGGCATTCTGAAACAAATAATGTAAATCTTACTTGGATGACCTGAAATTAAAACATATAATTAGTTAGTTACCTAATTCTAGCTAATTACAAAATTGACAGTTGTGACGGAAATAGTAATATACACCCGGGCTGCCTTGAAAATTCAAAAAAGTGATATTTTCAACATCAGAACTTTAATAGTATTGTATTATATACTGTAAGTCCATAACAGACAGGTAAATAAATTACAATTTCCAGCAATAGACCAAGTCTTTATGGAGGAGATCAGTTGCTAGCTGGTACATTGGCATATCATAATCAGTAGCATCATCACACTCCTCAGATTGTAACCAAAAAGCAAATCTGTACACCTTGTTTTTCTTCAACTTTTCAATTTTGGCATTGTAAACTACAAGTTTTTGCTCTTCAAACCACGCATGACATGTCTTTCTGGCCCCTACTTTCCCATTAAGAATGTGCTGTAGATCATCACATTTGGAGTAGTCCAAATTCGGATCATCTCTGCGAATGCTGTCTAAATCAGTCACTTTTGCCCAGCATTTGGATTGACGATTTTGCATTTCTTCTTTGGCGACATCTGTTTAAAATGTAAAGGAAAAATAACACTGAACAGCATTAACAGAAACAAGTTATTATTTGCAGTTTTAGAAAAAAGGTAGAAATGATAAAGTTAAACACTAAAACAAATAGTAAATACCCAACAAAAAAATAATATTCATCAGTTTCATCAAATCAATTAAATTAATCTAATCAATCATCGAAATTCAGTTACTAGATCTAAACATCTATCCTTTTCTTAAGAAAAGGCTAAATATTTTAAATAGCCTAAGTATCCAAATAACAAACTAATCCCATTCACAGAAGAATTCACAATATAACATGATTTTTAAATCTCACTGTCATGAACCTATATGCCAAATGGAAGGAATTATTTAATGTTTAATTCCGAAAAATTAATTTAGAAACATCCACTCTCAATATAATCAAAATTATTATTTTTGCATAATACATGTGACTAAAACTGTTGTGGATATTTAGTTAAAAAATATTAATTATGGATAGGCAATTACACAAAATATAGATGATTTATGACATGATTGTCCACAAAAAAGAGAATTTAAATCGTCTTGCGAGTGGGTGTTTCTGCAATGCGATCGATTGGTATATTGCTGTTGCCATGAATTTTAACCCCATATCGCCATGCAAAGACATGGTCGAATCGTTTGGGGACTAAATAACATTTTTGCATCGTAAAATTAGACTAAAGCCACCCCAAGAAGCAAGATTATATGTGAAATAAACGACTTACCCTTTGTTTTGTCCTGATATTACGATCCGTCACGTTGAGGGCGTTCAAAGTCGCTTTTTACTTTAATCCAACTATTATATTGTCCAGCGATTTAAAAAAAAAAAAACCGGGAACGGAAGTCCAATCGATTTTTCTTCATCAACTAGCAGCCCGAGGAAATCCCTCTCTGACAAGCGATGCAAACCTGCATTTTAATCCCGCCCACCTCCCCTCAAAGGTGCTGGAGTCGCACACACAGCCAGTGGCAGATCTGTAGCACTGCTGAAGGTAGGTTTTGCAACATCGCTATAAGTCAATGCAGTGAGAAATAGGAAAAGAGTAGGCCAGCTGGCAACTCGGGCTTGCTCGGCCATTCATTTAAATCATGACTGACCCAAATTTGCGCAAAGTCTATTTCCTAATCTATGTGCATAACCTCCATTCTCTTTGTGATTTAAGATTAATTTCAGATTTGAACATATTCAAGGCTTCACCCAAAATTCAGCTTTGTGGGACAAAGAATTCTAAACACACAACTCGTCGAGAGAAAATATCCTTTTTCATTTCAGGCTTAAATATGTGGCCTCATATTTTGAGACCTTCCCCTCTGATTGTAGATTCTCCCATGAGGACAAACATGCTCCCAGCGTTTACCCTACCAAGTTCCATAAGAACCTCATATGTTTCAATAACATTACCTGCCATTCTTTTTAAGTTCCAATGAGTACCTGTTCCCTTCTTTATAGGAGAGTCTCTCCTTACATGAGAACATCCTAGTGAAGCTTCTATCACCACTAGAGAGCAGTCCTAAGCTACCTTCTACCACACTGGAGACTCTTGGACTATCTCTAATAGGACTATACTGGACTATCTTGCACTAAATGTTATTGCCTGTATCCTGTATCTGTACACTGTAGATGGCTCAAGTGTAATCATGTGTAGTCTTTCCACTGACTGGATAGCATGCAACAAAAAGCTTTCCCTTGTACCTTGGTACACACGACAATAGGCTAAACTAAACTACTTCCAGCAATCATGTCATTTTCCTTTAATAAGGCAGCCAAAATTATTTACAGTATTCTAGTTGTGGTCTCATTAGTCGTTGCACTAAGGCTTCCCTACTTTTACATGTTAGCTACCTTGAAATATAAGACAGCATTCCCCGTGTTTCTTGATTGCCGGCTGTGTCTGGTAATAGCCGCTCAGAGGTACTCGGGGCTCCCGTGGACATTTTTCAACATGTTGAAAATCTTTCACGAGTCTTAATGAGCTTACCGCGTTTCCCGTGTACCTGCCGTTAGCGTTACGAACGTCCCGAATTCCAACGTACCCGTTCATTCTACGTGCTTACCACGAGTTTGATTTTTTTTTTTAAACTTGGGAGAGCTCTTGAATTACCTCGTACAGAGGGACAGGTCCTTAAGTAAAGTATTCATTAACTTTCTCCACTATAACTATTAATCACAACTTTGCAAGCACAAAAACAAATCTAGGTATTGATAGTGCGTTGTGTGAATCAGTGCACTACCTATGAAGCATTAGAAACCAGGATTTTATTGTTTCACTTGTTTCTCAGAAGATGGCACTGTAGAACGGTAGAATAATTCTGCAGGGAAAGCAACAGGTTAATGAGTGGATGATAGAAAGATTGTACACTGGGGGGAGGTTACTGATGACAGAGAGGTATTGATAGGTTTATCTGCCTTATTATTATTTTTCCATCCAAAGTGAACTATTTGACAATATCTTCTATTTTACCCCTTTTGCCAACTTGTTGCCTTCTCAATCAACCCATCAATATCTCTTAGCTAATAGTTTGTGGGCCCATTGGCAACATTGCACACAAAATTCACGTCAGATCTGGAGCCACGGCCGAATGTGAAGGGGCGAGAGAAAGATTTGTGGACCGATAAGTAGGCGATGGATTGAGGATTGGCCAATGTGGTCAGCAGTGGGAGGGAGTTGAGACTACAATCATCATTCACGGTTTGGTTCCCTAGGCATGGTGGAATAAAACTGGGTGAAAAAAAAGGTCTTGCCTACCGCTACCTGCAACCTCTGGCAACCACCTTCAACGAGCATCGCAACCGGCTTCGACTAAAAAATTACCGATTTTTAAAATGGCAACCTATTTTTAGTCGCGGCCGGTTTTGAATTTTTTGAAATAATTGCCGGAACATAGAAGAAGCGGAAACCACTTTCGACCATTAGAGAGACTGACAAAAACCTCCGGAAACCGCACGGAAACCTTGGGTGGGACACAAAGTCTCCAGAGGTTTCCGTTCAGGTTTGCTAAGTGGGATGGGCATAAGTGTGCTCTGATAATCAGTTGCTTCTGACGGGGGAGGAAGTGGCTAATTTCAGTAAATAAGTAAATATTGTGTGAATTACCGACTGGTGACCAGTGGTTAACAGTTGGGTCATCTGTGAAGCTTGAGACTGATTGGTTGAGGAGAGTTGAATAACAATGTTTTGCTGAAAGACTGCTTGAAGATAACAGAGGATAACTAAAAAGGCAATATGGGGAGAAAAGATGAGGTACGAAAGTAAGCTAGCCAAGAATATAAACAAGGCTTCTTTACGTATGTGAAGAGGAAAAAAATAGTTAAGATCAAAGTTGGACCCTTGAAGACTGAAAAGGGTGAATTTATTATGGGGAACAAGGAAATGGTGGATGAGTTGAACAGGTACTTTGAATCCGTCTTCAAGAAGGAGGACACAAACAATCTTCCTGATTTTGTAATGGCCAGAGGATCTGGGGTGACGCAGGAACTGAAGGAAATCCACATTAGGCAGGAAATAGTAGACCGATGGGACTGAGGGCTGATAAATCCCCAGGGCCTGATGGTCTGCATCCCAGAGTACTTAAGGAAGTGGCTCTAGAAATTGTGGACACCTGTGGATTGGAGGGTAGCTAATGTTATACCACTTTTTAAGAAAGGCGGGAGAGAGAAAAGAGGGAATTATAGACCAGTTAGCCTGACATAGTGATGGGGAAGATGCTGGAGTCAATCATAAAAGATGAAATAGCAGCACATTTGGATAGCAGTAACAGGATCGGACCCAGTCTGCATGGATTTACGAAGTCATGCTTGACTAATCTTCTGGAAATTTTGAGGATGTAACTAGGAAAATGGACAAGGGAGGGCCAGTGGATGTAGTGTACCTGGACTTTCAGAAAGTATTTGATAAGGTCCCACATAGGAGATTAGTGGGCAAAATTAGGGCACATGGTATTGGCGGTAGGGTGCTGACATGAACAAAAAATTTGTTGGCAGACAGGAACTAAAGAGCAGGGATTAACTGGTCCCTTTCAGAATGGCAGGCAGTGACTAGTGCAAGGCTTGGTGCTGGGACCGCAGCTATTTACAATATGCATCAATGATTTAGATGAAAGGATTACAAGTAACATTAGCAAATTTACAGATGACACAGAGCTGGGTGGCAGTGTGAACTGTGAGGAGCCTGTCATGAGAATGCAGGGTGACTTGGACAGGTTGGGTGAGTGGGCAGATGCATGGCTGATGAAGTTTAATGCAGATAAATGTGGGGTTATCCACTTTGGTAGCAAAAACATGAAGGAAGATTATTATTTAAATGGTGTCACATTGGGAAAAGGGGAAGTACAATGGGATCTGGGGGTCCTTGTTCATCAGTCAATGAAAGTAAGCATGCAGGTTATGCAGGCAGTGAAGAAAGCGAAAGGCATGTTGGCCTTTATAACAAGAGGAGTTGAGTATAGGAGCAAAGAGGTCCTTCTGAGTTGTACAGGGCCCTAGTGAGACCACATCTAGAATATTGTGCGCAGTTTTCGTCTCCAAGTTTGAGGAAGGACATTATTGCTATTGAGGGAGTTCAGCATAGGTTCACAATGTTATTTCCTGGGATGGCGGGACTGTCATATGCTGAGGGAATAGAGCGGTTGGGCTTGTATACTCTGGAATGTAGAAGGATGAGTGGGGATCTTATTGAAACATATAGGATTACTCGGGGTTTTGACATGCTAGAGGCAGGAAACATGTTGCGGATGTTGGGGGAGTTCAGAACCAGGGGCCATGGTTTAAGAATAAGAGGCAAACCATTTCAAACGGGATGAGGAAACACTTTTTCACACAGAGAGTTGTGAGTCCGTGGAATTCTCTGCCTCAGAGGGCGGTGGAGGCGGGTTCTCTGGATGCTTTCAAGAGAGCTACATAGGGCTCTTGAAGATAGTGGAGTCAGGGGATATGGGGAGAAGGCAGGAACGGGGTACTGATTATGGATGATCAGCAATGATCACATTGAATGGCAGTGTTGGCTTGAAGGGCCGAATGGCCTACTCCTGCACCTATTGTCTATTGTTTATTGAAGGTGTAGTGCATTATGATGGTGAGGACTGCAACCTTTTAGGGGTGATGGGGTAGCTATGGTGGTGGAAGGGCGAGTTCTCATCATCACCTTTACCCAGACCCCGTGAACGGGTCGATTCAAGCCCCACGATTCGGGGCGGACAAAACTGCCGTTGCCGGAGTTCGGACCGGATCACCAACCAGGTCAGCTCCTGATGTTACTGTCCACAAGGCCCACGGCCGAAGCCTTGTGTGTGTGGGCATGCGTGCATGTGGCCGCCAACACATTGTGTCCCCTGCATGTTTTGATAGAGATTTCCGTTCCCGGTCAGTTGAGAGTTTATCTCCTGTGATTGAGATGGTAAGATCAGAAAGGGGTGGGGGGTGTTGGAGATGCTCCAGGTGAATTTGAGAGCAGGGTGGAAGTTAGTAGAGAACTTAATAGTCGGAGAAGACTAATATAAGAAGTCTGCATGGGTGCAGGAGGTAGCCCTGATCCAGTTGGCAATGTAGTGGGGTTCGGAGATAGGGTCAGTCTACACCTGGAAAAAGAATTGTTTGAAGTAGCTAACACAAAGTCAGGCATAGTGGGGCCCATGCAAGTGCCCATAGCTACGCTTTTGATTTGGAGGAAGTGGGAGGAATCAAAGGTGAAGTTGTTATGGATGAGGACCAGCATAGCTCCGCTGAGGAGAGTGTTAGTAGAAGAAGATTGGCTGGGTCGATGGTTGAGGAAGAAGCAGAGGGCTTTAAGGCCTTCCTGATGGGGGATGGAGGTGTAGAGATATTGAATGTCCATTGTAAAGTTGAGGGAACTGGGAGCTTGAAATCAAAAGTTATTACAGTAAATAGTTGAAGGGCGTGTGAGGTGTCTTGGCCATAGGTACGAAGGGATTGGACCAGGGCGAACAGGATGGTATGGAGATATGTGTAAATTATTTTAGTGGGTTAGGAGCAGGCAGAAACAATGGATCTGCAAGGGCAGTTCTGCTTATACATCTTGGGGAGAAGATAAAACCGGGCCATGCGGGGCTGGGAAACAATACGGTTGGAGGATGTGGAGGGCAAACAGCCGTAGGTGATACAATCACAAATGGTATGTGGGATTATGGCCTGGTGCAATTGTGGGGTCTTGGTTGAAGCATAAGTAGGACGAGTGGTCCGAGAGGTCAGTGCGGTAGAGGTCAACTCACTGGACTATCACGGTACCTCCCATGTCAGCGGGGTTTGATAGATAGTATGGAGGCGAAGGGAAGAAAAACTCTATGTCATGGTGGGCCTGGAACCTGTAGAGGTGGGGGCGGAGGGGTAGAAAGGTGAGGCTTCTGACGAGGACAAAGAAAACCCACTGTTGGGTTGCGTCGCAGCTTGTTTGAGAACAGCTATGCCAAGGCCACATATAATTACACTCATGGGGTTAGGAGGGAGAGATTAGTTGTGGGTGCAGGGCAGTCCTGCACACAGACCACACTTGCCATGATTGACGCCATCTACATTTCACGCTGCCTCAGGAAAGCAGCCAACATAATCAAAGACTTGTCCCACCTTGGTCATTCCTTCTTCTCCTTGTTCCACGTCAGGCAGAAGATACAGAACCTTGAAATCACTCATAAGGTCATAAGTGAAGGAGCAGAATTAGGCCATTTGGCACATCAAGTCTACTCCGCCATTCGATCATGGCTGATCTATCTCTCCCTCCTAACCCCATTCTCCTGCCTTTGCCCCATAACCTCTGACACACCTCTGACACTAGCCACCAGACTCTGGAACAGATTTATCCCCTTTGATTTCAGGCTTCTGCAGACCTTACATGAGTAAGTAAGCGTACTGTCAGATTCTCCATCCCACCTCATTGCTGACATTGGACTTTGTCTAGGGAACATTGCTGACAACTGTATTCTGTGTTCTGCATCTATTCCCTTTGCTCTACCTATTCCTGTTAAGTTTGGCAAAATAAAGCTTTCCACTGGATATAATGAAGTTATCGGTATACATGACAAAAATAAACCTAAATCTATTTTGAATGGCTGTTTTTCCAAAGACCGATTGTTATCTTTTAAATTCTGAAAAAAGTGATATGTGATCAATACTATTCTCTTGTAAGATATTCCTTGGTGCAAGACAACTGATGTTGGTATTTTGTTTACCATCTGACTTATTGTGCACATATTCATTATTATCTCCATGTCCTTATCTAATCCAGACTACGACTGATAATCTGTGTCTGAATGTTTATCAGACATCTCACAGGGCATTGTTTCGATATATCTCTTATCAGTTGATATCTGTTTTTCTCATGAATCAATGTTCTGTTTCCCCACAATGCATAACCATTCTTTCCTGCAAAAAAAATATGAGCAATAATCAGCGTCTGATATGAGCTGGCCAACATTTGGCAATGTTCCCATATATCTCAGCTAAAACAGCGTTTGATTTAATTACTCTGCCAAATCAGCTTTAGTGAATTAAATACTTGGAGTACTTTGTGCAGCAGTTGATAACCTATATGCAGTATCAGTATCGCTGTGATTATCAGATCTGTATTGCAAACACACAGACGCATTGTCTACATTTCAATTGTACTGAAATTAATGAGAGAATTGAATGTAGATCCGGAATAGATGTCAGAAGCTCATGGTTAGTTATGATTGTAAACCCATGATCTTACAAATATGCTTGGAACTTTATAACCTGAAAATTCAGGGACAATTTTACAATCATAACGAACCATGAGTTCTGATATCTATTCCCGATCCGAATGCAGCAATTCTCTCATTTCATTTGAACATAGTTCTGCCCCAGAGCACTGACATGAGATACAAGTGCAGTAGGACTTTACTTCCACATTGCCTGCATTATGATAGATCACTGGCGCAATGCCATGTGGAGATACATCACATATTAGTTTGATCTCCGTTGACATATTGTGTACAAGTATGGAATTCTCATCAAGCTGATCTTTCACAACATGCTTGTTTTGTCATAACCATACTTCCAATTCCATGGAACAACTGTCCTCAATATATCATTTAATAGATACAATAATATTGTCAAATTTGATATTATTAAACCAAGTAGGCATCCGAGTTTTGAGATGCCCTTTGGAATGTACGTTCTTGATTGTGTTATCCTTTTCCTTGGTAGGATATAGACCATCTTTGCCCACATAATGTAAAACAGACTGTGAAGACGTCTGAAATAGTTTAATTTAACACACACTCTGTGCTTTACCAACATTTGGAGCAAGTCTTTCAACTTGTCTTCATAGTTCTGCCTATTTCTACTTGAGATAGGAACATCATCAAAATAACACACTAAAACTTTGATCCCTTCAATGGCAGTGTTTGAACTGAAACATCCATGGTGTGTGTTGAAGGCAAAATATGACGTACTTTTTCTAACATTGAAGCAAGGCATTTGGCAGATATTATTTTGAAAAGTCCTCTTCACTTATGGTCATTAACAAATCTTCCACATTTGACAGAGGGTGGATTAGATTAAAAACCCTTATTAGCAATGGCGTTATAATCCCCGTAGACTATTATATTAGACTTGGGGCATAATGCAATGATTTCCTTCAACCTTAGGAATTATATTGTCAGATTCAAGTTTTCAGTTCTTGCTCTACTTTTCCTCTCAGATGTTAGGTAGCTGATTGGAATGATACTGGCCTTTCAACAGTCTACTGGCCTTGAATCATTGAAATAGGACATCTGTTTGAATAACTATGGATATTGCTTTACCATGTTGTCTTATGATGTGGATTTCTCCTTTGTACAACCTTTCTCATTCCAATCTGGCGTCAGTACGCTCAATCATACCTTTCTATTAACAATGGGGGAAGTTGACATGTTTTTCCTTGTGTCTGATTGGAATAAATAGTTGTAGCCAAAGATAAGGTGTTGCGTATTCTAGCAGCCTCTGGGAGGAAGCTACTCACTAGGGAGAGAGAAAGAGAGAAATGCTGGGATCGCTAAAGAAGGATGCACATCAGAAGATAGATTTATGGCTATTTGGTGTGTCCTTGAAGAAACCGGTGGGACAAGAGAATGTGTCTGGGGACGGCCATTTTGTAAAGGACTATTTGATGAGAAATAAAGTACAAATAGGCAACAATGGAGTTATAACCCTTGAGTTTGAGAGGGAAATAGATGCGTTTTGTTTATTCAATACTTGGATTTGAAATGATTGTCTTCAGAGTCATGAGAACCTTGGATTTGAATAAAATTATAGGCTTCCTTTTGAAAGTTGAAGGAAAAATTACATAAAAGAGTGGTCCAAGACATCAGTAGTGACAACATGGAAACGGCCATTGCAAGAGGAGGGCCTTGAGTTAAAAACACAGAGAAGGCTACGTCCTCTACAAGCAGAGAGAATCTGGTCAAGGTTATGCGTAACACCTTATCTTTGGCTACAACTATTTATTCCAATCAGACACAAGGAAAAACATGTCAACTTCCCCCATTGTTAATAGAAAGGTACGATAGAGCATACTGACGCCACATGGGCAATATCTGAGTACAAGCTGTATGTTATGTGATTTTGATAGATAAATAGATACAATATTGAAACATGCTCTTTATGGGGCTGTCCCACTTAGGCAACTTTTTAGACTCTGCACTCACCACATGGTCGCCACATGTTCGCTGATGGTCTCTGGTGAGTCTCCTTCATAGTCGTGAGGAGTTCCTGCATTCTGGGAACTAGCCACGGCCTCCGTATGGTCGCCACAAATTTTGCACCATTTTGAAAAAGTTGGTCGCCATGGAGAAAATCGATAATCCTGTAGTTGTAGTGGGGTCGCCATGTAGTTATGGGCCATCGAGGTAGTGGTAGGTAGTTTTAGTTATTCGCCTTTGGTGACCGGTCATTTTCATTGGGAAGAAAAACGTAAGCGGCAGTTTTCAGAACCAAGGATAACCGACCGGTAATGTTAAATGTCCGCCGAACTTCACAGCCGTGTATCTCTGGCTTATTAAAAGTTGTCTGGCTTCTTAAAAGTTGTCTCCACTCCTTCACCCCCACCTCCGCTCTTTTAAAGGACTTACCGTAAACTGTGCTAGCCATCTTAATTACGGCGCCAACCTTCCTGTTCATCGCGCTGTGTGTCTGTATCACCTTGGCTATGTACCGTGTGTGTTTCAGACAGCGCTCCCCCGCTTGCCCTGACCCACACCTTTGCGGTGTTTTTGTGTGTGTGTTTTCCACTCTGACAGTCGCCGTTCCAGTTCCGGGTTTTTCAGGTGACTGCCGGCAACTTGATAGTCTGCTGAAAAATCGCCTAAGTGGGACAGGCCCATTAGCCCACCAAGTGCACACTGACCATCAACCACTATTTCACAAATCTTACTTCAATCTAATCCACTTTTATTCTCTCCATATTGAATCCCCCGGTTTCTCCAGTTGGAGATTCCGCTGATGGTCATGTTAAATCAATTCTGAGATAACACTAAACTGTTGAACTGGTGTTATCCGGCATGGTTGCTGGTATTCCTGCTAATGTCACTTGAATTGTGATGCCCAACAAATAGCCGTTGGCCAATGTTATGCTCCTGCTGATTTCCAACAACTCTTTCATGTGTTATTATTCTTTGGTGGTATGCAGTAATTGACTTTACAAATATTTTACGGATCTCTCCATCAGTCCATTCTGCATTAAAGACCTTGAAATAAAACCTTACTTCAAAGGTTCAATGGTTTAAAGGTTCTTTATTAGTCACATACACCAATTGGTACCTGGAATGGCTGCCTCCGTACCCGAGACCGCGGCTTCCGAAGCCAACAGGCCGCGCTGGATGGAGCTCCACCACTGGCGATCTCGGCGAGAGATCCCAGGCTCCCGATGTAAAGTTCAGCGCCGCCGCCCGTGGCTGGCCGCTCTACAGACCCGCAGCTCCGCGATGTTTCATCGGCAGTCCCAGCCACCCGGAGTTGCAGCACGGCGACCCGGGCAAGGCATCGCCCGCTCTGCGATAGCGCTCCAGTGCTGTGCCGCCACCGAAGCCGAGGTTCTGGCCGGTCCTCTCAGGAAATGCCGCTCCAGGCCCACTGGTAGGCCGCGAGGACAGGGCGAAGGTGCTGCTCGGAGGAAAGCCGCCTCTCCGACCAGGTAGGAACCCTGAAAAGCAGTTTCCCCCTTCAGCCCCCCCCCCCCCCCCCATATAAAAAAGACTAAACCTCCAAAAACAAAACACTTTAACTCACAAAAAATAAAAAAATAGAGGTGAAAAACAGACAGCTGCAGGCTGGGCAGCCATACCCATACAGGACCCATATGTGTACAAAGAAAGTGCATCAACAATTCCTCGAGAGTCAAGAGATTTAATGGACCAAATCCTCCACTCTCTTACATTCATTGTACAAGTAAATGCATTCTTGCAATCCTCTAAATAAGACAGTAAAGGGGCTGTCCCACAGTGGCGACCTAATTCGCGAGTTTAGAACAGTTTAGGAGAGTTTGAAAAAATGTCATGTTGAAGACCTCCTTCGACTATGTTGAAGATCTCCCTTCGACTATGATGAAGACTATCTATGACTACCTTTGATTACCTTAGACTACCCTCGATTACCTACTAATAACATGCCGGCCTACTACGACCTACTTTGAATAAACCTACGAGTAAAAAATGTATCGATTTTTTTCCATGGCGACCTTTTTTTCCTCGCGGGCATTTTCAGCATGTTGAAAAATACGCCGCGACCTAGTTGAGGCCTCGAGTACATGGGGACTACTCCCGAGCATGAAGGAGAGTTACAAAGACCTCCTCAGACCTCGAGTCGACCATGCTGCGAGTATGAGTCGAGGGTAAACTCGCCAGTACTCACGGATTAGTTTGCCGCAATGGGACAGCCCCTTGAGTCCTTAGCGAGACCAAAGCATATTATTAAACAAAATAATAAGCTGAGAAAATCAACCCATAAACCGTTTATTGTTTTCTCTAAATTATAGGAAAATATATTCCTGACTTATTCCTCCTAAAATAACAAAACCAGCACATCCGTTAAACAGAAGACCCAATAAATAAGAAAGCCAGAAAGGCCTTGTTAATATATTTATTATTGGTTTTGGGGTTGGTATTGCAATTGTGTCCTGCATAATCATTGACTTGATCTTTCTTCCATGGTCTTCTGAAAAATTGAAAGCAATTGCAAATGCAGCGAAATGTTAACATCTTTAATTGTTATAAACTTTCAGAGATCTGGGTAAACTGATTAAGTCAATAAGTAACAGTTTATCTGATGGTAGAATTGATACTGCTTTGTATGCTGTAGGATGATGCCGATTACGTCAATAAAAAGTACAATTCATTGTTTTGAGTAAACCGTAATCTTGAGAGCAGACAGAGATAGTCG
This sequence comes from Raja brachyura, assembly GCA_963514005.1. The sequence continues at coordinate 12,150,525 of OY740794.1, read as the reverse complement.
ACAATCAATGCTGAGGCTCAGATATGGTCGGACGATTCAATGCTAAACTCAAGCTGTGCTCAAGTGGGCACAGAATGCCCTTGTACTCCATCTAATCCGACTATTTAAATACATTTATTGGCATCAAAGATACTTAGTAATTTCAGGAACAATTGAAGTACATCCCGTGCAAAAAAATGCAATTCTTCAGACGTATTTGTTTCATCTTTTATTCCCCAAGCTGTTTATTTCTCTTCTGAAGACAAAAGGCAGCAAAGAAAACACAACAGAAAAGATGCAATATGAGGCCCCTCTTTTTTTTCCACTTTATTACAGAATATTAATTTGAACATAGCTGGTAGAGCTGTTGCCTCACAGTGCTAGAGACCTGGGTTCAATCCTGCCTTGGGTACAGTCTGTGATGTGTTTGCACATTCTCTCTGTGTGACCTCGTGGGTTTCCTCGGGTGCTCCGTTTTCTTTCCATATCCCAAAGGCGTGCAGTTTGTCGGTTAATTGGCCTCTGTAAATTGCCCCCTAATTTGTAGGGAATGGGATAACTTAGAAGTAGTGTGAATAGGTGATCTTTGGTCAACGTAGACTCGGTGGGCAAAAGATCCTTATTCCATGCTGTATTTTAAAACTTAAAAATCCTGCTTCAAAGGCATTTTAATGTTTCTGGAATCATTATGAGGTCATTATAAAAGATGTCCTGGATTTAAACTTTCCCCAGAAGACCTGATCCACCTTGAACTCTGAATGTGGACAGGGCAAGATGTGGCCCTCTTAACATCAAGGAAAAAAAAATTGTTAAAAGGCCCATTGATAATAATAGCCTTTCTCAAAAGACACCAGTTCACATCATGAATTAACGTCTTGAACAATCCTTTAGCAGTGGCAAATTATCTATGCACACAGTCTGACATGAAGTCATTGAACGAACCTCTAATCTTGACATCCATCTCCCATCTGCGGCTTTTGTAGCCAAATGTAGAAAGACAAGTTAGATGATTTTGAATATACATCACAGCATAGTGGAAATTATGATTGACAAAAAGAGGTCAAATGCTTGAAGAGCAGGACTTAGCAGGAGTCAGCATTATAACCATCTTCAAAAAAGGAAGTAAATTCATTTGCAATAACTACAGAGGTTTCCCTGCTCCCTGCTACAGTAACATTCATTGTCAGAGTTCTCCTCAACTGCTCCTCCAAGTGGCCAATGAGCTGCTCCTTCAAATGCTGTGTTGATTTTTACCATCCAGCAATATAATGTTAAGTTGAGATGAAATGAAGGGTGCAGCATCATCCACCATGCATGTTTTTTTGACCTCACAAACCCTTTTGGCTCTATTAATTGACAGGGAACTAGAGGCATCCTTCTTGAATTTGGCCCCAGAGTGAAATTTGCTGCCAGCCTCCGTTAAGTGATAGTAAGAGGGATTAATGTTAATCAATGAGTTAACAACAGATTCCATCTCAGCATAGACTGGTATCAAGCAATCGAATCTGAAGAAGGGGCTCGACTCGAAACGTCATGCATTCCTTCTCTCCAGAGATACTGCCTGTCCTGCTGAGTTACTCCAGCATTTTGTATCTATCTGGTATCAAGCAAGTCTGGCTCGTTGCTTTTTGTTTGATTGGTATTAATGACCTGATCCTGCGTATAATTGCGTACAGACAGCACCCGTAGTCGGGCTCGAACCCGGGTCTCTGGCGCTGTAAGGCGGCAACTCTACCGCTGCACCATTGTGCCACCCTTCCCGATGGGCCAAATGGCCTAATTCTGCTTCTTTATATCTTATGAACTTATGAGAACAGAAATTAATGATCAAAGCCACTGCTTCCACTTTTCAGATAGAGCTTCAAGTTCCAAGCCGTAAATATCACCAGCAATTTGTCCTGGTGTAATCACATTAATACTCTGGCAAAAAAACACACCAATGCCTCTCCTTCCTCAGAAGACTACAGATTTCAGCAGGTTTCAAATGACACTTACCAATTGCAATAGGAGCAACATATAAAGCATCATTATAGGACGCATCACAGCTTGGTTTGGCAACAACATTGCTCAAGACCACAAGACATTGCAAAGTTGTGAACACAGTCCAGTCCATCACACAGCCCAGCCTCCCACCTATCAACTCCAACTGCCCTTCACACTACCTCGGGCGAAGCTGCCAACGTAATCAAAGACCTCTCACACCTCGACCATTCTTTCTCCAGTGGGACAGAAGATACAAAAGCTTGAGAGCACCTTCCACCAGATTCAAGGGCAGTTCTTTCCCTGCTGGTATCCCACACCTAAGTGGACCTCTCACAAGCTAAGATGTATTCCCGAGCCCCCAATCCACCTCGTTACGACCCTTTTTTTTTCTTTGTAGCTGTAATACTATTTTCTACACATTTTCCTTTCCTTTTTGCACTAGCTGTTGTATTCATGTATGGTTTTGACTTTAATCATGGATGTTTTTTATTGTGATAGCATGCAAAACAAAGTTTCCCCTGTATCCTGGTGCTCGTCACAATAATAAACCAATAAAATACCAATAGTTGCTGATAGTGATTCTCAATCTTTTGCAGACTCTCCTATCTTTTCCAGAAAGGCATTAATGAGAAATGTAAAGATTTGTATAGAATACTCATTATATAAATATGTATTAAGTGCAAGATTTGGGGAACACGAATTCCATTATTCACAACCTAAAATGAACATAACAGAAACATTATTTTCAATAAACTGAGATTTAACATACAGTAATTACATTCCTGTTAGGTCTGTATTGCAATAGTAATTAAACTATTTAAAATATATCAGCATTTCCCTGCAAATAATATACTTACAAACTGGTTAAGTATTGTGGCACTGATTGTAGAGCATTTACACATTCATTCATCTAAATCTAAGCTTTGCCAGGATGCTACAGTGTTCATATAATACATTTCATCAACAAGAAAACACTATACAACCATATATGCACTACCAAGTCATATATACACTATACAGCCATATGTACACTATGCAGTGGATTACACATATGCAGTTATAGAGTCAAGGAATTGTAAAGGCATAGAAACAGACCCCTTTGTCCACCATTCCTTGGCCGACCATTATGCCTATCTATACTAATCCCATTTGATTGCATTAATTCCCTCTAAGCTTTATTTAGGTTCAGGTTTATTATTGTCACATATACCGAGATACAGTGAAAAACTTTGTTTTGCAGTGTATTTAAACCAATCACACATACCCTACATTAGATACAATTAGTTCAAACTCAAATACAATAGATAGAGCAAAGGGCAAGATACAGAGCGCAGAATGTAGTTCTTGGCATCAAAGTGCGTTGTAGTGCATTAATTCCTGAGACAGTGTCCAATGTCCTCAATGGCGTAGATGTAAAATGAACAGTACCCTAGCTTATGGAAGGACCATTCAGAAGCCTGATCAGAGTTCAAGAGAGTTTTATTGTCATGTGTCCATGATAGGATAATGTAATTCTTGCTATGCTTTAGCATACCAGAACATAGTCGGCACGAATACAGAACAGATCAGTGTGTCCATATACCATTGTATACATTTATACACACATGAATAAATAAACTGACAAAGTGCAAATAAACAGATTATTGGCTATTAATCTTCAGAGTTTTGTCCGAGCCTAGTTTAATAGCCTGATGGCTGTGGGGAAGGGGCTGTTCCTGAACCTGGTCATTGCAGTCTTCAGGCTCCTGTATCTTCTACCTGAAGGTAGCAGGGAGATGAGTGTATGGCCCGGATGGTGTGGGACCTTGATGATGCTGCCAGCCTTTTTGGGGAAGCGACTGTGATAGATCCCCTCGATGGATGGAAGGTCAGAGCCGATGATGGACTGGGCAGTGTTTACTACATTTTGTAGTCTTTTCGACTCCAGAGCGCTCAAGTTTCCTAACCAAGCCACGATGCAACCAGTCAGCAAGCTCTCTACTGTGCACCTGTAGAAGTTGGAGAGAGTCCTCTTTGACATACCGACTCTCCGTAATCTTCTCAGGAAGTAGAGGCGCTGATGTGCTTTCTTTATGATTGCATCTGTGTTCTCGGACCAGGAGAGATCTTCAGAGATATGCACGCCCAGGAATTTGAAGCTCTTGACCCTATCCATCATCGACCCGTTGATATAAACGGGACTGTGGGTCCCCATCCTCCCCTTTCCAAAATCCACAGTCAGTTCCTTGGTTTTGCTGGTATTGAGGGCCAGGTTATTGTGCTGGCACCATTTGGTCAGTCGGTCGATAATGGAGGGGAAGAGGCTATTCCTCTTGGAGTGCGCGTTCAAGGTTCTGTACCTTCGGCTGGATGGGATCCGGGAGAAGACGGAATAACCGAGGTGGGGTGTCTTTTATTATTTTGGGTGCTTTCCAAGGTAGCGTGAAGTGTAGATGGAGTGAATGGTGAGAAGTCTGGTTTGTGCGATGGACTGGGCATTATTAACAACTTTCCGACATTTCTTGCGCTTTGTGGTGGGCTGAATCTCAATCAATGATGAGACGCAGTACTGGAAGGAGAGAGAGAACTTAATGACATAATGTCAGGAAGTGTGGTGCAGAATGTGATGCAATCAGCAACAATGGTGCTAAGGTTTTCAGAGTTATTATGGAGGAGACATTGTCACTTATTCTCATGGATTGTGGTCTGTGGGTCAGATCTTTGAGGATCAAGTGGCAAAGGAGGGGAGCTGATTCCTAGATCCCAGAGATTGGTTGGGGTTATGGTGATGGAGATAGAGCTATTGAGAATAAATAGGAGTCCACCATTGTAGTCCTTGTTGTCTAGGGGTTCCAGAGATGAACTTAAGGTTAGGGAGATGATGTCTGACGTGGACCTGTTGTGAGGGAACACAAACTGCTGTGGATCAAGGTTGGCTGGGAGGCTGGAGTAAATGTGCGCCATTACCAGTCTCTTGAAGCATTTCATAATGGTGGATGTCAGATCCACTGGACGATAGTCATTAAGCCATGCTACCTTACTTTTATTTGGCATCGGGATGATAGCGGTCGTTTTGAAGCAGGTGAGGACCTCAGAATGGAGTGGTGAATGGTTAAAGGTGAATACCTCTGCCAGCTGATCCTCACGGGACCTGAAGATGCGGGCCAGGTACTCCCCCGGACCAGTTACTCTCCACCAAATTACTCTCAGGAAAACCGATCTGACGTCTGCCAGAGTAACCATTGGTGCAGAAGCACCTGGTGTCTGGCGGGGCAGGAGGCATTCTACCACTGACCTTCTGATCAAAGTTGCGTAGAATGCTTATCCAACTCATTGTGCAGATGCCTCCTATCTCCTCCACCTCTTTTGGTAGCTCATTTCACAAACTGACTACTCTTCAGTTTCATTTATTCATAACGCTATACAGCATGGAAACAGGCCTTTTGGAACAACCCATCCATGTCTAACAAGTTGCTCATTCAAGTTACTCCCATCAGCCTGAACTAGTCCATATCCATCCAAACGTTTCCTATCCATGTGCCTGTTCAAACGTCTTTTAAATGACATAATTGTACCCACATCTAATATTTCCTCTGGTAATTTGTTTGATATATTTACCAGCCTCTGTGTGAAAGATGTTACCCCTCAGATCTCTTTTAATCTCAGCCATCACTTAAACCTGTGTTCTCTAGTTTTAGAGGGAAGCAGCCATGGGCTATCTATTCCATCTATGCCCCTCATAATTTTATGCACCTCTATCGTGTCACGTCTAGGCTGACTGCACTCCATGGAACACAGACACAACCTATCCAATCTCTCAATGTAATTCAAGTCTTTCAGTTCAGGCAACCTCCTTGTGAATCGTTTCTGCAAATGTTTCAACTGAATCACATCTCTCCTATAGTGTAGCAACCTGAACTGCACACAATTCTCCAAATGAAGCCTAACCAATGTTTTGAACAATGGTAGCATGATGTAATCAATACCTTAACAATGATGACAAGTATGCTACACATCTTTCTCCCCACCATGTGTACCGTGTTGTAGGCATGTTACAATAGCTACCTTCAGCAGTGCTGCAGTTCTGCCGCTCCCCGTGTGCGCGACTTTGGCGCCTTTCAGGGGGGGGGGGGTGTTTAAAATGCCGTTCTTCCCTAGACGGTCCAAATCGATCCATCTCGAGCGGTTTTGTTGCTAAAGAGAAATCGCTCCGACTTTTCATTCATGAAGGTATTTTTAAACCACATTAGATCATTTATTAGCTAGAGTAGTTTAAAAATCATCTTCTAAAGCTGTGAACGTCGACAGCGGAACGGACCTAACGTAGGCGATAAAAGAAGGTACACTGTTTATTTTTACATAAAAACGTGGTTCTTAGGAAGCCTTTAATCAAATATTCATAATACGAAAAGGGGACAAAAAAATATACGAACCGGCTGTATTTTTCCTGCCGACTGGGGGTTAAATTCACCGCAAACCGCAACATTCCAATCCACCGCATTCCACTAAAACCCACTCGCAAGTTGATTTAAATGGCCGTTAATTTACAGGAATTAAACACTAAATTCCTTCAATTTGGCCTATAAATTCACGAAAATGAGATTTAAAAATCATGTTATATTGTGGAATATTGTGTGAATGTTATTTGGACACTTAGTCAATTTAAAAATGTTTATAATTTCTTAAGAAATGGATAGATGTTTAGATCTAGTAATTGAATTATGTAATTAGCTACAATTAGGTAACTAATTATATGCTTTAATTTCAGGTCATCCAAGTAAGATTGTTTCATATTTGTTTCAGAATGCTTCAATCTATAACAACTGAAAATTTCATTGAGTCCTATTATTTTTTAAGAAGGTTATGGGCTTTTGACTGTCCTAGATCACAGCTTATGAATTAAGTCAATGGAAAGGCAATGGTGAACAAGATGCTAATTTCCAAGTATGAAAATGGCCATAACTTTTTTAATACTGAAGATATGAAAGTGAATTAGGTGTCAAATTAAACTTCTTTTTATGCTTTATCTGATGGGATAAATTGCAGACTTGATTTTTAAAATCTCAACATTTTGTAACATTGCTACATGTTGCCACTTTCAGGAAACGATGTACTTGTACTAGTTTTCTCTTCAGCAACACTTGCTGGTGCCTTATCTCCAACTGTGCATGTCTTATTATTACGTGTATGTCATATCAGTATACTGTATTTCACAGAAAAGACAGAATTGAGATAGACAATAGGTGCAGGAGTAGGCCATTCGGCCCTTCGAGCCAGCACCGCCGTTCAATGTGATCATGGCTGATCATCCCCAATCAGTACCACCTTCCTGCCTTCTCCCCATATCCCCTGATTCCGCTATCTTTAAGAGCCCTATCTAGTTCTCTCTTGAAGGTATCCAGAGAACCGGCCTCCACCGCCCTTTGAGGCAGTGAATTCCGCAGACTCACAACTCTCTGTGAGAAAATGTGTTTCCTCGTCTCCATTCTAAATGACTTGCCCCTTATTCTTAAACTGTGGCCCCTGGTTCTGGACTCCCCCAACATCTGGAATTTGTTTCCTGCCTCTAGCGTGTCCAAATCCTTAACAATTTTATATGTTTCAATAATATATCCTCTCATCCTTCTAAACTCCAGAGTGTACAAGCCCAGCCGCTCCATTCTCTCAGCAGATGACAGTCCCGCCATCCCGGGAATTAACCTTGTAAACCTACGCTGCACTCCCAGAATAGCAAGAAAACTGCAACATGCCTCTCTGAGCAGCTGATTTTTTACATTTCTTGATTAGCACTGCGGTTCTCTTGGCTAGGGGGTGTTCTGGTCATGTGCATCACGGAGGACTCATTTTCTCAGCTCATCTAAAAGCTGAGATATTTAGTGAACCCCTAACAGAATGCATTTGTCCAGAACAGTGTTGGTGGTGTGACCACTCAGCAATCCTTGTGGAGATAAAATCCTAACCTCTTATTGAGGACACTCGACAACATTGCCATAACGTTAAATATGATTGATTCAGAACTCTGCAGGGACTATCACAACGTTTAAGAAACATTTGGACAGGTATGTGGATAGGATAGGTTTAGAGGGATTAAGGTCAAATGCAGGCAGATGGGACTAGTGTAGATGGGACATGTTTGTCGGTGAGAACAAGTTGGGCAAATGGGGCTGTTATTTATTTATTTATTCCATGCTGTATCACTCTATGACTATTACAGATTTGGCAGCTCAAAATCCATGAGACACTGTGCACCATCAACAACAGCAGAAATATACACTACTACACTGGCCCATCATATCCCTCACTGTAGCGTTACTATCAAAGCAAGTTATTAATTCTGGTTCAATGAGGAATGCAGAAGGCATGTTGAGAGTAGCACCAGGTATGCTAAAAGGACAATGGGCCAACCTGCTGAAGCTGCGGTTCAGGACTGCATGCCTGTTCAGCAGCAGAGAACAGGGCTAAGTGACCAGCAGGTCAGATGGAAACTTTGCCCTCCGGCTACATTTAAACGTGAATGGCAGTGGATAATTAACCAGGTAAAAGAAGGAGGAAGCCTCAGGAATTTCCCCAACTCCAATGATGGCAGAACGCAGTGGGGACAAAATGGGAGTTCTAGAGATTTGGCTGAAGAAGGCTGATGTCGACTACAAGGCTGAATGCTGTTTAACAAGAAATAGAAAATAGATGATCCATTTCGGCTCCCTCCTGTGATCCGCACAAAGTCCAGTGCAGCCACTTCAGTTCACTTGGTTAGATAGACAGAACAAAGGGATGTAAGTGTAAGGCGGTTCACTTTGAGAGGAATGATGAGCCCTTGGGAATATGGAGAAATTAAAAGACTTTAGTGGAAAAGTCCAAGGCTCCATGAGGAGGTCAACAAAGATACATTATTCGGTGAATAAAGTATATGGTATGCTTGTCGTCATTAGACACGGCTACAGAAGAGGAGGGAGATTGAGATGCAGATTTATTAAAAAAATGTCAGGTTGCAAGTAGAACACTGTTGAGATTGCCAAATAGTAAGAGGGATTACGCTGGAGAAGGTGCAGAGGAGATAAATGAGAATGTCGCATGGGATGGAATGATTCATGTGTAGTGTGGGTTTGATTTACTTTATGTGGAGGAGTGGGGCAGATGGGGGGTGGATGGGGGTTGGGGGGGGGGGGTTGTAGGTGGGTTGTGATGGTGATATACAAAATGATGAGGGGCATAAAAAGAGTGGTTAGTAGGAAACATTTCTCCTATGCCCATTAAAGGGCATACGATGCAGGTTAAGGAAGACGTTTTTCACCTTCAGGGTGGTTAGAATTGGGAATGCATGGCCAGTGATGATGAAAGCAAGTACTCTCACACCATTTAAAGAGTATCTCAACAAATGATTGAATCATCAAGGCAGAGAAGGCTAAGGGCCATGTGCTGGTAAATGGGATAGTCGGCATTAACGTGGTGGCAGAAGGGTCTGTCTCTACACTGTGTGACCCCATGGTTCACTCTACACAATACGAATAAATATGTAGGAAGGAACTGCAGATGCTGGTTTACATCGACAATAGACACAAAATGCTGGAGTAACTCAATGGGGCAGGCGGAATTTCTGGAGAGAAGGAATGAGTGACGTTTTGGGTCGAGACGCCTTCTTCAGACTGGAGGTATCGAAGGGTAAGGTGTGAAAACTACAGACCAAAGCAGACGATGATAAGGAAATGTAGAATGGTTCATTGTTAGCTGGGGGGGAAGGCATACAATCAGAAATATTTAATCAGGAGGACAGTGAAACTTGTTGGAGAACTAGAATGGGGGAGAAGTGGGGAGTGAGGGAAAGCAACCCTTATCAGAACAAACTGTTAGAAAGTGTCCTGAACAGCGCTATCAAGTGGCACCTTGTCACCAGTAACTGACTTATTAGCGTCCAATTCATATTTTGCCAGGAGTAAGTAGTTCCAGAATTATTCACTACCTTGGTCCAAATATGAATCAAACAGCTGAATGCCAGAGATGAGATGAGAGTGACTGCCATCAAGTTCATGGAAACGGTTGCCCAAGAGTGGTACCAAAGATTCCTGGCAAAACTGAAGCCAATGTGCTTGGAACTGTACTTTGCAATGTTACAAAATTTTGAGATTTTAAAAATCAAGTCTGCAATTTATCCCATCAGATAAAGCATAAAAAGAAGTTTAATTTGACACCTAATTCACTTTCATATCTTCAGTATTAAGAAAGTTATGACCATTTTCATACTCGGACATTAGCATCTTGTTCCCCATTGCCTTTCAATTGACTTAACTCAAAAGCTGTGATCTAGAACAGTTAAACGCCCATATCTTTCTTAAAAATTAAGAGAACTCAATGAAATTTTCAGTTATTATAGATTGATGCATTCTGAAACAAATATGAAACAATCTTACTTGGATGACCTGAAATTAAAGCATATAATTAGTTAGTTATATAATTGTAGCTAATTACAAAATTCAATGAGTAGATCTAAACATCTATCCATTTCTTAAGAAAAGATAAACTTTCTTTAAATTGCCTAAGTGTCCAAATAACATTCACACAATAATCCACAATATAACATAATTTTAAAATCTCATTTTCATGAATTTCTGGGCCAAATGGAAGGAATTTAGTGTTTAATGCCTGTAAATGAATGGCCATTTAAATCAACTAGCGAGTGGGTTTTAGTGGAATGCGGTGGATTGGAACGTTGCGGTTTGCGGTGAAGTCTGGAGGAAAAATACTGTTGGTTCATACATTTTTTGGACCCCATTTCGCAACATGAAAATATGATTAAAGCCTCCATAAAAACCAACTTTTAATATAAAAATAAACTGTGTACCTTTTTTTCTCCCCTACGCAAAATCCTTCCCGTTGTCGGCGCTCACGGCTTTTGAAGGTGATTTTTAAATTACTCTAGTTAATAAATAATCTAGCATAATTTAAAAATACCTTCATGAATGAAATGTCGGAGCGATTTTTCTTCCCCAACGAAATCGCCCAACATGAATCGATTTTCCCTGTCTGTTGAAAAACGGCACTTTAAGCCCGCCCCCCCTCTGAAAGGCGCCAAAGTCATGCACACGGGGAGCGGCAGAACTGCAGCGCTGCTCAAGATAAGTTTTGTAACATACCTACAAAACTTCTAACAAAGGAGGAGTGTTGTATTTGCTGGAGGACAATTACTCCAGCCCTAGGACATCACTGCAGGATTTTGACAGAGCAGTGAACAATGGACCAGCCATCTTCACCTGTTTCATAGATGATCTTCCACCATGAGTTTCAAAATGGAAATGTTTGTTCATGAATTTACGATGTTCAATTTCATTCGTAGTTGCTCAGCAAATGAAGCAGTCTATGCATACATGGACCGAGACCGAGAGAACATCTTCTTATGGGCAAATTACTTTTGTGCTACAAAAACCTCAGCTATGAGAGTCTATTCACATACCTGGAATTTTAGTGCATTGCCATTTCAAAGCCCCCATCATCAGTATCTTAGCTGTCGCTGTTCAATAGAATGTTAACTGGACATGCCACAAAACCACTGTGGTTTCCTGAACAGGTGAGAAACTGGGTTTCTTGTGGTGATGCAGCTGCTAAAACCCAATGTTTGTCCACCATCTGCAACCCAGGGCAGTATTGTGATGGAGTCCTGTCCGCTTGACTTGATGAGTGCAGCTTTCATAAGTCTCAGGAAGCTCAACTTCATTCAGGACAGAAGATAGACACAAAATACTGGAGTCATTCGGCGGGACAGGCAGCATCTCTGGAGAGCAGCTTGCTTTGCCACCTCACTAATCATTCTAAACTTTAATTCTCTCCAGCATCCTTGCACAGAAGCTGCAAAGTGCACCGTTTTGGTCGCCTATTCCACGGAGAGGCGAGTTTTCCATGTTGCCTCCCCCGTGGCCTAACAACAAGGATCGGCGTGGCTTTTCCCGGAGACGCGCCCGGAGACGCAGTGGCGGGCGCAAAGTGGACACTCGGCGGGGAGCGGGCGAGCCCTCGCTGGGGTTCGCCGGAGGGGAGCGTTTCGTTTCGCTGGCCCGCGGCAGTCGGCAACCTGAAGCCACGGTCTGCAGGGCTCCAGCGGGGGGCGGCGTCCACAGCCCGGGACACCTCGTGGGGGACCCGGGGGAAGAAGAAGCCACCACTGCCGGCCCGCGGCCTACTTCTACCGCGGGTCTGGCGTGGACTTACCATCACCCCCGGAGGGGAGCTTCGACCGCCGGCCCTGCTGTCTGCGGTGCTTCTGGCAGCGGCGGGAACTTTAAATCTTGAACCGACGGCCTATACCAGCCTGCAGCCACGGCCTCCGGTGGGGAGAGCCGACCCTGGACTTTACCTTGTCTGTTCGCCTGCAGCGACGGCTGCGGAGGGTTGAGGTCCCGACCACGGGGAAAGTGGACGCGGATTGGCAAATGTTGTGCCTTCCACTGCAGTGACCAATGCTGTGGTGGATGCTTATGTTACATTTTTATTGTGTATTTGTGTGTTCTTTATTATTGTATGCTGCTGACAAAAACCCTACTAGGGACAAGTGTTGCAAATTAGCCTTGGCTAAAAATGATGCATACATCAGATGACTGTTTCAAGTGTATCTATGCTTTTGTATCTGTCCCTATTAAATAAACCTTAATCAATAATCAAAGTACACTGCAGACACCCATCTAGGCTAATCCAACAGCACCTTCCAAACATGGGACCTCCACCACTCAGTGGGATGAGGTTGGCAGGTACATGGAAGCATCATCAACTGCAGGTCCCCCTCCGAGTCACGCAACATCCTGCTAACCTGGGTATATACTGCACTGCCTGTGTTTCATTGTTACTGGGTTTAAATCCAGGAACTCTGCCGAACCAGCATTGTGGTAGGATTGCTACATTGAGTCATAGATGGAGTCATAGAGTGATACTGTGTGGAAACATGCCCTTCAGCCCAACTTGCCCACACTGGCCAACATGTCCCAGCTCCACTAGTCCCACCTGCCAGTGTTTGGTCCATATCCCTCCAAATTTGTCCTATCAAAGTACCTGTCTAATTGTTTCTTAAATGCTAGGATTACCCCAGCCTCAACTACCTCCTCATAAACCCACCACCCTTTGTGTGAAAAGGTTGCCCCTCCTATTAAATCTTTTCCCCTTCACCTTGAACCTATGTCCTCTTGTACTCGATTCACCTACTCTGAGAAATAGACTTGGTGCATCTACCAAATTTATTCCTCACATGATTTTATATACCTCAATAAGATCACCCCTCATCCTCCGGCGCTCGAAGGAATAGAGACCCAGCCTACTCAACCTCTCCCTGTAGCTCACACCCTCAGGCCCTGGCAACATCTTCGTAAATCTTCTCTTTTCTCTTTCCAGCTTGACAACATCTTTTCTCTAGCAGTTCTGCTGCAGTTCAGTAAAATGGCTCATCACCACCTTCTCAAAGGGTTTATAGATGGGCAATGACGGCTGGTTTAGCGAGTGATGCCCACGTCTTGAAAACAGAACAGAAAAAATAAATATGTACTGTGAGATTTTAGTTTCATCTGTTCATCTGTCAGCATTTTAATGGTTTGCTGCATCTGCAATGAAGGAAAAGCATATTAAATGCACTACTCCTGGCCAAAACATAATTTTTGAAATACATTAATTTGACAATAATTCTGGGATTTTTTTCAAGTAACCTTATTATTTACTAGGACCTGAGAAACAATAAGCGACGTCTGACTTGCTTTCAGTAAGCAGTTACTGGAGACTTTAGTGAAACAAAATATTTTGTGTTCTGTGAGCTGGTTTCCTCTTGCGAAATGTACACACTTTATGTAAACTGATTGTCTGCTTGATCTGCAAAATTCATAGCTGAGTTAAAATGTTACCATCAAGTGCCCGAATACCACATTTACTGGAAACTCATTGTGTTCATTCACCTAACCCTGATATTTGTATTAAGATCAAACATTGCAGATAAAAGTTTCTTCTGTTTACTGGTTGAATCCAAGCCAAGGTCATGGAAGTTTCCACTGTTTAATGGCAGCTAATGCACATTGTGGAGAATGCGCGTACAAATTCTTGTACATTTGCCTGATTTACTAATTCCTTTTCTGTTTCTTACTGAAAGGATTAATCAATATTTTAAATAGATTATCAGCTCTGCCAATTTGACTGGAAGGAATTTCAAACAATAGCCCAGACAATCATTGAGTGTGTGGAGTTGTTCAGTGCTATTAGGTCTGAAAATCACTAATTTCAGGACTGCAGCATGAATTTGGTAAGGTTTTATCCAAATTGTGCCATTGCAGAAATTCTTCTGGGAATGTTAATTTTCAAATCATCCTGGTGTCATTGTGATTCTTAAGGGAATCTGCATGTATGAAGAAGCATCTAGACCTGAAATGTCACCCATTCCTTCCCTCCAGAAATGCTGCTTGTCCCGCTGAGTTACCCCAGCATTTTGTGTCTATCGACATGCATTGAGGTAATGCACTTTTGCAATTCTCTATTGCTTGCGAAATTGGGTCACAATGTTCTTTCATTGATCAACTATCGTTTATCACTCTGGGAATAATCATGCTTTCATATCATTGCTGCCTCATATGCAGCACTATTTAACTGCACTGGGACCCCGACCCACATTGTCGTCCCTGTCATTTTTGTGACGTACCTGCTTTCCTACCTCTCCCACCACTTGCAATGATACCCACCTCCCACGTAACTTCTTACAAATCCCCAAGGCCCTAATTTCTTCAGCAATCACTCAACCAGACTCTTTAATCCCAGTCTTAGGCTCACTATCTGAATCAGAATTTTCCATCCTGCCTGTCATCCACTGCTAATTTAGACTCGTATTATATATTTCTAGTATTGACTGATTTGTTGGGCACACCTACAACTTGGCACCTAATGGGCACCATAATAGTAGAGCTGCCACCTCACAGTCCCAGTGATGCTGATTCAATCTAATTCTGACCTCTCGTGCTATCTGCACGGAATTCCCACGTTCTACTTGTGTCTGCATGGGTTACATGTGGTGATAGGGATATGTAACATGGAAAGAGGCCCTTTGGCTCACCAAGCCCATATTAACCCTAATCCAATACTAATCTAATCCAAACTTATTCTCTCTCTTCCCCCCAGATTCTACCACTCACCTCCACACAAGGGACAATTTAAGCGGTCAATTAACTGAGCAACCTGCATGTCGTTGGTATGCTCCCCTTTGCTCCCTCATCTCAAAGATGTGTGAGTCAGTAGGTTAATTGGCCAGTGTAAGTTGTCCCTGGTACATAAATTATTGTGGAATAGTAGAAGCTAGGGGAGTCTGTCTGTCCTTTCTTCTTTTTTGTTATTTTTAGTACATGTTAAAAGTATGTTTTAGTGTTCCTTGGTTTGTTTTATGTGGGGGTGGGGTTGGGGGAAACTTTTTTCCAATCTCTTACCTCGACGGAGATGCGATTATTTTTTTTTCCGTATAGTATCTCCATCCCCACTGCGGCATAACGTCATGGTTACAGGCCTTTCCTGGAGACCGACCCAGCGCTCCAAGTCATGGGAGTCTGCGGGACTTTAACATCTCGGAGCTTGCGATCCCTTTGCCGGGGATCGAAGCTCCAACCGCAGGGCCTGTGGACTTTAACATCATGAAGCCCGCGTTCTCTGGTTAGAAGGGGCCGATTCTGGAGCTCCATGCCGCGGAGAGAGTTTCAACTGCCGTGACGCCGGAGTTTAGATCACCCCGACGGGGGCTACGGTCGTTGGCTGAGGGGGCTTTGATTGCCCCGACTGTGGATGGTTTTACTGCTCCAACCATGGGAGAACAAAGAGGAAGAAGCATTGACTTTATTGCCTTCCATCACAGTGAGGAATGTGGAATTTACTGTGACGGATCTTTATGTTAACTGTTATGTGGTTGTGTGTCTTTTGCTTTTCACTTAGTGGCTGTGTGGTAACTCAAATTTCACTGTTCCTCAATTGGTACCTGTGACATAAACTGACCGTGAAACCCTTGAAATGTGGGGAGAATACATAGAAACATAGAAAATAGGTGCAGGAGTAGGCCATTCGGCCCTTCGAGCCTGCACCGCCATTCAATGTGATCATGGCTGTTCATCCAACTCAGTATCCCGTTGCTGCCTTCTCTCCATACCCCCTGATCCCTTTAGCCACAAGGGCCACATCTAACGCTCTCTAAATATAGCCAATGAACTGGCCTCAACTACCTTCTGTGGCAGAGAGTTCCAGAGACTCACCATTCTCTGTGTAAAGAATGTTTTCCTCATTTCGGTCCTAAAGGAATTCCCCCTTATCCTTAGACTGTGACCCCTTGTTCTGGACTCCTCCAACATCGGGAACAATCTTCCAGCATCTAGCTTGTCCAACCCCTTAAGAATTTTGTAAGTTTCTATAAGATCCCCCCTCAATCTTCTAAATTCCAGCGAGTACAAGCCGATGAAAATATTGGAAGATAAGAGGAAGTGGGTCAGCACAGACTTGATGGGCAGAAGGATCTGTTTCCCTGCTCTATGACTTTATGAAATATGAACTCTATGAACAAGGAAACAAAATCTGATTCTAACTTGCCTCGTTAACTTGCTTGGTCTTGCGGAATCATAGATACTCCCTTTTTTTCTAACCATTCAGCCCCATCTTTTCTTTACGGAAAACAAACTTGTTTTCCTTCTTTCCCAATTCTGACAAAGGGTCTTGGACCTGAAACATTAATGTTGCTTCTCCTTCCACAGATGCTGCTGGACGTGCTGAATGTTTACAGCAATTTATGTTTCTGTTTCATAGATTGTAGCCTCCTCCACAGTGGGGAAAGCCAATACAGAGCAGGTGATTGCTTTGTGGAGCAACAATGTTCCCTTAGGTTGCCTGTCCCTTTAATTTCCCATCCCATTCCTACTCTGCCCTATCAGTTTGCTGCGTCCTGCACTTTTACTTTCTGGCCCAGTAAAATTTGAGGAACAATTTATCTTACATAGAGGCATATTGCAAATTCTTCCATTTTAGATGACTTTTCCTGCCATTTAACGACTATCAGAACTGGCCATTCCTGCCAGGCATCCATCAGTGCTTTTGAATAGGTCTTCTACTCTCTATTCACACAGCTCTACCTGCTGGACATGTACCAAAGCCTTGTTATCAATGATGCACATCAAATATAAAAATGTAGAATGTCTGAATGGATTTAATCTCTTGACCTTGTCTCACCCTACCTAAATATTCACTTTGTCCCTGCCATTTTTTCTGCAATGTAAAATCACTTGAAAACAAATCTCTTACCCAGATCTGATGATTGATCTGTGTCCTGAAAAGTTAGTATAGGACATAGGGCATCGTATACTACAGCACAGGACCAGGCCCTTCGGCCCACGATGTCTATGCTAACCACGATAGCAAATTAAATTATTTTCATCTGCCTGCACATGATTCATATCCTTCCATTCCCCACATGTTCATGTGCCTGTCTAAATGCCTCTTAAATATGACTTTTGTATCGGCTTCTACCACCACACCAGCAGCATGTTCAAAGCACCTACCACTCCTGATTTGCACATCGCTTTGAAGCTTTCCCCCACTTACCTTGAACTTATGTCCTCGCCTATTTGATATTTCTACATTGGGAAAAGACTGACTATCCACAATATCTATGCCTCTGACAATTTCATCAACTTCCATCAGGTCTCAGATGCTCCAGAGAAAACAATCCATGTTTGTCCAACCTATCCTAATAGGTGATCCTGTTTCATTCAGGCAACATCCTTGTGAACCTCTTCTACATCTCCTTCAAACCTTGATATCCTTCATTGCAATGCAGTGACCAGAACTGCACAAAACAACTGTAGATGTGGCCTAGCCAAATAATATAGAGCTGTAAAATGACTTGTAGACTTTTATACTCAATGAAAGCAAGCATGTCATACTCCTCCTTGATCACTCTATCCACTAGCGTTGTAACATTCTTTACACAGAGAGTGGTGAGTCTCTGGAATTCTCTGCCACAGAAGGTAGTTGAGGCCAGTTCATTGGCTATATTTAAGAGGGCGTTAGATGTGACACTTGTGGCTAAAGGGATCAGGGGGTATGGAGAGAAGGCAGGTACGGGATACTGAGTTGGATGATCAGCCATGATCACATTGAATGGCGGTGCAGGCTCGAAGGCATTTTCTATGTCTATGTCTATGGCATGAAATATTTCCGATAGCATTTTTTTATCTATTTGTGTGTTTTTGCAGTATATGCATATTGCATATTGGCTCCAGTAGGTCCAACTATTTTCTCTCTAAAAATCGTACATGGCAGAATACAAGGCTACTTTTCTGCTTATGGTTTCTTGTGGGCATGTCGATCAAATTGCTTATTCAACCGTTATTCAAGTCAGTTTCATCTCATAGCTGTCCTTTTCTCAATAGTAGCATTTGGTCAAATCCTAGGAAAGGATCACTGATCAGCCACTATGGAGAAGTGCAGTAACAGGGAGTACAAATACCTTGGAGTGTACCTGGA
This sequence comes from Raja brachyura, assembly GCA_963514005.1. The sequence goes on along the minus strand of OY740794.1, from coordinate 12,132,087 downwards.
CTGGTCCAGGAAGGCTGAGGCCCTGTACAAGAAGGGACAGAGCTGGCTGTACCTTTTGAGAAGGCTCCGCTCCTTCAATGTCTGCAGTAAGATGCTGCAGATGTTCTGCCATCTACCTCTTCACTGCCGTCTGCTGGGGCAGCAGGGTGAAGGCTGCGAATGCCAATAGGATTAACAAACTCATCAGGAAGGCTGGGAGATGGTCTTGGAGGGGAGGATCCTCTCAAATTGTAGAGCATCCTGGACAATACAGCTCACCCCTTCCGTGACACACTGGCCAACCTGAGTACCTTCAGCAACAGACTGATTTCACCAAGATGCAGGACAGAACTCCACAGGTGATCCTTCTTCCCTGGGGCTATCAAACTGTACAACTCCTCCCTCTTCTCTCGTGGGGTAGACTGAGACTGACTCTCCCCCCCCCCCCCCTCCCCCCCCCTCCCCCCCCCCCCAATCTTTGCACATCCCCAATCCTTTCCACTCATTCCACTTTAATTTAATGCTTCATGTATTTTGTGTTTCATGACTGTTGGCAGATCAATTTCCCTCCTGGGATAAAGAAAGTTCCATCGTATCAGATCGTATGTTGAAAAAAGGGGTTTGTGAAATCAGGATGGGGAAAAAGAACAGATTTTGAAAGTAAATGAAGAATATACAAGAATGCTATTGGACATAAAGTCAGGATGATGCACAACGTCTTATGGGGCTCAATGGGTGTGTTCAAAGCTCCAAATTGGTCCCGACAGCATCTTCATTTTTGGAATAAATTGCATTGAACTCCACACTAAACAGCTGTAAACAAATGTGCAGTGAAAGCCTGGTAGCGAAACATAGAGTGTGTATGTCATGATGAAGAGAAGATTGAGCAGGCTGATGGTGTACTGACCAAGTCTTCCGTCAACTTGATCATTCTATGACGATAGTGTTCCTATTCTGATTTGTCTCTCCAGAGAAAAGGTGTACCCATTGGCTTGTTCTTCAAATTAGCCATTAGTGCGGCAATTTTCAGTTGCGACGTGTCCGAGTTCCTTTGCTCAATCACTGTGGGAATTGTTCATAAGGGTCCTGCTGCTCCAAATTCTGACATACATGATCTGGCTTGGAAGTTGCCTCTGTGTGGTGTATTTTAATGTGCAATAGCTGTTGTACACCAGCGACCACCTGAGCTTCTAGGAGCAAGGTCTTGGCCCAGTAGATAAGTGAGTGTTAGGGATGCATTGAACTGAGGAATATTTTAGGCTAATTTAATAGGATTATGCATTCGAGGGGGCTTTATCGAACTGATTATTCGCATGAGCCCGTGGAATTGTGTACACTATTACAGCCAGGTCTCTGTCTAATTCCTGATGATGACTTCATGAGGTATATTTGTTTTTTTCGGCTTACAATTATGTATCCGGCGCACCTCAATCCTTCATCCCTCATCCTTCCCACCTCTTTCTTCAAGGTCCCCGCTGCAATACCTAAAACAGCCATGTTGTACCATTCCTCGATATTTCCCAAGTCACATCAACTCCCCAGAGATGTCTGCTCTGAAGAAGGGTTGTGACCCAAAACGTCACTCATTTCTTTTCTCCAGAGATGCTGCCTGTCCCGTTGAGTTACTCCAGCACTTTGTGTCTATCCCAGAGATGTAAGCCACCTTTAAATGGCAAAGTCTTACTTTAGTTGGAGGTAACCCTTCCCACTCAACTCCCTCCACCTGCATACGTCCAGATATCATTGTGGTTAGCATTGATTGAATGCTGAACATTAACCCTGACTACTTCCTCACTTGGGCTCAGTCTATATATCTGACACAAGGGTTTCCAGTCACCTCAGAATTGTTATTGAGGGAGGAAGGTTATCTTAAAACTGAGGGGCTGCTTAAGAAAAGTAACCGATGAGTAGGGGTTAATTGCACATTGTGATCCCCATTTTAAAAAATGTACCGTTTGAATCAATAAACTGATGAACCAGTGAACAATTTGTACTTTGTAAGTTTCCTTTCATGAGGGTGACCTTCAGTGTATCATTTGATTTCAACAAGGTACTGTAACTCTTATCTCTGATTTTGTAACCAGTCCTTTTTTTTCTAACTTGTTATCTTTTGGTCATGCGAGATTTTCATTGATTTCTTCCCAGACCCAGAGTATTTAATCCAGTCAGTCTTTGTGAGCTGTCACTGCCAGTTCTGTGACCATTACCTCAGCAAGGCATCTGCCCGTGGTCTCAGTAACACTGCAGTTTTAGACAGTGCAGCTTTGCAAGGAACATGAAGTCGCTCCTTGCACTTGCAGTTTGTTTAGAGCTGTGCACAACTTGGGTTGTGTCATCCTATGTAGCAGAGTCCTGCACCAGCCCAGAAACTATTGCACTGGCAGAAGAGGCAATTGATCTCATCAATGCAGGACGAAAACATGGATACAAGTACGCTCTGGACCAAATAGAGAACGCTCAGAAGCAGGTATGGAAACAAGAATGAATGCAGATTTTATTCCATCACTACTGATGTTCATAATTAATTAATAACATGCTGTTTTTAGGGCTGTATTGCTGGTTTCTGGGTCAGTGTAGTTTCTATGGAATGAACTATAGACTATAGAGGGTAGAGAGTCTGAGGGGAAGGACGGTTGGAGCGGGAGGGAGCAGGGAGACGGTGGGATTGTGAGTCACCCACGGCCCACGTTGGCTAAATGAAGCTGCATTGGTTGCTGATGATCCTTTCACAGTCGTATTATTTCACAAAACATATGCATTGTCCCCTCTTTGATCTATCCAGTAGCAGGTGGAGCACTGACTGGGCACACTTCCCCATTTCAATTCCAACATTGCAATTGGGTCCTGTATGCCTGTGTGCTCTTTGCAGGTGGCTGCTCGGGCTGCATTTGTGGAGGAGCCCAGCAAGATGGAGCCGGTGACGGTGAAAGTGGAGGGGCAGCAGCAGCGCTGAGAGTCTTTCCACGCCTCTTTCAGATGCTACCACCCTCACGTTTGCTGAGCGAGAGGCCTCGGGGTTGTTGCTGCGTGTTGCAGCATGCAGAATGTACCCGAGTCCTCACATTAATCAACTCAGCAAAAGCTGGAGGTGTACTGTAATTATCAGCCACATTCAATAAACTGCTGTGTGGGCAAAAGTCAACAAGTTAAGTTCTTGTTGAATGGTAAACCTTCTCAATAAAAGTATGTATTCCAAAATAGCCACCAGAAAACTGTCCTGGCTCATGTTGTCAATGCTACTGGTTCTAAAGGAGAAGGAGACAAAGGGGAATTGTTGAAATGGTGCACAGAAAAGTGATCAGAGCATCAACAAATTATGTGAAGTCATTTTAAAGGGAGTCTTTGACATCCCTTTATGGAGTCCTTTACTCTGGCGTGGAAGGATAGAATCACCAATATTATTCCTCAAGATTAGTCTCAGAAAAATGATTCATTTGTTTATTTTGTGAAACACAAAGTATGCTGACGTCTCAAACAGTTAAGTTACTCGCTCTACATGTCTGTCCCTTCGTCAGTTTATTTCCCTCCGTATTGTACTCTTGTATTTCTTGTTGTTTCAATATAGCGCTTGAGTTGGTAAATCACAAGTGAGAGTCTACTGCTTCTGCTCAATGGAGACTTTGTGACTTGTTTCTGCTAAGATGGGAAATGGTTTTGCCACCCGTGTAAGCAGCTCTGTGCCTGGCTGACAGCTGTTGTTTCCTAACCACTTTGTCAAACCATGAAAGCTGCTAGCTGGGTAGAGCAGTCCTGGTTCTCAGCCATCACTTAGACTTGCAGCATCGGTTGGGCAGTGCCAGCTTGTCTCTTGCTGTGGTTCGTGAGCCAAACTGCATGGCAGATCAGATAGATGAAAAACTACACTGCTGTATTGAATGAAAATGAGTAAACCACTGACGAAATAATGTGATGTTAAAATGATATCCAAACGTAACATTATTAAAACACAAGAGACAGCAGATGCTGGAATCTTGAGCTGGAAGAAATCAGGCAGCATCTGTGGAGGGAATGGACAGATAACATTTCGGGTTGGGACTCTTTTTCAGAATGATGAGACAATATTATTGATGTTGTTGATCTAATTCTGTTAAAGTTCTTTGGAAGCAGATAAGTATCCTGTGTGAGTATTCATAGTCATACTGAGAAATTCAGTGCTCCTACAAATCAGTGCATTCAGATATGATTTTAAAGGTTTTATCCCGTAGTGATTGCACTGCTGTTCAGAACAATGTGAGGACGTGCTGTAGATGGTCTGAGTGTAATGGATCAGGTATGACGTGATCAATTTATTGTGTCATAGTCATACAGCATCGAAACAGGCCCTTTGACCCAACTTGCCCATGCTGACCAACATACCCCATCGACACAGGTCCCACATGCCTGCATTTGACCCATATCCCTCTCAACTTATCCTAACCATGAACCTGTCTAAATGCTTCTTAAACATTGCGATAGCACATGCCTCAACTACCTCCTCTGACAATTTGTTACACGCACCACCCTTTGTGCAAAAAAAAGTGACTCCCCAGGTTCCTATTAAACCTTTCCCCCTTCACCTTAAACCTATGTTTTCTGTTTCTCAATTTCCCTACTCTGGACAAGAAACTCTGTGCATTTACCCGATCTATCCCTCTCATAATTTTGTACGCTATAAGATCACCCCTCATCCTCCTGTGCTCCAAGGAATATTCTAGCCTGCTTCACCTCTCCCCATAGCTCAGGCCCTCAAATCCTGGTAACATCCTCATAAATCTTCTCTGCATCCTTTCCAGCTTGATAACATCTTTCCTCTATCATGGTGACCAGAACTGAACACAATACTCTAAATGTGGCCTCACCTATGTCTTGCCTAACTGCAACATGACCTTCCAACTTCTGACTGATGAAGGCCGGTGTGCCGAAATGGGTGCAATTAATCACTGTTATAGGGGCTGAATCATTGGGAGTATCTAACAACCATTTATTTTTCAGATACTGGAAATTACAACTTACTATTTGGACGTGGATGTTCGAGAGACAAAGTGCCATGTGCTGAGCCCTAAACCGCTGGCAGAATGTCCAATTCGACCATTCACGGAAACTGTGAGTCTTTCAAAACAGAACAGGGGCAGGGGAGAAAAAGGGCAGGGTGAAATCCATGAGGGGAATGTTGGATTAAACGCTTAGTTTCGTAATGACAGAAATCAATTGGTAATCTTTATAAAAGTAATTTTAATTTCTGGATTTCCTGTTCAGTAATGGACAGCATGGCAGTATTTGCAAGTTATTATTTTGCAAAGGAACCGAGGAAAAATAGCAAACTAGGCTCGAGGAAGAAACACTTTTTTTTTTCATAACTGCTGTGCATTTGATATAGTTTACAATTAGAAGCACCAAGATTGGTCTGAACTCCCAATCTGGATGAAGCATGAAGAGCAGATCTCAAACTGGTAGCTCAAACTTGGCCCATGGTGATTGCCATCTCTAGTGAGGTCGGGAGATGGCTGATCCTTCCCCTACTGCTGCCTTAGTGTACTCAGTGGAGGTATCTTGGCTATTTCTGTTTCAGACCTAGACATTCTTACTCAACTACTGCAGTATGTTCTCCAACGAGAGCGAGGGCGGCTCGGTGACGCAGCGGTAGAGTTGCTGCCTTACAGCACCAACGACCCGGGTTAGATCCTGACTACGAGTGCTGTCTGTACGGAGTTTGTATGTTCCCTGTGTGACCTGCGTGGGTTTTGTTCGGGTGCTCTGGTTTCCTCCCACACTCCAAAGACATACAGGTTTGTAGGTTAATTGGTTTAGGTAAAATGGTAAATTGTCCCTAGTGTGTAGGATACTCGTTCTAGTGTACGGGGTGATCGCTGGTCAGCGTGGAATCGGTGGGCTGAAGGGCATGTTTCAAGCTGTATTTCTAAACTAAACTAAACTAAAAAGACCCGTGAGATCACCTGAGAACCATCAAAGACTCCAAATCTTTAAAGCACAGAGGGAACATTATGTTTTTGTTCTTCTGTGTCATGGCTCAATTATAAGATCAAGCTGATTTAGAGTGACTTTTTGTAGCTTGTTTCAAGTTGACAGAGAGATACAAATCATCATTTTGGATAGGGTTTGTACTTTGTGCATAACGGATAAGAGAAAATGATTCTTTCTTGCTTATATTTTAAATAGATAACTTTTGATGTGGAATGAAACATTTAAAGACCTAAGCAATATACACTTGCCAGTTGTGTGGTTCAGTTCTGTTTGGGAGTGTTATTGTTATTGTGAAAATGTTGCTGGCCTATTCAAGGCCTTCATGATACGCAAGAATAAATAAGTTATTCATACTGATGTTGTGAATATTAAAAACATGCTTTAGTCGGGTTGATGCCAGTAAATTAAAAATCAACAAACTTATTAATCAGTGATAAATCTGTGCACAAATGTTCTACTGCCGAAAGCTTTGACACAATTACCGTTCTAGCATTCCACATTTAAATAGTAATTTTCATTGTCTGTTTGAACCATCATTAAAAAAGTAGATGCGGGAGTACTATATGAATTTCTTAAGTTATTCCATTACAAGTAGTAATTTTTAATTTGAGAATTGTTGGTGTGATTCCATTATCACAAATATATCTAACGATAATTGTAATGTCACTCTGATTATGGTGGATGATATTCTAATCCAATTTAATTAAAATTTCCTTTGCCTGTTTGTTACTTTAGAAGGGAGATGGAGGTTGTAAAATGATCGTAGAGGTCTCACCAGGAAATCCCCTTCATTTGAGTGGCTACAAGTGTGATGTATCCCCAGGTATGTTCTTGTTTTGGTTGAATTGATTAATTATTGCACAATTCAGAGCTGGATACGATACGATACAATAGAACTTTATTTATCCCAGGAGGGAAATTGGTCTGCTAACAGTCATAAAACACAAGATACATGAAACATGAAATTAAAGTGATGAGTGGAAAGGATTGGGGATGTGCAAAGATGGGGAGGGGGTGGGGGAGGGGGTGGGGGAGTCAGTCTATCCCGCGACAGAAGGGGGAGGAGTTGTATAGTTTGATAGCCACGGGGGAAGAAGGATCTCCTGTGGCGTTCTGTACTGCATCTTGGTGGAACCAGTCAGTTGCTGAAGGTGCTCCTCAGGATGACCAGTGCCTCATGGAGGGGCATCATGAGGGACATAGATAAAGTGAACAGCCCCAGTCTTTATCCCAGGGTAGATGAGTCATCAACCAAAGGGTATAGGTTTAAAGTGAGATGGGATAGATTTAAAAGGGTCCCCAGGGACTAGTTTTTTCACGGAGAGGGTGGTGCGTACATAGAACAAGTTTCCAGTGGAAGTAGTAGAGGCGGATATAGTCATGACATTTATAAAACACTTAGACAAGAACATAAATTGTATAGGTTTGGAGGGATATGGACCAGGCATAGCCAAGTAGGTCAAGTTTGGTTAAGCAACTTGGTCAGCGTGGACAAGCAGTGCTGAAGAGCCTATTTCTATGCCGTGTAGCTCTGGGAGACTAATACTCTCCACTTCTCTGGATTAGTACAGAACTCTATCAGAACATCCCAGAACAATCATAGCCTGCATCCTGGCCATCATGATAAATATTCAATTTCTTCACCAATGGTCCACCATTGCTGGAGTGTATACCATCAACACTGTCTACAGGGTATACCACCAACACTGTCTACAGGGTATACCACCAACACTGTCTACAGGGTATACCACCAACACTGTCTACAGGGTATACCACCAACACTGTCTACAGGGTATACCACCAACACTGTCTACAGTGTATACCACCAACACTGTCTACAGGGTATACCACCAACACTGTCTACAGGGTATACCACCAACACTGTCTACAGGGTATACCACCAACACTGTCTACAGGGTATACCACCAACACTGTCTACAGGGTATACCATCAACACTGTCTACAGGGTATACCACCAACACTGTCTACAGGGTATACCAACAACACTGTCTACAGGGTATACCACCAACACTGTCTACAGGGTATACCACCAACACTGTCTACAGGGTATACCACCAACACTGTCTACAGGGTATACCACCAACACTGTCTACAGGGTATACCACCAACACTGTCTACAGGGTATACCATCAACACTGTCTACAGGGTATACCATCAACACTGTCTACAGGGTATACCACCAACACTGTCTACAGGGTATACCATCAACACTGTCTACAGGGTATACCACCAACACTGTCTACAGGGTATACCACCAACACTGTCTACAGGGTATACCACCAACACTGTCTACAGGGTATACCACCAACACTGTCTACAGGGTATACCACCAACACTGTCTACAGGGTATACCATCAACACTGTCTACAGGGTATACCACCAACAGTGTACAGTGTGAACTACAAACAGTGACTACAGAGCATGCCATCTTTCTTACCACTTTCCCAAATCTGAAAATCAATTTACACAATGAAAACAGGCATATCCTAATTCCATAATTATCAAGTGTCTTTCCATGTAACATACTTTTCTGCCCTGAAAAGATATTGCAGTTCCTCTATTGACACTGTATCTAAATTAGGAATTCCTTATACAACAACACTACAGGAATAAAGACGACAGCTGTTGAGTAGATGACTCTGGCAATAAATTCTGATCACGGCATCCTATATTTACAAAGTCTTCCGTCAATGCCAACACGATATTCAGTAATACTGTACCACTTTGCAGATTCAGCGCATGATGTTGTACAGAAATGTCCTGATTGTCCGAATCTAATACCAATAACCAGTGATGAAGTGAAACATGCTGCACGGGTCTCAGTTGACAAATTCAATAATGAGAGCACATTTACACATCGTTTTGATCTTTATGAAATATCGCGAAGCTCTCAGGTTAGTCAAATTTCATTTTAACTTCTTTGATAATTTTTCATTGTCAATGTTACCACGTTCAACACTCGTGCTCCTCGCACTTCTAACTTTCAGAAGATAATGCAAGGGCTACATTTGAACAATGTTGGAGTCAATCACAAGGAAGTATTTTCGTTTTCTGAAATATTATGTCCATCACACTCCATGATTCAAGAGGAAACATAATATTGGTTTGGCAATTTAACTAATGTAAATCTGTAATTTTTGGTTTGGAGTCATTCGAAAATACATCACTTATTGTGCACCAAGGCACTACTTTAACATTAATGTTAGGTACTCTGCACCACTTGTTGCCTTTGCTTTCTAAGTTTGCTATCTTGCCTGTGTGAGGATTGTCTCAGATCCAGTGATTTGCTTTGTGGAACTATAATATGAGCTAACTTGTTGGAGCTGAAGCACTGAGCTGTTCTGAATGGACAGGGTTAGATTACATGATTGTATTGTTAATAACAAGGTCCACATGACCCAAGGATTTCCCACAGTGTCAGATTTCACACAGCATAAACCACTGCATCCTACCCTGACCTCAAACCCCTAACTGGCCTCAACACCAGTTCCATGGAGCTTACTATTCTGCTTCTCAAAAGTTAATTTCTATTCTATCAAATAATAGAATTAAATGTCTGAATATATTTGGTCACACAGAATGGAATGATCCACAGGCATATGAGTATTGCAGTGTAGCAATAGATTATTTTTTCAGCAAAGTGTCTATTGGCACCTCATGCCGGATTAATAACATTTGAATATCTCTGAGGGTGTTGAATCTAGTTAGTTCAGTTACATGTCAGGTTTTAGAGGGTATAAACTAATTAGTATTGCATAGGTGTCCAAATTCCCTTGTTATCTCTATCATATACTCCCCCTATGCACATGATGTTCTTAGCTTAGAACATTTCCGTATGTCCCTCCATGTACATTTCAATGTTTGACCAGTCACTATGCACTGCCTCTGTCTACTCTGGTGGGTGTAAAGATTCTACACATAATAGATTGGGATAGCAAACCCAGTCTCCTGTTTACACCAGTCTATGGATTAAAACCGCTTCATTCATAAATCATTTGAGAATGAAGAGAAATTTTATTACAGAACAATCTGATGGGAAAAATGCAAATGACATTGCACTGAGCCTTGTTGGAGTTGAATATGTTTAAACATACTCTCACACCTTATCACTCTCTCCTGCTATTAAATTATGGAGATAACCGATGTGTCATGGATTTTACAATTATATTCATGTATAAAGTTAAAGTGAAACACAAATATATATTTTTCAGCTCCTGAGTTGCTTTCAAATGATCGTATCAAAAACAGATATTTCTGTGAAATTCTAAAGTTGTTTGAACACACAGCGAGAGCAATAAATGAGCTAATCTGTCATTCAATGTAAACATTATTGTGATTATATTTCAGGGATTGGGTTTAACGGTATATGTAGAATTTGTCATCAAAGAGACAACTTGTTCCAAACGCATCGATGCATGCACCCTGAATCTTCTCCTAAACCCGGTGAGTACAGCACAGAGTGCTAATAATGTTGACTGAGTTACCAATTATAATCATTTGACACATTCAATTAGTTTGCAAGTGACATTATCTATAATTGGTAATCTTCTTCCTATCGAGTCCACAGGCAAGATTATAAGTTGTTCAGCCAGAGCTGAACGCACTTCTCGGCATCTGTACACAATGGTGTCTGTCTTCTTGTGCTTAGGGGTGGAAAGATTGGTGGAAACAGGGCCGCAACGTGAATGCTCTTTTTGACCTAATTTGTAATGATTCAGAGAAATAATTAATGGCTGTTGATTTATTTGTTGAATAATCAATAGAATATCGAACATAGAATGGTACAACACTGGTACGGGCCCTTCAGCCCATAATGCTTGTGCCAAACACGACGACTCACTGAATTCAACATCCTTTGCACATGATCCACATCCCTCTATTTCCTGCGCTTCCACGTGCTTATCTAAAAGCTTCTTAAACACCACTGTTGTAATCTGTCTCCACTACCACCTCTGGCAATCCGTTCCAGTCTCACCCCACCCTCGGTGGAAAAGAATTGGCCTCGCACATCTTCATTGAACTTTCCCCCTCTCACCTTATAGCTATGCCCTCCAGTGCTAGACACTTCCGCCTTGGATAAAAGGTTCTGATGTCCACCCTATCTATGCCTCCCATAATGTTATATATTTCTATTGTCGCCCCTCAACCTCTGATGTTCCAGAGAAAACAATTAAAGTCTATCCAAACTCTCCCTGTAGCTGAAACCCTCTGATCCAGGCAGTATTTTGGTAAACCACCTCTGCATCCTCGCCAGAGTTTCCACATCTTTCCGGTAAGGGGCCAACCAGAACTGCACACAATACTACAAATGAGGCCTATCAGAAGTCCTACAGAGCTGCATCAAATATGGGCAGGTGGGACTCTTGTGGCTGGGACATGTTGGCCGGTGTGGACTGAGGTGCCTGTTTCCACGCTCTATCATGCTATCACTCTGTTTATGACTCTAACTGAACAACATTCGGATTTGTAATAATTGTGTTTCTTTCTTTGTTTTTCCTGTTGTAGATCCTTGGGTTCTGTACGTCCACTGTTATTCCGAGCAGCGCCGGCGATGAAGTGTTTGTGAAGTGTGAGGTAATGCTTTAGTCCTTGACCCTAAGAAAATACTACAATCACCACTGTTAATATAGGACTGTAGCTATAGATCAAGAATTAACAATGTTCATTTACCATTGAACACCAAATCTCTGTATGAATACATTGAAGCAGATATCATGCCAATTCACCAGAATGAAACCAAGGTGTTTAAAATTAAATTAGACTACAAAAATATACCTTATTTTCTGTATGTCATTATAGTCAATAGGCAAAGGGTGATTTGAATGAGTAGTTAAAATGACAAAGGATTTTATAGGATCTTTACTTCATCTGGTGAAGGGCAAATTTCAAGGCAAATTGCAGATGGGTATAAAGTCACTAGGAATGTATACCAATTACCCTATTTAATCGAGATAGAGTCAGTGTAAATTTTATAGGGGCACAGATTTCCTAAATTACAATCAGAAAAGCCTGTTGAAACCAAATGCAGCAGGTGGGGTCATTTTGGTTGTAGTTTTAGGGATTGAAACCTGGCAGGTCAGAACAATGTTGTAGTGGGATCGTCATTTGGCTGGATTTGGCATGGTTACGGAAAAGGACAAAGATAAAGTTGAGGCAAAGGTTCAAAATTGGGATAAGACCACCTTGCATAGCTGAGAGCAACAGAATGGTGGAAGAACTGAATAGGTCAAGCAGCATTTGTGGAGGGAAAAAAGTGTGTAAGTTGGTGGTTCAGGTTGAGACCTTGCAACATGATTGAAATCACTACCCAAAAACTAAAGCGGACATCAAACCAATGGGAGGTATTCAAAAAGATCAGGATAGATGTGATCCCACAAAGATCAGAAAGATACGATTGCCAAATCCAGAGTCCCCTGGATAACAAGGAGTCTAGATTGGAAGATAGCAGTAATATAAAAATGGAAGTCAGATACTGAGAACTAATACTGAAAAATTCTAGGAGAGCATAGAATGAGTACAAATTAAATTGAAAGGAAAATTTGAAGCAACCAGAAAACAAAATTAAGTTTTCCTTTAGCAACAATATGAAAAATCAGTGGCATAGATTTAAAGTAATTAGTGGAAGGATTACAGGGCAAAACAAATTATCCAGAGGACAAGAGTGGTCTGAAACTCCTGCTGAACAAGGTTGCAGAGACAGAAAGTTCAACACTTTTCAGCCCATATCTGCATGCAGACTTTTGATTTGGAGAGCCACAGAACACATGCTGGAAGAGTTATTTCAAGGATGGATTATTTACAATTCATACCACTGTTAGGAGGAGCAATGCATGCCTGCCAGTTACCTTTCTGGTTAGAAAATGGAAGCCATCACACATGGTTTTTAGATGTCAAGCATGAGAAGAAGTGAGTTGGCAAGATCATCCAGGCATTTGGCAGATGCATGTAGAGTTGTCATGCCGATGGGTCTATTTGTATTAGTTGCAGATGCATTAAAGTAGATTTGCTTATTTGACCAGAATCCTTCACAGAGGATACACACAATAACACACAACAGAACCATCTCTGTATCTTATATAATTCAATTAGGTCACCTCCTATACTTCTAAACTTGAAAGAATATAGAACCAATTTTATTATATGTGTAAGAAGGAACTGCAGATGCTGGTTTACACCGAAGATAGACACAAAATGCTGGAATAACTCAGCGGGACAGGTTGCATCTCTGAAGAGAAGGAATAAGATGCTGCCTGTCGCATTGAGTTACTCTAGCATTTTGTGTTTACCAATTCTATATCTTGCATATTGTGGCCTGATATTCCACCCAAATATGCAACAATATATACAGTATATATATAAAATTAATGCAGTGTAATGTAGAAACAAGTCATGTGCATGTATACATGTATAAAATCAGATCAGTCTTTCATACACAAAATAAAGCTTCTTAATTCCCAAATCTAGAGCTATAGAACAAAAAAAAAGGCTTGTTGCAATCTAGTAAGGAAGGGTTTTAATACTAACAGCAGGATTTGTTGTTTTGAAATTGCAGGTGCCAGGATCAAACGGGGAAAAGGCAGGTCCTGTAATTGAGGGGGACGGAACTGTTCCTCAAGCAACGGCAGATGAATGCACTGTACCCCCAACAATGGAAGAGGGTCTTGTGGTTCCAACAATCCAAGACATTGTTCCAGTATTTGACGAGGAAGGCACTCCACATCCAACAGTGGAACACCACATTATTCATGTAGAAACTGATGTTATTACTCCAGTAGAAGATGTACACCCCATCCAACAAGAAGTACATGTTGTGACTGTTCCTCCAAAACGCAAACGATCAGCAAACGATGAGTCCTCAGAATCCTCTGAAGAACTGGTGTACAGTCCTGGCAAACCCTTTCTATTCCCCGATCTCCCTGCAGATCTGACAACCTGCCCAGGAAGACACAGATATCATGAGGATCAGTGAACTGATTTAACTCCCTATCTAAAAGGCAAACCCATTCTTAACAATAATGTTGCATTACTGTATGGATAATTAACTGCACCAGAATAAGGACAATTTCCATTTCCTCTTTCTGGAGATTTATCGTAATAAAGCAAAACAATTACCTGGGAATTGTATAAAAGAAATGTACAACGCCACAAACTCACGAAAAAATGTTGGCGATCTTCAAATTTTTTTGTGATTTTTACTTTGTATGTGCAATAAAATATGTTTGAACAGCGTTCCTTTGGTTTAAATGTTAAATTGCAATTAAACTATTATTAAAATGATGATTCGTACAATACAGCTGGTATTCGGATAGCAGCTCTCATGGCCATGGAGTTAAAAAATATTTTGCAGCCACGATGAATATATAACGGCAACACTAAAGGGGATGATGTGATCATTTTGCACACAGCAGTATCTCGTAAAAAGCAATGTAGTTAAGGTCCGATGATCTGTTTATGTTAATGATTAAGAAAGAACTGCAGTTGCTGTAAAAATCGAAGGTAGACAAAAATGCTGGAGAAACTCAGCGGGTGAGGCAGCATCTATGGAGCGAAGGGAAGGCGACATTTTGGGTCGAGACCCTTCTTCAGACTGATGTGGGGGGGAGGGCGGGGAAAGAAAGGAAGAGGCGGAGACAGTGGGCTGTGGGCAAGCTGGGGAGGGGAAGGAGGGAGAAAGCAAGGACTACCTGAAATTGGAGAAGTCAATGTTTATACCGCTGGGGTATAAACTACCTAAGCCAAATATGCGATGTGATTCACTCTGGCCATTGAGGAGGACCAGGACAGAAATGTCGGATTCGGAATGGGAGGGAGAGTTGGAGTGCTGAGCCACCTGGAGATCAGGTTGGTTATTGCTAACTGAGCGGAGGTGTTGGGCGAAGCGATCGCTAAGTCTGCGCTTTGTCTCACCGATGTAGAGCAGTTGACACCTGGAACAGTGGATGTAATAGATGAGTTTGTAAGAGGTGCAGGTGAACCTCTGTCTCACCTGGAAAGAATGCTTGGGACCATCGGATGGAGTCGAGAGGGAAGGTAAAGTGACAAGTGTAGCATTTCCTGCGGTTGCAAGGGAAAGTACCAGGGGAGGGGGTGGTTTGGGTGGGAAGGGATGAATTGACTAGGGAGTTACGGAGTGAGAGGTGTCTGCGGAAAGCCAAAAGGGGAGGAGATGGGAAGATGTGGCCGGTGGTGGGAAACCCACTGGAGGTTGCGAAAATGTCTGAGGATTATCTGTTGTATGTCACGGCTGGTAGGGTGGAAGGTGAGGATAAGGGGGACTCTGTCCTTGTTACGAGTGGGGGGAATGGGGAGTGAGAGTGGAGCTACGGGATATAGAGGAGACCCTGGTGAGAGCCTCTACATCTATGAGACCAAGCGCAGGCTTGGCGATCGCTTCGCCCAACACCTCCGCTCAGTTCGCAATAACCAACCCAATCTCCTGGTGGCTCAGCACTTCAACTCTCCCCTCCCATTCCGAATCTGACCTTTCAGTCCTGGACTTCCTCCATGGCCAGAGTGGGCCCTACCGCCAATTGGAGGAGCAGCACCTCATAATTCGCTTGGGTAGTTTACACCCCAGCAGTATGAACATTGACCTCCAATTACAGGTAGCCCTTGCTTTCTCCCTCCCTCCCCTCCCCTTCCCAGCTCTCCCACAGCCTACTGTCTCTTCCTCAATTTCTGGTAGTCCTTTCTTTTTCCCGCCTCCCCCCGCCCACATCAGTCTTAAGAAGTGTCTTGACCTGAAACGTTGCCTATTCCTTCGCTCCATAGAGGCTGTCACACCCTCTGTTTATGTTAATGATGTTGGCAATGGATATATATTGACTAGAGCATTGGAGAGAACTCCCCTTCAGTATTTTTAATAAGGCTGTACATGTAGGACCCTCTAAAAAAAGAATAAATGGGACATTGTTCACTATCTTATTGGAAAGGTGGCACCAGGAATTGTGGCCCTCTGCAGTATGTAACTGGAATTCCACGTTATGTGCTCAATTATTTGGAGACAGACTTGAACTCAAAACTTGACTCTGAGGCAAATGAGCTATTTGTTTGCCACAACTCAGTCAGATGCTGGCATTCATGTATAACCACCCATCAGATGCCTGCATTCATGTATCACCACATTCACAAAATTGTCAACAATTTGTATTTTTTTTAAACTCCAGCTACATCCTCAATGGATATTTTTAAGGCAGAGATAGATAGATTCTTGATTAGTACAGGTGTCAGGGGTTATGGGGAGAAGGCAGGAGAATGGGGTCAAGAGGGAAAGATAGATCAGTAATTATTGAATGGCAGGATAGACTTGATGGGCCGAATGGCCTAATTCTGCCCCAATCACATATGAACTATGCCTGAAATAAATTGATTCATAGGTTGAGTGACAACTGTGAATTTCCCCTAGTATAGGATAATAGATTTAGTTGTTAATATGAGGATAATCATTTCCAGGAAGAACTGTGAGGTGGGAGAATGGGATTGTTCTGTGAACATGCACAGACTCGATTGGATGCATTTTCTCCGTAACAAAATATTAAATACGTAAATAACAAACAGCATTAGGAAATTGCAAAATAAATTTCACTCTTCCTGTGCAAAGTAAAATAAATCCAAATAAATCAACAAGAAAATTAGATTCACACACGGTATCAAATGAGGAGGGGTCTGCAGTGCTTCAATGCGTGGTTTTTGCAACAAATGGGGAATGCCATTCCCAGAGGCCATTAATGGACAATTAGGTAAATAACTCAGTGCACAGCAGTACAGTTAGATATTTAGAAATCTTCAGCCTATTGTTCACATTATATATTCGCATGTGATCCTTCACAATACTGCAGGCAGAAGTGTACAAGAGAAAAATTGAAACGGTACATGGCAATTGGCCAAATGTTCCCTTGAGCCTGTTGCACTGCCCAATATGATCAAAGTGGATCCAACCTTCGGCACCGTACCACAATCCCTACCACTTGCCCAGACTCGCTCCCTCTGTGCCAGTCAATCTCTTCCTTGAATACAGTAACCCCTCATTTTAATGGACCACGGGGAGGAGAATGGTGTCCGTTATTGCTAATTGTCCTCTGTGACCGAGTAATCCAAAGGGTGCTTTTGGAAGGTCGGCAAAGACCCTCCAAACTGGCGTGCGTGGCAGAAACGGCAGAGAGGCTGAATTCGATAAAATCCTGTCCTCAGCTGCAGCTCAATTTAGAGTTACAGGCATGGAAACTGTGTTCCTCTGTCACCCTGCTCCAAGGGAGAGAGGCCACCTGCCAGCTTTAACATTACAAGGCGATCAGCCAACTTGGGCTCATCAAGCTGGAAGCAAGATCAAAATACTTATTGTTTCCAAACGTGAATGTTGAGGCTGAGCGATCGTTTTCATCAGTTGTGAGGAGGAGGAGAATCCGTTTTGCCCATGATTATCCTCCCCCATCCTCACCACACCCCCGCCAAGTGTGGTCCCTTTCCCTGGCCCCGTCTTTGGCACCTTTCCATTCCTCCTGATCGGATATTCCTTTCCAATATTCTGCTGATGGCGGTTAACCATCGGCCCCGATGGCATCCCCGGGCGGGTGCTCAGGGCATGTGCTGGACAACTATCCCTGGTCTTCACTGTCATTTTCAATCTTATACTGGCCCAGGGTGTCGTCCCCACCTGCCTCAAGACATCTACCATTGTGCCAGTGCCCAAACACTCAGCGACAGGGAGCCTCAACGACTACCGGCCAGTGGCACTCACCCCTGTCATCGCTAAGTGCTTTGAGCGGCTGATCCTGGCTCACCTCAAAGCCAGCCTCCCCCCCACATTGGACTCCCACCAATTTGCCTACCGGACAAACAGGTCTACAGAGGACGCCATATCGGCGGCCCTACACTCTGCCCTGACCCACCTGGACAGCAACAACACCTACATCAGGCTGCTGTTTATTGACTTCAGCTCCGCCTTTAACACTGTCATACCCGCTAGCTTGATCACCAAACTTAGCGGTCTTGGCATCTCCACCTCCCTCTGCAATTGGACACTGGATTTCCTCACTAACAGACCACAGTCTGTTAGGGTCAACAACCTCACCTCCTCCACTATAACACTGAACACCGGCATGCCACAGGGCTGTGTGCTCAGCCCTCTCCTCTACTCCCTCTTCACGCATGACTGCATCCCCAAGTATGGCTCCAACGACATCATAAAATTTGCCGACGACACCACGGTGGTAGGACTGATCAGTGATAATGACGAATCAGCCTACAGGGAGGAGGTCCAGCACCTGACTACCTGGTGTGCCAACAATAACCTCGTCCTCAACTCCCAGAAGACGAAGGAAATAATTGTTGACTTTCGGAAGAACAGAGGGGGCAGACACACCCCCATCCATATAAACGGGACTGAGGTGGAGAGGGTCTCCAACTACAAATTCCTCGGGGTACACATCTCGGAGGATCTGTCCTGGTCCCTCAACACCTCAAAGCTGATCAAAAAGGCACAGCAGCGCCTTTACTTTCTGAGGAGGCTCAAAAAAGCCCACCTGTCCCCCCGGATCGTGACGAACTTCTACCGCTGCACCATTGAAAGCATCCTGACCACCTGCTTTACGGTATGGTACAGCAGTTGCACCGTGGCAGACAGGAAGGCACTACAACGGGTGGTGAAAACCGCCCAGTACATCATCGGTGCCCCGCTCCCTGCCATGGATGCCCTCCACCGAAAACGGTGCCTGAAGCGGGCCAGGAAGATCATCAAGGACCCCTCACACCCTAACCATGGACTGTTTGCCCTCCTCCGATCAGGGAGGCGGTACAGGAGCCTCAGGTCCCGCACCAGTAGGACGAAGAACAGCTTTTTCAACTACACCATCAGACTGCTGAACTCGGAGCCCAGCTGATAGATTTGTCTGTACCCTGTATTTATTTATTTCCGTACTGCTACCACTGCACTCTGTATTTATTTTTTCATATCGCTATCACTAAGAATGACGCTAAACTGCATTTCGTTGTACCTATACTTGTATTTGTGCAATGACATTAAACTTGAATTGAATTGAATTGAATTGAAGATACACAATAAATCTCCATTTTACGAGGTCCTTGGCTATTTTCAATCCTGGAGTTTTGTAATCCTATAAAATGCCAACGTTTTCTGAAATAAATTGTAAGAATCAGACCTGCCCGATACGAATGGACAACAGATTTCATCAACTCTCACTGAAATCCATTACAAGGAGGTCTGTAAAAATGAGGGTAGACTATATATTCCATGTTTCTGTCTTCATAGCTTTCTAGAAGATTCCAAAGAGTCATCGCCTACTGATACACGAAGTGATTCCAGATCTTTCACAAAGTGTTGCACTTTGGAGGTTGAATGTAAAGCAAAAGTCAAAACTTCCGGTGGCGCTACGGTACTTGAGACGTGCGCCATTTAGCTCCGCTCCGCTAAAATGGGAAAAACGTCCGAAAATAATAAACGGACTGAAGAAAATCACTTACCGGCAGATGCTTGTTGTCGCGTAAGTGACGTCAACAGAAAACGACTCCGGTATTTTAAATGACCGATACACAGTACCCAAAATGAAATCTACCCACACTCCCTAAAGGACTTAAAGTGACACTGAAAAAACCTCAAGGGGAAAGTGAGGAAGCTTTTGAAAAAGAAGTCTCGATTTTGAGTATGGAGCAACAGAAAACATCAAGACAACCTTTGGTGGAAGATATTCAAGCTTTATTGGGGGAGCAACTTGAAAAGCAGGATACAAAATTGGGTGAGCAACTTGCGGTTGTAGAGTTGGACGTTGCTGCTGGTAGAGCAGAATTATGTGATAAGATCGACAAGGTACAAGTCCGTATAGAGGAGGTGAATTCCTCTTTGAGGGGGGATATTAAAAAGATCGAAATTGATATCAGCAGTAAGTTAGAACCCATTCTCGTTACTTCAAAACAACATAGCAAAGTCATTCGAGAATTGGAATCTGCTACCACCGAAAATGCTCAGACAACACACAGACTGAAGACTGAATGGGAGCGTGTTTCTGGGCAACTTGACTGAAAAATGTCTTGATCTGGAAGGGGGTTCTAAACGCCAGAATTTAAGGATTGTTGGGGTGAAGGAAGGAAAAGAACACGGTAAAAACCCTCGTGATTTTGCGGCTCAATTACTCCAAGAAGTACTTAACCTGGATGAAAAACCCAAACTGGACCGGGCGCACAGAGCTCTGTCAGCCCGGCCAGGACCCGCAGCTCAACCAAGGCAGCTGTTTCTGAAGATACACCATTCCTACGTTTTAGAAGACATCACGAAAAAAGTTGCAAACAACAGAAATCTGATCTTCAAAGGGAATAACATACGAATCTTCATAGATTATCCAACCGTTCGCAAGAAAAGAGCACTCTTTACCAAGTCGAGAGTCATTCTGAGGGACATACAAGATCTCAGATACGGTCTAATGTATCCAGCCAAACTGAGAGTTACATATAAAGAGACTGAACGCTTCTTTACTGATCCGGAGGAAGCATTCAAGTTCGCTCAAGACACTGCGGACTCTGTCAAGGATAAATAACTATTTTATCTAGTTATGTCATGGAGTACATTGAGCTTCTCTTATGATGCCAATCAAGAGGACTATATTCTATTTACCCTGAAGTCATCTGTGTTTTTAATTCATTCTATCTGTATCCATTTATAGAGTGGTTATAAAAAGGGTTAGGGTTTATACCGGGCTTATAATTATTTTATATTGTATGCATTTATATTGTGTTTATATTTAATATGCTGTTATAAGAATGCTGACACACAGTAGATTAATACTTCAAACGGAGAACCTGAGAGACCGCATGACAGAGAGAGAGGGAACAAGGATGAGACGGGGAGGGGGAGGGGCAGATTTGTAGAGAGAGAGCGAGAGGGAGAGAGTGAGAAGGAGAGAGAGAGAGAGAGGGAGAGGGAGTGAAGTAGCGTTATAGAAAGTCAATGTAAGTGAGAGTCGGTCAGAGGAAGTTCTGGGAGGGTTTGGGGGACTGAGGAGTGATGGGGGTGGACGAGGAGGACAGGGCGAGGGAGGAAGAGAGAGAGAGTGTGGGTAAGTGCTGGGAAGTGTTGAGTAAGTTTTACTAAGTCTGGGGGAAGTTTAGAGATTGAATTGGAATGTGTGAGAAAGCTAGTGGGAGGCAGAGGGAGGGAGAGGGCGGGAGAGGGAGGGAGAGGGAGGGAGAGTGAGAGAGATTGCTTTGTGTATGTAAACTACAGCGGTATCAACAACGTGCCACAGGCTCTCCGACTCCGAATCATTTAATAGCTTATTTAATATACTAATATACTAATACAAATAAGTTATGCAATAAGTCTCGGTATGGTATGATTTTATATTGCATTCATAGTCAATATGTGGTTATAAAGCTGCCGATACAAAGCCGGTTAAAATGTTAAACAGAGAACTTGACAGATTACATGACAGAGCGAGAGGGAGTATGGCAGAGAAAAGGAGGGGTAGAACAGTAGAGAGTTAGAGGTAGAGGCAGGAAGAGGGAACGCGGGAGAGTTATAGAGAACCATCGTAAGTGAGAATTAGTTAGGGGAAGTCATGGAAAGTTTGGGGAGTGTAAGGAGCGAAGGGGGAAGGTGTGAGGGGCAAGGAGAGGGGAGAGGTAAAGAGAGAGCGAGGGGTTGAGTAAGTGTTGGGAGGTTTTGAGCAAGTTGTGCTAAGTTTTGGGGAAGTTTAGAGATGTGTGGGAAAGGTGGTGGGAGGTAGAGGGTAGTAGAGAGGGAGAGTGAGAGAGAGAGGCTGCCTTGTTTATGCAACTGCAGTTGGAAATAACAGATTACTAAAAGTTCACCGAATTTGGGTTCAACCGGCTAATAGGTTAACATATTAATATCAGTAAGCTATCTAATAAGTCTAACCAAATACCAAATATCCTCTTATTTACTTAATGTACAAAAATATATTTAACCTCTTGGGAATATTGATTCCTTGACGAATTTATATACTGTGCTTTTTACTCTGTTCTGTTCAGTCTATTTTTTAACTCCTTGAAGAGCGGAGTTATTTGATATTAACATCTACGGACGTTAACATGAATTACACCACCATGGGGTGGCATTCACTAGCAGCATGTCTTTGTGCTGCAATTTCTGTTGTCTTTTTTTTCATCTTTTAGTTTTTCTATGAGATAGTGCATCTATTCTTGTTATTGCACTTTATTCTGGGAGATACCTGCAGGGGATAGGAACACCCAGCAACGAAAAGCTTCATTTTAAATATTGTGTTGGACCATTTGAAACAAAGGAAACCATGTAAGCTTTAAAATGCAAGACGACGGCACTAGGAAAATTGGAGGAATTACATTTTGTAGTTGGAACGTCAGGGGCGTTAATGAGCCAATTAAAAGGGGTAAGATTTTAGCCCATTTAAAATCTATTAATACTGATATAATATTTTTACAGGAGACGCATCTCAAACATGGAGCTCATAGCAGGCTGAAGGCTAGCTGGATTGGTCAATTATATTACTCTACTTTTCTTTCCAAAGCAAGATGGTACTGTAATTCTAATTCGCAAAGGTACACCATTTAAACACAAATCCACTATAGCCGATAAAGAAGGTAGGTACATTATAGTGTCTGGGGAACTACACTCAACCCCACTTACTATGGTGAATATCTATGCTCCTCATTTTGATAACCCACAATTTTTAAATAAGATAATCAATATCATTCAGACTCCAGTCAGCAAAATCTGATAATTGGAGGAGACCTTAATTGTGTATTAGATCCATATTTGGATAAAGGAGAAACATTTCAAAATCAAAATCCAGTGAACTTTTAAATACTTACATAAAAAACACAAACATAACCGATGTATGGAGGATTTCCAACCCATCCGGAAGAGAATACTCTTTTTATTCAGGTGTTCACAAAACGTATACACTAATTTATTATTTTCTGGTGGACGCAAAACTGATCCATTTTACATTCAATCCTAAATATCACAATAACATCATTTCTGACCATTGTCCATTAACCTTCTCTTTAAAATTAGAAGGAATGCATAACAAAAAAAAACGTTTTTGAGATTTAATCCACAAATATTAACTGAGCCAACGTTGCTGTGATTATCTGAAGCAACAGATGGAATTATTTTATGAGAAAAATTGACACACCTGGTATTTTGGCTACTTTATTGTGGGAATCTTTCAAGGCCTTTATCAGAGGCTCCATTATTGCATACCAAGCTTATAAAAAAAAAAGGTCGGAACAATTGGAATTAGAAAAACAGATTAAACAGCTTGATTCAGAAAATGCGATTGATCCATTCACTGTTAAACATAATAATATAGCAGCATTAAAATTCAAGTTAAATCAGATCCTCTCGACTAAAGTTGTTGTTATTTCAATACACTAAGCAAAAAAATGTCGAATTTGGTAATAAACTGCATAAACTTCTGGCACGCCAGCTGACAAAAATAGAGAAAGATCACACTATTCAAAAAATCAGATCAGAAGAAGGTGAGCTGCTTACACTTCCCAAAGATATTAACGAAAGATTCCTAAAATTCTATCAACATTTATATGCATCAAAAACATCAGCAAAGATCAAAAACTTTCTTGACAATTGCAACCTCCCATCACTTAATGAGGAGGAATGAGAAGAATTAGCTGAGATTGCAATGAAAAATATTGAAGAGAGAATCAAATCACTGAATAATGGGAAAACGGCAGGTCCAGATGGGTTCAGTAATGAATTCTATAAAAAAATTAATGACTTAATTTCCCCACGCCTACGAGCCCTTTATGTACAAGCTTTTAAAGAACAGACCTTACCACAAACCCTAGCCGAATTAACCATTACATTGATACCTAAAAAAAACAAAAATCTTGAAGAGCCTGGGTCATACAGAGCAATAGCTCTTCTAAATACAGATCAGAAAATATTAGCTAAGACTTTGGCAAGAAGACTAAGTTCGTAAATTAGTAAATTAATACATCCAGACCATACTGGGTTTATACCTAAGCGACATTCATTTCAGAATTTTAGACGCCTGTTTAATATAATGTATTCACACAGAACGATAAATGAAGATTTAATAATTATTTATTTATAAAAATATATCAAAACATAACTTTAAATCCACAGGAAGAAGCAATGAATATTAAGGCTGACTCAAAGAAATTAATATCATATTTATAGAATAGTATTTTAAATATAGACTTACCATCGACAGAGGCACTTAGAGAAGAGTGGGAACGAGAATTAATGATAAAAATTACGAAGGAATCATGGGAAATGTATTTGATATATATACACAAATGTTCGATTAATGGAAGACATAATTTAATTCAATTTAAAATTTTACATAGATTATATTATTCAAAAACTAGATTGAATAAATTCTATCCAAATACTTCTCCCATTTGTGATAAATGTCTATCCCAAAATGCAACTATAACACACTCTTTTGCCTCCTGCATAAAACTTTATAAATTCTGGAGTGATATTTTTGAAATATTTACAAAATTATTCAAGATAAATATGGAACCAAATACTGAAAAGATTATATTTGGAGTAATGGAAGGTGGGAATAAATTGAACTCATCTCAAAATTTATTTTTAAATTATGGGTTAATAACAGCAAAAAAACCTATACTTAACTTTTGGAAAAATACATCCATACCAGCGCTTAAAATGTGGATTTCAAACATGGAATCCACTGCATATCTTGAGGAAATGCGATTCCTCCTAATAGATAAATCAGACCAATTCTTAACGAGTTGGTCTCCATTTGTCGAGTTTTTGGAAGCATATGGTGCAACAATATCGTAGAAGCTAACTGTTTCAGGATTGGGTGAGGGATGGTCAAGAATATAGACAATGATCTCCTTAATCTCTTACTTTCTACTTTTTTTCTTTCTTTTTTTCAATTTTCTTCTTTCACACTTTTTTCCTTTTCACACACTATATATCACACCTTTCCCTATCTTTTATTATCTATTCTCTCTTTTTATTTTTCATTATTAAAAAAAATAAGAAGCTGTACATAAAATGCAATATGCCAATATATATTAGGCACCTTGGTGCCATATTCCTGTACTTACTTCTAATAAAATATAAAATTTAAAAAAAAAACAAAAAAACCCCCAATTATTTCTTTATATGCAGAAAAAGCATTTGACCAAGTAGAATGGGCCTATCTCTTTACAGTGTTGGATAAACTCCAAATAGGAGAACATTTTGTCTCATGGATAAATCTGTTATATAACAATACGACTGCCAGAATATTGACTTATCAAATTCTGTCACCTACATTTCAATTATCCAGGGGTAATAGATAAGGATGTGCTCTTTCACCAATGTTATTTGCCTTAGCCATAGAACCTTTAGCAGAAATCATAAGAGTACATCCAGGCATTCACGGATACAATACTAAACATACCAATAACTAGATTTTGTTGTATGCAGACGATGTACTTTTATATATCACCAACGCTCAAGTCAGTATCCCAAATATATTAAACCTTATAGAACAATTTGGTTCCTTCTGAGGGTATAGAATAAACTGGAATAAAAGTGAAATTATGCCAAGACCCTTTACATCTCCAAAAATGTCCCTTCAGAATTGTCACCGAAAAATGTACATACCTTGGAGTCTAATGCCCCTGTCCCACTTAGGAAACCTGAACGGAAACCTCTGGAGACTTTGCGCCCCACCCCATCCGTGCAGTTCCCGGAGGATCCCAGAGGTTTTTGTCCTCCGGCAACCACCTTCAACTAGCATCGCAACCGGCTTCGACTAAAAAATTACCAATTTTTAAAACGGAAACAACTTTCGACCATTAGGGAGAATGACAAAAACTTCCGGGAACCTTCAGGAACTGCACAGAAACCTTGGGTGGGGCGCACAGTCTCCAGTGGTCTCCTGCACTTCTTTGGTAGCTTAGGGATCTTTTTCCTGCTCTTTTGTATTTTACTTTTTCCCCTTCATTCTTTTCTTCCTTCTTTTTATTTTTTTTTAAATTTAGGTTATAAGGTTAAAAATGAAGCTGTACAATAATTGTATAACTGTTATGTTGATTGTCTTATCCTTGTACAATTGCTTCTAATAAAATTAATTTAAAAAAAAAAAAAAACAATTCTCATTCAAAGGTTGTATTTTTCATTTGCTGATTTCATTAAAAAGGTCTTCAGAGACATTAAAACATTTTTTTAAAAAACATTGTAAAGCAAAAGTGTACAATTAATGGCAAGAACCTCAGCAGCATGGATGCACAAAGGGATCTTGGTATCCAAGTTCAAGTCCATGGCAAGTAGATAAAGTGATAGAGAGCATATATGGTATGCTTGACTTAATTGGTCAGGGCATTGAGTATCAGGGTTAGGAAGTCATATAGCAGCTTTATAGGACTGGTGAGGCCACATTTGGAGTACTGTGCGCAGTTCTGGGTGCCCCATTACAGGAAGGATGTAGAGGCTTTGGAGAGGATTCATAAGAGGTTTACCAGAATACTGCCTGGATTAGAGGGTATTAGCTATCAGGAGAGGTTGGATAAACTCAAATTGTTTTCTCTGGAGAATCGGAGGCTGAGGGGGCCTTGATGCATGTATATACAATTATGGGAGGCATATTTAGGGTAAACAATCAGAACCTCTATCCCAGGATAGAAATATCAAAGATCAGAGGGCATAGCTTTGGGAAAGTTTAAAGGAGATATGTGGGACAAGTTTTTTTACACAGATGGGTGCCTGGAACTTGCTACCAAGGGTATGATGGGGGCAGAAACGATAGTGGCATTTAAGATGTTTTTGGATAGGCGCATGCAGGGAATGGAGGGATATGGATCAGATCCCGGCAGAAGAAGTTAGTTTCACTTGGCATCATGTTCAGCATGGACATTGTGGGCCAAAGGGATGTGCTTGATCCTGTGCTCGATGTTCTTTGTATCTCCTTCCAAAATGGGTGGCACCTTATTCTGAGACGGAGCCCCATAGACACCTCAGTTTGGGGAAACAGCTGTCAATCCCTCGCAGAATCTTGTTTTTTTAATGAATAAGCCCACCTCTTAAACTGTCACAGACTAATGAGTGTTGATTCAAGTCCCAATTCTAAGGCCACAACCCCAGCTCTTTATGTTGTGATGTTTAAAGTGCTCATTATTAAATATTTACCAATGAGCACTTGAAACGCCGTAACTTAAGCTGCCTCCACACACCGCAGGCAGTGTGATCCAGATTGCAACCACTCTCCCAAAGAAAACATCCTTCTGATTGGTGAGTAAACAGCAAGATGGGAAAAGTATCTGATGAACACACATAATTGTTCCATTAATACAAGACATAATTTAATTCAATTTAAATGATTACATAGACTATATTATTCAAAAACGAGGTTGAATAAATTCTACTCAAACGTCTCTCCTAGATGCGATAAATATTTGTTTCAAAATGCCAATATAACACATTCATTTGTAGGATGTATAAAGTTGAATACATTTTGGAGTGATATATTTGATATATTTACAAAGCTCTTCAAGTCAAGAATAGAACCAAATACGGAATGGATTATATTTGGAATAATAGTAGAAGATATCAAGTTAAACAAAGACCAAAAAGCATTCTTTAATTATGGGTTAATAATTGGAAAGAAATTGATACTTAAATTTTTGGAAAAATACAGCTATACCAACTATTAAAATGTGGATTAGTAATATGACGGACATAGCTCACCTTGAAGAAATGAGACTCCACCTAATAGATAAATATGACCAATTCTTAAGGAGTTGGTCCCCTTTCATCGACTTTTTGGAATCATGTGATGCAGCAGTACCGTAAAGATTACTGATTTCAGGTCAGGTCGTGGGTAGAATTACATCTCCGAACAAAGATTTGAAAATTTTCTTTTTTAAGGGTCTTTTTCTCCTATTTTTACTTTCTACTTTTTCTTTTCTTATATACACACTTCACGTTTTTCTATTTTATACTATCTATTTTTGCCTCTATTTCTTGTCTTTTTTTAATTTCCTTTTCAAAACCATACAACTAGAGGTTGTACGTAGAATGTATTACGTTATGACATAGTTGGCACCTAACATTAGGTGCCACTGTATTGTTTTGTACTGTATTAACTTCTAATAAAATAAACAAAAACAAAAAACACAAAAAAAAGAAAACATCCTTCCTCGCATTCCCTCTACGTTTATCACTCCTTATCTTTAACCTATGCTTTCTAGTGATAGGCATCACCACTAAAGGGACTTTTTTTCTCATTGCCTACCCTATTCACCCACCTCGTAATTTTATTTACCTTAATCAGATTACCCCTATGTTGCAAAGAAATCCACTTGACTCGGTCTCCTGATAACTGAAACACTCCATTCCAAGTCATATCAGACAATAGACAATAGGTGCAGGAGTAGACCATTCGGCCCTTCGAGCCAGCACCACCATTTAATGTGATCATGGCTGATCATCCTCAATCAGTACCCCGTCCTGCCTTCTCCCCATATCCCCTGACTCTGTTATCTTTAAGAGCCCTATCTAGCAAAAAGTTGTAAACACTGCCCAGTCCATCATCGGCTCTGACCTCCCTACCATCGAGGGGACCAATCGCAGTCGCTGCCTCAAAAAGGCTGACAGCATCATCAAGGACCCACACCATCCTGGCCACTCACTCATCTCCCCGCTGCCTTCGGGTAGCAGGTACAGGAGCCTGAAATCTGCAACATCCAGGTTCAGGAATAGTTACTTCCCCACAGCCATCAGGCTATTAAACTCAGCTCAAACGAAATTCTGAACATTAATAGCCCATTGCACGTTATCTGATTATTGATGTGTTTATATATAAATATTCAATGGTATATGGTCACAATGATCTGTTCTGTATTAATTTATGCCTACTGTATTCTGTTGTGCTGAAGCAAAGCAAGAATTTCATTGTCCTATCTGGGACACATGACAATAAATTTCCTTGAATCTTGAATCTTGAATCTTGAAGTATCCAGAGAACCGGCCTCCACCGCCCTCAGAGGCAGAGAATTCCACAGACTCACAAAGCTCTGTGTGAAAAACTGTTTCCTTATCTCCGTTCTAAATGGCTCACCCCTTATTCTTAAACTGTGCCCCCTGGTTGTGGACACCCTAACATCGGGAACATGTTTCCTGCCTCTAGCGTATCCAAGCCCTTAATAATGTTATATGTTTCAATAAGATCCCCTCTCATCCTTCTAAACTCCAGAGTGTACAAGCCCAGCCGCTCCGTTCTCTCACCATATGACAGTCCCGCCATCCCGGGAATTAACCTATGCTGCATTCCCTCAATAGCAAGAATGTCCTTCCTCAAATTAGGGGACCAAAACTGAATTCAATACTCCAGGTATGGTCTCACTGGACCCCTATACAACTACAAAAGGACCTCTTTGCTCCTATACTCAACTCCTCTTGTTATGAAGGCCAACATGCCTTCTTCACTTTCTTCACTGCCTGCTGTACCTGCATGCTTACTTTTATTGACTGATGAACAAGGACCTCCAATTCCCGTTGTACTTCCCCTTTTCCCAACTTGACACCAATTCAGATAGTAATCTCCTTTGTAACCCATTGAATCAAATCCTTCTGACAGTGGCAACTAGAACAGCACACAGTACTCCAATCATAGCCTAACTTGTGATTTATATTGCTGCACCATAATCTCCCTGCCTATACTCCAAGACTTGGGCAATAATGGTAAGTGTTAAGGATCAAGGGTGTTTTATTGTCATTTGTCCCAAACAGAACAATGAAAACTAAACATGTAAACATAGCACTCTGTAAAGAATAATGGAAAAAAAGTTCAGTATATATAATATATATATATATGAACAAATAAACAATAACAGTACAAAAAGACAATGCCTATGTAATTCAGAGCTTATTTGAGGTTATAGTGTTTAATAGCTTGATGGTTGTTGGGTAGACGCTGCTCGTGAACCTGGACTCAGGCTGCTATATCTTCTTCCCGATGGCAGGAATGAAATGAGTGTGTGGCCAGGGTGGTGTGGGTCTCTGATGATTCTGGCTTCCTTTATGAGGCAGCGACTCTTGTTAATCCCTTTGATGGTGGAGAGGTCAACACCCATGATGGACTGGGCAGTGTTCACCACTTTTTATAGTCTTCTTCGTTCCTGGGCGTTCAAGTTGGCGAACCAGGCTGTGATGTATCCAGTCAAGATTCTCTCTATTGTACACCTATAGAAGTTCAAGGGAGTACTCTCTGACATTCCAGGAGTACTCCCTGACATGATGCATTATGCCATACACAATGAAGTGTCCTTCATTAACCACCGTATTAATCTGTGTTGCTTCCTGCAGAGATCATTGAACATGTACACCAAGATCCCTCTGTTCTTCACAACCTCCTAGGGTTCTACCATTCATTTAATATATCCTAGCCTTATTGGACATCCCAAAATATCACACGACATATTTTTTAGGATTAAAGTCCACCTGCCATTTATTTTACCTATTCACTAATGGATCAATATTGTTCTGTGTTTGAAGACTATCAACACCATCAGTAATCTTTATGTAATCTGTGAACTTACTAATCATAGCTCTTGCATTCAGATCCCAGTTGTTAATATACAGAAGCCATAGCACGAGTCCCAGCACCAGTTCTTGTGGTACACACTGGTCTCAGCTTTGAATCACAAAAATTATAATCCTCTACCACCACCTGCCTTCTAACACAAAGTCTAATTTGGATGCAATTCGTTAAGTTGCCCCCATCTGATGGGTTCTTACCTTTTGAACTAATCTTGCATGTAGAGCTTATCAAAGGCCTTACTGAAGTTCTTGTACAAAATACCAACTGAGCCACACTTATCGACACACTTAGTTGCCGTCTTGAAAAATTCAATCACATTAATCAGAAGCAACCTCTCGTTAGCAAAACCATATTCATTGATTAATCTCAGGCCTGATCAACGTCTGCCTTTACAAGTGCAGAAATTTCCTGTCTATTTTTTTTACAGTAATATTCCTATAAGTGAGAATTGACCTACGGTACCAGCATTTAATTAACCGTCTTATCCCCGCAGCCTTTCTTGAATAAAGGTACTGTGCTTGCTGTGCATCGGTCATCTGGCACCTAGATGGAAGGAGAGGTGGTATTTCTGGAATTGAAACAGTATAGGAGACTAAAGACAGAAGGGTTAGACTCGGATTTGGATGGGAAATTAAAATGACAGGTATCTGGAAGTTCAGGATCAGGTAGACCAAATGGCTTCAACTTAGCTGTGGACTTAGCTGTGACGAAAGAACAAGGTCCGATAATAGGGGCCACTCCTAACACCCCTTTTGATGTTCAGATACAATGTAACTGTACATGTGGTGCTTTTGCAGCATTTACCTGAAACATTTTGAACTAAAATTTCCAGCATTTGTTGTATTTTTCATTTGTCGTTTTCATTTATCTTTCAATAGGATAGGTTATTTACCTTCTCATTGATTAGTGGCGTACACATGTGTCAAGTGACCTTTGATTTTTAAGTGATTGCGACACTGCTTCATGTTTTTTTGACTTCAACAATTTTCATATTTATTTTTCCAAGTTCACAAGTTTGTTTGTCCCATGGTCAAATATCTCTGCTCAAACCTGATTGCATTTGGGAAAATGCTGAATGAGTGATATCTGTACTTCTGCCGCTACTTCAGCAGGTTTCCCGGTGTTGGAGAGACCACTCGTGGGTCCCTCACAAGTAATGCAGCTCGGAGCATCATCGTTGCTTTCAGATAGCATGAAGCTGCTGCTTGTGCTTGTGGTGGGCACTCAGTTCCTCCACCCCTCACATGCAACGTCCTTCAAAGCCCTTTCCTGCAGTGAGCAGAGGGTGGTGAAGGCAGCAGAGCTGGCAGTGGATCACATAAATGCTGACCAGCCAGAGGGATACAAGTACGTGCTGAACAAAGTTGAAAATGTCCAAGAAGATCGAGAGGTGAGCATGAAGTGCTGAGCTTAGTTAATTTATTACAGGACAAGTGCAGCACAGGAACGATGGCACATGGATGCGCCCCAAAAACATTCCTGAAACAGGGAGAGCATTGATGATTTTTTTTATCACACTGATGCCAACATGGTGATGATTAGTCAGCACTGCAAGGTCGGGGCATTCCAGAGGCTGGCACTGCTGGCAAATCTTCTTTCACCCATGAAATGATCATCTACTTTTCCCCTTTTCCTCCTCCCCTGACAGATCTACTGTGCACTTTCACCCGTTCCTGATATTTACGGCAGGAATAAAGCTGCTATTTGTTATTGTACATTTTGATCAGGAAATTACTAAGACTATGGTGGGAAGCAGAGAGTGGTTTTGAATGGAACTGCTTCATGTTAGGAAGCAGAGTGTAATGGCGGACAGTTGTTTTATGGGCTGGAGACTTGTGACTAAAGGTGTGCCTCACAGAACAGCACTGGGCACATTGCTGTTTACCATCTATCGCAACAATTTGGATGAGAACGTACAAGTTGAAGGTGTGATTGAGAAGTTTACAAATGACAATAAAATAAGTGGTATGATAGACAGTGAAGGTGGTTATTAAGAATTACAGCAGGATCTTGATCAGATGGGCAAGTGGACTGAGGAACAGCAAATGGAGTTTAATTCGGATAAGTGTAATTTGTTGCATTTTGAAAAGTTAAAGCAGGGCAGGATCTTCGCAGTGAATGGTAAGGCTCTGGGGAATGTTGGAGAACAGGAGGATTTAGGAATGCAAGTACATTGTTCCCTGAAAGTGGTGTCACAGCTAAGTAGGATGATTAAAGGGCCTGTCCCACTTGCATGCGATTGCATGCGATTGCATGCATTTGGCGCAACCAAACGTGGTCACTTTTGGCGTACGGGCCGCGCGGGGCCGGTCCCACTTCAAAGCGCGGAGGTGTATGGAGTTGTGCGGGGCTGCTCCCGACGTCGCGCGGGGCTCCAGAAATCCCGCACTCTCCGAAAACTTTGCGTGCCAACGGCCTGTCGGCCCGCAGGCGCATTGAGGGTGACGCAGCGTCTTGACGGTGTATGCAGCATCTTGACGTCGTACGCAGCGTCTTGACGGCAAACGCCTAGCATGCGGCGTTGCACGATAACATCACCGCCCGGTGTGGTGTTGCGCGATGACAACACCGCCCGACGCCGTGCGACGCCCAAATTCAGTCGGCCCGCCTCCTGCCCAGCTGATTGGTGAGTATGACTCGAATTAGGTCACGCTCGAACTTAGCGCGTATTTAGCGCATACTTACCGCAAACTTAGCGCGAACTCCGCTTCCGTTTGGTCGTGCCCAACGCATGCAATCGCATACAAGTGGGACAGGCCCTTTCGAATGGTTTCGGTATATTGGCCTTCATCAGTCAGGGAAATTAGTGTAGAAGTTGGGACATTATGTTACAGTTGCGCAATCGTGGGTGAGGCCACACTTGGGATATTTGGTCATCATGCTGTACGATACGATGCGATACGATACAATACGATAAAACTTTATTCATCCCCGGAGGGAAATTTGTCAGCCAACAGTCACAACACACAAGAACTTGAAATTAAAAGTGAATAAAAAAGAAAAAGACAAGCGACTGTTGGCTGGCTGCCGTGTGCAGAGCTCCTTCACCTGAACAAATGAACAGAGACTTATCCCCTGGACAGAGGATTTTAAACTAGAGTGCCCCCCACCCTGGGTCCCCCTTTGTTCTCCCACCATCCCTCACGATGGTCCCCCCCACACCGGGTGCCCATTGCCTTCCCCTCCCCCCTCCCAATCACCGCCACATTGCCACCGAGGCACCCGCTGTCACCGCCAAGGCTCCCATTGCTGCCACTGCCGAGGCTCCTTCGGCCCGGCTTCTCCACAGTCCCCTGGAAGGCCTGTGGGGCAACTCCGGCCTACTGGGGAGCATCCCGGTCTTCGGTCGTCGTTCTGGTCGTCGGCGGCACGGTTGTTCGGCAGGTGGATCGGGCCCATGTTATAAGAATTATGTAAATAAGCTGGAAAGGATGCAGCGAAGAATTGTGAGGATATTGCCAGAATCGAGGGCCTCAGCTAAAGGGAGATGTTGGGCAGGCTAGGACTTGATATCTTACAGCGCAGGAGGCTGAAGGTTGATCTTGTGGAGATGTATAAAATCATGAGGCAAATAGATTGGGTGAATGCAAGGGTAGAAGAACTGAGAACCAGAGGGCACAGGGTTTAGATGAGAGGAAAAAACTTTAACAGGAAAATGAGAGGCAACTTCTTCACAGTGGGGATAGTGGGGTATATGGAATGAGCTCATTGTTGCTATGGAATATTCATAGTGGGATGGCGGCGCTGCCCTGGCAGTCCGTCTGTTTTTTTTTTTTTTTTGTTTTCTTGTCTTGTTTGAACGTTAATTTGAGTTATTATGTAGTGTATGTGTGTGGGAGGGATGGGAGATACGTTTTGGTCTCTTCCTTTTGGGGGGAAATGCAACTTTTCTTGTCGAATCCCCAGTCTCCGTCTGCGCTGAGGCCTAATGGCGAAGCTGACAGCCTCCAACTGCGACCGACCTCGAGGCTCCGGAGGCATAGCCAGCCAGGACTTACCAGCGCGGGGCTGGCCGACTTCGGGGCTGTGGCGGGTTCAGGCATTCCGGCATTCCGGCAGCCTGACTCGGAGCAGTGGCGGCTTTCCGGTGGTGGTGGCGGTGGCAGCGACTTCGGAGGTTCGGCCGCGGGCTTAGTGGACGACATCGTCGGGAGCTCGCATGTCACAGGTTGGTGACCTGTTTTTCCGGAGCTCCCGCGGCAACAGCTGCGTCCACTGGACTGGAGGGCAGCAGCTTCGGCAGCTTTGACCGCCCCGGGCCACGGAGTTGAACCGGCCCGTACGCGGAGCGTGGTTCAGCCGCGGGACTTATTTACATCACCTGGTGCGGTCACAACATCGGAGGCCTGGGTCGCCTCAGTGCAGAGGAAGAGGAAGAATAAGAAGGGAAGAGACAAAGACAAGATTTTTGCCTTCCATCACAGTGAGGAGGCGTCTGGTGAACTCACTGTGGTGGATGTTAAATATGTATTTATTGTGTGTTTTGTTATTTACTATATGTATGACCTCAGGCAACGAAATATCTGAATGACAATAAAGTTTTTCCATGATGATGATGCAGTTACTGTTGTGCATGAAAGTGCCATAAGAAGCAGTGAATTGAATCAGCAATTAATTCCTCTTTTGTTAAGGTAAGATGTGGCAGAAAATGTGTGGGTGAATTAAAACTGTAGGTTGATAGCTAGTTGATGATATCAGAGACAATTAATTAATTTATTCATTTTAAGTATGCAAATCCACGACAAGAATTTGCAACCTCACTGCAAAAACAGATGAGAAGCGATTAAAGATAGACACAAAATGCTGGAGTAACTCAGCGGGTCAGGCAGCATCTCTGGATAAAAGGAATAGGTGACTTTTTTGCATTGAGACCATTCTTCAGACTGAGATTCAGGTGAGAAGGAAACTTGAGGCATGAAGAGGTACAAAGGACAAATGAATTAAAGGTAGGAAAATAATAAATCAAAGCCAGCAACAATGATCAAGGAAAGGTGGAGTCCACAATGGTCCATTGTTGGCTGTGGAAGCTGTGATAATGATTTGATACAAATAGTGAAACTAAGCAGGACTAGGGTGGGGGAGGGATAGGGAGAAAATGATGCAAGGGTTACTTGTAATTAGAAAAATCATTGTTAGAGAATTCATACCGCTGGGGTGTAAGTTAATCAAGCAAAATATGAGGTGCTGTTCCTCCAATTTGCGCTGGGCCTCACTCTGACAGAGGAGGAGGTCCAGGTCAGAAGGTCAGTGTGGGGATAGGAAGGGACTAATTTCATGTCACTTTGCATTTCCATTTGTCTTTCAGAAGCAAGGTACACCTTCTATGTACCTTGAATTTGAGATACTGGAAACCAGGTGCCACTCATTGAATCCTAAACCTGTGGGAGAGTGTGAAGTGCCATCCGGTCCCGAAGCTGTAAGTTTCTCTTTTTAATGTTTTTATACTTTAAAAGCCCTGTCCCATGGTACGAGTTCATTCCAAGAGCTCTCCCGAGTTAAAAAAAAAATCAAACTTGTGGTAAGCACGGAGAATGAACGTAGCGGGTACGTCGGAGCTCGGGGACGTCTCTTAGCGCTAACGGCAGGTACTCGGGAAGACTCGCTAACTGCAGGTAAGCACAGGAAGATTTTTCAACATGATGAAAAATGTCCATGAGATCCCCGAGTACCGACGAGTGTCCATTACCGTAAATCTCTGAGTTCGAATCAGGGCAAACTCAGGAGAACTCTTGGAATGAACTCGTACTGCTTTAGAGCTTTAACAAGTAGACACTCAGTGTTACACATGAACAAGCTGCCCATTCAGTAAGCATCCATGCCTACAAATTGAATCAGTTAACGCCCAACTGCCCCAACGACCTCCTCTAGCAGCTCATTCTAAATACCCACAACTGTCTGTGTGAAAAAAATCACTCACTTTAATATCAACTGCAATTGTGGTGTCAAGTGAGGGTTGAAGTTACACTGATGTCACAACAGGTGTAATCTTAATCCCAAAATAAACCATTTTAAATTTAGACCAAACTGAACCAGATTATCTAACATGCATTTGTCTTTGGAATGATAATTTAATACTTATTAATTTAAAGTCAGATGCAATGAATACTTGCAAAGTGGGAGCAGGATTCTGATATATTTGCCTCAACTTTGCCTCAAACCCTCCTCTGTGCCACTTCCCTGGAAACCCTCAGTTTCCCAGTCTTTCAAAAATGTTTCCACTTACATTTAAAATACTACTAATAGTCTGGTCTCCACAGCCTTTTAGGTTAACGTATTCCAGAGATTTGCCCTTACCCCTCTCTTTTAAATGAATTGAATTGAATACTTTGGTACGTACGCGAGGTGTGCAAATAGTCGCCCATAAAGGGTGCTTACAACCTTACACATTTCCTGCTCCTTTAATTTTTACTGCTGCCTTACTGCTCCCTTAATTTTTGTAACTGTAACGTATCTGTAATGACATCCTTTTAACTTGATAGCATATTGTAGCATATTGTATAATGCCCTTTTCAATTCTAATGTTATCTCCTTGTCTTAGTCATACAGCACGGAAACAGGTCCTTTGGCCCAAGTTGCCCTTGCTGATCAAGGTCGCCCATCTATAATAGTCCCACCCTCCTGAATTTTGCCCATATCCCTCTAAATCATTTTTATTCATGTGCCAGTCCAAATGTCTTTTAAATTATGTTATAGTACCTCCCTCAACTACCTCCTTGGCAGCTTGTTCCATATATCCTCTGTGCAAAATAGTTGTCACTCAGGTTCCTATTAAATCTTTCCCCTCTCACCTTAAACTTATCTTCTCTGGTTGGTGATTCTCCTACCTTTGGTCGTAGACTCTGTGCACCTATCTATTCCCCTCATGATCTTACACACCTCTATAAGATGACCCCTCATCCTCCTGTGCTTCAAGGAATCAAGTCATAGCCTGCCCTACCTCTCCTTAAAGCCCAGGCCCTCAAGTCCTGGCAACATCCTTGAAAATCCTCTCTGCACTCTTTCCAATTTAACAACATAATTCCTATAGCAGACTGACCAAAACTGAATACAATACTATAAATGTGGTCTCACCAACTGGAGCATACACATCCCAATTTCTATACTCAATAATTTTACTGATGAAGGCCAATGTGCATAAAGCCTTCTTGACAAAACCATCAAAGAACTATGTACATGCACTTCGAGCTGCCTCTGCTCTATATACTCACCAGAGCCCTGCCATTCACTGTGAAGGTGCTGCCCTGGTTTAACTTCCAGTGTTACCTCCTTGCTGACTAGTTACTATATATTCTCATTAGTAAAGTAAACACATTTATTTCAATATTCATGCAGCCATTTACATTCTTTGAGTCATTTGTTATTTGCTATTTCCTTTGGAAATTAGCAAAGGATCCCCCCCCCCCCCCCCCCCCCCATCCTCTCTGCAAGGTGAATACTTTCACTAATGTTGATCACCGTCAAGCACACCAGTCACATGTGCTTCATAGTAT
Organism: Raja brachyura; assembly: GCA_963514005.1. Next base: position 12,094,079 of record OY740794.1, on the reverse strand, counting down.
TAGCTGCTGACAAACTCGGACTGTTGAGGAATGAAAGTCTCACCTGGTCTTTGTCTCACCTAACTCTACCGGCAAAGTAATCTGAAGAATGATGTGAAATGGAAAACCCAACTAACCTGTCCTTTCTTAATTGGGAAACGTTACTGTTCCACCATTGAAACTGCAGCAAATCCCAGATGTTAGGAAATGAATTGTCAAACAGGAAACTCTAAGACTTTCTGGAAGGTCAATCTATCAGCATGCCTTGTTGATGGACATTGCATGGAACCCAGTCTTGGCAGAACGACCCAGAAGCAGTAACTTGTTAAATGATGTACAAGATTTACAACATGGGTCTCCACACTTTCTCCTGGCTATGTATATTGAGCACTCCATAGTCCGTCACGTTGGATGCTGGGGGTTGGGTCACCTTGATCGTGTTGCTTCCATTTCATTGTAATCCCAAACATTAGATATTGTAAAGCTGAGAATGGAAGTAAGATGCAATGGTTAGTACGGATTTTTTAGATGAATGCTAGTGGGAGGTCAGTCATCCTTGCAGCAGAAAGGAGATCAAACATGTTGGAGACCCAATAGACTGGATGCTGGAATCTTGAGCAAAATACAAACTGCTGAAAGAACTTAGCAGGTGAGGCAGCATCTGTGGGCGGAAAGGGACAGATGGTGTTTCGTGTTGGGACCCTTCTTTAGACTGAGGCTACCTGTTCCTGCAAATTCCTCCAACTGTTTGTTTAGAGCAAAAACGTTAATTGTTATCTATTTCCATATTTTACACTGCACTGCTGCCTTTAAAAAAATATAAGTACGCTATGACAATTAAATAAGAAATAAATAATAATGGACTTATTTTCTGTTAGATTTCTGGTGACTGTAAAATGCAGTTACAAATGAATAGAACATCCGGATGCATCAAGGTGCAAAGATACTGGTGCTTGATATCACCAGGTGAGTCGGAGATGTCTGTGAATACCATCTTTATTCAGCTGAACAAATGTGATAGTGGTATTTGACAACTGAAGCTTAACCCTGACAGATTCAGTAACAAAATAACTTAGCAACCAATAAATTACTATTTGCTGGTTATCCCCTTGTTGTATTTTAATAGTAAGATTAATTGAGAACTTACCAGTTTGAAGTTTGATCTTTATTTTATGAGGAGTTACGATGAGGGATTACGTGAAGAAGCCCCGCCAGGCGCATGCACGTCATACTTCAAAGCAGCGGCGTGAAAACACAGAAACAATAGCCAAAGTGATATAGTAAGGCTGAGAAGACTAGAACTACCAGATGATCTTTGCGATTATGAGGGCCGGGAGCGGAGGGCACGTAATCCCTCATCGTAACACCTCATAAAATAAAGATCAAACTTCAAACTGGTAAGTTCTCGTTTAATCTTACTATTTTACTTCGGAGTCACGTGAGTGACTACGTGAAGATTTCAAAGCTCTATGGTTTCATGCCGTAGATCCATTCCATACGACACACTGCTTCAGTTGACACAGTAGTGAATAAATAATTTATTGAACATTGCTTCTAATTATCCAATAATTATTTTTTAAATAACAAAACAGTAATAACCCTCTATCCCAGGGGAAATTACAAATTAAATTTATAAAGACAAAGCAAATCAAATCAAACGGATCCAACACAGCATGCCCAAACCCTGGCACTGTCAAGACAGGTTTATCATAAATTTTAGAACATTTGATTCCTTAGACCATCCTGCGGCCTCGCTGCGGATGTTGATGCCGCCTGGTGGAGTGAGATTGAAACACATGAGTGTCTACACCACCAGAATCCAAAACCTGGTTTACCATCTAGAAATAGTTTATACTGACACCTTTTTATGATGTTTTTTGTGACTGATGAGCATTGCTGTCTCAGAGTCTCTGAGACTCTTAGTTACCTCGATATTGACTCAGGTGCTTAACTACACATAACGTTTGGTCAACAGGGTATGCTTTAAAACTTACTTTGGTTCCGGCCATTCCTGGCCTGCTCTGTTTGTTTAAATCATACACATAAAACGTAATGTTATCTGCAGAAGAATACATGCAATCTAGTCGTAACTTTTGCAATGTTTACATTCTTTGCACGGATACTAGCGCCATGAGCTTAACCACTTTAAGTGTTAACCTGAAAAGACAATGACGTACTTGGAGCCCATTGCCGAAGCAGTGTGAGAACTACACTGACATCCCAGATTTCTGTTTATCTAGGTTTAGGAGGATTTTTGTTAAAAACTTCCTCTCATGAATCGGTACACTAATTAATGAGACCTGATAGGTTGTTGTTCTGAAACTGCCCTAAATAGGAGGACAAAGCACACTGAGCACTATTAATGGCACTATAACTCAAGTGTTCATCAAAAATGCTACATAGCAAGGAACTCCAATACATCCGGTATGCTTGCAGTATGATAAGATATATCTGACCGTAAGCAAAACATCTCCCATTTCTTAAGATGAGACACATATTGTTTCTTAGGCTATCTCTCCAAGCTGCAGTTATCACATCCATGGTCCTATTCGACAGACCAAAGCCTTGGAACGGACTGGTCAGAACCTGCAGATCAACAAATTAATACGATCATGTAACGGATGACTTTCTCCTGTTACTGGATGCACCAACAAATTACTGCAGTTGGGGACAGTCATGAATGGCTGAGTCATCATTCTGAGCACCAATGGGAACCATGGCTGCATAGGCCAGTCCAGAACCACCAAAACGCGTGAGGCGGAGTCCTGCTCTATTTTGGTGAGACATTGCCTAATCAGGCAGAATGGGGGAAAAGCATAGAAGAATGTATGTCCCCAATGTAGCGAGAATGCATCCACCGCTACTGCTCCTGGATCTGGTTCCCATGAAACATATTTAGGCAACTGGTGATTTAGCCTGGATGCAAACAGATCAATATCTGGCAACCCATAGTGGCTGACAATCATTTAAAAAAACTTCAGGATTTAACATCCATTCTATGTTGTCATTGAACTTTCGTGACCTGTTGTCTGCCACCACATTGTCTCTACCTGGTAGGTAGATAGCTGAGACCCAAATGTTTCTGGAAATACACCAGTGCCACATGAGGTCAGACAGATTATGACATGATACTGACCTTATTCCTGCCATGTGATTGATATATGGCACATCCATGGTATTATCAATCTGGAGTTGAACATGTAAATTATTCATTGTGGAACAACAAGCTTTTAATCCATAGAATGCACCCAGCAATTCTAAGTAATGTATACCATGCCTGTGCATGATTAAATCCTCTTGCACACTCCATCTACCACCACAGCTAGACTCGCTGTCCATAGCTCCCCATCCGGCAGCACTCACATCTGTCTGTAAAAACACTGAAGGTTGCTGAACCAAAATGTTTTTGGTAGTTTGTACAATATTGATAATCCACCATTGTAATTGAGCTATGGCTCTGGTTGGTAACTACATAGGTCTATCAAAATGACCTGCATGTTCTTTAAGTGCTAGTTCTCTAGCTCGTTGCAGACTTTGATAGTGCAGTGGTACAAACTGCACTGCAGGGTCAGCTGCCACCAATTTACCAATAACACTGGCTACTTCCTGGATGGTGGGATATTGTTTTTCAGCGAGACTAGTACAGACCTCTCTGATCTCCACAGCCTTGGCTGTAGGCAAAGTCACGGACATATCAACTTGAATCAATGACACATCCCAAACCATCAATTTTTTAGGATGGCTCTAACTTGGATTGGGTTGGATGGACCAGGAACCCTAACCTTTCAAACAGGTATTTAGTTGCTGAAACCGATTCCTCAGCTGTCTCCTGAGTGTTGCTTATGATTAAAATATAATCTAGATAAACCATTACCATGTGATTCTGTGCCCGAAGTAGCGCTGGCACTGGTTTCAACAATTTCTTGAACAGCCTAGGAGCTAAGGTAAACCCATTGGGCAATGCTTTAAATTGTCACAGCTTTCTCATCCAACTAAATTTCAAGTATCTCCGATACTGATGATGAATTGGTACTGAATAATATGCATCTTTCAGATCTATAGTTACCATATAACAGCCTTGTGATAACAACTGTTTCACAGTATTGAAGGTGTCCATTTTAAAATGCCTATACTGAACATAGCAATTTAACCAGTTTCAGTCCAGAATGACTCTACATCCCCCATCTTTTCTCTGTCTGGGGAATATATTCGACACAAATTGTTGAGGATGGTTTGTCGTCCTCTCAATTACCCCTTTTTTGGGACAAAACCATAATTTCTTCTTTTACCTGCTGAGGTTGTGGTGCAGAAAAAAACCAAATACTCTATTATGCATATTGTGTACAGGCGGATTAATTCCTGATATAAACTCTATTTGAGCCTGACACAGTGTCTAGTATAAACCGATGAGATGTTATGCAGCACCATTCATCATACCAATTGCAACCTACCCCGAACCGAAGGTTGTTACCCAGAAAATTTATCCTGGGCAGAATGAATCACCTGTACCTCTACAGTTGGCTTTGAAGTCCTCCTTCTTCCCATATTGGGGTTGTAGCTGGGATACACAGGTGAGTAATATCGTCGTCCCACTGGCCGCACTCTGCTTGGCCCTGCCCCTGGATCCATCACCTTTTGCGCTGAAAACGACCTGCGAGGTGGTATCCTGGCAGAAGGGACATATGTCTTCATGAGACGGATTGTTTTGGCATCTTTCTCCAGGTCCTTCTTGTTTGATGAGGTCCACCCCAAATAAATAATCTGAGGCTTGAATGTTTGTAGACCTACATAGAGCTGCAAACTTTGGGTTCAACGTCGGTTTGATGGGTATCTTCCTGATGCAGTTAACCTCAAAGTAGGTGTTGCAAAACAGGGCCAGCATGTCTTGTTGGGTACCAGACATCGGTGCCCCCCGGACCATTTTCCCGAATGCAATGATGGCTGCTGCCACCAACTTAAGGACACGTTGAAATCTAATTCCTGGAGCTGGTGAGAAACAATGTAATTTTACATTGGCGACTAGGCTTTCCTCCATAGCCTCACCAGTCCCTTCCGGATTAGCAAAGTTTGACGCTACGTCCGGGACACCTGGAGCATGGCTCGTGTGCTCTGGTGTGTGAACAAAAGCAGTGACACCAGCTTCAGGGTCAGATTCCTCCTGCCCTGGCTTCTCCCGAGACATGCTCTAGGGCGATCTCTTCCAGCCCTAAACAAGGTGCTGGAGAGGATGATTCCCACTGGTATCCATTCCCTGTATGGACGTCTGCGAGAGGCTGTGTGGGGAATCCTAGGAGCATTCGACCCCGATTGAAATTTTACATGGCTCTTTAAATTTGGAGCATTTTCCCATTTGGTTGAGCCGTCCCCATACCTTTACATTAAAAGGAGGGGAATCTTCCACATCATCAGACTCATGAGATAAAATGAGCCTGAGAGTACTTTGTTTTAGTATTCCTCCCTGGTGGAGTAGCCCGAGTGCCCTGAAGCACTGGCAACTGATGGAGGCAGTTGAGCTGCCGGTAGAAACAGTAGCCGGTATTGGAGCCGGCATTAACGCAGCCGTTATCTCCAAGCCCGATCTATATAACGGTAATTGAGGAGCCGGCTTTAGCGCAGCCATTATCTCCCGACCCGATCTATAAGCGGTAACCGCGGTCCCCGCGAGTTCCGCTCCACTACAGCAGTTTATAATTACAATACCTCCATATTATTGACTCTAGCTGGCTCTCTGTGCCAGACTTACAGAGTTTTAAAAAATACTCGCAGAGAAGGTTTAACATTGACTTACCTGTGGGTTACTACTTACCGCTGGTGGAGCTGAGCTCTCCAGCCCGTCGTTGCGCCATGTGTCGGACGTAATGACGCGCATGCACCTGGCGGGGCTTCTTCACGTTGTCACTCACGTGACTCTTAAGTAAAATAGTCAATTCCAACCCCACCACCCCCCAAATAGAATGGGTGTTATATTGAGTCAAGCAGTTGCTTGTTTTTAACGGTTCCTGACATCCCAAAGTTGCTTTTCTCCAGTCTTTACAGGTTAAATCTTGGCTAGTTTATTCATTGTGAAGATTGTATCTGAGGCTATGAGACACCTCTCTCAAGGCCACATACAGCAACATCCTATGGTGATCCTATAACTAACCAAGGATATATGGCACAGAAATAAAACAAGATGTGATTATTGTGCCTATCATATCCTATTTTATCCACTCTACCAAAGTAACCTCCTATTGTCCTCTTCATTTAGCATTCCCTTGAATGAATGTGTTCATTCCACTTTTGTCAAATATGGTGGCATATATGTCAATGGGAGAGATTTATGGAGATTGCTGCTGTCACAGTTCATTATTCTAAAATTGTTTTTATTACACTGTTATTGTTTGTTTGTTATGTGTACGTACTGTACACACACGCACTGAACATTGTTTCCTCATTTATTATATTATTTACAGCGTACTATGTTTACATATTCTGTTGTGCTGCTGCAAGTAAGAATTGTATTGTTCTATCTGGGACACAGGACATGAAAACACTCTTGACTCTTGAAGTACTGTATTTTGAAGTACTCCATATTTTACTGTCATCTACTTTAATATATAATAGATATTACTTGTTACTAACTACTGAAGAATAGAGTCACAGTCATAGATTCACAGATATACAGCATGGAAACAGGCCCTTTCACCCATCTTCTCCATGCGAATCGAGTTGCCTAATTAAGCTAGTTACACTTGCATGCACCTGGTCCATATCTCTCCACACCTTTCCTACCCATTTACCTCTGTGTGAAAAATTTGTCCCCTGAGGTCTATTTTAAATAGTATAAATATTAGAAGACCATTTGTCTTTGTAAATAAAAATTAATTAGCATCTGCCTGTTAAGAGGCATCATTGGTCAAAACATTTCTTTTAAGACTAGTGTTTCCATAATTTACCCAAAGAAAATATTGCATGACGTAAGAGACTGCAGCAAAAAAAAAATGCTGAAGGAACTCGGGAAAGCGGGTCAGCCAGCATCTGTGAAAGGAAGTGGACAGACAATGTTTCAGATTGGGACTCTTCTTCAAACCCTTCTTTTGTCCAATTCCTTCCACAGATGCGGTCTGACCAACTAGGTTTCTCCTGTACTTTGTTTATTCACTGCAGAAAATATTACGATTAATATAATCAACTGGGCTTATATGGAACGACTGGGCTTGCATTCACTGGAATTTAGAAGGATGAGAGGGGATCTTATCAAAACATATAAAATTCTTAAGGAATTGGACAGGCCAGATGCAGGAAAAATGTTCCCCATGTTGGGGGAGTCCATAACCAGTGTTACAGTTTAAGAATAAGGGGTAGGCCATTTAGGACTGATATGAGGAAAACCTTTTTCACCCAGAGAGTTGTGAATCTGTGGAATTGTCTGCCACAGAAGGTGGTGGAGGCCAATTCACTGGATGTTTTCAAGAGAGAGTTAGATTTAGCTCTTACGGCTAAAGGAATCAAGGGATATGGGGAGAAAGCAGGAACGGGGCACTGATTTTGGATGCTCAGCCATGATCATATTGAATGGCAGTGCTGGCTCGAAGGGCCGAATGGCTTACTCCTGCATCTATTTTCTATGTTTCTATAAAGGTAAAACAAAAGCTTGCTGCATTTTGTGCTCTCACTACAGACTCTGATGACATGGTTCTGAGCCGGTGCCCTTCCTGCCGACATCGCATAGCTCTAAATCATTCAGATGCCAGCCAGGCTGTTGCAGCAGCGCTGAAAAAATACAACCGACACAGCAACAGGACAAATTATTTTGCAGTAAGGAAAATAACTAAAGCTTCCTCCCAGGTAAGCTTGATGTCAACACTTGCTGGCATAGGTTTAGTAATAAAAAAATAAATCTGTAGGAATATGGGAAAAGAATTAGGGTAATAGAAGGAATTACTAGACTATGTAGATTTCAGATGCCCCCACCCCCAGCTCACAAGAACATCACCCAACTTAAGGTCAGCTTGTACAGTTAGAAATGTGGCAACAACAGGTTAAAGATCTGATCCAATTCTGGCATAGCAGAGTAGCCAGAACAAAAACTATGCATTGTTCACCTGCCACAAGGGAAATGGTGATTGTTGTCATGGTGTTGGTAGCACTTCGTATAAATATCAGAATATACACCTTTCGAAAATTACAAATAGGTATGTACGATTAAACTTGCTGCTGTCATTTATTTAAACTTAAAAAAAAACTTTTGGCGAATGTTTCCAAAATGATTGATGTAATAATTTGATTTGGTTATTCCACTGTTATTTATGGCTGAATAAATGTTGACCTGTTCTTTCATTCAGATGCTTGCCGGGAAAAAAACATTTGTTGAGTTTGTCATCCAGGGAACTGCATGTACTAAAACCTCTCATCTTCCAAATTGTCCAGTGAATGAAGGCACATTTGCATCTGGTGTAAGTATTGATGCTGTACAGACCTGTAATTCAATATTTCTAGGTATGTTACAAAACTTACCTTTAGCGGTGCTGCAGTCCTGTCACTGGCCGTGTGCGCGACTTTAGCGCCTTTTAGGGGGGATGGGGCGGGGTTAAAATGCGGTTTTCCGCTTGCAATCCGGAGCTTTCTGTTGTTGGAGTGCGATCTATTTCTGGAGATGCATTCCGACTGTCGGTAAGTCCGTTTTTTAAAAATAAATAGCCCGACTACTTAATCACTGCAGTAAAATAAAAATTAGCTCCTAATGCCGTGAACGCCGACAACGGGGACCGATTTTACGTAGGGGACAGGTAAATGAAAGCTGTTTATTTTTACATATAAACTTGCTTTTTTAGGGGACTTTAATCAATATTTCATCTTGCGAAACGGTGAATTAGCCCCCATACGAACCGGCAGAAAATTTCCTGCCGATATTGGGTTTAAATTCACCGCAACCGCAACGTTCCAATCCATCGCGTTCCAGAAAATCCCACTCACAAGCTGTTTAAAATGCCCATTAATTTACAGACATTAAACACTAAATTCCTTCAATCTGGCCTATAAATTAATGACAATTAGATTTTAAAATAATGTTATATTGTGAATTATTGTGTGACTGTTAATTGGACACTTAGGCTTTAAATTTAAAAAAAAAAATTTCTTAAGAAATGGATAGATGTTTAGATGTCGTAATTGAATTTTGCAATTGGCTATAATTGGGTAACTAACTAATTATATGCTTTAATTTCAGGTCATCCAAGTAAGACTGTTTCATATTTGTTTCAGAATACTCCAATCTATAATAACTGAAAATTTCTTTAAGTTCTCTTAATTTTTAAGGAAGTTATGGGCTTTTGACTGTCCTCGATCACAACTTTTGTGTAAAGTCAATAGAAAAGCAATAGGAAGCAAGTTGCTAATTTCCGAGTATGAAAATGGCCCTAACTTTTTTTAATACTGAAGATATGAAAGTGAATTAGGTGTCAAATTAAACCTATTTTTATGCTTTATCTGATGGGATAAATTGCAGACTTGATTTTTTAAATCTCAAAATATTGTAACATTGCTAATATTTCCGAAATAATTCAACCTCAACATTTTGTGTGTGCATTTGTGGAGGAAACATTATCTTTAAGTGTAATGTTGAGAAACTAAATCTTAAAATTACACAATGTAACCAGAGAATATGATAAGGGAAACAATGCTGTATTTTTTGCTAAGTATTTCCTGTCACCTGATTTTGCTTTGTAGACCAAAGGTTTCTGCACTGCCACTGTCGAAAAACCCATCCCTGGCCGAGAGAAAGTTGAAGTGAATTGTGAACACTACAGACCAAAGGTAATCAATTGCTGAGGTATATTATTAAACATTGGAAGAGGGATTTCAAAATGTTTGACAATTATTTCCAACTCTGTAATCCATCATCCCTGTCTCTGTAGCTCTGAGCTTCCTCTAACTATGTAACCTCCTGAGATATCTGTCCTGTTATAAATCTGACTTCTTGCTCATCTCACTTAATTGTTGCACACATGGCAGACATAGTCAGCTGCCAAGGCCCTAAGTTCTGGAATCCGCTTCTCAACTTCTATACCCCTCATTCTCACTTTGAACTCACTCTAAAACCTACTTCTATGACTGTTGTTGTTGTTCCTGCTCTAATTACTCCACATATGCACAGTATCAGTTTTTATTACAAATGCCCCCACAATTAGTGTTATTTTATAGATAGGAGGCATTAGAAAAAACAAGTTGTCATTGGGATTGGGTTTCAAGGATCAGACGAAGGATGATTAGGAAAATCATTTTTGAAGTAACTGGCATACTTTGAATCACAAGACACTGCAAATACTGGAATCTGTTTGTTGTGGCATGTCTGTGTGTTTATTGAAGGATGGAAGCTTCCACTAACCATTCCAAAGTGACATGCCATGTTCCAGGGGTAAGCCTTGGGAAAGTATATATCGCTGCCAGCATTACTGCATGCACTGGCAATAAACAGTATAGAACAGTCAGGTTTCTGGCAGAGAAGAAAGCTAATCAGAAGAAGGCTTATACAACCCGGTTGCTGGACACTTTAATTCTCCTTCCCATTCCTACACAGACGTTTCTGTCCTCAGTCTCCTCCATTGTCAGAGTGAGACTAAACGCAAATTGGAGGAACAGCATCTCATATTTCACTTGGGCAGCTTACAGCCCAGTGGTATGAATCTTGATTTCTCTCACTTCAGGTAGCCCCGGCATTCACTCTTTCTCTATCCCTCCCCCATCCAGGTCGCACTAGCATCTCATTTTCACCCTACAAACAGCTAACAATGGCCTGTTTCCTTTATCATTGTTACTTTTTTGCATATCTTTCATTCGTTGTTCTTTAACTCTTCACATCAACGTCTATATCTCTCGTTTCCCTTATCCCTAACCAGACTGAAGAAGGGTCTCAACCTGAAACGTCACACATTCCTCCTCTCCAGAGATGCTGCCTGTCCCGCTGAGTTACTCCAGCATTTGTGTCTATCTAAGGGTAATCAGCTGTTTGGCGTCTCTGTTCTCCCTGTTGATGGAATTAATCAATATATGGGACTTCACAATTAATCAATATATGGCACTTTTTATAAAATAATATGTCTTTTCAATTCATTTTGTTCTCTATTTTAACTTAATTCCCTTTGGCCTTTAGTTCTCTTGCCTTTTCTTGCCTGCTTGCCTGTTGCACCCATTACTCTAACCAAGCAGCACTGGCATTTGCCCAGTCCAAAGATCATTGTCTCCGGCTTCAAATAAACCAGGGAAGATCTGAGATCTGGCATAAGGGTAGGTTATTATCTAGATTTAGTACCCTTCATGGGTTTCCTTTTAGTCTATGCGCCTTTTTTTATGCTGTAGCCAATTTTGAGAAGTCACCAAACAGCAGTCTCAGCAAGCCAGCCATTCATTATATTTAATGTTATGTTTTGGTAGAGCAATCCTTTCAGCACAACTCTCAAGCTCTTCACTTCTAACTGCAAATTATTAATTCCCAAGTGTTCATACTATTCCCTTTTGAACTTACTGAATAATTCTGTTTTGCCTCATATTTGTTTTTTATTCCTTGGCATTAATTTTAAATGCATTCCTCTGCTCTTTGGACCATCCAATAGTGGGAATGGGTTTGCTTAATGGGTTCCCTATATTCCAGTCACTTGCAGCTCCATCAAATCTCTGATATCCATCTTTGTTCCAAGCAGAAGAACTCTAGCTTTTCCAGTCTAACATCGTTGCTGAAATGTCTAATTTCTGGACTTCTTCTGGTAATTCTCTGGTAAATCTCCAGTCAGGTTTAGTTTAGTTCAGAGATACAGCATGGAAACTGTTCTATTTTATCCCACTTTATTATCCTACAAACTATGGACAATTTACGGAAGACGATTAACCTACAAACGTGCCTATCTTTGGAGTGTGGGAGGAAACCGAAGCACCCAGAGAAAACTCGTGCGGGTCACAGTGAGAACATACAAACTCCGTACAGAGAGCACCCGTAGTTAGGATCAAACCTGGGTCTCTGGCACTGTAAGGCACCAACGCTACCATTGTGCCACCATGCCACCCTAGTCAAAGTAGATTACAATTTGTTAATTTTGCTTCTATCGTGCTGATAGATTTGTCCGCATTCCACAAAGTAGATGACTTAATCTTTGTATTATTGAAGGTGGCAGTCAGCTCAGCAAGGAATAAAGTAGCGAGCTGTATCCGACTTGGACAAAAAGGACAAGGAAAAAGAAATAAGAGGCAGTCCATACCCAAGAAGAAACCTGGCCATAAACAGGCAAGCCCAAAAAGTGGAACACGCAGGAGGACTGAATCCTCGGAGGAAGTACAGGGTGCACTGGGCTTCACAATTGGCACAGGCAATAGGAATGACTATCCACAACTGCCTGCACCTCGAAGGATCTGTCCAGGAAGAGCCAGGTACCTTGGAGGAACCACTGGACCTATGTGATGTGCCTCTGAAGTAACTACAGATAGAAGCTTCACAGCAGACTGACAATCTGTTCTTTTCTTTAATATTAGGAAGTAGTTTATACTGATTGTGAAGGGCACAGACCTGAAACATATTTGAAGACGAAAACCAGAAAATAAATGTATAATTGATTTATAAAATAAAATAAAAGGCTGAAATGAATGTGACCTTTTTTTAAAAAAAATAATGCACTACACTTTCATCAATGGGTGAGGCAGCATCTATGGAGCGAAGGAATAGGTGACGTTTCGGGTCGAGACCCTTCGTCTGAAGAAGGGTCTCGACCCCAAACATCATCCATTCATTCGCTCCATCGATGCTGAGTTTCTGACCTGCTGAGTTTCTCCAGCATTTTTGTCTACCTTCGATTGTTTCACAACCTGCAGTTCCTTCTTAAACACTTTCATGAATGGTATTATTCAATATACTCTCACTCTCACGATGGCACTTCTAGTTACAATATATTTTCTGTCATTCAAACCCTTTCAGCTAGTAAGTAGCTATTTGCCCTTTTCTGTTTATTCTCTTCGTGACATGTTTAACTGTGCTACCAAAAGTACAAAGTGCATCTTTAACTTTTAGTTGTTTTGGTCAGCAAGTTTAGTCACATCAGCACATAATAAAACTTTAACGTTGCAATGCTTTGTTTGTTCTTTGTTCTGTAACAACATTTATCTTTGGATCCAATGTACTAAGCAAAGTTTGTTGAATGATATCTAATGCACGTGTCCTCAGTCTAAACCCCCTAACTCTATCAAACAATTCTTTCTACCAACTTGCTCCAATAATTCCCCTGATCATTCCTTAATCTTCTGTATTCCGAGGAAAGCAACCCAACTTGTTTAGATAATTCTTTGAATCCCTTCATAGTCTCAGCTACACAGCCTCTATTGCCCTCGATCTCCGCCTACAGTTTACTTCCATAAATGTGGAAGTGAAAATCACTCCTTGACAAGAGGAATAATAATCCAGGACTGGTTATCATAATCCAGCTGTAATCTTACTGGATTGTTGATCAGATTTAATATTAAATTTCAACTTGTATGTCTTAATGTAAAACTTACTTGAATTAATAGCTGTGGCTGCATTTAGCAATTTAGATTTTTAGATATGGTTTGCTGTTCTTTATGCTCACAGTTGCCCACACTCATAGAGTCATAGAGTGATACAGCATGGAAACAGGCCCTTCAGCCCAACTTGCCCACACCGGCCAACATGTCCCAGCTGCACTAGTCCCACCTGCCTCTGCTTAGTCCATATGCCTCCAAGCTTATCCAATCCATGTGCCTGTCTAACTGGTTCTTAAACGTTGGTCAATTTGTGAGCTTTTATGCCACAAATTTTATGCCCATCCAATTGCTTCCCGAACAACTGACATGAGGCTCTCTGCCTTATACAGCAATTGCCTAGATTACTTCTACTTCTCTTCTTAAACAAAGGAACAATATTGACCACTCGCTAGTCCGTTGGAACCTCGCCTGTGGCTAGCAAAGTTGCAAAGATTTTTATTCAGACTCTTCCTCTCTTTTCTGGCCTCTCATAATAACCTGTGATAGGGCTCATCAGACCCTGGGGATTTATCCACCTTAATGCCCAAACACCTTCTCCTTCTTGATCCAAAACTGCCCTAGTATTTCCCACACTGATCTTACTGTCCTCTACGTCCTTCTCCTTGCTGAATACAGATGCGATGTACTGATTTAGTATTTTCTCTACATCCTTTGACTCCAAGTATAAATTAATTCCTTTACCTGTGACTGGTTCTTGCTCGTTACCATTTTTTTTTAATGACCATATAACAAGTCGTGACCACTGACATTTCCTGACCCCTTTTAGCCCTTCTAATTGTCCGCTTGAGTTCTTTTCTGCTTGCTTTATTTTCCGCAAAGCACTTCTGGATCCATCTGCTCTACTATATCTCCACAGTATCTATCTTTCACTGTGGCTTTGACTTGACTTCCCAAACTGCAACGCCTCGCACTTATCTGCATTAGACCTCATTAGCCAATTCTCAATGCACAAGTCCAGCTAATCAATATCCTGCTGTAATTTTGATAACCATCGTCACTTTACAATACCACCCACTTTAGTGTCATCTGCAAACAATAATTAATTGAACTGCAATTGCTGTGGACTTACCCAATAACAACAGCACCCATTCTATTCTCCCTGCTGTAGATCCTGCTGAAAATTTTGCTAACCCTCTTCACTATCTATGATACCACCTACTTTGGTGTCATCTGCAAACTTACTAGTAAATCAGGCTTCAATTGATGTGGACTTACTCAAAAACAGCAATTCCCAATCTCTTCCTCCTGCCTAATAATGGTGCAATCTCAATTTAATACCTTCCCCAAGGCCAGACTATCCTAATTCATAATCATCTTAAAAATTGAGGAGTTGTGATTACTGTTCCCAAAACATTCCCACTGAAACACTGGTCACCTGGCCAGGATAATTTCTCAGTACTAGGTTCAGTATGACCCATCCTCGGGTCGGTCTATCTTATCTGTGTGTCTCCATCTCCCCTGAGTCTGGAGAAGGGTCTCGACCCAAAAGCCACCAATTCTTTCTATCCAGAGATGCTTGCCTGTCCAGCTAAGTTACTCCAGCATTTTGTGTCTATCTTCGGTGTAAACCAATATCTGCAGTTCCTTCCTACACATTCCATCTGCTTACTGTTTTGGGAAACCCTCTTGGGTACTCCTGACAAATGGTTCCCCATCTAAGCCTTTTGCTCTGAGTAAGCCCCAGTCAATATTGGCAAAGTTAAAGTCGCCCACTAATGTTGGAGTCCACAGGTCTATTGCTTTTGTATCTTTCAGTAATCTGTCAACATAACAGCTGTTCTATCTCCCACTGGCTACTGGGAAGCCTATAGTACAATCCCATTAGAATGATTGCACCTTTCTTATTTTGAGCTCTCTCCATATTGCCTCAGCTGATGAACCCTCCAGTGTGTGCGCTCTGAGTGGCACCGTGGCGTTCTCCCTGAGTAGTAGGGCAAATCCTCCATCTCTTTTACCTCCCACTTGGTGTTGTGCTCGATAAATCACCAAATTCAGGCCACAGAGTTTGTACCACAAAGTATTTTATTACACAACCAAATAAGGCACATAAACTCACCTATCCGTGTTCACACTCGCAAACCCTCAGTACACAGCAAAGAGCGCCCCCGGGTGGTGACCTGATGTCGATCTCCTGGCACCGTTCGTGACACGGTCCGAGGCCGGGTCTCTCCTGCTGCAGGAGGGGACCCGATACGGTCCTTTATGGTGTTTCTCGTCCAATCAGGCCACGCCACACTTGGCAGGTTGTGCGCACAGTTTCCGCAATACTTGCGGCAGGATGCGTAGATGGTCCGCCCAGTTATTGCAGTGTTTTGCTCAGCAAACCCAGACATAACCAGAATTATTTGGGAACATGCTCGAACACATGTTTTCAAAGGGTTTGGAATGCTGCGCTGCTAATTTAGCTGACAACTCCATTTTAGCTGACATGGTTAATTTGACCCGTACAATACATTCTGTCACGTCTGACAATTTGAAACCCTCGAAGGTTGAGCTGCCAGTCCTGTCCCCTCGCAAACAAGTTTATACAAAGGCCACACCATTTTAGTTCCACGCACTGATCCAGGCTCTAAATTCATCTGCTTTCCCCACTAGAGTCCCTGTGGTGATATCAACATTTCAGCCCATCAGTGTCACCATGTTCCTTCACCTCTCCCTGTCTGCTCTTCCTTTGAGACTTACTGGTCATAATCTTTACCTTCCATCAGTTCTTCCATTTGCTGCCCTTCTATTCTGGTCCCATGAGTGCCAGAATACATTGTACCAGGCTATGGAGAGACACAGTTGTAACGCCTGATGAGTTGTGATCGGAGACCAGTTACTTCTAAATCACAAAATGCTACCTATGTAATGGGAATACGGAAACAAGGAACTGCAGCTGCTAGTTTACAAAAAAAGACACGAAGTGTGCGAGTGACTCAGCAGGCCAGGCAGCATCTCTGGAGGACATGGATAGGTGCCTTTTTGGGTCAGGACATTTCTTCAGACTGATTGTAGTGGGGGAATGGAGGAAGGCTGGAAGATAGGAGGGGCGTGACAAAGCCTGGCCAGTATTAAAATGATACAGGTGAGGGGCGTTTTCACAGGCAGAGTGTGGACAAAGGCCAGAGATGAAAAACAGAGGGTGTGAGGCAAAAGCAGTGAAGAGTTGCAAATAGTGAAACTGGTGGAAGGAATGTAGGTGGAAGGGGAGGGGAATGGGAAATATAGGTGCGAGTTGGCAGGGCTCTCGCTTAACTTTTTTCCCCTGTTGCCAGCCGGGCAATCTTGACAGCATTTTAGGTTGCCAAATGACAGTTTAGGTGGTCATTGGTGGTCATTGAAGACGGTTTGCATGACACGTGCGATAATGTGCCCGGACGAAGTGCGTAGTTACCAGTCGGAATTATGCTCAATGAAGCATTCACATATTATGTTCAAGAAGGAACTGCAGATGCTGGAAAATCAAAGGTAGACAAAAGTGCTGGAGAAACTCAGCGGGTGCAGCAGCATCTATGGAGTGAAGGAAATAGGCAATGCTTCAGGCCGAAACCCATCAGTCTGAAGAAAGGTTTCGGCCCGAAACGTTGCCTATTTTCTTCGCTCCACAGATGCTGCCGCATCCGCTGAGTTTCTTCAGCACTTTTGTCTACATTCACATATTATTTCTGCTTCAAATAACTCACAAACTAAACATATTCACCAATCAAGACATGATATATACCACAATGACATGCAGCAAAATTATAATACAATATCTCAACTCTTTTTACACATTGCAATTAATGCAATTTGTATTAGTTCTTTCCACTTCCAAACAAAAATGTGTTTGGATTATTCAGCATATGATCAACCTGTGTCAATAAATCCTGGACCATGGTAACATATATGCTTAACCATACACACTTCAGATTGATGCAAGCATGTTTTCTGTGAACGACAGTAAATTACCATGACATGGCCATAACATGGGTCGTTATTGCTATTAGCACATAAAAACTCTGGCTTCCCACATAATTTATCCATAACAAAATATACAGGTTGCAAGGAAATTTCTAAAGGCATTTTATGATAATAGCTGTTAAAACCGACTATACCCATCTGACAGGTTAAACATTACACTAACTGAAAAGAGATGGCCAAAGGACATAACTGCAGCAAATGTTCTTTTGGTAATATGTTTAAAGGTGTCAAAACAAATAATAACATTGGGAATTAAAACACATTTGATTACATTCCGTTATCAAACATAATCAATGTTCGCTCTGAAGACCATGACGCACAATAGGGTCAGGGGGTGTGTGAATCAGTGCGGGGTGGATAGACGGCAGGAGGGTGGTTGAAAAGGCAATCGGTGCGGAATGGATGGATTGAGGCAGGTGAATTAGTACGTGTTGGTTGGAGTATGTAAAATTGTGAGGGGAGAGCACGGGGATGTCAGTGGTGTTGAATGGGGGGATCAGTACGGGACGGATGGGGGGATCAGTACAGGATGAATGGGAGTAGACAAAAATGCTGGAGAAATTCAGCGGGTGAGACAGCATCGATGGAGCTAAGGAAATAGGCAACGTTTCGGGTCGAGACCCTTCTTCAGACTGCTCCCCCCATTCAAGAAGAATGGGGGGATCAGTACAGGATGGATGTGGGGGGATCAGTACAGGATGAATGGGGGGGATCAGTACAGGATGAATGGAGGGGGGGTCAGGACAGTGTGGATTGGAGGGTCTAAGGAGGATGAATGGGTGATCACTACAGGATGAATGAGGGGATCAGTATAGGGTGAATGGGGGTTCTGAAAGATGAATGGGAGGTTCACTACAGTATGGATGGGGGAGATTGGTGCAGGGTAAATGGAGGGTGTGTCAGTACGGGATGAATGGGTGGTTCAGTGCAGTATGAATGGGGGGGGGAGAAGTGCAGGATGGATGGGAAGGGGGGGGGTCAGTACAGGATGAAATGGGGGACCAGTGTAGGATGGATGGCCGATGGGGGGGGGGGGGGTGGGGGGTGGCAGGAGGCAGGCGAATCTATGTGAGGTGGGTAGGATGATGAATAGATTGGGGGGGGGGGTGGTAGATGGGGAGGGGAGCACAGGGGATGTCAGTGAGGACTGGATAGAGGAGAGAATGGGGATCAGTGCGGGATGGAGAGGAGGGGTCCCAGGATAAGAGTGGTGGAAGGGGGGGGCGTACGAGAGAAAGAGAGAGAGGAGGGGGGGAGGGGCAGAGGAGGTGGGGAGGGAGGAAGGTCAGCGCTCCTCGGACAACATCGCCTCGCTGCCTTGGCCGTCCCTGTCCACCGTTAAAGTGCCGCCGCCAAAGGGGGTGGCGGTTGGGTCTCCTCGCCACCATCTCCTCTCATCTGCCAGCCGACAGCAAGGTGCGGGGCTGAGCGGTGCAGTTCAAAGATCCTATAGCTATATAGGTGTAGCTGCTTCAGACGGCGGAAGGAGACCTCCGCCTCCAACTCCCTCCCTCCCTCCTCCCGGCCTCGGCGTGCGAGAGGGGTTGTTTTGAAAGCGCAAGCAGCGACTGTTATCAGGGCGATAGCGACCGCTGATGGCAAATCCGCAAAAGGCGTTTTCAAAGCAACCCCTCTCGCACACTGAGGCCGGGAGGGGGAGGGCGGGAAGGAGGGAGGCCTCCTTCCGCCGGGCAGGGTGCGGGAGGAGGAGGCAGTGGAGCCGCTGTTGCCGCAGTTTGGTACCCGTCATTCGGTCCGACCCTTCATCACCCCGCTCCTAGTATCTTTGCCTCGCAATCAAAGATACTAGAGGAATACAGCCGCTGCCGACACGAAACATCACGCTCCTATTCGCCAGAGATGCTGCCTGACCCGCGGAGTTACTCCAGTTTTCTGCGTCTCCCGGTATAAACCAGTATTTGGGTGCCAAGCCGGGCAAAATGAGTCACCGTTTACGTTGCCCAGTGGCACATTCTGTGGTCAATGGCACCCGGGCAACCACTAATTTCGAGCCCTGGTTAGACACAGAGGAGAGAGGGGAGAGAAGAAAGGGGAGTGAAGATGTGGGGGGAGGTGAGTGGGGGGGGGGGGGGTGCGGGTAGGTGGAGTTCTAATAGTTACTTAAAATTGGAGTATTTAATGTGCATACTGTCGAGTTGTAAGCTACACAAGCGGAATATGAGGTGCTGTTCCTCCAGTTTGCATGTGGCCTCACTCTGGCAATGGAGGAGGCCCAGGACAGAAAGGCCAGTATGGGACTGGGAAGAGGAGTTAAAATAGTTAGCAACCGGGAGATCTAATCGACCTTAGTTTGACCAAGTGCAGATGTTCGGTGAAACAGTTAAAAGGTGATGTTTGGGCTTGCTAATGTACGTGAGGCCACATCAGGAGTCCAGATGCAATAGGTGAGGTTAAGTGGGGCATGGGGTGGGGGGGCAAGAGCAGAACTATTGGACCCAGAGAGGACATAGGTGAGGGATCCATCTATGACAGCAGCGGGGAAACTGTGTTTACCAAAGAAAGAGGACATCTCAGTTGTATTGGAATAGAAAGCATCATCTTGAGAGCAGATGCAGTGGGCGACGGTCAAATAGACTGCAGGGGATTGTGTCTTTGGAAGAGACGGAGAAATTCATAGGGTAGAGCATCTTTGCAGTAATGTGAATATACTTATTTTTCTTGGAATCGCCATTGTGAACTTTCTCTTATAAATCATGTCAAAGCTAAATAGCAACGCAATGCTTGGCAGCAGTGTTGCCATGTGATGCTGTTACTTAGTGGGGTGGAGTAGGCATTGGTGCATTGGCATGGATTGAAGATTGCTTATTACATAGAAGG
The DNA here is from genome assembly GCA_963514005.1 of Raja brachyura. Next base: position 12,073,799 of record OY740794.1, on the reverse strand, counting down.
TACTGAGTCACAGCTGTGAGAGGAGACTGAGGTAGGCTTGGAGTTTTTCCCTGGAGTATGGGAGGCTGAGAGGTGACTCGATGGATCTGCACAAAACCATAAGTGACATGGATAAGTTTAATGTTCATTGTCTTTTTCCTCAGTGTAGGAACCCAGAACTAGAGGGCATAGGTTTAAAGTGAGAGGGGAGAGAGACCTGGGGGACAATTGTTCCTCATACAGAACAAGTTGTCAGAGGAAGCTGTGTTGGTGGGTACAATGGCAATATTTAATATACATTTAGACAGGTGCAGGGGTAGGAAAGGTACAGGGGGATGTGGGCCATAGGCAGCAAAGGGGATGAGCTCAGTTACAAAATCTGCTCATTTTCCCTCATTGTCCTGGATTTGCTGAGTGGAGCCTCTGTGTCCCCCCTTCTCACTCACTGTGTCCCTTCCATCCTTCTCCTACTCTGGGTCCATGGGATGAAACCACTGGTTGATATGATGAGCGACGACCTACTTGGGTGATGTAACCAGGTTTGGGGTGGCATAGTTTGTACGTTCTCTCTGAGACCGTGTGGGTTATCTCCAGGTGCTCCAGTGTCCTCCCATACTCCAATGACGTACAGGTTTGTAGGTTAATTAGCCAGTAATAATCATCCCTCTTGTGTAGGATAGTGCTAGTGTGTAGGGGTGATCGCTGGTTTGTACACAGTTGGCCAAAGGGTCTGTTTCTGCACTGTGTCTCTAAAGTCTAAAGTCCAAATTTGGATATGTGTTAAAAAGAAAGAAAATGGGATCGGAAAATATGTGAAATTATATAACAGATAAAATAGAGCAGTTCAAAAAGATCATTATATTTACTGCAATATGAAATACAGAACAGAACCCTGTATCAATGAGAGCAGGGTGCAGCGAGGTGGGAAAGAAAAGGGACAAATTTAAACTGGAATAATGTGCAAATTTGAACACACAATACATTAGCATAATGTCCAGTTAATAGGAAATTGAGGTGAAAATCAGATTGAGAAGTAGACTGTATTGTCACAAATGTTGCCAGTTATAATATAGAGGTGATGGAAACAACTCGATATAATCTAAAATATACTTCATTTACAGTGGCTTGCAAAAGTTTTCATACCCCTTGAACTTTTCCACATTTTGTCACGTTACAACCACAAACGTAAATGTATTTTATTGGGATTTTATGTGATAGACCAACACAAAGTGGCGCATAATTGTGAAATGGAAGGAAAATGATACATGGTTTTCAAATTTTGTTTAGGCGGTTAGAATTACTAAGCATTCTTTAAAATTTTTTTTTTAAATTAGAAGCGTAAACACCTAATAGCAACACGGTTTGTTTATCAATTACATTCATAGAAGCTTCTGTTCTTTTTATAGATTTTTTTAAGAGATAGAACTGAGAATAAATATCTATAAACTAATAGAAAGGAAGGTATAATGAAAAAAAAAAGACAAAAAAAAGAAAGCAAAAAAAACAAACAAAAATGTTTTACCAATAACAGTTTTGGAGATAGGTCCATGGAATGTAAAGCGTAGTTATTCATCCAATCCTGAGCTTGGGCTTCAGTCCAGCTTCTGTGTTGAACCAATTTACCTCTTTAAAAAATCAATAAATGGAGACCATATTCTAACAAATAATTCTGATTTGTCAATTAAGACAAATCTATTTTTAACCAAATGTAAGGTCTCAGACAGTTCTGTAATCCACATTTTAATTGTTGGGGCTGTTGGATTTTTCAAAAATCTTAGTATTAATTTTTTCTCAGTAACTAGACTGTAATCAAGAACATTTATTTGATTTGTTGTAAGTTTTATACTTTGTTCTGATTTTCCCAATATTATTAATTTTGGATCGGGATCTAATTGAATATTAACTTCAGAAATAATTTAAAAAATATCCATCCAAAATATTTTTACTTTTATGCAATTTACCAAGGTATGAGTTAAGTTGGCTTCTAGGTATTGACATTTATCACAGATAGGTGAGATATTTTGAAAAATTCTGTTTAATTTTGTTTTGGAGTAATATAATCTATGTAATACTTTAAATTGTATTAAAGAGTGTCTGGCTTTTAACGAACAGTAATGTATATGTTGTAAGCTTTCATCCCATATATCCTTCGTTATGGATTGAGCCAATTCCTTTTCCCATGCTTTTCGGTGTGGCTCTGTCGACAGGACCTCAGTATCTAACAGGATATTATAAATGTAGGATATTAATTTATCTGTGTTAGCATATTTATTCAAAAATTCATCAAGCATTTCTGGGTCCTTAGTTCCGTACACTTGTGTGTGTGATTTGATATTATCTCTAAGGTGCAAGTATCTAAAAAAAATATTTTGATGTAGTCCATAATTATGTTGTAGCTCCTGGAATGAAAGAACCTTGACCCTTAACTTGACCCTTTCGATAAAGGTGTCCCACTTTTGTAATTCCATAGTTTTTCCATTTTGCAAATCCTTTATCTAACACGGAAGGTTTAAATGAGGGGTTATTTAAGATAGGAAGAAGAAGTGATAAATGATCAAATTTTAAAGTCTTTTTTAATTGTTTCCAGGTTCGCATACCACTAAGTATTAACGAGATTCCACTATAAGTGTTTTTAATCAATTTTGTAGGTGTTAACAAAATCGCGCCAATTTCAAAAGGTAGGCAGTCTTCTTTTTCCATCTTTAACCAATCTGATTGTTGATCCATATTCTCCAACCAGAAGTTCATATTTTTGATATTAACTGCCCAAAAATAACATTTGGTAAAACTAATCCACCATTCATTTTAGATTTACACAGGTATTTTTTACTTATTCTATGGCTCTTATAGTCCCAAATAAAACTTGTAACAAGTTAAGTTAAAAAAAGAAATTTTTTGGAAGATAGATCGGGATTGATTGAAATAAGTACAGTAATTGTGGAATGAAAATCATTTTTATGGCATTAATACTACCAAACATTGAAATGGGGAGTGTTTTCCAATATTGAATATGCTTATGTAGTTTATTGAGTAGGGGAGGAAAATTTGATTTAAATAAAGACGCATATTTCTTAGTCACATAAATTCCCAGGTATTTAAACTTTTTGTAGACTATTTTAAAAGTAGATTGTTGCAATATATATGGGTTTGGTTCCGTTACTAGCCTAATTTCACTTTTATTCCAATTAATTCTATATCCCAAGAATGAGCCAAATTGCATTATAAGATTTAATAAATTCGGAATACTAGTTTCTGAATTTGTGATGTATAATAATACATCATCTGCATATAAAAAAATGTTATTAACTGGATCTTTAGTATTGTACCCATAAATATCTGGATGAGCAATACTTTCTGCAAGTGGTTCAATAGCTAAGGCAAATAGTAACGGAGATAGTGGGCATCCTTGTCTACAACCTCTAGATAGATTTAATTTGGGTGATAACATTTGATTTGTCAATATTCTAGCTGATGGATTAGTATATAGGAATTTAACCCATGTACAAAACTTCTCACCCAATTGAAATGTTTAATGACAGAAAAGAGATAGGGCCATTCTACCTGATCAAATGTTTTTTTCAGCATCTAACGAGATGACTGCTAAATCTACATTAGCTATTCTATTTGAGTATATTATATTAAACAGTCGTCTCAAATTATAAAGTGAATAGCGTTTTGGGATAAAACCTGTTTGATCGGGATGTATTAATTTATAAATTACTAAACTTAATCTGTGGGTTAAGATTTTTGTTAATTTCTTCTGATCGGTATTTAAAAGAGCTGTTGCTCTATTTGAGCCGGGGTCCTCAAGATCTTTATCAGCTTTTGGTATAAGTGTTATTGTCGATTCATTTAAAGTTTCCTGGCAGTACCTGCTGTGTGAAAGCATAGTTATATAATGTAATATAATTGAAATTTGAGCACTAATAATTCTCTCTAATAATTCTTAGATCTGAAAGATTACATTTATTTAAGAATGTTTCCATTCTCATAGTATAGTCTGTTTTTCTTGCTGAGTAAATGTCTGATAATATTTCAAAAATTTGTCATTGATGTCCTTGTGCAATGATAGTGTTTCTCCCGTATATAATTTGATTTTATGAATTGTTTTTTCCTGATCTAACTTGTGACGTTGACGAGCTAGCAATTTTTGTGGTTTATCAACAAATTCAAATTGTAATTGTTTAGTTTGTTGATAAAGTCTTATAATTTGGTCTGAATATATGTGATTTAACTTATATTTAATTGCAGCAATTTAGTTTTGTTTTATCATGGAGGGAGCTATCGCGTTTTCAGTATCTAGTTGCCTTATTTCCATTTCTAGTTCATATTGTTTAGCTCGGCTCTTTTTATTATGAAAGGCTTGGGAGGGGATAAGCGCTCCTCGTACAAATGCTTTAAATGTTTCCCACAGAAGGGAGACAGGGGTTTCTGGGAGATCGTTCATCTGAAAGAACATATTAATCTGTGTTGTGAAGTATTCGCAGTACGCTTTATCATTTAAAATTTGAGGATTAAGTCTCCAGTGTACCTGCTTCTTATCTATACCTTTTAATTTAACCGTGAATGATAAAGGTGCATGATCCGAAATTATAATATTATGATATTTTGAATTGTATGTATATGGGATAAGTTTGGAGTCCACTAAAAAATAGTCGATTCTTGAATAAGTTTTATGTACTGGTGAGTAAAATGAATATTCTCGTCCAGTAGGGTTTTCTATTCTCCAGACATCTTTGATATTGGTAGTATTAATATATGAATATAATGATTCACTTGCATTGGATTTTATTTTCCTTTGCCTTGATGATCTATCTAAATAAGGGTCTAACGTGCAATTTAAGTCTCCACCAATTATCAGCTTGTTTGTGTAAGTTCCAGGATAGTATTAAGTGTTTTCTTAAAAAACAGTGGGTTATCAAAATTTGGACCACAAACATTAAGGAAGATGACTTTTTCTGAATATAATTCACCCACCAATATAATATATCTACCATCAATATCCGCAATAGTTGACACATGTTTAAAATGTATACCCTTACGAATTAAAATTGCAACCCCTCTAGACTTATGGGAGAATGAGGAATAATATGTTTTAGCAATCCATTTTCCTTTCAGTCTATGTTTACTATAATTACCAAGCATTCTGATTGGCTAAAATGCAATAGCCAATCTACATCTCTTCTTGTAGAAATGAAAAATCAACTAAGGCACTTTAAACAATATGCTGAGGGAATATAGTAGGGTTAAACAAAATCGCCATATCTATCTAATGATGGCCTACTAACCCGCCCGGTCCTCGTGTGGTAGGGGGCTGCCTCATCACCCTTTCCTTCCGAAAAGACGGTAACTGGGATCGGTGATGCCGCGGGAGACCCAATGGGCCCGTGGGGAGAGACTGCCATGGGGGAGCCGGGGGTGAACCGACTCGCGGAGCCTGGGGTACCGGTAACAACGGGAGATGCAGGGGCAGACCGACGCGGGGAATGGGTGGACTTGGTCGAGGCAGGTGATGGAACAGCTGCAACAGGTGTCGGTGTGAACATGAGCGGTGGGGCATCAGGACCCTGAGGTGCTGGACGAAGTTCCTTCACAGGAAGGAGGTGTTGATGGTTGTGTCTGTAGAGGACACCATCGACTTAGACCAGGTAGGAGCGTGGTTCCTTGGAGGGGCCATGAATATGTCCCAGTTTAGTATGTCCTTTGTCAGTTTGTAGGCGCACCACTTGTCCTGGTAATAGCGGTTTGAGCGGCTTGCTGGTCTTGTAGCAAAACCGCTTTTGCGTGTTGTGTTTAAACTGCACACAGCTTTTGTACTGTGGTGAGAGAGAAGACCTGCTGCTGCAGTTGGGCGACAGGCAGTGGTGGACGCGTCTGGCGAGACAGTAGCCACTGGGCGGGGGAGCCGAGAACACTGTCCCTTGAAATGTTCCGCAGATTCAGTAGGTCCAGGTGGACGTCAGATTTAGCTAGGTAGGAGCGCTCCGTGAGTTGTTTAGCGTTCCGAACAGCACGTTCGGCAAGTCCATTGAACTGTGGGTATTCTGGGCTGCTGGTGATGTGTTGGAAGTTCCACCGTTTGGCAAAGTTCTTGAACGTTTGGCTGGTGAATTGAGTTCCATTGTCAGTCTGAAGGCAGATGGGTACCCCATGCACGGAAAGGTGGATGTTTAGTTTTTGGATCACTGTTTCAGAAGTGATCGTTGGGAGTAAGTCAATTTCGAACCAAGGTAGTGCTTCCCGTGCCATTCAAAGATGTCAGTGATGACCATGGACGAGAGGGAGCCGGCTGGGGTAAGAGGGGCTGCTTCTGCTGATGTGGTGGCTCGCTGTTGTAGATGGAGCACAATTCCATCTTTTCGCGTATGTACTTTGTCATCCAGGGCCAGTAGATCATATCCTGGGCTCGGTTTAGAGTGGCCTCCGTACCGGGGTGGCCTCCATGGATGTCGCCATAGTACTCGCTCCGTAAGGTAGGGGGGATGACTGCCTTGTGACCTTTGACGATCATTCCATCCTGTAGCACAAGTTTGTCGCGAACCAAGAAGTAGGGTCGTATATCAAATGGGGTGCTTGACTGTTTATTTGGCCATCCGTTTCTTATGACGGAGGATAGCAGCTGTGAGGTTTTATCCACAGCTGTGTGTTCGGCAAGGCGGCGTAGGCGATCGGTGGGCACGAACGAGACCTTCAGGACTGAGTATTTGTCCTATTCGATAGGGTGGCGTTCGCTGGTAGTGCGCGGGGCTCTGGAAAGCGTGTCTGCGACGTGCATGTCTTTACCTTTCTTGTAAATGATGCAGAAGTCAAACCGCTGGAGCTGCATCATCATTCGTTGTAGACGAGCTGGGGTGGCGTGGGTGGGCGTGTTTGGGATAGTGACCAGTGGCTGGTGGTCAGTCTCAACAGCAAAGGTCTTGCCAAAGATAAAGTCTTTGAATTTTGAGCAGGCGAAGACGACGGCAAGCAGTTGCTTGTCGATTTGGGCATATCGTTGTCCAGTGTCTGTTATGAAGTGATGCGTAAGAGACAGGTAGTTGTCTGTAGGCACGCTGCAACTAGTCCATACTGGGATGCATCGCAGGTGATGGTGATTGGCAGGTTAAGGTTGAAGTATGCGAGTGTAGGTGCACTGGCCAGCTGGAGCTTCTGTGTTTCGAAGGCTCTCTGGCGCTGGGGGTAGCAGGATCATGCGTTGTCTTTGTGGGTCAGTTGTCGCAGGAGGGCAGAACGTTCACTGAGGTTCGGAATGAATTTGCCCAGGTAGTTACCCATGCTGAGAAATCATTGCAAGCTGGTGACTTCAGTAGGAACTGGCAGTTCGTTGATGGCTGCAGTCTTTAGTGGAGCAGGTTTTAATCCATTGCTGGTGAATATGTGACTTCTGGAGCCCGGAACTTGCACTTAAGAGGATTGAGTTTAAGGTTGATGTCGCTGGCATGGTTCAGTATCTTCTTTAGGTTGGCGTCATGCTCAGCCAGATCGTGGACGTAGACCAGGATGTCATCAACAATGATGGCACATGGATATTCTGCGAATAGTTGTTCCATTGCTCGTTGAAAGACTTCGCTGGCTGAGTTGATGCCAAAGGGCATTCTTACAAATCGATAGCGGCCAAATGGTGTGGCAAAGGTTGTTAGAGCAGATGACGCTCGGTCCAGTGGTATTTGCCAGAAGGAGCTTTTGGCGTCAAGGACCGAGAATACTGTTGTGTTTCCAATTTGCGCCGCTACGTCCTCAGTTGTTCTCATCGGGTAGTGTGTGCGTTTAATTGCTGTGTTTAAATCTTTGGGGTTAATACAAACCCACACCTCTTCTTTGTTTTTCTTGGTGGCTACGACCATGGTGGAGACCCAGTCGGAGGGTTCGCTGACCTCAGCGATGACTCCAATAGAGACCGTGCGTTTCCGTTCAGTGTGTATTTTTTACAAGGCGAGTTCTTACACTATAAAGCATGCATTAGGTGGAGTTATAATTACTAAGCATTCTGATTGGCTAACGTGCAATAGCCAGTCTACAGGAAGATCAGCCATGATCATGTTAAATGGCAGGCAGGCTTGGCAGTCCACGTGGACCACATCTGCTCTTATTCTCTCACTTTTCTCTGGGCTTTCATAGCTGTTGCCCCCTGTCCATCTGAATAGATCTGCTGTCCCTTTGCCAGATCTGAGTTAGAACTGGTTCAATGGACAGAATGAATTGCATTTTGATGCTAAACAGTTCAAAGAGCCCACTCTTGGCGCACAGTCTGGTAACCGCTGGATAGTTGGCTAGCAAGCTTGGGCCTTCTGTGTTTGCAGGGGACACCAAACTGGATGGCATGGTGGTGCAATAGTTTGTTCTGCTGGGGGGGAGAGAGAATAAATGGAGTATAGTGCAGATGGGATTTTGATGGTTGGTGTGGATCGGCTGTATCAAAGGTCCTGTATCCATGCTACATGACACTGACCATCTATAACAAAAGGATAGGTCCCACGTCAGAAAGCTTTATGTAGAATGTCATGGAACTGTCATTTTCAAGCAAGATTTTTTTTTTAAATTAAGCCCTTTGAACCTGATAACAAAGTTAACCAAGAAAAACTGTTATTTTGTGGAAGGTAGACACAAAATGCTGGAGCAACTCAGCGGGACAGGCAGCATCTCGGAGAGAAGGAACGGTTGACGTTTCAGGTCGAGACCCTTCCTCAGTTATTTTGTGGAAATGGTTCACCCCATGACATTAAGTCATTATTTAAACCTCTTCCTGTGGTTCAAGAGAATTTCTTAAGTTAAACTCTCTGATAAAATGGTGAGGCAGGCCTGAAGGGTTGACTGGTCTATTCCTTGCTTTTCTGGTTGGTATGTTCCTATGCACATTTATATGATATGTGATATCCGCACGCATCCCTTTAGAGAATATGAGCTACCATACACATACTTACATACTTTTTATTACAGACTCAAGGTCCAGATAAAAGACAAACATTACATAGAATAAATTACATACAAAAGCACAATACATGGTTTAAGATCAAGAATAGAAAAATCAGTGTCCCACAACGAGACAACTATACCAATGTCTCCACATCTGGGATTGGTAGCGTGTAGTACTTATGTTTGATAAGGCCAAGATTATTTCATTTTCAGAGTCATTATTCCGGCAAATAAATTTATACATAACATTGTTTAAGTATCGACTCCTGCAGCCACAAACAGTTCACTTGCACTACACTATCTAGGTCTCTTAAGTAATATTCTCATGGCGTCATTATAAGCTACTTTAATAGTCTCTGTAAGCTTGCTTTTCTGTAGTTTGACCATTGGTGTGCAGTATAGAGTGGTGTACAATATGCTCTGAACAGAGACATTTTCACTCTATCTGTACATGCACTAAACTTGCGTAAGAGAATGTTTGCTTGTGCATACATCATACGGCGTTGTCTATAAATATCATCATCATCTGTAATTTGTTCTGTAATAAAATGTCCAAGATAATTTACCTTATTACAGACACCAAGATCATTATCAGACAATTTAAAATCAGGACATTTTAGACATTTCCCTCTTTGGTTCTACAGATCATAACAGCACTCTTACCAGCATGATATTTAATATCATGTTCCACACTATACACAGAACATATAATGCTGTGAGACCAGCACAAGATGTACTAAATACCACAAGATCATCTGCATACATAATATGGTTCACTAGGGTATTACCAATCATGCACCCAGTATAACAGGCTTTCAATTGCTTGGGCAGATAATCAATATTGAGATTAAAAAGAACTGTGGACAAAATACCCCCTTGTCTGAAACCATCGCTAATCCCAAATGGGACTGAGACCCTATTGCCCTGTTTTACATGTTTCTGTCTGGTGGGCATACCAGTAAGCCAGAATTCTCACAATGCATTTAGGCACCTGTCTTTGACTCAATTTAATTAACAACTTTCGATGATTAACATGATCAAAGGCTTTGGAAGTATCAATAACGAATTGATGAGTTTTTAATCACTATATTTGTTTACAATTTCATTTAAGGCATATATACACAAGTCAGCGCCATGTTTAGCTTTAAAACCAAACTGGTTATTTGTGGAGTTAACAAACTCATTTAATCTACCCAGCAGAATTATTTCTAGGACTTTTGACAGTATGCTGGCTAAAGCTACTAAAGCTCTAAGGAATAAATTCTTATTGGAAAGCGATAAAGCCATTCCACCTACCATCCATAGGTACTATTGCGTTAGAAGGTAGACACATCTCCAGCGCCTGATCAGATATATTTGAAGACATTGTGGGGAAACCAGAGAGGAAATTGCGGGAACCCTGATTGAAATTTACGAGTTGTCTTTAAAATCCAGGAGAGGTGCTGAAAGACGGTGGCAAATGTTGGACCTCTATTCAAGAAGGGCTGCAGGGAAAATGCTGGGAACTATAGCCCAGTGAGATTAACATCTGTAGTTGGAACGTTACTAGAGAGTATTCTGAGGAATAGGATGTACAGGTGTTTAGATAGACGAGGGCTGATTAGGGATAGCCAGCATGGGTTTGTACGTGGGAGGTTGTATCTCACAAATCTGATTGAGTTTTTTGAAGACGTGACCAAAATGGTCGATGATGGCAGAGCTGTAGATGTTGTATATATGGACTTCAGCAAAACATTCAACAAGCTTCTGCATGCTAGGCTGCTCTGGAAGGTTAGATTGCATGGGATCCAAAGAAAGATAGCTGAATGGATAGAAAATTGGCTTCATGGATGGAAGCAGAGGGTGATGGTGGAAGGTTGCTTCTCGGACTGGAGGCCTGTGACTAGTGGTGTGCCTCAGGGTATGGTTCTGGGCCCATTACTGTTTGTCATCTATATCAATGATTTGGATGAGGACATACAGGGCAAGATTAGCAAGTTTTCAGATGATGCAAAAGTAGGTGGTTTTCAGATAGTGAAGATGATCGTGAGCAGGATCTTGATGGAGGAATGGTTGATGGAATTTATTTCAAAGAAATGTGAGGTGTTGAATTTTGGGAAGTCTAACATGGGCAGGACCTACACAGTGAATGGTAAGGCTCTGGGCGTGTTGTAGAGCAGAGGGATCTAGGAGTGCAGGTGCATGGTTCCCTGAAGGTGGAGTCGCAGGTAGATAGGATGGTCAAAAATGCGTTTGGGACACTGGTCATCATGAGTCAGAGTATTGAGTATAAACGTTGGGAGTATAGATATTGCAGTTGTATAAGACGTTGGTGAACTGCATTTAGAGTATTGTGTTCATATAGGAAAGATGTAGTCAAGCTGGAAAGGGTACAGAGAGGATTTACGAGGATGTTGCCGAGGCTAGAGGGACTGAGCTACAGGGAGAGGTTGAGAAGGCTGGGACTCCATGCCTTGGAGGATGAGGGGTGATCTTATTGAAGTGTATAAAATCATGAGAGGAATAGATTGAGTAGATGCACAGAATGAGAGTGGGCAAATTGAGGACCAGAGGACATTGGTATAAGGTGAAGGGGAAAAGATATAATAGGAATCTGAGGGATAATGTTTTCACACAAAGGGTGCTGGGTGTATGGAACAAGCTGCCAGAGGAGGTCGTTGAGGCTGGGACTATCCCAACATTTAAGAACCAGTTAGACAGGTACATGGAGGGGACAGGTTTGGAGAGATTTGGACCAAACCCGGTCAGGTGGGACTAGCGTCGCTGGGACATGTTGGCTGGTGTGAGCAAATTGGGCTGAAGGGCCTGTTTCTTCGCTGTGTCACTATGACTTTATCTCTGATGCATAAACATTCAATGCCAGTATTCTCTAGATCATTGGTAACTCTAAAGAAATGTTTACGAATGTAATGAGATAATCAACTACTCGAGAATAAAGCCTGGTCATGGACTGTTGACAGATTTGAGGAGGAAGAGCGGAGAAAGAATGAGATCAAGGAAGATACGAATGAATCACCCAAAGGTCCTATTGAACAATCATCAACAGAATTCTGCTTAGTGTGGTCAGAGGGTGATTGTGCTTTCAAATATTGACAATCACCCATGTTATTACTTCTTGAGTCAAGAGAAAAGTGATCATCAGCAACAATTTTTAGAATGACCATTTTTTGGGACAAGGTCAGCTGGATTTCCCAATCACACCTGGAATCCACAAAATGAACTTCATTGCACTGATTGAACTTGTGCGAAATCAAACACACTGAGGGGATTATTCTGGAAAGGTCTGGAACCTTATATTTACTGCACTCATTCAGTTAAAAGTGGAATTCATTTTCTACTGTCCCAAGATACCAAAGGTTGTAAGAAATATTTGTCTGTAATTTTCCCTCCTGTGTATATTTGTTTTCTTGGGATTGAATGTGTGACTAATGCGCTCTTGCCTTTAAGTACTATGAATTGTTTAGTCACGTTAGTGACATGCATTCAACTTTTTAACTCTCATGCCCTTGCTTTTCGTCGAGTGGTCACCTTTTCCGCAATTCCCTGTGATGCGGTGGGAGCAGTGAATGCGGCTGACCTTGGGATTCATCACATCAACAACGTTCGGCGAGAGGGATACAAGTACAGCCTGAATATGGTCACAAATGCCCAGGAAAAGCAGGTGAGTCAAAGGAAATGGTGTATGGAGTATGTAATGGGATTTTGATGTGGTGGCCATTGTCTAGCCTAGTATGTGAAAAGAGCGCTGAAACATGTAGATGATGCTAATCAGGTGTTTAGTTTAGTTTAGTTTAAAGATACAGCATGGAAACAGGCCCTTCGGCTCACCGAGTCCTCGCTGACCAGCACTATCCAACACACTTGGGACAATGTCCAACTTTACCAAAGCTATTTAATCTACAAACCTGCACGTCTGTGGAGCATGCAAGAAGGCAGCTGGAGAAAACCCATGCGGCCACAGGGAGAACGTACAAACTCCGTGTAGACAGCACCCATAATCAGGATTCAAACCCAGGTCTCTGGTGCTGTAAGGTAGCAACTCTACCACTGCGGCACTGTATGGCAGCAACTCTACGGCTGCGGCACTGTGCCGCACTAAATGTATAATCAACACGGATATGAATGGAAGAAATCCTGTCTCACTAATTTGGTTGTGATATCTCCTTTGGTTGAGGAGATAATAAAGAGGGTTGATGAAGGCAGGACAGTAGATGTTGTCTTTACAAGAGTGATGAGGATTCCTAAAATGCATGGGGTCATCAACCCAGTCAACTGCTGAACCAGGGAAAAGCAAAGGAGCAAAGGTTTCTTTGGCAGGGGCGCTGAGGAAGAGGATTTTTTGGAAAGTATGAGGGATAGTTATCTAAATCAACATGTAGAGGAACCAACGAGAGAGCAGGCTATTTTAGACTGGGTATTGAGTAATGAGGAAGGGTTAGTTAGCAGTCTTATTGTGCGTGCCCCCTTGGGCAAGAGTGACCATAATATGGTCGAGTTCTTCATTAGGATGGAGAGTGATATTGTTAATTCAGAAACAATGGTTCTGAACTTAAGGAAAGGTAACTTTGAGGGTATGAGACGTGAATTGGCCAAGATTGACTGGCAATCAATTCTAAAAGGGTTGACGGTGGATACGCAATGGAAGACATTTAAAGACTGCATGGATGAACTACAAAAATTGTTCATCCCAATTTGGCAAAAGAATAGATCAGGGAAGGTAGTGCATCCGTGGATAACAAGGGAAATCAGGGATAGTATCAAAGCAAAGGATGAGGCGTACAAAGTAGCCAGAAAAAGCAGTATACCAGAGGACTGGGAGAAATTCAGAGACCAGCAGAGAAGGACAAAGGGCTTGATTAGGAAAGGAAAAATAGATTATGAAAGAAAACTGGCAGGGAACATAAAAACTGACTGCAAACGTTTTTATAGATATGTGAAGAGAAATGGATTAGTTAAAACAAATGTAGGTCCCTTGCAGTCAGAAACAGGTGAGTTGATCATGGGGAACAAGGATATGGCGGACCAATTGAATAACTACTTTGGTTCCGTCTTCACTAAGGAAGACATAAATAATCTGCCGGAAATAGCAGGGGACCGCAGGTCATAGGAGTACTTGAGTGAAATCCAGGTTAGTCGGGAAGTGGTGTTGGGTAAATTGAATGGATTAAAGGCCGATAAATCCCCAGGGCCAGATAGGCTGCATCCCAGAGTACTTAAGGAAGTAGCTCCGGAAATAGTGGATGCATTAGTGATAATCTTTCAAAACTCTTTAGATTCTGGAGTAGTTCCTGAGGATTGGCGGGTAGCAAACGTAACCCCTCTTTTTAAGAAGGGGGGGAGAGAGAAAACGGGGAATTACAGACCAGTTAGTCTAACATCGGTAGTGGGGAAACTGCTAGAGTCAGTTATTAAAGATGGGATAGCAGCACATTTGGAAAGTGGTGAAATCATTGGACAAAGTCAGCATGGATTTACGAAAGGTAAATCATGTCTGACGAATCTTGTGGAATTTTTCGAGGATGTAACTAGTAGCGTGGATGGGGGAGAACCAGTGGATGTGGTGTATCTGGACTTCCAGAAGGCTTTCGACAAGGTCCCACATAAGCGATTAGTATATAAACTTAAAGCATATGGCATTGGGGGTTCAGTATTGATGTGGATAGAGAACTGGCTGGCAAACAGGAAGCAAAGAGTAGGAGTTAACGGGTCGTTTTCACAATGGCAGGCAGTGACTAGTGGGGTACCGCAAGGCTCAGTGCTGGGACCCCAGCTATTTACAATATACATAAATGATCTGGATGAGGGAATTGAAGGCAATATCTCCAAGTTTGCGAATGACACTAAGCTGGGGGGCAGTGTTAGCTGTGAGGAGGATGCTAGGAGAATGCAAGGTGACTTGGATAGGCTGGGTGAGTGGGCAAATGTTTGGCAGATGCAATATAATGTGGATAAATGTGAGGTTATCCACTTTGGTGGCAAAAATAGGAAAACCGACTACTATCTAAATGGTGGCCGATTAGGAAAAGGGGGGATGCAGCGTGACCTGGGTGTGATGGTACACCAGTCATTGAAAGTAGGCATGCAGGTACAGCAGGCAGTGAAGAAAGCCAATGGTATGTTACCTTTCATAGCAAAAGGATTTGAGTATAGGAGCAGGGAGGTTCTACTTCAGTTGTATAGGGTCTTGGTGAGGCCACACCTGGAGTATTGCGTACAGTTCTGGTCTCCAAATCTGAGGAAGGGCATTATTGCCATAGAGGGAATGCAGCGAAGGTTCACCAGACTGATTCCTGGGATGTCAGGACTGTCTTATGAACAAAGACTGCATATACTCGGTTTATACTCTCTAGAATTTAGGAGATTGAGAGGGGATCTTATAGAAACTTACAAGATTCTTAAGGGGTTGGACAGGCTAGATGCAGGAAGATTGTTCCCGATGTTGGGGAGGTCCAGGACAAGGGGTCACAGCTTAAGGATAAGGGGGAAATCCTTTAGGACCGAGATGAGAAGGAATTTTTTCACACAGAGAGTGGTGGGTCTCTGGAACTCTCTGCCACAGAGGGTAGTTGAGGCCAGTTCATTGGCTATATTTAAGAGGGAGTTAGATGTGGCCCTTGTGGCTAAGGGGATCAGAGGGTATGGAGAGAAGGCAGGTACGGGATACTGAGTTGGATGATCAGCCATGATCATATTGAATGGCGGTGCAGGCTCGAAGGGCCGAATGGCCTACTCCTGCACCTAATTCTATGTTTCTATGTTTCTATGTTTCAGATGAAGAGTTTCTCTTCCCTGTTGCAACAGCAGTCTTTCCTAAGACTGCGATAATGAATGTCCTTAAACCTACAAAGAAATCACATCACTAATACAGCCTTGTGAGGTGTGTCCACAAATGCAAACCAACATTTGCAACTAACATTTGCAAGACTCAAAGGTCTCCTCTGAATTGTGTAGTTTATGCAACAACCATTAAATTAAAGGAAATGTCAAAGAACATCATCAGTTTTCCAGAATCGTGGCATTGTAGTGTGATAACAGCGTGGAAGTGGGCAATTCAGCCTGTCAGATTAATCCTGCTGTCTGAAAGAACAACCCGTTTATCCTTCTTCCCCCTGCTACCCCCATTGATTCATACAAGAATGTCAGAGGTTATTTGCATTCCCACCTGCTCCACTGACTGATTTTATGTCTCACGTTGGGACATTTGAAGAGATCTCAGCACCTGCAGCATTCCATGACCCTAATGTGAATGTGATTTGGAGTGGGTTGAGCAATTGTTTCAGTTTTCCCATATGAAACGTACCTCAACTCGGTGAAAGACTGAAAAGTATTGTTTGGCCTTCAACAAGGAGGAAACGTTAGAGTCCTATCACAAAATGTACATTTAGGAAATGCCCTGCCACTTGATCTTGATGGAGGAGCAGTGTGTGAGGACTCTCATTCACATAAGTTCTGCTGCTACATCACATCATGTGTAACAGAACCAACTGGTGACTCTGGTACCCAGTCAGTCCTTAACCTGGGCCATGTAAGTCATTTTATTCCACAATAGGTAACTTATGGCAGTGTGCTGTTTGTATTCCACTGCTGTTTCACTGTTGTGAGCAACATGACATTTGTTTAAGAAGAGCCAGTTAACTCCACACTCCACCTTTGATCACTGAGTTTGTAAAGCAGCCTTACCCACAGGAGCTGGGGTGGAAGATTGCAACCCTTCAGTTGTCTGCCCTGTTTCGACTAATGCAATCAGCTCGACGTGCACAAACGGAAGATCAAATAGAACAAGTTGTCCAACAACTTTAGGCTGTGCACGCCACACAAAAGAAGACGAAGAAGCCACAGGAGCTGGGCGTCATCATCATATTGGGAACTCCATGGAAAGAGACAGAGCTGTTGGTGACCAGAAGAGGTTTCCAATCTCCAAATGTATATCTTGGCTGCATTTTATAGGCCCAGGTTTGATTTCCTGGCCATTATTATAATTATTATTATGGCCATTATTTTATTATTAGTTCCTCCCAATGGTAAAGGGGAAATAGAAATGTAAGCAAATCATAGAAAGATGTAGGAGCAATAAGCTTATAGTAGTGTGGTTTTTAACTTTTCAAAGTATTGACCGGCCTTGCCTCAGTGTATAGAGCTTAGATGCTGCGGAGTTTAGAGTGTTGAAGAGTTCTTTTTGGGAGAATATTTCTACTCGAAATAGAAACATAGAAAAATAGAAAATGGGTGCAGGAGTAGGCCATTCGGCCCTTTGAGCCATTCAATATGATCATGGCTGATCATCTAAAATCAGTACCCCGTTCCTGCTTTCTCCCCACATCCCTTGATTCTGTTGGCCCTAAGAGCAGAAATTAACTGTACTCGTTTATCTTGGGGAATAAAACTGGCAAGTTGTGGACATGACAATGGATAATATGTTGTGAACAGTAAGTACAATTCTGTAGGTTTCCTGACAGTTATGGAAAGGGATAAAGTCAGTCCTCACTCTAGGATCGTGTATAGGAGGGGACAGATTTCATGAGAGTAATGGGCCTTTCCCAGTTGGGCGACTGCAGGAGACTATGCCGTCTCCACATGGTCGCCACATGTTTGCGGGTGGTTGCCGGGGAGACGCCTTCATGGTCGTGAGTAGTTCCTGCATTCTGGCAAACTAGTTGTGGCCTCATTATGGTCGCTGTGAATTTTTCAACATGTTTAAAAATGTTGCAGCAACTAGAATGAAGCCGCCATGGAGAGTAGCAAGAATTCTCGTGCCATAGGTGGGTCGCCAGGATATCCTAGTGGGTTGCCAGGAGGTCGAATTTTCTCGGATTTTCTTGTATGTTGTAGCCGGTGCTGGCTGGTGAATTTCAGTGGCTCATTGGGGACAAAAAAAGGTAAGCAGTAGACTTCTTAATAGTTGTATCCACTCCTTCTCCCCCCTCTCCCCCCCTCCCCCCTGTCCCCCCCCCCCCTTAAAGGACTTATCGTACACTGTGCTTTAACCATCTTAATTACAGCGCCAACCTTCCTGTTCATCATGGTGTGATTCTGTATCACCTTGGCTTTGCACCGTGGGAATTTCACTCAGACAGTGCTCCCCCGCTTGCCTTGTCCCCCGCCTGCATAAAAGGGCTGATGAAGGAAGTGATGTGTGTGTGTTCCACTCTAACAGTCGCCATTCCAGTTGCCGGTTTTTCAGGCGACTGCCGGCAACTTGACAGTTGTCTGAAAAATTGCCTAAGTGGGGCAGTGTAGATCAGTGTCACTCATGTTATGAGTCATACTTTGTAGCTACGCCCACTAGTTTAACAGAAAGCTTTGCTGCCCTTTCTCCCTCACTTTAGAGTTATGTGCTAAGATGTAGTTACCTATGCTGCAATGCTAATAAAGTCTTTGAATCTTAATCATTGTGCGTGCCTTAAGTTATTCCAACAGCAGAAGCTTACCAGACAGGCCCATAAGAGAGGACATGGTTGAAACAGACTGAGAACAGATGCTTGTGGGTAAAATTACATCTGACAATTTGAAAGAGAAATGGTAAGCGCGTCACCGAAAAGGTGAAAGGTAAAGATGGCAGCATTAGGGAGTCTTGGATGGCAAAGGGTATTGAAAGTTTAATCAGAAAAAGTAAAGAAAGCATATGGCACTCAGCCGATATAGGCAACTAAATTCAAAAGAGCCTCTTGTATATAGAAACTATTCAAGAGAATTTAAGAAAGGAATTAGGAGGGCAAAAATAGGACCATGAAATATCATAGAACATAGAACAGTACAGAACAGGAATGGGCTCTTTGACCCACAATCTTTGTGCCAGACATGATGCCGAGTTAATCCGATCTCATCCGCGTGTACATGATCCATTCCCTCTATTCCCTTCACCTCATGTGCTTATCCAAAATATCTTTAATAGCCACCATCTATCTGCCTCCACTGCAACCCCTGGCAGTACATTCCAGGCCCCACCATTCTCTGTGTAATAATCTCCATTATACGTCCCCCCTCTCACCTTATAGCAATGCTCTCTAGTGTTGGATATTTTCACCTTGGGGGAAAAAGATTCTGACTGTCTACATTATCTGTGGCCCTCCTAATTTTAGATACTTCTATCAAGTCTTCCCCCAACCTCAGACATTCCATAGAAAACAATCCAAGTCTAGCCAACCTTTCCCTGTAGATGATATGGTCTAACCCAGGCAGCATTCTGGTAAACCTCCTCTGCACCCTCTCCAATGCTTCTGCATCCTTCACGTAATGGGGAAACCAGAACTGAAAGCAAAACTCTAGATGTAACTTAACCAAAGTCCTGTATATCTGCATCATGACTGCCTGACTTTTATACCCTTAGTCGGAAACATTAAGGAAAATCCTAACTATGTTGAGGGTGGAATTGTTAAATATATTGGAGCATGCAATGGGGGGATAAACCTTCATGGCGGGATGTGATCTATCCCAGGATGCTATGGAAAGAAAGGGAGAAGGGGATGTTTCCACTTTGGTTATCTACAGTAGAGGTACCAGAAGACTGAAGGATGGCTAACATTGTTCCTTTATTTAAGAAGGGCAGCTGGGATAAGACAGTAATCCTTATGTCAAAGGCTGGGAAATGATTGGAGGAACTTCTAAGATCTTAGAAGTTCCTCCAATAATTTGAGTACATTTGGCAAAGATGATGCTAATCAGGTGTTTAGTTTAGTTTAATTTAGTTTTGTTTAAAGATACAGCATGGAAACAGGCCCTTCGGCCCACTGAGTCCTCGCCGACCAGCACTATCCAACACACTTGGGACAATTTACAACTTTACCAAAGCTAATTAATCTACAAACCTGCACATCTGTGGAGCTTGGAAGAAGGCAGCTGGAGAAAACCCATGCGGTTACAGGGTACAAACTCCGTGTAGACAGCACTCATAGTCAGGATTCAAACCATATAACCATATAACCAATTACAGCACGGAAACAGGCCTTCTCGGCCCTTCCAGTCCGTGCCGACCATTCATTTTCCCCTAGTCCCATCTACCTGCACTCAGACCATACCCCTCCATTCCCTTCCCGTCCATATACCTATCCACTTTACTTTTAAATGTTAAAATCGATCCTGCCTCAACCACTTCTGCAGGAAGATCATTCCACACAGCCACCACTCTCTGAGTAAAGAAGTTCCCCCTCATGTTACCCCTAAACTTCTGTCCCTTAATTCTCATGTTTGAATCTTCCCTACCCTCAATGGGAAAAGCTTATCCTCGTCAACTCTGTCTATCCCTTTCCTCATTTTAAAGACCTCAAAATGACCTTAACCTTCTGCGCTCCAAAGAATAAAGACCTAACTTTTTCAACCTTTCTCTGTAACTTAGTTGCTGGAACCCAGGCAACATTCTAGTAAATCTCCTCTATGCTCTCTCTATTTTGTTGACATCCTTCCTATAATTAGGCGACCAAAATTGTACACCATACTCCAGAATTGGTCTCACCAATGCCTTGTACAATGTTAACATTACTTCCCTACTCCTATATTCAATGCTCTGATTTATAAAGGCCAGCACACCAAAAGCTTTCTTTACCACCCTATCTACATGCGATTCCACCTTCTCTGGTGCTGTAAGGCAGCAATTCTACCACTGCGGCACTGTATGGCAGCAACTCTACTGCAGCGGCACTGTGCTGCCCTAAATACATAATCAGCACGGATATGAATGGAAGAAATCCTATCTCACTAATTCAGTTATGATTTTTGAGGGCGGTAGGTGTTGTCTTTACAAGAGTGATGAGGATTCCTAAAAAGCATGGGGACATCAACCCAGTCAGCTGCTGAACCAGGGAAAAGCAAAGGATCAAAGGTTTCAGATGATTCCCTGTTGCAACAGCAGTCTTTCCTAAGACTGCGATAATGAATGTCCTTAAACCTACAAAAAAATCACATCACTAATACAGCCTTGTGAGGTGTGTCCACAAATGCAAACCAACATTTGCAACTAACATTTGCAAGACTCAAAGGTCTCCTCTGAATTGTATAGTTAATTAAACAACCATTAAATTAAAGGAAATGTCAAAGAACATCATCAGTTTTCCAGAATCGTGGCATTGTAGTGTGATAACAGCGTGGAAGTGGGCAATTCAGCCTGTCAGATTCATCCTGCTCTCTGAAAGAACAACCCGTTTATCCTTCTTCCCCCTCCTATCCCTATAGCCCTGCAAAATCTTTCCTCTTAGCCACTTGTGAAGCTCTCTCTTGATTTTGCCCCAATTACCACCCAGACACTGCTTTCTGGACATGAACCACTTGCTCGAAAAAAAAAAAAAATCCCCCGCTTTGTTTATTTTCTGCAATTCACATTCACTCCCGATCCCAGATTGTTCCAACAATGGGGCCAGTTTCTCTCTACTGAACCTGTCTGCACCTTCAAAGATTTAAATTACCTCCTTGTATCTCCTTGTAACTGATGGTGGTAATTGTCTTTCTGTTCTGTGGGGAATTTTGATAAGTCTGCAACCTCTCCAAAGCATTTATAGCTTTTCTAAAGTGCGACCACAACAATATTGTGTTTTCATCATGACTTTCTTGGTCTTGCACTCAATGCCATTGTGTATAAAAGCCCTTGTCCGTGAATGCCTTTTTAATTACTTTTGGAAACTGGCTTGACACTGTTAACAAGCAAGGCACAGGACATAATTATGCACTTATGACGTACATGCACTTTTAATTCAAAATTCCAAGAAATTGGAAACTGATAATCACCTTGTAATAGTGTCTGCGTAGTCTCTATTCTACAGCTTTAAAACGATTCTTTGGCAAGAACCATCTTGGGAGCAACATGGTTTCTGAACTATTACTGAGCCCATAAATTGAATGTTAAGTGTGGCATGGATTTCTGATTAAAGAGGTTTAAGGGCCTGTCCCACTTTCACGACCTAATTCACGACCTCTGCCGAGTTTGCCCATGACTCATACTTGCAGCATGGTCGTCACGAGATCTTAGGAGGTTGTAGGTAGGTCGTAGCAGGTCGTTATGCTAGTCGTAGGTACTCGTGACATCAAGTAGGTCGGGGCGTTTTTCTAGTCTGATGAAAAATGCTCACGAGTAAAAAAGGTTGTGAATTAGGTCGTGAAAGTGGGACAGGCCCTTTAGCCTCTGATCAAGGGTCTCGGCCTGAAATATCACCCATTCCTTCTCGCCAGAGATGCTGCTTGTCCCGGTGAGTTACTCCAGCATTTTTTGTCGATGCAGGTTACAACCAGTTTGCTTTGATTCAGTTAATTTATTTCATTTTCTTCACTGATTTCAGGAGCAAAATGATTTCATTTATTATTTGGAGTTTGAGGTCTTTGAAACCAGATGTCATGTCAGGAGCCCAAAACCGCTGAAAAGATGTGAAATGCAATCATTTAACTTGACAGTAAGGAGCTGAGTAATTACATTTTCTTATCGCAGATTCTTGTTGAATATTAAATATTTCAAAGGTCTTTGGCAATCATTCTGTGACTATCCTTGTTCAATAGCTGTGGATATGAAAGTAACCTATACCATCAGTTCTGGAGAAGGGTTGTATATACTGGAATGTTAACAAACTCTTTTCTCTTCATAGATGCTATCTGACCGATTGTGTTTTGTGTTTTATATTTTAATTCAGGATTTTAGTATTTGTGCTTTTTTTCCCACATTACCTTTCAAATAGCTGATCCCAGATTTCTTGATTGAATGTGATTGTAAGGTTTATATGGCTAGCTGTAGTATAATGTAATGTTATTATGCTGTGGTATGAGGTTAATTGGATGGTATGTTGCTGTATAAATAGACACAAAACACTGGAATAACTCAGCGGGACAGGCAGCATCTCTGGAAAGAAGGAATGGGTGACGTTTCGGGCCGACCCTTTTCTCAGAAGAAGGGTCTCACCCCAAAATCTCATCCAGAGATGCTGCCTGTCCTGCAGAGTTACTCCAGCATTTGGTGTCTATCTTTCGTGTAAACCAGCATCTGCATTTCCTTCCTACACAAATGACACGGTATTCTGGGTTTTAGCCTTGCTGCAGTGCTGATATCTGGGCTACTTAGGCTACTTGTTGTAATGTAGATGTAAGGTTTGTTGCATTAGTAAAGGTTTGATTTTGACAGTTATTAGATTAATAGTTGTGGTACATGTGCAAGTATGATAGACTGATCATTTTCTATGAATATGGAAGGTTTTGGGGACCAGTTGCTATAGTCCAGATAGACAGATGTAAGAACAAAGAACAGCAGATGGCGGCTTACCAAGGACACAAAATGATTGACTTAGCGAGTCAGGCAACATCTCTGGAGAACATGGGGAAGTGCTGGGTTCACATTCCTTCCCACCCATACCACCCTCCCCAGAAACCTTTTCCTTCAATAGTAGGAGATGCAACATCTGTCCCTATACCTTCTCCCTCGCCTCTATCCAGTGACCCTGGCAGTCCTTCTAGGTGTGACAGAGGTTCATGTGCACCTCGTCTAACCGCATCTACTGCATCTGGTAATCTCGATGTGGCCTCCTGTACATCAGCGAGACCATTTCACTGAACACTTGCTCAGTCTTTCAAGGCCTACTGGATCTCCCGGTTGCTAACCATTCAAACTTCCCTTCCCATTCTGACCTTTCTGTCCTAGGCCACCTAGGTAGGACTAGTGTAGATGGGACACACTTGGTCAGTGTGGGCAAGTTGGGCCGAAGGATCTGTTTCCGCGCTTGCATGACTCAGTGACTCAATGACTCTATGGCTGCAACTTTTGCATGAACTGTCCAACTTTTCCAAGACATTAGGATTTGGCTCATAACTACATATTCACCGTTCACAAGTCCATATCTAATTGCTTATTGGTGCAATTTAGTAGTGATTAGGTATTATTTTTGTATATGAAGATTAGTAGAAAGTCTAATGTACTGCAGATGTGAAAGTGTGAATTTAATATAAGAATGATGTGAGTTTTATCATATCAATAGATGATGAGAAGGTTATTGGAGTGGATGTTATACTTCAAATGTCCAGACTATAGGAATTGTACATGCATTGAGTGTAATGGGGTAAATGTAAATGGCTGTTATATTCACAATGGAGGTTATATAGAGTTGTTAAACATGCCTATAATGTATAACATATAACATATAACAATTACAGCACGGAAACAGGCCATCTCGGCCCTTCTAGTCCGTGCCGAACATTTACTCTCACCTAGTCCCATCTACCTGCACGCAGACCACAACCCTCCATTCCTTTCCCGTCCATATACCTATCCAATTTATTTTTAAATTATAAAATCGAACCTGCCTCCACCACTTCCACTGGAAGCTCATTCCACTCAGCTACCACTCTCTGAGTAAAGGGGATCCCCTCATGTTACCCCTAAACGTCTGTCCCTTAATTCTCAAATCATGCCCTCTTGTTTGAATCTTCCCTACTCTCAATGGAAAAAGCTTATCCACGTCAACTCTGTCTAGCCCTCTCATCATTTTAAAGACCTCTATCAAGTCCCCCCTTAACCTTCTGCGCTCCAAAGAATAAAGACCTAACTTGTTCAACGTTTCTCTGTAACTTAGGTGCTGAAACCCAGGCAACATTCTAGTAAATCTCCTCTGTACTCTCTCTATTTTGTTGACATCTTTCCTATAATTTGGTGACCAATATTGTACACCATACTCCAGAATCGGCCTCACCAATGCCTTGTACAATTTTAACATTACATCCCAACTTCTATACTCAATGCTCTGAATTATAAAGGCCAGCACCCCAAAAGCTTTCTTTACCACCCTATCTACATGAGATTCCACCTTCAGGGAACTATGCACAGTTATTCCTAGATCCCTCTGTTCAACTGCATTCCTCAATTCGCTACCATTTACCATGTACGTCCTATTTTGATTTGTCCTGCCAAGATGTAGCACCTCACACTTATCAGCATTACATTCAGTCTAAAGAGGGGTTTTGAGCCGAAACGTTGCCTATTTCCTTCGCTCCATAGATGCTGCCTCACCCGCTGAGTTTCTCCAGCATTTCTGTCTACTTTGATTTTCCAGCATCTGCAGTTCCTTCTTCAACATGCCTATAATGTAGTTTTTGAAGCTGAATTTACATCACTGCTGTTGCTTCTTTTTACGATTGTTACCTCAATGGTGATAGAATTTGGTAGAAAAGTTTGAAAATACTAATACTAATCAAATATTATGGTTTTTATACCTTTGTCAGAAAGCATTTGGCGAATGTAAAATCATCATTCATGTCTCAAAAGGCTTCCCGAATGTGAAGGATTATCATTGTTCTGAATATCCAGGTATACTGTAATGTTTAAAAAGTAGAGTTTAATACTTTTATTATATGTCAATTAGTAAGTGATGATTAGTAAGTAACAGCTGATCCACAGAACGCTGACCCAATTAAAAATCAATTGGTCATCAAATTCTAGAAGAGTTCAATGTCAGTCATTAAACAATGACCATTAAAAAGGTCTGATAAATTGGGCCCAACTTGCACCGTTCCCTATCCATTCCCTCCACAGATGTTGCCTGACCAGCAGAGTTACTCTGGCACTTTTATTAAAACTTGATAACTCAGTCTGAATTTGCAAGCTAGCCCAAACTGTTAGGCTGGACTTCATACCCAAACTGATATGATGTTCGTTGACATAAAGTGATTGTGCAAATTTGCTTCTAAAATTTGCTGCCAAACTTCTGTTTGTTTTTACAGCAGATTATAATATTTGGTAGATTTTAGCTTCCTATCAGCAAAAAATCTGCCCACTGGCCTCACAAAGTACAATCTGATATCAGGAGCAGAGATACGTCATTTGTAGAGTGCACACGGATGGCGTGCACAGACTAGGCCAACCAGTGTTGTCAGCTCCCTTTTGGATAACCTTAAAAAATAGTTTAATCGCTTTGCAATATAATATATTGCTTGTGCCATCATGAAGATTCAGGCTAAACCTGACACACTCCTTCATTGACACTTCCTTTACCTAAGTGGCCTATGTGGTAGAATGATTAGTGACAAAGTGACATAGCTAGTAGCGCTGCTGACTCACAGTGCTTGGTTCAATCTTGATGTCAGGTGCTGTCAATGTGGAGTTTGTACGCTCTTCCTGTGACCGTGTGGGTTTCCTCCATGTTTGCTCCCAAATCCCAAAGATGTGCATGTTTGTAAGCCAATCGACCTCTGTAAATAGCCGCTCATGGAAAGGGAATGGATGAGAAAGTGAGATAACATGGAATTAGTGTGACCAGCTGATCAATGGTCGGCATGGACTTGGTGGGCTGAAGGGGTTGTTTCCATGCTATATCTTTCAATTAATCAATCAATTAGACCCTTGAACTAGTGAAATTCCTGCTAGGGAAATCCTACATAATTTATATCTCTGAAAGAACTCTGGAGTAGGCAGTCTTTGGATCAAAGGCAGGCAATGTTTAATTATGCCTGAATTTTGGACTATGGAGAGTCCCTCCCAATCCACCATAGATTATTCTGACATTTTTTGGTGTCATGATGTCTTAATAAAAACCTATGCTACTCTTTTTAAACCTATTCCTGCTTCGAACATCTTTAACACCACAAAAAATGTTTTGTGTCTCCTCAGCTTCAATGGGAAATCCATGCCAGGGATGCCTTTACACGTTTCAACCATTAAAGAGTGGAGATGTGGACCATGCTGTTGATATTGCTATTCAAAAATATAACAGCAAGAGCAAAGATATTAGTTACTTTTCCCTTTATAATATCACCAAGATTTTACCCAGGGTAAGAATCCTTCAACAATTTTACATTGAAATGTCCCTTTTCATTTTGCAAGGGAATTTGGCCTATTTTAAAATGTATCAAATTTATCCTTAATTCTAGTTTAAATTGTTTTGTGACTTTGGTGCAGCATAGTTTTTTGTTAGATACTAAATATACTATTTAGACATGAGAATTCTTCAGTATTTAGTCCAATCAAACAGCTTACTTCCACTACAAATATGGATTGTATAATGTTGATTTAACATAGAATTAATTCACAAAATTAGGTCAATCATTCCATCTACTCTCTGGTGATATTTCTTTGCATAGACCTCCTCTCTATCTATCTTGGCCCCCTTACTTCCTCTAAATTGTATGCAATAATTGTATATTCTTTAGAAATTATCTAAGCTATTTGCATCAACCTGTTTATGTGAAGCAAATTTTACATTTTGATAATTGCCCGAGTGAAAAAATGTCTTCCCGTTTTTTTTACCTTGTTTAGTGATCAAACCTGCAGTGGTGCATTGCAAGGGAAATGTGTAATGCTACTGAATTTCCCTTTGCACCTTTCATATGTCATGGCCTTGTGATGCTTCAAAAGAGATGCCTTTTAGCTGATGTTTAAGACTTCATAAGTCATTGGATCCCATCAGCCCATCGCGTCTACTCTGCCATCTACTCTGTCAAATCATGGCTGATCTATCTTTCCCTCTTAACTATTCTCTTGCCTTCACCCCATACCTTTGACACCTTAACCAATCAAGTATCGGTCAAAAAATACCCAACGACTCCACAGCCATCTGTGGCAATAAATTCCACAGAATCACCACCCTCTGCCTAAAGAAATTCCTCTTCATCTCCTTTCTAAAGATATGTCATTTTTTTCTGAAGCTCTGCCCTCTGGTTCTAAACTAGTGAAAACATCCTTTCCACATCCACTCCTTCCAGGCTTTTCACTATTCAATGCTTTTAAATACATAACAATGCTGAAGTTACATTGAAAATCTCTTGAAAATCGCGTCAGTATCAGTTGTAGAATACCGGGAGCCAATAGGTTGGAAATATACGGTGTAACAATGAAAATTGCAACAAAGGCACTTTCTGCAATGGTTTTGTTATGGATCTTGAAGTGGGTGACTCAAGATATGCAGTCTCTACATTAATATGCACAAACTGGGGATTCCCATGATACCAACAGGGCTTCAATATAACTCGCGTTATCCTTTCATATCGCTAGTTTCCCTCTCCCCGACTCTCAATCTGAAGAAGCGTCTCGACCCGAAACATCACCCATTGCTTCATTCCAGAGATGCTGCCTGCCCCGCTGAGTTACTTCTGCATTTTGTGTCTATTTGAGGTATCGATTATGGGAATGGATGTGGTGCTGCATGTAGACTTTCCATTTCTCTTGGCACAGAGCAACCTCACCAGTTGCAAACCAATTGGAGGTTAGTCCAAAGAGCTTACCTAACATCTGCATTTCACCTCCACGGTTATATTTCTCGCTCTCTCTGACCAGTTAGTATACCAACTGGTTGATGGAAATGACCATTCAAAATCTGTCCTCTGACATCTGAGGCCAAAGTGTTCATTGTGTTAAGCCTGTGCCAAGATCAGCATCAATATCAATGTTATATTTGAGTTACATTTGACCCAAACCCTCTGGGAGTAGCATGGCACAGGGGGGAATGGGAAATACATTATAATTAATTTAAAAATATATATTGTCCATTTCAGTCTGAATCAAGCCAAATGATATCAGTGGAATTCATTATTCAAGAAACTAACTGCTTCAAAGACAACTTAATGGTAGTATTTTCATCTTGTGTTCCAAAGCACCATAAATTTGCAGTAAGTATCTGAAGAGTATCTTTATATATAGTGTTACATCTGGACTGCTTTACTATGGTTGCTCTATGTATTTTGTTTTTAGTACTCTATGTCTAGTTTACTTAGAATAACTGATAATTTATTATATATTTATTTGCATTGTGGTTTCTGTTGCATTTAAAGTGCCTGTAAAACATGTAGCAAGTAAGAATGTTTTTGGACCGGATTATATCCGGTGCATATGTGAAATAATCACACATGTAGTGCATAAGATAGATAAACATTAATTTTTGTGTCTGAAGAAGGGTCTCGACCCGAAACATCACCCATTACTTCTCTCCAGAGATGCTGCCTGTCCCGCTGAGTTACTTCTGCATTTTTTGACTACCCACAAACCAGAAACTGGTTATTTGACAAAATTAGTTTGTGGGTGGAGTTTATTCTCCATATACAGTGGCTTGCAAAAGTATTCATACCCCTTGAACTTTTCCACATTTTGTCACGTTATAACCACAAACGTAAATGTATTTTATTGGGATTTTATGATATAGACAAACACAAAGTGGTACATAATTGTGAAATGGAAGCTAAATTATACATGTATTCCAAATTTTATTACAAATAAAAAACTGAAAAGTGTGGCATGCAAAAGTATTCTGCGCCCCCTGAGTCAATACTTTGTAGAACCACCTTTCGCTGCAATTACGGCTGCAAGTCTTTGGGGGTATGTCTCTACCAGCTTTGCACATCTAGAGACTGAAATGTTTGCCCAGTCTTCTTTGCAAAATAGCTCAAACTCAGTCAGATTTGATGGAGTGAGTCTGTGAGCAGCAATTTTCAAGTCTTGCCAGAGATTCTCAATTGGATTTAGGTCTGGACTTTGACTGGGCAAGTCTTGCCAGAGATTCTCAATTGGATTGAGGTCTGGACTTTGACTAACACATGAATATGCTTTTATCTAAACCATTCCATAGTAGCTCTGGCTGCATGTTTAGGGTCGTGGACCTGCTGGAAGGTGAGCCTCCACCCCAGTCTCAAGTCTTTTGCAGACTCTAACAGGTTTTCTTCCAAGAATGCTCTGTATTTGGCTCCATCCATCTTCTCATCAACTCTGACCAGCTTCACTGTCCCTGCTGAAGAAAAACATCCCCACAGCATGATGCTGCCACCACCATGTTTCACAGTGGGGATGATGTGTTCAGGGTGATGTGCAGTGTTAGTTTTCCGCCACACATAGTGTTTTGCATTTAGGCCAAAAACTTCAATGTTGGTTTCATCAGACCAGAGCACCTTCCTCCGCATGTTTGCTGTGTCCCCCACATGGCTTGTGGCAAAAAGGCAAATGGGACTTCTTATGGCTTTGTTTCAACAATGGCTTTCTTCTTGCCACTCTTCCATAAAGGCCCGATTTGTGGAGTGCACAACTAATAGTTGTCCTGTGGACAGATTCTCCCACCTGAGCTGTGGATCTCTGCAGCTCCTCCAGAGTTATCATGGGCCTCTTGGCCGCTTCTCTGATCAATGCTCTCCTTGCCCGGCCTGTCAGTTTAGGTGGACAGCCATGTCTTGGTAGGTTTGCAGTTGTGCCATACTCTTTCCATTTTCGGATGATGGATTGAACAATGCTCCGTGAGATGTTCAAAGCTTGGGATATTTTTTTATAACCTAACCCTGCTTTAAACTTCTCCACAACTTTATCCCTGACCTGTCTGGTGTGTTCCTCGGGCTTCATGATGCAGTTTGTTCACTAACATTCTCTAACAAACCTCTGAGGCCTTCACAGAACAGCTGTATTTATACTGAGATTAGATTACACACAAGTGGACTTTATTTACTAATTAGGTGACTTCTGAGAGCAATTGGTTGCACTGGATTTTATTTAGGGGTATTAGAGTAAAGGGGGCTGAATACTTTTGTACGCCACACTTTTCAGTTTTTTATTTGTAAAAAAATTTGAAAACCATGTATAATTTCCCTTCCACTTCACAATTATGCGCCACTTTGTGTTGGTCTATCACATAAAATTCCAATAAAAGACATTTACCTTTCTGGTTGTAAGGTGACAAAATGTGGAAAAGTTCAAGGGGTATGAATACTTTTGCAAGCCACTGTATGTCTTCCCTCTCAGCTTTTCAATGAATCCTCCTCTCATGTACTTTCTGCATTGGATTTGAACACATCTAAACATGCCTACTTGCTTCTGCTGCTTCTGGTAATTGTGGGTTCATATTCCCAGAGAAAAGATAACCCCTCTTGTTTCTCCACCAGTTTATTTATGAGAGCTATTTGTATTTATTCTTTGTGAAGTTTGGATTCTCACAAGATGGAAAATATACTTCATATCCAACCTCTTCAACTACAGTGATCAATATTTCTGTCATGCCTTTTACATTGCCAAATGTCTGATGTTGGCCAGGGAAATCTGACAAGAAAAATATTGAAGTCTGTAGGAGGGTTCTGACCCAAAACATCATCTATCCATGTTCTACAGGGATTCTGCCTGACCTGTTGAGTTTAGTTTAGTTTAGGTCATTGTAGTTTAGAAATACAGTGTTGAAACAGGCCCTTCGGCCAACTGAGTCTGCACCAACCAGCAATCCTTGCACATTGGCACTATCCTACACACACTAGTGACAATTTACATTTCTACCAAGCCAATTAACCTATAAACTTGTACATTTTGTAGAAAACCCACGCTATTACGGGGAGAACGCACAAACTCTGTAGCCAAGACCCGTGGTAAGGATCAAACCTGGGTCCCCGGCGCTGAAAGGCAGCAACTCTACCACTCTGCTCCAGCATGCCGACCAGCTTTTTGTGTTTTTCCTTGGCGAACCAGCATTTCCAGTTCCTAGCTTTTAAAAAACCTAGTTGGTGGCTTTCATTATTGATGGGAGAAATAGAAGAGTTTAAGGAAACATGTAGGGTCCCAGTGACTGAAGAATATGTCTGTGAAAGTGACATTGTCTGTGCAAGCCAAGGAACATATTTGAAACTTGTAAATATAGCATGACTATTGAGGGACTTGCCGATGAAATTAGAACATAGAAGGCTGAGAATCAGCAGTGTTTGGGAAGATATGGGTTAGGGTGCCTTTACTTCTCTCCAGAGATACTGAGTTACTCCAGCTTGTTGTATCTATCTACGGGTTAAGCTACGGTGGAATTCCAGTAGCAGATAGATAGCTAAAGTCTTACAGCATAGAGAAAAGTCATTCAGCCCATCATGTCTATGCTAACCATTGACTACCGATCTGTATAAATTCCACTTGCCTGCTAAATTCTCAGCATGTAGGAGAATGTAGTTTACTGGCTTCCTCCAGCAGAGGGAGCATTTGATCACCAAATATTTATTTCTGCCTGTGACATCTTCAGCAGTTTAAAACCGAAAAGAAATGCGTATAACTGTTAGAAGCTGGAAAAATAGCCACAGAAATCCGTAGATTAAACATCAAAATCAAAGAAACAGTGGATGGGTGTTGATTAATCATTGCCAATGGGTCAAAATATCTTTGTGGAAGAGACTGGAGAAATATATTATGTAGGAGCTTTTAGGAAAAAGTAGAATATTTTTAATGACAGGGAACATTTAAAACAGAAATCAATCGATATTTTACGAAAAATGAGGATGAATGGGACTGGTTGAAATGCCCTGGTCTGAAGAAGTGTCTCGACCCGAAACGTCACCCATTCCTTCTCTCCAGAGATGCTGCCTGGCCCGCTGAGTTACTCCTGCTTTTTGTAAAACCTAAAAACTTTTTCCTTACGGCCGAGTAAAGCAAAGTGGAGATAGAAGAACAAAAGGCCATGAAGTAGAGGGCAGATTTTCTCCCAAAATGTTAATGCGTATCTCTAGCATTGTGGTTTATTAACCTCCTGGAGGCTGTGTAACCTTTTCATCTGCACATGGGGTTGTACGGTGGCGTAGCTGATAAACTTGCCACACAGCGTCAGATACCTGCGTTCGATCCTGACCTCCATTGCTGTCTGTGTGGAGTTTGTACGTTCTCCCTGTGACAGTGTGGGCTTGCTACACGTGCTCTGATTTCCTCCCACATCCTAAAGGCCTGCAGGTTTGTAGGTTAATTGGTCTCTGTAAATTGCCCCGACTGTGTAGGGAATGGATAAGAAAGTGAGATAACATAGAACTAATGTTAATGGATGGCATGGACTGGCTGAAGGACCTGTTTGCATGTTTACAGTGCATTTAGAAAGTATTCAGACCCCATCACTTTTTCTATATTTTGTTACGTTACAGGCTTATTTTAAAATTGATTACATTCTTTTCTTTTATCATTAATCTACACACAATAACCCAGAATGAAGAAGCAAACACAGGTGTTTAGAATTTTTTGCAAAGTAATTAATAATAAATAACTGAAATATCACATTTACATAAATATACAGACCCTTTGCTATGACACTCAAAATTGAGATTAGGTTCAACCTGTTTCCATTAATTATCCTTGAGATGTTTCTACAACTTGATTGGAGTCCACCAGTGGTAAATTAAATTGATTGTACAGGATTTGGAAAGGCACGCACCTGTCTATATAAGGTCCCACAGTTGACAGTGCATGTCAGAGCAAAAACCAAGCCATGAGGATGAAGGAATTGTCCGTAGACCTCCGAGACAGGATTGTGTCGAGACACAGATCTGGGTAAGGGTATAAAACAATTTCTGCAGCATTACAGGTCCCAAAGAGCACAGTGGCCTCCGTCATTCTTAAATGGAAAAACTTTGGAACCACCAGGACTCTTCATAGAGCTGGCCGCCCGGCCAAACTGATCAATTGGGGGAGAAGTGACCGTACAAGGAGGTGACCAAGAACCCAATGGTCACTCGGACAGAGCTCCAGAGTTCCTCTGTGGAGATGGGAGAACCTTCCAGAGGGACAACTATATCTGCAGCACCCCACCAATCAGGCCTTTATGGTAGAGTGGCCAGACAGAAGCCGCTCTTCAATAAAAGGCACATGACAGCCTGCTTGGAGTTTGCCAAAAGGCACCTAAAGGATTCTCTGGTCTGATGAAACCAAGATTGAACTCTTTGGCCTGAATGTCAAGCGTCACGTCTGGAGGAAGCTAGACACCGCTCATCACCTGGTCAATATCATACCTACGGTGAAGCATGGTGGTGGCAGCATCATGCTGTGGGGATGTTTTTCAGCGGCAGGAACTGGGAGACTAGTCAATATTGTGGGAAGGATGAACGGAGCAAAGTGCAGAGAGATCTTTGATGAAAACCTGCTCCAGAGCGTCCTGGACCTCAGACTGGGGCGGAGGATCACCTTCCAACAGGACAATGACTCAAAGCACACAGCCAAGACAATGCAGGAGTGGCTTTGTGACAAGTCTGTGAATGTCCTGTGAACGTCCAGTGCCCGGACTTGAACCCAATCGAACATCTCTGGAGGGAGCTGAAAATAGCTGTGCATCGACGCTTCCCATGCAACCTGACAGAGCTTGAGAGGATCTGCAGAGAAGAATGGGAGAAATTACCCAAATACAGGTGTGCCAAGCTTGCAGCGTCATACCCAAGAAGACTTGGGGCTGTAATTGCTGCCAAAGGTGCCTCAACAAAATACTGAGTAAAGGGTCTGAATACTTATGTAAATGTGACATTTCAGTTATTTATTTGTTTTTAATTACTTAGCAAAAATTTCTAAATACCTGTTTTATGATGGGGTATTGTGTGTAGATTGATGATTTTTAAAAAATCATTTTACGATAAGGCTGTAACGTAACAAAATGTGGAAAAAGTGAAGGGATCTGAATACTTTCTGAATGGACTGTATCAACATAAGCTTAAGTGCTTCCTTAGCTTCTTCAGCTATGCCATCCATTCACAATCTACTGTTCCTTTTTACTCTAGGATGGTCGTATGCCCCTTTGGTCTTTCTAATGTTATTTAAAGTCGGCATTTCACTTATAACTTTTCAAAAAGTAATATTAGAAGGAATTTTAGATTTAGCGTAGAGATACAGCATGGAAATAGGCCCTTTGGCCCACCAAGTCTGCGCTGACCAGCTATCACCTATATACTAGTCCTACCCTACACACTGGGGACAATTAACCCAATCACCAGGTCTTTGGAATGTGGGAGAAAACCGGAGCACCCGGAGAAATTCCACGCAGGTCACGGGGATAACGTATAAACTCCGTGCAGACAGAACCTGTGGTCAGGATCGAACCTGGGTCTCCGGCGCTGTAAGGCAGCAACTATGCCAATGTGCCCTCCAGTGAATTTTTCACTCTTGCCTGGATATGTCAATAACATTAAAAAACAACAATTTGAGTTAGTGTTCCTTTACACAGGTTGTGCAAGAATGGATGGACCCTGCAGGGCAGAATGCACTTTGCACAATAACAGCAAAACATACAAACGGGCTACATTTAGATTATCATTTAACTCTGTGATTTTATAAATTTTAGAAAGATTAATTTGAATTTTGTACCGATAACTCTGTTTTGTTTTGATTGGGATGTAAACTTCCATTATTTGAAGTTTTTTTCCTCCTTGTTGTTGTAACACCTCCCAACCGTGGCACTGCCTCAACCTTGTCTTTCCTGTGTGAGGGGAGTCTGATTTACCAATTCAGAAACTCTGATATTGCAGTTATGAAAGTGGCAGCAGCACATTGTGAAATAAACTGACATCTCATCAAATGCTGTTTTCCAATCTCCATCCATTGTGACAATCACATTTAACTCGCTACTTCTTACTAACAAGATAATTCAGATTGAAAACTCAAAATGACCAATATCTACATTACAAAAAGTCTGATCTTGACCGCTTTTGCCTCGCTGTGCTATGATTTCCGAGAGAACGCCGCGTCCTACGGCCGTCATTTTTGGCCACCTCGCTCAGAGCCGCCCTCCGCCTTCCTGGACCAGAGGATTTTTCCCATCGATGACAAATCAGAGAGATATTAATGTTTTTAATTTTTTTGCCATTCTTGGGAGGGGGGGGGAGGGACTATAAAACCCGGGAGTGATGAGCCTCACTCAGTCTCTGCAACATGGAGGAAGCGAGAGGGTCATGTCTCTCTGAATAACACTAAACACATATGTATTCAACTGTGAGTACCCATAATATGGTTAGAAAATGAAAATATGGTTGGTTTCAAGTAGAAATGCACTGCAAATGGCTGTCTTTGGGGTGAAGTGGAAATGCACTGCAAATGGCTGTCTTTGGGGTGAAGTGGAAATGCATTGCAAATGGCTGTTTGGGGGCAGTTTGGGTTGAAGTGGAAATGCACTGCAAATGGCTGTTTGGGGGGGGGGGTTTGGTTGAAGTGGAAATGCACTGCAAATGGCTGTTGGGGGGAGTTTGGGTTGAAGTGGAAATGCACTGTAATGGCTGTTTGGGGAGTGGTTTGGGTTGAAGTGGAAATGCACTGCAAATGGCTGTTTGGGGGCGGTTTGGGTTAAAGTAGAAATGCACTGCAAATGGCTGTTTGGGGGCGGTTTGGGTTAAAGTGGAAATGCACTGCAAATGGCTGTTTGGGGGGGGGGGTTTGGGTTGAAGTGCAAATGCACTACAAATGTCTGTTTGGGGGGTTTGGGTTGAAGTGGAAATGCACTGCAAATGGCTGTTTGGTGGGCATTTGGGATGAAATGAAAATGCACTGCAAATGGCTGTTTGGGGGGTTTTGGTTTGAAGTGGTATGAAACTGCATTTGAATGTGGTGTCATTGCACCCTGCATGAAACGGTATGAAACTGCATTTGAATTTGGTGGCCTTGCACCCTGCTTGAAGTGGTAGGAAACTGAACCTGAATTTGGTGGGTTTGCACCCTGCTTGAAGTGGTATGAAACTGCACTTGAATTTTGTGGCCTTGCATCCTGCTCGAAGAGGTAAGAAACTGCACTTGAATTTTATGGCCTTGCACCCTGCTTGAAATGGTAGGAAAATGGATTTGAACTTGGTGGCCTTGCACTCGGCTTGAAATGGAATTTCAAGGAATAACCAATGGTCAACTGCCAGCCCACCAGCCATGAGTGAGCTGCCAGCACATCATGCTTGAGGGACTGAGCTGCCACCCCATGAATCCATTTGGCCCACAATGTCCATACTAGCCCTCTGGAGACCAGTAGTCCCTGCAGCCAACAACACCCATACCAGCGCTCCAGAAAGCCCCCCCCCCCCCCCTCCCTCCTCACTGGCCACCAATATTGGAATTGGTGGAGAGGTGGAATATTGAGTCGGGGGACCAGCTAAAGTTATTGATAATTTAATTTAGAGGCATGGGCCTACGCGATCTCTCGGTTGCCACATCCTTTAAGTCCCGTTCCTATTTCCACACTAATCTTTCTGTCCCGTCAGAGTGAGGCCAAATGCAAATTGGAGAAACAGCACCTCATATTTTGCTTGGGCAGCTTACAACTCAGCAGTATGATTCTTGATTCTCTAACTTCAATAACCCTTACATCCCCTCTCTCTGTCCCTCCCCCTCCCTAGCCATTGTACTCGTTTCACTGTCGTCTTTGTGAGTTTCATTATCTAACTCGTTTTCACATCCAACAATGGCCTGTTTCCTTTATCATCGTTACTTTTTTTCCATATATTTCATTCATTTGTTCTATATCTCTGTATATCACTGTCAATATCTCAAATTTGCCTTTTCCTGACTGAAGGGTCTCGACCCGAAACGTCACCTATTTCTTTTCTCCAGAGATGCTGTCTGACCCGCTGAGTTACTCCAGTTTTTTGTGTCTATCTATATTTAATGGCAACCTTAACATTTAATAAATCCAATAAAATAAGCAAGAGCAATATAATTTCTAATTCATTTTTATGTTTATTTGCAGCATTTGGGGATCTGCATGGTGTCTTTTGTTCCAGAGAGTCCTGTCCATGATGTTGCTGAAGTGACCTGTGAGATTTATGCAACAAAGGTAATAGCAATTATATTATTTACAAGAAATTCCAGGAGTAATAGTCATTGGAATCTTTATCCACAAAATGCTTTTCATTTGCCCATTTCATTACCTGTTCATTCTCCTGGTGTTACATGACTTCAGTTTTATTCCTTGCCTGTCCCTCTGTTCATATCATGAACAAGCCAATCTTTTCTCTTGCTCTCACCCCAACACAGATATTCCTTTTATATTTTCCATCCCTCCCCTTAACTTCTCTGCAACTTAACATATCCTATTTCATCTCTTCCACATTCTGACCAAAAGTCTTTCACCTAAACTTTCACAATTTCTCCTTCCAAGGATTCTGAATTCTCTCAGCATTTTTTATTTCTATTTTGTGACTATTGTAACTGA
This sequence comes from Raja brachyura, assembly GCA_963514005.1. The sequence continues at coordinate 12,036,093 of OY740794.1, read as the reverse complement.
CTTCCTTGTACTGCTGCATACAATTCTTTTCTGTCTCATAAATGTTAACATAGAAACATAGAAACATAGAAAATAGGTGCAGGAGCAGGCCATTCGGCCCTTCGAGCCTGCACCGCCATTCAATGTGATCATGGCTGATCATCCAACTCAGTATCCCGTACCTGCCTTCTCTCCATACCCCCTGATCCCTTTAGCCACAAGTGCCACATCTAACGCCCTCTTAAATATAGCCAATGAACTGGCCTCAACGACCTTCTGTGGCAGAGAATTCCAGAGACTCACCACTCTCTGTGTAAAGAATGTTTTCCTCATTTCGGTCCTAAAGGAATTCCCCCTTATCCTTAGACTGTGACCCCTTGTTCTGGACTCCCCCAACATCGGGAACAATCTTCCAGCATCTAGCTTGTCCAACCCCTTAAGAATTTTGTACTTAAATTTCAAAATGTGACTTTTTAAATGTATTTCTCTCATAATAAATTAATCCTCATTTTGCCCACTTTCCAGGTCAAAATTAGGCCAAGAAAAACAATTCAGGGAACAATTTTCATGACTAACCAACAGTTACTGAAATCCTATCTTGAACAGAATTTGGAAAAATAAAAATGCCCTTTGCATTTGTACATGAAAGAACCAACAGTGGTATAAAATTAGTTTTGGGTTAATGAATTAGGTATCAGGCCTGCACGGTGCCAAATCTTTCAGGGCTTGCTCTGGGATCACAGCCACTACAACTGTTCGTTAATTGTTCAGTCAAACCTACTCCCTCCTCGTGTGAGGCAGACAGCTCAACACTTGGCATCTGGCCTGTGAAGCCTGACACAAATGTGGAGTTAACAATCTAGGGCCTCTCAACTGGGGCATAAGTTGTTTCACATTGCATAAAAGCTGACATAGCTTTGCAGTCAGTGTGTGCCTGTGTTGCGCTGACATTAGTTTTGCCAAGAAGGATAGATTTGCATTTACACAGCCCTGATCATGCTCTGGTTAAATTGTCACAAGATATTTTACAGTCATTTAAGTTGTTTTGAAATGTGGTCACTATTGTAGGGAGGATATTTACATGAACAATTTTGTTTTCAGTGAAATAATTTCCCACCATTATGCACAACCCAGTGCTGCCACTTCACTGTTTCTTTGTGACTTAATACAATCATGTGGCAATGATCCATGCATGAAAATCAAAGTTCTCCTGAGTGGACTGCAGATATATTGGGTTTGGGCCAAATTATATTACTTCACAAATTCTGGGCACTTTTGCTTGTGAAGTCTTCCCAACCCTTGACCATTCTCTAATTCTAATACTATCTTTGTCCATTCCCATTCACCCTTCTCCTGAACCTAACAATCATTTTATAGTTCTCGACCCAATCCAATGCAACTACCAGGCCTGATCATCTGATTCTCAGGAGGCCAAGGCCTAGGTGTTGAAACTAATCTCCCTAATGCCCAAGGCCTGAACAGCTGACCATTGCATCCCTACTAACAAACCTCCAGATATCAATCTTCCAACCGTGGAACCAGACCATCTGGCCCTGATTTCTATTCCAAACATTGCAATTAACCACAACTCACTGGATCATTTTCTGACGATGGATTGTAGCCTAATCACTTCCGAGCACATGATGCTCATTCCAAATCTCCACTTCTAGTGTAGCCTTAACCCAACCTTAGCCTCTCCACCGCATGATTCGTCAGACTAAGCTCAGTCCTTGTTTTCCTTCTGAAGAGGTCTTTCCTTGTGGTTGCCCAAATCAGTAATGCCCAACCTCTTGGACTTGGAAGTGACTGAATTTCGAAGTGAAAGACCCTTAACCAGAATAGATTTCAGTTCATCAGATTCATGAGTTTTAAAGAAAACTAGACCAAGTGGGACCCATTGGGTCATGTCCACTCAACGCAAGGTTTCAGGGGTGGCGGGGGGGGGGGGGGGGGGTACCTGTGGCCACACACACACACACACACACACACACACACACACACACACACACACACACACACACACACACACACACACACACACACACACACACACACACACACACACACACGGCCACAGGCGGGCATTGACCCGAGGACTCTGAACGAGATGGTGGGCGGGCATTGACCCAAGGAACGCGAGTCACTCTTTGACGTCACTCAAAGTGCATAGAAGATTCTGGAGCGCTAGCATGGTGTTGTGGGCCGAAAGGACTGGTTTTAAGAGGGTTAGTATGGACATTCTGGGCCGAATGGATTCTTGGACTGGCAGCTCAGTCTTCTTCTTCTTTTTGCGTATGGCGTGCACAGCCTAAAGTTGTCGGACACCTTGTTCTATTTGATCTTATTTGATTGTGTACGCCGGATTGATTGCATTTGTCGAAACAGGGCGGACTGTGTGAAAGTTGCAATCTCCCACCACACGGACAGGGACAGGGACAGGGAGCGCGGCCTCTCCACTTTGGGGCTTCCGCAGCCAGCAGCACTTCCGCAATCAGCGTGACTTCTGCACTCACACAGAAATTATGCAATCAGCACGACCTGTCCACTAAGCGGAAGTTATGAAATGAGTGGGACTTTTGAACCAAACTCAGTCGGCCCTAATAAAGCATTTATTCCTTCCAAACAGTAGGACCTAATAAAGCATTGCAGTTTCAAGCACAGGCAGCTGAGCAAGCTAAACAACTCATGGTATTGTCATTAAGGGCTAACAAATCATCTATTGCAAGTACTTTGCAGACTGACAGTGCAGTTGATTCACAGCTTAGAATGAGAGTCATGGCCTCTCCCTCACGATCTTGCCGAGTGATCGAGTCGCGTCCAGGCATCCGGGGCTTTATAGTCCTGCACCGCCCCTCCCCTCCCCAGAAGGGGCGTTACCTTCATCGCGGTGATTGACAGGCGAGAGAATCTCAACGTTTTTTAAACACTCATAACTTTGTTCTTCATCGATGGGAAAAATCCTCGGGGCCTGCTCAGCGGAGGAGGACTGTGAGTAAGATGGCCAAAAATCATAGCGCTATATGGTAGCATTTTTTATAAAAACATATACAGCGCAGACAGGAAGTGGTCAAGATGAGACATTTAATTATATTGATATGATGTAACTACTTTGGACGAGCAGAAATTATGATTAAACTATTTGTAAAATGAAAGCCTGTGTTGAATTGGACCAGGCAGGCACACTGACTTTCTCCATCTGTGTCCACATCCTGGAACACATACCTCACAGTATTAATGCAGTACCTTCAGCAGGAGGGGTTCAACAGTTCAAGAAGCAGCTCTGCTATCTTTTCAATGCAATTAAGGATGAGCAATAAATTACTGTCCTTGCCAGTGACATCAACATCTTTAAAATTGAATTATTTAAAAGAAAATTGTAAAAAATAGGGAAGCATGGTGGCATGGTAGTTGATTTGCTACTTTACAGTGTAAGAGACCTGGGTTCCATCCCAACTATGGATGCTGTCTGTACAGTGTTTCGCACATAATACATTTTGTCTGACAAATTGGATTGAGTTTGTTGAAGGGGTGGCCTGGAGGATTGAGGTGGGCAGGACAGTAGATGTTCACAAGTTACAGAAGTAGAATTACAGCATTCGGCCCATTGAGTCTAGTCCGCCATTCAATCATGGCTGATCTCTGCCACCTAATCCCATTTTCTTGCCTTCCCCCCATAACCCTGGACAACCACTCTAATCCAGAACTTGTCTTTCTCTGCCTCACAAATATCCAGTGGCTTGGCCTCCACAGCCCTCTGTGGCAATGAGTTCCACAGATTAACTACCCTCAGACTAAAGAAGTTCCTTCTCGCCTCCTTTCTAAAAGAGCGCCACATGCTCCCCGTGACCGCGTGGGTTTTCGCCGAGATCTTCGGTTTCCTCCCAAAGACAAACAGGTGTGTAGGTTAATTGGCTTGGTATAAGTGTAAATTGTGCCTAGTGTGTAGGATAATGTTAATTAGCAGGGATCACTGGCTGGGGCGGACACGGTGGGCCGAAAGGCCTGTTTCCATGCTGTAATCTAAACTAAATTTGCGGAGAGTAAAAAGCGAAAATTGAGGCAAAAATTACATCACTTTATTTTTACATATTGCAAATGCATGTTCCAAAATGACTGGACACTATTAAAGTGACAGAGATGTTTAATAATGTTACTGCAGGGTGTCACAGTCCAGAGTTTAAGTGGGCAAGAGGAGCCACTTGAGCACAACTATCAAGATGAAGAACAAAAGTTTATACCCAAGTTCAAAAGATCAATTTCAAGATCCAAAGATCAGAGGATGAAACAATCAGGAATGAGTAAAGAGAGCAGGGGGATAGATTCATCTTCTTCAGAATCTTCAGAATCATCAGAGGGACAAAATATATTCAGCCATCAAGTGCCTCTCAAACAGCCAACTACTCACAGATTTCCAAGTCTCCCTCCACATGCACTCACCTGCCCTGGTCAACCCCGATATATTGCTAGGAAAAACTGAACAGGTAAAGGACGAGAATGAGTCAAGTTCATTTTTTTCATTTACTGCAACTTGGGTGGAGCACGAGCTTTTATTATAGATCAGGGCACACAGTTCTCATGACTTTCAATTCAGCTGGAGAACCAGCTCCTGCCATCTTTTTCAAGCGTGCGCATGTTTTAAACCTGTGCATTTAATATTGTCCATTTTTTGCAAATTTTAATATGCCAAATAATCTGTATTCATTTTCTCAAATATCTTTTTGTCTTTAAGTGTTGTTAACTTTTAGCGACAAAGTCATTTGTTTGTATAGATGAGAATGGTTTTCGAAAGGACTCTTGAAATAAAATGTGATGTAACTGGGGACATTCCTTCCCAGTTTTAATTTGTCTCTTTTTTTCAACTGTGCCAGACAGATTATTTGCCATTCGCAAGTCTTGTCCTCACTGCCCTCTCCCATCCCACACCATCACTTGTGTAATTTAGTTTTTCCTGGCCTCCACCTGTAGATTGGTTATTGCATGTGAACCAATCAGAGTAATGTACTGCCACTAACTCCACCTTACTGAACACTTCATATTAAGACTCACTTCCTATATTACATAGTTGCACTAGTGGTGCTAACATGTATTGTACTGTGACACTATGACTGATGATTAAATCTGACATAGACACCATATAGTGTCTGTGCACTTGTTTACATGGTGTCAGAAAGCTGGAAACTACCCACTGCGCAGGTTTATCGGGTTTTCTTTATTTTTTATTGGTTTGATCTTTTGCTACGATGGCTCACTTGTGCCGAAAGCCAGCTCGGCTAATCTTTGATACAGACATAGGCGAGTGATGGAGGCTCTTCGAGATTGACTACGAGCACTACTTCAATATCGCTCACGGCAATGACCCAGATGAGGTCAAGACATCTCTCTTGCTCAACCTGGTTGGACCTTCGACTTTGCGCCACCTGTACTAGACGTGAATGGCCAGGTGCTGGTCCCAGCTGTGACCGGGCGCAACCCAAATGTGCTGCTTCAAAAATTCCGTGAGTTATGTGACATACCATCAAACCGCATTCTAGAAAGAGCTAAGATTTTTGCACGACACCAGCTTCCAGATGAGCCTGTGGAAAGATTCATTTGTGATTTAAAGTGCATGGTCCCGCGATGTCGCTTTGGTGAAATAACCAATGAGTTAATACACGATAAGGTCATTAGCGGCATGTAAGATCGTAAATTAAAGGCTGAGCTGCTACGAAATGCAGACCTCACTCTTGAGCAGGGTGTACACGTTTGCTGCATGTCAGAGGTCATGGCCCCACTGAGTGATCAGCTTGATTCTCAGCCTGTTGCTCAGAAACTCAATGTCAATTTGACCAGTTTCAGTAATCGCACTGTGTTGGCTGCTTCTAAAAGAATGAATGAGCCACCACAGAGGTGCGCAAACTGCAATTATTTCCAAAATAAAGGTCGACAATTCTGTCCAGCAAACGGAAAGCGTTGCAATTACTGCAAGAAACTTAACCACTTTGCTGCCTGCTGTCGTTCCCGTGGGAACCGTAATTCGAAGTCAGAGTCTAATCTGCACCTGCTGCAGCAAGACCCAACATTATTTGATTCCCTGAAACCATTTGAAGCCACCCACGACACAGAAACAATTAGCTCGCAAGACGAATCCACCATCCACACTCTCCTACGCACATCTGCTAAACTTCTGGACCCTTCTGTTATTGTGAAGATTAATAACAAGTCTCTACAAGCTAAATTAGACACGGGGATGCGCGTGAATGTTATGTCCCTGAGAATCTATAACAAAATAAGGAATAATGAGACCTTCGCTAAGGATTCATCCACCTTGCATGCCTACGGAGGGGAGGTTCTGCATCCTCTCGATAAAGCTGATTTCAAGTGTGCAGTGGACAATATCGCTAAAAATCTGTTTTTTTATGTTGTGAAACCAAACTCAGACTTTGTTAGGCATCCATGCATGCCAAGATCTGGGACTGGTTTCCTTTGGGCGTGCTGTTCACAAGCTGCGCCTATCTGACAAACCAACACAGGACTTGTTTGATGACAAACTGGGTAAACTGCCAATAACCTAAACGATCACTATTGACCATGATTTTGTCCCAGCAATTCATGCCCCTCATTGTGTACCCCATGCTATGTGTAACAGAATTCAAGCCAAACTTAGACACATGGTGTCCATGGGGGTACTGGCTGGAATAAGTGAACCCACAGACAGGGTCTCCACCATGGTTGTTACAAAAATGAAAGGCAAAGATGAGCTCCATGTGTGCATTAACCCAAGGGACCTAAACACAGCTATTAAGAGACCACACTACCCGATGAGGAGCGTCGAAGACATTGCAGCCCAAATCGGTCGCGCTACAGCGTTCTCAGTACTAGACGCCAAAAGCTCGTTTTGGCAGATTCCTCTGGACGATGCATCCTCAAAACTGACCACATTTGCCACACCACTCGGCAGGTTCTGGTTCCTCAGGATGCCGTTTGGAATTAACTCAGCCAGCAAAGTTTTCCAGAGAGCTATTGAACAGCTGTTCACGGGTCACCCATGTGCCATCATCGTTGATGACATTCTAGTGTATGGTTGCGACCTAGCGGAGCATGACTCAAACTTAAAAATTATTCTAGACCGGGCACGTGAAAGCAACCTAAAGTTCAACCCTAAGAAGTGCAAGTTCCGTGTCTCAGAGGTTAACTCTGTCGGACTTGTGTTCACCAGTGAAGGGTTATAACCAGACCCCAAAAAGACTGCCTGCTCCCACTGAAGTGAACAGCCTTCAGAGTTTTCTGGGTATGGTCAACTATCTGGGGAAGTTCATACCCAACCTCAGCGAACTAGTCTCGCCACTAAGACAACTCACTCACAAGGACACTGCCTGGGCCTGGTACCAGCAACACCAGCAAGTGTTTGACTCTATAAACTGCAGCTGGCCAGCGCCCCCACCCTGACGTATTTCAACCTCTTGCGGCCGATCACCATCACCTGTATTGGCTGCCTTCCAATACGGTCTCGGTGTAGCCTGCCTGCAAACAACAACCAACGGCACTGTGCTACCCGTATCTTACGCCTCTCGAACTATGACAGAGACTAAGCAGCGATATGCTCAGATCGAAAAGGAGCTGCTAGAGGTCATTTTTGCATGTTTCTAGTTCAGAGACTTTATCTTCGGGAAAACTTTCACAATTGAAACTGACCACCAACCCCTGGTCACCGTCCTGAATAAGCCTATTCACGCAGCACCTGCACAATTGCAGCGCATGATGATGCAGCTCCAGCGCTTTGAATTCCAGATTCCTAGACCCAGCCTATACAAACATCAAGTAGGCATTCAAGGCAGTCCACCACCCCCACCTTGGCTCCTTAAGGACCTGTCCCACCAGCATGCGATTCCATGCGGTGAGCGTGACCAAACCGGCAGCGGGGGCCGCGCGGAGGTTGAGTGATCCCCGTACAGGGCTGTTCCCACCAGCATGCGCCTGCATGCGGCAAGCGCGACCAAACCTGCAGCAGGGGCCGCGCGGAGGTTGGGTGAGTGGCGGAACGCGGCGCAAAGTGAGGCGAACTTGGAGCGAAGTCTTAAAGGTAAGTTCGCCAGGACAGAGAGGGACACACAGAGAGGGGCACAGAGGCACACACAGAGAGGGTCACGGAGGCACGATGTCGAGGCGGTGTGTAATGCGTCGAGGCGACAGAGAACCGACAAGCCGTTGCCGCGCGGAATTACCAGAGAAAAACCTACTGTGAAGCAGGCTAGGGTCTGGCCAGAGAGAGCTATGACAACACTACAGGACTGTTTTGAATGCACGGACTGGGACATGTTCAAGAAGGCTGCAACTGACAGTCAACACACCAACCTGTGTCCGTATCTGCTTACAAGGAAAAGTGCATAGAGGATGTCTGTGTCACAAAGACCATCACTATATGGGCCAACCAGAAACCCTGGATGACCACAGAGGTATGTGGAATGCTGAGAGCACGTAATGCCGCGTTTAAATCCGGCGACGTGGTGGCACTCAGATCCGCAAGAGCCAACCTGAACCAAGTCATCAGGCTGGCCACGCGTGCCCATGGTCAGAAATTCCAGAGCTTCTTCCATGACCCCATGAACACCAGGCCCATGTGGCAGGGAATCAAAACAATCACGGACTATAAGACTGCTCCACCACCCTGTGATGACAACATTGAGTTTCTCAATGAACTCAACAACTATTTTGGATGGTTCGAGGCATTAAATAACACACCTGCGAGAAAAGGTATTCCTCATTGTGATGAACAGGCACTCAGTCTTGACATAGTGGATGTCTGGAGGACCCTAAAAGGAGTGAACGCACGAAAGGCGGCAGGTCCTGATAACATACCAGGGCGGGTGCTCAGGGAATGTGCTGATCAGCTGGCACATGTACTTACGGACTTATTTAACACCTCGCTGAACCAGGCTGTCGTCCCATTATGTTTCAAGACTGCCACCATCATACCAGTGCCAAAAAAATCCAATATACAATGTCTCAATGATTACCGCCCTGTAGCACTCACTCCCATAATGATGAAGTGCTTCGAGAGGCTGGTCAGGGACCATATTACCTCCAGACTCCCCTCCACACTTGACCCATACCAGTTTACTTACAGGCCAAACCGCTCCACAGAGGACGCTATATCCTCCGTACTCCATCTGAGCCTGGAACATCTAGAGGAGAACACTTATGTGCGAATGCTGTTCGTGGATTTTTGTTCAGCATTCAACACCATTATCCCTCAGCACCTGATAAGCAAACTGGTTCCATTGGGCCTCGGCACCCCCATGTGTAACTGGCTACTGGACTTCCTCACTGACAGACCCCAGTCTGTGAGGGTTGGAAATAACACCTCTAACACCATCTCTCTGAGCACCGGCTCCCCTCAGGGCTGTGTCCTGAGTCCACGGCTGTTTACCCTGATGACTCACGACTATTGTGCCAGGTTTAGTACAAACCACATCATGAAGTATGCAGATGACACAACAGTGGTGGGCCTCATCCGGGACGACAATGAGCTGGCTTACAGGGAGGAGGTGAAACAACTGGTGGACTGGTGCAATACGAACAACCTGATCCTGAATGTCAAAAAAACAAAGGAGGTCATCATCGACTTCAGGAAAAACTGGCACAGTCCCACACCACTTCACATCAATGACAGCGATGTGGAGTTGGTCAGTTGCACTAAGTTCCTGGGGGTGCAGATCACTAACAGTCTGACCTGGTCAAATAATGTCTCATCAACAGTTAAGAGAGCGCAGCAGCGGTTGCACTTTCTGCGCCGGATGAGAAGAGCTCACCTCCCCCCATCCCGTCCTCACCACTTTCTACAGGGGCACCATAGAGAGTATTTTGACCAGCTATCTCTGTCTGGTTTGGGGACTGTAAAGCCTCTGACTGGAAGTCCGTGCAGGGAGTGGTGAGGACAGCGGAAAGAATCATCGGGACCTCTCTCCCCTCAATCGGGGATATTGCGACCAAATGTTGTGTGTCTAAGGCCAGCAGTATTATAAAAGACCCCACACATCTCCATCACGGACTGTTCACTCTGCTGCCCTCAGGCAAAAGATATCGTAGCATAAGGAGCAGAACATCAAGGTTCTGCAACAGCTTCTTCCCACGAGCCATCAGACTCCTGAATGCCACCATTGTCTATTTATCCTTTTATCCATTTTTATCCATTTTATCCTTCTGTTAATTATCGTGTTGCACGGGGAGCCAAATGCAATGGAATTTCCTTTGGAATTGCATATATCGATGTATTTCTAAATGACAATAAAGTTTGTTTGACTTTGTTGTCTACAAAAAGGGCAAAGATATGCTCATTACCGACACTCTCTCTCGAGCGCCATGGGCGTCTTGTGAACAACACCCCTTTGAGCGTGACAAGCTCGCCGTGCTTAAAGTCGATTTTGTCCCAACGGAACGTCTGCTTCGCCTTGCGGGGCACACAGCTTCCTCCGTTATCAAACGGGGCTGGCCTACAAAACGATGCAGCACACCACTAAAGGTGCAGCCATTCTTCATAGTTCGCGATGAACTGGTAATACAAGAAGGGATCGTCGTCAAGGGCCACAAAGTTGTGATGAATACTACAAAGATGTCCACAACGGCCACCCAGGTACTGAGGCTACGCTCGCCAGTGCCCAAAGCATGTTTTATTGGCCAGCAATGAACAAATACATACGTGAAAAAACAGCATCCTGTTCCACTTGAAACGGCTTGGCGCCCCACCAACAGAACCTTAGAAACATCTCTAGGGATAGCATCATGGGTTAGGTTAAGTTGGATAACCACTCCTCTTCTACCCTCACCCTGAACACTGGTGTACCCCAGGGCTGCGTGCTGAGCCCTCTCCTCTACTCGCTCTTCACCTACGACTGCATACCTGTACATGGTACCAACACCATCATCAAGTATGCAGATAACACAATGGTGATTGGCCTCATCAGCGACAATGATGAGTCGGCCTACAGGGAGGAGGTTCAGCTCCTAACAGCATGGTGTGCTGACAATAACCTGGCCCTCAACTCCAAGAAGACCAAGGAGCTCATTGTGGACTTCAGGAGATCGAGAGGCTGCATGCACACCCCCATCCATATCAACGGGACGGAGGTGGAACGTGTCTCCAGCTTCAGGTTCCTGGGGATCAACATCTCCGATGACCTCTCCTGGACCCACAACACATCCTTGCTGATCAAGAAGGCTCACCAGCGTCTCTTCTTCCTGAGAAGACTAAGGAAGGTCTACCTGTCTCCCCAGATTCTGGTGAACTTCTACCGCTGCACCATCGAGAGCATCCTTACCAACTGCATCACAGTATGGTATGGTAACTGCTCTGTCGCCAACCGGAAAGCTCTGCAGAGGGTGGTGAAGATCGCCCAACGCATCACAGGCTCCTCACTCCCCTCCATTGAGTCTGTCCATAGTAAACAATGCCTGCACAGGGCGCACAGCATGGCCAGGGACAGCTCACACCCGAACCATAGACTGTTTACCCTCCTCCCATCCGGGAGACGCTACAGGTCCCTCCGCTGCCGTACCAGCAGGCTCAAGAGCAGCTTCTTCCCTGCGGCTGTCACACTTCTCAACGCAGCACCTCAATGACTGCCTGTCACTGTTGGTATTGTGTCGTCACCGATGCAGAACCTTGTGTCTCTAAGCACCCCCTTAACTATGGAGATGGTTCGAAATTTACTTGGTTTGATTTTCATTTCGGGCCCACTTGATGTTCTCCTGCAGCTTTCCAAGTAGCCGCTTGGTGCATGCTGCAGTAGTGGTTAGTGTTGTCATGTCGTCCATGTATGCCCTGATGGGTGGCAGACGGAGCCCAACCCTGGTTCGTTCACCACCCACTACCCATTTTGAGGCCCTGATGATGACTTCCATGGCCATTGTAAAGGCCAAGGGTGAGACTGTGCAACATGCCATGATGCCTACTTCCAAGCGCTGCCATGTTGTACTGCATTCAGCTGTTGTGAAGCACAGCTGCAGATCTTGGAAATAGTTCTTGACCAGTGTGGGGATGAGCTCTGGTACATGGAAAAAGGCAAAAGTTTCCCAAAGGAGTACATGGGGAACTGAACCAAATGCATTGGCCGGATCGAGGAAGATCACATGTAGGTCTCTCTTGTCGTTCTTAGCTGCTTGGATCTGGTGCCAGATCATGCTTGTATGCTCCAAGCAGCCCGAAAATCCCGGAATTCCTGCTTTCTGTACAGATGTATCAATGTATTTGTTTGTTACCAGATAGAGTGCTGAAAAAGATTTTTCCCTCGACGTTGAGGAGACATATTGGCCAGAATTGGCTGAAGTCTGACGCATCCTTTTCTTTAGATATTAGTACACCGCCGGCCCTTCGCCACGCCTTAGGTATGGTTTGCTTCATCCACACCACCCTCATGAGCTTCCATAGAAAGTGTAACGCATCCGGTGCGTTCTTGTAGAGCTTGTATGGTACTCCGTTTGGCCCCCAAGCTGATGCTGCTCTTGCTCGCCGGACATTTCCATTCCTGGGTCTGTAACCGTGTTATCAGTCGGTGAGCCATTTTGCGCCCCCGCTCTCGCAGGCTCTAGGGGTATTTCCTTTAATTTACTTTTTGTAGCATTTAGCAGGTGTCTCCAACTAGCTGAAACAGCGTTGGGGGCTGCTGTCATGGGTAGCTAGCCCATGATGGCCCTAGTGGGGTCTGTTCCCTCCTGTCAGCTGTCTCTCCAAGTTGTATTGTACTGTGACAATATGACTCATGATTAAAGCTGACTTACACACCAGACAGTGTCTGTGCACTTGTTTACACCACCCATTCATAAGCATTATTTTTTATTCCTCTCTACCCTTCTCTGCAATGTAAAACATGATTTCTGGAGCACTAGTATGGGTGTTGTGGGCTGAAGGGACTGGTTTCCAGAGGGCTAGTGTGGACATTGTGGGCCAAATTAATTCTTGGGGTGGCAGTTCAGTCACTCATGCCTGTTGTGCTGGCAGCTCATTCACTCAAGGCAGGTGGGCTGGCAGTGGATTCACGGTTATTCCTTGAAATGCCACTTCAAGCAGGGTGCAAGGCCAGCAAATTTGAGTGCAGTTTTCTGCCACTTCAAGCAGGGTGCAAAGCCACCAAATTTGAGTGCAGTGTCATGCCATTTCAAGCAGGGTGCAAGGCCACCAAATTCGAGTGCAATGTCATGCCACTTCAAGCAGGGTGCAAGGCCTCCAAATTCAAATGCAGCTTCCTAGCACTTCAAGCAGGGTGCAAGACCACCAAAGACAGAGTCTCTCCCTCCCCCTACTTGCAGAGACTGAGCTACACCCACACTTCCAGGTTTTATTGTCCCTCCCACTCCCACCAGAAGGGGCATGACCTTCATGGCATGATTGACAGGAGAGAGAGAATCTCAACATTTTTTAAACACTAATCATTATTTTATTTTTCATCGATGGGAAAAATCGGACAGGGACTCTGAGTACGATGGCCAAAAATCACAACCGTATGTGGTAGTGTTTTTCCTAAAATCAATATACAGCGCAAACAGGAAGTAGTGAAGATTAGACTTTTAATTATATAGAAGGCAAGGCAACTTTAGCGTTTTCAAAGGTAGACAAAAATGTTGGAAAAACTCAGTGGGTGAGGCAGCATTTATGGAGATAAGGAAATAGGCAACATTTCGGTCTGAAACCCTTCTGCTGTTTTTTTTAGCATTCTCAACCAACCTTTCAATTAGGCAAGGCAACTTTAGCATTCTCAAACCAACTTTTCAATTAGGCAAGGGTGTAATAGGTAAGGTATATGGGGTGCGCAGTAGTAGTGGTAGAGCTGCTGCCTACAGCGCTGGACGCCCGGGTTCGATCTTGACTTTGGGTGCTGACTATACAGAGTTTTGGGCCTGTCCCACTTAGACGATTTTTCAGGCAACCGGCAACAACGGGAATGACGACTGTCAGAGTGGAACACACACACACACACACACACACATTGTTTCTTTCACCAGCCTGTTTTGCAAGTGGGGGACAGGGCAAAGGTGGGGGGGGGGGGGGAGAGGTGGGAGAAGGGGGAGAAAGGGGAGAAAGGGGAGAAGGAGTGGAGACAACTTTTAAGAAGCCAAAGATACATGGCTGTGAAGCTCGGCAGACATTTAACGTTACCAGTCGATTATCCTTGGTTCTGAAACCTACTGCTTATGTTCTTTTACCCAATGAGCCAATGAAATTCACAAGTCAGCACCGACTACAACCTACAAGCACCTTCGACCTCCTGGCGACCCACCTACGGCGCGTGAATTCTCGCTATTCTCCATGGCGGCTTCATTCTGGTCGCCATAATGAGCCCGCGACTAGTTCCCAGAATGCGGGACCTCGTCATGACCATGAAGGCGATTCTCTGGCAACCACAAGTGGCGACCATGTGGCGACTGCAGAGTCTCCTGCAGTCGCCTAAAAAGTCGCCTAAGTGGGACAGACCCATTTGTATGTTCTCCCTGTGATCGTGTGGGTTTTCTCCAGGTGCTTTGGATTCCTCTCACACTCCAAAGATGTGCAAGTTGTATGTTAATTGGCTTTGGTAAAATTGTAAATTGTCCCTAGGGTATATGATAGTGCTAGTGTATGGGTGATCACTGGTCGGCACGGACCCGTTGGGCCAGAGGGCCTGTTTCCACACTGTATCTCTAAAGGTGGATAAGAGGAGCCGTAAGGAAATGATAGAGAGAAGAAGAGCTTCCATCCAATAGATGTAAATATTCTTAAGTGACTTTATCAATTTCTAAAGAGGCACCATTGAAAGCATCCTATCAGCATGCATCAAAGCTTCCTTTGACCACTGCTCTGCCCAACGCAACAAAAAATTGCAGTTAGACACAAAATGCTGGAGTAACTCAGCAGGACAGGCACAATCTCTGGAGAGAAGGAATGGGTGACGTTTTGGGTCGAGATCCTTCTTCAGACTGAAATTGCAGTGTTGTGGATGCAGCCCAGTATATCACACAAACCAGCCGCCACAACATCAACTATATCCACACCACACGTTACTTTGGGAAAGCAGACAATATAATAAAGGATCACTCAGACCCCAGTCATTCCTTTTCTCCCCGCTCCAGTCAGGCAGAAAATACAAAAACATAAAAACACCTATCACCAGATTCAGGAACTTCATCTTCACTGTTTTTATCAGACTTTTGAACGGACCTCTCATAATTAAAGATGGTTCCCAATCTCCCAATCTACCTTGTTACACTTAAAAAAAAAATATTTGCACTTTCATTGTCATTGTAAATTCAAAATTCTGTTAGTTTGATTGTAATCATGTACAGATGATGAATCTGGATAGCATGCATAACAACATTTTAAACTATATCTTGGTAGACATTACTAAAATAAAATTATATATATATATAATTTTATTTTAGTAATATATATACTATACCAATATATATACCAATCTGAAGAACATCCTTTCACTTCTCATCTCTGGTTCTGTTACTTCAGTTTTCTATATGGAACGTTCCTGGGTACTGAGGTCAGATTGACTGCTCTGTATTTTCTTGGTTCATTCCTACATCTGTTTTGAATTAATGTGTATATTTTCATTTTTTCCCAGTCCTCGGGCATCACCTATTCATCTGGAGATGTTAGATATAATGCTGCATGTTCAGTGCCTAAGGAGTTTCCATCCATAATTTCCTCAGCATTCAAGGCTGTGTCCTATTGAGATTGGGTGAGTTATCCCATCTAAGTGTGGTTTTCCATCCTTCTCAGCACCGATATTCCATAAGTCTTCAAGAAATGAGATGTACACACTGTAGTCAACATCAATGATGCAGAAGTGAAGATGGTTGAGAGCTTCAAGTTCCCAGGTGTAACAAATTTGTACTGGGTCAACCACATTTAACATAGGCCAAGAAAGCACACCAAAGAGTCTACTCCCACAAAAGACTAAGAAAGTTTGGCACTAACAACTCTTACCAGCTTTTACAGATATATGGTTGAAAGCATCCTATTGGGATGCATCACAACTTAGTTTGGCACCATCTCTGCTCAAGACTACAAGAAATGTCCAACAAATTGTGGATGTAGTTGAGTCCATCACACAAACCAGCCTCCCCCTCCCCATCAACTCCATTTACACTTTGATGTGTCTCGGGGGAGCATCCAACATAATCAAGGTCAGTTTTCACCCTCTTCTCCACTCACCCATCAGGCAGAAGATATAAAAGCTTGAAAGCATGTATCACCAGATTGAGGAACAGCTTCTTCCCTGCTGTTGTCAGACTATTGAGTGAGTTATAAATAAAAGGTATCATCTCAATCTCCCAACCTACTACATTGCGGCCCTTGCATATTTTTCACCTGCACTTTTGCTGAAGCTGTAACACAATAATGCTGAAACTCAATCTTCTGCACTCTGCTATTTTTCTCTTTGCACTACCTGTTGTACATATATACAGCATGAATCGACTGGATAGCATGCAAGTAAGGGTTTTAACTGTATCTCTGTGCACTTGACAATACTAAACTAATACCAATACCATATATTTTCTAGTGCCCACACAAATAATCATCACCCAACCAGCTGCATCTTCTTCCTTAGCGTAAAATGATGCAATGTATTCATTTTGTTTCTTAATTCATCTTTCATGGTTACATTTTCTTTTTGGTCTTTGGTCAGCCCTCCCTCTCTCCTTAATTTTTTTTTTCCGATTTATAAGCCAAATAAATACTATTGGATTTCTTATTATGTTTGGCATCTGTCATACCAAGGCTTTCTCTTTACCTTTTTTGTGGGGAGTGAGCGGGAGTGGGGTAGCAGGGAGTGGTGCAAGAGAGAGGGGAGGGGTTGGGGGGAGGGAGGAGGGAGAGGAGGGAGAGGGGGTGGGAGATGGGTGGGGGAAGGGGGAGAGAAGTGAAAGAGTGGGGAGGGAGGGGGAGAGGTGCAGGGGGAGTGGTGGAAGTGGGAGAGAGGTAGGGGAGGGGGAGGGGGAGGGGTGGAAGGGAGAAAGGGGTAGGGGAAAGGAGTGGGAGGAGATAGTGAGGGTGGGGGAGGGAGAGAGATGGGGAGGGACAGGGGTGTGGGAAGGGGGGAGAGAAGTGGAAGAGTGGGGAGGGAGGGGGAGAGGTGCAGGGGGAGTGGTGGAAGTGGGAGAGAGGGAGGGGGAGGGGGTTAGGGGGGAGTGGTGGAAGAGAGAGAGGGGTAGGGAAAAAGGGGTGGGGGAGAGATGGAAGGCCGTGGGGGAGAGGGAAGGGGGTGGGAGGAGGAGGGGGAGGAGAGGGAGAGGGGTGAGGAGAGGGAGATGGAGAGGGGGAGGAGAGAGATGTGGGGGAGGGGAGGAGAGAGGGGAGGGGAAGAGAGGTGTGGAGGAGGGGGGAGATGGGGTGGGGAGAGAGAGGGAAGAGTGTGGAGGGAGAGGGAAGAGTGGGGAGGGGAAGGGGAAAGGGATGGGGGGAGAGAGGGAAGGGGGGTGGGGGAGAGGGGGGTGTGGGAGAGAGGGATGGAGTGGGAGGAGGGGGAGGAGAGGGCGGGGGTGTGGAGAGGGAGATGGAGAGGGGGAGGAGAAAGGGGTGGGAGAGGAGAGAGGGATGGGGAAGGGTGAGAGAGGTGTGGGGGAGGGGGAAGGGATGGGGAGGAGGGAGATGGGGTATGGGGAGATGACAATACTGGTTTGCTAGGGTTGAATCTGTTTCTATCTTTTGAGATTGGCCCTTCTTCAATATTTTTACCTGAGAATGTTTTCAAAACTATTCTGAACCTTATTATGGTATTTTTGCTTCTGACGTTTCCCAGTGTCGTTTGCGCCACTTAGCCTGCTTTATTTCTTAGGACCAAGTCCAGAAATGCTGTCTTCCTCATTGGGCTTGAAACATATACCATCAAAACATTCTGCTCAGCGTTACAAAAAAACGTTCTCCCATTCTTTGGCACTTATGTTATTCTGATTGCAGTCAATGTTTGGACTGTTGAAATACTCGCTTATCTCAGCTTTGTAAATTTGACAGAAGTGATTTCTCCCCCCATGAAAACATGATGACACTGCTTGAGCAGATTAGAACTTTCCAAATGTTGTGCCTTAACTGATTTCCAGTATTTGTCCAATAATTGACGTCAGGCTAGTCAACCATTCATTACTACATAAACCTTGAAAAAGGGTCTCATCTCAGCAATTTTATAATCCTCCAGTACTTTTCCAGAACCTGAGCATGTTTGATAGATTAAAACCACTGATCCTGCTATGTTGGGAACCATTTATTTTTAATGACCGAGGATGCAAACCATCAGATCCTGTGGAATTAAGTTTAGAAGTTCATGTTATAGGAGCAGAATTAGGCCATTCGGCCCACCAAGCACTCCACCATTCAATCAAGGCTGATCTATCTTTCCCTCTCAACCCCATTCTCCTGCCTTCTCCCCATAATCCGTGACACGCCTTACTTTATTTCAGCCCTCCTTTCCAAATTCTGAATATATTCTGATCTGATTAATAACCTTTGAAACATTAGGACATAGAATCTTAGAACAGCACGGTACAGGGAAAGGCCCTTCAGCCCACGGTGTCCCTGCCACATATGATGGCAATTTAAATTAATCAATTTTGTCTGAACATGATCCATGTCCCACCATTCGCAATCTATAGAACTCATACACCACAGCCGGTCTCTGCTTCCACCACCCCTGGCAGTGTTTTCCAGGCACCCACCAATTTCACCCTGCATATCGCCTTTAAACTTTCTCCCTCCAACCTTGAAGTTATGTCCTCTAATATTTGACACCGTGGATAAATGTTCCATCCACCCTATCTATGCCTCTCATAATTTTATAAGCCTCTATCAGGTTTCCTCACAGCTTCCGATGCTCCAGTGAAAACAATCCAGTCTCTTATAGTTTTGACCCTTTAATCAGGACTACATGCTCTTAAACCTCACCTGTACATTCTCCAAAGCCTTCACAAGCCTGCAAATGGGCATCCAGAACTGCATGCAATACTTCGAACCAATTTTATACCATGGGCCTTCATCATCTCTGACATATTTTTTCTTTCAGCTTAATATCCTCATTAACCTCTCTGATCAGACATATTTGGTTTACTTTCACCAAGAGTCATGAATTATCCCCAATTTAAGCTCTGGTGTGTCTATTGTGTTAACTGTTAACGTGGGCACACATAACACTTAGGGAATTCACTCACCATTCCTCTCATTAAGATGATCCAGGTTCAGAAGACGACAATTTCAATGGGTGGAGGTGAAAAGGGAAAGAAAATGCTGGGAGGAATAGTGTATTGGTTTCCAAACATTTCCCTTGCTGTACGAAGGAGGATTAATCAAGGCCCAAGTGTTCACTCGCAAGCTCATTGTTAACCCCTATCATGCTGTCATTTCTACTTTCCAGGATATTTTCTAGTCTGAGATCATTTAGAAATGTTGTCTTATTATATATATTACCCATCCAAAATGGTTGTTCCCTGGTTGGCTTCATATTGTATTGTTCTAGGGAACTATCCTGAATGCACTCAATTAATTCATTCTCAAGGCTATCTATATAATTAAAAGTCTCATCTTAAAAATTTTTTTTTTTTTTAAATTAGAAGTACAGTTCAGTAGTATAAGCCAAAAATAACATAATACATTTCATGTACCACTTCTTGTTTTCAACTTTAATAATAGGAAAGTAACAGAAGGAAGAAAAAGTGAAATAGAGAAAGTTAGATAAGATAGTAAGTACGTGAGAAGGTGAAAAGAACGAGCCCGTAAAGGCGTAGAGTGCGAGGAAGAATAAAATAAAGGAAAAAAAGAAAAAAAATATATATAAGAAAATAAGATAAGATAAAAGGGATGTACCTACTTCATATCTTTCCACACCACTCACCAGGTCCTGAAACACCCCTCACCAGGTCCAGAGTTATGTGCACCTTATGCTTGTAATAAGTCGAGAAATGGAGACCAAATCTTTAAGAATTGGTCTGATTTGCTTGCTAGGACAAATCTCATGTTTTCGAGGTGTGACATTTCGGACATATTTGAAATCCGCATTTTGACCGTGGGTGTGGGTGCATTTTTCCAGAATTTAAGTATGAGTTTTTTTGCAGTTATTAAGCCATAATTAAGGAAACTCTTTTGGAACGAAGTCAGCTCAAAGCCGACTTCCATTGTTCCAAAAAGAATCAATTAATTTTTATTTATTTATTTATTTATTTATTTTTACAAATTTTATTTTATTAGAAGTAAATACAGCAATATGGTACCAAGGTGGCTAATATATATTAACATCGTACATTTTATGTACAGCTTCTTATTTTTTATTTTTTTTAATAATGAAAAAGAAAAAGAGAGAGTAGAAAATAAAAGCTAGAGAAACATGTGATATATAGTGTGTGAGAAAGAAAAAAGTGTGAAAAAAGAAAGTTGAGAATGAAAAAGAAAAAAAAGAGAAGAGTAGAAAGTAAAAGATTAAGGAGGTCGTTATCTATATTCTTGACCATCCCTCACCCAATCCTGAAACAATTAGCTTCTACGGTTTTGTTGCACCATATGCTTCCAAAAAATCGACAAATGGAGACCAACTCGTTAAAAAATTTATCTATTAGGAGGAATCGCATTTCCTCAAGATGTGCGGTGTCCAACATGTTTGAAATCCACATTTTAAGCGTTGGTATGATTGTATTTTTCCAAAAGTTAAGTATAGGTTTTTTTGCCGTTATTAACCCATAATTAAAAAATAAATTTTGAGATGAGTTCAGTTTATTCCCATCTTCCATTACTCCAAATATAATCATTTCAGTATTTGATTCCATTTTTATCTTGAATAATTTTGTAAACATTTCAAAAATTTCGCTCCAGAATTTATAAAGTTTTATGCAGGAGACAAAAGAGTGTGTTATAGTTGCGTTTTGGGATAGACATTTATCACAAATGGGGGAAGTATTTGGATAGAATTTATTCAGTCTAGTTTTTGAGTAATATAATCTATGTAAAATTTTTAATTGAATTAAATTATGTCTTATATTAATCGAACATTTGTGTATATATATCAAATACTTTTCCCATGTTTCCTTCTTAATTTTTATCATTAATTCTCGTCCCCACTCTTCTCTAAGTGTCTCTGTCGATGGTAAATCTATATTTAAAATACTATTATATAAATATGATATTAATTTCTGTGAGTCAGCCTTAATGTTCATTGCTTCTTCCAATGGCTCTGAAGTTACGTTTTGATATCTTTGTATGTATTTCTTCATGAAGTCACAGATCTGAAGATATTTAAAATATTGGTTATTTTCAGTTTAAATTTTAATTGTAGTTGTTGGAATGATAACATATTTCCCATTTCATACATATCACTGATCCTTTTAATTCCCATTCTTTCACATTGATTATATGTTTTATCAATAAGAGATGGTTTAAATGAAGGATTATTCACTATTGGCATTAACAATGATAGGTTTCTTAATTTTAAGGATAATTTTATTTGTTTCCAAATTCTTATTGTATCATTTATAATTGGGTTATTCTTATATATTGTGTTGTTCAGTTTTATCGGGGAGAAGAGGATGGCTCCTATATTACAAGGAGAACAGTCCTCTTTCTCCATTCTTATCAATTCTGTCTGTTGGGTAGAACTGTCCAACCAGTAAATTATATTATCAATATGCACTGCCCAATAATAATACAAAATGTTCGGAAGTGAAATTCCCCCAATATCTTTTGGTTTGCACAGATGTTTTCTTTGGATTCTATGTGATCTATAATCCCAGATAAAATTGGTAATATTAGAGTCTAATTTTTTAAAGAAGTTTTTTGGTATATATAGTGGTATAGATTGAAATAGGTATAATATTTGTGGTAAAAAGATAATTTTTATAGCATTTATTCTGCCTATTAATGATAACGGAAGTGTTTTCCAGAATTTAATCGACACGTTGATTTTATTTAATAAAGGCATAAAATTAGCATTAACTAATGCTTGGTATTTTCTAGTAATTTGATTACCCAAATACTTAAATTTTTCTGCTGCAATTTTAAAGGGGAATTTTAATAGGTGTGTAGATTCTTGAGGTTTTAACGTCATGATTTCACTTTTAATCCAATTTATTCTGTATCAAGAAAAAGAAACAAGTTCCTCTATTAAATTTAATAAGTTTGGTATACTCGTTTGTGAGTTTGTAATATATATATATCTCGTCTGCATGTAATGACATTTTATTATTTGAGTCCCTAGTTCAGTATTATATCCCTGAATATTCGGATGACATTATACTTTCAGCCAGGGGCTCTATCGTAAGGGCAAATAGCAGAGGTGATAAAGCACATCCCTGCCTATTGCCTCTCGATAAATAAAATTTTGGAGATAACATATTATTGGTTAATATTCTTGCCGTCGGTTTATCATATAGTAATTTTACCCATTCAATAAAATTCTCTCCCATATTAAATTTTTGCAATACTTTATATAAATACTGCCACTCTACCTGATCAAATGCTTTCTCTGCATCCAGAAAAACAATTGATATATATTCTTTCTCTGTTTTATGTGAGTACATTATATTAAACAGGCGTCTCAAATTATTAAATGAATGTCTTTTGGGTATAAACCCCGTTTGATCAGGATTTATCAATTTACTAATATATTTAATCAATCTTCTTGCTAAGGTATTTGCTAAAATGTTCTGATCTGTATTTAAAAGTGATATAGCTCTATATGAGCCTGGTTCATCTAAATCTTTATCTTTTTGTTGGTATAAGCGTAATAATTGATTCAGCTAATGTTTCTGGTAATTTATTTTCTTTAAAGGCATGAGTATATAAATTAAGTAAGCGAGGAGCCGTTATCTCATGAAATCTTTTATAAAATTCATTGCTAAAACCATCTGGTCCAGGCGTCTTACCATTTTTCAGCGATTTTATTGTTTCCCCTATTTCTTCAAATATATCTGAGCTCCTAATTCCTCTTGTTCCGAAAGGTCAAGTTTTGGAAGATTACAGTTATCAAAAAAAATTATAATTTTACTATCTTCTATTTTAGTTTTAGATGTATACAAATTTTGATAAAATTGAGCAAATCTGTTGTTAATATCCTTAGGTAATGTTAGTAATTCACCTTTCTCGGATTTAATTTTAGTGATAGTATTTTCCTTTTCTTGTTTTTTCAATTGACGAGCTAAGAGTTTGTGTGGCTTGTCACCAAATTCGAAATGTTCCTGTTTTGTGATTTGGAGTAATCTTATTACTCTTGCCGATAAAATTCGATTAAGTTTACATTTCAATAGTATTATCTTATTATATTTATCTGTAGTTGGATCTTTGGCATTATCTAACTCTGCATACAGTTGTCTAATTTCTTGTTCTAGCATCTGTTGTTCTGTCTTATTCTTTTTATTTTGAAAAATTTGATATGAGATTATAACTCCTCTGATAAATGCCTTGAAAGTTTCCCATAGTAAAGAAGGTGAAATACCTGGTGTTTCATTTGTCTCAAAGAAAAATTCATATGTTGTTTTAAATATTTATAACCTTGTGGGTTATTTAGAATTTGTGTATTAAACCTCCAAAAAGACTTTTTACCCGGCATTCCCTCAAATTTTTATAGAAAAGTCAACGGAGAATGATTGGAAATAATACTGGTATGATATGAAGGATTAGTTGTGTATGGGATTCATTTTGTATCCACTAAAAAATAATCAATTCGTGAATAAGTTTTATGTACCGATGAGTAAAACGAATATTCCCTTCCAGTTGGATTACCAGTTCTGCATACATCTATTATATTAGTATTTTTTATATATGTATTTAGAAGTTCACTAGTCTTAGATTTTAAGTTACCCCTCCTTTGTTTTACATATTTGTCTAAATATGGATCTAAAATGCAATTAAAGTCCCCCCCCAACTATTTACTTAGTTTAGTTTTTGAATAATATAATCTATGTAGGATTTTGAATTGGATTAAAATATGTCTTACATTGATTGAGCATTTATGCACATAGAGCAAGTATTTATCCCAACTCTCGAGATTTTTATAGATAGTTCTTGTTCCCAATCTCTTCTAATTCTATCGAATCTCTTCTAATTCTATAGAATTAGAAGACATTGGGAACAAGAACTATCTATAAAAGATAGTTCTATTAAAGATAGATAGTTCTATAAAAAGATAGATGGTATTTCTATATTTAGGATGATATTATACAAGTATGACATTAAGTTAGCTGATTCTGCCTTTCTGTTCATAGCTTCATCTAATACGTCTGGAGTCAAAGTTTGGTATTCTTGTGTATGTTTTTTCAAATAATCACGGATTTGAAGATATTTAAAATATTGATTACTTCTCAGGTTGTATTTAAGTTGTAGTTGTTGGAATGGTAAAACAAATTCCAGTTTCGTACATGTCTCCAAACGTTTTAATTTGTATTCTTTCCCAATGTGTAAATGATTTATCAATAATGGATGGTTTAAATGACGGATTATTAACTATAGGAGAGAGAAGCCATAGGTTTCTTAATTTAAGGGTTAATTTTATTTGTTTCCAAATTCAAAGAGTACTATGAACAATTGGATTTTTCTTGTATGTTGTATTATTCAGTTTTATTGGTGAGGGAAGGATCGCTCCTATATTAAAAGGGGAACAATCCTCTCTCTCCATTACTATCCAATCCACCCGCTGGGCAGAATTGTCCAACAGGTGAATTACATTTTTGACATTTACTGCACAATAATAATACAAAAAATTAGGGAGTGTTAATCCACCAAATTCGTTAGGTTTACACAAGTGTCTTTTTTGAATTCTATGGGATTTATAGTCCATATAAAATTTGTGATATCAGAATCCAATTTTTTGAAAACGTTTTAGGTGAGTATATTGGTATTTATTGAAATAAATATGAAATTTGTGGTAAGAAGATCATTTTTATGGCATTTATTCTGCCTATTAAAGACAGCAAAAGTGTTTTCCAAAATTTAATCAGGGCATTTAATTTATTAAGTAGGGGCATATAATTTGCATTGAATAAAGATTTATATTTCCTGGTAATTTTGATTCCCAAGTATTTACATTTTTCTGTAGCAATTTTAAAAGGTGTGTTGAATCTTGAGGTTTTATTGTCATAATTTCACTTTTGTTCCAATTTATTCTTTATCCTGAAAAGGAACCAAATTCCTCTATTAGATTTAATATATTTGGTATACTGATTTGCGATTTTGTAATATACAATAGTACATCATCTGCGTATAGTGATATTTTATTATTTGAGTATTTTGTATTATAACCATGGATATTCGGATGTGTTCTTATGCTTTCATCTAAGGGTTCTATTACAAGAGCAAATAGCAGGGGTGGTAGTGAACCACTTTCTATTGCCCCTGGATAGTTGACATTTTGGAGACAGCATGTTATTGGTTAATATTCTAGCAGTCGGCTAGTCATATAATAGTTTTACCCATGAGATAAAGTTCTCTCCCATTTGAATTTTTTGTAATACTTTGACGAGGTAATCCCATGCCACTTGATCGAATGCTTTTTCTGCATCCAATGAAATAATTGATAGGTCTTGCTCTTCAGTTTTGTATGATTGCATTATATTAAACAGACGTCTCAAATTATTGCATGAGTATCTCTTGGGTATAAACCCCATTTGATCTGCATTTATTGATTTGCTAACATATTTACTCAATCTTCTTGCTAAAGTTTTCGCTAATATTTTTTGATCTGTATTTAACAGTGCGATGGCCCTATATGAGCCAGGGTCTTCTAAATCTTTATATTTTTTAGGTATGAGTGTGATTGTTGATTCTGCTAATGTTTCTGGTAATGTTTGTTCTTTGAAAGCATATTTGTGTTTGTGTAACCGTGGTGAAATTATCTCGTAAAATCTTTTATAAAATTCATTACTAAATCCATCTGGTCCTGGTGTTTTACCATTCTTCAGTGAATTTATTGTTTCTTCTATTTCCTTAATTGAAACCTGAGCTCCTAATTCCTCTTGTTCCAGCAGATTAAGTTTCGGGAGATTACAATTATCCAAAAACGTTATAACTTTAATACTATCTGCTGACGTTTTAGATGTATATAAATGTTGATAAAATTGAGCAAGTCTTTTATTGATATCATTAGGTAATGTTAACAATTCACCTTTATCTGATTTAACCTATAAAATCTTATGATCTTTTTCCCGTTTTTTCATTTGACGTGCCAAAAGTTTATGTGGTTTATCACCAAATTCAAAATTTTCCTGTGATGTAATTTGAAATATTCTTATAACTTTTGCAGATAATATTCCATTTAATTTAAATTTAAATTTTGTCATTTTATTATGTTTATCTATGGTTGGCTCGTTAGCATTATGTAGGTCCAGTTGTCTAATTCGTTCTTCTAACTGCATTTGTTCATTCTTGTTCTTTTTATTTTGAAAAGCTTGGTATGAAATTATAAATCCTCTGATAAATGCCTTAAAAGATTCCCATAGTAAAGTGGGTGAAATATCTGGGGTGTCATTGGTCTCAAAAAAAAGTTCCATCTGTTGTTAACAGAGAGTGATCAGAGATAATTGATTTATATATTTGATTCATTAAGTGTTATTTTCAAGTCCTTTTGATTTGGTTTCTCCATTCAGCCACACCCTTGTTTTTCAGTGTTTCATTCGAGGTGGAACAAAGTATGTTCTTGAGTTAGCGTTCCAACTAAGATACGGTGTCTAGACATCGCCTCGTGGAAAAGCTCCGCCATCCTAGTCTTTTAAAAAGTCATATTACTCTGCTTCCCCTCTACTGATATCTGTAGAGAAAAAAAACCGTGTCCGACTGTGTTTGAAAGGAATAAATGCTTTATTAGGTCCGACTGTGCATGGTTCAAGTCCTGCTGATTTTGTGACTTCCGCTTAGTGGACAGGTCACGCTGATTGCGTAATTTCCGGTAAGTGCTCATTGAGGAAGTGCTGTTGACTGCGGAAGGCCCACAGTGGAGAGGCCGCGCTCAGCCGTGTGAGTAGTCAAGAGAGTTTACTGCCAAATATATGGCGTGTGAGTCAGTGAGTGTGTGTGTATGTGTTAGTGAGTGTATGTGTGTGTGAGTGTGAGTGTGACTGTGTGTGTGAGTGTCTGTGTGTACGTGTGTGAGTGTGTTTCTGTGTGTGAGTGTGTGAGTGTCTCTGTGTGAGTGTCTGTGTGTGTTTGTGAGTGTGCATGTGTGTCTGTGAGTGTGTGTGTGTGCATGTGTGTGAGTGTGTATGCATGTGTGTGAGTGTATGGGTGTGTGTGAGTGGGAGTGTGTGTGAGTGGGAGTATGTGTGAGTGTATGTGTGTGTGACTGAGTGAGTGTGTGTGTGTGAGTGGAGCACCCGGTCTATAGCAATACTGAAGTGGAGATGATAAAGTTCTTCAAGTTTCTAAATGCTAATATCACCAGCACTTTGTTCTGGTCTAACCACATGAACACTTACATCAAACTCCTATTTATTCACTATAGCTCTACCTCCAGAATAGCTTCTTCCCCATTGTTATTAAACCACTGAACTGAACTTTAATCAAAGTATGGTAATATTGACCTCATCTCCAAACCTTGTCCTATTGCGTCCTTGAATTCTCTTGGTAGCCATAACACTATTATGTGTATTCTGTTTATTTTTCTCTTTGCACTACTTGTGTATGGCTCGATTGTACTCATGTATGGTACGATTTAACTGGATAACAGTCTCATAGCAGAAGAGTCCGTATCGCGGTGCTGGAAACTGGAAGTACCCCAAACTAATTCTGCTATCACCATAATCTATTGCAACAAGTGATGGCTCCCACTAATTGTCGCCGGAAGTTTGCGTCCTTTTCAGGACAGACGGTGACAGCGATGTCAACATTTGAAACATGGAAGATGGAAACGAAAGAAGAAGACTGGATAACATGCAAAACAAAGCTTTTCGTTGTGTAATATTAAATTAACACCATGCCAATGTACCATAAATCTATTTCACACCCCCATTTGTATGCCATGTTAGTCTAATTCAAAGACTGTTTTATCGATGAATAGTATATTTCTTGTTTATTTCTTGCTCTGGTGTAATATACCTCTCTTAATGGTTTTCGCATATTTTCCTCCTTTTTAGTGTTACTTTTCCATGCCCAATTAGCATTGGTGAATCATTCAGCTCAGATGGGCAGACCTCTATTAAGGAGAAATCAGTCGAGCACGTACAAATCCCATCTCTCCCATAATTGATTCCATTCCCCAATAAGATATCCAGAGATGCTGCCTGTCCCGCTGATTTACTCCAGCATTTTGTGTCCATCCCCAATAAGACAAAGCCTTTTCCCTTTCACACTTTTCGTGTTGCTCATTTATCTATTCTATTCTGTTATTTTTATACTGGCCGTCGTATAGCACGAGGAGTATTCCACACAATAATATATTTGAGATACTGTTTCTTCATCCTTTCTCCTCCCAATGTCATGACTGCTGAAATGGGCTCTGAATGTTCAGCCTCCCCTTTGCATCTCCCTGTCAAAGAGGTAATGGTCTCACCTTGACATGAAAATGGCTGCTGCTCCTCTAACAGAAAACTGCCAATAATCACTGTATTTCTATTCCCACCCTCCACAGTTGTACCAATCACTGGTACCTGTCTCTGTCTGTACCAACCACTGGTCTTGTCCCTGGCTGTATAGGCATGAAACATCCATGGAACTCAGAAATGAGTACTGGTTAGAAAATACGATGCCCCTGTGGTCTACTGAACAAGCTGCCTGCTCTTTTTAATCTGTCTGACGCTCACCCATATCACTCTGCCCACATTCTCTTAAGCCGAGGGGTCAATACATCCTAAAATGTGCCATTCATAAAATACTCAGCATGTTAGGTGGACTACAATGATATAATCTCTTCCTATTCCCGGGACATAGGAAGGCTCCCAAAATTCCCACATAATGCAATATTTATATTGCATTTCCAAGTTATCACTTTCGAGTGGCAAATCTGGTAGAGCTGCTGCTTCACAGCATTCGATTCTCACCTCGGGAGTTGTCTGTGTGGAGTTTGCATGTTCTCCCTGTGACCATGTGGATTTCCTCGGGATGCTATGGTTTCCTCCCAAAGACATGCAGGGCTGTAGGTTAACTGGCTTATGTTAAACTGTCCCTAGTGTGTAGGGACTGGATGGAAAAGTGGGATAACATAGAACATCCATAATTGGTGTGGACTCTAAACTAAACTAAACTTTATTTAAGAAATCGAAAGATGTGGAACTGTCAGCAATTTGAGGATTTCCAAGTCAGAAATTACAGTAAGTGTTTTTGTATATTATTTCCGAAAGGGCTCCAGTAGCAGACTCCAGCGCACTGTAGTTGTGCCATATTCGAAAAATTCCTGTTACTCCATGTGACAATTTGTACAAACTTTCTGCTATTCTTTTCAAAGGGAAGATCAGTAGTGAGGTGATAGTTAATATAATTTTTTTTAATTGTTAGCTTTTAAATACATAAACAATATGGGTGTTGTATTAACAAATTTGATTCTAATAAAAAAATGTTTTGATAAACATTTTTTTGAAATAAATATAGTCTATTTCAATAGTTTTCAATATTTATATTACTAAACGTCTGATCGTGACAACTTCCTGTTGTTCTGCATTTTGATTTTAGAAAAAAATACTGCCACTTACGGCTGTGATTTTTGGCCATCATACTCAGAGTCCCCCTCTGCTATGCAAGATAAGAGGATTTTTCCCATCGATGCAAAATTTTATTAGTGTTTAAAAAATCTGGAGATTCTCACTCCTGAAGGCCAAGCCCTTTCCGGAGGGACTATAAAACCCGGATGTGTTGAGTGCCTCAGTCAGTCTCTGCAAGATGGGGGGAGCGAGAGGGTCACATCTCTCAATCTGAGCTGTGAATAGCACTGAATACATGTCTACTAAACTGAGAGTGTGGTTTCACTGACCTTGAGTGCCCTTAATGTGGTTTGAAAATGAAAATGTGGTTGGTTTGAAATAAAGCACTGCAAATGGATGTTGGCGGTGGTTGGTTTGAAATAAAGCACTGCAAATGGTTGTTGGTGGTGATTGGTTTGAAATAAAGTACTGCAAATGGTTGTTGTTGGTGGATAGTTTGAAATAAAGCACTGCAAATGGTTGTTGTTGGTGGATAGTTTGAAATAAAGCACGATTAAAAGTCTAAACTTGACAACTTCATGTTTGCACTGTAAAGTGATTTTAGATAAAAAGCTACCACTTATGGCTGTGATTTTTGGCCATCTTACTCAGTCCCCTTCTGCTCATCAGGTGCAGAGGATTCTTCCCATCAATGAAAAATAAAAGTGTCATTAGTGTTTATGAAATGTTAAGAATCTGTCTAATGTCAATCATGCCATGAAGGCTACATGGGAGGGGGGAGGGATTATAAAACCCAGAAATGTGGGTGTGGCTCAGACTCTGCAAGATGGAGGAGGGAGAGGTCACGACTCTGTCTGAGCTGTGAATCAACTAAACATGTTGAATGTCTACTGAACTGGGCCTGTGGTGTTTATGTACTGTTTATGTGGTGTTTATGTGGTGTTTATGTGCTGTTTTGTGTGGTTTTATGGTAGTTTCCTCCTGCTTGAAGTGGTAGGAAACTGCACTTGAGTTTGGTGGCCATGCACCCTGCTTGAAGTGGTAGGAAACTGCACTTGAATTTGGTGGCCTTGCACCCTGCTTGAAATGGCATGAAACTGCACTTGAATTTGGTGGCCTTGCACCCTGCTTGAAATGGCATGAAACTGTACTTGAATTTGGTGGCCTTGCACCCTGCTTGAAGTGGTAAGAAACTGCACTTGAGTTTGGTGGCCATGCGCCCTGCTTGAAGTGATAAGAAACTGCAATTGAATTTGGTGGCCTTGGGCCCTGCTTGAAGTGGTAGGCAACTGCACTTGAATTTGGTGGCCCTGCGCCCTACTTGAAGTGGTAGGAAACTGCCCTTGAATTTGGTAGCCTTGCGCCCTGCTTGAAGTGGTAGGAAACTGCACTAGAACTTGGTGGCCTTGCACCCTGCTTTAAGTGGCATGAAACTGCACTTGAATTTGGTGGCTTTGCACCCTGCTTGAAATGGCATGAAACTGCACTTGAATTTGGTGACCTTGCACCCTGCTTGAAGTGGTAGGAAACTGCACTTGAGTTTGGTGGCCATGCGCCCTGCTTGAAGTGATAGGAAACTGCAATTGAATTTGGTGGCCTTGGGCTCTGCTTGAAGTGGTAGGCAACTGCACTTGAATTTGGTGGCCCTGCGCCCTACTTGAAGTGGTAGGAAACTGCCCTTGAATTTGGTGGCCTTGCGCCCTGCTTGAAGTGGTAGGAAACTGCACTAGAACTTGGTGGCCTTGCACCCTGCTTTAAGTTGCATGAAACTGCACTTGAGTTTGGTGCCTTGCACCCTACTTGAAGTGGCATGAAACTGCACTTGAATTTGGTGGCCTTGCACCCTGCTTGAAGTGGTATGACACTGCACTTGAATTTGAAGCCTTGCACCGTTCTTAAAGTGGCATGAAACTGCACTTGAGTTTGATGGCCTTGCACCCTGCTTGAAGTGGCTTGAAACTGCATTTGAATTTGTTGGCCTTGCACCCTGCTAGAAGTGGCATGAAACTGCACTTGAATTTGGTGGCCTTGCATCCTGCTTGAAGCGGCATGAAACTGCACTTAAGTTAGGTGGGCTTGCACCCTGCTTGAAGTGGCATGAAACTGCACATTAGTTTGATGACCCTGCGCCCTGCTTGAAGTGGTAGGAAACTGCACTTGAATTTGGTGGCCTTGCACCCTGCTTTAAGTGGCATGAAGCTACACTTGAATTTGGTGGCCTTACACCCTGCTTGAAGTGGTATTAAACTGCACTAGAATTGTTGGCGTTGCGCCCTGCTTGAAGTTGTAGGAAACTGCACTTGAATTTGGTGGCCTTGCACTCTGCTTGAAATGGAATTTCAAGGAATAGACGCAAGTCAACTGCCAGCCCACCAGCTGTGAGTGAGCTGCCAGCACATCAGGCTTGAGTGACTGAGCCGGAGAATCCATTTGGCCCACAATGTCCATGCTAGCCCTCTGGAAACCAGCCCAAAACACGCATTCTAGTGCTCCATAAAGCCCTCCCCCCCCCCCCCACTGGCCACCAATATTGGAATTGGTGGAGAGATGGAATATTGAGTTGGGGGACCAGCCCCGTGTGAACATGGGACCCAACGGGTCCCACTGAATCTAGTATTTTAATCATTTTTAACATCAGAAATATTCATTGTTGTTGACAGTTCTGACAGCTATTTAATTTGGCCAGTTTACAAAGGGTTTTTCAGATTTTTGTAGGCCACGGGGGATTTGCACATTAACACCTCTCCTCTTTCACCCCACAATGAGTGATATTTTGATGTCGCCTGGACTCAGTTAATGTGCTATATAGATTGATCTAGATGTTGTCCACACATTCTTTCTGGCAGTCTATTTGATTGAATAGCAATGTTGAATATATGTGAATTGTAAAATATCATAACACTAAAGCAGACGATAGGACTGACCTCTAACCAGTGTCTCATTTGCACAACAGTTCACACAACTTTGATTTTCAATGCAAAACCTTGGTGACATTTGGGTTGTGTGGGTGTGAGGAGGCAGAAGGGCAGAGATGTGGAAATGTTTATCTTTTTATCTTCAAGTTAAGGTCATTCAAAGTTAGACTGATAGCTAATGTTTGTTAAATGTTGAAAATTCAATATATGATAATCTTGCATAAACAATTTCATATGTTTACTGAAATTTGTTTTTGCTGAGTTCCCCATTGACTTATTTGGTTCACAGTCATAAGGGAGTTTAACACACTGATCCATGTTACCTTACTGATACCTGTTGGAGGCAGCCTGTTCTGTCCATCTCCTTCTCAGTATGAAGCTGTTATGCGTTGCAGTCTTTATCATTCAACTTTTAAACATTAATGCAGAATCAGAGCCTGATTCCATCGAAATTCCTGAACTCCGGCACATTGATTGTAATGAGACAGAGGTTCTAATCGCTGTGGATTTCAGTCTTCGTAAATTAAATAATGAGCTGAAAATGGAGAATAAATTTGCTCTTTACAGGGTCATTGATGCTCAGGTTCAGGTGAGTAAATCTCATGTTATTTGTTATCGATATCTTCCAGTGTAAGTTGCAGGTCAATTGATCTCGCTTTTCAGATTGATATTTTAATTTCTTTTTCGGTCTGGTTTTAGGATTATTTGTATCTTATGTCCACCATGGTAAATTTAAGAAGAAGATATCCTGATTCTCAGGAGTTGGGGTATTGTTGTGTTTTTGTTGACCATTGAATCTCCTCTTTTTTTGGCTTTTGCTTAAGGCATTGTCCCCACTAGTGCTTCGATCATAGTGAACTTCTTTCCACAGTTGCTGACAGGTCTTCTCACTTTTTGCAAATGTTTTCTGTTTTGTTTGAGATCGAAGTTGTGAAGGTTAAAGAGCAGATCATAACTCAATGTGCCAAGACACAGGAAACAGGAGCTTTAAATTGCCACATAGTGCCTCATTCTTAATCAGCACGGCACTCCAGTGGGACTGTTTGGCTTGTCACTTTATGGTCACCATACCATTTCACTAGTGGCATTGTCCACTGGCCCATGAGCACCAAGAATCGGTGCAAGTTCTAAACATACCGAAAACTGAATTCTTGGTACAATAAAGAAGAAAACAAATAACTGGAACATCAGCACAATATTTTCCTGTCAGATCTCTTTTTTTCTAATGTATTTGTTAGAATGCAAATTAAGTGCACAAAAGGAATTATAAACTAGGTAACTAAAATCATGGCTGGATTTGGCTTTGCTCAGAGTTAAACTGTAGCCTAGATTTTTCACAGAGATCGCATATATCAGGTCATAACTCGAACGGACTTGGTTGCAAAATTCTTCATTCACCCTGCCACAAGTGACACCCCTTCTGAAGCAAGATATATCCATGGAAATGCATTATAATTATAGAATGCAAATTACATCATCTAATAAATGTTTCCACTTTTGCATCTTAACAGTTAAGAACATAATCGTGCAAAATTACTTCAGGTTATTGATTGCAAACTTATTATTAAAATTTGTAGCTGGCAAGGGGAAATATAATCGCCATAAGAGAATTTACAGTAATACATAGTGGGCGGCCATGGTGGCGCAGCGGTAGAGTTTCTCCTCCGCAGCGCTTGCAGTGCCGGATTCCTGAGTTCTACCCAGACTACGGGCACTGTCAGTACTGAGTTTGTACGTTCTCCCCGTGACTGCATGGGTTTTTTCCGAGATCTTCGGTTTCCTCCCACACTCCAAAGACGTCCAGGTATGTAGGTTAATTGGCTTGGTGAATATGTAAGTTGTCCCTAGTGTGTGTAGGATAGTGTTAATATGCGGGATCGCTGGTCGGTGCGGACCCGGTGGGCCGAAGGGCCTGTTTCCACTCTGTATCTCTAAACTAAACTAAACTAAATATATGTTGAACCTTAAGGAAAAATGGGCTGAAGAACATTTCATGGTTTTTTAATTATCTTATCTGGAATTTCTACATCCATCTTGTTTAGAGAATGTAATGAACCTTCCATCTTGTAACGTTCCAACTGCATACTTCACCGATGTACTCTAATGTACTAGATAGACATAAATGTATGCAAATAATATTAATTCTGCCTCTTATCAAGGCTTTGTGCTTTATTTCCTTAGTTGGTCCCATCTTGGTCCTTTCAATTTTTTTCAATTAAAACTGATTGTTTTATATGTCATAGCTTTCCATTTTAATTCCCTTTGCAGGAACAGCACTACATAGTTACATCGCATGTCCATACTTACCAAGTTACCGATACCTGAGCTAGTTCCATCTGCCTGCATTTGGCCCTTATCCTTTTAAACCGTTTCTATGCATGTACCTGTTCAAAAGTCATTTAAACACTGTAACTGTGTGTACCTCCACCACTTCTTTTGACAGCTTCTTCCATATTTATACCACTCTCTGTGTACAAGGTGCTCCTTGGGTCCCCTTTAAATGTTTCCACTCTCATTTTAAATCTGTACACTCTAGATGTAGGCTCAGCTATCCCGGGGAAACATTTTATGACCATTCACCTTCCCTGTGCCTAAGTCATAAGTTTATAAGTGATTGGAGCAGAATAAAGCCATTCGGCCCATCAACTCTACTCCACCATTCAATCATGGCTAATCTATCTTTCCCTCTTAACCCCATTCTCCTGCCTTCTCCCCATAACCCCTGACACCCGTACTAATCAATAATCTATCTATCTCTGCCTTAAAAAATATCCATTGACTTGGCTTCCACAGCTTTCTGTGGCAATGAAGTTCACAGATTCACCACCTTCTGACTAAAGAAATTCCTCCTCGTCTCCTTCCTAAGGAAATAACCTATACTTCTGGGGCTATGATCTCTGGTCCTAGATTCTCCCACCAGTGGAAATATCCTCTCCACATCCACTCTATCCAAGCCTTTCACTATTTGGTAAGCTTCAATGTGACCTCCCTTCATCATTGTAAATTCCAGGCCCAATGCTGTCAAATGCTCATCATATGTTAACCCACTCATTAATTTTCTTATTTCTCTGTAAAGTCGCCCCTCTGCCTGCTACGCTCCACAAATAAATTCCTAGCCTACCTAGTCTCTCCTTATACTGTAGCTCAAATCTTCTATTCCCAGTGTTGTCTTAGTCAATCGTTCCTGCACCCTTTCTAATAGCGGCATTCTTCCTATAGTTGGGTGGCCAGAACTGCACATAATACTCTTAGAGTGGTCTCACCAACTCTTGGGTAGTAGTAGCAAGATATCCCAAAGTTAACTATGCCAAATGTCTTCTTATTCACCCTGTCTCTCTGTGCTGTCACTTTCAGGAAACTATGTACTTGTATCTCCTGAATCACTGTTCTCCAACATTCTCCATGGCCCAGTCATTTACTGGGCAAGTCCTGCCCTGGTATAATTTACTAAATTGCAAAACTATACATTTGGCTGAGTTACATTCCCTCTGCCATTTCTTGCCCCACATTCTCAAAGCATCTGGACCCTGTTGTAATCTCAGATAACTGTCTGCACTGCCCACTACACCACCAATGCTGGTGTTATCCCCAAACGTACCACTATGTTAATAACAAATGTTTACTTTGGATGTCAAGCCACAGTGACCTCAGCCCTGATCCCTGCAGCACACTGCTGCTCACAGGCCTCCACTCTGAATAACAACCCTACACCACCACCCTCTGGTTCCTTGGCTGAGCCAACATTTGTATCTAATGGTTCTTTTATTATCACTTGTACTAAGATACAGAGAAATTCTTGTTTATTTGCAAACAGATCAGTAAGATTATTATTATAGAAACATAGAAACATAGAAAGTAGGTGCAGGAGTAGGCCAGTCGGCCCTTCGAGTCAGCACTGGCATTAAATATGATTATATGTTATTATTCACACTTGCAATTGAGCCACTAGCAGAAAGTGTTCGGTCCCATCCTGAAATATACGGGTATAATACTAAAGACACTGAGAATAACATTTCTTTATATGTAATCTACATTACAAAACCTGAACTTAGTATCCCAAACCTATTAAATTTAATAACTCAATTTGGTTTGTTCTCGGAATACAGAATTAATTGGAATAAAAGCGAAATATGCCAATAATGGAAATCAATCCACATATATTACAACAATCCCCCTTTAAAATAGTTCATGAAAAATTTAAATATCTAGGAATATATGTAACTAAGACATATACTTCTTTATTTAAACTAAACTTCCCTCCTTTACTGAACAAATTGCATAAGAATATTCAATATTGTTAAACACCACCTATCTCAATGTTTGGTAGAATTAATGCCATAAAAATGATTTTTGTTCCGTAATTATTGTACCTCTTTCAATCAATCCCGACATATCATCCAAAAACTTTTTTTTAAAAGATTGACTTCAATGTTGGATTCCTGGGATGGCAGGACTTTCATATGAAGAAAGATTGGACAGACTTGGCTTGTACATGCTAGAATTTAGAAGATTGAGGGGGGAATCTTATAGAGACTTACACCATTCTTAAGGGGTTGGACAAGCTAGATGCAGGAAGATTGTTCCCGATGTTGGGGAAGTCCAGAACAAGGGGTCACAGTTTAAGGATAAGGGGAAAGTCTTTTAGGACCGAGATGAGAAAATCATTTTTCACACAGAGAATGGTGAATCTGTGGAATTCTCTGCCACAGAAGGTAGTTGAGGCCAGTTCATTGGCTATATTTAAGAGGGAGTTACATGTGGCCCTTGTGGCTAAAGGGATCAGGGGGTATGGAGAGAAGGCAGGTACAGGATACTGAGTTGGATGATCAGCCATGAACATATTGAATGGCGGTGCATGCTCGAAGGGCTGAATGGCCTTCTCCTGCACCTATTTTCTATGTTTCTATGTTTCTATTAAAAAGATGGATCATCTCTATAGGAAAGGTACATTTCTTTCATTTCAGGAGTTACAACAAACTTATGGACTTCACTCAAGTGACTATTTCAGATATCTACAACTTAGAGATTATGCTAAATCAAACACACAGGATTACCGAACTAGAGATCCAGAAATGCTTGATGAATGTTTGAATAAAAACACTAATACAGAAAAATTATTATCTCATATCTATAATATCCTATTAGACAGTGAGGCACCAACGACGGAAATATATAGGCAAACATGGGAAAACGAACTAGGCCAGCCAATAATTAAAGATATTTGGGACAAAAGCTTACAACATAGACATCAATGCTCGTTAATTGCCAGATACTCTTTAATACAATTTAAAGTATTACATAGATTACACTGCTCAAAAAACAAAATTAAATAGAATCTTCCCAAATATATCTCCTATCTGCAAACAATGTCAGCATTTAGACGCTAACTTAACCCATACATTTGTAAATTGTGTAAAAATTTAAAACTTTTGGACGGAAATTTTTAAGATAATTTTGGAAGTTGTCAACACCCAATTGGACCCCGACTCAAAACTAATAATATTAGGAATATTAGAACAAAGTCAAACACTTACTACAAGCCAAATAAACGTTATCGACTATAGTATAATAATTGGGAAAAACTTAATATTAAAATTTTGGAAAGGTCCTATAACCCGCACAATCAAAATGTGGATTATGGAAATGTCGGAGACCCTACAGTTGGAAAGAATCAGACTTGTCTTAACGGAGAACCTTTTATCAGAATATGGTCTCCATTTATTGATTATCTGAAGGGGCAAACTGGTTCGGCACGAGAACCTTACTGAAACTCGAATTAAGGATTCGATGAAGAGTTATACTTTATAATTTATGAACATATCTCCAATAATGTATTATTAGTAAATTATTCCATTCTTTTTTATTATACCTTCTTGTGTTTTTTTTTCTCTTTTCCTATTATTTTCTATCTATATAAAAAATAAAAAATATATAGAAGCAGTTATTAAATAATTGGTAATATTGACAATATTAGTAATGTATGACTGTTACACATGAAATGTTTTTATTATGTACTGGCTTCTAATAAAACAAATTATTTAAAAAATATATATATATGATTTTGGCTGATCATCCAGAATCAGTACCCTGCTCCTGCTTTTTCCCCATATTCATTGATTCTGTTAGTCCCAAGAGCTATATGCAGCTCTCATACATAAGTACAATCTTTAGTAATGCATAGAAACAGCTCACTGAGTCCATAGATAAGAGTGGCCAGGTTTTGGCACCATTTTCAGAGTCCCAGCCGCAGCTGGCCAGAAAGGCTCCATCCATATCGCCAGCGAACCGTCGTCTCTCTCCTCACTGTTCACGTTCAGCCTTCCATGCCCCGGGAAATCTTCTTGGGTAGTGAATTCCACAATCCACTACCCTTTGGGTGAAGTAATGTTGAATGATTCCACCCTAGGCTGAATGATTCCACACTTCATTTTGAGACCCTTCTTCAGACCTCCTGGTTCTAGATTCTGGTTCGGGTTCCGCAAAGAGTAATAACAACCCCATATAAACTTGTCAATCCTCTTCAGAATGTTATTTTTCAATCTTCTAAATTCAAGAGTCTACAGGCCTTATCTGCATAATCTCTCTTCATACAATGACACTAGCATCTCAGTCCTCAATTTAGACTCACTGTTTATTTGATTTGAATGCCAGACCTGCACAGAGTATTCCAGTTCAAATCTCAATGACATCTGTAGAATTCGAGCAAGATGTCTTTACCTTTGTGGTCAAATCTTCTTAAAACAAAGTCCGATGGATAATTTTCCACTCATTATTTCCTGAACATCTTAACTTTCACAAGATCACAAGAACATGAGGAAAGAGGATCAGGGATAGACCACTTGGGCTCTCAAGCCTGCCCCAGCACTCAATATGAACATGGCTAATCCAATGCTGGAGATGGACACAAAATGCTGGAGTAACTGTGACAGGCAGCATCTCTGGAGAGAAGGAATGGGTGACGTTTCCTGTCGAGACCCTTCTTCAGACTGAGACATCTAATGCTGGCTTCAACTCATCTTTTTTGCAAACTCCTCATTCGTGCACAACCTTTAATTCCTCCATCTTTTAAATATCTATATCCAACTTAAATATATATAATGAATTGGAGAGAAGACATTTCTATGCAGTTTGAATGACTGACCCCTTATCTTGTAGTTATATCCCCTTGTTTGTAACTCTCCTACCAATAGAAACATCTCTGCTTCTACGCTGTCAAGACCTCAATGGATCTTACATGCATGAATAAGGTCACCATTCATGCTTTGAAATCCAAGGTGCAAACATTCAATGATTCATGTGTCCCATGTGTTCCCTCTGAATAACAAACACTTTAGAAAACCTCCCCTTTCTAATCTTTCAATCAAAATCGATGACCATCATATTTTTTCTTGTTGTATTCCATCTGCCATATCCTTGCACATCCTTGCCTGATCGTATCCTCCTATGGTTATTTTATGTCCTTCTCACTCATGCTTAGTATAATCAGCATATAACATGGAGTTATAATCCACTCCATAAGTGGATATGTGAACTTGATCCACTCAACCAGATCATTGAAATAGCTTGTGAACTGCGTAGGGTCTAACACTCATGTGACATCTTGGTGGGACAACCTCCCTACCTGAAAAATGACCCACCTTTGTCTGCCACATTACCGTTTCTTAATCAATTTGTTTTTACATGTCTATGTATTTTGTATTCTGTTTTGAACTCATATTTGTAGTTTGAAGATCCAAAGTGCTTATCTGATAAAAAATTGTTTGTCACAGGGAGAACTTGCAAAGCAATACTTCCTCAAGTTTTCTATCCGTGAAACAGACTGTCCCACTAAGAACAACACTCTCTGGAAAGGATGCAACTACAGAGCACCCAGAGAAGCTGTAAGTTTTTTGAAAGTCTAAGCTGAAAGCATCCTTACTTACAAGTCATAAATTAAGTCAGCACTGTGGTGTAGCAGTTAGTGACCTGGATTTGATCCTCTCTTTGGATGGTATCAAATTGGACTTTTCTGCTTTTGTTCTCACTGTGACCATGTTTCTTTGTTCCAGGTGCTTAGGTTTTCTCCCATGTCCCAAAGATATAGCACTGTTTGGTTAACTATCTTCTTCAAATTATCCCTTCTAAGTTAATGGCAAAAATAATCAAATGGGAGTTTGTGGGCACTTGAGAGAAAATTAGATCTCTGGATGCAGGGAATTAAGGAGAAGAGGAATGGGATTGATGGGATTACTCCCCTGGGAGATAGCATGGGATGAATTATCTCCCTCAATGCCAAGATTATAAAAGTATAAGATAAATATTTTCCAATAACCTTTGCGAACCTTTACAATATTCACCACATTTTACAGCCTGCACACAGTGCAAAACCCAGGGTAAGAAATTATCTGGAGATACACAGGTTCAATAGGCATGAAATGCCATGGACTGCCCCGAGGTGGTGGGAAGCATTTTATAAATGCTAAATGTTCTTAGTACATTGATAATTTATTTGTCAAATGCGTAATAATAGGGGCAAAGCTGGTTATCGCACATGTGTAGCTATTAAGAAAAGGCAGTTCAACCATACACTGTGTTATTGTACTGAACTGGCGGCTAAATCTGTACATCCATTGAGGAGCAGGGTGCTGGAGTGGAGATTCTGAAATACTTGAAGTATAGTGTCTTGTGCGTTGTTATAAACTGTGTCAAGTTTTATTTGTCAATGATATTTTAACCAGCCTTGTTAGAATGAATTCAAATTCATTTTTTTCTGCTTCTGATGTTATTTTAGTCAACTGGTGTATGTTATTCAGAAGTGTTCATCAATCGGTTCCATAGGAGAACTGAAGTGACTTCATACAACTGCAATGTTACAGCTGCAGGTACGAATTCTTAAAAAAAAATGATACTAAGTAAATTAAGGGGGAGAAATTAATTACTCACTGAAGCGAAACCAGGCAGGTTGAGTAAAGTGTTTAAGAGGTTTGGGTTATGAGACCAAGTGTAGGCTTGGCGATCGTTTCGCCGAACACCTCTGCTCGGTCCGCATTAACCAACCTGACCTCCCGGTGGCTCAGCACTTCAACTCCCCCTCCCATTCCGAATCCGACCTCTCGGTCCTGGCCCTCCTCCATGGCCAGAGTGAGCACCACCGGAAATTGGAGGAACAGCACCTCATATTCCACTTGGGCAGTCTGCACCCAGTGGCATGAACATTGAATTCTCCCAATTCCATTAGCCCTTGCTGTCTCCTCCCCTTCTCAGCTCTCCCTCAGCCCTCGTGCTCCTGCTCCTCCTTTTTCATTTCTTCTTCCCCCCCCCCCCCCACCCTCCATCAGTCTGAAGAAGGGTTTCGGCCCGAAACATTGCCTATTTCCTTCGCTCCATAGATGCTGCTGCACTCGCTGAATTTCTCCAGCACTTTTGACTACCCCAGGTTGAGTAAAGTAATTTTTATTTACAGAACAAAAGGAATTAAAACTCGTGAAAACCGCATGCCCGGCTTAGCTAACAAACACACCTCCTGTCACGGGGAGGAGCGCTGAATAACTGTCTAAAAGCCCGCGAACGAACCCCCGCGGTCACATGACCGTGCTGACCAATGACGAGGGTCCTGACTTCCCCACCCTACCACTAGGTGCCGCTACATCACCATGTTTGAGAGTGTGTTCAAAAGTCCATAAACTCAGAAAGATGTCTTATTTAAATATCTTGGCTGGCCTTGCGTTACCAGAATGTTTCTAGTGGGTGGCCACCATTTTGGAGCCATATATTCCAGGTCTTTAGTTCTCAATGCACGAGGAAAAATGCCAAGGGAATGAATTGGTGTTATTTTCCTTTTGTCAGAATGTCATTAGAACACGTGATGGCCAATTGAAATTTGAATGGAAGCAGATCTCCCACTCAACTTCAAATGAAAAGCAGATCACGTTTTCAATATAAAACACTCTATAATTTATGGAGAAAAAAATAGACGAATAGGAAATAGGGAATGACTCCTATAGGGAGCTGATGTAATTCTCTGTTATCCTACTGGGAAAATTCATTGTTGTTTCCATTATAATTTAATTTATGGCAATTGCTTGTTTGTAGTCTAACCATCTATGAATTGCTTCCCAGCACCTAGACCATGCATTGGATGTCCACAACCACAGCCAACTGATGAATCTGCAGCAGAAAAAGCAGGTGCCCATGCTATCAAGACCTTCAACAGTAACAGCACTTATGATAATTACTTCCGTATTGCTGAGGTGTACAACGTCACCTCTCAGGTTAGTCTTTTATTCTCCAATGTATCAATAATCATGTTATTTTCATTCAAATATTGAATCATTTAGTTCAGGTATTCTTAAGAATTTTCCAATTTTCTTATGAGAGAATACTTGAACAGATGAGAGACATTTAGCCCCTTGAACCTGTTCCAAAGTCCAATGAGGTAAAGGATTATTAGCAACCATTGTGCCACTTATATTAATACTCTTTGTTAATGAAAATCTGTCAGTCACATATTTAAAATTAACTACTGACCTAGCATTAGATTTACAGCATTTTGCAAACCTCTGGCAACTTTTTTGTATCGAATTACTTCCCAACCTCATTCTTAATAGGCCTGGCAATAATTCGTACATTACGTTCCATTGCCCTATATATCCACAATCTCCAGATATCCTCTGTCTGCCTATGATTTTTCTTTAGACAGAAAACATAAGGTCCTGCAGATGCTGGCATCTTGAGCAAAAAAGCACAAAATGCTGGAGTAACTCAGCAGGGCAGGTAATACCTCTGGAGAGCATGGATAGGCATTGTGAGGGAGTGCAGAGAAGGTTCACCAGACTGCTTCCTGGGATGTCAGGAACAAAGTCTTATGAACAAAGACTGCATAGACTCTCTAGAATTTAGGAGATTGAGAGGGGATCTTATAGAAACGTACAAAATTCTTAAGGGGTTGGACAGGCTAGATGCAGGAAGATTGTTCCCAATGTTGGGGAGGTCCAGGACAAGGGGTCACAGCTTAAGGATAAGGGGGAAATCCTTTAGGACCGAGATGAGGAGGACTTTTTTCACACAGAGAGTGGTGGGTCTCTGGAACTCTCTGCCACAGAGGGTAGTTGAGGCCAGTTCATTGGCTACATTTAAGAGGGAGTTAGATGTGGCCCTTGTGGCTAAGGGGATCAGAGGGTATGGAGAGAAGGCAGGTACGGGATACTGAGTTGGATGATCAGCCATGATCATATTGAATGGCGGTGCAGGCTCGAAGGGCCGAATGGCCTACTCCTGCACCTAATTTCTATGTTTCTATGTTTCTATGTTTTGGGCCGAGATCCCTCTTCAGACTGTTTGTAATTGGGGGGACATTTTTATTAAGACTTTTGGAGGCTTGTAGAATTTTAAAAATATTTGGGCATTGTTACGGAAAAGAAACTACACAAAATAAGATCAATTTTAAGAAGCAAGGTAATTAAGGACTGAGAACATTTCAGGATAGACACAAAAGGCTTGAGTAAATCAGCAGGACAGGCAGCATCTCTAATGAGAAGGAATGGTTGACGTTTTGGGTCCAAGAGAAGGCTTCCCGACGGTCGCGGACTGGGAACGTGGCCGGAGGCTTTTATTGAAGCGCCGCGGTCATGATGCCTCCCGGATCGCTGCGTAGAAGCCCAGGTCGGGGCCCAGCCAGGGCCTTGCGGGACGAAGTGTGGGTCGGCAGAGCGGCCAACGCAGCCCGCGGCTGGGGCCAGGGTCAGCGTAAAGTGGGGCGTCGACAGCGGTGAGGCCTCGGAGGAGGTGAAGCCTCACGACGATGGGACCTCGATGTTGGGAAACCTCGCGGGTCGACACGCGGTTGTTGGTCGATGAGAACATGGGGGACCGCCGTGAGGGGGAGGAGAAGAACGACGGAGGATCCAGCGTGGGGGGACCACCGTGAGGGAGGTGGGGGGAGAACAATGGACAATAGGGGGAGGGGGAAACAAAGGACAATGGGGACCCGGCGTGGGTGAACCTTTGGTGGGGGGGGGGGAGACAAAAGGGTGAGCTGGCTTGCTTTGTAACTTTGTCAGCGCTGTAGGTGGCCACTATTTGTATACATCAGTATGCAAGGAAAGAATTTCACTGTGCCTATTCACATGTTGCAATAAAGTATTCTTATTCCTATTGC
Source organism: Raja brachyura (assembly GCA_963514005.1). The sequence continues at coordinate 11,991,513 of OY740794.1, read as the reverse complement.
AGTGGCTAATAGGTGAAATAGCTAATTCACCTGTTATTACCAAACCGCATAGATTAGAAAGTTTCAAAAGCAATATCTGTATTGCTGGAAATCTCTTTAAATTAGATTAGTTTCTGTGAGAATTTGCTAAAATGCTACTATCTCACTAACGACATTTTAACTGGCACGTTCTTCTCCGAATGTTGATTGCAAATCTAACCACATGTGTAGGGTCATGTTTTAGAATCATGACTTTTTTATAGTACTTCCCTGAGAAAGCTTTTTATTTGCCAGATTCTTTGCATCCTGATTGACAAATATAGACATAGACACAGAAACATGGAAAATAGGTGCAGGAGTAGGCCATTCGGCCCTTCGTGTCTGCACCGCCATTCAATATGATCATGGCTGATCATTCAACTCAGTATCCTGTACCTGCCTTCTCTCCATACCCCCTAATCCCTTTAGCCACAAGGGCCACATCTAACTCCCTCTTAAATATAGCCAATGAACTGGCCTCGACTACATTCTGTGGCAGAGAATTCCAGAGACTCACCACTCTCTGTGTGAAAAATGTTTTCCTCATCTCGGACCTAAAGGAATTCCCCCTTATCCTTAAACTGTGACCCCTTGTTCTGGACCTCTCCAACATCGGGAACAATCTCCCTGTATCTAGCCTGTCCAACCCCTTAAGAATTTTGTAAGTTTCTATAAGAAACCCCCTCAATCTTCTAAATTCTAGCGAGTACAAGCCGAGTCCATCCATTCTTTCCAAATATGAAAGTCCCGACATCCCAGGAATCAGTCTGGTGAACCTTCTCTATACCCCCTCTATGGCAAGAATATCTTTCCTCAGATTTAGAGACCAAAACTGTATGCAATACTCCAGGTGTGGTCTCACCAAAACCCTGTACAACTGCAGTAGAACCTCTCTGCTCCTATACTCAAATCCTTTTGCTATTAATGCTAACATACCATTTGCTTTCTTCACTGCCTGCTGCACTTGCATGCCTACTTTCAATGACTGGTGTACCATGACACCCAGGTCTCATTGCATCTCCCCTTTTCCTAATCGGCCACCATTCAGATAATAGTCTACCCTCCTGTTTTTGCCACCAAAGTGGATAACCTCACATTTATCCACATTATACTGCATCTGCCATGCATTTGTCCACTCACCCAAACTATCCAAGTTACCTTGCAGCCTCCTAGCATCCTCCTCACATCTAACACTGCCCCCCAGCTTTGTGTCATCTGCAAACTTGGAGATGTTACATTCAATTCCCTCGTCCAAATCATTAATATATAGTGTAAATAGCTGGGGTCCTAGCTTTGAGCCTTGCGGTACCCCACTAATCACTGCCTGCCTTTCTGAAAAGGACCCGTTTACTCCTGCCCTTTGCTTCCTGTCTGCCAGCCAGTTCTCTATCCACATCAATACTGAACCCCCAATACCGTGTGCTTTAAGTTTGTATACTAATCTCTTATGTGGGACCTTGTCAAAAGCCTTCTGAAAGTCCAGATATAACACACACACTGGTTCTCCCTTATTCACTCTACTAGTTACATCCTTGAAAAATTCTATAAGATTCATCAGACATGATTTACCTTTCGTAAATCCATGCTGACTTTGTCCAATGATTTCACCACTTTCCAAATGTGCTGCTATCCCATCTTTAATAACTGACTCTTGCAGTTTCCCCACTACCGATATTGGTCTGTAATTCCCGGTTTTCTCTCTCCCTCCCTTTTTAAAAAGTGGGGTCACATTAGCTACCCTCCAATCCTCAGGAACTACTCCAGAATCTAAAGAGTTTTGAAAAATGATCACTAATGCATCCACTATTTCTGTGGCTACTTACGTGAGTACTCTGGGATGCAGCCTATCTGGCCCTGCGAATTTATCGGCCTTTAATCCATTCAATTTACCCAACACCGCTTCCCGGCTAACCTGGATTTCACTCAGTTCCTCCATTTTATTTGGCCCCCGGTCCCCTGCTATTTCCGGCAGATTATTTATGTCTTCCTTAGTGAAGACAGAACCAAAGTAGTTATTCTATTGGTCTGCCATGTCCTTGTTCCCCATGATCAATTCACCTGTTTCTGACTGCAAGGGACCTACATTTGTTTTAACTAATATTTTTCTCTTCATATATCTATAAAAACTTTTGCAGTCAGTTTTTATGTTCCCGGCTAGTTTTCTTTCATAATCTATTTTCTCATTCCTAAGTAAGCCCTTTGTCCTCCTCTGCTGGACTCTGAACTTCTCCCAGTCCTCTGGTAGGTTGCTTTTTCAGGTTAATTTGTATGCTTCATCTTTTGTTTTGATACTATCCCTGATTTCCCTTGTTATCCACAGATGCACTACCTTCCCTGATTTATTCTTTTGCCAAACTGGGATGGACAATTGTTGTAGTTCATCCATGCAGTCTTTAAATGTCTTCCATTGCACATCCACTGTCAACCCTTTAAAAATCAATTGCCAGTCTATCTTGGCCAATTCATGTCTCATACCTTCAAAGTTACCTTTGTTTAAGTTCAGAACACTTGTTTCTGAATTAACAATGTCACTCTCCATCCTAATGAAGAACTCAACCATATTATGGTCACTCTTGCCCAAGGGGCCACGCACAACAAGACTGCTAACTAACCCTTCCTTATTACTCAATATCCAGTCTAGAATAGCCTGCTCTATCGTTGGTTCCTCTACATGTTGGTTTAGAAAACTATCCCGCATACATTCCAAGAAATCCTCTTCCTCAGCACCCCTGCCAATTTGATTCACCCAATCTATATGTAGATTGAAGTCACCCATTATAACTGTTTTACGCTTGTTGCACGCGTTTCTAATTTCCTGTTTGATGCGATCCCCAACTCCACAACTACTGTTAGGTGGCCTGTACACAACTCCCACTAACGTTTTCTGCCCCTTAGTGTTTCTCAGCTCTCCCATTTCGATTCCACATCCTCCAAGCTAATGTCCTTCCTTTCTATTGCATTAATCTCCTCTCTAACCAGCAATGCTACCCCACCTCCTTTACCTTTCTGTCTATCCCTCCTTAACATTGAATATCCCTGGATGTTCAGCTCCCAGCCTTGGTCACCCTGGAGCCATGTCTCCGAGATCCCAACTATATCATAGTCATTAATAGCTATCTGCACCTTCAACTCGTCCACCTTATTACGAATGCTCCTTGCATTGAGACACAAAGCCTTCATGCTTGTTTTTACAACAGTCTTACTCCTTATACAATTATGTTGAAAAGTGGCCCTTTTTGATTTTTGCCCTGGATTTGTCTGCCTGCCACTTTTACTTTTCACCTTGCTACCAATTGCTTCTACCCTCGTTTTATACCCCTCTTTCTCTCTGCTCACACATTTAAGAAACCCACCACCTCTTATTCTCTGTTTATTATTTTTGTTTTCTTCCCCCCCTACACATTGAGTCTGAGTGCTTCCTGCCTCCTGCCTCCTGCCTCAGACACTATCTACTAGCTTTCTCTAGAGACCCTCCCCCCAACCATTCTAGTTTAAAGTCTCCCCAGTAGCCTTTGCAAATTTCCCCGCCAGGATACTGGTCCCCCTCGGGTTCAAGTGCAACCCGTCATTTTTGTACAGGTCACACCTTCCCCAAAAGAGGTTCCAATGATCCAGAAACTTGAATCCCGGCCCTCTGCACCAGTCCTTCAGCCACGCATTTATCCTCCACCTCGCTCCATTCCTACTCTCACTGTCGCGTGGCACAGGCAGTAATCGTGAGATTGTTACCTTTGCGGCCCTTTTCCTAACTCTCTTCCTAACTCTGTAAATTCTTCTTTCAGGACCTCTTCTCTTTTTCTACCTATGTCATTGGTACCAATATGCACCACGACCTCAGGCTCCTCTCCCTCCCTTTTCAGGATATCTTGGCCACGTTCAGACACATCCCAGACCCTGGTACCAGGGAGGCAAACTACCATCTTACAATATAAATTACCATAGCCTCATTAATAAAATGTGTTGTCAATCCATGAATGCCTGTCTCTTCTTTGTGATTCATGTGAAAGTTCACTCTCATTTTATCAAAGAACCAGACCATTTTCCTCCCAATGTTTTTGTTAATGAGAATTAAAACACACAAATCCTGTTCATTTTTTTGGTATTTGTTGTCCCAATAAAACATTTCTACATTATGTGCAGCTATAATACATTTTAAATAAAGGATGTGTTAAAAATTAAACAAGGAAGTCAAATGAAGAATATTGGAATAATGATATTGTGCAGCAATTATGTTTCCCATACTAATACTCTACTGTTAATACTGTTTACATTCAGATAGTGGCTGGAGTATTGTACAAAATGGCATTCAGGCTGCAGGAGACTGAATGCAGCAAAGAACCCGCTGTAGCTGATGAGGACATCATTCAATGCCCTTTCTTGGTTAACGGTGCAAAGGTAAGTATTTGAAGATAAACCTCTGTATTGACTTGTCTTGTCAAGACATGACTGTGCTGGAGACCACTTGCACAAGAACATCTGTAATTATTTAATTATTTCCTTAAAGCAAAATACTTTCTGGAAACCTGAAATGAAACCAGGAAAGTTTGAAAATATTAAGATCAGGGAATATCCATGACAGAAAAGCAGTGTATTTTGACATGCAGTTGCAGGAAAACATCACCTTTTACCTCCATCCTTCCTTCCATTCATCCAGGGACCCGTCCATTGGCCCGTCCTCATCACGTGGCAGATGGTTTGAGTGAAATGGGTGCTTATTCCGTGAATAGTGAAAAGTGTTAAAGTGGCTACTGCACAAGTTGTGAAGGAAATGAGCAAGGATTGGTAGTCTGTGTTGGTAATTTTGCCATGCTCTTTTCAATAATGTTACCAGAACAAAAATAATTTGAAAACAGGAAAGTGTGGCTCTGCTTCAGGAGGAGAACTTGCATTCAGTGTGTAACAATTTCCTTCCCCCCTTTTCCCTCCTGAATTAAGAGATTGGGTGCTTAATAATATTAATAAGTATAACCTTAACAATGGTGACTTACATATTAGGTGCATTTTCCCACCATTTCTTTTTCTTTATTAAAACTGCATTCATATGAAAAATGCTGCATTATTTTTTAATCTGAAAGTATATTAAAAAATACCACAAGATTGAGATCACAGCTGGACCTCAAGCGTCAACCTCTTGCCTCAACCATAATTGAATGGCATACAATTGGTTGATTGTGTAACTAGCTGGTCCATCAAGAAAGTTTTGTACATTTTGTTAACCTCACAAAACTCTGGCAAATGTCGGTGGGAACCAAATGTGTTTAAAAATGTTCATTATTTCTTTTAGTTGTGTACAAGTCCTAGGGACACACACAGTGATATAAACCATAGTGTGCGGCATTTGCTTGGTAGGCACCATCCACCAGCCTCACCATTCAAAAGGACACAATGTGTTGGAGTACTCTTCAGCTGCTGAGTCTGTGGTATTCCCAGGTTGGGTGAGCAGCAGGCAACAAAGCAGATTTGGAGCCCTGCAGGAATTGGAACCCTACTCCCACAGCAATCTTATCAACCAAAGGATTATTTGAGGATATCAATGGTTTGTTCTACGTTATACTAGATGTCAGCAACAGTCCTGTTGATGGGAGCTTTCTCCTTTTATGTTGCGGCTGTGGACAGATAGCAGAAGCCAGGTGCTTGGATGACAAGTATTGATCTTCAAGTAGCAGCTCAATAGCATGTCACTTTGGCTGAATAATTAAAGTCACTCTGGTGTTGCAGGGTTAACAAGTCAGGACTTTTCGTTCAATTATGTCTATTGATCTTTAAGATTTTTTTTGTAACTGGTTGTAGTACTTGTTCCAGCCACAAGGTGTCTCCCATTAATAGGTTTAATGCCAGATACCTTGAACTGATGTCAATATTGCCAAATCTGGTCTTGCCATTTCTCCCTCAAACCAGTTGACCATGGTCCTTATTGCTGAAATCATGTGTGCCAAATAGCATCTCATCAGAACCTGTTTTCCAGCACTATCCAATTTAGATTCCTTCATTGGTTCAGAACAACCAAACGTTTTGTAGCAGTTTGGGAATTTTCAAGATATTTAAAAATAAAATCAATATATCAATAAATGGGGCATTAAGTTTCCCACGTCCAGATTGCATAATAACCTAATGGGTTTATTAATGCAATCTTGGTCTACGTTAGCTCACTACAGTTCACTTTAGCATGGCTAGCTCGTCACTGTCTCAAATGATTCTAGCCAGTTTCAGTTTGAGCTTAATTTATTGTCAGGCGCACCAAGGTACAGTGAAAAGGTTTTGGTGCATGCTGACCAGTCAGCAGAATGACAATACATGATTACATTAAATGCGTTTACAACGTATAGATACATGATAAGGGGATAACATTTAGTGCAAGCTAAAGCCAGCAAAGTATAGTCGAAGTATAGTCCAAGGGTCATCAAAGAGGTAGATAGCAGTTCAGCGCTAATCTCTAGTTGTGGTAGGATGATTCAGTTGTCTGATAACAGTTGGGAAGAAACTGGGAAGAAACAAGTTGCTTGACCTCAAAGCATGACAACAAAATGAGTAATAATTCAAGAAGAAGACTGTCCTCCGTGTATGCATGGTAACTAAGCATTAGCATTAAAATGTCCATTATCCTTTCCAGTGATAAATTCCCTTTAATCAGACGGTTGTAATGATTCTGGATAGTTCATCCGACCTCTATTGCACCTGACAATTCCACTAAATATCCACAAATAGCAAAGTTGTTTGTGTGATTCTTAAGCCGAAGGCACATGATGTCATTCACAGCAGCAAAAATAACTCTGAAGATGAGATACTAATCATGGATGATGAACATTTTAAATAGGCAATTAAAATACTGGAACAATTCAACAGGTCAGACCACAAGGGTGGCCCAGTGGTGCAGTGGTAGAGTAACTACTTAACAGCACCAGAGACCCAGGTTTGATCCTGACCACGGGTGCGGTCTGTACGGAGTTTGTACATCCTCCCTATGACCATGTGGATTTTCTCCAAGTGCTCCACTTTCCTCCCCCATTCCAAAGATGTCCAGTGTTGTACGTTATTTGGCTTCCATAAATTGTAAATTGTCCCTAGTTTGCGGGTGATCGCTGGTTGGCATGGTCAACGTGGGCCGAATGGCCTGTTTCCACACTGCTTCTCTAGTCTTTTTTTAATTTTAATTTTAATTTTTTTTATTAGAAGTAAGTACATAATAAAAACATTTTGTTTGTGGTAGTCAAACATTATTAATATTGTCAATATTATCAATTATTTAATAGTTCTACTTCTATATATATATACATATTTTTTATATAGATAGAAACATAGAAGCATAGAAATTAGGTGCAGGAGGAGGCCATTCGGCCCTTCGAGCCTGCACCGCCATTCAATATGATCGTGGCTGATCATCCAACTCAGCATCCCGTACCTGCCTTCTCTCCATACCCTCCGATCCCCTTAGCCACAAGGGCCACATCTAACTCCCTCTTAAATATAGAAAATAATAGAGAGAGAGAGAGAGAGAAAAAAAAAACCCAAAAAAAAACATGTTATAATAAAAAAGAATGGAATAATTAACTAATAATACATCATTGGAGATATGTTTGTAACTTATAAAATATAACTCTTCATCTAATCCTTAATTCGGGTTTCAGCCAGGTTCTCGTGACGAACCAGTTTGGCCCTTCAAATAGTCAATGAATGGAGACCATATTCAGATAAATTCTTGTTTGTCCATTAAGACAAATCTTATTCTTTCCAAATGTAGGGTCTCCGACATTTCCATAATCCACATTTTAATTGTGGGGGTTATAGGACCTTTCGAAAATTTTAATATTAATTTTTTCCCAATTATTATACTGTAGTCGATAAAGTTTCCTTGGCTTGTAGTAAATATTTGATTTTGTTCTAATATTCCTAATATTATTCGTTTTGAGTCGGGGTCTAATTGGGTGTTGACAACTTCCGAAATTATCTTAACAATTTCCGTCCAAAAATTATTAATTTTTATACAATTTACAAATGTGTGTGTTAGGTTTGCCTCTAAGTGCTGACATTTTTCACAGACAGGAGTTATACTTGGGAAGATTCTATTTAATTTCATTTTTGAATAATGTAATCTATGTAATACTTTAAATTGTATTAAGGAATGTCTAGCATTTAACGAACAGTGATGTATGTGTTGTAAGCTTTCGTCCCAAATATCTTGCATTATTGGTTGACCTAGTTCATTTTCCCATGATTGCCTATATATTTCAGTCATAGGTCCCTCACTGTCCAATAGGATATTATAGATATAAGATTTTATTTTTTCTGTATTAGGGTGTTTATTCAAACATTCATCAAGAATTTCTCGATCTCTATTTCTATAGTCCTATGTAGTTGATTTAGCATAATCTCTAAGTTCTCTAGAGGTTTAATGTCTAAAACAACCGTGCAAACGGAAGCACTGGTTACGTTTTCAGGTCCATAATATGCTGAGTATTTTCAGTATTCACTGCTTTTATTCCTAATGGTTTGATGACAGATTTTGCTACAGTTTTGGAGTAGGTTGCAGGCATAAAATACCATGGAACTGGCCTAAAGGAGATGGAAAGCCCTTTCTTGTGCCGTCCTCTTTAGGTCACTACCAACACCCAAGTTGTGCAAAGCACAAAGTGCTAGAGGAACTCAGTGAGTCAAGCAGCATCTGTGGAAGGAATGGACAGACACAGTTTTGGATCAGGACCCTTCTTTAGAACAATTCAATGAACCAAAAAAAGATTTTGTGGTTCATTACGGGTTGTCTACTATTGCCCCTATTGCCAGCTGGAGGAAGTTGTGGCAAATTACATTTTACTGAATCGCAGTGGCGGAAAACCCGGGGGTGCCAGAGGAGACACGCTGCCCCCCCATGCTTTGAGAGGTGGGGGACATCCCCCCAAGTTTTTGACATCCAGATTTTAAAATCTCCGCTTTCTGCGAGACAGTGGGGGTGGGACTGCCGATCGAGGGCGCCGATTGGGCGAGAGAGACGTTGGTCAGCAGGCAATGGGGGCGGGACATGCTGATTCAGCGCGATGATTGGAGGAGGGAGGAGTGGGGGGGGGGTGGGACTGAGGATAGTGTGCGGTCATTGGAGGAGGGAGACGTGGCACAGACCTGCGCCTCACCCACAGCCAGGATCAATCCCGGCCGGCTCTCCAGCGCTGTCCCGTATTTGTATATTAGCATATTCACTCATGTTTCTTCAGCAAACAGGTATGCCATTTATTTTTATTAACATTTACTTCATAGTGAATTACAGCATGATTATACCCAATAGATTTTCTCACATTAAATGAAAAACAAAATACTATAAGCACTGGCAAGCTGTCCCAGTTAATATTAAGGAGTATAATTTCTTCTGTTAGTGCCAATTAAGTTATTAATTGTCCTAAAAGTCAACATAACCATTTTAACAGGTGCACCATTTGTGGAACTTAACTATTCCCTCTGCTCTACTATTACATGGTTAGAATTTTTTTTAAGAAGAAATAATATATTTTCTTTTCCAGCTGCACTGCTCTTCAACTTTCCATGAAGTTGTCTGGATTAATTATGCCTCTGGATCTGTGTCCTGCGATCCCTTGCCTGAAGCAGAGGTAATCTTAATATTAATTATTTGTTCACCGTGTTAACTTCTGCATGAATTGTACAACATTTCAAAGGTGTGTGGTGTATCCGATTAATATTAGGATATTTAACTTGTCAGCTTGATAGACACCAACTGGTTGAATTTCTGGCAAGATGAAAACAAGGCAACGTTTGTTTGTTTTTTTTTAATAGCAAATGAGGGTGAATTGTTGAATACTTCCATTTTCTCCCCATGTCCTTGCATTGGACTTTGAACACACGGTCAACCCTGCCCTTTTCCCACCTCTACCCTTGTACGTACATTGTCACGAGGAATGTTAGGCATTCTGCAACCTATGGCTTTAATGGTACTTCTGTTAATGCCATTTTATCGTCGTTCCTCCCCCACTGCAATTTTACCAGCCAACTCTCTGCCTATTCTGAGATTATCTTTGGCACTGAAGATATATTTAATGGAGTCAAAGAATCATAGTTATACTGCACAGATATAGGCCCTTCAGCCCAACTTGCCCATGCTGACCAAAGTGCCCCATCTACACTAGCCCAACCTGCCCGAGTTTGGCCTATATCCCTTTAAACCTTTTTTTATCCATGTACCTGTCCAAATCTCTTTTAAATGTTGTTATTGTACCTGCATCAACAGCTTTCTCTGTCAGCTCTTTCCATATACCCACCGCCCTCTGAGTGACAAAAATGCCCCTCAGGTTCCTATTAATTCTTTCCCTTCTCACCTTAAACCCCTGTCCTCTGGTTCTGGAATCCCAACTGTGCAAAAGCCTCGTGATCTAAGAGGTGTATAAGATCATAAGGCTCTAAGATCACACCTGAGCCTCCTGTGCTCCAAGGAATTAAGCCAGAGCCTGTGCAACGTCTCCCTATAGCTCAGGCCCCCAATTCCTGGCAATTTCCTTCTAAACTTCTCTGCACTCTTTCCAGCTTAACGATATCCTTCCTATAGCAGGGTGACCAAAACTGAACAAAATACTCTGCATGCGGCCTGACCAATATGTTTTAAACGGTTACATAAAATCCCGACTTCGATACTCAATAGACTGACTGATGAAGGCCAATGTGGCAAAAGTCTTCTTGACCACCCGATCTACTTCTGATGGCATTTTCAGGATACTAGGTACCTGCACTGCTAGATCCCTCTACTCTCCAACACTCCCCAGAGCCCTGCAATTCACTGTGAAGGTTCTGCCCTGATTTGACTTCCCAAAATGCAAAAACCTCGCACTCAAATGCATTAAATTGCATCAGCCATTATTCCACGCACTTACCCAACTGATCAAGATCCTGTTGTAATTTTTAATAATGATCTTCGCCTTCTTCAATGCCACCCACCTCAGTCTAATCTGTGAATTTACTTATACATTATACCTATACATTCTCATCTAAATCATTGCAATTAACCGCAGACTGCAATCGGCCCAGTACCAATCCTTGAGGCACCTTGAGTCTAGTTGCAGGCCTCCACTCCACAAAACAACTCTCCACCATCATCTGGGTCTGAAGAAGGGTCTCGACCCGAAACGTCGCCTATCTCCTTCACTCCTTAGATGCTGCTGCACCCGCTGAGTTTCTCCAGCTTTTTGTGTAACTCTCCACCATCATCCCCTGCTTCCTTCCATGAAGCCAATTCTCTATCCATTCAACTAGCTTTCCCTAGATCCCATGAGATCTAACCTTCCAGAGCAGCCTTCTATGATTAAAACTCAAGCAACAGTTATTTTGTCAAGTAACAAATTAATGAAGATAGCTACTGAATTTTTTTTTCAGGTGAATAAGCAATTGCATTTTCATGCATATAAAAAAACGAATATAGTTCAAATGAGACAGAGAAGGCTGGTCAAAGCATCTTTAATCTGGAAAATATTATAGGACCTTCAATTCCGCTGTCATTTCTTGTTTCCCTCAACTAACCATTTATGTTCCTAAATTCCTTCCCTCCTTTCCAACGGTGGACAACATGATCCATCGACTTTCCCTTGCCTCATGCAATTGACTGTACTTTGTGTGAGTATTTCAAGTTATTGTGCACTAATGAGTCTGGAGTCTGACTGACATGCAAAAGAAGGTCATCCTGCGTTAGCATTAGATCTGGGGAACTCAGGAGTCCTTGACACAATAAGATCTGAGATAATATGTTTTATTGTATTTTCGTCCCCTTCCTTTTTCCATCAATAGCGTGCACTCCATCGGTTAAATGTACGTAGCAATTCAGATCGGAAACTGAATCAATTTCCTCCTGAATTTGAACCTTTTTCGATTTCTCAGCACTGCATATTTTTAACCATTGCCTCCCTTTGAACAACTTTACTCACACCATTTCCTGACATTACGTCTTCTTTCTGCTCAGCATTAGGCAGCTCAGAATGATAATAACCTATGAAAGAATCATTCAAGGGGTTTCTGTAGTTTATTTTTTAAGGAGCATCAACTTAGCAACATGCTTTCTCCAAATTACAGAATGCCCTGACAATTGTGTAGACATTATTGTGCAGACCTTCATCCAGAATCATTATATCTCGATGTGTCACAGATTTTAATCAATATCTTATGCTATATATTCCCTCTATAGAAAGAGTCATGATATCTATAGATATTCCCTCTATAGAATGAAATTTCCGTACTAATGCAAGTTGTAATTATGGACAAAGAGGGAAATGCTGCCTTATTAGCAACTTATTAGCAACTGATGGATAAAGTGCTAGCAGCACAGGGACTAAAGAGAGGGTTATGGCAGCATCACACAACACAAAAGGGGCCACGCGGCTCTATAAAAAAGACACTTAACTTATCTCATTGCCTTGTTTTTTTGTATCCATTGTCGCAGGAAAAATATAATTTTCAAGTAAATCAAGCATTGTTTGGTGCCACCTATGGCCCAGTTGTAAGCATTCTAGCCTTGGTCAAAAGGTTCCCGTTTTGAATCCCACAAGCAGAATTGAGCATGAATATGGAGCCTGGTGCTGCAGTACCTTTTTAAGGGAATTTATGTGGTATTTCTAATGTGAGTTTAAAGGGGAGCGCAGTGGAGCAGCTGGTAGAGCTGCTACCTCACAGCGCCAGAGATCTAGGTTCAATCCTGACCTTGGGTGCTGTCTGTGTAGAGTTTGTACTTTCTCCCCGTGACTCCATGGGTGCTCCAGCTTCCTCCCACATCCCAAAGATGTGTGGGTTTGTAGGTTTATTGGCCGCTGTAAAACATGTGTAGGCAGTGGAATACCAGTGTTGACAGGTTAAATGGGTGTTGCCGTGGAAAAGTGGGACAAAGGCCCAGAACCAAACTAAACTAAATTAGAAGGATTAGAATATGGTAGCTGAATCTACAGCTAAATTGGCCAGAAATATATGCTCAATATCCACAAGTCAGACTTAATTCAAAGGGTGAAATAATTTATTGTGACAATGAAACTACCATATGGTCATAAAAGGTCCACTAGGTTCACTGGCGTCATTCAGGGATGAAAACCTCACATTCCCACCTGGTGTGTGACTGCAGGCCAATTGATAGCATTAACTCTTACGTGCCTTATATCAGTCAAATGTAATTTAAAGATGGACAATAAACATTGCCAGTACCATGCACATTCCATGAACATATAAATAACAAAGATTAAATTTCACTAAAAGATCCCATGGAATAATTGTGAGCAGGGGCAGGAGGATATCGCTGGCAGGCACAAGGAACTGCTGGTGCTGAATTATTTTTTAAAAGACCCAACGTAGTGGAGTAAATCAACGGCTCAGGCAGTATCTCTGGAGAACATGGATAGGCGACGCTTCCGGTTGGAACCCTTCGAGAGAAGACCCAAAACTTCACCCTCTCCATGTTCTCCATAGATGCTGCCTGATCCATTGAGTTACACTAGCACTTTGTGTCTTTGGTTTTCGCTGGTACCCTGATTTATATGTATCTTCCAATCACGATTTCTACAAACAATCTAATCGTAACATTACTGTTTGTGGGAGCTTGCTGTATGTGAATTGGGTGTCATTTCCTAAGTTTAATACATTACCTTCATTTGAAAACACTTGATGAACTACAAAGTGTTTGGGATATCCTGGCAGGGACTACTTTACCGCATTTAGTTCTTGTTCACATGTTATATCAATCAAATACATGCAAAGCCAGGCCAGACTTTAGATGAAGAAAAGAGAGTCTCCTACAGTGCATGGTAGTACAATGATTAAGCCCGATGCATCAGTATTATCTGTGCAACCTCTGGTTTTAGACTGCACATTTACTATCCGTATCACCACATCAGGGTTATAAACCTTTTGCTTCTGTGATTGAGACTTCTATTAAAAGTAGGTAATTGACTATGAACTATAAATCAAACTTAATTGTGAGCTTGTCAGAAGTAAGTTAGAGCTATTTACCTTTACAACATGTCCTCCATCTCCAGAGTAAATGGAATGAAAAGTTTGATCCAGGTAATGTAAGTTTTAATTTTCAACCCTCTAACCCTAGACTAGTAAACATCACATCAGCCGTTTCCACATTGGCCCATTGAAATCTTCCCAAAGCATCTTCCTTACTGCATCCTCACATCTTCTAATAAACCCCCCATTCACTTCATTTAAAACCAAAGCATTGGACGAAGTTGTGTAGGAAGGAACTGTAGATGCTGGTTTAAACTGAAGATAGGCATGAAAAGCTGGAGCAACTCAGCGGGCCAGGCAGCATCTCTGGAGAGAAGGAATGGGTGACGTTTCAAGTGGAGACCCTTCTTCAGACTGGTTATAGACAATGATGAGAAGAGGTAAAGAACAATGAATAAAATATATGCAAAAAAGTAACAATGATGAAGGAAATAGGCCATTGTTAGCTGTTTGCAGGGTAAAGTTTAGTTAGTTGTTGTTTTAAATATACAGTATGGAAACTTCTGTGGGCTCTTCTGCCCATTGTGTTCATGCCCACCATTCATAGTCTGTTCTTCCACTTTCCCATCCACTCCCTGCTCTCTGGGGCAATTTTACAGATGCCAATTAATCCACCAACCCACAAATCTTTAGGATGTGGGAGGAAATTGGAGCAGCCAGAAGATACCCTCACGGTTACCAGGAGTGCTGTCCACACTCTAGGTCAGGATCAAACCTGGGCCTCTGGCGTAGAGGCAGCAGCTCTACCTGCTCTGCCACTGTACAGTACTGAGAAGCATACTTTGAACACACGGGGCAGCATGGTGGCGCAGTGCTAGAGTTGCACCTGAGACCCAGGTTCGATCCCAACTAAGGGTTCTATCTGTATGGAATTTGTATGTGACCGCGTGGGTTTTCTCTGAGATCATCGGATTCCTCCCGCACTCCAAAGACATGCAGGTATGTAGGTTAATTGGCTTGGTATAAGTGTAAATTTTCCCTAGTGTGTGTAGGATAGTGTTAATGTGTGGGGATCGCTGGTCGGCGTGGACTCGGTGGGCTGAAGGGCTTGTTTCCGCGCTGCATCTATAAACTAAACTAAACCAAACTAAACTAAACTAAACTGACTGTGACCTGCAGGACAATGCACCTAATAGTGAAAAGTGGGATTAGGTTGGGTAGGTGTTTTCTGACCAGTACAAACATGATGGGATGAATGGCTTCCTTGTGTGTCATTAATTCTCTATAGTTCATTGGTTTACTATGCTGCGACTAAATTTTCAAGTTATGGGCTCACGTCCAAAATGTCATTGGCACGTCACGTAACAACTATTTAAACAACCCATGGGTTTTGCAGGCTAACATGGATAGATAGACACAAAATGCTGGAGTAACTCAGCTGGACAGGCAGCATCCTGGAGAGAAGGACTTGGTGACATTTCAGATCGAGACCCTTCTTCAATTCAATTCAATTCAATCTTGAATTGTCATTGTGCAGTGTACAATGCAGAGACAAAGAAATGCAGTTGGTATCTCCGAAGGGCGAACTTACGAATTAACAATTGCGCAGTGGTATGAGTATATACATCTATACATATACAGTGAGGTGCAGCGTTGAGAAGTGTGACAGCCGCAGGGAAGAAGCTGTTCTTGAGCCTGCTGGTACGGCACCGGAGGGACCTGTGGCATCTCCCGGATGGGAGGAGGGTAAACAGTCTATGGTTGGGGTGTGAACTGTCCCTGGCGATGCTGTGCGCCCTGCCACAGACATTGTTTACTATGGACAGACTCAATGGAGGGGAGTGAGGAGCCTGTGATGCGTTGGGCGATCTTCACCACCCTCTACAGAGCTTTCTGGTCGGCGACAGAGCAATTACCATACCATACTGTGATGCAGTTGGTAAGGATGCTCTCGATGGTGCAGCGGTAGAAGTTCACCAGAATCTGGGGAGACAGGTGGACCTTCTTAAGTCTCCTCAGGAAGAAGAGACGCTGGTGAGCCTTCTTGATCAGCGAGGATGTGTTGTGGGTCCAGGAGAGGTCATCGGAGATGTTGATCCCCAGGAACCTGAAGTTGGAGACTTGTTCCACCTTAATCCCGTTGATATGGATGGGGTTGTGTGTGCAGCCTCTCAATCTCCTGAAGTCCACAAAGAGCTTATTGGTCTTCTTGGAGTTGAGGGCCAGGTTATTGTCGGCACACCATGCTGTTAGGAGCTGAACCTCCTCCCTGTAGGCCGACTCATCGTTGTCACTGATGAGGCTAATCCCCGTTGTGTCATCTGCATACTTGATGATGGTGTTGGTACCATGTACAGTAGGTATGTTATAAAACTTACCTTTAGCGGTGCTGCAGTTCTTCCGCTGGCTGTGTGCACGACTTTGGCGCCTTTAAGGGGGGGGGGCGGGGTTGAAATGAGGTTTTCCCCTTGCAATCCGGAGCTTTATTTTCTCGGAGTGCGATCTATTTTCGGAGATTCGTTCCGACTGCCGGTAAGTCCGTTTTTTAAAATAAATCGTCCGACTATTTAATTGCTGCAGTAAAATAAAAATTAGCTCCCAATGCCGTGAACGCCGACAACGGGGACCGATTTTACATAGGGGACAGGTAAGTGAAAGCTGTTTATTTTTACAGATAAACTTGTGTTTTTAGGAGACTTTAATCAATATTTCATGTTGCGAAACGGTGATTTAGCCCCCATATGAACTGTCACAATTTTTCCTGCTGATATGGGGTTTAAATTTACCGCTACCGCAACGTTCCAATACAGCGCGTTCCATAAAATCCCACTCGCAAGCTGTTTAAAATGCCCATTAATTAACAGGCATTAATCACTGAATTCCTTCAATTTGGCCTATAAATTAATGACAATTAGATTTAAAAATCATGTTTTATTGTGAATTATTGTGTGACTGTTAATTGGACACTTAGGCTATAAATTAAAAAAAAAAAAATTCTTAATAAATTGATAAATGTTTAGATCTAGTAATTGAATTTTGTAATTGGCTACAATTGGGTAACTAACTAATTATATGCTTTAATTTCAGGTCATCCAAGTAAGATTGTTTCATATTTGTTTCAGAATACTTCAATCTATAATAACTGAAAATTTCTTTCAGTTGTCTTAAATTTTAAGGAAGTTATGGGCTTTTGACTGTCCTCGATCACAACTTTTGTGACAAGTCAATAGAAAAGCAATAGGAAGCAAGTTGCTAATTTCCGAGTATGAAAATGGCCCTAACTTTTTTAATACTGAAGATATGAAAGTGAGTTAGGTGTCAAATTTAACTTATTTTTATGCTTTATCTGATGGGGTAAATTGCAGACTTGATTTTTTAAATCTCAAAATTTTGTAACATTGCTATGTACAGGTTTGCAGTCGTAGGTGAAGAGGGAGTAGGGGAGGTGGCTCAGCACGCAGCCCTGGGGTACGCCAGTGTTCAGGGTGAGAGTAGAGGAGAAATGGTTATCCAACCTAACAGACTGTGGCATCCTCCGTGCTCCTGTTCTTGCGGTATGCAAACTGGTAGGGGTCCAGAGTGGGAGGTAGGCAGCATTTGAGGTGTGTCATGACCAGCCTTTCAAAGTACTTGGCGATGATAGGGGTGAGTGCAACTGGGCGTTGAGGCTCGCCGCAGTGGAGTGTTTTGCCACTGGCACGATGGGTCAGACTCACGGGTGACGTTTCGGGTCGAGACCCTTAAATGAAGGTTGTTGAAATTAAACAAGTGTGATTAATCGAAAACCCTTTGCTCCAAGCGCAGTACTCTGCAATAATAATGCATATTATATGCATTGCTCCCACAGGTGCCCGCAGAAGCCGTTGGAAGAGAGAGGAGGAGCGCTTCCCGGCTGGTGAGTATAAAAACCCAGCGCGGGGCTTGCTCCCACAGAGGCCCACAGGAGCCGTTGGAAGAGGGAGGAGGAGGCACAATCACTAACGTTCCATTCAGATAAGGGTTTTTTTTTTGAGGAAGTGGATTAGAGAAAGCAGCTGATTGGCAGTCAGATTCCAGCAGTTTGTAGTGTACTGTATTGTGTATTGTATCCAGGGTAAGTGGGGAATTGTACTTTGTATTGTGTTGATATTGTATCCTGTGTAAGGGGGGAGTGTGAAGGCCAGGGCAGTGTACTTTTCTGGATGTCAGATGTGGGTGGTCAGGGAATCCGATAGCCCTCCAGACGTCCACATCTGCGCCAGGTGTGTCGAGATGGGACTGTGTTAGGAACCTGGAGCAGCAGCTCGAGGACCTCCATCTGGTCAGAGAGAGTGAGGAGGTCATAGACAGGGAGTTACAGGGAGGTGGTCACTCCCAGACCATGGGAGGCAGACAAGTGGGTCACTGTTAGGAAGGGCAAGGGGCAGAGGCAGGTACTAGAGAGTACCCTGGTGGCTGTACACCTGGAAAATAGGTACTCGTGTTTGAGTACGATTGGAGGGGACAGCCTACCTGGGGGCAGCAACAGCGGCCGGGCCTCCGGCACCGAGACCGGCCCTGATGCTCAGAAGGGTAGCAAAAATAGGAGGGCAATAGTAATAGGGGACTCCATAGTTAGGGGGTCAGATTGGCGATTCTGTGGACGCAGTCGGGAGACCCGGATGGTAGTTTGCCTCCCTGGTGCCAGGGTCTTGGATGTGTCGGAACGTGTCCAAAAGATTCTGAAAAGGGAGGGAGAGGAGCCTGATGTTGTGGTACACATTGGTACCAATGACATAGGCAGAAAAAGAGAAGAGGTCCTGAAAGGAGAATTTAGGGAGTTGGGGGGAAAGTTAAGGAGAAGGACCAAAAGAGTAACAATTTCAGGATTACTGCCTGTGCCACGTGACAGTGAGAGTAGGAATGGAATGAGGTGGAGGATAAATGCGTGGCAGAGGGACTGGTGCAGTGGACAGGGATTTAAGTTTCTTGATCACTGGGACCTCTTTTGGGGAAGGCATGATCTGTATACAAAGGACGGGTTGCACTTGAACCCGAGGGGGACCAATATTCTGGCGGGGAGATTTGCAAAGGAGATTTTAAACTAGAAAGGCTGGGGGGAGGGACTCGGGTAGACGGGGCTAGGGGACAGGGTGTGGGGCAAGAGGCAGAGAAGGGAAGCACTCGGACCCAAAATGTAGGCAAGGAAGAGGAAAAAGATAATAAACAGCGAATAAGGGATGGTGGGTCTCTAAAATGTGTATATTTTAATGCTAGGAGGATTGTAAGAAAGGTGGATGAACTTAGAGCCTGGATTGACACCTGGAAATATGATGTTGTGGCAATCAGTGAAACATGGTTGCAGGAGGGCTGTGATTGGAAACCAAATATTCCAGGATTTCGTTGCTTCAGGTGTGATAGAATTGGAGGGACCAGAGGTGGGGGTGTTGCATTGCTTGTCAGAGAAGATATTGCAGCAGTGCTTTGGCAGGATAGATTAGAGGGCTTGTCTAGGGAGGCTATTTGGGTGGAACTGAGAAGTGGGAACGGTGTAGCAACACTTTTAGGGGTGTATTATAGACCGCCAAATGGGGAGCGAGAATTGTAAGAGCAAATATGTAAGGAGATAGCAGATATTAGTAGTAAGCACAAGGTAGTGATTGTGGGAGATTTCAATTTTCCAAAAATAGACTGGGAAACACATTCTGTAAATGGGCTGGATGGTTTGGAGTTTGTAAACTATGTGCAGGATAGTTTTTTGCAGCAATACATAGAGGTATTGACCAGAGAAGGGGCAGTGCTGGACCTCCTGTTAGGAAATGAGGCAGGTCAGGTGACGGAGGTATGCGTTGGTGAGCACTTCGGGACCAGTGATCACAATACCATTAGTTTCAATATAATTATGGAGAGAGTCAGAACTGGACCTAGGGTTGAGATTTTTGATTGGAGAAAGGCTAACTTTGAGGGAATGCGTAAAGATTTAAAAGGAATGAATTGGGACATTTTGTTTGATGGGAAGGATGTAGAAGAGAAATGGAGGACATTTAAAGGGGAAATTGTAAGAGTACAGAATCTTTATGTCCCTGTTCGGTTGGAAGGAAATAGTAAAAATTGGAAAGAGCCATGGTTTTCAAGGGAAATTGGACACGGTTCGAAAAAAGAGAGATATCTACAATAATTATAGGAGGCATGGAGTAAATGAGGTGCTAGAGGAGTATAAAGAGTGTAAAAAGAATCTTAAGAAAGAAATTAGAAAAGCTAAAAGAAGATATGAGGTTGCTTTGGCAAGAAAGGTGAAAGTAGATCCAAAGGGTTTCTACAGCTATATGAATAGCAGAAGGATAACGAGGGATAAAATTGGCCCATTAGAGAGCCAGAATGGACAGCTATCTGCAGAGCCAAAAGAGATGGGGGAGATATTGAATAATTTATTTTCTTCGGTATTCACCAAGGAGAAGGATATTGAACTCTGTGAGGTAAGGGAAAAAAGTAGAGTAGCTATGGAAACTATGAGATTCAAAGAGGAGGAAGTACTGACACTTTTGAAAAATATAAAAGTGGATAAGTCTCCAGGTCCTGACAGGATATTCCCCAGGACATTGAGGGAAGTTAGTGTAGAAATAGCAGGGGCTATGAAAGAAATATTTCAAATGTCATTAGAAACGGGAATAGTGCCGGAGGATTGGCGTACTGCGCATGTTGTTCCATTGTTTAAAAAGGGTTCAAAGAATAAACCTAGCAATTATAGACCTATTAGTTTGACGTCAGTGGTGGGCAAATTAATGGAAAGGATACTTAGAGATAATATATATATAAGCATCTGGATAAACAGGGTCTGATCAGGAAAAGTCAACATGGATTTGTGCCTGGAAGATCATGTTTGACAAACCTTCTTGAATTTTTTGAAGAGGTTACTAGGGAAATTGATGAGGGTAAAGCAGTGGATGTTGTCTATATGGATTTCAGTAAGGCCTTTGACAAGGTTCCCCATGGAAGGCTGATTAAGAAGGTTCATTCGTTGGGTGTTAATGGCGGAGTAGCAAGATGGATTCAACAGTGGCTGAATGGGAGATGCCAGAGAGTAATGGTGGATGACTGTTTGTCTGGTTTGAAGCCAGTGACCAGTGGGGTGCCTCAGGGATCTGTGTTTGGACCACTGTTGTTTGTCATGTACATCAATGACCTGGATGATGGGGTGGAAAATTGGATAAGTAAGTATGCAGATGATACTAAGATAGGTGGTGTTGTGGATAATGAAGTAGATTTTCAAAGTCTACAGAGAGATTTGGGCCATTTGGAAGAATGGGCTGAAAGATGGCAGATGGAGTTTAATGCTGATAAGTGTGAGGTGCTACATCTTGGCAGGACAAATCAAAATACGACGTACATGGTAAATGGTAGGGAATTGAGGAATGCTGTGGAACAGAGGGATCTAGGAATAGCTGTGCAAAGTTCCCTGAAGGTGGAATCACATGTAGATAGGGTGGTAAAGAAAGCTTTTGGTGTGCTGGCCTTTATAAATCAGAGCATTGTATATAGGAGTAGGGAAGTAATGTTAAAATTGTACAAGGCATTGGTGACACCAATTCTGGAGTATGGTGTACAATTTTGGTCGCCTAATTATAGGAAGAATGTCAACAAAATAAGGAGAGTACAGAGGAGGTTTACTAGAATATTGCCTGGGTTCCAGCAACTAAGTTACAGAGAAAGGTTGAACAAGTTTGGTCTTTATTCTTTGGAGCGCAGAAGGTTAAGGGGGGACTTGATTGAGGTCTTTAAAATGATGAAAGGGATAGACAGAGTTGACGTGGATAAGCTTTTCCCATTGAGGGTAGGGAAGATTCAAACAAGAGAGCATGGCATGAGAATTAAGGGACATAAGTTTAGGGGTAACATGAGGGGGAAATTCTTTACTCAGAAAGTGGTGGCTGTGTGGAATGAGCTTCCAGCAGAAGTGTTGGAGGTAGGATTGATTTTAACATTTAAAAGTAAAGTGGATAGGTATATGGACGGGAAGGGAATGGAGGGGTATGGTCTGAGTGCAAGCAGATGGGACTAGGGGAAAATAAATGTTCAGCACGGACTGGAAGGGCCGAGAGGGGCCTGTTTCCGTGCTGTAATTGTTATATGGTAATATGGTTATAATCTATATTACTAAAAGTCTGATCTTGACCACTTCCTGTTCTGTATATTGATTTTAGAAAAAATGCTGCCATTTACAGCTGTGATTTTTGGCCATCTTACTCAGAGTCCCCCTCCGCTGCGCAGGACAAGAGGATTTTTCCCATCGATGAAAAATAAAAGAGTGATTAATGTTTAAATAAGGTTGAGATCCTCTCTTCTGAAGGCCACGCCCCTTCCGTAGGGACTATAAAACCCGGAAGTGTTGAGTGCCTCAGTCAGTCTCTGAAAGATGGGGGAGCGAGAGGGTCACGTCTCTCAGTCTGAGCTGTGAATAATACTGAACACATGTCTACTAAACTGTGAGTGGTTTTTCTGACCTGTCAGTGCCCTTAATGTGGTTTGAAAATATAGTTTGGAAATGCTAAAGCTGTGTTGCATTTAGAAACATAGAAACATAGAAACATAGAAAATAGGTGCAGGAGGAGGCCATTTGGCCCTTTGAGCCAGCACCGCCATTCAATATGATCATGGCTGATCGTCCGCTATCCATAACCCATGCCTGCCTTCTCCCCATGTCGCCTGACTCCACTAGCCCCTAGAGCTCTACCCAACTCTCTTTTAAATCCATCCAGTGATTTGGCCTCCACTTCCCTCTGTGGCAGGGAATTCCATAAATTCACAACTCTCTGGGTAAAAAAGAGAGTCAGCTCAGTCTTAAATGACCTCCCCTTTATTCTAAGACTGTGGCCCCTGGTTCTGGACTCACCCAACATTGTGAACATTTTTCCTGCATCTAGCTTGTCCAGTCCTTTTATAATTTCATATGTTCCCATAAGATCCCCCCTCATCCTTCTAAACTCCAGTGAATACAAGCCTAGTCTTTTCAAACTTTCCTCTTATGACAGTCCCGCCATCCCAGGGATCAATCTCGTGAACCTACGCTGCACTGCCTCAATCACAAGGGTCCTTCCTCAAATTAGGAGACCGCCACTGTACACAATACTCCAGATGCGGTCTCACCAGAGCCCTATACAACTGCAGAAGAACCTCTTTACTCCTGCACTGAAATCCTCTTGTTATGAAGACCAACATTCCATTAGCTTTCTTCACTGCCTGCTGTACCTGCACGCCAACTTTCAGTGACTGGTGCACAAGGACACCCAGGTCTCGCTGTACCTCCCCCTTACCTAACCTAACCCCATTGAGATAATAATCTGCCCCCTTGTTTTTGCCGCCAAAGTGGATAACTCACATTTATCTGTATTATACTGCATCTGCCACGCATCTGCCCACTCACTCAACCTGTCCAGGTCACCCTGCAATCTCCTAACATCCTCTTCACGGTTCACACTGCCACCCAGCTTTGTGTCATCCGCAAACTTGCTAGTGTTGCTCCTAATTCCCTCTTCCAAATCATTTATATATATGGTAAACAATTGCAGCCCCAACAATGAGCCTTGCGGCACTTCACTCGTCACTGCCTGCCATTCTGAAAAGGACCCGTCCACTCCTACTCTTTGCATCCGGTCTGCCAACCAATTATCTATCCATGTCAACACCCTACCCCCAATACCATGTGCTCTAATTTTAGTCACCAGTCTCCCGTGCGGGACCTTATCAAAGGCTTTCTGAAAGTCTAGATACACTTCATCCACTGGCACCCCTTCATCCATTTTACTTTTCACATCCTCAAAAAATTCCAGATGATTAGTCAAGCATGATTTCCCTTTCATAAATCCATGTTGAATTGGACTAATCCTTTTACTTCTATCCAAATGCCCCATTATTACCTCTTTAATAATTGACTCCCACCACTGAAGTCAGGTTAACTGGTCTGTAATTCCCCGTTTTCTCTCTCGCTCCTTTCTTGAAAAGTGGGATAACATTAGCTATCCTCCAATCCACAGGAACTGATCCTGAATCTATTGAACGTTGGAAAATGATCACCAATGCGTCCACTATTTCTAGAGTCACCTCCCTGAGGACCCTGGGATGCAGACCATCAGGCCCAGGGGATTTATCATCCTTCAGTCCCATTAGCCTGCCCAATACTATTTCTCGCCTAATCACCCAATACTATTTCAGTTCATCTAGTCCCTTAGATCCTCTGTTCTCCAGTACATCTGGGAGATTGTTAGTGTTCTCCTTAGTGCAGACGGATCCGACGTACCTATTCAACTCGTCTGCCATTTCCTTGTTGCCCATAATTATTTCACCCGTGAAAGGGACCCACATTTGACTTTGCTACTCTTTTTCCCTTAACATATATAAATAAGCTTTTACTGTCCTTCTTTATATTCCTGGCCAGCTTCCCCTCGTACTTCATCTTTTCAGCCTGTATTGCCCGTTTTGTTCCCTTCTGTTGTCCTATGAATGTTTCCCAATCCTCCTGCTTCCGGCTACTCTTTGCTGTGTTATACATCTTTTCTTTTAGTTTTATTCTATCCCTAACTTCTCTTGTCAGCCACGGTTGCCTCCTACTCCCCTTAGAATCTTTCTTCCTTTTTGGAATGAAATGATCCTGCATCTTCCGGATGATGCCCAGAAATTCCTGCTATTACTGTTCCACCATCATTTCTGCTAGGATCCCTTTCCAGTCTACCTTGACCAGCTCCCCTCTCATGCCTTCATAGTCCCCTTTGTTCAACTGCATCACTGCCACTTCCGATTTAACGTTCTCCTTCTCAAATTGCAGATTAAAACTAATCATATTATGATCACTACCTCCAAGAGGTTCCTTTACCTCAAGCTCTCTTATCATATCTGGTTCATTGGGCAACACTAAATCCAGAATTGCCTTTTCTCTGGTCGGCTCCATTACAATCTGCTCTAAGAATCCATCTCGGAGGCATTCTACAAACTTTCTTTCTTGGGGTCCTGAACCAACCTGATTTTCCCAGTCTACCTGATTATTGAAATCCCCCATCACCACAGTGGCATTACCTTTGTTACATGCCAGTTTTAATTCCTGCTGCAACTTACACCCTACATCCGGGCTACTATTTGGGGGTCTGTAAATAACACCAATTAGTGTCTTCTTGCCTTTACTTGCCTTTGGTTTGGAAAGGCTAAAGCTGTGTTGCTTTTGGTTTGGAAATGCTAAAGCTGTGTTGCCTTTGGTTTGGAAATGCTAAAGCTGTGTTGCCTTTGGTTTGGAAATGGTAGAGCTGTGTTGCCTAATTAAAGTTGCCTTGCCAAATTAAAGTTGCCTTGCCGAATTAAAGTTGCCTTGCCTAATTAAAGTTGCCTTGCCTTCTATATAATTAAAAGTCTAGTCTTGACCACTTCCTGTTTGCGTTTTATATTGATTTTAGAAAAAACGCTACCACGTACGGCTGTGATTTTTGGCCATGTTACTCAGCCCCCTCTGCTCGTCAGGTGCAGAGGATTTTCCCATCGATGAAAAATAAAAGAGTTATTAGTGTTTTAAAAATGTTGAATTCTCTCTCCTGTCAATCACGCCATGAAGGCGTGGGAGGGGAGGGAATATAAAACCCAGAAGTGTGGGCATGGCTCAGTCTCTGGAAGACGGAGGAGGGAAAGGTCACGACTCATTGTCTTTAGTGGCCTTGCACCCTGCTTGAAATGGGATGACACTGCACTTTAATTTGGTGGCCTCACACCCTACTTGAAATGGAATTTCAAGGAATAGCCGTGAGTCAACTGCCAGCCCACCTGCCGTGCGTTACTGAGCCGCCAGCCCAATAATCCATTCGGCCCACAATGTCCACACTAGCCCTCTGGAAACCAGTCACTTCAGCCCACAACACCCATACTAGCGCCCCAGAACGCCCCCCCCCCCCCCCCACCCCCACTGACCACCAATGTTGGTATTGGTGGAGAGGTGGAATATTGCATTGGGGGACCAGCCCTCCTATGTGATGTTGGGACACAAATTTCAAGTAGAGCAATCATATTTCAGGTAGAGCAATCAATATAGCTGCTGTCTCGCAGCTTCAACAACCCAGGTCCAATCTCTGGAGCTGCCTGTGAGGAGTTTGCATGATCTCCCTGCATTTACTCTGATTACCCCAGATTCTCTAATTTCTTCTCATATCACGAAGATATGTGGGTTAATTGTGCCTGATGTGTAGGCAGTGGGATAACATATAACTAGTCTTGACAGGTGATTGAATGTGGGCCACTGCAAATTGTACCTAGCGTAGAAGGGGAGGGGGGAGGTAATTAATGGGAATGTAGGTATGTTGCAAAACTTACTTTTAGCGGCGCTGCACTTCTGCCGCTCCCCGTGTGCGCGACTTTAGCGCCTTTTAGAGGGGGGCGGGCTTAAAGTGCCGTTTTTCCACAGACCTGGATAATCGATGAATGTCGGGCGATTTCGTTGCGGAAGAAAAATCGCTCCGACATTTCATCAATGAAGGTATTTTTAAATTACTCTAAATTATTTATTAACTAGAGTAATTTAAAAATCACCTTCAAAAGCCGTGAGAACAGACAACCGGAAGGATTTTGCGTAGGGGAGAAAAAAAGGTAAATAGTTTATTTTTATATTAAAAGTTGGTTTTTCGGGAGGGTTTAATAATATTTTTATGTTGCGAAATGGGGTCCCAAAAAATCTATGAACAAACAGTATTTTTCCCCCCGACTTCACCGCTAACCGCAACGTTCTAATCCACCGCATTCCAGTAAAACCCACTCGCTAGTTGATTTAAATGGCCATTAATTTACAGGCATAAAACACTAAATTCCTTCCATTTGGCCCAGAAATTCATGAAAATGAGATTTAAAAATTATGTTATATTGTGGATTATTGTGTGAATGTTATTTGGACACTTAGGCAATTTAAAAAAAGTTTATCTTTTCTTAAGAAATTTATAGATGTTTAGATCTACTCATTGAATTTTGTAATTAGCTACAATTAGATAACTAACTAATTATATGCTTTAATTTCAGGTAATCCAAGTAAGATTGTTTAATATTTGTTTCAGAATGCTTCAATCTATAATAACTGAAAATTTCATTGAGTTCTCTTAATTTTTAAGAAAGTTATGGACTTTTAACTTTTCCAGATCACAGCTTTTGAGTTAAGTCAATTGAAAGGCAATGGGAAGCAAGATGCTCATTTCCGAGTATGAAAATGGCCATAACTTTCTTAATACTGAAGATATGAAAGTAAATTAGGTGTCAAATTAAACTTCTTTTTATGCTTTATCTGATGGGATAAATTTCAGACTTGATTTTTAAAATCTCAAAATTTTGTAACATTGCTAGGAATGTATGGTGAAAAGGTTAAGGGAAATAAAATGAGTGTGAGGCAGCACAGACTCGATGGGCGGAATGGTATCTTATCCCGTAAAGAAGTATGGAAATGAAATGTGCAAATATTAACATTTATGAGATCAACAAAGGTATTATGAGACAATATTCTCTTTTCCATTTCAGGCAAACCAAATAACAGGTCTATTCTTTTAGAATTGGTGATTATTACAGATATTTAATATTATAAACTTTCCCACTCTACAGATGGTGAGGGAGCTACTCAGTTGGGGACCATTTCTAATGAGAGATGGTTTGGTCCATTCCTCTTCAGAAAACACAACAGCAGATGTTCATGTCATGAGTACCTGCCCAGGAAAACCATGGAAGTCCTTATACCAAGTTAAACCAGCTGTTCAACATGCCGAGGAGCCCCATGAAAGTGCGGAGAGTCAGCAAGATGCTGAAAGCCATGAAAGTGATGGCTTACAAACCCCTGCATGATTAATGTGTATTACCACTAGTGACATGCATTAATATAAAAATAATGACATGCATTAAACAGTATATAAAAATTTATGGTTGTAATTTCTAAATCCTTATTTCCGTCGTCGCTACGCTTTTCATAAAATAAATTATTTTGTGCGGTCTCTGAATTACCATAAAGCTGTGGTGGGTGGGTGGGGTGGGGGGGTTTAATTTTGAGTTTAGTGATATGGGAACAGGTTCTTCATCCTATCGAGTCCACGTCGACTATCGATCACCTATATACTAATTCCATGTTATTCCACATCCGCATGCTACACACTAGGGGCAATTTAGAGAAACCAAAACCTACAAACCTGCACATCTTTGTAGTGTGGGGGGAAACCAGAGCAGCTGGAGAAACCCCACCTGGTCAAAGGGAGAATGTACAAGCTCCGCACAGATAGCACCCGTAGTCAGGATCGAACCCGAATTACTGGCGCTGTGCTACTCTCTTCAAATTTTGGGCTCTGGATTTGTATATAATACTAGACTGAGTGGGACCTGTTGGGTCCCATCATCACACGGGAAGGCTTGTCCCCCAACGCAATATTCCATCTCTCCACCAATTCCAATATTGGTGGCCAGTGAGGGGGGGGTGGGTTTCTGGTGCGCTAGTATGGGTGTTGTGGGCTGAAAGGACTGGTTTCCAGAGGGCTAGTATAGACATTGTGAGCCAAATGGATTATTGGGCTGGCGGATCAGTCACTCAAGCCTGTTGTGCTGGCAGCTCACTCACTCACGGCTGGTGGGCTGACAGTTGACTCACAGCTATTCCTTGAAATTCTATTTCAAGCAGGGTGCAAGGCCACCAAATTCAAGTGCAGTTTCTTACCACTTCAAGCAGGGTGCAAGGCCACCAAATTCAAGTACAGTTTCATATTATTTCAAACAGGGTGCAAGGCCACTAAAGACAGCGAGTCGTGACCTCTTCCTCCTCGATCTTGCAGAGATTGAGCCACGCCCACCCTTCTGAGTTTTATAGTCCCTCCCCACACCCACCAGAAGGGGCGTGGCCTTCATGGCGTGATTGACAGGAGAGAGGATCTCAACATTTTTGAAACACTAATAACTCTTTTATTTTTAATTGATGAGAAAGATCCTTGGCACCTGATGAGCAGAGGGAGACTCTGAGTAAGATGGCCAAAAATCACAGTTGTTCGCGGTAGCGTTTTTTCTAAAGTCAATATAAAGCGCAAACAGACATGTTCATGAGTCGATGAATGTAAGCATGCAGGTACAGCAGGCAGTGAAGAAAGTAAATGGCATGTTGGCCTTTATAACAAGAGGAGTTGAGTATAGGAGCAAAGAGGTCCTTCTGCAGTTGTACAGAGCCCTAGTGAGACCACATCTGGAGTATTGTGTGCAGTTTTGTTCCCCTAATTTGAGGAAGGATATTCTTGCTATTGAGGGAGTGCAGAGTAGGTTTGCAAGGTTAATTCCCGGGTTGGCGGGACTGTCATATGCTGAGAGAATGAAGCTGCTGAGCTTGCGCGCTCTGGAGGTTAGAAGGATGAGAGGGGATCTAATTGAAACATGTAAGATTGTTAAGGGTTTGGACACGTTGGAGGCAGGAAACATGTTCCCGATGTTGCGGAGTCTAGAACCAGGGGCCACAGTTTACGAATAAGGGGTAAACCATTTAGAACGGAGACGAGAAAACACTTTTTCTCACAGAGAGTTGTGAGTGTGTGGATTCTGTGAGAGTTGTGAGTGTGTTGTGATTCTCTGCCTCAGTGGGCGGCGGAGGAAGATTCTCTGGATGCTTTCAAGAGAGAGCTGGATAGGGCTCTTAAAGATAGCGGATTCAGGGGATATGGGAAAAAGGCAGGAATGGGGTACTGATTGGGGATGATCAGCCATGATCACATTGAATGGCGGTGCTGGCTGAAGGGCCAAATGACCTACTCATGCACCTATTGTCCATTGTTTATTGTCTATTAACAGGAAGTGGTCAAGATTAGACTTAATTATATAGAAGGCAAGGCAACTTTAATTAGGCAAGGCAACTTTATTTATGCAACACAGCTTGAGCATTTCCAAATCAAAGGCAACACAGCTTTAGCATTTCCAAACCAAAGGCAACACAGCTTTAGCTTTTCCAAACCAAAGGCAACACAGCTTCAGCATTTCTAAACCAAAGGCAACACAGCTTTAGCATTTCCAAACCAAAGGCAACACAGCTTTAGCATTTCCAAACTATATTTTCAAACCACATTAAGGGCACTGACAGGTGAGTAAAACCACTCACAGTTTAGTAGACATGTGTTCAGTGTTATTCACAGCTCAGACTGAGAGACGTGACCCTCTCGCTCCCCCCATCTTGCAGAGACTGACAGAGGCACTCAAAATTTCCTGGTTTTTTTAGTCCCTCCGAAAGTGGCGTGGCCTTCAGGAGAGAGAATCTCAACATTTTTAAAACACCAATAACTCTTTTATTTTTAATCGATGGAAAAATCCTCTTGTCCTGCACAGCAAGGGGTCTCTGAGTAAATGGCCAAAAATCACTGCCGTAAGTGGCAGCGTTCTTTCTAAAATAGGTATACAGAACAGGAAGTGGTCAAGATCAGACTTTTAGTAGTATAGATTGCACCACTGCACAAATATTCATCGCATCAGCACATTTATGAAGCTTGAGTGACCTTACTGATTTTTTTGTGTAAAATATGAAGTTAAAAAAGGGGAACAGCTTAAAAATGAAATTCTATTAATGTGCTTCCTTATGCTCTAGATTTGTGAATAAACCAATCTTATTACATTAACAATTATTTCAGTCATGATGGCTCACAAGGTGATGTTTCCCGCATACCCTAGATAGTTCTCTTGCAAGCCAATGGTCCAATGGTCATTTATTGTACCTAAGTACAGTGAAATTCTTTGTTTGCATATCATTCAGTGACAATTGTACTATATATTAAGCACAATCACACTGTAAAATAGTGTAAGATAATACACCATACTGAATCAGTATACAAGAGTCGCCACATTTTAGGTGTCATCCAGTACCCAAAATTAAAAAAGTGAGAGTCTTAACTTGGCCTTAAGGGCCTGTTGTCCTGGCAGTGGCACTGAGTTACAGGAGCTGGCCTAGCCAGACAACGTGCCAATGTCCTGCACCACTGCTCTGCTGCTCCTTACCACTGCAGGCCATGCCTGTTTGTGCGGTCAACCACTTGGAACGGCACCCAATCTACTTCAGCCCCAGGCTGCTTCATGGCCTCCAGCGGCCCACTCTATCAACTCGACCACTGCAATGCCTCCTTGACATCGATCCATCGACACGCCGTCCATTCCCTCCGACATTTATCGCTCAGCCTGGGGGCTTTGCAATCAACCCAGCCAACCCTCCGAGAGCCTCTGAGGGCAGGGGAGATAAGCCCTCAGCCCACTCACTGGCATTGTTCTGTTCATCCACAGCCGCCATCTTGAAGTCACGATCTTGAACTCACCGTGCCCACTGTTTCTATTATCCCTTAATACTTGCTGACGCTCTATTCCTGCCCTCCCTTGAGACTTATCAGAGCCCTGGTTCACACCTTCACCAGAATTTGTGCCCTTGCACTTCCTTGATGACCATTCTCACTCTCCTTTCAATGCATTGACACCGTACAAGCTGCACTCTCTTGAAACTCACCAGGTTTATTGGAAAAAAAATCATACTACTGCATAACGTCTGAGAAAAATAGTAAGATTAATGAGAACTTACCAGTTTGAAGTTTGATCTTTATTTTATGAGGAGTTATGATGAGCAATTACGTGAAGAAGCCTGCCAGCCCGCATGCGCGTCAATCGTCAAAGCAGCAGTGTGAAATCACAGATAATAATGGTTGAACTGAACATTGTAAGATTAGAGAAGGGTAGAACTACCAGATGACTTTTATGATACAAGGCTAGGGAGCGGTGGGCATTTAACTGGTAAGTTCTCATTTAATCTTACTATTTTACTTCGGAGTCACGTGAATGACTACGTGAAGATTTCAAAGCTCTGTGATTTCATGCCGGAAACGAGTCCATGCGTTACACACTGCATGAAGTGACCATGGATGAGTAAAAAAGATTAATGCATTCAGGCATGACTTAGTTTGTTAAAAAGCTGATGCTTAATCATCAAAAGAAAATAATAGTGACCACTTTCATCCAGGGGGAAACTATAAAACAGAATCTAAAATTAAGTTGGCAAATACCCACGGTTTGGCAATGGGTTATTATAAAATGTTGGGAAAGTATGTTCATTTGACCATCGTGCAGCTGCTAGGATGTGATCTAGTGGAACGTACAATACCCTTGGAGCTGATATAGTAGCAGTCCTGGTGGAATGAGTGTGGAAAATATTAGTATCGACTCATGCCTAGTGAAAACCCCGTTTTTACCACCTGGAGATGGTAGAACTAATACTTCTATGAAGTTTATTGTAACTAACACACATTGCTAGTTTGGAGCCATTAAGGCACTGGGTGACCTACATGTATTGTTGTAAATGTGTGACTACACATTACCGAAGGTACATGGGGTACGCCATGAAACTAGTTTGATACCTAACGGCCCTGGTTTGTTCTGGTTAATTAAATCAAAACATAAAATATTATGTCATTAGCAGATGTAACCATCCTGTCCAGCTGCAATTTATGTAGTGACTGGACCCGTTGCACTGAGGCCAGTGCCATGAGGATAACTACCTTATGAGAGCCGGCTAAAGATATGGATGTAGCTGGAGCCCCCTGGTGAAGTAGTGTTAACATAACGTCAATGCCCCATACTTCCGTGTAACTGGGCCTGGGAGAACTTGTGTTAAAGATATCCTTTATTATTCTGGATATCAGAGGGTAAGACCCGACAGTGTGGGTCCCGCTTGCTGCAGCAAATATGATGAGAAGGCACGTTGGCACAGTTAATGGCACTGTAACTTAACAGTAAGTTTAAATGAGAACTTACCAGTTCGAAGTTTGATCTGTATTTTATGAGGAGTTACAATGAGGGATTACGTGAAGACCCTGTCCAGCACGCATGCGCGCCATTCTTCAAAGCAGCGGTGTGGATTCATAGAAAAAACACAGCGATTGAAATAAATTAGTAAAGAAAAAATAAGAACTTAATTGCCAGTTGATCTGTATAATAGAGGGTGGGAGCAGAGGGCACGTACTCCCTCATTGTAACTCCTCATAAAATACAGATCAAACTTCGAACTGGTAAGTTCTCATTTAATCTTACTATTTTATTTCAGAGTCACGTGAGTGACTACGTAAAGACTTCAAAGCTCTGTGATTCCATACCAGCTCATGCTTCACTCACTGTCTGAAGATCTTTGAGGGAGGAAGTATGTTATCACAATCAACAATAACCTGCTTGTGAACAAAAAGGGTTTATTAATAACAACAAAAAACAGAGAGCTCCCCCGGGCTTAAATTAAATATTATCTGCAGACTCTAAAATTCTGTCTGCAAATGGAGCAGGTTCCACCAGCGGCTTATTATAAAACCTTTGGAAAGTTCTTTCTGAGGACCATCCTGCTCTGGCCAGGATATGGTCCATAGGCATGTCCATTCACCTAGCTGCCGACGTGGATGCAGCCCTGGTGGAGTGAGATTTGTAAACATTAGTGTTGATTCCTGCGGACTTAAGCACCTGCTTGAGTCACCTTGAAATGGTTTGGCTCGTCACCTGACCATGGGGCTTCTTGTGGCTTATCCATAAGGCTTTTCCGCTCCCTCTTAAGTTGTATGCTGTGTCTATGTAAATGGCGAGATGGGTCTTGGCACATAGCCGTGGGTCAGATGAATATGCCCGGAACTCCATAACTCGAGGTGTGGTTCCTGGTGTAGTTTGTTTGACCAGACCCTGAATATGGAATGTGATACAGTCCAATGACTCTGTCATGCTGTCCAGCCTCAGAAGGTGGAGGAACTGTACCCTTTTGTGCTGACACTAGTGCCATGAGCATGACTGATTTCAATAAGTTGTTCCAGCGTGAGTGACCTGGGTGGTGGCCATCCCCTAAGGTACGTCAGCACAATGCTGACATCCCAGATCTGTGTGTACCTTGGTCTGGGGGAATTAGTGTTAAAAATACCCCTCATGAGTTTAACCACCAGTGGATGGGACCCCAAAGCCTGTTATCCTGCTGCTGGAACCAATAAGCTGCCAGTGCACTCCTGGCTGTATTGATGGCGCTGTAGCTGAGTCCATCCCATTGTTATCCAACCAGGAACTCTACAACAATGGTAGCTGTTGCTGTTGAGTAGGTAGTTCCTGTTTTGGAGCAATACCGTTCCCATTTCCTTATGTTGGTCAGGTATTGTCTCCTGGTGGGCTCCCGGTGGGATGTGGTCATCATGTTGATGGCATCCTCAGACAGTCCCAGGCCCAGTAGAGGTCTTTTCAGAATCTGCAAGCCAGGAGATAGACATAGTCATTGCACGGTGACTAATGCCTGACAGTGGGTGGATTAATAATTCTGGACTGCTGGGGAATCCCAATGGTGTTTTGACAGCCACTGGGAACCATAGCTGTGTAGGCCAGTCGGGTATTATCAAGATTCCTGAAGCGGAATCCAATTGAATCTTGCGTAATACCCGGCTGATAGGGCAGAAGGGAGGAAAAGCATAGAAGAACATTTTCCCCCAATGCGGCGTGAATGCATCAACTGCTGCTGCCTCAGGGTCTGGTTCCCAAGCGACATACGTTGGTACCTGGTGATTCAGCCCAGATGCAAATAGATCGATATCTGGTGTGCCATATTGTTTTGTAATTTCAGCAAATACTTTGGGATTTAACATCCATTCGATGTTATCATTAAATTTGCGTGACCTGGTGTCTGCCACTGTATTTTGCTTACCTGGTAGGTAAGTTGCTGATAACCAAATATGTCTTTCAACACACCATTGCCATATTAGGTTGACCAAATTGTCACATGATATCGACTTTACACCACCCATGTGGTTGATATAAGCCACCACCGTGGTATAACCTAATTGCAACCGGACATGTGCGTGATGCATATTAGATGAATATGCTTTTAAACCATAGAACGCACCCAACATTTCTAAGTAGTTAATACCCTGTCTAAGTAGTTAATACCTTGTAGGCAAGATGATTCAAAATTAGTTAATCTGCCCCCTGTGCTGGATTGCATGTTAGTTGCTCCCCAGGCCAAAGCACTGGCATCCGTTTGAATGGTTAATACTGGGTTGGTGATTATTATGGTTGTGGACGGTGTGAAATTGGATTTTTCTGGATGTATGACAAACCCCAAAGTTTCAAACAAACGTTTGGTGGCTGCTACTGCCAAAATGGCTGTCTCCAAGGTTTTCCCTACTATTAAAATGTT
Organism: Raja brachyura; assembly: GCA_963514005.1. The sequence continues at coordinate 11,956,433 of OY740794.1, read as the reverse complement.
GACTAAGTATGCCATGACTATATGCTTTTGTTTCCTCAATAATGCCTAGGCAGGTTTTAAGATTTTTGTGAACAAACTTGGAGCTGAGGTTAGCCCATTTGGTAATGCTTTAATTTGCCATAGCTGTTTCATCCAGATAACTTTAGGTATTTACGATGCTCCTTGTGAATGGGTACTGAGTTGTAGGCATCTTTTAAATCAATGCTTGCCAGAAAGTACCCTCTAGAAATCAATTGTCTGGCTGTTTCAAAAGTTTCCATCTTGAAATGTATATACTTAACAGATTTGTTTATGGAAGTTAAGTCAATGATGATGTGACATTCACCATCTTTTTTAGTTTTAGTGAAATATTTAGACACAAATTCCAAAGGTTCATGTTTTGTTCTTTGAATGACACCTTTTGCTAGTAGCCTCATCAGTTCAGCTTGAGCCTCTTGTTTCTCTTTGACTAAGAGGGTGAATACCCTTTGGGGTATATGCTGAACTGGCGGCATGTTTTCATGAACGAAGTCAATTTTATAGCCATGAATGCTGCTGAGTATATATTTGTCATTAGTGATAGACTCCCATGCATCCAAAAACAAGTGCAATCTCCCCCCGTTAGTATAGAGCCCCTACTGCTCATATGCTGAGAGGAAACAGACCCACCTACCACCAAGGTTACTGGTGCTTCTTCTGCCTCTTCGCTGGATGATGAGGTGTCTCCTGGGCTGTAGAGGGCTACTGTTGATGTTGATGTTGGGGGTGGCGCACTGGGTTGGTGATTATTATGGTTGTGGGCTGTGTGAAATTGGATTTTTCTGGATGTATGACAAACCCCAAAGTTTCAAACAAACGTTTGGTGGCTGCTACTGCCGAAATGGCTGTCTCCAAGGTTGTCCCTACTATTAAAATGTCGTCTAAGTATGCCATGACTATATGCTTTTGTTTCCTCAATAATGAGGAATTATTATATGGGGTCCGCTCTGGGCCCTGGCCTAAAAAAGGCTTACGGGGAATGGTTGCAGACCCCGAGCTTTCACCAGTCCCATATGGTAGTCGGGAACTGGTGGATGCCGTGGGGTACTGCTGCCTGGGTTTGTTATGTCTGCTCGGTCCCAAACCTGCCCTCATGAGACCAAAGGTCTTGGACTCTTCCTCCAGGTCTTTCACCTTTTTTTGGAAGGTCCTTTCCAAAGAGCAGCATTGGAGGTTCTGAACCCGGTGTTTTGCAAAGTCCTGCAAACTTAGGGTTGAAGGCAGGCTTGATGATTTCCTTCTGCAAATTGTTAATCTCAAATTCAGTGGTGCACAGCAGAGCTAATGTATCTTGCTGATTTGTGGTAATGTCCACACTATCTATGGACCGAGCATATGAAGTTATTTCTGCTGTGAGGAGTTTTAGGGTTTTCTGGAGCTTCAACTCCAGGTTCCTGATATTCTGCCCCAAATGTCCCCAGATTTGACTGTTTACAGCTGGTACATTCAATGATGCACAATTTTCTGGGGCTGAATATAATTCAAGAGCCTCATTGACCACCCGTTCTTGTAGGGGTTTTGAGGACCTGTGGTGAATGCTGGCTGCAAGTTTCCGCTCTAAAGGCCGACCCGCTCGTGGAGTGGCCATGTAGCAGTTGACCACACCCAGGAGCTCTTCCTGATCCTGTACACCCTGCATACTCTGGACATCTTCAGCCAGCGACCCCTTTTCTTGACCAGCCCAGACCTGGTCGCCAATGCTGCCTTCAATAGAAGGTGAAGCAATGGCCAGTGCCGTAAAGGGCACCGCGGGAGTGCCTGAGCTCCCTTCGCGAGTCTGCTGCTGCTCTCTCAGCAGATCTCGCTGGAGCAATTGCGCCATAAGCCGTTCCATTCGGCTTAGGCGGCTGCCTTTGCCGCTCTCGAGCGGTGAGGCATCTTCATCCGACTCGTCGGATACTACCGCCCAGTTCTGGCTGCAGATACCTCCAGCCCGCTGCTCAGGCTACACTAGCGGTGCTGGGCTCGGATCAGTAGTCAATCCTGCCGCCTCTTACCCCCCCTCCAAAGAACGCTCCTCAACGGGAGACGAACAGGGGCGAGCTACACATTTCTTTCCTCTGGTCTTTCATTCTTTCTGGAACACAAAGCAGACTCCGAAAACTCACGTGACTCCGAAATAAAATAATTGTCAAAGACCCATTTGAAAATGATCTGTAAGACGTCCTATCTGTGCTGTGCAGCATGTAACATGTGTATTTAAACAAAAATGCTTCCCATCTGCTGAAGTGGAAATGCACAGCCTTTTGGTGCTTTCCCTGCACTCTGCAGTGAGCACTGCATGGATCAGTCTGACAACCCGAGCCGCAGGAATAGTCATCTCAGAGTCTGCAAGTCAATGAATTGATTTATCATGCAGAGGCTGGTTTCCCAAGTCACAGGCTGAACATAAAGTTTTATGTTTTGAATAACCATATAAGGTCTATATTATTCCCAACATTAGCGGGAACCATGGCTGCGTATGCCAGTCAGGCAGTTCAAAAAGCCTGAAGCGGGATCTTGCTGGATTTATTGCAAGACTCGACTGATGTGGCAGAATGGAGGAAAGACATGCAAGAACATTCCTTCCCATTGTGGCGATAATGTATCTCTAGCCACTGTATGCCACATATGGTAAATGAGCCTGGATGTAAACATATCGATATTTGGTGTTCCATCGAGCTATAATGACATTAAATACTTTGTGATCCAACATCCATTCTATGTTGTCATTAATTTCACGTGATGATACAATAGCGTCAAATGAGATTAGGTAAATATCGTAGGATACTTTAACTTGATTGCACCCATGTTACTAACATATGCCACCACCATAGTGTATCAACTTGGAGTTGAGCATGCAGATTATGCATATTCTCACAATAACCTTTAATCTATAGAATGCACCTAGTGTTTATAGGTAGTTGATACCAATAACTGAAAAATTGGAGACTCATGCAAACCATCAGTTTGTAATTACTAAGGATTACTGACCAAAATTACTGGAGCAATGCTGAATTCTGCCACCATTGTGACTTTGGTAGCTTCAGCTGGTAATAGCATAGGTCTATTAAAGGGCCTGTCCTACAAGCATGCAACTCTCTGCGGTGAACGCGATCAAACTAGAAGCGGGGGCCGGGCGGAGGTTGGGTGATCCCCTGTACAGGGCCGTTCCCACCAGCATGCACCTGCATGCGGCAAGCGCAACCAAACCAGCAGTAGGGGCCGCGCAGAGGTCGGGTGAGTGGCGCAACGCGGCGCAAAGTGAGGCGAACTTGGAGCGAAGTCTAAGGTAAGTTCGCCAGGACAGAGAGGGACACACAGAGAGGGGCACACAGGCACACACACACAGAGGGCCACGGAGCCACATACATAGAGGTTCACGGAGGCATGATGTCGGGGCTGTGTGTAATGCGTCGAGGCGACTGCGAGCCGACAAGCCGTTGCCACGCGGAATTTTTGGACATAGTCAGTTTTTCGGAGCCCCGTGAGGTGTCGGGATGAACTCGGGACGAACTCCGCACAATTCCGCGCGGCTCCGCCAATCGAAGTGGGAACGTCCCCACGACGCCGGACGGCTCAAGCGACCACGTTAGGTCGCGCTAATCGCATAGAGTTGCAGCCTTGTAGGACAGGCCCTTAACAATGACCTATATGGTACTAGAAGGGTTAATTCTTTGCACGTTGTAAGTTCTGATAATGCAAAGGCCCAATTTGCACTGCTGAAACACAGCTGCTATATTACCAATTACACTTGATGAATAGAAGGCTGCTTAATAACAACGAGGTTGTTACAGGCTTCTGTTAATTTCATCTCTTGCCCCAGGGCGGAGTCCCTGTTAAATTGATAGTTAAATGTAAATCCCAATAGTCAATAGTTCTGATTGGTATCAACTTAAATATAACTGGATGGATTAAAGGACCCCAATTTCTCAAATATAGTTTGGGGCAGCAACAATTAATTTTAGTAAAATACAGTGTTTAAAACATCATCCAGATAGATGATAACAAATGTTTTAGAGCTCTGAGCAGCCCAAGCACTAGTTTTAGTAATTTGGTAAATAAACCTGGGAGCTGAAGTTAGCCCATTTTGCAACGCTTTAACTGTTATCATTGGCCCATCCAGATAAATTTCAAATATCTCCAGTGATCCCTGTGAATGGGAACTGAATAGCATGCATCTTTGAGATCGATCCTTGCCATATAGCTCCTATAGAATTAATAGTTAGACAGTAACGAAGTTTCCTATTTTGAAAGTCGATACTGCAAATCTGGATGAAGTGACATCTCCCATCTTTCACCCTGTCCTGAAAGGTAATCCTGGCCATAATACTGGGCCTGCCTTGAAAGATATCCCCGGCCTCAATTCCAAGCCTGCTTGGAACTTTTGTATGTTGTGCAGTATAAAGTAATCACATGTTATCATTAGTTTTTAAAAACCCAGATCTGAATCTCATGTTATCATTGTCCTGTACAAAAAACACCAGTGTAAATATTACCAACATGTAAATGGTCCACAACCCCATGTTTCAGAAGAACCAGACCCACCTACCTCCATGGCTACCGGTGGTCTTATGGTAAGCCCAAATGCCACTGATGCGGGTTCATTTTACCCTTGATTGGAGAGGACTGGTAGGGTATGTGGATTCCATATTTTCCCTGAGACCGGCTTGGGCCTTGGTCTGAAACCTCATCATACTGAGAACTTTCGCCATAATTCCATACCCAGCTTTCAAGCTACAACCGGCTTCAGTGAACCGCTTACCCCTGATGAAGGCGTGGAGTGTGTCGTCGCCTACCGATGAAGCTTTGCTCCCTTGATTAGTCCGACAGCTTTTTGCTTCTTCATCCTGGTCTTACATGTGTGATAAGTCTTACCTGAAGAGAGGATTCGGCGGCTGGTTTCATCTCCTGGATTTCATGCCCCTCCAATGTCCCCTGATAACGCTGTTCACTGCCGGCACTTGTAGCGTGAGGGGAACTCTGGCCCCTTCCGGGTATTCTGCCAACGGCTGGAGACCAACTATTCCTGCAGCAACACCTTCGTTGATAGTATACACTGACCACTCGCACTTCCCTCCACAGAGGGGGAGATTCATTGGCAGCCCTAAAAACAGGTGCTGCCACAGGCCCCTGAGGATAGCTACGCTGACATGGCCCCTCCTATGGACCTATATCAGGATTTTTGCTCTGAGTCAGACAGGAACTGAACCTGAATGCTTCCCTCCTCAGAGAGGGAGACATTGTGCAGCCCTGAAACAGGTGCTGCTGCCCCGGGCCGTCGAGGAGGCCCGCTGATAACTCCCTCCTTTGGAGTATCATTGTGGAGCAACCTCTCCATCAGGTGCTCCATGTGGGTTTAGACGTCACAGACGCTACCCATTGAAGGAGGGTTCCTGGCCCGACTCCCCTAGGTCTGCCCGACGTACTTTTGGTTTTACCCCCTTTCTAGGGACCCACAGCGGTCTGGAAGCGGCTGACCGCTATATGTTGGAGGGGTCCCTCCTGGCATGACTTCCACAGGCCTACCCGACTTGCTGTTGGTTTTACCGCCTTCCTGGGAACCACAGCCGGACTGGAAGCCACTGGCTGTGTTGCCTGTGACTTTGGGTGGCAAACCCGATGGCCGCCGGCTACCCGCACTTCCGCGGTCTCTGTAGCCGGTTACCCTTGGCCGAGACCGGGATTCCCCGCGGTCCATGACCGGTTCGCCCCAATTAGTCCAGCAGGTATATCTCTTGTACAGAGATTCCTGCAAAAAAAAGAAAACACAAAAACCTGGGAATGAGGTGAAACTTAACCTTCAGGTTAACTTGCCGCTGGACAGAGCAACGCTACCGCCAGTCGGCTCGTTGCGCAAAGCGAGTCAACGTAAATGACGCGCATGCGGGCTGACGGCCTTCTTCACGTAGTCACTCACGTGACTCCGAAGTAAAATATCCTGGGATATTGATATGGGAATCCAGTAAACCTACATGTCCAACGTCCACCCCCAGAGAATGAGCATGCTACATTAATGGGAGCTCTATTGTAATAAGGATGTGCAGTCGTGCCTCATTTGTTACCAATCTGAAATGGTAATCAGAAACAAAAATGGAAAATGCTGGAAATGTTCAGCGTGTGAGGCACATCAGCAGAGGGGAGAATGGTTCATTAAAGACTCCTTGTCAGAACTAGCAACTACATTTGTCTGAATTTCCACCCCAAACTAAGAATGGAATATTGCCGTTAAATTTCTGCAACCAAATATACCCAAGACTGAATACGGCCAGTTTATTGGATTAATTGCTCCTAGCTGCCCATGCAATTTACGAAATAGCCTCGTGGAGAAGGCAACATTTCTGTAAACAGGTCAATGAGAGGGTGGAAAATCAGGTCCTGAACTTTGTTGGGATTTTGGGGTGATGGTGGGGAGGGGAGTGCTGAGAGCAGACTCAAGCGCCTGGCAATAGAGAGTGACGGGGAAGCACTAAATGATTTAACAAAAAATAAGTAAGAAAGATATTATATCTTCATGCGACATTTAAAACTCCAAGATCTAGAAATGTCTTCTCATGATATGGAAACAAAACCAATTCTAGATTTGAGTATCGATTTCATAAAGGGGTGCAAGGACAGTTCTATGTGCCAGTTTAAAACTGGTGGTGGGAAACAGTTTTGAAATATTAATCTGGGTAAAACTAACAAATACCTGGAAAAAAAGTTCATTCATTAAGACAGAATAGCATAAATTAGCGGTGAAAAATATGTTTATCCTAGATTTAAGTATCCACTTCAAATCTGCTTCATATCTAGCAAACTTAGATTTTAGGCAGAATTTTTTGATGACATTAGAAGATTTTGTGATATAAATTTACTCCCAATGGTCAACATTAATGCAACCCAATACTCATCTCCTTTTCCAACCTTACAAACAAGTGAAAGATGGTAATTACTAACGAGAACAAATAGAATAAGGGAGAAAAAGACAGTTGAGTAAAAACATAGCAGATAATATTAATAGGAATCCCAACCTGTTATATATATCTCTATAATTATAACACTCTGATCTTGGATGTGTGTGCATGTGTTTATTTGTTTGTGAATAATATCATCTTCTCGAAAAAAACGCCGAGCTAACGGTAAAATGTTAACATATTCTGATAGAGATTTATCCCGTGGAGTCTGAAATCGCCTTATCTGAAAAATTCATTCTTTATTTCTCGAGTTATTAATTAAAATGTTCACAAATCTGGAAAAACGTTGAAAAAAACAGGTGACTTTAGCTGATAATGTCGCAATGGATCTGCGCGCTGTGTTCCATACACTGCGTTCCACGTGCTGCGAGTGAAGAACGAGCGCTTGGGTCCGTCTCAGGTCGCGTCTGTCTCGGGTCGGGTCCGTCTCACGTCGGGTCCATCTCAGATCGGGTCCCCCTCCTCCTCCTCCTCCTCGCCCCCCTCCTCTCCCCCACATTCCTCCTCTCCCCCCTCCTCCTCTCCCACCTCCTCCTCTCCCCCTCCTCTCTCCCCTCCCCTCCCCTCTCTACCCCCTCTCTCTCCCCCCTCCTCTCCTCTGTCTCTGCCCTCTCTCTCTCTGTCTCTGCCCTTCTCTCTCTGTCTCTGCCCCTCTCTCTCTTGTCTCTGCCCCCTCTCTCTCTGCCCTCTCTCTCTACCCCCCTCCCTCTCTAGACGTGCCTGGGAGTTTGGGGCTATGCGTGAGTGGATAGGGTGGGGATGGGGTAAAGGAACGAATGAATAATATTAATATAATATCAAGGGGGGTAGTTTGTGTGTGTGTGGGGTAATTAGTGTGTGTGTGTGAGGGTGGGGGTTACTGCGTGTGTAACACTACAGGTCGCCCCCCCCCGCTTTGAAGGGATGGGACCCAACGGGTCCCACTTGGTCTAGTAACTATTAAAACTCTGAACTTGGAAGTGTGTGTGTGTGTGTGTGTGTGTGTGTGTGTGTGTGTGTGTGTGTGTGTGTGTGTGTGTGTGTGTGTGTGTGTGTGTGTGTGTGTGTGTGTGTGCGTTCATGTAATCACATCTTCACGAAAAAAACGACACGGTAATGGTAAAATGTTTGCATATTCCGGTAGAGATTTTTCCCGTGGATTCCAAAATTGTCTTATCTGAAAATGTCATGCTTTTTTTTAATGTTATTAATGAAAATGTTCAAGAATCTGACAAAACTTTGAATTTCAAAACCACTGTCTTTCACTGATGACGTCACAATGGCTCTGCTTGCTGCTGTCTTGCTCGCACTGCTAGTGACATCGCCCCCCCCCCACCTTTCCCTCCTCCCCCCACTCGCCGCTCCCTCGTTCAAGACTCTGCCGGAGATGAACCCGCTCGCCGCCTGCCGCTCACCGCCTGCCGCTCGCCGCTCCCTCGTTCAAGACTCTGCTGGAGATGAACCTGCCCCCCCTCCTCTCCCCTCCTCATCCTATCCCCTCTCCGGCCTCTCTCTCTTCCCCCTCTCTTTCCCCCTCTCTCTCCCTCCCCTCTCCACCCAACCCCCTCACTTCCCCTTCTCACCCCCCTCCTCCCCCTGCCCCGCCCCTCATCTCTCCTTCCTCCCCCTCTCTCTTCCCTCTCCTCCTTCCCCCTTCCCCCCTCCCCTTACCACCTCCCCCCCTCTCTCCTCCTCCTTTCCCCTCTCTCCCCCTCTCTCCCAACATCTCTCCCCCCTCTCTCTCACCACCCTCTCTCTCCCCCCCTCTCGCCCCCCTCGCTCCTATATCAAGGGGAATGTTTAGTGTGCGCATGTGGGGGGTGGTTAGTGTGTGTGTGCGTGTGTGTAGGGGGGTGGTTAGTGTGTGTGTGACGCACCAGGCCACCCCCACCGCAAACACGCGTTGATGGGATGGGACCCAACAGGTCCCCCTTGGTCGGGTAAATAATATAAAGGCAATACATGGAAGAGAGATGCCTATTACATTGGAATGGAAGCTGATGGCAGTGTAAGGCTGCTAAATTAATACTTTTGACCTAAAGTAATAGTGGACGGAGGAGATAGAAGGATGCATAATTATTTTTTTTTTAATGGAGTATTAAATAAGTTTAGCTCGTTAACATAGGAAATTCACCAGGGCCAGATGGGGATGTATCCTAGAATACTGAGGGTAGTGTGAGAGGAAATCATGGGGGGGAACTCAATATAATTTTTCAATTCCCTTTGGATGAGGGACTGGTACCAGAGCCCTCGAGAGTAGGGAATATTATTACCTTCTCAATAAGTGCAAGCAAAGACTGTTCTGTGTGACAATGTGTTTAACACTGGTGGTGAGAAACCGTTTAGAAATATTGACCTGGGTAAAATTTGGCAGTCCTCTGAACTGCAAAGTGAATAGTGACAAATTGTACATAAAAGGGTAAAACACAGGAGCAGATCTTTTGGCCACAGCATGTGTGGTGACCATGATGCTAAATTAAACTAACCATGTAGCTGTACATGATCCATATCCCTCCAATCCCTGCCTGTCTAAATGCCTCTGAAAATGCCACTACTGTATCAGCTTCCACCCTGCCTCCTCTCCCCCCCCCCCCCCCCCGCCCCCAACAGCACATTCTAGGCACCCACCTAGAATTAAACATTCCCTCTTTCACAATAAAACTACGCTCTCCAGTATTTTACATTTCTATCCTGGTTAAAAGACTCTGTCTATCCAGCCTATTAATTTGTCTCATACTTTAATAAACCTCTCAGGTCATCCCTTAACCTCTGATGTTCCAGAGAAAACAATCTAAGATAGTCCAGCCTCTCCTTACGACAGGTAATCCAGGTAACATCTTGGTGAAGTCTGCCCATACTCAAAAGCCTCCACATTCTTCATGTAAGGCAGCGATCAGAACTACCCGAGCCAAAGCCATATGACTATCCTTAACACTAGGCCGGCCTTAAGTCGATTGAACCGATTGCTCCCAATTGGCCCCCGGCTTGACACTGCAGATACCGGTTTATACCAAAGATAGACACAAAAAACTGGAGTAACTCAGCAGGTCAGGCAGCATCTCTAGAGAAAAGGAACGTGACGTTTCGTGTCGGCGCCGACGATAAAGTGTGGACCAAAGATACGAGGTGTGGGGTGATGGAGGGTCGGAGCGAATGACGGGCCACGCACAGTAGCGGCTGGATCTTTGGCAATGGCAGCGATAGCGGCTCCTCCTCCTCTTCCAGCACCCCGCCCGCCCTGATAGCGGCCACTGCTTGCCAATCCGCTAACGGCGATACCGCTTTCAAAACAAATCCCCCCTGCACCACTCGGCCCCGCACCTTGTTGTTGGCTGGTGGAGGATGGGAGGCGGTGGCGAGGAGATCGCAACTGCCTCCCCCTTTGGCGGCGGCGCTTAGCGGTGGACAGGGACGGCCAAGGCAGTGGGGCAATGATACCGTCCCTGTCCGATGAGCGCTGACCTTCCTTCCTCCCCACCTCCGCCCCCTCTCTCTCTCTCTTGTACGCCCCCCTTATCCTGGGACCCCTCCTCTCCACTGATTCCCATTCCCGCCTCTATTCAGTCCTCACTAACATCCCCTGTGCTCCCCTCCACATTTACCCCCCCCCCCATCTATTCATCCTGCTGATCTTCCTATCCACCTCGCATTGAATCTCCTCCTCACTGTGATGCTAGGCAAAGTCTTATCTCTCCCCTGCTCTCCATTCTTCTCCAGATGTCAAAGTCCCCGGCGGACGATGGCAAGTCCCGCGGCCATTAAGGCCGTGCCGGGCGATGTAAGGCCCCGCCCACGTCTTGATGTTGGCGCCCCCGTCAGGACACTGGCAAGTCCCGTGGCCATTAAATCCGTGCCAGGCGATGTAAGGCCCTGCTCCGGGTTGCATTCAACCCCACAATTCGGGTGGGAGAAGTTGCCGTTGCGGGAGCTCCGAAAAGCGGTCTTGCACCAGGGACCCGCAAGCTCCCGATGTCACCGTCCACCGGACCTGCGGCTGGAGCCTCCGTAGCTCCGGAGATGGGCCGCAGCAGCGCGCCACCACAGCTCTTCACGCTCCGAAGCCGGCCAGCCCCACGATGGTGAGGATCCGTGACTGGAACCACCTGTTCTGGTTGGAGGCTGCTCCACGGTGTTAGGCCCCAACGACAACAGAGACCCGACAGGGAATAGGTCGGGTCTCCGGTGCAGGGAAGAGATTTAAAAGTTTCCCCCACCACCTCCCCCCCCCCCCCCCCCCCCCCCGCCCCCCACACATACACAGTTAAAAACAATAAAAAACCTTATAACTATACTCTCAACAGGACAAAAAATTGAAAAAAGATAGACGGACTGCAGAGGCCATTGAAATGTCAGTCGCACCACCTATTACATGTTTTATCCAGGATTTACTTCTACAGTCGGTCATATACATCACAAATTTGGTCAGAAGTTGAAATTTTAACGTTAATTCTGAAGTGGGAATGATGGAAACAGCGTTTATCAATAATTGAAATAAAATCCGGTGCATACAAACTGGGTATCTTCATTGCTGTTCACAACACATACATTTAATCTGAATGTCCGGTAATGTGGCATTTTGACACCTTTAAACATATTACCAAAAGAACATTTGCTGCAGTTATGTCCTTTGGCCATCTCTTATCTGTTAGTGTTATGTTTAACCTGTCAGATGGGTTTAGTCGGTTTTAACAGCTATTATCATAAAATGCCTTTCGAGATTTCCTTGCAACCTGTATATTTTGTTATGGGTAAATTATGTGGGAAGCGAGAGTGTTTCTGTACCAGTAGCAATAACGCCCCATGCTATGCCCATGTCATGATAATTTCCGGTCTTTCACAGAAAACATGCTTGTATCAATCTGTAGTGTGCATGGTTAAGCATATAAGTTACCATGGTCCAGGATTTATTGACACAGGTTGATCATACGCTGAATAATCCAACCACATTTTTGTTGGGAAGTGGAAAGAAATAATAGAAATTGCATTCATTGCAATGTGAAAAAAGAGTTGAGATACTGTATTGTAACTTTGCTGTGTGTTATTGTGGTATATATCATGTCTTGATTGGTGAATATGTATAGTTTGTGACTTTGTTTGAAGCAGAAATAATATGTGAATGCTTCATTGAGCATAATTCCGACTGGTAACTACGCACTTCGTTCGAGCACATTATCGCACGTGTCATGCAAGCTGTCTTTAATTGGCCACCATAACTGTCATTTGGCAACCTAAAAAGCTGCCAAGGTTGCCCGGCTGGCAACAGGGAAAAAAGTTAAGTAAGAGCCCTGTGGAGTAACCTACTCTCGGCTCGGGTAGAAGGGGGGAGAGAGGGGTGGAGAGAGAGTAGAGGGGTGGAGGGGGAAGAAAGGGGTAGATGGGGAGGGGGGTGTGAGGGGGAATGGAGAAGGGGAGGTCCCTCATGGTCCCAGGGCAGCACTCCCGCCCCTCCAGTCGCCGTGCTTCACGCACACAGCCCCGGCTCCACCCCTCTCTCTCCCCGAGGAGATGCGGTGAACAGTACAGGGAGGATCGGGCCGGGATTTGGAGCAACGTTTACAAACCTCGGCCTCAGCTCACATGCGTTCGCCCGGATCCCGGCATTGGCTTCCGTCGCAGGCCCTCTCCCTCCCTTCTCTCCTTCCCTCCCTCCTTCTCCCCTCCCTCCTTCCTCTCTCTTTTTTCCCTTCTCTCCTTCCCTCCCTTCCTTCTTTTTCTCCTTCCCTCCCTCCCTTCTTTCTCTACTTTCCTCACTCCCTTCTCTCCTTCCTCCCTTCTCTCCCTCCTTCCCTTCTCTCCTTCCCTCCCACAAACACGCACATAACGCACAGACAACTAACACACACACATCATGCACAGACAACTAACACACACACATCATGCACAGACAACTAACATACACACACACACACACACACACACACACACACAGTTAGGATGGGGTAGAAGCCCAAAGGGTAGGATGGGGCTGAACCCCAAAATTTAATGCCTGGAATGGTTTTTCGCCAATAGTTATTAGTTTGCCAGGATCTAGTTAATTAAATTACTTTTTTTTCATAATAGACTTTATTTGTATTTCTATGATTCTACAGACCTTGGCTGGGAAACTGGGGCTCACCAAAATTGTTCCCAATTGGGCCCCTCAAATGCAAGTAAATCCCATCTCTAAAAATGCTCTCCAATAGCATCCCTACCACTGATGTAATGTTCACCAACATATAATTTGATGGATTCACCCTATTTCTTTCTTAAACAAAGGAACGCATCGACGAAACTTCAATTAGATATACTTCAAAATCTAACCACTATGTACTAACTTCAAGAAAATGAAATAAAATTGTTAATTCTAAAGTTAACTAACCTTTTAATGACTTTGTTGTGACTGCTTTCTAGAGTCTAGATTCGCATTAGAACTAAATCAAGTGTTAAAATAGCCCTCATGACTTATTAATGTTTTAATTGTGGCCGTCAGTCGGGGAGGATTATTTCGTTGAATCTTCTTTTACTCTTTGGTATTTTAAATACGTTCATTTTAAGATTAAAATAAAAAATAATAAAAGACGAATAAAAAACATGAATAAATATAGAAGGATTTGTTCTACAAACTTTGGATTCACTCAAAAGGCCGCACTTAATGGCCTAGAAGGCCGCATGCAGCCTTAAGGCTGCAGGTTCCCTACCCCTGGTCTAGGGAGAACACAGACATCTCTATTGAGGCCCCAGCAATCTCTTCTGTTAAATCTCCACCTAACATGTGATAAATCCCATCAGCTCTGGGGCCCAATCTACTTTAACATTCTTCAATTGACTCAACATCTCCCCCTGCTTGATATTATCATAACATACCATACAGCAGGATATAATAGGCTGATAAATTTAGCTGATAGATCAGAAAGTTTAATGTGTAGAAATATAAACTGATGTGTTTGCATCGGAATATTGAGGGGGGGCAATATAGAATAAAGAACACTGTTCTAAAAGTAATGGAGGAACATGGGGACCCAGAGAATCTGTACATGCCATTCAAAGTGGCACAGCAGATTTTCAAGGCAAACAATTCTGGGCTTTATCACCAGAGGCATACAGAATAAAAATATGTCATGTTGAATCTTTACTAAATATTGTCCCAACCTCAACTGGAGTATAGCAAAGGCTTGATGCAATAAGGAAGGCCCCAGAAATGTTTTACTGGAATGTTTACCAGGATAAGAATAGATTAGATAGGCTTGGACTGCTTTCTTTAAAGAAGGCTAAAGGGTGATCTGATTGAAGTATGTAAAATGATAAGGTGTTTGGAGAGAGTGGATATTGAGAGATTATTCTGTCAGTGAGGGATCAAGGACTAGGGCCCACTAGAATAAAGAAGAAGAGAATCAATTGTGCTGTGAAGAAAAATGCAGCACTTGTCTAGAATCTGGAATGCACTGCCCGATGAAGTGGTGGAAAGCAGTTTCCACTGTTGGAATGAAGAGAAAATGTAATGTATATATGGTGAGGAAACATTTTGAAAGCAGAGGAGAAGGGCTGGGACTGGAATGAGTGAGTTGCTGGGGTAGAGAGCCGGTGCAGCACAACTGGCTGAACAGTCTCAATTGTTTCTACCATTCTACAATTCCCACTGATATACTGTAAACGCAATCCTTGCTTACTCACAGAACAACCAACTTTATTAATTTTGTTTCACTTGAACCTTGTATTGAAGGGCTAACATGCAAGCTGCATTCCAAGCCAAATGCTTCAACACACCCAGCAGTTGCACTTAATCTGTGCATTGCTCACCCACTGGACAAGATTATGGCGAGGCCACTTTTGAAGAATCGTGCTCAATTTTGATAACCCTGTAACAGGAAAGATGTTGTTCAGCTGCAAAGTGTGTGGAGAAGATTTATGAGAACATTGTCAGGACTTGAGGGGCTGTGCTATAGGGAGAGGTTGGGTAGGCTAGGGATTTACTCTGTGGAGCACTGGAGGACGATGGGCAATTTTATAGAGGTGTATAGGTTCAAGACGGAAAGAGAGGGTGGATGCGCAGAGCCTTTTACCTATGGCAGGGAAATCCAGAACAAGGGGACAGGTTTAAGGTGAGAGAGGAAAGATTTTATAGAAAACCAAGGGGCCACTTCTTCCTCACAGAGTGTGGTGGATATATGGAATGAGCTGCCAGAAGATATAGTTAAAGTAGGTACTATAACAACATTTAAAAGATATTTGGGCAGGTGCGTGGAGAGTCAAGGTTCAGAAGGATCTGGGTCAAACGTGAGCAGGTGGAAACAGCGTAGATAGGGCCTATTTATTGGCATAGGCAAACCACTCCCTGGCCCTGGCTTGCATCTTCAATGCCTTTTCTGATTTCAAAACTGACATTGAATACCAAACACTTTTTTTGCTGGATGGTACAGAAGATATTTGAGAAAAATCAGAGATATCACAGGCACCCATGAGAACAATCTGGGAAAGACACACAAAAGGTCTCATCATCCCTGACTAAAAGGATCCACTGAACTATACAGTTTGCTGCTCTGAGCTGCATGTTCAAGGACAGATACTTCATCTCCTTTCCCTTCAGCTTACAGGAGTAGATGGAGTTACTCGGTAGCATTGCAGGTTCCCAACAGTCCAGGCTTTCATTAATAGCATTTGTGGTATTACTCAGAGATTATCCTGAGATTATCTACCAGACAGTAGACCATGGCCTGATTATGCACAGGAAATGTTTCCAACAGCCTTTTCAGATTGTGTAGGAAGGAACTACAAATGTTGGTTTACACCGAAGATAGACACAAAATGCTATCTTCGGGAACTCGGTGGGTTGGGGCAAAGGAATAGGTGACGTTTCGGGTCTAGACTATTCTTCAAACTTTTAAGATTGTTATGAAAGTATGCGCTCTTCTTCTGTTATTACACATCCATTCTTGAAGCATCTGTAAGATTGCTTCTCTTAAAGTGCATCTGTCAGGTTTAAGGGATATTCTTCAGAGTCAAACCCCTGAGTGAGGTGGAAACGGACAGGCTAAACTAAATTTGGAAAAGCTGATATAAAGGAGGCCATGTCAAAAGCACTGAATGTAATACTCTGGAGTGAGGTTGGAAGAGGTGCACTTGAACCACTCTCATCTGGAAGAGTTGCTGGAGTTCCTAGAAGGATGCGTGAGAGGAGGTGTAAGGATAGGTTTCCCATCTTCTGTGGTTGCATGGGAAAGTGCCTGAGGAGGGGTGAGTTAGTTTGGAAGATATAACAAACCAAGGAGTGTGATCTCTACAGAAAGTGGAGGGGAAAGGAAGGTGACTGATAATGGGATCACATTGAAAGTAGCATAATGTCGGAGAAGATGCACTTTAATCATAAAGAAAGTTCATCTACGCCACTACCTCAGCAACTGTTGTCTACTATGAGCTTTGTTTGCTGCATTAAACACTTCGGTTTTGCACTATTACTGTCTGGTAACTCAGTAATACTAATTTATTACATTATTGCAAATTAATTTTTGTAATATTGCGTTAATGGAACGGTAAAACTACAGCAAGTAAGAACGTTATTGTTCTGAAGCCAATACATCTGGCAATTAAACACTTTTAGGGTAAATAAACAGGACCAAGAGAACAGCTATCCTTGTTCCATCTAGGAGGAAGGGGGAGTGAGAGCCGGCCTGTGGGACACACTCCAACCAAAACAGCAGTGCAGAAACACGTTCTCTGAAGAAAGAGGATATCTTGGTTTTACTAAAGTGGAAAGCCCCATTTTGGAAATACTGGAAAACCTTCCTGACATCATATTTGTTTGTAATAAAAAGGGTGTAATAAATGCTGGTTTATGCCAAATGTAGATACAAGTGCTGGAGTAACTCAGCGGGTCAGGCAGCTTCTCTGGAGTATATGGATAGGTAGCGTTGCGGGTTGGAACCCTTCATTCAACCTGGATATTTATTTGTTTTTTCAGGACTGCTCCTGGGATTTGGTATTTTAAACAAAAACTAGACTATATGGGACGCGTTGGGTCCCATGTTCACATGGGAGGGCTGGTCCCCCAACGCAATATTCCACCTCTCCACCAATTCCAATATTGTTGGCCAGTGGGGGGGAGGGGGGGGGGGTGTTTCTGGGGTACTAGTATGGGTGTTGTGGGCTGAAGGGACTGGTTTCCAGAGGGCTAGTATGGACATTGTGGGCCAAATGGATTATTGGGCTGGCAGCTCAGTCACTCAGGCATGGGACGCTGGCAGCTCAGTCACTCAGGCCTGGTGGGATTGCAGCTCAGTCACTCAGGCCTGGTGGGCTGACAGCTCAGTCACTCAGGACTGGTGGGCTGGCAGCTCAGTCACTCTGGGCTGGTGGGCTGGCAGCTCAGTCACTCTGGGCTGGTGGGCTGGCAGCTCAGTCACTCAGGGCTGGTGGGCTGGCAGCTCAGTCACTCAGGGCTTGTGGGCTGGCTGCTCAGTCACTCAGGGCTGGTGGGCTGGCTAGCAGTTCGCTCACGGCTATTCCTTAAAATTCAATTTCAAGCAGAGTGCAGGCCACCAAATTCAATTTCATGGCATTTCAAGCAGAGTGCAGGCCACCAAATTCAATTTCATAGTATTTCAAGCAGAGTGCAGGCCACCAAATTCAATTTCATAGCATTTCAATCAGAGTGTAGGCCACCTAATTGTCAAACAACTCATTGCATGGTCATTAAGGGCTAACAAATAATTTATTTCAAGAACATTGCAGACTCACAGCTCAGTTGATTCACAACTTAGAATCACAGTTGTGGACTCCCCCTCACGATCTTCCAGACTGACTAATGCCCAGGCATACAGGGATTTATAGTCCTGCCCCCACCCCCACCCCCCAATCAGCTGATCTCAAGATTTTTTAAACACTCAGAACTTTTTATTTCATCGATCGGAAAAATCCTCAGGGCTGTGGATTGTGAGTAAGATGGCCAAAAATCATAGCAATATATGGTAGCGTTTTTTTCTAAAATCAATATACAGTGCAGACAGGAAGTGGGGAAGATGAGACTTTTAGTTATATAGACATTGGGAAATGGTGTTTTGAACATTTGTGTTGCTTCAGTGACTGATCACTTCATGGTGCCCCAGAGACACTAGTGCCAATGCGTGTTAGCTCTTGTTTGGCAGCATGTTTTCTCTTGGGGAAATACAAGTAGGTACTATCGTAACGATTAAGACGCATTTAGACAGGTACATCGATAGGGCAGGTTTTGAGGGATATGGGCCAAATGCAGGCAGGTGGGACTAGTGCAGATCTGACATGTTGGCTGGTGTTGGTTAGTTGGGCTGAATGGCCTGTTTCCACGCTGTATGACTATGACTAGTGGAGGAAGACGGGGACACAATGAACTGGAGATGCTGGGATCTGGCATAGAACATAAAATGCTACAGGAACTCAGTGGATCAGGCAGCTTATGTGGAGGGAATGGACAGGTCTGGTGTGAAGAAGGGTTACTCCAGCACATGGTGCCTTGCTCCAGACTCCTGCCACCGCCGCCTCTCCTGCATCTCCATCTGATCAAGACCCTTCTTTGCACTGAATCAGTGAGGGAGCCATATGGAAGGGTAAGGTGTGAAAACAACAAATCAAAGCAGACGATGGTAAGGAAATGTAGAATGGTTCATTGTTAACTGCGAAAGGTGACAATCACTAACATTAATCGGGACAGTGAAACTAGTCGGAGAACTAGGGTGGAGGATGATAAACACAACCAGCACCCGTAGTTCCTTCCTACAGATAGGGTTGGGGAGGGACAGTGACAGAGGGAAAGCACGGGTTACTTGAAGTTAGAGAAATCAATATTCATACCAGATGGACACAAAATGCTGGAGTAACTCAGTGGGACAGGCAGCATCTCTGGAGAGAAGGAATGGGTGATGTTTAGGTTTGAGACCCTTCATCAGACTGAGGTGAGGGGTAAGGAAGTCTAGAGATATGGAAAGGTAAGGTGTGCAAACACAGATCAAAGCAGATGTTGACCTAGGAAATGTTGAATGGATCAATGTTTGTTCAGGGGAAGGTGACAAGGAGGTATATAATCAGTAAGATTAATCAGTGAAACTAGTCAGAGAACTAGGATGGGGAAGGGGTGGAGAGAGCAAGGGTTACTTGAAATTGGAGAAATCAATATTCATACCGGAGATAGGCACAAAATACTGGAGTAACTCAGCGGAACAAGCAGCATCTCTGGAGAGAAGAAATGGGCGATGTTTAGGTTCGAGAACCTTCTTCAGACTGAGTATCCCCCCCGACTCTCATTCTGAGGAAGGGCCTCGACTAATTCCTTCTCTGCAGAAACGCTGCCTGAGCCGCAGATTTACTCCAGCATTGTGTGTCTATGTGCAGAGATATTGCCTGAGCTGCAGTTACCCCAGCATTGTGTGTCCATGTGCAGAGATGCTGCCTGAGCCACAGTTACCCCAGCATTGTGTGTCCATGTGCAGAGATGCTGCCTGAGCCACAGTTACCCCAGCATTGTGTGTCCATGTGCAGAGATGCTGCCTGAGCCACAGTTACCCCAGCATTGTGTGTCCATGTGCAGAGATGCTGCCTGAGCCACAGTTACCCCAGCATTGTGTGTCCATGTGCAGAGATGCTGCCTGAGCCACAGTTACCCCAGCATTGTGTGTCCATGTGCAGAGATGCTGCCTGAGCCACAGTTACCCCAGCATTGTGTGTCCATGTGCAGAGATGCTGCCTGAGCCACAGTTACCCCAGCATTGTGTGTCCATGTGCAGAGATGCTGCCTGAGCCACAGTTACCCCAGCATTGTGTGTCCATGTGCAGAGATGCTGCCTGAGCCACAGTTACCCCAGCATTGTGTGTCCATGTGCAGAGATGCTGCCTGAGCCACAGTTACCCCAGCATTGTGTGTCCATGTGCAGAGATGCTGCCTGAGCCACAGTTACCCCAGCATTGTGTGTCCATGTGCAGAGATGCTGCCTGAGCCACAGTTACCCCAGCATTGTGTGTCCATGTGCAGAGATGCTGCCTGAGCCACAGTTACCCCAGCATTGTGTGTCCATGTGCAGAGATGCTGCCTGAGCCACAGTTACCCCAGCATTGTGTGTCCATGTGCAGAGATGCTGCCTGAGCCACAGTTACCCCAGCATTGTGTGTCCATGTGCAGAGATGCTGCCTGAGCCACAGTTACCCCAGCATTGTGTGTCCATGTGCAGAGATGCTGCCTGAGCCACAGTTACCCCAGCATTGTGTGTCCATGTGCAGAGATGCTGCCTGAGCCACAGTTACCCCAGCATTGTGTGTCCATCTGATTGCAACCAAAGATCCTGCATCTGCAGCTCCTCCCCCAGGGCCGCGCCTGCGCAGCAGCCACCCCGCGGCAGCCCGCCAACACCGCGCAGGCGCGGGGCCGTTCCGTTGCCACGGCGACAGAAGGACGCAGTTGGTGCAAGATGAAGCTGAAGCGGTTCCTCCTGCGCTACTACCCGCCAGGTACCGGGGCCGGGGCCGGGCTGGGGGCTGGGGGCTGGGGGATGTGGGGCTGGGGGATGGGGGGCTGGGGGATGGGGGCTGGGGGATGGGGGCTGGGGGATGGGGGCTGGGGGCTGGGGGCTGGGGGCTGGGGGATGTGGGGCTGGGGGCTGGGGGCTGGGGGCTGGGGGCTGGGGGATGTGGGGCTGGGGGATGTGGGGCTGGGGGATGGGGGCTGGGGGCTGGGGGATGGGGGCTGGGGGCTGGGGGCTGGGGGCTGGGGGCTGGGGGCTGGGGGATGTGGGGCTGGGGGATGGGGGCTGGGGGCTGGGGGATGTGGGGCTGGGGGATGGGGGATGGGGGATGTGGGGCTGGGGGATGTGGGGCTGGGTGATGTGGGGCTGGGGGCTGGGGGATGGGGGATGTGGGGCTGGGGGCTGGGGGATGGGGGATGTGGGGCTGGGGGATGTGGGGCTGGGGGATGGGGGCTGGGGGCTGGGGGCTGGGGGCTGGGGGCTGGGGGATGTGGGGCTGGGGGATGGGGGATGGGGGATGTGGGGCTGGGGGATGTGGGGCTGGGTGATGTGGGGCTGGGGGCTGGGGGATGGGGGATGTGGGGCTGGGGGCTGGGGGATGGGGGATGTGGGGCTGGGGGCTGGGGGCTGGGGGATGTGGGATGGGGGATGTGGGGCTGGGGGCTGGGGGCTGTGGGGCTGGGGGCTGGGGGCTGTGGGGCTGGGGGATGTGGGGCTGGGGGATGTGGGATGGGGGATGTGGGGCTGGGGGCTGGGGGCTGGGGGATGTGGGGCTGGGGGATGTGGGGCTGGGGGATGTGGGGCTGGGGGATGGGGGGCTGGGGGCTGGGGGATGGGGGGCTGGGGGCTGGGGGCTGGGGGATGTGGGGCTGGGGGATGTGGGGCTGGGGGCTGGGGGATGTGGGGCTGGGGGATGTGGGGCTGGGGGATGTGGGGCTGGGGGATGTGGGGCTGGGGGATGGGGGGCTGGGGGCTGGGGGATGGGGGGCTGGGGGATGTGGGGCTGGGGGATGTGGGGCTGGGGGATGTGGGGCTGGGGGATGTGGGGCTGGGGGATGTGGGGCTGGGGGATGTGGGGCTGGGGGCTGGGGGATGGGGGATGGGGGATGTGGGGCTGGGGGATGTGGGGCTGGGGGATGTGGGGCTGGGGGATGTGGGGCTGGGGGCTGGGGGATGTGGGGCTGGGGGATGTGGGGCTGGGGGATGTGGGGCTGGGGGCTGGGGGATGTGGGGCTGGGGGATGGGGGATGTGGGGCTGGGGGATGTGGGGCTGGGGGATGTGGGGCTGGGGGCTGGGGGATGGGGGATGGGGGATGTGGGGCTGGGGGATGTGGGGCTGGGGGATGTGGGGCTGGGGGATGTGGGGCTGGGGGCTGGGGGATGTGGGGCTGGGGGATGTGGGGCTGGGGGCTGTGGGGCTGGGGGATGTGGGGCTGGGGGATGTGGGGCTGGGGGGCTGGGGGATGTGGGGCTGGGGGATGGGGGATGGGGGGCTGGGGGCTGGGGGATGGGGGATGTGGGGCTGGGGGCTGGGGGATGGGGGATGTGGGGCTGGGGGATGTGGGGCTGGGGGGCTGGGGGCTGGGGGGCCGGGGGATGTGGGGCTGGGGGCTGGGGGATGGGGGATGTGGGGCTGGGGGCTGGGGGCTGGGGGATGGGGGATGTAGGGCTGGGGGATGTGGGGCTGGGGGATGGGGGATGTGGGGCTGGGGGATGGGGGATGTGGGGCTGGGGGGCTGGGGGCTGGGGGATGTGGGGCTGGGGGATGTGGGGCTGGGGGATGTGGGGCTGGGGGCTGGGGGCTGGGGGCTGGGGGATGTGGGGCTGGGGGATGTGGGGCTGGGGGATGTGGGGCTGGGGGCTGGGGGCTGGGGGATGGGGGATGTGGGGCTGGGGGCTGGGGGCTGGGGGATGGGGGATGTGGGGCTGGGGGCTGGGGGCTGGGGGATGGGGGATGTGGGGCTGGGGGCTGGGGGCTGGGGGATGGGGGATGTGGGGCTGGGGGCTGGGGGATGGGGGATGTGGGGCTGGGGGATGTGGGGCTGGGGGGCTGGGACCGGGGACCGGGGGGCTGGGACCGGGGACCGGGGGGCTGGGAATGGGGGCTGGGGGATGTGGGGTTGAGGGCTGGGGCTGGGGCTGGGGGATGTGGGGCTGAGGGCTGGGACCGGGGACCGGGGGGCTGGGACCTGGGACCGGGGGGCTGGGGCTGGGGCTGGGGCTGGGGCTGGGGGATGTGGGGCTGTGGGAAGGGACCGGGGACCGGGGGGCTGGGGCTGGGGGCTGGGGGATGTGGGGCTGTGGGCTTGGACCGGGGACCGGGGGGCTGGGGCTGGGGCTGGGGGATGTGGGGCTGTGGGCTGGGACCGGGGACCGGGGGGCTGGGGCTGGGGGCTGGGGGATGTGGGGCTGAGGGCTGGGGCTGGGGCTGGGGGATGTGGGGCTGTGGGCTGGGACCAGGGACCGGGGACCTGGGACCGGGGACCGGGGGGCTGGGGGCTGAGACTGGGGGGCTGGGACCGGGGCCAGGGACGGGACTGGGGCTGGGGTGTAAGACTGCTCCCCTGCTGTGTGGGTGAGGATATTGTGGGGACATTGGGTAAGGTCATTGCCTGGTGTGAGTGGGTGAAGGGACACTGTCTGGTGTAACTTGAGTGTGAAGGGACATTGTGGGGGTCATTGGGTGAAACATAGAAAAATAGAAAATAGGTGCAGGAGTAGGCCATTCGGCCCTTCGAGCCTGCACTGCCATTCAATATGATCATGGCTGATCATCCAACTCTGTATCCCGTACCTGCCTTCTCTCCATACCCTCTGATCCCTTTAGCCACAAGGGCCACATCTAGCTCCCTCTTAAATATAGCCAATGAACTGGCCTCAACTAACTTCTGTGGCAGAGAATTCCAGAGATTCACCACTTTCTGTGCGAAAAATGCCTTTCTCATCTCGGTCCTATTAGATTTCCCCCTTACCCTTAAACTGTGACCCCTTGTCCTGGACATTGTGAAGAGCATTGAGTGAAGGGACACTATCAGGAGTGAGTGGGTGAGTGGACACTGTTCCCCTAGTGTGACTGGGTGAGGGGCTATTCTCTACTTGGTCAGACCCAGTGAGCATCTATCCCCTATCTGTTGAAACAGAGTGAGAGTTTATTTTTGTTTATTATTGTCATGTGTACCGAGGTACAGTGAAAAGCTGTAAGGCAGCAACTCTAATGGTGCACCACCATGCCCTGAGACCTGGGTTAGGGAGCATGGCTTGCTGGATGATGATGTGGGTGAATACCAGGCAGATGAAACTGAGGTGTGGCAGCAGCTACTGTATATGTGAGGCTGGGTTAACGGTGAAGCACTCTAGCCAGATGAGGCTGTGGTGAGAGTATACTGAGACCTAGATGAAGTGGCAATGCTGGCCAGTGAGGCCTTAATGAGGAGGACCACTTTGCTGGTGGGAGTAGAGAAGTTGACTCAACTAGGTGATGTGCTGAGGAATCTACAGTGGTCATTTGAGGTTTCAAGATCTGTGGCTACAAGCCCATGTTACTATTGACGTATGTGTAAGAAGGAATGGATGATGTTTCGGGTCGAGACAGAAGAAGGGTCTCGACACAAAATATCACCCATTCCTTCTCTCCAGAGATGCTGCCAGTCCCGCTGAGTTATTCCAGCTTTTTGTGTTTATCTGCTTGTTTCCTAAGTATCCGATATTTCAAAACTCTTGAGATTGCTCAGGTTAAAAGTATGTAGTTGGAGAAGTGGATCAATTATACAATAGATAAATTATTTACTTAATATGGAGGATAGTTAACATTTTCATTTTTATTTTCAAACAGGAATTATTTTGGAATATGAAAAAGGAGGGGAGACAAAGAGCAAATCCATTGATCTGCTAGACTTGACTCCAGAGTAAGTTTGATTTCTGCTGACCAAAAAAAAATCAGATGACTCAGAAGTGTCTTATCACCCTTCCTCAATTAAATCAATCAACATACCCTAGCCTCTCCCTTTTATTCTTCCATCTGCACTACTACACTTATGTTACTTGCTGCAAATATTGATTGTAGCTTCAAATTCTAATCCGTAATGCTAAATAAATTTCTGTGCATTACATTTTGGTATTATACAGTCATATTCATAGAGCCATAGAGCATGGAAACAGGCCACTCGGCCCAACTTGCCTATGGCAGCCAAGATGCCCCATCCACACTAGTGACATCTGCCCGCATTTAGTCCACATCCCTCTAAACTTTTCCTATCAATAAATATATCTGTCCAAATTTCCAAAAAATGTTGTTATAGTGCTTGACTCAACTATCTCCTCTGGCAGCTCATTTTATATACACACCTCTGTGAAAAGGTTCCCCCTCAGTTCCCCCTGAAACCAATGTCTTCTGGTTCTTGAATCCCCTACTCTGGGCAAAAGACCCTGTGCATTTACTCTCATGATTCTATTATATATCATCCATTCCTCTCAAGATTGTATACACCTCTATAAGATCACCACCATCTTCCTGTCTTCCGAGGAATTCCTAGCCTGCCCAACCTCTCCCTATGGACTCCCTCTGGGGGAAGCCCAGAACCCGGGCCACTGTTTAAGAATAAGGGGTAAGACATTTAGAACGGAGACGAGGAAACACTTTTTCTCACAGAGAGTTGTGAGCCTGTGAAATTCTTTGCCTCAGAGGGTGGTGGAGGCTGGTTCTCTGGATACTTTCAAGAGAGAGCTGGACAGGGCGAGTCAGGGGATATGGGGAGAAGGCAGAAACCGGGTACTGATTGGGGATGATCAGCCATGATCACATTGAATGGCGGTGCTGGCTCGAAGGGCCGAATGGCCTACTCCTGCACCTATTGTCTACTGTCTATAGCTCAGGCCCCCAAGTCCTGGCAACATTTTTGAAAATTCGATCTGAATTCTTTTCAGCGTAACAACATCCTTCCTACAAGAAGGTGACCAAAATCTAATGCAATACTGCAAATGAACAACTATAGAATAACATCCTACATTCTATATTTTGACAGCCATCTTCATTATCTATGATACCACCCACCTTAGTGTCATCTGAAAACGTACTTATCATGCCTTATATATTCTCATCCAAATTGTTGATATAAACCACAAACAGTAATGGCCCCAGCGCCGATCCCTGAGGCACACCACTAGTTACAGGACACCAGTTCAAGGAACAACCCTCCATCATCACCCTCTCTTTCCTATCATGAAGCCAATTCTTTATCCAGTCAACTACTTCTCCCAGGTTCCCATGAGATGTAACCTTCCAGAGCAGCCTACCACAATGGAACCTTATTGAATGCTTTCCTAAAGTCCATATAGACATCGTTTACAGCTTTGCCCTCATTAACCTTTTTGGTTTACTTCTTCGAAAAACTCAATCAGAATTATAATACACGATCTCCCATGTTCAAAACCAACCCGACCCAAACCATTGAGTGTCCGTTTCCCCCCACAGATGCTGAGCCCACAGATCCCCACCAGCAGATGGTTTTTGCTCAAGATTCTTGCATCTACAGTCTGTTGTGCCCTCTTTTATCTTTGTGCTTCATTTTTATTGTTGTACTTTAAATTGCTCTTTTATTATTTATTGGCGCTTGTGATATTGAGATCTATTGAAATTCACTTTCTTTCTATTGCGCGCATTTATTCCAGTGCAGACATAGATGCTGTAGTTGATGAAATCCAGAGGATTGAACCACTCATCACTGCATCCCGCACAGAGCAGGTGAAGCTTCTGGTGCAAAGGCTCCAGGAAAAGCTCGGTCAACAGGATGATCACAATTTCTATCTTTTCAAGGTAAGAGATGTCCCCCAGGTAAACATTCTTTCATGCCACAAACTAAATTGGTTATTAGAACAAAGTAGGTTTAAGGATTGTTGACACTGATCTAATGTAGAGATGTGTTATAATGGCAACTGGTGCATATTCCCTGGTGCACTGTTAATATTAATGATTAAGCTAATTCATGCCTTTAGATAAGTAGACAAGTGGGATCATTTTCTTTCACACTTTCTTTGTTCCCTAGTTTAGTTCTGATCTGGTTTCTAAATGATAGAATATTTTATGATGATGCAGATACATTATTGTCGTCACTTGTACCTAGCTAGGTGCAGTGACATTCATTGTTTTTGCGTACAAAGTACACAAAAGAATTGTCGCAAAGGCGGCGACAAAGTTATAAAAAGTGCTCATCCCTTCTTCATCCCCCGAATGGGGTCCGCTTAATTCTCGACACCCACCTGACCACCTCGCCTCAACTGCTCGTTCCGCACCGACCTCTCTGCAGGCCATGGCGCGCATGGGCGAGTCCTCCTCTGTCCTCCAACCACGGTGGGAAAGTCGCACCTGTTCGTCGAGTGTATCAACCCGCTGTTCACTTTTTAAAACTTTAATGCAAACAGCGTTTATTCAAATAAACACAAATACAGAGTAGTATCAAAATCAAGACAGCCATTGGCAGTTTACAGTCAATCAGTTATCAGTTTAAAATATTGTCAACTTTATCTACAATACACCCGACACCCCGTGATAACCAGCGTTCATGGAGGCCCCCAGAGTCCCTGTGGACACAGCGTGCTCCCTCTCCAGGGACATCCGGGTACGGATGTAGGCCCGGAAGAGGCCCAGGCAGTCAGCTCGGACAGAACCCTCGACCGCCCGCTGCCTGGACCCACGAATGGTCATATTGGCCAGGCCCAGGAGCAAACCCAGGAGAGGGGGGCCCTCACTCCAGACCCTCCCCCCTCCGTACCGGGTGAGCAAAGATCAGGATCAGGGCTAAAGTGCAGCCAAAACTTGAGGAGCAGCTCCTTCAGTTAGGCCCGCTGTTCACTAGGAGTGTCGTAGCCCTGCTACTTGTTTAGAGTGTCCTGGCCCGCTGCTCACCGGGAGAGGATTACCAAAGGATTTGAAAATTTCCTGCATTGTCTGGGGATCTGGATACACCAAAACTTTCAACAAACTGATGTTAATGGTTAAAGCTGTGAAAGCATTCAGAAATTACATAACTCATAAATTGTACCACTAATCTTACATAGCTTAGTGTTCCTTCACTTACTTAGCAATCAGACATGAACCAAGCATTCATTAACTCTTCAACATTCAGCCCTATTCCAAGCCTGACACGCTCACATCTATCTTTCTCTCTACCATACCTGGATAGTTATTTGACACAGACACAATAAATAAATCTACAGTTTTACTTTAACAGATTTCTGTGTTACTTGGGAAAAAGTGGGATATGAAGCAACATCCACAGCAATCTATCTGGAGGAGGTTCTGCTGGATCACGTTACATAATCCACTCTCCTGTTCAATTCAACTCTCCACTTCAATTCCTGTAGAGAGAATGCTTGATTAGTGATTGTGACCGGATTGAGACAGAACAAGAGGATGCTATATTCATAGCTCTCCCTTTTTCCATAGCCTGGTTCCATTTCAAACAGCTTTCTAATTTAAAAAATTCAACTGGCAGCCATCATTTTGATGTTGATGTTGGAATGATTTCTATTGAGAGCATAGAATGGTACAACACAGGAACAGGCTCTTCAGCCCTCTGCCAAACATATAGTCAAGATAAACTCATCTCATCTGCCTGCACATGATCCATATCTCTGCATTTAAATGTGGCAACCTAAAAGCCTCTTAAACAGTGCTATTGTATTGGCCTCCATCAGCAACCCCAGCAGCAGGTTCCAGGCACCCACCACTCTCTGTGAAAAAAAAGAACTTACCCTGCACCTCATTTAAACTATTCCTATATCATCACCACCTTTGGAAAATACTTTTTACCCTATCTGTGCCTCATAATTGTATTTACTTCCATAAGCCCCTCAGCCTCTGCTCCAGGGAAAGCAATCCAAGTTTATTCAACCTCTCCAATGGACTATTTCCTTTATCTTCATTACTTTTTTGCATATCTTTCATTCACTTGTTCTATATCTCTCTATATCACTGTCTATATCTCTCTTTTCCCTTTTCGCTGACTCAGTCTGAAGAAGGGTCTCGACCCGAAACGTCACCTATTCCTTTTTGCCAGAGATGCTGTCTGACCCGCTGAGTTACTCCAGCTTTTTGTGTCACTCCTTATACCTTATACCCTCTAATCCAGGCAACATTCCAGTAAACCTCTGCTTCAGCCTCTCCAAAGCCTCAACATCCTTCCTATAATGCGACAAACAGAACTGTATACAATATTCCAAATGTGAACTAACTAAAGTCCAATAAATCTGCATCATGACTTAATAACTCTTGTACAATTTGCCCCGAAAAATGAAAGCAAGCATATCGTATGCCTTCTTTACTACTCTATCTACTTGTGAACTACAATGTTGGACCTCAAGATCCTTCTTGCATTAATGCTGTTAAGGATTCTGATTTTAAGTGTATACTTTCCTCTTACATTTGACCTCGCAAGGGCAATACCTCACACTTGGTTGGATTAAACTTAATTTGCCATTTCTCCACCCATTTCTGTAGCTAATCTATATCCCATCTTACTAGCCAACATGCCTACATAATATCCAAGTCATATACATATATAAATGTATATGTTGTTGCCTATACACACACACATAGAAGCAGCACAGATCCTAGTGGAACTCCAGTGCTGACAGACCTCCAGTCGTAATACCGCCCTCCCACTACAGCCTTCTTCTGTCTTCTATCAGTAAGCCAGTTCTGAATCCACACGGCCAAGTCACCGTCAATCACATTGGTGTTTGTGGTTGATATCAATAATTTGGATAATGATATCAATAATTTGGATGAGAATGTATACGGCATGTAGGTAAGTTTGCAGATGTCACTAAGGTGGGTAGTATCGTATGTAGGGAAGATGGTTGTCAAAAATTACAGCGGGACCTTGATCAGTTGGGCAAGTGGGCTGAGGAATGGTTAATGGAGTTTAATGCAGTTAAGTGCGAGATGTTGCATTTTGGGAAGTTAAACCAAGGCTGGGCCTTCACAGTGAATGGCTGTGTCCTGGGGAATGTTGTGGACCAGAGGGATCTAGGAGTGCATGTACATAGTTTCCTGAAAGTGGCATCACTGGTGGATCGGGTAGTCAAGAAAGCTTTTGGTACATTGGTCTTCATCAATCAGGGTACGGAGTACCAAAGTTGGGATGTTATGTTGCAGTTGTACAAGATGTTGGTGAGGCTCCATTTGGAGTATTGTGTTTATTTGTTCACTCTGCCCAGGGAAGGATGTTGTTAAGCTGGAAAGAGTGCAGAGATGATTTAGGAGGATGTTGCCAGGACTTGACAGATTGAGGTACAGGGAGAGGTTGGGACGGTTATTCCTTGTAGTGCAAAAAACTGAGAGGTGATCTTATGGAGGTGTATAATATCATGAGGGGGATACATAGGGTGAATGCACAGAGTCTTTTAACTAGACTCGGGGAATCAAGAACCAGAGGACATAGGTTTAAAGTGAGAAGAGAAAGATTTAATAGGAACCTGAGGGGCATCTTTTTCACAGAGTATCGTATGACATGAGATGACATGAGAATTAAGGGTCAGAAGTTTAGGGGTAACATGAGGGGGAACTTCTTTACTCAGAGAGTGGTGGCTGTGTGGAATGATCTTCCAGCATAAGTGGTGGAGGCAGGATCGATTTTAACATTTAAAAGTAAAGTGGATAGGTATATGGACGGGAAGGGAATGGAGGGGTATGGTCTGAGTGCAGGTAGATGGGACTAGGGGAAAATAAATGGTCGGCACGGACTGGAAGGGCCGAGAGGGCCTGTTTCCGTGCTGTAATTGTTATATGGTTAGTGTATGGAAGGGACTGTCAGAGGAGATAGTTGAGGCAAGCACTATAACAACATTTAAAAGGCTTATGGATGGTGCATGTACAGAATAGTTTAGAGGCATATAGGCCAAAGAGGGCAGGTGGTACTAGCATAGATGGGTCATCTTGTTCAGCACAGGCAAGTTTGGCCAAAGGGTCTGTTTCTGTGCTGTATGACTCCATGGTTCTAAACATTAACCCTTCGCTCAATGTTAAGAGTGATGCAAGATGAGCAAAGCACCTGTTCCGTTACAATATTGATCATTCTATCAATAGGAAGCACTCGGACTACACACAAAGGTGTAGTTAAAAGTCAGAACATATGTGCAAATAAGAGTTTTTAATATGCCATCTTTCTGATGGTGGTTAATCAACCTCCTTCAAAGCTTATTTGATTAAATAAGCTTTCCTGTAAGGGTATAACTCCATGTAGTTATTCCTGAAGTTTACAACTCATTTTCAGTATTATTTCTCTTTGTTTCATATATAGGTACTTCGGGCCCACATACTGCCACTGACAAATGTTGCATTCAATAAGTCTGGCTCAAGGTAAGTGTCCTACTTGTTCCCTGTTAACCCTTGCGCCCAACAAGTTGAATGTGAAAAATGTGGTGTTCTGACAGAATTATCAGTCTGATTATTAGTTTCCATTCTTGCAGGGATTGTGCAAGGGAGTGCTGGCAAGATGGGAAATGTGGAGCCTTATTCAATTGAATGGTAGCTTTTGCTCTTCCATTCCACGTTGGCAAGCAGTTTCCATATTTTAGGTTCTATAAACAATTAATGGTATAAATAGAACATAGTACAGTTCAAAACAGGAACAGACCCTTCAATGCACAATGTCTTTGCTGAACATAGTGCCAACTCTTATCTGCCTGCACATAGTGCATATTCCCACATTCCCTGCAAATGCTTATGTGTACCCAAAAGTCTCTGAAATGACACTATTGTATCTGCCTCTACCACCACTCCTGGCAGTGCTTCCTAAGCAATCACCAGTCTCTGTGTAAAAATAAGATCGCCATACGCATGCTCTTTGCATTTGATTCTTCAGTCCTGTGAACAAAGATTCTGTCTCATAATATTATATACTTTAATCAGGTTTCCCCGCAACCTCCATTTTTTCAGGGTAAACAATGCTACTCAGTCCAACCTCTCCCGGTAGCTAGTTCGGCCTAATCCAGGCACCATTCTAGTAAACTTCCAAAGCTTCCAGACCCTTCCTGTAATGGAGTGACCAGAATTGCATGCAATATTTCAAATGTGGCCTAGCCAAAGTATATGAAACTGCATCATGGCATCCTGACTCTTATACACAATGCCCTGATCTATGAAGGCAAGCATATTGTATGCATTTTTCACCATTTTCTACTTGTGTTGCTTCTTTGGTGAGCTCAGGACTTGGACACTAAGATTCCTCTGTACATCAAGGCTGTTAAGGGTCCTCCAATTAATAGTATATTTTACCCCTATATTCGACCTCAAAGTGCAACACCTCACACTTGCTTGGATTAAACTCCATCTGCCATTTCTTCGCCCATTTCAGTAGTAAATCTATATCGGCTGCATACTTCGGCAGCCTTCTGCACAGTCGCGACCTCAACAATCTTGGTGTCATCTGTGTACTTACCAACGTCTACGTTTACGTCAAGTAATTTATACATACCACAAATAGCAGAGGTCTTAGCACTGATTCCTGTGGGACTCTGCTGGCAATAGACCTCCAACCTGAATATTACCCTTCCACCACAGCATTCTGTCTTCTAGCAGTATGCGTCATGAATCCCTATGACCAAGCTACTAATCCCATGCATCTTAATCTTCTGGATAAGCCTACCATAGGGTACTTTATCCAAGGCATTACCTAAATCCATGTAGGTGACATCCACCGCCTTACCCTCATCGATCACCTTCGTCTCCTCCTCAAAATACTCGATCATGTTAGTAGGATATGACCTGCTGTACAGAAAGCTATGCTGATGATTAGACCATTCCCTTACGCATAGGAGTAAACCCTATCCCAAATAATCCTGTTCAATAGCTTCCATACCACTGATGTGATGCTTACCGGCCTATAATTCCCTGGATTGTATTTACTTCCCTTCTGAAAGAATTAAAGAACATTAGCTACTCTCCATTCTTGCTTGTGTCTAGAGAAAACACAAAGATGTTTGCCAAGGCTCATGCAATCTCCTCTCTTGTCTCTCATTTACCTGGGATAGATCCCTTCACTTATTGGGGATTTATCCACCTTAATGCTCTTCAAGAGCCCCAAAAATATCCTTCTCCTTAATTTCAAACTGCCCTTATATATTAGTGTACTCCACACTAATCTCACTGTCCTCCATGTCCTTCTCCTCGGTGAAAACACATGCCAAGTACTTGTTTAGTACCTTGCCACTACATCCACTGACACTAAGCACAAATTCTCTCCTTTATCTATGAGTGGTCCTATGTTCTCCCTGGTTACCCTCTTGTTTTTAAAATAAGTATGAAAAGATTTGAAAAGCCATTTTGTAGCCCCTTTTGACACTTCTAATTGCCAGCTTCAGTTCTTTCCTCTTTTCTCTATATTCCTAAAAGCCCCCCATCCTCTTAAACCTTGCCTGTACTTCTTTTTTCTTTTGACCAAATTTAAAACCTCTTTGGTCATCCCAGATCCCCTTACTTAACCCACCCTCTCCCTCCTCCTTACTGGAACATGCCAGTCCTGAAATTCGATCAACTGGCCTTCAAATGACCCTCACATATATCATATGTGGACTTGCCAAGTAACAACTGCTCCTCATGTATCCTCCTGATCTCCTGCCTGACAACATTGTAATGCTTTCCCACAGATCAAGCCGCCTCTCTATTCAAAATGATCCTAAAATTTTTGGGTTGTGATTGCTATCCCCAAAATGCTCTTTCACTGTAACATCAGTCACCTGGCCAAGCTCATTACCCAACTCAAGGTCCAGTATAGATACAAAATGTTATAGTAACTCACCGGGACAGGCAGCATCTCTGGAGAAAAAGAATAGGTGATGGTTCGGGTCACCATCCTTCTTCAGAGCCGAAATGTCACCTATTCCTTTTCTCCAGAGATGCTGCCTGGCCCACTGAGTTACTCCAATTTTTTTGTGCGGCTTCAGTGTTAACCAGCATCTGCAGTTCCTTCCTACACACAAGGTCCAGTATATTCCACTCTCAGGTTGGACTATCCACAAGTTGTTTCTGGAAACCCTTTTGGAAACACCACAGAAATTCTGCCCTGTCCACGAGGCCTTTGGGACTAAGAAAGTTCCAGTCAATATTGAGCAAGTTAAAGTCACCTCCGAAGACAACCCTGTTTAGTTTAGTTTAGAGATACAGCGTGGAAACAGGCTTTTTGGCCCACCGAGTCTGCGCCGACCAATGATCACCCATAAGCTAGTTCTATGTTATGCCAGTTTTGTATGCTACACACTTGGGTCAATTTACAGAGGCCAATTAACCTACAAACCTGTATGTCTTTGGAATGTGGGAGGAAACCCCAGCACCTTGAGAAAACCCATGTGGTCAGAGGGAGAATGTACAAACTTTGTTGAGACAGCACCCATAGTCAGAATCGAACCAGGGTTTCTGGTGCTGTAAGGCAGCAACTCTACTACTGTGCCACACTCACTACTTATAATTTGCAGCTCTCCGAGTCCACACCATATAACCATATAACCATATAACAATTACAGCACGGAAACAGGCCTTCTCGGCCCTTCCAGTCTGTGCCAACCATTTATTTTCCCCTAGTCCCATCTACCTGCACTCAGACCATACCCCTCCATTCCCTTCCCGTCCATATACCTATCCACTTTACTTTTAAATGTTAAAATTGATCCTGCCTCCACCACTTCTGCAGGAAGATCATTCCACACAGCCACCACTCTCTGAGTAAAGAAGTTCCCCATCATGTTACCCCTAAACTTCTGTCCCTTAATTCTCATGTCATGCCCTCTTGTTTGAATCTTCCCTACCCTCAATGGGAAAAGCTTATCCACGTCAACTCTGTCTATCCCTTTCCTCATTTTAAAGACCTCAATCAAGTCCCCCCTTAACCTTCTGCGCTCCAAAGAATAAAGACCTAACTTGTTCAACCTTTCTCTGTAACTTAGTTGCTGGAACCCAGACAACATTCTAGTAAATCTCCTCTGTACTCTCTCTATTTTGTTGACATCCTTCCTATAATTAGGCGACCAAAATTGTACACCATACTCCAGAATTGGTCTCACCAATGCCTTGTACAATTTTAACATTACTTCCCTACTCCTATATTCAATGCTCCGACCATCGATTACCCGTTCACACTAGCTCTATGTTATTCCACTTCCGCATCCACTCCCTGCACAAGGGGTAATTTACAGAGGCCAATCATCCCACGAACCTACATGTCTTTGGGATGTGGGAGGAAACCAGAGGAAATCCACGTGGTCTCAGGGAAAACGTGCAAACTTCACGCAGACAGCACCCGGGGTCAGGATCGAACCTGAATCTTTCGTGCAATGTGCTTTGACATTTGTTTGGTAATCTATCCACATATCTTTTCCTTTATCCCTCTCTTGCTAATGGGGGACCTATAGCGTGATTCCATTAGAGTGCTTGCACTTTTCTCATTTTTAATTTCTACCCATATCACCTCAGTGCATGAACCCTCGAGTATGTCCCCTCTGAATACAATTGTGACAGTCTCCCTGATTAATAGCGCAACTCCTCCACTTTCCTTCCCTCTCGATCATGTCTTAAACATTTAAATGCCGGAACACTGAACTGCCAGTCGTGTCCCTCTCACAACCACGTTTCTGCAGTGGCCACAACATCAGAATCCCAAGCACTGATCCAGGCTCCAAGTTCATCTGTGTTCCCCACAACACCCTTTGCATTCAAATAAGCACACTTCTGCCCATTAGCTTCACCATATTCCTTCACCTCTCCCTGCCTGTCCTCCTTTTCAAACTGACAAATCCTACCCTCTATCTTCCCATCACTCCTACCAATTTCTGACCTACTACTCTGTTTCCCATTCTCCTGCCTCTCTAGTTTAAACCCTCAAGTAACACTTGTAAGGTATTGGTCTCCCTCCAGTTCAGATGCAACCCGTCCCTCTTGTACAGGTCATCTCTGCCCGAGAAGAGATCCCAATGGTCTAAAAATCTGAATCCCTGCTCCCGCACCATTCCTGCGCCACGCAATCATCTGTTCTATTTGCCTATTCTTATCATGTGTTACCGCTGCTGTCCTGATTTACCCTTCATGTGGACAGACAGATAACAATGATTTTTTTTTATGATTTCCAGTAACATGATGCAACCGGATAGTTCACAGACCTCATTCAAATATTTGTTCTGGTTTCCTAATGTCCTCCACTTATTGAAATTGTAAAAATTATAAAATTGCCAAGTTTTAGAAACAAATTCAAGGCTGTCTTGCGATAACTGTTTTCAAACTACAAAATTGTTTAAAATAATTCCATAATAACAGCGTAGTATGTGGCACCGGGAGTAATCCAGAGATTACTATACCTCAGAGTCCTGCTTTTTAATCTATAAGGTAACTCCATATATTTGATCTATAGACTTCATCCCTTTTCCTACCTATGTTATTTGTGCCAACATGTACAATGACTTCTGGTTGCTTGCCCTTCCCCTTGAGAATGTTATGCAACAAAGCCACCCTGGACCCTGGCACCATTTTCATTTTGGCAATGTATTTTGAGCAACATTTTGTTAAGAGTTTGAAGTTCATGGGATCTTATTCTCATCCAAAATGAGGTTTTGAAAAGTCTTAGAGCAGGGATTAAATCATCAAATTTCTGACTCCAATGGAGGTTGCTGCCATTTTGCAACCTTGATTTGGCAATAAATATTAATATTCCATTCTATTCTCCAAAAGATGACCTGAAAGATTGTTCCCGATGTTGGGGAGGTCCAGGACAAGGGGTCACAGCTTAAGGATAAGGGGGAAATCCTTTAGGACCGAGATGAGAAGGACTTTTTTCACACAGAGAGTGGTGGGTCTCTGGAACTGTCTGCCACAGAGGGTAGTTGAGGCCAGTTCATTGGCTATATTTACGAGGGAGTTAGATGTGGCCCTTGTGGCTAAGGGGATCAGAGGGTATGGAGAGAAGGCAGGTACGGGATACTGAGTTGGATGATCAGCCATGATCATATTGAATGGCGGTGCAGGCTCAAGGGCCGAATGGCCTACTCCTGCACCTAATTTCTATGTTTCTATGTTCCTATGAAAGAAATGAAAGCTTTCCAAGCCACAACTAAAACTCAAGGTCTAACTATAAAAAATAAGGACATTAATTTGTCATTCTGTTAGTGAAGTTGTTTTGAACTCAATAGGAATTATTTAAAACAATTTTGTTAGTTTGTAATTTTGTAGAAAACAGTTATCGCAAGACAGCCTTGAATTTGTTTCTAAAACTCAGCAATTTCATAATTTTTACAATTCCAAAAAGTGGAGGACATTAGGAAACTAGACAAATATTTGAATGAGGTCTGTGAACTATCAGGTTGCATCATGTTGCTGGAAATCAGAAAAAAATCATTGTTATCTGTCTGCCCACATGAAGGTTAAATCAGAACAGCATCGGTCAGCGCTGGAAGGTAGCTTTATTGGGAGAATGCTTAATTAACTAGAAGTTTCAACGTACTTAATTGCAAATGCAATTGGATTTCCTCATTAACTGAAACATTTTTATTACAGAATCCCAAATATGTGCCATCTTGATATATGATCTTTTGTGTGCTGTTATTGCTGCAGAAGTTAATGGACGTTAATCTTGTCGATTAGTTGTGGTTTTATCTTCATTTTGTTTTGAGCCTGCACTACACATTAGTCACCAGGGATTGGGGAATGCAGATAAATACCTGGGCCCAGAAATGTACCTTCATATTAAAATATTCCTGTGTGCAGATAACATATGTATCATGAGCATCGTTATATTTAGAATGTGTACTTGTAAAATTTGCCTTTCTCTTATTTAAGCAATTGCAGTTTGATGACTCTAACTCTTTGTCTTGTACTTAGATTTATCACAGGAAGCTATGACCGAACTTGTAAACTATGGGACACACTATCAGGAGAAGAGCTCCACACACTTGAGGGACATAGAAATGTGGTCTATGCCATTGCATTTAACAATCCTTTTGGGTGAGATCAGTAAATCTTTGCTGGTGTCTGATACTTCTCAATAAACCTGCGCCTATAATGTTCTAATCTGGTCTTTAAGCCTCACAATAACTGGTGATTTAAAAATGTACAATTTAATGGCACCCAAAATATATATGATGCATGTATTCAATCAACAGATGCCAGCAATCAACACTATTTTAGAGTCCAATATAAAGGATGAGGTTTCTGAGTACTTCGAAGCATACGGTAAAATAGACTGAAGTCAGCAAGGTTTTGTGAAAGGGAGATCTTGTCTGACGGACCTGTTGGAATTATTTGAGGAAGTAAATAGCAGGATAGACAAAGAAGTCAGTGGATGTGGTTTACCTGGATTTTCAGAAGGCCTTTGATAAGGTGCCGTATGTGAGGATGCTAAAGAAGATGAGAGCCCATGATATCAGTCAATGGAAGTGCCTTGAGAGCAGTCAGCGTTACAGTTGAAAGGTGCTGAAGGTACTATCATGTATGAAGGTCGACAAATCTCCAGAGCCTGATCAGATATATCCGAGGACATTGTGGGAAACTAGAGAGGAAATTGTGGGAGACCTGGTTGAAATTTACGAGTCGTCTTTAAATACAGGAGATGTGCCGGAAGACTGGAGGGTGGCAAATGTTGTGCCTCTATTCAAGAAGGGCTGCAGAGAAAATGCTGGGAACTATAGGCAAGTGCTCTTAACATCTGTAGTTGGAAAGTTACTGGAGAGTAGTCTGAAGGATAGGATATACAGGCATTTAGATAGACAAGGGCTGATTAGAGTTAGTCAGCATGGGTTTGTACGTGGGAGGTTGTGTCTCACAAATCTTGAGTTTTTTGAAGACGTGAACAAAAAGGTCGATGAGGGCAGAGCTGTAGATGCTATATATATATATGGAGTTCAGCAAAGCATTCAACAATGTTCCGCATGATAGGCTGCTCTGGAGGGTTAGATCGCATGGGTCCAAGGAGAGATAGCTGAACGGATAGAAAATTCATGGAAGGAAGCAGAAGGTGATGGTGAAAGGTTGCTTCTCGGACTGGAGGCCTGTGATTAGTGGTGTGCTTCACAGTTCGATGCTGTGCCCGTTACTGTTTGTCATCTTTATCAAAGGTTTGGATGAGAACATACATGGCAAGATTAGCAAGCTTGCAGATGATACAGGAGTGGGTGGTTTTGCTGATAGTGAAAATGGTTGTGAAAAATTGCAGCAGGATCTTGATCGATTTGCCAGGTGGGATGAGGAATGGTTGATGGAATTGATTGCAGAGAACCGTGAGGTGTTGCATTTTGGGAAGTCTTACATGGGCAAAACCTACACAATGAATGGTAGGGTTCTGGGGAGTGTTGTAGAGCAGAGGGATCTATGAGTGCAGGTGCACGGTTCCTTGAAGGTGGAGTCACAGGTAGATAGGGTGGTCAAAAAATTGTTTGGCACTTTTGCTTTCATCAGTCAGAAGTATTGAGTATAGAAGAATCAGACCCAGAGTCTGAAGAAGGGTCTCGACATGAAACGTCACCCATTCCTTCTCTTGATGCTGCAGGTCCTGCTGAGTTACTTTTTGTGCCTATATTGAGTATAGTTTGGAGGCCATGTTGCAGTTGTACAAGACGCTGGTGAGGCCGCATTTAGAATATTGTGCTCAATTCTGGGTACCATGTTATAGGAAAGATGTTGTCCAGCTGGAAAGGGTACAGAGAAAGTCTGTAAGGATGTTGCCACGCCTAGAGGGTCTGAGCTATAGGGAGAGGTTGAGTAGGCTGGGACTCTATTCCTTGAAGTGCAGGAGGATGAGGGATGATCTGAAAGGCCTGTTTCCGCACTGTATTACTCTATGACTCTATCAGAGGGAAGATACTAGCATGGATAGCAGGTGTTAAAGAAGGAACTGCAGATGCTGGAAAATCGAGGGTACACAAAATGCTGGAGAAACTCAGCGGGTGCAGCAGCATCTATGGAGCGAAGGAGATGGGCAACATTTCAGTCTGAAGGGTAGAAGGGTAGAAAGGGTCTGAAGTCTGAAAATAGATGAGTCTGATGAAGGGTTTCGGCCCGAAACGTCGCCTATCTCCTTCGCTCCAAAGATGCTGCTGCACCCGCTGAGTTTCTCTGGCATTTTGTGTAGCATGGATAGCAGGTTGGTTGGATGGCAGAAGGCAAAGAGAGGCAATAAAGATGGCTTTTTTTTGTTGTCAGCCAGTGACTAGCGGTGTTCCGCAGGGGCCGTTCACTTCACAGATATAACAATGATTTTGATCAGAGAATTGAAAGCTTTGTGGCCAATTTTGCAGATGATAGGAAAATATGTGGAGTGGCAGGTAGGAGAGACAGCAGGGACTCTGCAGAAGGTCTTAAATAAGTTGAGAGGGTGGGCTGAGAAGTGGCAGATGGAATACAGCAGAGCAAAGTGTGGAGACATGCATTTTGGTAGTAGGCATAAAGGGATACGTAAATTATTTTCTAAATGGGGAGAGAATTCAGAAATCGGAGGTGCAAAGGGACTTGAGGGCTGGTGCATGATTCTGAAAAAGTCAATTTATAAGTCGAATTGGTGGTAAGGAAGGCGGATGCAATACTAGCATTTATTTCAAGAGGGATAGAATACAAAAACAGGGATGTACTTCTGAGGCTTTAGAAGGCACTGGTCAGACCGTAATGCAAGTATTGTGAGCAGTTTTTGGCCTCATATCTGAGGAAGGAAGTGCTGGCATTGAAGAGAGCCCAGAGGGGGGTTATGTGAATAATCCCAGAAATGATTCAGTTAACATATGATGAGCGTTTGAAGGCAGTGGGCCTGCACTCGCTGAAGTTTTGAAGGATAAGGGGGGACCTCATTGAAACTCACTGATTAGTGAAAGGCCTATATAGAGTGAATGTGGAGAGGATGTTTCCACTAGAAGGAGCGTCTAGGACCAGTCAAAATAAAAGGACGTTCCTATTGAAAGGAGAAGATGGGGATTTCTTTAGTGAGAGGTGGGTGAATTTGTGGAATTCATTGCCACAGAAAGCTGTGGAGGCCGTCATTGGATATTTTTAAGGCATTGATTGACAGATTCTTGATTAGTAATCGTGTCGGGGGTTATGGAGCAAAGGCAGGAGAATGGGGTTGAGGGGGAAAAATAGATCAGCCATGATGGAATGGCATAGTGGACTAACTAGGCCGAATGGCTTAATTTTGCTCCTAGTTACTCTGAACTTCTGAACATAAATATTAATGGTTTTATTTGCAAAATGCTTTGGGATTATTGTTCAGTTCGATATTTAGTACTTCCTCAAACAATATCTCATAATTATGATTGTTAACATTTGTACTAAACTGCCAAATGTGTTAATGCAGAGTGGCCATCACATGAATTACATTTGAATGAATTCTGTGTTTGTGCACCACAAATCAGCAGAACATAATTTCAGGCTTTATAAGTATTAATTCTTCTTATCCTTCATTGCTCAACAATCTCCATTTCCTCAGCATCCGGATGGATTTGAGAAAAATAAATTAATGTGTATAACTTTATATGCAACTAATTTCCCTGGATTGTCTAACATTGATTGTCAAAAGGCAGTAACTAAACTGTATGCTTGATCTTTTTAGACTTACCGAAGTGTGACAAATATCCAAGCCACTTTGCAGTTTTAAGTACCACCTGTAAATAATGAATAATTATCCTGTGTTATCTTCAGCAGCACTGCTCAGTGATGCGTTTCAAAATCTCCAATGTGACCTTTTCTTCCAGAATGGATTTCAAAAAAATAAAGCAGCAGTTGAAATGTGTAGAGGAATAGAATCCACCATTGTGGCATCTCTAAAGCCTCATAATTCCTTTGAAATTCTGGTTATTATGAGGAAAGGAAATATACATATAATTTATCCTCCTTTTCTAACTTTGCAACCTTAACAATTACGCAATAAGTGGTTATTATTGTCACGACATTTGGAATAGTATATGATACTGCTTCAACTAAATGTCCTGCAAGTGGTTTCTTTCATACGGGAATGAGCTAATTATTCTTCATATTTTCGACCATAACTTTGAACTGTGACAAGCTCCTGGCAAGCGGTTGAGTTGGCCAGGGCTACAGGTTGCAATGGAAAACTTTTTACGCATGTTTAAGTTCTACGTCTTTTGTTATACTTAAAGCATGTGCTTATTTGTTTTAGAGACAAAATTGCAACTGGCTCATTTGATAAAACCTGTAAATTATGGAGCTCTGAAACAGGCAAATGTTACCACACCTTTCGAGGACATACTGCGGAGATTGTAAGTTAATAAGCTTTATAGATTTAAATGAATATATTTCTGCAAATTATTATCTTTCCCCCAATAAGTGCATTTTGCGATGGTTATATAGAATTCACTTACTTGAGTTTAGTTGCATTAATAACATAATATTATGCCATTATTGCCATTTTACCTTTCGGTGCTCATTTTAGACTGTGGGCCGAGGTGCTTTTTCATTTCATTTTGTGACCCAAATCACATATCTACCTGTATTTATAACATATCGTGTAGGAGATATTATAGAAATCATACCTTAAACTCGTCAAGAACAAAAGCCGCACATATTTTTTAAATATGAGGAAAACCTCCAATTTTCCGAATAGTAATTAT
This sequence comes from Raja brachyura, assembly GCA_963514005.1. The sequence goes on along the minus strand of OY740794.1, from coordinate 11,914,453 downwards.
CCAATCAAAGCACGTTTGACATTGAGTCAGACGCCAATTGACCAATCACGTGCTTTGTTTCATGCTAGCTAGGCAGCGAGCACACTGGGATCATGGCTGCCTCCTGATAAGATCACAACGATAGCAAGGTTTCGAAGGAAGAAAGGTAATGCTAACCACTTGCTGATAATTTTGTTTTATAACTGATTCGTCTTTGCAAAGTTATGATGTTGTGAACTGTGAAATAAAAATGATAAATAGAACATTTAGATCTAGGGTTAGGGTCAGAGTCAGGGTTAGGGCTAGGGTTAGTGTCAGGGTCAGGGTTATTGTTAGGGTTAAGGTCAGGGTTTGGGTCAGTGTCAGGCTTAGTGTTAAGGTTAAGAATTTTCCTCTCAATGGAAGAGGGTTAGGACAGGGGTCGGCAACCTACAGCCCACGGGCCAGATCCTGCCCGTAACCTGAAAACATCCAGCCCGCAGGGGTATTTGTGTATATGCCTGCGCTAAAAGGGTGCTGAAGGCGGCCTTGAGCGGAACTGAGCAGCAGGGGGGAAGAGAGGGGGTCAGTCAGTCAGGCCAATGGGTACTGTGATGGGTTGGTCGGACTGTCGGCCGGCCGTTGGATGCTGTGAGGGGTCGGTTGGGCTGTCAGCCAACCGGCACTACAGCGAGCAAGCGGGCGGACTGACGGATCCGGCGCTATGGGGGTGCTGAAGGTGGCCCGGGCGGCGTGCAGGGCAGTGCTGCTCCCCACCATGTTGACATTCAGTGTAATCGTGGCGTCAGGTGGGCTGATGCTAATGATCCAGAAGAGCATAAAAAAAAGCTGGAGAAACTCAGCGGGTGAGGCAGCATCTATGGAGCGAAGGAAATAGGCAACGTTTCGGGTTGAAACCCTTCTTCAGACTGATGTGAGGGTGGGGGGTGGGGTGGGAATAAGAAAGGAAAAGGTGGAGCCAGTGGGTTGAGGGAGAGCTGAGAAGGGAAGGAGAAAGTAGGGACTAGCTGAAATTAGTGAAGCCAATGTTCGTACCGCTTAGGTGCAAACTTGCCCAAGCGAAATATGAGGTGCTGCCCCTCCGATTTACAGTGGTCCATACTCTGGCCACAATAACCGACCTGATCTCCTGGTGGCTCAGCACTTCAACTCCCCCTCCCATTCCGAATCCGACCTTATGTCCCGGGCCTCCTCCATTACCAGAGTGAGGACCACCGTAAATTGGAGGAGCAGCACCTCATATCCCGGGACCACTGTGGCAGTCTCGTATTCAATGTTCCCATATACAGCTATATATATATTATTGAGCACAAGAGGGCGCTGATACCCTTTCTAATTAGCTTAATTCATGTGCAACTTCTTGCACTAATGAGTTATGAACTCTTTAACAATGATGTTTTATCTAAATGTGCCTAATTTCAAGTAGATAGCATAGATGGATCATGAAAGTTAAAATCTAGAGCCCTTTTGTCACCTCGGTCCACGGCCTATTTAGTTTGCTGATAACCTATTCACAAAATTCCAGGATGGTGTGCTGCCTCCCTGGTGCCAGGATCCAGGATGTTACGGACAGAGTGCAGACAATCCTCAAGGGCGAAGGTGAACAGCCGGAAGTGGTCGTGCATGTTGGCACAAATGATGTTGGAAAGAAGGGGATGAATATTTTGCAGCGGGACTTCAGAGAGCTTGGAAAAATGCTGAAAAGCAGGACTTCCAGGGTTGTTATCTCCGGTTTGCTTCCAGTTCCTCGTGCTGGCGAGAGCAGGAACAGGGAGATACGGGACCTGAATGTGTGGCTGAGGAACTGGTGCAGGGGGCAGGGATTTAGATTCTTAGATCACTGGGATGTGTTTTGGAGAAAGGGGGAACTGTACAAAAGGGACGGATTGCATCTTAACAGGTGGGGGACCAGCATTCTGGCCGGCAGGTTTGCCACTGCTACATGGATGGTTTTAAACTGAATAAGGGGGGTGAGGTGTCAAATGGGATAATCGAGAACGGACTTAAAGGGAAAGACAGTAAAGGGATGGTTAATGACCCAGAATTAACGGGAAAGAAAGCTCACAAAGGGATAGGAGAGTATGGCCAAGTGTAATAGGGATCGATGTGAAAGGGGCCACTTGTCAACATAATTGTATAAGGAGTAAGAGTGTTGTAAAAACAAGCCTGAAGGCTTTGTGTCTCAGTGCGAGGAGCATTCGTAATAAGGTGGATGAGTTGAAGGTGCAGATAGCGATTAATGACTATGCTATAGTTGGGATCACGGAGACATGGCTCCAGGATGACCAAGGCTGGGAGCTGAACATCCAGGGATATTCAATATTCAGGAGGGATAGACGAAAAGGAAAAGGAGGTGGGGTAACGTTGCTGGTGAGAGAGGAGATTAATGCAATAGAAAGGAAGGACATTAGCGTGGAGGATGTGGAATCGATATGGGTAGAGCTGCGAAACTCTAAGGGGCAGAAAACACTAGTGGGAGCTGTGTACAGGCCACCTAACAGTAGTATTGGAGTTGGGGATGGCATCAAACAGGAAATTAGAAATGCGTGCAACAAGGGTAACACGGTTATAATGGGTGACTTCAATCTGCATGTAGATTGGGTGAATCAAATTGGCAGGGGTGCTGAGGAAGAGGATTTCATGGAATGTATGCGGGATAGTTTTCTCAACCAACATGTGGAGGAACCAACGAGATAGCAGGCTATTCTAGACTGGGTATTGAGTAATGAGGAAGGGTTAGTTAGCAGTCTTGTTGTGCGTGGCCCCTTGGGCAAGAGTGACCATAATATGGTTGAGTTCTTCATTAGGATGGAGAGTGACAAAATTAAGTCAGAAACAAGAGTTCTGAACTTGAACAAAGGTAACTTTGAAGGTATGAGATGTGAATTGGCCAAGATAGACTGGCAGGTGATTCTTAAAGGGTTGACAGTGGATGTGCAATGGAAGGTATTTAAAGACTGCATGGATGAAGTACAAAAGTTGTTCATACCAGTTTGGCAAAAGAATAAATCGGGGAAGGTGGTGCATCCATGGATAACAAGGGAAATCATGGATAGTATAAAAACAAAAGATGAGGCATACAAATTTGCCAGAAAAAGCAGCCTACCGGAGGACTGGGAGAAATTCAGAATCCAGCAGAGGAGGACAAAGGGCTTAATTAGGAAAGGGAAAATAGATTATGAAAGGAAACTGGCAGGGAACATAAAAACTGACTGCAAAAGTTTTTATAGATATGTGAAGAGAAAGAGACTAGTTAAAACAAATGTTGGTCCCTTGCAGTCAGAAACAGGTGAATTGATCATGGGGAACAAGGACATGGCAGACCAATTGAATAACTACTTTGGTTCTGTATTCACTAAGGAAGACATAAATAATCTGCCGGAAATAGCAGTGGAACAGGGGTCAAATTAGATGGAGGAACTGAGTGAAATCCAGGTTAGCCGGGAGGTGGTGTTGGGTAAATTGAACGGATTGAAGGCCGATAAATCCCCAGGGCCAGATAGTCTGCATCCCAGAGTACTCAAGGAGGTATCCACAGAAATAGTGGATGCATTAGTGATAATTTTTCAAAATTCCTTAGATTCTGGAGTAGTTCCTGAGGATTGGAGGGTAGCTAATGTAACCCCACTTTTTAAAAAAGGATGGAGAGAGAAAGCGGGGAATTACAGACCAGTTAGTCTAACATCGGTAGTGGGGAAACTGCTAGAGTCAGTTATTAAAGATGGGATAGCAGCGCATTTGGAAAGTGGTGAAATCATTGGACAAAGTCAGTATGGATTTACGAAAGGTAAATCATGTCTGACAAATCTGATAGAATTTTTCGAGGATGTAACTAGTAGAGTGGATAAGGGAGAACCAGTGGATGTGTTATATCTAGACTTTCAGAAGGCTTTCGACAAGGTCCCGCATAAGAGATTAGCATACAAACTTAAAGCACACGGTATTGGGGGTTCAGTATTGATGTGGATGGAGAACTGGCTAGCAGACAGGAGGCAAAGGGTAGGAGTAAACGGGTCCTTTTCAGAATGGCAGGCAGTGACTAGTGGGGTGCCGCAAGGCTCAGTGCTGGGACCCCAGCTATTTACAATATATATTAATGATTTGGACAAGGGAATTCAATGCAACATCTCCAAATTTGCGGATGATACCAAGCTGCGGGGTATAGTTAGGTGTGAGGAGGATGCTTGGAGGCTGCAGGGTGATTTGGATAGGCTGAGTGAATGGGCAGATGCATGGCAGATGCAGTATTATGTGGATAAATGTGAGGTTATCCACTTTGGTGGCAAAAACAGGAGGGTAGACGATTATCTGAATGGTGGCAGATTAGGAAAGGGGGAGATGCAACGAGACCTGGGTGTCATGGTACACCAGTCATTGAAAGTAGGCATGCAGGTGCAGCAGGCAGTGAAGAAAGCAAATGGTATGTTAGCATTCATAGCGAAAGGATTTGAGTATAGGAGCAGGGAGGTTCTACTGCAGTTGTAGAGGGTTTTGGTGAGCCCATACCTGGAGTATTGCGTACAGTTTTGGTCTCCAAATCTGAGGAAAGACATCCTTGCCATAGAGGGGGTACAGAGAAGATTCACCAGACTGATTCCTGGGATGTCAGGACTTTCATATGAGGAAAGATTGGATAGACTCGGCTTGTACTCGCTGGAATTTAGAAGATTGAGGGGGGATCTTATAGAAACTTACAAAATTCTTAAGGGGTTGGACAAGCTAGATGCTGGAAGATTGTTCCCGATGTTGGGGGAGTCCAGAACAAGGGGTCACAGTCTAAGGATAAGGGGGAATTCCTTTAGGACCGAAATGAGGAAAACATTCTTTACACAGACAGTGGTGAGTCTCTGGAATTCTCTGCCACAGAAGGTAGTTGAGGCCAGTTCATTGGCTATATTTAAGAGGGCGTTAGATGTGGCACTTGTGGCTAAAGGGATCAGGGGGTATGGAGAGAAGGCAGGTACGGGATACTGAGTTGGATGATCAGCCATGATCACATTGAATGGCGGTGCAGGCTTGAAGGGCCGAATGGCCTACTCCTGCACCTATTTTCTATGTTTCTATAAGGATATGCATTATGAGCCTAAAGCATCTCTAATGTTCATGGATATTTGTTAATTTATCATTAGATGTCAGCATTCTTGTTTTCTTTATGTCTAGCATTGTTTGTATATCACTTCTACTGCAATGCATACGATATAATGTAGCAATGTTACAAAATTTGGAGATTTTAAAAATCAAGTCTGCAATTTATCCCATCAGATAAAGCATAAAAAGAAGTTTAATTTGACACCTAATTTACTTTCATATCTTCAGTATTAAGAAAGTTATGGCCATTTTCATACTCGGAAATGAGCATCTTGCTTCCCATTGCCTTTCAATTGACTTAACTCAAAAGCTGTGATCTGGAAAAGTTAAAAGTCCATAACATTCTTAAAAATTAAGAGAACTCAATGAAATTTTCAGTTATTATAGATTGAAGCATTCTGAAACAAATATTAAACAATCTTACTTGGATTACCTGAAATTAAAGCATATAATTAGTTAGTTATCTAATTGTAGCTAATTACAAAATTCAATGAGTAGATCTAAACATCTATCAATTTCTTAAGAAAAGATAAACTTTTTTTTTAATTGCCTAAGTGTCCAAATAACATTCACACAATAATCCACAATATAACATAATTTTTAAATCTCATTTTCATGAATTTCTGGGCCAAATGGAAGGAATTTAGTGTTTTATGCCTGTAAATTAATGGCCATTTAAATCAACCAGCGAGTGGGTTTTAGTGGAATGCGGTGGATTGGAACGTTGCGGTTAGCGGTGAAGTCGGGGGGAAAAATACTGGGGGTTCATACATTTTTTAGATCCCATTTCGCAACATAAAAATATTCTTAATGCCTCCCGAAAAACCACCTTTTAATATAAAAATAAAGTATTTACCTTTTTTTCTCCCCTACGGAAAATGCTTCCGGTTGTCTGCGCTCACGGCTTTTGAAGGTGATTTTTAAATTACTCTAGTTAATAAATAATGTAGAGTAATTTAAAAATACCACCATTCATGAAATGTCGGAGCGATTTTTCTTCAGCAACCAAATCGCCCGACATTCATCGATTTTCATCGACATTCATCGACATTCATCGCCCGACATTTGCAGAGGGGGGCGGGCACTTTAAGCCCGCCCCCCTCTGCAAGGCGCGAAAGTCGCGCACACGGGGAGCGGCAGAAGTGCAGCGCTGCTCAAAGGTAAGTTTTGTAACATACCTATATAATGCTATTTTCCTTTGAGTACCATTGATACTTTGTGAAAATCACAACTGGGGCATTTAAGGACTACTAGACTAAGTGGGACCCGTTGGGTCCCAGTCACACGGGAGGCCTGGTCCCCCAACGCAACCCATTTCCCCATCGCAATATTCCACCATCACCCATAGCCTCTAACAGCGCATGCGTGGCTCATTTCCCCTCATCCTCGAGCGCTCCCTTGCCTCCTATTCATGTGTGGGAGTGGGGAGGGAAGTGAGTTGTGTGGCGGGGGGAGGGGTGTAGGGTGGGTGGGGTTGAGGGGTGTGTGTGGACAGGGAGGTGTAGGAGGGGGGAGGGTGGGTGTGTGGGGGGGGGTGTGGAGGGGCGTATGGGGTGGGGGGAAAGTGTGTATGTGGGCGGGTGGGATTTGGGAGGGTGGGAAGAGGAATGTGGGAGGGGAGAGGGTGGGTCTGTGGGAGGGGGATGTGTGTGGGTATGGGGGGTGTGTGTGGGCGGGGGTATGTGTGTGTGTGTGTGTGAGGGGGTTGTGGGGCAGGAGGGGTGTGCGGGCAGGGAGGTTGTGGGAGGGAGGGGCATGCAGGGGGGAGTTGTGTTTGGAGAGGGGTGTGTGGGCAGGGGGGAGTGAGCTTGGAGAAAAGATGGGGGAAGAGCCATGGGGAGAGGGCGGGCATCACAGGGGAGGAGCCAGCGAGGGGGACCAGAGGGGTAGTGGCTGGAATTGGCGGTGCGGTGGGGACACTCAGCGGGCGCTGGTCGCTGGTCGTTCTCCACCGCCGGGATCAGAGTCTCCGCTTTCCGTTTGGCGACATGGGCTGGGTCGGGTCTCCGATGCTGGGCTGCTTGGGGCTGGGCTGCTTGGGTCTGGGCTGGGTTGGGCTGTGCTGCTCGGGGCTGGGCTGGGCTGTGCTGCTTGGGGCTGGGCTGCTCGGGGCTGCTTTGGGTCTCTCCGAAAGTCCGGTTGGAAACTTCCGCCAGCCATCCTCAGCGGCAGTACAGACGCGATGACACATGAAGGGGCGGACCATCTCGGGGAGTGACGGGGAAGAGACTAATCCACGCGGCGCTGACAGGCAGGAGAGGAGATCGATCTGTGCACGTGCGGTTTTTAGGATTTTTAAACCTCACTAACTTTTACGACATTCAACTGATCGGAACGAAACTTGGTGCACTCACAGCACAGGAGAACGGTGAATGAAGTACCGTTTTTGCGCAAACAGAAAGACCGCCAAACCGGAAGATAACAAGATCAGAGTTTTGGTTATGTATAGATAAATGTTCATGTTAGATCCCAACAAATAATGTAATGTGATAAACCACAAATTTAAAAGCAAAAGCTGCAGATGCTGGATATCTGAAATACAACGAGAAAAATCTGGGTATACTGAGCAGGACAGGTAGAATCAATTAAGAATAAACAGCATTAATATTAACTTTCCCATTTTGTGTAAAGTTGATGAATTTACATGTATCTAGTGTTTCCCTCTTTCACTTATGTTTAGTTTTCTGACCTAAATAAAATAATTAATATCAATCGATTTTTAGGCCAATGGCCCATGTCATAGACATAGTTCTGATGAAGGCTCATTGACTTGAAACAGTAACTCATTTTCCCTCAGATGCTGTCTGACCGGCAAAATATCCTTAGTATTTTTATTTTATTTATAGAAAAAACATTGCTTTTCATCACTGAGTTGAATAACTCAATTAATAATGCCATTGTCACATGTTAATTAATCCTCAAGGCAAGAACATGTATCTGCTGAATCTCAATATAGAACCCGAAGGAACCACTTAAATTTCCTTATTCCTGTCTCCCTTTTAGTTTAGTTTGGAGATGCAGCATGAAACAGGCTGTTTGACCATCAATTCACACTAATTTTCTATTGGGTGTGGGAGAAAAGCGGAGCACCTGGAGAAAGTCCACGAGGTTACACGGAGAACATACAACCTCCATATCTACGGTAGCTGATGTCAGGATCAAACTCGGGTCTCTTGTGCAGTGAGGCAGCAATTCTACCAGCTGTGCCTCTGTGGCGTCCCAATTATCTTCTAATTTACAAGGGATAGATTGACTCTATGTCACATATGGCGGCATGGTATGTTATGGCTGCAGCGGTAGAGTTGCTGCCTTGCAGAGCCAGAGCCCCGGGTTTGATCCTGACTATGGGTGCTGTCTGCACGGAGTTTGTACGTTCTCCCCATGACCTGCATGCATTTTCTCTGAGCTCTTCGGTTTCCTCCCACACTCCAAAGATGTACAGGTTTGTAGGCTAATTGGCTTGGTACAAATGTAAATTGTCCCGAGTGTATGTAGGATAGCGTTAATATGCGGGGATCACAGGTCAGTGCGGACTCGATGGGCCGGAGGCCCTGTTTCTGCGCTACATCTCTAAACTAAACTAAATTAAACATGGAAAAGTGCCCTTTTTAAAGCAGGCAAATAATTGAAAACGTTCTTGCTAGACCATGATAACGATCACTTCATACACCCATTTGGGTGCACTAGAAGTTCAGAGCAATGGACTTCAAAAGGACTTCAAAATCTTTCATGAAAGCAATGAAAGATGCATTCTTCCCAATGCATCACGTTGTTCCTGATGTCTGATACCAGTAACTTTCCCATTTTGTGTAAAGTTGATGAATTTACATGTGTCTAGTGTTTCCCTCTTTCACTTATGTTTAGTTTTCTGACCTAAATAAAATAATTATTAATGCATCTGCAATTTACTCTTATTTCTTTTAATAAATCAAGATTGATATCTGGGGATTTATCTATCTTACATTACATTTCTTTAAAAAAATAGTCAGCATTAAATCTATTAAATTCCTACACTATTTTTTAATTTGTTTGTATAGGTATTGTTTTGATCGCTTTCCTTACTGTGAAAATTGATTTTAAAAAGTGTCATGTAAATTCCTTAATAATAGCCACCTGGGGATGAGCACTTGGAAAGCAATATCCTAGCATACAATGAAATCTTTAGGCCAGCAAAATGCTATTACAGAGGCTGAAGAAGGGTCTCGACCCGAAACATTGCCTATTCCTTCTCTCCAGAGATGCTGCATGTCCCGCTGAGTTACTCCAGCATTTTGTGTCTACCTTCGATTTAAACCAGCATCTGCAGTTCTTTCCTACCCAAATGCTATTACTTGTTTGGTTGAAACACAGCCCTGAAAATGTATGAATGTGTAGATATTTATATCAGTACTCTGGGATTAAAAATGCTTTTAATTTGGAGTGACACTCGTTGATGACTATTTCTGTGTAATTTTGCATCATTCTTGAAATTGCTAGCTTAAACAATGTTATTCAGGAAATTAGACCATGTTAGTCACTCCCAAGAAAATCCTGCATTCATAGAACAGCAGTAGACAGAGTTCCTGTAGTGTTAGTCATACCTCGCTTTTATCCTTGTGTTCCTCTTCCAGGTTCCAAACCACCTACTGTAATCAGTTCCAGATTTTTAGTGAACCGACACTCTCAACTCATCGTTTGAGAAGGAACCTCAGATGCTGGAAAAATCGAAGGTAGACAAAAATGCTGGAGAAACTCAGCGGGTGAGGCAGCATCTATGGGGTGAAGGAATAGGTGACATTTCGGGTCGAGACCCTTCTTCAGACTTATGAAGGGTCTTGACCTGAAACGCCACCTATTCCTTCACTCCATAGATACTGCCTCACCCGCTGAGTTTCTCCAGCATTTTTGTCTACTCTCAACTGATCAATCATTTGTGATTCTGTCTGTTTAACCATCTAACACCACCGATAGAGACGGCCAAATCTATGAAGCTAGTTTGATTCACTTCTCCCAGGTTCTATTCTCCAATGTCAACCCATCCTACCCCAGTTTCTGAACCTCTAATGGTTGAATTAGCCCAACCAGGCATCTAATGGCCTGCATGCTGAGCACCCCACGCTTTCTGGTCCCTCCTTAAACCTTGTTTCGTAGGAGCCACTGAAAATGATCCATGACTGAAAAAGTAGTTGGCATACCATATAATTTTCACATTGTAAGTTGCAGGATAGATGAGGTACAATTATTGAATGTAACATGTATTTAATTTTAAGGAAGCTTTCAATAAGGCCAAACATAAGAGATAAATGTGCAATATTATGGTACGTGAGTTTGGTGGACAACAAAACTGGTTGGCCAACAGGAAACAGAATTTGAATTAATTAGCCCTTTTCTGAGTTGCAGATGGCAGTGTATATTCCTTGATTGGTGAACATATATCTTGAGTTCTGGAACACAGGTTTGGTAGTAATCCGTTGGGATAATATATGTAATAAGTATTTTTATCCATGTGCAACACAAGGCTAATCAAAATGGTTGTCAATCAAGGAGTATCCAGGCTACAAATTTAATTTTTTTGTAATAAACAGTACAGATCTCAATTTGTATGCGTGCTGAAAAACACAAAAGGATTTTATTTGGATTCTCAATTCAATAGAATTTTATAATGAAGCTGTTATTGCATGGGGAATCCTTTGATGTTGTCTGTCCATTGTCTATAACTATAATTTGCAGATTTGCAGTTACTTCATAGTAGCATTAACTTTGTCCTTCGAGTTCTCATTATGATTTGCCTGGTATTATGCAAAATAACTTTCTCCCTTAACAATGGAAAACCACATAACTAATGCTTATACAATGTAACGTTCTTAAACATAATGCTTATACAATGTAACTTTATGAATGAATAAGGAATGTAAATGTATTTTGTGAGTTTTCCCTTTACTTGGTTCATTGCATTCTACAGTAGGTAGACTTGCTTTAAGAAACAATGGGGGAACATGCTACTTGAAAAAAAAAGCCTGATCTTTAGAGAAAGGAAAATAACTTTGCAGAGTAAAATATTTTTAAATGTTTCACTTTTTGACTCTTACTATTAATCCATTCTAGGTGTGTTTATCATTTAATCCTCAAAGTTCCCTCGTGGCAACAGGCAGTATGGATACTACAGCAAAGCTCTGGGATATACAATCTGGAGAAGAATCTGTGACTCTGACAGTATGTACAGAATATTTTCACAAATATTGCTATTCAGTTTAAGTATCTTGTTGTTGCTTCAATCTCCTTGAAATATTACATGAGCCTTACATTTTGAGATTGAAAATCAAGTAAGCTATAAATAGTGGACATCTACAATAGGTCAGTAAATGCTGGAAATACGCAGCAAGAGATGCCCTTAGCGGCTGCCTCATGTACTGCATTTCCCCTATTTTCAATTTCTATTTTAAATTTTGATATTTTTTCTTTGTTCATTCAAATTAGTTTTAATGTGCTGCTAATGAGCATTTGCAGGCAAAGTGCCATTTGTTTTGCTGCACATTGTTGTGAATCAAGGTGTTTGAGTGGCTTATTTTAAGAAACTTGACTGTTTTATTTGGTATTCCCTAAACCTAAATGACTCCAGAGCTGTTTAGTTAAATTACTTTTATTTACATATAATACCCATTGATGTTCCAACAAGCAATTTTATCATTTGGTCTTAGCTATGTCTTGTCAGTTTAAAGGATTATCAGCTAGAATCCACATTAGGCGCAATAATCTAAATGACTATTGCGTGCGATTGCTGCTTCATGGCAGCATGATTCTTGTGAGATCCTGCCCATGGTTCATTGGTAACACTATTGCACTTTAAGTGGACATGTCGTGTTTCAAATGCACTTTAAACATTTGAGCATTTACACATGTTGCAGCTTCACATGGAGAAGGTGTTATCATTTTGATGAGACTTAACCAAGAAACTTGGATTTCCTCAGAGTAGCTATACTTGAATAATCCCCTTGCCAAGGGTCCACTTGGTAGGCTGGTCTGTAAGGTTGTTTTGCATGGAAATCTGGGTGAGCTGGCCAAATGTTTATCAAAATTTGGTTTAATGGAAGGAGACAGAGGGTGGTAGTGAGTTTATGGATGATACCAAAATGGGCTGTGTAGTGGAGAGTGAAGAGGGTTACTTTGCAGACTTTGGTAAGGCAGGCATTTGGAGTATTGCATGTAGTTATGATTGCCCTATTACGGGAAAGATGTGAAGGTCTTGGATGGGGTGCAGAGAACGTGTGCGGATGGGACGTCGAAGGACGAGAAGCCGAAGCGAAGAAGTGGAAGCCAAGATACCAAATGGCAATGACGACGAAGAGCCAAATAACCGAATGGACGCGACGCTGAAAAGCCAAATAACTGAACGGGCGCGACGCCGACATGATGTCTCCGGGGACGGCATTTGTCCGAGATCTTGTCAGCGATTGGTCCAGACCAGACCCCGCGTCCATCACATCACTGGCCTGGGGGAGACGGGAGGGTGGGCGGGATTTTTAATTTTCCTTCGCCGCTTTTGGACTGACAAAAATCATAGAGCGGATTGTTTTTGGAAGCGTTGATCTACCACGGTGCTTGGGGTTAAGAGGCTGGAATCTCTCTCTCTCTCTGTCCCTCATTTTTTCCCAGAATCATTTGGTGTTTTGCAAAGACAACTGCATCTGCAGTTCCTTCCTATTGAAGAAGAACCCTGCCCCGAAACAACTCCGAATCCATTCCCTACACAGATGCCGCCTAGCCCGCTGAGTTCCTCCAGCATTCTGTGTTTTTATTTAACTCTGAAATTGAAGATAGACACAAAAAGCTGGAGTAACTCAGCAGGGCAGGTAGCATCTCTGGATAGAAGGAATGGGTGACGTTTCGGGTAGAGACCCTTCTTATGACAATCACAAGTACTCTCGCCGACGAGAATTCAGAAGAAGTGTCTCGACCCGAAACATCACCCATTCCTTCTATCTGGAGATGCTACCAGTCCTGCTGAGTTACTGCGGCTTTTTGTGTCTATCTTCAGAGGGAGCGAGAGAGAGAGAGAGAGAGAGAGAAAGAGAGAGGGGGAGAGAGCGAGAGAGAGAGATAGAGAGAGATTCCAGCCTCTTAACCCCAAGCACCGTGGTAGATCAACGCTTACAAAAATAATCCGCTCTATGATTTTTGTTAGTCCAAAAGCGACGAAGGAAAATTAAAAATCCCCCCCCCACCCACCCGTCTCCCCCGGCCAGTGATGTGATGGACGCGGGGCATGGACCAATCGCTGACAAGGTTCGGTTATTTGTTTTTTTGGCGTTGCGCCCATTCGGTTATTTGTTTTTTTGGCGTCGAGCCCTTTCGGTTATTTGGCTTTGGGTGTCCTCTCCGTTCAGTTATTTGTCTTTTCAGTGTGATTTCCGTCAGTATCTTGGCTTTCACTTCTTCACTTCGGCTTCTCGTCCTTCCATGCCCCGACCGGGTACCACAGAGAAGGCTGTTTACCAGAATGCTGCGTGGATTAGAGGGTTTCAGTTACAGGAAGATTTTGGATAGACTTGGATAGTTTTCTCTGGAACACGGAGGTTGAGGGGAGATGGTAGAATATATAAAATTATGAAAGGCATCGATAGGATAGAACCATTTTCGCCAGTGTGGAAATGTCCAACATCAGAGCGCATGCCTGTAGTTATAGGGTGAAAGGGGGAGAGTGCAATGGAGATATGTGGGGCAAGCTTTTGATATAGAGTGGTGGTGGCCTGAAATACATTGCCTGGGGTCGTGGTGGGGGTAAGTACGATAGTGGCGTTCACGAAGCTTTTAGATAGGCTCTGTGATCATATGGGTTTCCTCTGGGTGCTCCAGTTTCCTCCAGCATCCCAGAGACATGTGGGATTGTAGGTTAATTGCCTCTTAAATTGTCCTTTGTGTGCAGGAAATGGATAAGAAAGTGAGATTAAATGGAACGTGTGAACATGTGATCGACGGTTGCCGTGGACTAGGTGGTCTGAAGAGTCTGTTTCCATGCATTATCTCTAAACTAAAAGAGGGGATGAAATGAACTGTTTCCAAGTTTGCTCATGATATGAAATTAGGTATAAAATGTGATGAGGACATTGTGATTCTCAAGAACAAAGAATGTTTTGTTGTCATATGCACCGGGATCAGAACAATGACATTTTAATTTGCAGCCTTACAGGCATATTAATGCAATACATGACGATAAATATACACTAATAATATAATAAAGTATCAGTTATACTTGGTAACTATATCATAGAAACATAGAACCATGGAAAAATAGGTGCAGGAGTAGGCCATTCGGCCCTTCGAGCCTGCACCGCCATTCAATATGATCATGGCTGATCATCCAACTCAGTATCCTGTACCTGCCTTCTCTCCATACCCCCTGATCCCTCTAGCACCAAGAGCCACATCCAACTCCCTCTTGAATATAGCAAATGAACTGGCCTCAACGACCTTCTGTGGCAGAGAATAGTAAGATTGAACGAGAACTTACCAGTTCGAAGGTTGATCTTTATTTTATGAGGAGTCGAAGTGAGGGATTTCGTGAAGAGCCCGCCGGCGCGCATGCTCGACATACTTCAAAGTAGCGGCGTGGAATCACAGAAACCAACAAAAGAAATGACTTTGCATAGTATGATTGAATTGACTAAGATTACCAGATGAAGGTGATTGAGGGTTGGGCGAGGAGGGCACGAAATCCCTCACTTCGACTCCTCATAAAATAAAGATCAACCTTCGAACTGGTAAGTTCTCGTTCAATCTTACTATTTCATTTCGGAGTCACGTGAGTGACTTCGTGAAGACTTCAAAGCTTCTGTGATTACACGCCCTGGACCACGTCCATGCTGACACACCACTACCAGGGATGGATGGGAGGAACAAACTTGCTCACTAGTTCATACTGCAAAACAAGAGCATATTTATTAATAACAAATCAAAACCCCTCATGCGGGGACATCTCCACGTTCTTGACCTGCATTCAGCACGGCTTCTGCGAACTGTAGAGGAGCAGCAACAGGCTTGTTATAAAAACGCTGGAACACAGCTTCATTCGCCCATCCTGCTGTGGCGAGAATTTGGTCCATGGGCACCTCCATGACCCTCGCCGCTGACGTCGATGCAGCCCTGGTGGAATGAGACTTGAACACATTAATGTCGATACCTGACTTACCCAAGACGACTCGAAGCCACCTGGATATCGTCTGGACTGTCACTCGATGATGAGGTCTCTTATGAGTGACAAGCAGGTATCTCTCCATTCCTCTGATGCGTGCCATCACTTTGACATAGTGGCGGATATGTGAGGCTAAACATAGCCTAGCATCTGCGGGGTATGCCGGGAACTTCAGCTGCAGCCCTGTGCACCCAGGTCTATGCTGCTTTAGTAGCTCGTCAACGAAAAAGACTACTTCTGTAGGGGTAGATGTCATTCTGTCGACACGCAGTTTGTGTAGTGTCTGTACCCTCTGAGCTGAAGTCAGCGCTAGTAACATCACCAGCTTCATGGTGAGTTGGTCCAGTTGGAGCCCTTCCATGGGAGACCACGTCCTGAGCAGGGTTAATACGTCCCTGACATCCCAGGTGATATTATAGCGTGGTGTAGGCGGATTCATATTGAATATACCCCGCATGAGTCTGGACACTAGCCTGTTGGATCCTACCCCAATCTTGAGGTAGAATGATAGCGCACTTCTGGCGCTGTTGATGGCACTGTAACTTAAGTGTTCATCATGGTGCAACCCCGCGAGGAATTCCAGGACGTCGGTTATTGTCACGTCATCGTGCGTGATGCGAGAGCGGCTGCAGTAGGCTTCCCACTTCTTAATATGCGCGCGGTATCTTCGCCTTGTGGACTCTCGACACGACGCCCCGATGGTATCCATGGTCCGAGCCGAGAGGCCGTATTGGACTAACGGCCTGTTCAGAACCTGCAAGCCAACAAATTTAAATAGCCATGGCAGGGATGTGGCTCCCCTGAGACAGGGTGAGTAACCAATTGTGAGCAACCCTTCAAAAGGACCCAAGGTTCGTTGAGCATGTCAAAGACCACCGGATACCAAGGCTGTGCGGGCCAGTTGGGTATAATAAGGATGCCCTTGGCAGCATCTGCCTGAATCTTTCGCAATACCCGACTGATGAGGCAAAACGGAGGGAAGGCATAGAAAAACCAATTCCCCCAGTCCAGCGAGAATGCATCTAGCGCTATTGCCCCAGGATCTGGTTCCCATGAAACGTAGGCTGGTACCTGATGGTTCAACCGTGACGCAAAAAGGTCAATGTCCGGTTTACCAAATTTGGCTGTGACTTTAGAAAAAATCTCAGGATGCAACATCCATTCAATGTTGTCATTAAATTTGCGTGACCTGGTGTCCGCCACAGTATTAAGCTCACCTGGCAAATAGGTAGCTGAAATCCAAATGTCTCTTTGAATACACCAGAGCCAAATTGAGTTAGCCAATTTGTCACACGAAACTGACCTGGTACCACCCATATGGTTTAAATATGCCACAGCTGTGGTGTTGTCTATTTGGAGACGGACGTGTGCTCCAACAAGCTTGGAACAATATGCACGAAGTCCGTGGAATGCTGCCAGCAACTCCAAATAGTTAATCCCTTGAGTCAACAACATCGATGCCTCAAGGGTGTCCCATCTGCCCCCACAACTAGAGCAATTATCAGTAGCTCCCCAGCCATTGGAGCTTGCATCAGTCTGTAAATATACCACCGGATTAGCCTCCCTGACAGGCTTAAATGAGTTGCTAATGTGACACACCCACCATTGCAACTCAGTTATCGCTTCGGACGGCAGCTGCATTGATCGATCGTAATGACCAGCGTTCCGTTTTAACGCAGTAATTTTAGCTCTTTGCAAATTCTGATAATGCAAAGGTCCATATCGTGCTGCCGGAAACAAAGCCACTAGCTTGCCAATTACTGTGGCTGTATGCCGAATCGATGGTATATTGGTGCCAATTAAATCTCTGCACACCTTAGTGACTTCCTCAATTTTGTTAATTGGTATAGTTATCCTCATGCTCATTGAGTTCACCGTGAACCCTAGGTAATTAATTACCTGGGCAGGGCAGAACTTCGATTTCTCTGGATGGACAATGAATCCTAATTGTTGAAATATATTGACAGCAGCTGCAACACCCTGTTCAGCCAATTGCAGGGTGTGGCCCACAATAAAGACATCATCTAAATAGGCCATAACTGTATGATGTCGTTGTCTCAAATAAGCCATGATTGGCTTCACCAATTTAGTGAACAATCTAGGGGCTGTAGTAAGCCCATTAGGCAAAGCCTTATACTGCCAAAGTTGCCCCATCCAGATAAATTTCAAAAACCTTCTATCATCTTTCTGGATGGATACTGAATAATATGCATCCCTCAAATCAATGCATGCCATAAAGCAGCCATGAGAAATCAATGATTTGGCTGTTTCAAACGTATCCATTTTAAAATAAGTATATGTTACAAACGTATTCAAACGGGTTAGATCAATAATGACACGACAGCCTCCATCCTTCTGAGGTCTAGTAAATATGTTCGAAACAAATTCAATTGGCTCATGCACCGTTTTCTCAATCACACCCTTCTGTTCCAGACTTAAAATTTCCTTGTAACCTGCTGCCTGTTCTGCAGCAGACAATTTGAACGTACGACCAGGCATGTGCTGGGATGGAGGAATGTCGCCATTAATAAACTCAATTTTATGCCCCTGAATATTCCGCAACACATACTCATCACCAGTAAAATTACCCCATGCATCCAAAAACAACCGTAAACGACCACCAACATGGGAAGTTAAACAGAGAGAAAAGAGAGAACCAGACCCCCTCACCTCCGTGGTTACCGGCGGTCCTTGACACGTGTGGGTGGCCGTGGAGGTGCTGGGTTGGCTTGAGGGCGCGGCGTCTTCGATTTCCACAAAGGTCTCTGCCGACCCTGTCCTAAAAAAGACCCTTGGTGCTGGTTCTGGTGCTGTTGTCGTTGTGGAGCTAGAGGGCGAGTCCTCGTCGAGGCACCGGCCGACCCTCGTGAGCGAATGTATGGAGCTTTTGAGCCTGACGGTGTGGGGGCACTCTGAGAGCGCATGATCCCCACCGTTTTGGCTTGTTCGTCAAGCTCTTTGACTCTCTTCGAGAGGTCCTCACCAAAGAGCTGACGGGGCGGCGGCGGCGGCGGTGGTTTGCACAATCCTGCAAACTTCGGGTTGAGTGCTGGGCGGATGCTGTTTTTGCGAAACCCGTTGATTTCGTGCTGGGTCGCGCACAATAAGGCCAGAGCATCTTCCTGGTCCAAATTCAGTTCGTCCCCGTCCACCGACCGCGCAAAGGCGGTAATACCGGCCGTGAGGAGTTTCAGGATCCGCTGCAATTTTAGCTTCTGTTGACGGATAGCCGCACTGATGTTGCCCCATATTGGCGTATTGACCACAGGCACGTTGAGGGAGTTGCAGTTTGATGGAGCCTTGTGACGGCTCATAGCCTGGATGAGGACTTCTTCCTGCAGCACCTGATTATTAAGAAAGTCCACTGTGGCTGCCAGCTTTGTATTTAGAGGAAGACCAGCCGTATGTGGGGCCGCGAATTTGGTCGCCACATCCAAGAGTTCCTCCGCTGGCACCTCCAACGGAGTTGGTACGGGATCCACCAGAACCTCCTCCTCCTGCTGCTCCAGGCTGATAGTAGATGTTGGTGAAGACGCCCTGTGCCTGTTGCTGCCCTGCTGTTGTTGACGTTGAAGCAGGAGCTCCAGCAGCCGCTCCATACGGTCAATACGCCCTTCACCCTGAACACTCAGGTGGTCGGAGTCCTCCGGCTCTGAAAAGAAAACCGGGCTCCTGTCATCGGCCCGCACCTCGTTGAGGCCCTGCCGGTGCCGGTAGTTGTCGCTAACAGCCGCCGAGGCGAAACTGCGCGATTCCTGCACGGGCGTGTTCAACCGCCTCCGTTTAGCGGGAGCTGAAGCCGCTGCCACTAAGGGCACTTGCGGCGAGGTGTCGGCACCAGCCGAAGCATGGCTGCCCGGGGCCCGCGCAGTCTTGCCGGCTGCCCACATCGTGGACGTTGCCGACGCATGGTCTCGCCCACCCATCCATGGGGGGCTCGGCGACCGTGACGAGACCCGACTCGACCGACCTGTCCCGGCGTCGAGAGTCGGGGTGTGCCGGCTGGACCTCACAGCCGCCCCGGGTCTCGCCCTGGAACCTGACCGCTCCTCCGCGATAGGCAATGCCTTAGCCCTAACAGGGTTAGGCTTCTGGGCTCCTGCCCTCCCCCTTCTCGGAGGGCTGAGTGGAACAGACCGTGCAACGGCACGTGCCCTGCTCGAGGTCGCCAGCGACGCTGACGACCTGACTGCCATGGCAGGGTCCCCCTGCTCTGGCGGCACACCACACTCCTCCTCGTCGAACTCCTCCGAGCTGTGGTGTGCTGGCGGACCTGGACCTGTAATCACAGGGCTTACCCACATCTCCGCCTGAGTCCCGGCCTGCGCTGCAGGTACTGCCGATGGTAAAGGCCCCGGAACTGTTGACCGGCGAACTCGTCCTGACGTCCTCCGGCCCTTCGAACTCCCATCCATGTCCTTGCTGCAAGACATAATCAGACAACAAGGACCACCAACTAAAGGTAGAATACTCACCTCCGTGGCCCCTTATGAAGGGCTGGCGAGGAGCGCGCTCCACCGCCAGCCGTCGCAGCAACGCGTTACGACGATATGTCGAGCATGCGCGCCGGCGGGCTCTTCACGAAGTCACTCACGTGACTCCGAAATGAAATTCCAGAGACTCATCACTCTCTGTGTAAAGAATGTTTTCCTCATCTCGGTCCTAAAGGAATTCCCCCTTATACTTAGACTGTGACCCCTTGTTCTGGACTCCCCCAACATCGGGAACAATCTTCCTGAAAATTCTTCCTTAAGAATTTTGTAAGTTTCTATAAGATCCCCCCTCAATCTTCTAAATTCCAGTGAGTACAAGCCGAGTCTATCCAGTCTTTCTTCATATGAAAGTCCCGACATCCCAGGAATCGGACTGGTGAACTTTCTCTGAACCCCCTCTATGGCAAGAATGTCTTTCCTCAGATTTGTAGACCAAAACTGTATGCAATACTCCAGGTGTGGTCTCACCAAAACCCGGTACAACTGCAGTAGAACCTCCCTGCTCCTATACTCAAATCCTTTCGCTATGAATGCTAACATACCATTTGCTTTCTTCACTGCCTGCTGCATCTGCATGCCTACTTTCAATGACTGGTGTACCATGACACCCAGGTCTCGTTGCATCTCCCCTTTTCCTAATCTGCCACCATTCAGATAATAGTCTCATGTTTTTGCCACCAAAGTGGATAACCTCACATGTATCCACATTATCCTGCATCTGTCATGCATCTGCCCATTTACTCAGCCTATCCAAATCACCCTGCAGCCTCCTAGCATCCTCCTCACACCTAACTATACCCCCCAGCTTGGTGTCATCTGCAAATTTGGAGATGTTGCATTCAATTCCCTCATCCAAATCATTAATGTATATTGTAAATAGCTGGGGTCCCAGCACTGAGCCTTGCGGTACCCCACTAGTCACTGCCTGCCATTCTGAAAAGGACCCGTTTACTCCTACCCTTTGCTTCCTGTCTGCCAGCCAGTTCTCTGTCCACATCAATACTGAACCACCAATACCGTGTGCTTTAAGTTTATATATTAATCTTATGTGGGACCTTGTCGAAAGCCTTCTGAAAGTCCAGATATAACACATCCACTGGTTCTCCCTTATCCACTCTACCAGTTACATTCTCGAAAAATTCTATAAGATTCGTCAGACATGATTTACCTTTTGTAAATCCATGCTGACTTTGTCCAATGATTTCAAATGCGCTACTATCCCATCTTTTATAACTGACTCTAGCAGTTTCCCCACTACCGATGTTAGACTAACTGGTCTGTAATTCCCCGCTTTCTCTCTCCCTCCTTTTTTAAAAAGTGGGGTTACATTAGCTATCCTCCAATCCTCAGGAACTACTCCAGAATCTAAAGAGTTTTGAAAAGTTATCACTAATACATCCACTATTTCCATGGCTACCTCCTTGAGCACTCTGGGATGCAGACCATCTGGCCCTGGGGATTTATCGGCCTTTAATCCGTTCAATTTACCCAACACCACTTCCCGGCTAACCTGGATTTCACTCAGTTCCGCCATCTTATTTAACCTCCGGTCCACTGCTATTTCCGGCAGATTATTTATGTCATACTTAGTGAAGACAGAACCAAAGTAGTTATTCAATTGGTCTGCCATGTCCTTGTTCCCCATGATCAATTCATCAGTTTCTGACTGCAAGGGACCAACATTTGTTCTAACTAGTCTCTTTCTCTTCAAATATCTATAAAACTTTTGCAGTCAGTTTTTATGTTCCCAGCCAGTTTCCTTTCGTAATCAATTTTCCCTTTCCTAATTAAGCCTTTTGTCCTCTGCTGGATTCTGAATTTCTCCCAGTCCTCTGGTAGGCTGCTTTTTTTGGCCAATTTGTATGCCTCATCTTTAGTTTTTATACTATCCCTGATTTCCCTCGTTATCCATGGGTGCACCACCTTCCCTGATTTATTCTTTTGCCAAACTGGGATGAACAATTTTTGTACTTCATCAATGCAGTCTTTAAATGTCTTCCATTGCACATCCACTGTCAACCCTTTAAGACTCACCTGCCAGTCTAGTCTAATTCATGGCTCAAACTTTCAAAGTTACTTTTGTTTAAGTTCATAACCCTTGTTTCTGAATTAACAATGTCACTCTCCATCCTAATGAGGAACTCAATCATATTATGGTCACTCTTGACCAAGGGGCCATGCACAATAAGACTGCTAACTAACCCTTCCTCATTACTCAATACCCAGTCTAGAATAGCCTGCTCTCTCGTTGGTTCCTCCACATGTTGGTTGAGAAAACTATCCCGCATACATTCCAAGAAATCGTCTTCCTCGGCACCCCTGCCAATTTGATTCACCCAATCTATATGCAGATTGAAGTCACCCATTATAACTGTGTTACCCTTGTTGCACGCACTTCTAATTCCTGTTTGATGCCATCCCCAACTCCAATACTACTGTTCGGTGGCCTGTACACAACTCCCACTAGCGTTTTCTGCCCCTTAGAGTTTTGCAGCTCTACCCATATCGATTCCACATCCTCCATGCTAATGTCCTTCCTTTCTATTGCATTAATCTCCTCTCTCACCAGCAACGCTACCCCACCTCCTTTTCCTTTCCGTCTATATATCATAATAGTGCAGGCCAAATTATGCTGTGCAGTCTTATGGAAAGTCCACCGATGATTCTGCAAAGGGGTATAGAGAGGTTGAGTGATGAAAGGAAACCTAACAAATCGAATTTGAAGTGGGAAAGTGTCAGGTCATGCACTTTGGTAAGAGGAGCCAATATGCAGAATTTTATCTTATTAGAGAGAGACGGCTCAAATGATTGAGATTCAGAGGAAGGTAGGTGTTTTAGTGCATGAATCACAAAAAGTTAGCTGGCACGTCTAACAAGTATTGGAGAAAGCAAATGGCTTGTTGGCCATTCATGTGAAGGGGTTAAGATTAAGGAGGTTTTATAGGGTGTGCATATTTGGAATACTATGTATGGTGTTTGTCCTCTTACCTAAAAAGGTTATAGCAGCATTGGAGGCAGTCCAAGTGAGATTCACCAGCCTAGTTCCTGGGATGAGAGAGGAATAAAGAGAGATGACACAGTCTAGATCTGTAGTCTAGGTCTGAAGAAGGGTCTCGACCCAAAACGTCACCTATCTCCTTTGCTCCTTAGATGCTGCTGCACCTGCTGAGTTTCTCCAGCCTTTTGTGTACCCTCGATTCTCCAGCATCTGCAGTTCCTTCTTTAACACCAGATCTGTATTGTTTAGGTTTGGAAGAATGAGGAGCTATATTCAAACATGTACTGTACATGCGAAAGAGGTTTGGTATTGAGATGTGCTTACCAGTGTGAAGTTTTTGAACAAGGGGCAAGTTATTTAAAATGGAAGTGCGCAGACATATCTTCTCTGAGAGGGTAGTGAATATTTGGAATTCTCTGTACCCAGTGGTATTGGAAATATTTATGGTGGAGACAGATAAATAATTGAAACATGTAAAACTTGAGGAATATGGGGAACTGGCACATGAAGAAGCGCTGAAGCTAACAAAGATGCCAGCCTACAGCTCTCCAACTGTGTTTTCATGTATTTTTATATTGTGCTTAAATTCTTAGCAGGTATTTAATAAGATGTAATATCAAAGTTATAGTGAACAATAAAAATTCTGTGTAGGTGATAACACAATATTACAGTGGTACAGCGGTAGAGTTGCTGCCATACAGCACCAGAGACTCGGGTTCAATCCTGACCATGGGTGCTGTCTGTACGGAATTTGCATGTTCTCCCTGTAACTCTGGGTTTTCTCCGGGTGCTCCAGTTTCCTTCCACTCTCCAAAGATGTATAGATTTGTAGATTACCGTAATTGGCTTTGGTAAAAATTGTAAAATGCCCCGAGTGTGTAGGATAGTGCAAGTGTACGGAGTGATCACTTGCACTTTCGAGATACAGCATGGAAACAGGTCTGCGCCAAACATACAAACTCCGTACAGACAGCACCGGTAGTCAGGATCGAACCCAGGTCTCCGGCGCTGTATTTGCTGTAAGGTAGCAACTTAGATAGTGATAAAGGTACCAAAGCATTGGTTGCTAAATATACTGATGACATAACATTAGATAGGAAAGTGAATTGTGAAGAGAACATAAAGAGGCTACAAAGGGTGATAGATCGATTAATCGAGTGGGAATAAGATTGGGATCCAATGTGGAATCCATATTTATATTCCATATCTATATAAACATCCTTATTGACAAATTTTTGTAAATGTGTTGGAAGCAGTTCAGAGAAGATTTATATACTAATATGTGGAATAGAGGGTTGTCCTATAGAAATGGTTGAACAGGTTAGGCTCATACCCACAAATGCTTAGAAGAATAAGAGGGAGACGTGAGTGAAATGCATAATATCTTGAGGATCTTCACTTATTGGACATTAATACGATGTTTTCTGTGGCCAAACCTGGAATAAACCTGCTTAAAAATAAGGGATCACCCATTTAAGATGGAAAGAAAATTAGATTTTTTCTCCAAAGTTTGTAGGTGTTTGGAACTCTCATCCTCAACGGGTGGAAGAGGCAGAGTTCCTGGATACTTTGAAAACAGAAGAAAACAGGTTTTTAAGCAATGGGATAAAATGTTACGCCTGATAGACATAAATGTGGAGTTGAAGATCGACCATGTTGTTGTTACATGCTGGGGAAGTCTTGAGGAATAGAATAGCCTTCTCTTGTTCTTAAATCAAACATTGTCCATACGTTTATATTGCTTCGTTGGTTCTGCTTTCCCTTCCTTTGACTAAAACTTAACTTTCAAAGTGAACTTCGTATGACTTAACTTCAGAAGTTCATGTTGATCTTTTCTGATCAGTTTATTTCTTTCTTTAAGGGTCATTCAGCTGAAATAATTTCTTTGTCATTTAATACAACCGGAGATAAGATTATCACTGGCTCCTTTGACCATACAGTTTCTGTTTGGGATGTGGGATCTGGAAGGTGAGTAAATTGCTTTTTTTTTTAACACTTCAGCCTATTTTTTTAATGATGTTTTGGAAGATTCCAATACAATTTTGAGTCTCAATTTAATATATAATGTCTTGCATCTTTGTATAAATTATTGGGGAAAAGTTGAGCACAGATTCTTGCAATGTATTTATATCTACATCCCAATTTCTGTCTACTTTTCTCACTTACTAATTTTTGATCATTTTAGTTATTTCCCTTTTAACATTATGTACTTTCATAATTGAAACTTGATCAAGTGACTTTTGAAAAATATAATGAATGCTACACAACATTCACAACATCCCATTTTCAAAAGGAATAGAATTAACATGACCTTTACATATCCACAAATCATTTGCTGTATTTTCTGTATTGTAGCAGTGTCTCAATTTAAAAAAACATTGCTCAGGATGTCATGTGGTCATGTAATACAAAATACTTTATGCAGTGACTGCGAGATATTTATTTCTTAACATGAAATGAACTACTGTTTAAAACATAGCCTAGGAGGTTTTTAAGCATTTGTAAATATATGCCAAATTAGCTATTCGTGATAAGTCCCTTGTTGGATTTGCACGAGGCTTTGCAGCAGGATCGTTCTATTACGCACAAGGCCCAAAGTGTTGCATGCAATAAAACAGGCCCTACATTCCAAACCCCACACAAAGTCATTTTTGTTTATGAGTTCTGACATCAAGCAGAGTCTAATGTGAAGTGAATCAATCCAGCAATGGATTGTAAGTTTAAGGCGCAACATTATGGATGGGAGTTGCAGGAGACAGGGAGAACCTTTAGGTAGAGGTAGATTTCCATAGGTGGGCAACAGAGAAGATTGAGGAAGATTGGGCACGAATGTTGTGATGATGGACGAAGGAGTAGGTGCTCTGAAGACTTAGACTGTAAGAAAGAAGGATGCACAAGGGTCTCGACCCAAAACGTCACACATTCCTCTTCAGAGATGTTGCCTGTCCCGCTGAGTTACTATGGCTTTTTGTGTCTATCTTCAGAAGAAGGATGATGTGAGTGATCACTAAACAGACCAAATACTTTCAGCTGACTGATAACTTCCCAGCTAAAGGCATGCCCTCTTTAAATAATGCCAAAACACTGGCTAAGGTGTGGCCTAATGTGTGATGCCTGCACTGATTTTGGACCTTACAAGTGTAGAAAGAATATTCTGGGTTTCCTGCATGTTCCCAAAAAAAGAAGTGTTAGATTTTGTATATCAACTTGTTCATCCATAGGCATCCAGTATGAAGAAGGGTCTTGACCCGAAACGTCACCTATATATGTTCTGCTGGGAATCCTGCCTGACACGCTGAGTTACTCCAGCATTTTTAGTCTGTCTTTGTTTGTAGTTTGTTTTCATATCTAAATATAGGGACAGTCATAATTTAAACTTTGCATGCATAATAGTTGAAACATATTAACTGGCCAATTTTTAATGTTGTGATCTGTCAGGAGAATGCATACCCTGATTGGCCATCGAGGAGAGATTAGCAGTGCACAGTTTAACTGGGACTGTTCACTTATTGCTACTGGGTCAATGGATAAAACTTGCACGGTAGGTTTAACAATAAATTACGTTGTCATACTATATACATTTCCATGGCCTTTAAATAATTTGAACTGCATGCTTCAATCAGAGAGAAATTTCAGTGTGAAATGGCTCAGTATTGACATTACATTATTTATCACTGATTGTCGAGAAGATAATTTTTATTACATTGCTCATTCTTATTTTATATTTCTTCTGGTCTCATTTTTTTAAAATTAATCCAATGAAATGATAGATGAACCTTCAAGATGCATGATTTTGAGAGGTCCTGAATAGTCAGGAACATTGCCAATGTCTCAATCTTTAGCTCTGTTATTCAATAGGGTTATGACTTTATTTCTAGCCTGCACGGGCAGAGGAAGTTGCAACGCAAGTCATTTACTTAGACATTGGTAGGAAAATCCCAGTTGTTTTAATTTTAATATTCAAATTTGTATTTAAAAAAAAGGTAATGATCCAGCGGATCCAAACTTTTATTTCAACATTGTTATGGGAAAAAGCATCAAATTACATTTTTCCTGATGATGCGTAGCACAACCTCACTGTCACCTATTGTGGACCCTCCATAAGTTCATATTTACCACACTGCTTTTCCTTCATGGACTAATGAATAAACGGAAATTTCTTCCAAATAAATATTTGACTGATTCTCAATACCATTTCATTGTCTTGTCATTGACTCTTTCTCAACTGGCCTTGGTGATTGAACATCTGCTAGATTCTTTAGCAATGTGTATATAGCTTTTGACTCATATTAGAATCACAGTGTGGAAACAGGCCCATCGTCCTAACATCCCCATGCCAGCCAAGATGGCTCATCTACATTTGTCCCACCGGCCTACGTTTGGGCCATATTCCTCTAAACTTTCCAATCCATGTCCTACTTTTCATTGACAAGACTATCTACACCCATCTCAATAATGTCACCTATCTCCATACTAGTCTCAGCTCATCTGTTACTGGAATGCTCACACATGTCTCCAAACTTGGCCATCCTCATACTTCTGTAAACTTGAGCTTATTCAAATATCATCAGGTTGTAACTGATCAGGCTTCAAAGTGTATTTACCCAATAATCTAAGGTAGCTTTCCTGTTTAGTATTTCTTTGCCACGCATTTTGCTTTTCATTTCGTTTCAAGGCTCTTTAAAGATGGCTTAACTTGACTTGCATATACTGATATTTTTCAGATGTGGGATGCAGTTAGTGGGAAGTGTGTGGCAACATTGTCGGGGCATGAAGATGAAGTACTTGATGTGTGCTTTGACTACACAGGGCAGCTTATAGCAACTGCATCAGCTGATGGTATGTGGATTCGCAACCAGGTTCACATAAGAGTCTGTGTATTTTCATTAAGCCTTTTTAATTTGTTGCATCATGTATTGGTGTTTGCATGTTAATTTGTCATGCCCCACTTTCAATAAAATGCTCTCGGGTATTTGCCATTGCTATTATAATCATACCCTTTGAAAACAGGCTTTTTACATTTCGGTTGAGTTATTTTCTTGTAAAGGTTTCGATGTATGTCTCAGGGCATTCATTTATTATCAGACAGATACCATTTCAAGAGCCTCTGTTCTGAATTAACCTTAGTCAATGAGCAGAATCAATGTGTGATGACCTGCCCATTCATTCTTCCAGATATAATATACAGTTTGTCTATACTAATGATTTTATATCATCGGGCACATTGATACAGTGATTATACCTGTAGGCTATGAATAGAAGGCTATTTGACCTGTGAGATGCAGATGAGAATTTTAGAAATCAACTGATCAAAGAGTATATATATTTTCCCTTGGTGGCTGCCTCATTGAAAGAGCTCACTAAATAGAACCATGGGTTCAGTTGACTATTCCCTTTATTGGAGCTGCAGGGGTGGAAGATTGCAACCTTCACGTGGTCCGCCCTGTTTCGACTAATGCAATCAACTCGACGTGCACAAATGGAAGATCAAATATAACAAGTTGTCCAACAAGATTAGGCTGTGCACGCCACACGAAATAAGAAGAATTGGAGCTGCAGTGAATCAACCCTTATTGGTTGAGAAGCATGATGTATTTACATATTGCCTGCTAAAATTGTTAATGTGAAACTGTAAAATGAATGAAATAGCTACAATTACAGTTGTTTGAGAAAGTGTCTCACCGCGGTCAATGATCAGTTCACCAATGGTCAATTCTGTTTTGTTTCTAAATCACTTAATTGGATAACTCAATAGAGCCAAATATAGAGCTCAATGAGGACCCACATAGCTGAAGGGTTAAGATGACACTCTTTGGGCTGAACTCCAACTTGCAGACAGGGAAATTGGTGTGAATGTTGAATTATCAGAGTCACATGACTTTGATACAGGAATTCATCAAACAGGAACGCCCCTTCTGGAGGGACTGTAAAACCCGGAAGTGTTGAGTGCCTCAGTCAGTCTCTGCAGGATGGGGGGATCGAGAGGGTCAAGTCTCTCGGACTGAGCTGTGAATAACACTGAACACATGTCTACTAAACTGTGAGTGTGGTTTTACTGACCTTGAATTCTCTTAATGTGGTTTGAAATAAGGCACTGCAAATGGTTGCTGGTGGTGGTTGGTTTGAAATAAGGCACTGCAAATGGCTGGTGGTGGTGGTTGGTTTGAAATAAGGCACTGCAAATGGTTGTTGATGGTGGTGGTTGGTTTGAAATAAAGCACTGCAAATGGTTGCTGGTGGTGGTTGGTTTGAAATAAGGCACTGCAAATGGTTGTTGATGGTGGTGGTTGGTTTGAAATAAGGCATGATTAAAAGTCTAAACTTGACAACTTCCTGTTTGCACTGTATTTTGATTTTAAATAAAACACTACCACTTACGGATGTGATTGTTGGCCATCTTACTCAGTCCTCCTCCGCTCATCAGGTGCAGCTGATTCTTCCCATCAATGAATAATAAAAGTGTTATTAGTGTTTAAAAAATGTTGAGAATCTCTCTCCTGTCAATCACGCTATGAAGGTCACGCCCTTTCTGGTGGGGGGGGGAGGGATTATAAAACTCGGAAGTGTTGATGTGGCTCAGTCTCTGCAAGATGGAGAGGTCACGACTCTGAGGTGTGAATTAATTGAACAACTGAATGTCTACTGAACTGTGAGTGTGATGTTTATGTGGTGTTTATGTGGTGTTTTGTGTGGTTTTATGGTGGTTTCACCCTGCTTGAAATGGTATGAAACTGCATTTGAATGTGGTGGCCTTGCAGCCTGCATGAAATGGTATGAAACTGCATTTTAATTTGGTGGCCTTGCACCCTGCTTGAAGTGGTACAAAACTGGGTGCCCCCATTGGTATTTAACTCCTCGACCACCCTCACTGAGAGTTGCTGTCACCAATGCACACACCCCACTGCTATACAGGGATGGAAGGGTCATGCCACACGCTTTGAGATCACCACTGTTGCTGCGACAAAGTAAAGTGTTTGGCTGTGTAGATCAATGGGGATCATGACACAATGCTTAGAATGATGGTTGCTGAGTCAGTGGCAAAGGAAACTAGCCAGGTTTAACCCTTTTAGCAGCGACAAGAGAAATAAGTCAACTGGGGGAGAGCAAGGCCACCAAATTCAAGTGCAGTTTCATATCACTTCAAGCAGGGTGCAAGGCCACCAAATTCAAATGCAGTTTCCTACTATTTCAAGCAGGGTGCAAGGCCCCAAATTCAAATGCAGTTTCTCACCACTTCAAGCAGGGTGCATGACCATCAATTTATTTTATTTTTTTTAATATATATATTTTTTATTAGAGTAGGTAAGCAGTACATTAGCAAACACATATTATGATAGTAATATTTTGCATGCAACAATCATACATTATTAATATTATCAAATGAATCATTTTGTCTCTAATACATTGTTTTTAAAGAGAGAGAAACAGAGAGAAAAATAAAATATAAGTAAAAAAGAAATCATAAAGAATGGAATAATTTACCATTAATACGTCATTGGAGATAAGATCAAGGAATATAGAATATAACTTTTCATCCAATCCTGAGTCCAAGTTTCAGTTAGGGTTCCCTGCCTATGGCCACCAAATTCAAGTGCAGTTTCATACCACTCAAGCAGGGTTCAAGGCCACCAAATTCAAGTGCAGTTTCGTACCACTTCAAGCAGGGTGCAAGGCCACCAAATTCAAGTGCTGTTTCATACCATTTCAAGCAGGGTGCAAGGCCACCAAATTCAAATGCAGTTTCATATCATTTCAAGCAGGGTCAAACTACCATGAAACCACCATAAAACCACACATAACACCATATAAACACCACAAAAACACCACCCTCGCAGTTCAGTAGACATTCAGTGTGTTCAGTTGATTCACAGCGCAGACAGTCGTGACCTTTCCCTCCTCCATCTTGCAGAGACTGAGCCACACCCACACTGCGGGGTTTTATAATCCCTCCCCCTCCCACTGGAAGGGGCGTGGACTTCATGGCGTGATTGACAGGAGAGAGATTCTCAACATTTTTTAAACACTAATAACACTTTTATTTTTCATTGGTGGGAAGAATCATCTGCACCTGATGAGCGGAGGGGGACTGAATAAGATGGCCAAAAATCACAGCCGTAAGTGGTAGCGTTTTATCTAAAATCAATATACAGTGCAAACGGGAAGTTGTCAACTTTTAATCATGCTTTATTTCAAACCAACCACCACCACCAGCCATTTGCAGTGCCTTATTTTAAAACCCACCACCACCAGCAACCATTTGCAGTAGCTTATTTCAAACCTACCACCACCAGCAACCATTTGCAGTGCCTTATTTCAAACCCACCACCACCAGCAACCATTTGCAGTGCCTTATTTCAAACCAACTACATTTTCAAACCACATTAAGGGCACTCAAGGTCAGTAAAACCACACTCACAGTTTAATAAACATGTGTTCAGTGTTATTCACAGCTCAGACTGAGAGACATGACCCTCTCGCTCCCCCCATCTTGCAGAGA
Source organism: Raja brachyura (assembly GCA_963514005.1). The sequence continues at coordinate 11,883,230 of OY740794.1, read as the reverse complement.
CTGACTAAGGCACTCAACACTTCTGGGTTGTATAGTCCCTCCGGAAGGGACATGGCCTTCAGGAGGGAGAATCTCCACACTTTTTAAACACTAATAATGCTTTTATTTTGCATCAATGGGAAAAATCCTCTTGGCCTGCGCCAAGGAGGGGGACTGAGTAAGATGTCCAAAAATCACAGCCTTAAGTGGCAGCGTTTTTTTCTAAAATTGATATACAGAACCACAGGAAGTGGTCAAGATCAGACTTTTCGTAATATAGATTATCTGACGATTGGATAGTATGCAAAAACAAAGCTTTTCACCCTACCTCAGTACACCCGGCATTAATAAACATAAACCTAAATGAATAGCAGCATTTAACTTGAGTAATTGAATGGCAGTAGTGTGCAATGAATGAAACAAAATGATAGTGATATGAACACCATCTTATTAGCTAAATGATAATCAAAACAATTGTGGATGCTGGAATTCTTAAAGAAACAATATATGCTGCAGAAGCTGTGGAAAGAGCAACATTCATGTTTCAGGACCAGGATGATGAAGAGTGCTGGACCTAAAATGTTCATTGTTTCGCCTTTCATAAATGCAGCCTTGTCTGCTGAGTGTTTCCAGTATTTCCATTTTTTAAAATGTATGCCTGTTGAGCTTTGTGGAATACATGAGTAATATAAAAAGTAATAAATGTGGAATATTGAAGGCCTTGGCATGTTAGCCAACATTGCATTTTAATTTTCACTAGAATTGTATTGCTTAATTATTTAATTAGTCCATAAGAACAATTTAATTATTCAAATTTTAATAGCTCCATTAAAAAGTTAAATCATTGTATACATTTTTCAGTTTCAGAACTGAACTCGGAGTGTGGCTTGATGGATTTAATTATTACATGACCTAAGGTGTATTTGCTTCCTGAGATTATGTATTTGCCACACAATTATTTGCAGAATAATTCAGTGATCTTTAGAGGAATCGCAATAAAAATGATTACATTTCAAAAAGTACTTAATTGGCTTAAAGTTAATTAATACATCTTCATGTTGTGCTTGCATTACATAAATGCAAATCTAACTTACTTTCCTTTTTAAAGGTGATAATTGCCTGGATTATCTTGCCCAAGTGAAATCAATATCAGGAATCATTCCCTGGTAGATTACAGCTGTTTGTCAAGCTGTAACTTGCACCCAACTATGGGACGATTTCATTTCTTTATTGGGATTGTTTTCCGCATTTGTCCCAAATGCTCAGAGAAGCAGAGAAACGATGATGCTGAATATATTCATTATTTGCTTCAAGGTACAGCGAGGGTTTACAGTGCAGCAAACCGCAAGTGTATGGTGAAGCTGGAAGGACATGAAGGAGAAATCTCCAAGGTAGGTATGGAAGAGACTTGCCGGAACGTGATTTAGGGGTTTAAGTGAGGTTTACTCTGGCTACTGAGGATTCAAGGAATCTGATGGATAAAATATACATTGATTTGGAAAGATGGGTTGAATAGGGATAGTCAGCATGGTTCTGTCTGTGGGAGGCCGTGTCCTATGAATTTGAATGAGTTTTGGAAGAATTATGAAATTTGATGAGGGCTGGGCCATAGATGTTTGGATTTCAGAAGGCCTTTGATTAAGTTCCATATGGTAGGCTGCTCTGGAAGGTTAGATCACATAGGATCCTGGGAGAACTAGTTAACTGTGTACAGAATTGGCTTCATGTTAGGAAGCAGGGGGTGGTGGTGGTGGTGGAAGGTTGTTTTTTGGACTGGGGGGTTGGTGATAGTGTTGCACCCATTGCTGTTTGCCATCTATATCACCAATTTGGATAAGAATGTAGAAGGCATGCAGGTGACACTAAAATAAGCAGTGAAGATGGTTATCAAAAATTACAGCAGGGTCATGATCAGCTGGGCATGTGGACTGAGGAATGGTAAATGGAGTTTAATACAGATATGTGTGAGCTGTTGCATTTTGTGAAATCAAACCAGAGGGGAATCTTCACATTGGATGGTGGGTGGCTGGAGTATACTAGAGCAGAGGGTTCTCGGAGCACAAGTACATAGTTCCCTGAAAGAGACATCCCAGGGTGGTGAAGACTGCTTTTGACATGTTGGCCTTCATCAGTCAGGGAATTGAATATAGGCATTGGGACATTCTGTTACCGTTGTACAAGAAACCTGTAAGGCCACACACCTGGAGTGTTGGGTTTAGTTTGGGTCACCCTGTTGTAGGAAAGATGCTATAAGATGGAAAGTGTGCAGAGAATACTATGAGAATGTTGCCAGGACTTGAGGACCTATATGGAGAGGTTGGGTAGGCTAGGGCTTTACCCCTTGGAGTGAGAATGGCTGAGGGGTGATCTTATAGAGGTATACAAAATCATGAGAGGAACATATAGGGTAATAGATAGGAGTGTTTTTTCCCAGTAAAGGGAAACCAAGAACTAGAGGGCATAGGTTTAAGCTGAGATGGGAAATATTTTATGGCAACCTGAGGGGCTGCATTTTCACAGAGTGGGTGGTGGGTGCATGGACAAACTGCCAGATGAGTAGTTGATAGACACAAAAAGCTGTAGTCACTCAGTGGGACAGGCAGCATCTCTGGAGAGAAGGAATGGGTGACGTTTTGGGTAAGAACCTTCTTCAGACTAGTTGAGACAGATACAATAACAATGGAAAGGTACATGGAAAGGCATTGTTTCGAGCGATTTGGGCCAAACGTAAGTAAAAGGAACCTGCTTAGATGCGGCAACTTAGATGACATGGACGAGTTGGGTCGTAGGATCTGTTTCTGTGCTGTATGGCACTTTGAACGTATGACACTGATCTATAACAAAGTTATACATTTCCCTTTTTGGGATACGGGCCAGGTATAAAGGGATTCTGGCCTAGGAAACGATATGATAAACGTTATTCATCCCCGGGGAAATTAGTCTGCCAACAATCACAACACACAACAAGGTACACGAAAACTTGAAATTAAAAGTGAAAAAAAGGAAAAGGACTCGTAATTGTTGGGTGGCTGCCGTGTGCACAGCGCCTTCACCGGAACAAATGAACGAACGAACGAACGTAGACTTGTTCTACTGATTTCCTCCCACATCTGCTCTCACATTTACCTTATCCATTTCTGACTTTGCTCTCTTTCTTGCAAACTCTATGCCAATCTCTGGGATAGAAGACTTCCTCAGATATATCAACAATTCTCCTCTCACCTTGCCTCTTGGAACGATTCAATTTCTTATTTCCAGCTCCATCTTCCATTTCACTCTACTGATGATTCTTTAACCATTATTTCAATATTAGGTCCCAAAAGTGAATATGCTTAGATGGAAAATTGCCCGTTTTGAAAGTAAATGTTATCCTTTCAACCTTGGTCCACACCCTATCACTGTCACAGTGTAAAAGAGTTATACATCATGGAAACAGGATGTTTGGGTCAACTCATTCATACTGACCAAGATGTCCCTCTGTGCTTGTCCCTCTTGCTTACATTTGGCACATTTTTCTCGAAATCCATCCCAGTTATGCACGTGTCTAATTGTCTATTAAATGTAATTGTACCCGCTTCTACAGCTTCCTCTAGCAACTTATTCCCTTTACCCACCAACCTCTGCACGATAAAGCTGCCACTCAGGTTCATTTTAAATCTTCTCCTCTCATCTTGGGAAAATGACTGTGATCATCCATTTGTGTATGCCCGTCATGATTTTATACTTCTATAAGATCAACCCACAACCTCCTGTGCTCCAGGGAAAAAAGTCACAGCCTCTCCCTGTAACTCAAATTCTGGCAATATCCTTGTCATCTTTTCTGCACCCATTCCGTCATAATGACCTTCCTGTAACTGGACACCCAGAACGGCAGATACTACTCCCAAGTGTGATATCACCAGTGATTTATACAGTTGTAGCACGGGGCAGTCACGGTGGTGCAGCAGTAGAGTTGCTGCCTTACAGCGAACGCAGCACCGGAGACCCAGGTTCAAACCTGACTACGGGTGCTGTCTGTACGGATTATGTACGTTCTCCCCGTGACCAGCGTGGGTTTTCTCCGAGATCTTCGGTTTCCTCCCACGCTCCAAAGACGTGCAGGTTTAGAGGTTAATTGGCTACAAAGATTGTCCCTAGTGGGCGTAGGGTTGTGTTAATATGCGGGGATCGCTGGTTGGTGCGGACCCGGTGGGCCCATGGGCCTGTTTCCGTGCTGTATCTCTGTATCTCTAAACACAATGTCCCAACTCCTATGTTCAATGCCCTCATCAATGATTGCAAGACTGCTAGCACCTATTTTTGTAATGTGAATATGTTCCAAGACATCACTATTCATTTCCCTTAATTTATTAGCCTCCACATCTCCCCAATAAATGTAGATAACACCACATCCATCTCCTGTCTCTATAATGCCCAGTAAACGTCATCTACTGCATGTTCTTCCACTTCTCCTCCATCCACCAAATTAAAGCAATTTGTTTTCTGGCTTTAATGAAGAATGCTTAATTTGCAACATCAAATCTGTTTCTTCCAGACCCCCACCCAAAATGGTGCAAGGTACTTGCAGCATTTTCCATTTTTGTTTCAGATTTATAGCAAAAGTGTTTCGTTTTTTTACTCCAAGTAAACACATTTTTTGTTTTCTCCAGCGATATCTTTATTGAGGTTTTGGCCGTTTGATTTAGTACAATCTAGAATACGTTTACTCATTTGTTTCTGAATTTTGCATTTCTGTCTTAAAATGGCAGGAAATTGACTTTGCATCTAATTCAGATCAGGTCTTGCAGAACTGAAAGTTGTTCTTGTCAACATGATCCTTGATCATTTTTGTCATAATTTGGAGCCACAGATAGTAATGCAAAATTTCAAGGTCAGACAGAAAATTACAGGCAGGTTAGACTGTTTTAGTTACATTGCCTCACAGATTCAGGCTGGGAAAAACAACAGCATCATGGCACAAATTAATCCTGTGTGCTGTTTCTCCCTGGAGATAACAACAATATTATTTACTAACCAGCAGCGCCAATTTGTATTCAGGTTGGAAGAGGAAAACCATCATAAAATAGGATGGCATAAAATTGTGGCTGCAGGAGGGTGCTGCTCTATGATTAACATTTTTATCACCTTTTCATATTTGTAGTGATGCTAATGTCGGTGTGATGAATTAGTGGCACGTCAATGAGTTAAACTAAATGTCTTTTGCAAGAGGTGATGAAGCACATTTTATTGAGCACTTTATTTTCAAAATGACTACTTCCATATTCTGTTTTATGAATATTTTGTGCAATTGCCTTGATGCTTTGGAGCTATCTGACCTTGAAGGAGTTTAAATTAGTCCTTAAGCCCAAGTGAACTTCATTCCAGCATTAATGAATTCCGGATTGAATGGAACTGTGCTATAAAACGTTCACTGTCCTCAAATGTTCACAATAAAAATGTTGCCAATCTGGCAGTACACAGGCAAATCAAATTGTCTTTGTGCATAGAGAACATTTAATGGGCAATATCATTTGTTGGGGCTTCTTTTGGCTCTTTAGATTTCCTTTCTTTGATTTATGTGCAGAGTCCATTTAACTAAATACAGTAAGATGATCTTTATATTTCGTATGAAAATGATATGTCATTAGGATTAATGCATGTTAATTTGCCCAAAATATGCATTTATGTAAATTAAAGGGAACAAATGGAAAAGGCATAGGAAAGAACTGCTGATGCTGCTTTTCTCCGAAGACAGAAACAAAATGCTGGAGTAACTCAGCAGGTCAGGCAACATCACGTTTTGTCACCTATTCCTTTTCTCCAGAGATGATGCCTGACCAGCTGAGTTACTCCATCATTTTTGTGTCTATAAAACAAACAGACATACTGAAATGAAAAGATTATCCGTTAATTTAAATATGGAAAGTATTCAGGAGCATCTTTATAAAAATTAAAGGCAATTAAAATCGGGAATCATTTTACATATCATATTTAGTGCTAATGATGTTTGCATTTTACTGATAAGTTCCATAGTCATTCTAGAGACTTAGAGACTGAAAATTCTAGAAATGTGAATGCAGCATTCTAATGTTATGATGCTTTTGTCAGATTTGTTTCAATCCTCAGGGCAGTCGTATTCTCACAGGCAGTTCTGATAAGACAGCCAGGCTTTGGGATCCTCGCACGGGCCAATGCCTGCAGGTGCTAGAAGGTCACAGCGATGAAATTTTCTCATGTGCTTTTAACTATGAAGGAAATGCCATCATCACAGGTACAGTAATGAAACGGGCCTAAATGAATCAAAATATTTTACTACTTGACAGAAGGATAGAATCAGATTCAATAGTGCCATTCAAAAGATTGGCAGACATACAAATGAAAAAGAAAATTTGGGGGCTGTTGGAAGAAAAAAAAAGTCTGGGACTAAGTAGATGACTTGTTCAACGTGCTGACCAAAGGACCATAGGACCAAAGCACTGGAGGCCAGGTGACCTCCTTCTTTGATGTATGATGCTATGATTAATTGCATTCTCCCCATCCTCCCCCCCCCCCCCCCCCACCCACACCAATTTTTCTTCATCCCATGTACGTAATGCCAAGTGTGCAGTGAATAAACCTATTCTCAATGTTCACTGAGGCATATCCTATCTGTATGTGGTTATTACCGGATGCTCAAATTAGATAGTTTGGAAAACTGTAAATATGTTCACTATTAAGTATGATATAATATTTTAGGCCTCTTTGGCTTACGCACAGTACAAAAAAGATGTTTTTATTTTTAAATAGGAAGCAAGGATAACACTTGCAGGATATGGCGCTGAATGAAGATGGAGTTATTAAAGCATACAGTGAACTCATACTGAATAACCTCTAGAGTAAGTGCGATATGTTGTTCTATAAATGAGAATCTCCAGTATTTCAGACATTTGCAATCTTAAAGAAAGATGTGAAGAATTCTAAGCAGTATATTCAATTCATTTTTCATTGCCAACTGGTAACAAATTAGATAATTTAGCTCATCAGTGAAATGTCTTCAAATGTGTGCTACACTTCTAACTAACAACACCATTATAAGAACAGAGCAATGTTTCCCTTTTCCAACAAGACTTTTGTTAATAGAAGATTACATGGTTATGGATAGAATGCCATCAAGTTATGTCTTCCGAATTTTTAAAATACTAAAAACTATATTTGATCGAATTTCATTATTGTGAATTGTTGCATTAAATGCTTTTATAAAGCAGCACAATTACACTGATGTCATACCATCTAAACTTTCTGTTTGTTTACAAATAAAAATTTGACCTGTTTACGAAGAATTTCTTCATTTGTCTCTTGGTGCCTTTATTAGCCTGTGCATGATGAAATCAAAAGTTTTTAGCGCTACTAATTTTTCAACTGATAATATTTATTTTCATTGTATACTATTTATAATGACAAGCAATGTCACATTTGTTTAATCTTTGAAAAGATGAACATCTACTTTATCAATTCCATAGAAATAGTTGGTATTCTTTAGAAAGACGAGACTGAAATAGTTTACAGATTTTATAATCTCCAATTGCAAAATTCCTTATAGCTAATTATTGTACGGCAGAAAGCATGCCTGATTATAGGAGCTTCCCGCAACTAACAATTTGATCATGACTGGATTGGCTGTTCTAGTGAACCATTCGATATTGGCCCAAACACAAAGGGAAACTGTGGGAATCGATCATATTTGTTGGGTGTGGAGACAGATATGCACCAGAATAAAAGACATCATGCTTGAAAGGTTTGACAGTACGTGTTCTTTTTAAAAATATTTAAAGAATTTCAGGGTCACCATTAATGACCTTTTAACTCCTTATTATTGAATTAAAATACATTTAATTTCCCCAGATGAGTTTTGAACTTGTTTCCAAATCTTTGATTAGGGTTTGTTAACTATGATGTTGTCATTCCTCACATCTTCACGCAACAGGAGTTATTAACAAACAACCATTCATCTTATTTCCTTTACAGAAGTGTGTCTTAATACTTGGGTTCACTAGAGAAAAAAATAATTGCCCCTTTCCAATGGGTAGCAGTATTAGCTAAGTACATGCATGAACTTTGTATTAGTTTGTATTTGTATTTGTATTAGTATTAGTTTGTATTAGCTTACATTTGTGTTAGTATTCTAATTATTCTTTATCACAGAAACTAATTCAGAGTTTATTTTATGCACATACATATACATTGTCCCCTTGCATCTTTCAGGAATACTGTGTACAGACCAATCCTGGCTATCTTTCATAAGCTTGGGGCAGGCAGGTACAAGTTTTCAAATGCTAGTGTGGTTATTGAGCATAAGAGCTGGAAAACCCTCTGATATGGTTCTTCCCATCTCTACCACATCCATAATTAGGATGGATAGAAGGTCCAGATCAAATCAGAAACTGGTGAAAGTACATGCATGAATTATTTGTTACATTTATATTAGAATTCTAATTATTCTTCTCCATCACAGAAAGTAATTCAGACAGAGACCAGATGGATTGATAGTTATGATGCAAAATTATTTTGAAAGAAGATAATCGAGCTTATGCGAGTCAGCCTTCATAATGAAGTCTTAAACAAGGTTAACAAAATGAAAGTGTTTTCCAAAAACCCTCTGATATGGTTCTTCCCATCCAAACAGCATTGTTGGTAGAGGCAGAAAGTAGGAAGGGGCCTGGAATTAAGCGGGACAAACCCAGTCCTCACACTTTTAATCAATATTTATTGTGACATCCATTCACTATGAGTTTATTGTAATAAAATAACATAAATACATTGGAATTCATACAAAGTTCATAGTAATGCAGAAAGTATTACCATGCTGGTTTAACTCAGTGGGACAGGCAGCATCTCTGGAGAGAAGGAATGGGTGACATTTCAGGTCAGGACCCTTCTAGAGTCAGAAGAAGGGTCTCGGCCAAAAGGTCACCCATTCCTTCTCTCCAGAGATGCTGAGTGTCCCGCTGAGTAACTCCAGCATTTTGTGTCTACTTTGGATTTAAATCAGCATCTGCAGTGCTTTCCTACACACCATTGCTGGTTTATGCCGTAATGCACTAAATCCCATCAAGAATTCAGTGGGATTTTCATGTGCACATTTTCCAATCTATTTCATTGTTTTGAGAGGGAACTGTAATAAATTTAAAGAAAAGAGTAATTTGACTAAATCTAGCATTTTAACTGCAATCTGCAATATTACAAATAAACCCACATGTTTTGTACAAAATCAAAATTCTTTTGATGGCAAGTTTATTTTTTGAATGAAGTATTACAGTTGTCATCCTTAATAGTGACCTTCTTGCCAAGGTTCCCCTTTAGATTGTGCTTTTTAAAATTTGATATTTCTGAGGAACAGTATTGATTTGAAAATAAACAATAAATGGGACCAAAAAGGAACAGCTCAAGACAATTATTTATCTTTCAATTGTACCACTAAAAACTGTTGTTATTTTCCTTTCATTTATTGTATTAGGCTGCTGTAGAAAATGGCAGAATTATTTTATCCCTAAATTCGGATAATTATTATAACTGCATTACATGAAACATGATGTGCAGTTTCCAACTCTTTTCACAATTCTATTTTTTTTGTGTGTTGCCAAACAGCATGGCCCCTTTTGTGCTTGCAGACTGGCATTATTTTGACAAGGGTTTTGGTTTGGATATGCAGCATTTCCTGGTATTCCATTCTAAAATTTGATCTAATGTTATGTGACTATTTCAACGCAGTAAACAGCATCAATACATTAAAATCATCATTGCAGTCAGCTGTCTGGAACTCTTCACTAACTGAAAGGTTGGTTGTTCAGATATACAAGCACGCTGTACATCCAAAATACAGTTTTAATAAGATGATTGTAAAAATATTTTCTTTCAAGTCTATCCAAATCTGCGCTAAAGACAAGCCACACAAATTTACATAAACAGTACAGGCTTTGTCTGATACCATATGGCTTGCGTATGTCTGTGTCATTGTCTTCACGTGTACAGTACAAATCAGATAAAAGATAACAATGTATTCAGCTTTGAGTGTGGCTTATTTGCATCTGTGATAGCTCTTATACACTTACATTGCAAAATGAGTACACTGTGTGCCCAATGTAATAGTGGGGCTGCTTTGGTGATGAAATAACGTTTATCCACATTTAATAATAAATAGTTGCTTGAACTCTGCAATTAATATGTGGCAGAAACAACATATCTTGGGTATGAATGACAAATTGCTCTTTGACATAAATACAACTGCTGGTTTTCACATGTAGTATACAGTACCACTTGGTGTGACACATGTGCAGATAATGTAAGATGAGTGATTTCAAGAAAAACACAACCTGGCTTGTAAATATTCATACAAATCAACTCCAAAGTCTCAATATGACTATTATACCTTTTTATCTACACAAACAAGGAATGCATATTAATATTTAGTCCAATTCAAGGAGCCAGTCAAACAGACTGCTCGTTTGAAGCTTTCCTTCCTCTTCTTGTAATTCACAGAACTGCATGATTGCAAGAAACAGATCTTTGAGCTTCCAGGCTCTCTGGTTAGCAAAGTGGATAACATCTAAAAACTGAAACCAAAGCAAGAAATTGGTTATTGCACAACAGATTATTTTGCCTTGTACATCGAACTGCAAAAAGATAGATATTAGTGTGATATTATTTTTTATATGTTATAATCTTAGAGTTATAGAGTGATACAGTGCGGAAACCAGCCCTTCGGCCCAACGTCCACCGCGGCCAACATGTCCCAGGTAGTCCCACCTGCCTGCATTCGGTCCATATCCCTCCTGTTCAGGATCATATACCTGTCTAACTGTTTCTTAAATGTTGGGATCAACCCTGCCTTAACTACCTCCTCTGGCAGCTTGTTCCATACACCCACCACCCTTTGTGTGAAAAAGTTACCCCTCATATTCCTATTAAATCTTTTTCCCTTCACCTTAAACCGATGTCCTCTGGTCCTCGATTCACCTATTCTGGGCACGAGACTGTGCATCTACCCGATCTATTCCCCTCAATTTTATACACCTCTATAAGATCACCCCTCATCCTCCTAAGCTCCAGGGATAGAGTCCCAGCCCACATCTAAAATCAGTAGCCTGTTCCTGCTTTTTCCCCATAACCCTTAATTCCTTTAGCCCTAAGAGCTAAATCTAACTCTCTCTTGAAAACATCCAGTCAATTGGGCTCCACTGCCTTCTGAGGCAGCAAATTCCACAGATTAACAACTCTCTGGGTGATGAGGTTTTTCCTCATCTCAGTCCTAAATGGCCTACCCCTTATTCTTAAACTGGGACTCCTGGTTCTGGACTCCTCCAACATCAGGAACATTTTTTTCTGCATCTAGCCTGCCCAATTCTTTAAGAATTTTATGTTTTTTATAAGATACCCTCTCATCCTTCTAAATTCCAGTAAATACAAGCCCAGTTGACCCATTCTTTCATCATATGTTATTCCCTCCATCCCGGGAATTAACCTGGTGAACCTAAGCTGCACTCCCTCAATAGCAATAATATCCTTCCTCAAATTAGGAGACCAAAATTACACACAATACTCCAGGTGCGGTTTCACCAGGGACCTGTACAACTGCAGTAAGACCTCCTTGCTCCTAAACTCAAATCCTCTTGCAATGAAGGCCAACATGCCGTTAGGTTTCTTCACTGCCTACTGTACCTCAGTGACTGATGTACAAGCACACCTAAGTCTCGTTGCACCTCCGCTTTTCCTAATCTGACACCATTCAGATAATAATCCGCCTTCCTGTTCTTGCCACCAAATTGGATAACCTCTCATTAACCCACATTATACTGCATCTGCCATGCTTTTACCCACTCACTCAACCTATTCACATCACCCTGCAGCCTCATAGCATCCTCATCGCAGCTCATACTGCCACCCAGCTTTGTGTCATCTGCAAACTTGGAGATATCACATTTAAATCCTTTATCTAAATCATTAATATATATTGTAGATAACTGGGGTCCAAGCACCGAGCCTTGCAGCACACCATTAGTCACTGCCAGCCATTCTGGAAAGGACCCGTTAATTCCTACTCTTTGCTTCCTATCTCCCAACCAGTGCTCTATCCATGTCAGTACCCAACCCCCAATACTATGTGCTCTAATTTCAACGAAGGGCCAGAGTGAATAGTTGAGGCAGGTACTATAACACCATTTAACAGACATGTACGTGGATAAGAAAGGTTTAGAGAGATAGGGGCCAAATCCGGGCAAGTGGGACTAATGTAGATGAGGCTGCTTGGTTGGCATGGGCAAGTTAGGCTGAAGGGCCTGTTTGAATCCTGTATGAGTCTATGACGCTATGGCTTTCAATGGCTATCTCATGTTTGAAATCACATCACAGTTGATCATTTTTGCCTTATTTGTTTTATTTTGAATTGGTTTCACTATTGCATCATCACTACACTCTTTCAAATTCTCAATATGATAAATGTAGAGGGATGATCCCGAGTTATTTTTCTGTCCAAAACGGATGAGCACCTGAGTGAGATACATTTCTGGATGAATAATGAAAGTGAAAATATGCGCTTGTTGCCTTTTGGAGAGCCTGTGTTGGAAGCAAACAGTGTGACACGTTGACATACAGTGCATGCAGAAAGTATTCAGACCCCTTCACTTTTTCCACATTTTGTTATGTTACATCCTTATTTTAAAATTGATTCAATTTGTTTTGTTTTATCATCAACCTACACACAATACCCAGAATGAAGAAGTGAAAACAGGTGTTTAGCAATTTTTGCAAAGTAATTAAAAAGAAATAACTGAAATATCACATTTACATAAGTATTCAGACCCTTTGCTATGACACACAAAATTGAGCTTAGGTTCATCCTGTTTTCATTGATTATCCTTGAGATGTTTCTACAACTTGATTGGAGTCCACCAGTGGTAAATTACATTGATTGGGCAAGATTTGGAAAGGCACACTCCTGTCTATATAAGATCCCACAGTTGACAGTGCATGTCAGAGCATAAACCAAGCCATGAGGACGAAGGACGTAGACCTCTGAGACAGGATTGTGTCGAGACACAGATCTGGGGAAGGGTATAAAACAATTTCTGCAACATTGCAGGTCCCGAAGAGCACAGTGACCTCTGTCATTCTTAAATGGAAGAACTTTGGAACAAGCAGGACTCATTATAGAGCTGGCCGCCCGGCCAAACTAAGCAATCGGGGGAGAAGGGCCTTGGTCAAGGAGATGACCAAGAACCCGATGGTCACTCTGACAGAGCTCCAGAATTCCGTTGTGGAGATGGGAGGGACAACTATATCTGCAGCACTCCACCAATCAGGCCTTTATGGTAGAGTGGCCGGACGGAAGCCACTCCTCAGTAAAAGGTACATGACAGCCCGCTTGGAGTTTGCCAAAAGGCACCTAAAGGACTCAAACCATGAGATTTTCTGGTCTGATGAAACCAAGATTGAACTCTTTGACCTGAATGCCATGCGTCACGTCTGGAAGAAACCAGGCATTGCTCATCACCTGGCCAATACCATACATATGGTGAAGCATGGTGGTGGCAGCATCATGCTGTGGGGATGTTTTTCAGTGGCAGGAACTGGGAGACTAGTCGGGATTGAGGGAAAGATGAATGGATCAAAGTGCAGAGAGATTCTTGATGACAACCTAGTCCAGAGTGTTCTGGATCTCAGACTGGGGCGGAGGTTCACTTTCTATCAGGACAACGACCCTAAACACACAGCCAAGACAACGCAGGAGTGGCTTCGTGATAAGTCTGTGAATGTCCTTGAGTGGCCAAGCCAGAGCCCGGATGAACCCCATCTGGAGGGACCTGAAAATAGCTGTGCATCGACGCTCCCCTTACAAGCTGACAGAGCTTGAGAAGATCTGCTGAGAAGAATGGGAGAAATTACCCAAATACACGTGTGCCAAGCTTGCAGTGTCATACCCAAGAAGACTTGAGGCTGTAATCGCTGCCAAAGGTGCCCCAACAAAGTACTGAGTAAAGGGTCTGAATACTTATGTAAATGTGATATTTCAGTTATTTCTTTTTAATTACTTCGCAAAAGTTTCCAAACACCTGTTTTCCCTTTTTTATTGAGGGGCATTCTGTGTAGATTGATGATTAAAAAAATGAATTGAATCCATTTTAGAATAAGGCTGTAATGTAACAAAATGTGGAAAAAGTGAAGGGGTCTGAATAATTTCTGAATGCACTGTAGGGTCGAGACTAATATAAACTCTCTCCGCGATTGTATGGTAAGGTTTTACCACACCACAGATGGCGATAAAAAAAGCAAGTAAAATGATGGTAATTAGCCCCCAGTCAGTGAGTAGTCAGGACTGCGATTATGCAGGATACCCTGTATTTGTAACGCATGTAGCAGATACCACTAAAGTCCCTTTGTGAAGAATACAGAACTACATAAAATATAGAACACTACAGCAAAGGAACAGAAATTCAATCCACCATATCTGAACCGACCATAAGGACAATTTAACTCATAAATATGTATGTGGAGCACTGAGGCACTAAGAAAGGAAATTTTAGGTACTGGCTTTTTTCTTGTTCACAGCTTTGGCAGTCTTTTGACTGTAATTGCTTTCAGCATTACTGAAATGCAACTGACACTGTGATATGAAAATAAAAAAAACACATGCTGAAAATCTACAACCAAAGCAGAATGCAGCTTAACCTGCTGAGTATTTCCAGCATTTTTCATGATTTTGAACTAATATCTTTTTTTCGATTGGAGTTGATTTTATCTAAAATGATATTTCCAATATTGTCATTTCACAGTATAGTGATTTTTTTATTCATCTTTTCTATTCTATTCATCTCCTCTTTTAAATTGAGAAAAAAAAGCAATACTTTAATTTTGCTCAGCTATTGAAAACTACTGCCAAATGGAAATGATAAATATCACAGAAAATATTACATGTGACAAGCAATAATAACAAGGAGAGATGAAAAGGAAATTACCTTTTGAATCCTCTTTTCTTGAGATTTTTTGAAGTAAATCACTGGAAAACCTAGTTCAGAAGCTGCTACCCACTGCAACATGGCTCTCAATTCAGCATCAACACAGTCAGGGCTCAGATCAAAGTTCAACACAAGAAAATCCATATGGCAGTTGATTGTGCCAATTGCCATCTGCGATGTATTTTCTGTAAAAAGGATTCAGTATATTTACAGGCAAGGGTGAAACAGTTCATAGTCAGATTATATGGGTCTCTAATGGAACACAAACATAATCCTTACCATCCAAACTCTCTTGCTTTTCGTTCAATGCCTCCTTTTCACTGTTGATTTCACTAGTGAAAAAATTCTGACATGGTTATTTAGAAATAATTATATAAAGTAAGGGAGGTGAAGCCTCCTATCAGTTGCTTTGTCTTCCTGAAATTGTAGGTTACAGTACTAATTCCCTTTCTTATCAATTCCACAATGGGATTGGACGTTGCTGTGTTAGTTGACAGCCAGAGGGCATTTCGGTGAAAATTGTATTTGGCCAGGATAGACAGTATTGAGATTTATCTCCAATAAGATACTCTTGCTATGAAATTGAAATGATCCTAAAGGGTTGATGTGTGGTAAAACCCTAATTGTTTGGTTGTGGGCATTTCTATCGGGTCCTTCGATACCACTTCCTATTTATAACATACTTTTATTTGCACCTGTGGGGCACAAGAGGAAATGCTGGAAGATATGGGCTAAGGCAAGGAACAGAGGTAGTCTCGGCCTATTATTTAAGACCTTAGCGGAGCTGTGCATGATTAGGGTCCGGCTGAAGTCTGAAGTCTTAGGGCCGAGATGTCTAGAAATTGGCCCGAGATTGTTAGGACAATGAATAGTGAAGCCATGTGGTAACTGCCGAGTGTGGCGGCATGTATGGTGCATGGATATTACAGTGTAGGAAGGAACGGCAGATGCTGGTTTCAATCGAAGATAGACACAAAATGCTGGAGTAAATCAGCGGGGCAGACAGCATCTCTGGAGAGAAGGAATGGGTGACGTTTCGGGTCGAGACCCTTCTTAAGATTGATGTCAGGGGAGTGGGACACATACATAGATAAGGAAGTGTAAGGTGTGAAAATAGGACAAAGGGAATGGAGATCAATGATAATGTAGAACAGATCATTGTGAGCTGGGAGAAGATAACAAGCAAACAGATAAAAACAGGATATTACAGTTATGGGGGAAGAAAGTGAGCGATCAGAACCTGTGTGAGGTTGTTGCGGGATCGGCACACTGGGGGCTGAGGATTCAGGGGAAAGCCAAAGATGTAGGTGTTAAAATAATAAAGATAGTTAAAGGGAAACCTCCTGCCAGGGGTTTCCTGTACTGTACGTGTCTGTTCCAGGAGACCCCCTTTAAATTGTGCCGTGGCATATCCCACAGTAAGCAATGATGGCTATTCCTCATAACAAAGGGAACTAATCCCTTGGGCATTGTTTCAACACATTGCAGAGGAAATCCACAGCATTCTTGCAAGGTAGATGCTGAAATCATATCATCGCACAGTGACAATTTGTAACTCGATGTGCAGATCTGAATTTATGGAAATGTATAATTTGAACTGAGGAAGTGGTGATATATGGAAAGTTGCCTTTTGAATTGAACTATGCTCTGTCCATGTGTTCATGTGAACTTGAACATGGACAGGTTCATGTGAACATGAACATGGAACTTGAACGTAGGTGAGAAATTTCTCTTGTTTCTTGTGCAGGAAGTGGCAGATTGATCTGAAGGTCACTCATAAGAATGCAGACTTCTTAAACCACCACTAACATTGGACCTCTCATGAAAGCGAGATGCCAACTTTTCCTGATCAATTTAGTTTAGTTTAAGTTTATAAAGATACAGCATGGAAACAGGCCCTTTGGCCCACCTTGTCCACACCGACCATTGATCACTCATTCACACTAGTTCCATGTTATCCCACTTTCTCATCTACTTCCTACACATTAGGAGCAATTTACAGTGGCCAATTAACACACACACACACAAGTCTTTGGGATGTGGGAGGAAACTGGAGCATCAGGAGAAAACAAACACAGTCATAGGGAGAGCATGCAAACTCTACATAGACAGCACCTAGCATCAGGATCAAACTCAGGTGTCTGGTGCTGTGAGGCAGCAGCTCTATCAGCTGCATCACTGTTACACTGGGTCATTTCCCCTCCAGATATGTTTCAGTTTAGACCTAGATGAGTTTGAAGAACATCAATCATTCAACACATGGATTTACTGTAGTGTGATTAATTATTTTGCTATGCTTTATTTGCTTTTGATGCATGTAAACATCAGAGACATTCAAAGTACTTTTACAGCTCTGGCAAGTGGCAAGCCTATGGCTGCAGCTTAACTGGTTGTCAAAACCTTTCTGAGGAGGGATCTTGCTACTTTCAGCAAATAAGCCTCCTGAAAATGGAGCTGCCCGCAGCGCTCGTGCTGGAACTGCTGCTAGGAGCAAGAAGTGGAAGAACAAGCATGGCTGGGGCACCTCAAATCATGACAAGTTGGATGGCATCATCCTGCAAGTCAGATCCAGCCAGCAAATCATATCTTATCCACCACGGATTTAAATCAACTCAAATAAGTGGGGAAAAGAAGATTTCCACTGTTTCTGCCAAACAAACATGGTACGGGTTCACCAGCCAGATTTGCCATTGTAATGGTTCCTGCAATCGCTGAGCAATTGGCAGTACCTGCTTTTCCCTTCAGTCCCAAATATCTACACACCTATCCAGGTTAAAGCTGGCCAGTCCAGCTGGAACCGTTAGCTTTCACGTGGGAATTCCAGGCCATTATATTGCCGATATAAATTAATACTGAAAAGTATATTGAAAAGATAGATACAAAATGTTGGAGTAACTCAGCGGGACAGGCAGCATCCTTGGTCCTTCTCTCCAGAGATGCTGCCCGTCCCGCTGAGTTACCCCAGCATTTTGTGTCTATCTTCAGTGTAAACCAGCACCTGTAGTTCCTTCCTACACAATACCGGGCATACAACTGGGTTCAAGACAGTTTCATAACATTGTGAAGCACAAAGCTTAACTCCCTGTAAAATACATAACCACATTCAGAAGCTTTCTGTGTCACGTATTCTATGAATAACCAGGTATAACTGAAGTGGTTGTGAACAATTGGGGAGAGAAGAGTGGGCTACAGTAGCAATTTAAATGCTTTTCTCCTCTGTGTGAGGCCTGCAGTTTTACTGGCAACGTTTGCATTTATGCAGCTCTTTAACACAGCAAAATGTGTCAAAACACTTCTCTGAGTTGTTGCCTTGATTGTTATATATACCTTAGCTGTACTACAGACATGTTAAAAAAATGCTTGCATTTCTATAAGCAACGAAAGATTCAAGGGATTCATCGTAGAGCCTGTTTGAGGCTCAGGCCTGATTTAACCTGGCCTACACCAGAGTACTTTGTTTTCCTGACCTGACAGTAATTTTCCTCCCTCCTTTCTCACTTCCTCCATTCCTATCCTTTGTGCACCTACACTTCATATCTTTTTTGTGGCTTTTATTGTCCAGCTGCAAGACATGGTTGAATGGTTCATGAGCTTCCAACCTAAAGCAACATACATAATTGTTTTCCATTGGATTCTGGTTGGTTAAAGCCCTGTCCCACGGTAAGAGTTCATTCGAAGAGCTCTCCCGAGTTTAGAAAAAAATCAAACTCGTGGTAAGCACGGAGAATGAACATAGTGGGTACGTCGGAGCTTGGGGACGTCTCTTAGCGCTAACGGCAGGTACTCGGGAAGACTCGCTAACGACAGGTAAGCACGGGAAGACTCGTGAAGATTTTTCAACATGTTGAAAAATGTCCACGAGAGCCCCGAGTACCGACGAGTGGCCATTACCGTAAATCTCCGAGTTCGAATCAGGGCAAACTCGGGAGAGCTCTTGGAATGAACTCGTGCCTTGGGCTAAGCTTTGGCACAGGGTAAGCATTGTCACACAGAGAAAGAGGGTGCAACTCTGGATGATAAGTACAACAGAGATAAGATAAGAACAAAAACGGAAGATTATATCATTAAAGTATTGATGAGTAAAACCCAAAAAAATGCAAACAATATTTTTTTAAACACACAAGTGCAAAATGATAACCAAGGAAAGACTAGGGCCTGCATGGGACTAAATAGGACATCTACATGTGTGGATGGAGGATAGGGTGAGAATTTAATGAATCATGTCCATGTTTTTTTTAAGTCAAACAAAAAAAATAAAATTTGGTTGGGAATAGCATAGTAAAAGAAAAATTGTTGAGATGCTTAGCCTCCCTAACAATGGGTAAATGCCCATGTCCAAGGAAGAAAATTGCAGAGACCTTGACATGCATTTCGCAAAGTCCCTGGCTACAGACGTGGTGCAAAAAGGATTGGAGGAATGCCACCAGTGAACATTTAGTATATAAAACAGAGAGGAATACACAACAGTAACAGGCCCTTCAGCTCATGATGTCTGTGTCAAACATGTTACTAAATTAATCTAATATCTTCTGCCTACATTGGACCAATATCCTTCCATTGACTACTATTGTACTCCTAGAGTCTGAAGAAGGGTCTCGACCCAAAACGTCACCCATTCCTTCTCTCCTGAGATGTTGCCTGTCCCGCTGAGTTACTCCAGCATTTTATGTCTACCTTCCATTGACTACATCTACATGTGACGATCTAAAAGCTTGTTTTTCATACTTGTTTCCAACGCCATCTCTGACAGCAAAATACAAAGTGCTGTAGGAACTCAATGGTTCAGGCAGCATCCATGGAAATGGACAGACGTTTCGAGCTGGGACCTCTCGTCAGTGTAGAGTGGAGTAGAGGGGAGAAGGCTGAAAAAGAGATTTGCGGGCAGTACAAAGCCTGACAAATAATCGGTGGATATACGCGAGGAGAATGATTAGTTTTCCAGTGGGTGGAGTAAATGTCATTTAGAAACTGAACTGAAGCATGAGAGACTGGATTTTGCAAACAGTTCATCTATGAACTGCCTATGAAACAACACTGCATTCTGACAGAGTTCCAGGGTGAAACCATAGTAAATGTGGCTGCTTCCCATACTTTGAGAGACCTCTTTCAAGAAAGGCAGACAGAAATAAAATTTGCCATTGTCATCAATGCACCAGCATAGCTTTGGGTCACATAGTGAACACAGTGTTTAAAGATTAAAACTTCACGTGGAGAGGATTTTTTTTCCTGTGGAAGAATAATGAACAAGAGATTGCTGTTTAAAAATCTCCCTCATCAGCCACTTCAGAACCCAGAGAACCCAAGTGAAACTAAGTAATCCTCAATCCCGAAGGGCTGCCTAATCGAAAAGAAGAGACTGTCAGTTTAGATAATCCATTCAACTCATAGATCCTAAAGTGATAAAGAATCATATTTATCCATCTATTTTAAAGAATGATGTATGTTTTCAAACCTGGGTACAGTACGTATCGCAAGGTTCTCCTGGTAGGCATCCAGATCCACGAGACCAAGACTACTTGAAGTGCTGCTGTTCCCATTGCTAATGAAGGCAAAGAATTCAAAATTAAACAGGAGCATTTTGCCATATTTAAACATATCCTTCAAAAATTAGTGATACAAGTAATGCTCCTCCAAAGGTTGAAATTAATCCTCAATCATTCCTCTTTTATTTTATTGAGTTTGGTTTAGAGATACAGTGCAGAAACTGGCCCTTCGGCCCACCGAGACTGCACCGACCAGTGGTCACCGCACATTAACACTATTCTACACAAATTAGGGATAATTTACATTTATACCAAGCCAATTAACCTACAAACCTGTACGCCATTGGAGTGTGGGAGGAAACTGAAGATCTCGGAGAAAACCCACGCGGTCACGAGGAGAACAAACTCCGCACAGGCTGCACCCGTAGTCGGGATCGAACCCGGGTCTCTGGCGCTACAAGTGCTGTCAGGCAGCAACTCTACCGCTGCGCCACCGTGCTGCCCCTTTACAATTCTTCGTTGCAATTAAATAATTTCCTATTTGTCCCAAGGTATCACCATCTTGGAATGATTTATAAAAAAGCAAAGGGCAAGAATTTCACTGAGTCTGTAAAAGCAAATTAAACCGTTGTGGAGCAGTGGGATAACAAAAGGTTTGCTGGACAGCTCACTGCTTGGAAATTGAAGTGTGCAAAGCAAATCAACGTGGTGATTCAGGACTTCCCAGAAGGACATCACTTTGTGTAGGCAGGAGCAGGGGATCGGATGGGACCTTGGAGTGAGGGTCAACGAGTGCAGCAACCCAGCACATCCATGCTAGCAGGATGGGGTCCCCTCTCCCTTCAATCCTCTGTGAAAGGTTGGTTCGAGATGCTTCCACGCTGGGAGTTATCATGCAAACTCCAGGAACTACTTCTAAGCTTCACACCACTTCAGGAAAGCAGGTAACATAATCAAGGGGCATTCATACCCATTCTCTCCCCTCTCCTATCCACATCGGGCAACTTGAAATTCATGAACAGCATCTTCCTTGTTGTTATCAGACTTCTGAAGAGACCTCTTACATGCTAAGGATGTTCCCCATCGTGCAATCTACCTTCTTGCAGTCCTTGTACTTTTTTGTGGCACCACTTTCTCTGTAGCTTTAACTACATTCTGCACTGTTTTCTTTCCCGTTTTGCATCACAGTTGTATTCAGGTACAATATAATTGTACTCGTGTAAGGTGGGATCTGCTTGGATTGCATGCAGAGCAACTTTTTAAAATTGTGTTTTGGTCCATATGATGATAATGAACTAATACTGACACCAAAAACAATATAACCCGTCACTGCAGCACAACAGAAACCATTGAACACATGGGGAGCTGCAGAAGAAGGTTGAACATCAATCATGCACCAAATGTGACGCAGTTAGCATTCTCAGCTTTCAGTCAGAACGCAAAAGGTACATTGTCCACTCCAGTGACGTGGGCAAAAAATTGAATTTTAGAGCAGCACGGTGGTGCAACAGTAGAGTTGTTGCCTTACAGCGCTTGCAGCGCCGGAGACCTGGGTTCAATCCCGACTACGGGCGCTGTCTGTACGGGGTTTGCATTTTCTCCCTGTGACCGTGCCGGCTTTTTCAGAGATCTTTGGTGTCCTCCCACACTCTAAAAACATAGGTTAATTGGCTTGGTATAATTGTACATTGTCCCTAGCGTGTGTAGGATAGTGTTATTGTGCGGGGATCGCTGGTTGTTGCGGACTGAGTGGTCTGAAGAGACTGTTTCCTCGCTGTATCTCTAAACTAAACTAAACTAAATCCCAATACAACACAAAATGTAAATGTTACATTTGGCAACTCTGCCATTCAGAGTTGCCAGGTGTCATTTGGGATGATAAGCTGAGAGTCTGTAGCCTCGCTGATTGGATACAAATGAATATTATATAACTTTGAAGAGCACGGGCCCTCCATATTATGCAGCCTAATACATCCCCCTGAACACCATTACTAAAAATGAATCATCTGGTCATTACTCCATTGCATTTTATGGGAGATTGTGTGCGTTAGCTGCCAAACCTCTAATATTACTATGGCAACTATGTTCCTGTGGCACTTTATTGGTTGGAGACTACATCGAGGCACAAAGAGTTCTGAAGTGTTTTACATAAATCCATTTTTTTCCCTCATCGTATAGCTGAAGACAGGAGCTGTGCCCTCCTGATGGCGAGGATGTGCAATATTAATCTTACCAGCCACGGAACAGAGTTTTGCTTACCTCATCCAGAGAAGCAGAGACAGTGGAATTATGGTTTGAGTACCCGAAGAGCTACAGTATGTTTTTTAACATTACCAAGGAACTATCCTTTAATTTGTCAAAGTGGCTCAAATGTAGATGTTCCACAGTCTGCTACAAAATGGAGTGATCAATGCTGCCACCTGGGTATCGGGCATCAACTTGCACGATACTCAGAGACCAGTTGCATGTCGAGAGCGAGGGGTCCCTGCCATTACTGCATATCTCAGAACTGAAATGTACTGCCCACAAAGTAATTAGTTTACAGATACAGCGCGGAAACAAGCCCTTCGGCCCACTGAGTCCACACTGACCAGCGATCCCCGCACATTAACACTATCCAACACAAACACAAGAGATAATTTACAATTTGAACTCATACCAGCCAATTAACCTACAAACCTGTATGTCTTTAGAATGTGGGAGGAAACCGAAGATCTCGGAGAAAACCCATGCAGGTCATGGGGTGAACGTATAAACTCAGTGCAGACAGCACCTGTAGTCGGGATAGAACCTGCGCCTCTAGCTGTATGGCAGCAACTCTACTGCTGCACCACCATGTAATATGGGTGCATTCATCATCACTGTACCCTTAGGAAGCGTACAATCCCAGAGAAGCTAAACACTGCTCTCTTTTGAAAAGATAATCAGTTTTTTTTTAATAGAGAGCATCAATGTAGCAAGTAGTTAATCGCAAGATATTGTAGATAGGCCACTTGTTTATTGACCACTGAGAGGTCATAGCCTCTTGCTGAAAAATGCTTCTCTCCTCCTCCCTTCTTCTGGCAGTTTTTCCTTCTTACAAGTCGACTGCTCATTGTTCCAGTCACACTGCATTCCTCAAGGAATGTCTGCAGAATTAGCCAGGCCTTACACCATGCGGTTTGTTGAATAGTCTTGAAATCAAAACAAAGTATTCTAACACTTATATTTCAGGAAGTTTACAGAACTCCACAAAGAACAAAAGATGGTTGAATCACTGCAACAACCACAGACATCAATGAACTAACTGTGAGAGGTTAAGGGAGCGTGTTAGCTGGATTATTGCTCTCCAAAGCGCAGTGCCAGCATCAGTTTAGCTTTGTCAGCATGCTTCAAATGGGCATTAGCAGCCTCAACATCCTCATCGGGATGATCTGATGACTCAGATCATAAATATGCACCCGCACATTATGCAGCATTTCAGAACCTACTCAATGTGCATGAATGCCAAAAGCAACCAAATGCTACGGAACAAAATTCTGGATCTTTGCCTTTTCCCATTTCCAAGCTGTCAAATTTATTTTTAGCAAACTCAGAACCAAGGGAATTCTAATTATGTAAATTAAACACATTTTCCCCTTATTTCCTACTTCTGTTTGAATTGATTTGCTACTTCAATGACTAAATAGGCCATGTCAAAGTATTAGAATCTTACTACTTTTACAATTCAATGTATTCGGTGTAACATGTTTTGATAAATCGGTATCTGCCGATAAGATCTGGGATTCTCTCACTAAAGCTTCAAATCAACCTCAAATAAGCAAGTGCACATCGGATGGAATATAAAGTGCAATTGATTTCAACAGGGAAGCACTCCCTTCAACATACTGTTTTTGACAGCCCAGTTTAAAACATTGTCCAGCTGGTCATCTGAGGCTGTGGGAGCAGGTGTCTTCTATTCTTTGTTTTTATTGTAATACAGATTGTTAATCAAACAGGAAAATATTAGTTTAGTTTATTTGCATGTGTACTGAGGTACAGTAAAAAAGGTTTTTCGTTCTGTGCTATCCAGTCAGTGGAAAGACTGCATGATTACGATCAAGCTGTCTACAGTGTACGATGCAGGATGTAGGGAATAACGTTTAGTGCAAGATTAAGTCTGATTAAAGATAGTCCGAGGGTCTCCGATGAGGTGGATGGTAGCTCAGGACCGCTTTCTAGTTGGTGATAGGATGGTTCAGCTGCCTGATAACAGCTGGGAAGAAACTGTCCCTGAATCTGGAGGAATGCGTTTGCACACTTCTTTACCTCTTGCCTGATGGGAGAGGGGAAAAAAGGGAGTGTCCGGGGTGAGACTCATCCATGATTATGTTGGTGGCTTTGCTGAAGCAGCATGAAGTGTAGATGGAGTCAACGGAAGGGAGGATGGAGGTTGTAATTATTAATAATAATTTGCATTTTTATAGTATCTCCAACATAATAAATCAGTGCTCAGCAAAAGGACTCATAAAGATATTTGACACTAAGATGTTGGAGCGATTGACTGACTGCTGGGTCAAAGAGGAAGGTTTTGAAGAGGACGGAGAGGTATAGATTTAGTGAGGGAATTCAGATCTTAAGTCCAAGATACCTAAAAGCACTGAGTCAAAGATGTTTAAATTGCATCTGGGAATGTGGAGGTACCTGTAAACAGAAGAGGACAAAATGTTTAGGAAAGAACTGCAGATGTTGGTTTAAATTGAAGATAGACACAAAATGCTGGAAGGGTCTTAAGAAGGGTCTTGACCCAAAACGTTACCCATTCCTTCTCTCCAGAGATGCTGCCTGTCCCACTGAGTTATTCCAGCATTTTGTGTCTATCTTCAACAGAAGAGGACAGGTATTTTAGAAGGTTTGTACGGTATATAAGGTTGCTGGATGACGTAAGTTAAGGAATAGGCAGCAGTTTACAGAAGTTGTGTTAATGTTAATTCTACATGAGTTAAAATGTAAAAAGTTTCATTTCCACATGAACATTTTCATCAAAGAATTAAAATCCTCAGACACATATAAAATGATACAATGATTTAAACCAGTTTGATGTAACTGGGTAAAATATTACCTCTGATGGGCACTAATCATGATATTATTCCACCGAGGGATAGCACATTTCTTATTTCCCCTTCTGTATAATTATCTGTTGCCATGATTTCATTTCATGTGATTAAAGGGTTAAAGCTCATGAGGTAAATTCATTTTAATTAGCTGGCGGGTTGGTTGGATTCCTAATAATTTGTGATAAACCTACTGTGTCAAAACAGTAAATTTAAATAACAATCATGCAACCACTCATTCTTCACTGAACATGCTGTGATATTTTTAATGACCTTCCACTAAGATGCAGATAGCTACTGCTGTCTTCTGCATGGTCTTCTTCATTGATAAGCTGTGACCAGCTCCCCATGCTGTCTTCACTGGTGCTTAAACTGCAGGGATTTTCTTCAGCCGTGGCCTTCTCTATCGCCACCAGGTTCTTCGCGAAACTCAAGGGATTAAAACAGAGAGAGGAAAATAATTAATTGATGTGATATTGAAACATCCATTTGTCACTCCTTCCTTAACTCAACCGTTAGATCGAAGATTGGATAAAACACAATTTTCAACGTTTTAGCTGCGGCATTCCAGCCACCAGTAGGTGTTTGAAGCCAGTTGGAATAAATGACCTTTTGCTTGTCACCAGACTTTCACTTCTATTTAGCCTGGCAAAGAAAAGAAAAAATCACACAAAAAGCACGGAAGTCTCTATCTGTGGAGGGAACGGAAAGATGACTTTTTAGGTCAGGACACTTCTTCAGACTGATTCGTTTTCTAACCATTCCCACTACAGATACCCCTTGACCTGTTTAGTTCCTCCAGCACTTTGATTTTGCTGAAGATTCCAGCACCCGCAGTCTCTTGTGTTTCTATGGAATTCTCCATGTTCACTTCATCAAGGCCTCTACAATCTCTATGCAAGTGCGTATCTTGCACTTCTATGGATACGCATGCACATTTCTAAGGCAGTTTCTGAGGGTTGGAATTCAAGTAATGATCGTGGCGACTTGTTTGGGTTGATAGTCAAGAGGCATCAAGTTAGTGTTGGGTCGACAATGTGGTAAGAAGTGTTGGATTATCTTGGGTCAACAATGGAGTAAAGAGCCTAGTTTTGGATGGGTTGATAAAGAGGTAAAGATTCTTGGGTTGCATAGAGTTGATAATCGGTAAGGATGTTGGGATTAACTCGGGTCAACGACCATCAGGTAAGGGACCTGGGGCCACATAGACTTAGCAGTTGGGTAGGAGCCTTGGCTTACAAATCATTTGGAGATCAGGTCTAGGGTCTGAGGCAGACGGGTAAACTCTATTTGGTAAACGTGCCTCGGTCATGTCAGATATTCCCAGCCTTTGACAGGAGGGGAGTTCTGTGATCAGGATCAGGGGCTTGACATCATTCTGCAGCAACATTCATGGAGGGGGAGGGATATTGATGGTCTAGTAAGAGGATGGGTGATGACTGGGACTCACAAGGTATCGGAGTAGAATTAGGTCATTCAGCCCATCAAGTCCACTCCGTCATTCAATCATGTCTGATCTGTGCCTCCTAATCCAATTTTCCTGCCTTCTCCCCATTACCCTTGACACCCGTTCTAATCAAGAAGTTGTCTATCTCTGCCTTAAAAATATCCACTGACTTGGCCTCCACAGCCGCCCGTGGCAATAAGTTCCACAGATTAACTACCCTCTGACCAAAGTTCCTCCTCACCTCAATGTGAGGGAGTTCTCTTCATCAGTGGTGGGTGACAGACATGCACAGGCTGAATGGTCAGAAGGGAAGGGGCAAGGTTTGGGTCTGGGCTGACTGAGTGATCAAGAGTCTGAGGGGGGGATGGGTAGGGGAGATTAGTCAACAAGGTCAAGAGCGTTTTGTTGTCATGTGTTCTGAACCAGAACAATGACATTGTTAGTTGCAGCAGTCGGTTGGTTTGGGGATGGCCAGTACTGTGGCATGCCACGGCCCATTGCCCATCGGCACTAGGCAAGTAAGGAAGGACTTGGTGAGCAGGTTGTGTTCTAGTGTGGGTTACAATGACCTATATCTGTACAAATATGGCATTCCATGATAAAATGATAAAATTTCTCATTCAATGTTCCAAATCAGTAATTTTACTTCGGAGTCACGTGAGTGACTACTTGAAGAACCCCGTACAGCCGTTGGTGCGTCATGACGTCAGACGCATTGGTGCAGTTGGCCGGTTGGAGCAGCAGCGCTCCTCCAAGCGGTAAGTTTAAAAACTCAAGGTAAGTTTTTAAAAAATTTTCAGAGTTCATTTTCTGTGACGGTTGGAGAGGTCCTTTTGGAAATGTTGCAGAAAGTGAAAAAGGTGGCGACGAGGCGCTCCGGGGGGAGGAAGGTTGACGACCAGGAGAGTGTTGTTGGTGGAGGCCCGTCTTGTGCACCTGGTCCGATGCCGGCTATACAGCCAGCGAATGCGGACACACTGCCTGTTAGCAGTGTAGGCTTGCCAGTAGGGTGGAAGGCCACTGGCAAGTCAGATAGGCCCGTTGACCCAGAGTCGGGCCTGGAGGTTGTACCCTCTACAGGAGAGTCCGTTTGCTCACGGCTCTCCCAGGTCGAGATTCTATTACAAAGAATGCTCGACAGGGACCAGCTCCGGGAGGAGCAGTGGTGCCTAAACCAGGCTGTTGGAGAGCCTGTGTTAGCAGCACCTTTTACAAGGCTGCAGGAATATCCTGCCTGTGAGGAGGATGTTCCAATGGTGCAGTTCGCTGACACCGAATCTATGGTGGGGGAGAGCAGTTAGGGAGTTCAGTTGTAGGTAATTCCTAATATTACTGGAAAAATTGCTGTGCCCAGAGAGGCAGGAGAGCCGATTGGTGAAGAATTGGCTGCAGCAATTCAGTATATGCTCTCCCACCAGTTACAGGAGTTGGCCATGGATGAGGCCGCAAAGAAGTATGAAGTTCCTATTAATTGTGATCTTCTGAAAGTACCTGTGTTTAATCGTCAGATTTGGACACAGTTGGGGGTGTCAGCTAGGGCTCAGAAAGTTCAAAAAGTGCTCAGATTGTTCTCAGCAAGCTTACAGCTTTGGTGAAAATAATTGATACAGGGAATATGTCTGAAGCCCATCAGGATGCACTGGGACTGTTTTGTAGTGCATTCTTTGAAATCAATAACATCAGAAGAGCCGCTATAAGGCCGGTGATTAATCCTAATCTGGCGGCTTTGTGCAAACCACCCAGTGTACCGCCACAAAATCTGTTGTTTGGAGGTGATCTTGCTAAAAGAGTTAAAGAATGTCATGAGGATGTAAAAACTATGGGCCTCATTAAGACAGCTGGCAAACAAGGGAAAAGGTTTTATCCTTATCAAAGAGGCACCAGTTCGGTTGCAGGGGATGGAACCAGCCATACAGGTCTACAATACCGGAATTGGCAGGCTGCCACCGGTATGAAGGGCAAGGTGCCTTTCTCTACAAGGGGCCGCGGACAACAAGGTCTACAAGGACATATGCAGGTGAGGAATATGCCTTTGAGAGAGAATGAATTAAGTAATGTTACTGTTGAAATTGGGGGAAGGTTAAAATTGTTTCTCAAACAATGGCAGGAGTTAACGTCAGATTCGTTTATACTTAACAGTATTGAAGGGGTGAAAATTTAATTTTACTCTAATGAGAGTCCATCTAATCAACATGTTCCAATTCGGAAACTTATATTTTCAGATGAAGAAAATGTGCTCATACAAGGAGAAATTAATTCATTACACAAGAAAGGGGTAATTGAGACATCAGTCTATCAAAGTTGTCAATTTGTGTCAAGTATTTTTCCAAGGTCTAAAAAGACTGGGGGATGTAGTATTATCCTGGATTTAACGAGTTTGAACAATTTTTTTTTGTTACAGGCATTTCAAAATGGAAACTTTTTCCACAGTCAAACATCTAGTTTCCAAAGGGTGTTATATGGCAAGCATTGATTTAAAAGATGTATATTACTCAGTGTCTATTCATGGTGATGATAGAAGATATTTGAAATTTATTTGGATGACTCAGTTGTGGCAATTTAATTGCCTAATGGATTAACTTCAGCTCCTAGACTACTTACTAAATTGGTAAAACCTGTGTTAGCATTACTCATGGGCATGTAGTAATGGCCTATTTAGATGATATTCTGATTATTGGAAAGACTCATGCTGAAGCTCAGTTGTCAGTTTCAGTTGATCCACTTTTGAACAATTTGGAACAATTAGGGTTTGTCATTCATCCAGATAAATCCAAATTATCACCAGTTCAAAACATTGGTTATTTGGGATTTACCATTAATTCAAATCACATGTTGGTAACTTTGCCTAGGGACAAATTGCAACAGTTAATTGAGGACTGTGTTAATCTTCTTGGAGAACAGCGACCTTCAATTAGTCAAGTAGCTAGGTTGATTGGTAAATTGGTGGCTGCTTTTCCAGCTGTGCAGTATGGTCCTCTGCATTATCAACAATTACAATGATCAAAGGAACAGGCACTGATAATACAAATGGGCCATTTGACAGGCCTATGCAGTTGTCAGTTGGGGGCAAGTACAGACATATAATGGTGGATAGTGAATGATTCAAAAAGTTTTAGGAAGGTTTTGGTGGAACCACCTTCAATTATATTACAGACTGATGTAAGTGCACTAGGTTGGGGTGCAACAGATATTTCTTCTAGCTGTGGAGGCAGATGGAATGTTGATGAGACATTCCTTCTTCAATTAAGAGGGATCAATTATTTAGAGTTGTTGGGAACCTGGTATGGGCTTAATGCTTATTGTTCTACCAGTAGTGGCTTGCATGTGCAGGTTCAGATTGACAACACCACAGCAGTGGCATATGTAAACCACATGGGTGGAGTCAAGTCACAGTCTTGTGATAGTCTGGCTAACCAGATTTGGAACTGGTGCATTGACAAAAATATCTGGATTTTAGCTATTTATTTGCCAGGTAGATTTACCTGTAACACTGTAGCTGACACTAGGACACGTCAGTTCAATGATAACATAGAATGGATGTTAAATCAGGATGTATTTAATCAAATGATTGTTCAGTATGGAATGCCAGATATTGACTTGTTTGCATCTAGATTAAATCATCAGTTGCCCAGATATGTTTCATGGGAACCAGATCCTGCTGCAGCAGCGGTAGATGCTTTCTTGATGCATTGGGGCGGAATGTTTGTGTATGCATTTCCTCCATTCTGTCTCATCAGCAGATGCTTGCAAAAGATCAAGCAGGACTCTGCATCAGGGGTATTGGTAGTGCCGGATTGGCCTACACAAGCATGGTTCCCGCTCATATTACAAATGGCTAGGGAGCCTCACATGATTATTCCCAAGCATGAAAATCTACTGGTAAATCCAGTAACTGGGGATCAACATCCTTTACATGATCGTATTGATCTGTTAATTTGCAGATTTTAAGGCCATACCTGGGGAGAGGACTGTCTGATCGTACTGTGGATGTTCTCACATTGGCCTGCAGGGATAGTACACAGAAGCAGTATATCACCTCGATAAGGAAGTGGGAGCAATTCTGTCTACACCAGAACATTTCATATCAAACTGCAGGGATTACAGACATATTGGAGTTTTTGTCCACTCTTTATTTTGGTCAAAAATTAAGTTACAGCGCGATCAATACAGCCAGGAGTGCTCTGTCTTCTTATTTACCCATGAATTCAGAATTGCATTCAGTAGGGACACATCCGTTAGTTTCATGATTTATGAAGGGAGTTTTCAATTCTAATCCTCCTAAACCCAGGTATGCCGGTATTTGGAATGTGAGTGAAGTTCTTATGCTTCTTCGCCAGTGGGCTCCTGTTGCAAGCTTATCTATAGCCAAATTAACCATGAAGGTGGTCATGCCTATGGCGTTGGTTTCAGCCCAACGTGTTCAAACATTGCAAAAGCTACAGCTAGACAGAATGCATGTGTCGGCAGATGCCATTATATTTTATGTCTATGATTTGCTTAAACATAGTAGAATAGGCATGACAGGATGTAAGGTTGTGTTTACAGCATACCCCACAGATGATCGCTTGTGTGTAGTCTCACATTTATCTTGTTACATTGAGGCCACCAGAGCCCTATGCGGAACAGAGTCTGCATTATTTATTAGCCACAAAAAACCACACAGTAAGGTGTCGGTGCAAACAATTTCAAGGTGGCTAAAGCAGGTTCTGGAAAGTGCTGGAATTGATACTGATAAATTCAAATCTCATTCCACCAGGGCGGCATCAACTTCCGCGGCAAGGGCGATGGACGTGCCTATAGACCATATCCTCGCGGCCGCAGGATGGTCCAGTGAGCTGACTTTTCAAAGGTTTTATCACAAGCCGATTTCAAGGCTGGGGGTGTTTGCTGATTCTGTTTTGAGTTCTGTTATAGTTTCCCCCTGAGTTAGAGGGGTTTGTTATGGTTTTGTTTGTAAATAAACTGTTATTCATTTAACAAACGTTATTATTGATGCATTATTGATTGTTAACGACTTTTGAGTCAATCGATGCAGTGTGAACGCCGGATTTGGGTTCGCGGCATGAAATCACTGTGCTTTGAAGTCTTCACGTAGTCACTCACGTGACTCCGAAGTAAAATAGTAAGATTAAACGAGAACTTACCAGTTTGAAGTTTGATCTTTATTTTATGAGGAGTCGAGTTGAGGGACTATGTGCCCTCCGCTCCCAACCCTCATAGATTTCATCTGGTAGTTCTAGTCATTGTTATCTTACCATTATACTTCAGTCATTGTTATCTGTGAATTCACTCCGCTGCTTTGAAGATTGACGCACCAACGGCTGTAGGGGACTCTTCACATAGTCCCTCAACTGTACTCCTCATAAAATAAAGATCAAACTTCAAACTGGTAAGTTCTCATTTAATCTTACTATTATTTGCAAATATCCTTATTTGGCCTCAGTTCAGCAGATTTGTAAAGAGTGCTGGAAACATTTCATAGGTCAGTGAGCATCTGTGAAGTTTTCGTATGTTTATAAAATAACCTGTGATAAAGGCTTGTCATTTCACACAGAGGAGTCACCCCATGTAAATCTTTATTTACTATGAACGTAGTGTGTGTGAGCCTGCTTCCTTCAGTTAGGTCCTGCTTTCCTTATCAAGACCCACACTATTTCCAAACTCCGGTGTTACAATGGCGATGTTGTACACACATTGTCCACACATTGAGATCAATGTTGCGTGTTTGGTAGCCACTCTGCATAGGCAGGTTGCATTTGGGGCAGTCTACTCTAGGAAGTGCCAGGTGAGTTCCACAATGGATTCAATGGAATCACATGGTCCATAAGGACATAGGCTAGGCTACTGAATTTCTAGGCTGTAGAATGCAAAAGCGTTCTTACAAAACACTGGTTCAGTTGGAACTGGAAAACTGTGTTTAAGTGCTTTTGAATGCCATAGAGAGGGTGAAGAATAGATCAACTTGAATGCTCTCAAGGATGAAGGACCATGAACACTGGTATATTAGAGAAACTGAAGCTGTCCTTAAAGAAGAAGAGAGATGTGACAAAATGTTTCAAAACCAAAAAGGCTCGAGTCAGTGAAGAGAAATTATTCCCGTTGGGGGAAGAAATAAGGCGATTGATAGAGCAATTGAAAGTAGCACAACGAAATTACACCTGAAAAATCAGATTTCATCTTTCCACAGGGAATTGGATATGTAATTGAGGAAAATAAATTGAGGATATGTAATTGAGGAAAATAAATTGAGGATATGTAATTGAGGAAAATAAATCGCAGGGCTATGGGGAAAATAAATGGGTGGATCTTTTAATAATGTAAATCTTCAAAGCAGCCAGATTCAATTAAAGGTGGTAAACTGGGGGAGGTGGCAGGAAACAGAAAGTTGGATGCTCATTTATTTCAGTCAAATCAGATTACCAATTCTACTCCTCATCTGTCGAGGCATGTGCAGTTCAGACAATCACAGAATAACTACAGCACAGGAGGTTTGACCTGTGATTTGTGCCAACTCTTCATTGAACAATCCATTAATTGTTCCTTTTCCCTGTAGCCTGCAAAATATTTGCCTTCACTTACAGGTATTTGCCCAGTTCCATTCTGAAAGCAAAGTTGAATCTCTATTTATCACGCTTACAGCCAGTGAGTTCTTACATTATAACTTCTTATATTAAAGTTTTTCCTCACATCACAACTTAATCTGTTGCCAATCACATATTTCGCTTAGGCAGCTGGCAGCCGAGTGGTATGAATATTGATTTCTCTAACTTTATGTAATTCCGGCATTCCCTCTCTCTCTATCCCTCCCCCACCAAAGTCACACCAGCTTCTCATTTTCACCCAACAAACAGCTAACAATGGCCTGTTTCCTTGATCATCATTACTTTTTCGCATATCTTTAATTAATTCTTTATCTCTCCACATCATCGTCTATATCTCTCGTTTCCCTTATCCCTAACTAGTCTGAAGAAGGGTCTCGACCCGAAATGTCACCCATTTCTTGTCTCCAGAGATGCTGCCTGTCCCACTCAGTTACTCCAAATTTTTGTGTCTATCTTTGGTTTAAACCAGCATCTGCAGTTCCTTCCTACACACTTAAAACTGTTCTCTAGTCCATGATCCATCTGCTAATGGGAACTGTTTCTCTCTGGTTGCTCTTACTAACGCCACCAGGATTGTGCGTGTCTTTATTAAATGTCCTCTCAGTCTTCTCTGGTCCAAGGAGAATAACTCCAGATGTTCTTATGCATCCTTACAACTGAAATTCTTTATCCCAGGATTTATTCAAGTAACAGTTTTCTGTATTCCCTCTAGAGTCATTCCTAATACCGACAATTGCAATTGGAGGGAATAATCCAGTTGTGAATTTGGCAGTATTTTTTTAAGTTTCTACATAACTGCGTTACATAGGGCGGCAGGGTGGTGTAGCGTGTAGAGCTACATCCTTAGTGTCAGACACCTGGGTTTGATCCTGACCACAGGTGCTATCTGTTACGGAAGTTGTACGCTCTCACCGTGACCTGTGTGGGTTTCCTCCGTGATCTTTGGTTTCCTCCCACAGACCAAAGACGTACAGGTTTGTAGGTTTATTGGTTTGGTATGAGTGTAAATTGTTCCTTGTGTTAAAATAGTGTTAATGTGCGGGGATTGCTGGTCAGTGCGGACACAGTGGGCCAAAGGGCCTTTATCTGCATTGTATCATTAAACTAAACTCAGAGCCCCAATGCTTTATGAATCACTTTGTCAAACGGAAGATTCCTCATGAGCTGCACCTGTTAAGATCTATACCATTCTATTGGCTCTCCTCATTCTTTCTGCCAAATGTCACTTATCTGGATTAAATATTATCTGCATGTCTCTGTCCATTCCAACAGCCTATGTCCTCTTTAGGTTTACCACTACTCTCCTCCCTACTTTCCATACAACCAAGTTGAAGTCATTGGAAATCTGAAAATCTGATCCTACATAGCCTTCTATCCCATGTAGGATGTATATGTACGATTGCCAAGAAAAGCAGCACTAACTCCACACACCTCTGAGAAGCTGCCCTCCAGTCTGATAAACAACTGCTTGTCATATCTCGCCTTTCTGCCCCTAACCCAATTACTTTTCCATGTTGTCACTGACTATTTTACGCAGCGGCCTTAAATTCTGTTGACAATCGTTAGCTTGTGTTATGTCTCTTAGGGGTAAGAAGTCAATTGAAAGCAGCCTTATACAAAATGACCACATTTCCCCAACACTGAGAGTTTATATTCCTGTTACATGATCAAGACTAATAGGATGCCTTTGAGAATGAAAGAGATCAGACTGTAAATACTGTGTGCAGTCTTCTAATAATTACCTGAAATAGTCACCACACAATCATGACCTCATGTAATTATTAATTACTAAAATATTCTTTCTCAAAGGATGAACTCTCTTCAACCTTGAGAAGGTCTTCTATTAACAAGCTTCTTGTAACGAGTGACAACAACATGACCACACATGCTTGTGGCAGTCTTTCAAGGTCAAACGTGTCATTTTGAGTGAAAGAAAGATTATCTCTGAGAAGTACACCATAAAATGGAAAGCAGTGAAATCAATTGAATGAGAAACTGTTCTATGATAGAAATGAACTCAAAGACTGACATCTCTGGAATTAAAGAGCTTAATTCCTGAAAGTTTCTTTTGATTGCAGGGCAGCAGATTGTTCAGTCCTTTTGAAGTGCTAATCTCCTGAAAGAAGGTGACCTGTGTTTTTTTTCCTGATTATTCTCATTATTAAATACTTCAATGATTATTTGAAGGACTATACTAGAACAATTTGTCCCGACTTGCTGCAATTCTGTACCTCCATCTATTGTACTGATTGGGGATGAGATATCACTGCCTGAAGAAAATCTTTATCCTACCATCATATTTCATAACATCCCCAGAAACTACCAACATCAGACTTTGAATTAGAAGCTTCAAATCATTAACCAGTGATGATACATAACCTAAGTTAACACTTTAGTGAATGATTGCCAATGTGTTAAATCCCCAAGGCCATGTGGTCTGCATCCCAGGGTACTTAAGGAAGTGGCTCTAGAAATCGTGGACGCATTGGTGATCAATGTTCTGTAGATTCAGGATAAGTTCATGTGGATTGGGTGGTAGCTAATGTTATCCCACCTTTTAAGAAAGGCAGGAGAGAGAAAACGGGGAATTATAGAGCAGTTAGCCTGACATCGGTGGTTTGGAAGATGCCGGGGTCAATTAATAAAGATGAAATAGCAGCACATTTGGATAGCAGTAACGGGATCGGTCCGAGTCAGCATGGATTTAGTTCAAGTTCAAGTTCAAATTTATTGTCGCATGCACCAATTAATGTACAGTGATGTTTGAGTTACCATACAGACATACAAGTAAAAAATAACACAAAACACAATAAATTTAACATAAACATCCGCCACAGTGGAATCAACATTCCTCACTGTGATGGAAGGTAATAAAGTTCAGTCATCTTCATCCTTTGTTCACCGGTGGTGGTCGGGGCTTTTGAACCCTCAGCACTGCCTCTGCCGACGGTCTGCTGTTTCAAAGGGGAAATCATGCTTGACTAATCTTCTTAATGTAACTAGGAAAATGGACAAGGGAGAGCCAGTGGATGTAGTGTATCTGGACTTTCAGAAAGCATTTGATAAGGTCCCACATAGGAGATTAGTGGGCAAAATAGGGCACATGGTATTGGGGGTAGACTACTGACATGGATAGAAAATTGGTTGGCAGACAGGAAACAAAGTGTAAGGATTAACGGGTCCCTTTCAGAATGGCAGGCAGTGACTAGTACCTCAAGGTTCGGCGCTGGGACCGTAGCTGTTTACAATATATATTAATGATTTAGATGAAGGGATTATGTAGCAAATTTACATTAAAACATTAGCAAATTTGTAGATGACACAAAGCTGTGTGACCTGTGAGGAGGATGCTATGAGGATGCAGGGTGACTTGGACAGGTTGGGTGAGTGGGCAGATGCATGGCAGATGCAGTTTAAGGTGGATTAATGTGAGGTTATCCACTTTGGTGGCATAAACTGGAAGGCAGATTATTATCTAAATGGCATCAAGTTGGAAAAGGGGAAGTACAACAAGATCTGGGGGTCCTTGTCCAGAACCAGGGACCACAGTTTAAGAATAAGGGGTAAACCATTTAGAACGGAGATGAGGAAAAACTTTTTCACACCGAGGGTTGTGTATCTGTGGAATTCTCTGCCTCAGAAGGCAGTGGAGGCCAATTCTCTAGATGCTTTCAAGAGAGAGTTAGATAGAGCTCTTATAGATAACGGAGTCAGGGGATGTGGGGAGAAGGCCGGAACGGGGTACTGATTGTGGATGATCAGCCATGATCACAGTAAATGGTAGAGCTGGATTGAAGGGCCAAATGGCATACTCCTGCACCTATGGTCTGTTGTCTATTATCTATTGTGTTAAATGGAGGACTTAATAGACATAAACAATACTATTGCAAAATGACAAAATGATGAGGAGAATTAGCGCTGGTATCCTGCCCAGTATTTATTCTTCTGCTCACAAGAAGTTAATTTCATAAACATCTCATTGATGTTGTGGTATCAAACTGGCCATTGTGTTTTTTTGTGGTTCAGATGCACCAAATTGGCTGCACAGTATTAGAGTCCCTAGTTTGTGAAAAGGAGCAAACATATTCAAACCTGAACCTTCTCTTTCTCACCGTCACGCAAGGTCCTGCCATGGAAAGTTCTAGAAGGCTGTACCTGTAACAAAACATTTGTGTATCGCTGACATTATGTCCTGGGCTGATAGTTTTAGTTCAGTTTAGTTCAGCGTGGAAACAGGCCATTTGGCCCACCTTGTCCGTGCCGACCAATGATCACCAGTTCCTTGTCCTATACACCAGGGAGTATTTACAGAAGCTAATTAACCTACAAACCTGCACATCTTTGAGATGTGCAGGGAAACTGGAGCACCTGGAGAGAACCCACTTGGTCACAGGGAGAACATGCAAATTCCACACTGACAATACCTGTAGTCAGTATCGAACCTGGGTCTCTGGCGCTGTAAGGTAGCAACCTGACCGCTGTGCCACTGTGTCGAGGTAGGTGGAAATTAACATGTGGCTACACAAGTGCCAGGCAATGATGATATTCAACAAGATACAGTTCTCAACCCCTGACATTCAATGGCAATAACATCACTGAAAGGCCCACTATTAATTTCCAGGGGTTACCACTGATCAGAAGCTGAAATGCACACAATGTGGCTACAAGAACAGGGCAGAGGCTCGGAATCCTCCAGCAAGTTACTCACTGTCTAATTCCTCAAAACCTGTCCACCATCTGTAGAGGTCAAGTCATGATTAGTGCAGCTTCAATAACACCCAAGGAGCTTGATACTATACAAGATAAAACATCCAGAACCATTCCGCACTCTGTCACCGATGCACAGTGGTAGCAGTTTGTACAAGCCGCAGGATGTATTGCAATCACTCACCAAGACTCCATACAAAGAAATGTCCAAGTCCACAACCTCTGCCATCCAGAAGCTCAAAGGCAACAGAAGCATGGGAACACCACCAGCAGGAAATTGCCCATCAAGCCACGCACCTAGCTGACTGGGCAATAAATCACCCTTCCTTCAATGCCACTGGGATCAAATCGTGGAACTTTCTCCTGAACAGCTTTGTGGATATATTCACACCTCAAATTACTACAATGGTTCAAGTAGGCATCTCAACACCACCTTCTCACAGGATGGGCAATTAACTGTTTGCTCAGCTGCCATGCTCACATCCCTTTAATGAATAAAATGAATAGATGTATAGAAGTGTGAAAACACAAACCTCCAGATTCAGGGACAGTTTTTCCAAGCTGTTATCAGGCAACTGAACCATCCTCCCAACCACTAGAGAGCAGTCCTGAGCTACTATCTACCTCACTGGGGACCCTCGGACTATCTTTGATCGTACTTTGGGTACACAAAAGGCTGGAGAAACTCAGCGGGTGCAGCAGCATCTAAGGAGCGAAGGAGATAGGCGACGTTACGTGTCGAGACCCTTCTGCAGACTGGTTAAGGATCAGGGAAACGAGAGATATAGACGGTGATGTGGAGAGATAAAGAACAATGAATGAAAGATATGCAAAAAAGTATCGATGATAAAGGAAACAGGCCATTGTAAGCTGTTTGGCGAAACGATCGCCAAGCCTCCGCTTGGTCTCACCGTCTCACAGGCCATTGTAAGCTGTTTCTAGTGTGAAAATGAGAAGCTAGTGTGACTTGGGTGGGGGAGAGATAGAGAGAAAAGGAATGCCAGGGCCCGAGGGCTGAGGGAGAGGTGGGAAGGGGAGGAGACAGCAAGGGTTAACAGAATTGAGAAAATTCAATGTTTAAGCCCAGAGGATGCAGACTCCCCAAGCGGAATATGAGGTGCTGTTCCTCCAACTTGCCAATCAGCCATGATCATATTGAATGGCGGTGCAGGCTCGAAGGGCCGAATGGCCTACTCCTGCACCTAATTTCTATGTTTCTATGGAGGAGGCCCAGGACTGAGAGGTCGGATATGGAATGGGAGGGGGAGTTGAAGTGCTGAGCCACCGGGAGGTCGGGTTGGTTATTGCGGACCGAGCGGAGGTCTTCGGCGAAACGATCGCCAAGCCTCCGCTTGGTCTCACCGATATAGATCAGTTGGCATTTGGAGCAACGGATGCAATAGATGAGGTTGGAGGAGGTGCAGGTGAACCTCTGTCGGACCTGGAAGGACTGCTTGGGTCCATGAAAGGAGTGGAGGGGGGAGGTGAAGGGACAAGTGTAGCATCTCTTGCGGTTGCAAGGGAAAGTGCCCGGGGAAGGGGTGGAGTGGGAGGGAAGGGAAGAATTGACAAGGGAGTTGCGGAGGGAGCGGTCTTTGCGGAAGGCAGACGGGGGGGGGGGGGGGGGGGAGATGGGAAGATGTGGCGAGTGGAGGGGTTACGTTGGAGGTGGCGAAACTGGCGGAGGACTATCTGTTGTATGCACCGGCTGATGGGGTGAAAGGTGAGGACCAGGGGGACTCTGCCCTTGTTGTGAGTGGGGGAATGGGGAGAGAGGGCAGTGTTGCGGGGTATGGAGGAGACCCTGGTGCGAGCCTTATCTATAGTGGGGGAGGGGAATCCCCGTTCTCTGAAGAATGAGGACATTTGTGATGACCTGGTGTGGAACACCTCATCCTGGGAGCAGATCGTACTTTACTTGACTTTATCTTGCACTAAAATTTATTCTCATTATTCCCTTTATCATCTATCGGTACACTGTGAATGGCTCGATTATAATCATGCATTGACTATCCACTGACTGGTTAGCACGCAACAAAAGCTTTTCACTGTCCCTCAGTACACATGACAATAAACTAAACTGAACTGAACTAAAAACAAAATATTCTGGAAATATTCCAATGGCGAGGCTGCATCTGAGGTGCATTAGGCAGACAAAGGCATTATTCCTAACCTGATGAAAGATCATCTGACGAAAGATCACTGATTTGAAATGTGAGCACTTTCTTGCCACTCATGTTGCCAGACGTTACAAATGTCAAGTATTTTCTATGATTATACCAATGCACTGATTATTCAGACATTGAACTGTACATCGTTTAAACAACATTCCCTCTATTGTGCACCTTTATAGTGATTTTGGATGAACGGCATTAAAATAGTCTTCATTGGCTGAGATATTTAATATCTGATTACATTGATTTGTTTTGGCATGGATGGAGTGACACAAGGATCTGACCAGTCATGCTATTATTTTCATGGAGGAGAGTGACCTGTTGTGCACCAGTGTAATTAAAGCCTGAAGAAGGGTCATGACCCGAAACGTCACCCATTCCTTCTCTCCAGAAACGCTGCCTGTCCAGTTAAATTACTCCGGCATTATGTGTCTATCTTCTTATTAAAGTCAAACTTGATTTGAAATGAATTTAATTCAAATCTAAATTGTAGAACCATTATATGCCTGAAATTAGTCAATCTTTGTAATAGGTTTCCAAGGGAATTTATAAAAGCAAACATGTGAATTAATTCCAGCAAATTATGTAGAAGATAGCTTGGGGTGTGGTACATGAGTGATTTGAAGCCTGGCTCATGATAAATGTAATGTTTTGGAGGAGCCAATACTCTAGTGTAAACCTATCCTCAAAAACCTCGGGGAATGAATTTGCCAGTAGCTGTCCATTGTTCACCCACGCTCTTTACAAGCAACAAACTGTGGAG
Organism: Raja brachyura; assembly: GCA_963514005.1. The sequence goes on along the minus strand of OY740794.1, from coordinate 11,842,037 downwards.
GGTGGGTAAAACAGCTGGTTGATATTCTTGCACATGTTTGATACTCGTAAACAGTGCAAATTTCTGCGATGGGCTCCAAAGAAAATCCCTTGTGATCTGCAGGTACTATCGCAACGTTGAAGAAATATTTAGACAGGTACATACAATAGATGGGACAGGTTTAGAGGGATATGGGCCAAACGCAGGCAGGTAGGACTAGTGTAGATGGGACATGTTGGTCAGTGTGGGCTAGTTGGGCAAAAGGGACTGTATAACCTTATGACTATGACTTGTTGCTTTCTAAATAATTCTTGCATTATGTGACTATCAAGGTGTTATTCTAGCATAACGCTCTTTCCTATGCTTAGGGCCATGTTCCATTTTTAACATCATATCATAAAAAACATATATTGAACATATAGCCGCAGGTCAAATTTGCACTGGCAACAAAAAGAAATGTGCTGAGTTTATTTGGACATTTACCTGGATATTAAAGAAGCAGATTCACTTTGCCCTTCAGAATCGATTTCAGGAAGCTTCCTTTCCATCGGTCTCCTCATGCTGCAGGCAGCCTTTCCCTGCAGGCATTCCTTGATCTCTTCCTTTTGGTCGTCCTCTATATGAATTAAAGGGACTTCCCTTGGGCAGTGGGACATTTTCTTTCTCTTCACGGCCGCCCGATCGTGTGAACTGAAGCCTTTCTTGTCATTCACTAATTTTGCTTTCTCCACTCTCTGGCCAACGTCTGTCTCACACAGTTTGCTTTCAGTCCTGGAGTTATGGGGTGCAGTTTCAGAAGAACCTAGTTGACTGCTGCTGCCTGCCTTCCCACATTTGATAGTGTCTGTAACTACCCAGGTGGGACACGTTTCGGCCTGTTGCTGGGCCCCGCCTGACAACGGTTCACCACACTGATTGTCAGCATCATCGCCAATGATTTTATTTTTCCTCATGAGAGCTTCAATGGAGTTTGACCAAGTTTCATTTATCAGCATGTCGGTGATGTGGTCGGTTTTACTCTTCTGATATAAACAAGAGTCTGTTAAGGATTTGTACAGATTAGTGGACATCGCTGCATCACCTGGATGTACGTGCAGTGTGTTTCTGCGATCCTTCCGTGCAAAGCCATCGAAAGAGTTTGCTTTCACAGGGGGAGTCACTGTTAATCGTCCCTCAGATGCTCGTCTGTCTGGCATTGAAGACTGCCTAAAGCATAAATTTGTTCTCCCAGCAGGGGGAACCAGCATGTTGTGGAGCTCTTTGTTGGCTTTCCCATCTTTGCTTTCTTTGTCTAGTTCATGAAGCATGTACCTGTAAAACTCTTCCGTAATGCTCTCTGTACTCGATTGTTTCGACAGACACGTTGCACTTACACTAAGGTGGCCGTTCTTTCTGCACGCCTGCTGCAGAGCTGCATTTAAAATGTTGCTGGCATGCTTGCTGGCATAGTAATCCAGCAACAGCTCAAATCCCCAGCCTTCGTTTTCCATCTGATTCATCATGAAGTTGGAAAACTCATCGGTGATGCTCTCACAACTCGATTGTTTAGAGATGGAACTGCCCCTGCTTACCGGCTGCCCAAACTTAGTCATGGCACCAACGCCAGCCCACGAGCTGTTGGAATCCGTGTCCTCTTCGGGAATGCTTTCGTAACTGGATGTCTTTTTTTCCCTGCCCAGTAGCCTGTTTCTCACCTGCCCCTGCCCCTGCCCCTGCCCCTGCCCCAGCCCCTGCACCTGCCCCTGCCCCTGCCCCTGCCTCACAGTGTCTATCACCGTTAGTTCAGCCGAATTCACTATTTTAGCCGTTACCTCCTGGGCAAAGTTGTTAATTTGGTCCAAGGCATCATCAAGGTTCAAGGACTCATCAACCACTCTATTCATTAGCTTTTCTTTTAGCTCAGGTTGCTCTTGTGTCTTCCTCTTGATTTCGCTCAGTCTTGGTGGCTTAAGTCTCTTGGCTGTTGTCGTCTGAGAGTCTTTACTCCTGGTGAGAGATCTCGCTGAGGATGACTGTGGAACCATGAACTGCTCATGGCCACCAAGCCTTGATTTCCATGGGCAGAACCACGGCTGTTTGGCATTTGTGTTTTCAAGACAAATGGCTGCCATTTCTGTTGCCATGGAAACAACCGTTTTGGATACATGGTCAGCAAAACCATTTATTGAAAGGTCGTTAGCTGTTGACTTTTCAACTTGGAATGAAGATTTAGATGGGCTTAATGTACTTTGTGCATTTGTGCTAAGGATGTTCTGGTCTTTATCAGGGTAACTTTGGCCTCTCATGTCTGTAAGTGTGCTTGCATAATTACATGTACGACCTTGTGCAGCACCACCCTGTCTGCTACCCGCCTCAATAGCATCAATAGAGGATGAATGAGTGTCCTTGTCACATATTTTCTGCTGACGTTGTGGGACAACAACATTGGTACCCGTAGCTGCAGTGTTCCTTGATCTCAGTGCATTGGTCAAAGTGAGTGAAATGTTTCCACAGTCGCTGCCTCGTCTGCCGCCAAGCCAGGTTGGGTTCAGGTTAACCTGCTGTGACAAATCTGGCCCTACACATGCTTTCTCAATCGAGATTGTTGGATCTGCCAGGTTCCCGTGAGCAGCAGATGTATGACCAACATTTTCAACACTATCACTGACATTATAGTAAATTGATTCTCCATCCTCATTGCTGTTGGTTTCTGAATCCTTACTGTTTATCATCGTATCATCTTGAAAGAGTGTAGGACCATCATTTTGCCCGACAATTTCTTTGATTTTCCTGCAAGTGAAATATAATATACTGAAGAGAGACTTATTCACACTTTCAATTAATATATTAGTTGGATTTGCACCCAAATTATTTTCCTTTTCTTGATGTGCTGTTTGCACTTTGCTATTTGCTTCTTCAAAAGAATGTTTTAGAATTAAATTCGACATATTCAAGGCAAAATCATCCTTTGGCAATTCCTCCCAATGAGAGACCTTTGGTCTTGTCACCGTTTCAATGATCTTTTGGTCCACAGATTCCATAAATCCACCGACACTTCTGCAATTGTCAGGCTTTGTAAGAACGGTGGCTGCTTCTTTGAACAACACCTCAGCAATGTTATGGGCAAATGTCTCCATGCTGCTGCCAACACTCACACTGCACTGGAGGGTGACTGCAGCAGATGTTTCGGCTGCAGACAGTAGGCCGCTGGAAGCAGCAGAAAAGCTCATGTCTGGCTCGTCACTTAACCCTGCAACTCCTATGACACTGGCCACCTGGGTTACACCATAGAGAGCCGAAGAGAACGAGAAGCTCATCTCTCCACATTCAGAACCACTGAGCAAAGCTTCATCCCCATTTTTCCTATTGCAAGGCAAATGCTCAGTTACATCATATGAGGTTCGGTCCAGCTGCAGTCCCTCGGTGATATAAGGGCTTGAAACAGTCCCTATGACATTTGCTGCACAAACTAGAGCTACCTCAATAGAACTAGGAGGCAATCCTGCTGGCTCTGAATTATTCTGGCTAACAATGTGCTCCTGTACATCAACTGGAGTATCACTTAACAGATCAGATTCTGAGCAGGAAGTTATTGTAGGGCTGCAAGGTTCTTGCCATTCTGAAGCATTCTCACAATTATCTGGACTTTGTACAATAACAATTTTGGGAAGTACATTCCATGAACAAGGAGGATTTGTTATACTTGCTGCTGAATTGCTGGGTGATAGGTCATCGACGCTTTCTGCAGAGATGCTGACTGCAGCTTCCGTTGTAAAAGTGGGCTCTGACTGTGACAGTCTAATGAAGGCATCCTGTAAAACAGACTCCGCTAAGTTTGAAGCATAATTACCCTCCATGCACTGATTCTCTTTCAGAGATGGAGGTTTATCTTGTATGTTCTGTGCATCTAATGGTGGTGCTGGACCATCAGTCTGAAGATGCGTACTGATACTTTCAATTGTGCAAGACCTCTGGTCACAGGGGCCAGGGGTCACAGAGTTTGTTAAATCGCTGCTGTGCGGAGATTGTAAGACAAGTCTTTCTTCCTGTGTATCTCTTTCTAATTTAAGTCTTTCTCCATCTGCTTCTTCAGCCACATAGTTCGCCTCACAGCAAAGCAACGGGGTACTTCCAGCGCTCTCCTCATCTGCACATGTGTGCACTAAAGTATCTTGGAGAGTGCATGACTTTTGGCAAAATAATATATCTTTGTTTTGTCGCATTTGCAGGAGCACCTTAGATTTTACTTTTGGCCTTTTTGTCCCATGTAATGGATCAGACCCACCAATCTTTGGAGAATCTGGGGGGAAAAAGACAAATGGTACATTGAAGTGCATGGTGTTTGTTAGATTCACATATTATTCTTTGCTTCCTGAAATATATATTTAATGTGATATATGATTGGGAATCTTATACAAATACTGCATTTTAAACTACTCAAACTAGATTTAACCACTACACAAATTACTGTTCTTTGTGTTTATACAATTTGACCTTTGTTTATTGTTCATCCTTGCCCCAAAAAGTTGATAATTAATATTACATTTGTTGGTTTTGAAGTGGCCTTCAAGGATTGCCAATTTGGCCTCATTCCATTGTACCCAACGGCTAGTTATGTATTCAAACTGGTAAAAGAGGTACCAAGGTCAAATTAGTATCGTGAAATTATAGCAAATGGCAAACATTATGCGGGACTGTCATATGAGGAAAGATAGAAAAGACTAGGCTTGTATTCACTGGAGTTTAGAAGGATGAGGGGGAACCTTATAGAAACATATACAATTATAAAAGACTGGACAAATTAGATGCAGAAAAAATGTTCCAAATGTTGGGTGAGTCCAGAACCAGGGGCCACAGTCTTAGGATAAAGGGGAGGTCATTTAAGACTGAGGTGCGAAAAAACGTTTTTACCCAAAGAGTTGTCAATTTGTGGAATTCCCTGCCACAGAGGGCAGTGGAGGCCAAATCACTGGATGGATTTAAGAGAGAGTTGGATAGAGCTCTAGGGGCTAGTGGAGTCAAGGGATATGGGGAGAAGGCAGGCACGGGTTATTGATTGCGGATGTTCAGCCATGATCACAATGAATGGTGGTGCTGGCTCGAAGGGCCAAATGGCCTCCTCCTGCACCTATTTTCTATGTTTCTATGTTTCTATCACCAAATAAAATAATCAGAATCAAACACAGACTCCTAATGACAAGAAATGTAATGGGTTAAGCACTTCAAAGAATTGCAGAAGAGGGTGCCACTTAAAGAAGGAATGATGACTTGAGAGGCAGAAGATCTTGATGTCAATAAAGAAATGAACCAAGCCATCAAATCCTTACAAAAATGGGAATGCTCCTGGATTTGATATCAAAGAGGGGAACTGGAATCCACGTTTGCTGATGATACAGAGCTGGGTGCAGTGATGGCTGGAAGGGGTTTGTTCCCTGAGATGAGATTAAGCATCTTAATTTTTTTTAGTTTTTATAGATACAGTGCGGAGACAGGCCCATTGGCCCACCGAGTCCACACCGACCAGCGACACCCGCACATTAATACTATCCCACACACTAGGGACAATTTACATTTTTACCAAGCTAATTAACCTACAAATCTGTACGTCTTTGGAGTGTGGGAGGAAACCGGAGCACCTACGCAAGTCATGGAGAGAAAGTGCAAAGTCCATACGGACAGCACCCACGATCAGCATCAAACCCGGGTTAAATGGGATTAGATGCAGGATTATAGACACAAAACACTAGAGTAACTCAGCAGGACAGGCAGCACCTCTAGAGGGAAGGAATGGGTGATGTTTTGGATCAAGACCCTTCTTAGTTACTCCAGCTCTGTGTCTATCTTCCGTTTAAACCAGCAACTGGAGTTACTCCATACACATTAGATACAGGATGATTATTCCCCTGGGTGGGATATTTGGAACCAGTGTATAGAGCCTCAAAATGAGGGTTTTTCCAATTCAGAGGCTGCAGGAAAACACTGATGGAATTTTGGAATTGTTCAGGGAATCAGGAACTATGGAGACGTACGGGACTCCTGATGCTACAACCTTGAGCAGTGATCAAACTGTTGGAGGAACTCAGCAGGTCGGCCAGTATCTGTGGAAGGAATGTGCTGGAAGGAACTGCAGACGCTGCTTTTCACTGAAGATAGACATGAAATGCAAGAGTAACTCAGTAGGTCAGGCAGCATCTCTGGACAAAAGGAGCAGGTGACGTTTTGGGCTGAGACCCTTCTGCAGACTGCCTTCAGAGTTTCTATCTGTGGAAAGACATCTGAAGAAGGGTCCTGACCTAAAATGTAATCTGCCCATTTCCTTCCACAGGTGCTGCCTGGCCTGTTGAGTTCCTCCAGCGCTTTGTCTTTTGCTCAATGAATATAAAGTTAGATGTGGAAAATGGCACTGAGGTAAAATTACATGTTGAATGAGGATGGAGCTGGAAGGGACTGAATGGCCTGTTCCTGTTACTGGTCCACCATCGATTTTCTGGCATCTTGCAGTTCGGCCCCTCCTTTAATCCGGACAAAATCCTCCCCCACCCCCACGCCCAAGAATATGGAGCCTAGGCTGGGGAGGCAGCCGTTCACAACCTCATTGGGACTTCCACGACTGGAGCCAGCAGATCTATTCCCATAGCTGACTTCCACAGGCAACCTTATGACCCGGAAGTTCAGCCCTCCAAGGTCATGACCTCTGTTAGTCTGGCAAAACAGATAGTCCAGAATGGCTCTGGAACTAAGGGTGCTGGATAATCGGAGGTGGACCTGTATTCTTGAATGGTCTGAAGAAGGGTCTCGACCCAAAACGTCACCCATTCCTTCTCTCCAATGATGCTGCCTGTGCGTTGAGTTACTCCAGCTTTTTGTGTCTATCTTCTTGAATGGACAATAGGTCAAGGTAAATGCTAAGTCAGCAAAATCTAGAACAAAATTGATTGCCGGAAGAACTCAGTTGGTCAATCAGCGACTGTGGAAGCTAAGAGTATAAGTCGACATTTTGGGCCAAGATCCTATAGTAAGATGCAGGCATGAGTCCTAATTTTAAATTAAAATGTGGATTGAAACACTTTTCCTCTGTACATGTTGCTGAACGTCCTCATAGGGGAAAGGAGGAGAATTAGGCCATTTGGCCCTTCAAGTCTTCTCCGCCATTCAATCATGGCTGATCTATCTTTCCCTCTTAACCCCATTCTCCTGCCTTCTCCCCATAACAACTGACACCTGTACTAGTCAAGAATCTGTCAATCTCTGCCTATGAAATATCCATTGAAGTCCTCCACAGCCTTCTGTGGGAATTAATTCTACAGATTCACCACCCTCTGACTAAAGAAATTCCTCCTCATCTCTTTCCTATATGACCATCCTTTAATTCTGAAGCTATGACCTCTTGTCCTAGATTCTCTCACTTGTGGAAACATCTTCTTTCAGAGGAAGCCTCAGATTTTGTTCTAGATTACAACATCTGCAGTGTTCTTTATTGTCAATAGCATCTATCCTGGCCCATATTTTAACATCAGTTTGCAAAGGGGATAGAGATCCAGATAACTTGACAAATGGAATAATAGCAAAGATTTCCAAGAAAGCAAATGATTGTTTCTTCAGAAAAAAACAAGTTGTTCACTTCATAAATTGTGGATGCACAGCCAAATATTAATGAAACACAAAAGAATAACACCCACAATGCAAAACAACAACTCCACGTAGACTTTGAGAAGACTTTTTGGCAGCATCCACAGGGACATTCTGCATATATATACAACAGTGTAATACAGCACAGAAACAGGCCCATCAGCCCAAATCATCCATGCTACCATGATACACCCCATCCTATATGCCTGCATTTGGTTCATAACCTTCTAAACCCTTTCTGTACATGTATAACCATATAACAATTACAGCACGGAAACAGGCCTTCTCGGCCCTTCCAGTCCGTGCCGACCATTTACTTTCCCCTAGTCCCATCTACCTGCACTCAGACCATACCCCTCCATTCCCTTCCCGTCCATATACCTATCCACTTTACTTTTAAATGTTAAAATCGATCCTACCTCCACCACTTCTGCTGGAAGATCATTCCACACAGCCACCACTCTCTGAGTATAGAAGTTTCCCCTCGTGTTACCCCTAAACTTCTGTCCCTTAATTCTCATGTCATGCCCTCTTGTTTGAATCTTCCCTACCCTCAATGGGAAAAGCTTATCCACGTCAACTCTGTCTATCCCTTTCATCATTTTAAAGACCTTGTCAAAGGTCTTTTAAATGTTTTATTACCCACCATTTTTTTAGCAGTTCTCTCCGTATACGTCCTACCTGGGGTCCCTTTTCCATTTCACCTGATATCTATGTTCTCTCGTTTCCGATTCCCTGTCCCTGGAAAAAAGACTGCATGCATTCACCTTAACTATGGCCCTCGTGATTGTATACACCTCTGTAAGATCACTCCTTAATCTTTTACTCTTCCAAGGAATAAAGTCCGAGTCAGCCCAACCTCTCCATGTATATCTCACCCCCTCAAGTCCTGGCAACACACCATCCCATTGTCTCACTTGCAGCTGTGGACTCTCCTGTCTGCCCCCCTTACTATCAAGTCTCCTATTATTACCGCTCTGCCTGGCATCACCCTTCCTGGCTGAGCCTCAGAGCCAGCAATAATGCTACAGACCCAATTGCTACTGCTGCTGCCCTCTGAAAGGCATTTCTCCGCAAACAGTACCCAAAGAGGTATACACTGAGGGGTATGGCCACGGGGAAACCCTACCCACTCCCTTTATCTTTACTGGTGGTCATCCAACTTCTTGTAGCTTACACCTTAATTGTGACCATCTCACTAAGCCTCCTATCTATAAAGCTCTCACCATCCACAATGATCCTGAGCGCAACCAACTCTAGTTCCAGTTCCTTGAGGCAACCAGTCAGGAGCCGCAGATGGGCAGACTTCCCACAGCTCTGCTCACTGGAAGCTTCCCCGATCTCCCACATCCTGCAGGAGGAGGTTACCACTGCCCTAAATGCCATCTCAACTGCACCAAGTCTGCACAGTAAAGGGCCTGTCCCACCAGCATGCAACTCTATGCGATGAACGCGATCAAACCGGCAGCGGGGGCCGCGCGGAGGTCGGGTGATCCCCTGTACAGGGCCGTTCCCACCAGCGTGCGCCTGCATGCGCCAAGCGCAACTAAACCGGCAGCAGGGGCCGGTCGGAGGTTGGGTGAATGGCGCAAACGCGGCGCAAAGTGAGGCGAACTTGGAGCAATTCCAAGGTAAGTTCGCCAGGACTTAGAGGGGCAGACAGAGAGGGGCACCGAGGCACACACACACATACAGGGCCACAGAGCCACACACATAGAGGGTCACGGAGGCACTTACAAATAGGTTCACGGAGGCACGATGTCCGGGCGGTGTGTAAATGTCGAGGCGACTGCGAGCCGACAAGCCGTTGCCGCGCGGAATTTTTGGACATAGTCGGTTTTTTGGAGCCCCGCGCGGCGTCGGGACGAACTCGGGACGAACTCCGCACAATTCCGCACGGCTCCGGCGATCAAAGTGGGACCGGCCCCGCGACGCCGGACGGCTCAAGCGACCACGTTAGGTCGCGCTAATCGCATAGAGTTGCATGCTGGTGGGACAGGCCCTGAGAGGTAAAGGACATTACCTCTTCTCACCTACACCTCTGCTCAATGTCCCCACAAACCTCAGCACTTATTCCTCAGTCTGTTACACTACTGCACCAAAAGGGCCATTTCATTACACCTTGCTTTCTCTTTATTGCTGGTGTGCCTCACAATAAGCCAGTCTGAAATGCTTCCTAAATCCTGCACTGAAAAATAAATGGCCAATCATTTTTGCTGCTCTGGCTGGAAACTCACTGGCTCAACTTTCCAAAGAAACTCTTTTAATTCTTCCGTCTGTTGCTCTGCTCCAACTATTTCCATACAGTCAGTATCATCAAAGCTTCTACTCTACGTTTACAGGTGGTATGGAGTGCAGTGGGTTCAGTTTTGATGTCAAAACAGGAATTTATCAAGGAAGGATAATCCTTGCATTTTCATCAGTACTGCTACTGATAGAAACATAGAAAATAGGTGCAGGAGTTGGTCATTCGGCCCTTCGAGCCTGCACCGCCATTCAATATGATCATGGTTGATCATCAGTACCCCATTCCTGCTTTCTCCCCATATCCCTTGATTCCGTTAGCCCTAAGAGCTACATCTAACCCCCTCTTGAATACATCCAGTGAATTGGCCTCCACTGCCTTCTGCGGCAGAGAATTCCACAGATTCACAATGTGGTGTACAATAAAAAACATCAGAAGCGCATTCTTCTCATCCTGTGAACCCTTTGCAGCAGATCCTCCACTCCTTGTATGCAAGTCCCTGGAAACCATCATATAGGTGCAGCAAGTAATGAGAAGGAAAATGGTGCATTGTGCTTTATTAAAGGAGGATTTAAGTGCAGAATAAGGTGTCATGCTGCACTTGTGAGAAGGTTAGGTGAGAGTATTATCTGGTCTGTTGTCTATAGTTCAATCTCTTTTCAAAGAAACAATATAAATAAAATATAGTAAAGATTCACTTGAGTTGTTCCAGAAGTGATGGCTTTGTATTTAAGGATGGATTGAGTGGACTTGGCCTGTATTGAGGAAATCTTATTGACGTTTAAAAAATGTTTGCAGGATTTGATAGGCTGAGCCCAGGGGGGTGTTGATGAGTCCAAAAATGGTCCCTGAATAAGAGGTATACAGTACTATTTGAGATTGAGATTCGGAGAAAATCCTCCACTCAAAGGGCAGTGAAACTTTGGGATCATCTACCCCTGAGGTTTGTGGATGCTTGGTCACTGAGTCCATCCAAAACAGAGACTGATAGCTGGTGGATATTAAGGTAATCAAGGGATATGGGAATACTATAGGAAAATTGTGTTGAGGTGGAAAATCAGTCATGTTCATTCAGATGAGTCTGAAGAAGAGTCTCGACCTGAAAAGTCACCCATTCCTTCTCTCCAGAGATGCCGCCTGTCCCGATGAGTTACTCCAGCAATTTATGTCTATTATCAGATGTGATATAGATATTGTACTGGCAGAAGAGATGAGTTTAATTTGGCATCAACTTCAGCGTAACATTGTAGGCCAAAAGTTCCTATGCTGTATGTTCTATGATCTATGTTCTATGTTCTATGATCTCAATGAGTGGGATATTTATATTCTAGGCTCCATATTATCACATGCTTAGGACCACACGCAAGAAGTAACAAACAGACAAACATTCAGCGAGTTAATAGGACTTAAATATAATTAAATATATCCACAGCAAAACAGATATCATAACCTTTAAAATTGCCTCACCATTACAAGCACAGATAGAGGACCATATTATCGCTAATGCAGAAACATTCACATAATTATCACAGCACCATCTGCCAGGATGGTGAAATGTGTCAGGACATCCGGAACAGAATCGACAAAGCCAGGAACATCAACAGGAGCTTAAATACAACTTGGAAATCAACAACAAATAACACCAAAACCAAACCTAAGGTTCATTAATGCTGTGTGCTTCCAATACTCCGCCATGGTAGGAAATGCTGGGAAGTTACAGGCGAGTTCCATTTTTCCATATCTCCTCACAATATAGAAGGAGGCCACAACCCATTGAGTCAATGCTGGTTCTTAGACTATTCTCACTCCCCCACTAATTTTCTTTATTCTCCCAAGTGTGGTTTATAGTTGGAGTCACAAGGAACTGCAGATGCTGGTTTACCAAAAAAGATGCCAAGTGCCGGTGTAACACAGCAGGTTAGGCAGCATCTTTCGAGAACATGGATAGGCGACATTTTGGGTCAGGACCTTTCTTCAAGCATCCCAGGCCCATAAGGTTAGGGTCGGATCATCCGGATGTTCGGGCTTTCCGACCCGAAACATCGCCAATCCATTTTCTCCAGAAATGCTGCCTGACCTGCTGAGTTACTCCAGCCCTTTGTGGTTAAGAGCTGTGGAGCCTGAACTAAACAGCAAGGGCACTGCTAGGACAACACAAAGCCTTACCAAACACAGGAGTGAAGAGCCTTGTCACAGGGCTCAATGCTAGAGCTGCAAAGAATAGTAAGTAGGTTCATCTGATAAAACATTTGGCTTACACTCTGCACTGTTCTTGCAGGTTGCACTGAAATCTGGCCAGATTATAAGTATATCAAGCTGTGACTATTCAATGTGTTTTGAATATTGAATATTTACCATGGAGACAGACACGAAGACTACAGAACTCAGGAAAGCTAATGGTGATGGCTTTGAGATAGTACACATTACAGTAGAGGAGGTGCTGGACATTTTAAAACATATGTTGGTAGACAATCTCTTTAGGCCTGATCAGGTATAGCCTAGAATACAAATAAATTGCGGGAGTCCTGACAGAGATACATGAATCATCATTAGTCTTGGTGAAGTGCAAGAAGACAGGAGGAAGGCTTTAGAATTTAGAGATACAGTATGGAAACAGGCCCTCCAGTCCGCACTGACTATCGATCACCCCGTACACTAGCACTATCGTATACATTAGGGACAATTTACAATTTTTACCAAAGCCAATTAACTTACAAACCTGCACATCTTTGGAGTGTGGGAGGAAACCAGGGCACCTGGAAAAAACTCACGCAGTCACAGTGAGAACATACAAACCCTGTACAGACAGCACCCGTAGTCAGGATCACATCCTGGCGCTGTATGGCAGCAACTCTACTGCTGCACCACTGTGCCACACTTAGGAGGGTGGCTATTGCTGTGGCTTTATTCAAGAAAGGCAGCAAAGAAAAACTAGGTAGTATGGACTAGTAAGCCTAACATCTGTGATAGGTGAGTTACTGGAGGGAATTCTGAGGGATAAGTTATGCATGCATTTGGAAAGACAGAGGTTGATTTAGCTATAAACAGTACAGCTTTATGTATGGGTGATCATGTCCCATGAATATGATTACGTTTTTTGAAGAAATATCAAAGAAGATCAATGTGGGGCAGGGTAGTGGACAATATGTATGGAGGCCTTTGATATGGTTCCTCATGAGAGGTTACACTGGAAGGTTAAATCACAAGCAAACCAGGGTGAACTATTAATTGGATGCAAACGTGGTTTGATGGTGGCAGAGATTGATGATGAAAGATTGTTTTTTGAGTGGAGGCCTGTGACTAATGGTGTGCCTCACGGGTCAGTGCTGGTCCATTGTTGTTTGTCATCTGTATAATAGGTTTGGATCAGAATTTGCAAGGCATGGTTAGTAAATTTACAGGTGACACTTAAATTGGTGGTATCATAGACAATGAAGAAAGTTTTCAAGAATTACAGCGGGTTCTTGATGAGTTGGGTAAGTGTGCCAAGTCATGAAGAATAGAGTTTAATTCAAGGTAAGTGTGAGGTGCTGCACGTTGGGAAGTCAAACCAGGCTAGGACTCTGCAGTGAATGTTACGGCCCTAAGGAGCATTGTGCAACAGAGGGACATAGAGTACATGTGCATAGTACCCTGAAAGTGGTGTCACAGACAGGGTGGTGAAGAAGGCTTTTGACATGCTGGCCATCATCAAGAAGCATGTGGACTTCATCAATAAATAGAGGTTAGGACCTGTGGTTGCAGATATACAACACATTGTGGAAACTGCACTTGAAATATTGGTTCAGTTTTGGCTAACTGTTGTAGGAAAATGCTATTAAGCTCTAAAGAGTGCCAAAAAGAATGACGAAGATGTCGCCAGGACTCAAGGGACCGTGTTATATGGAGAGGGTGGACAAGCTAACATTTTATTCCTTGGTGTAGGAGGCCAAAGATTGATCTTATAGAGGTGTATAAATTCATGAGGGTCATTGATAGGGTAAAAGCACAAAGTCTTGTTCCCAGGGTTGGGGAATCAAGAAACAGAAGTTTAAGGTGAGAGGGAAAAGATCTAATAAGAATCTGAGGGGTACCTTTTTCACCCAGGGGGTGGTATATACATGGAATAAACTGCCAGAGGAAGTCGTTGAGCCAGGTACAATAACAACAATTAAAATACATTTGAACTGCTACATTGAAGGGATTGTTTTAGAGGCATATGGGTGAAACATAGGTAAGTGGGATTAACTTAGATGCTTAGATAATTTAGGGATAACTTAGGGATGACTTAGAGTCTGAAGAAAGGTTTCGACCCAAAACGTCACCCATTCCTTCTCTCCATAGATGTTGCCTCACCCGCTGAGTTACTCCAGCATTTTGTGTCTACTTAGATGCTGTTTGAATCTATGACCCTTAACAGAAATGAAGCATTTGGGAGTTCCTTGACCATCAATCACATTTTGAGAATTGAGAACCAAACTTTACAAATGTGTAGAGGAATAATTAGTTACAGAAATAATACTCTATACCATTGTTTTTTGTTCATAAGCCATTTTGATTTCGTCCAGTGTTGGTTTTAGTTCTTGTATTATATTTCAGAGCAGTAAATATTATTGGAGGGAAGGAATGGGTAATGTTTCGGGTCGAGGCCCTTCTTCAAAATTTCTCGACCCAAAACGTCACCCATCCCTTCTCTCCAGAGATGCTGCCTGTCCCATTGAGTTACTCCAGCAATTTGCATCTATATTTGGTGTAAACCAGCTACTCTGTGGCTATCAAACTGTACAACTCCTCCCTCTTCTGTCGTGGGGTAGGCTGACTCCCCTCCCCCCCCTCCCCCCCCCTCCCCCCCCCTCCCCCCCCCCTCCCCCCTCCCCCCCCCTCCCCCCCCCTCCCCCCCCCTCCCCCCCCCCTCCCCCCCCCATCCCCAATCTTTGCACAACCCCAATCCTGGACTCCACTCGTCACTTTAATTTAATGTTTCATGTATCTTGTTGTGTTTCATAATTGTTGGTAGACCAATTTCCCTCGTGCAATAAATGAAGTTCTATCATATCGTATCGTATCTGCAGTTTTGTCCTACACAGTAAATGTTATTAATGCATATTGATGACAAGTAATTAACACAAGGAAGACCTTACCTTTTAGGTAATTGCTGGCTTCATCTTGCTCATCATTGAATTGTTCAGAAGCAGTGAGAAAGTCCTCCTCTATGGATGAACCTGAGTAATTAGTCTCCTCCTCTGCCTTCCAGTTGGCAGTGCTGACAAGGGTTTTTTTCTTTCCTTTGAAATAATCCAGACCAATCATGCATTTGTTGATTTCATAAATAAGACAGGCCATGTCATTCTTTCTGCACCTTCTTCCTGACTGAACCAAACAGACATCCGGGGGTTTGGGCAACTGCGCGGGAGGCGGGAGGCACTCGTCTTCTGAATATTTGACGGATTCATCCTTTTGATCCTTAAAAAAATGTAAATGAATCAATATGGATCGCTCTTTGAAAAAAAAAACCTGTTTGAAATACACGGAGTAATTTAAAAAACAAAAGCGGTTAAAACCAGCAGTTTTTTTAATGGAGTTAGTTCAGATGAATAGTTGTACTTTGATTTTATCTTAGTGGTTGAGGGTACCGTTTATGCTTTGTTGGATTGAAACATACAGCTTTATTTTTTCACAGGGTTAATGATGTGCCCACTGGGCAAGACAACTGGAAACAGAACAAAATGGTGGGGAGGGCAGTCTTAATGGTGGGTTGTAAAATTATGCGAGTCATTGATAGGGTAAACTGGTAGAACCTTTCTCCCCATGGGTTAAATGACTGACACTAGAGGGCATGGCCAGAAGGTGAGAAGGGAGAAATTTAACGGAGATGTGCGGGGCAAGTCTTTTTACACAGAGAGCAGTGGGGAACTGGAACACTTTGCCAGAGGTGGTGGTGGTGGTGAAGAGCGATACGATGGTGGCGTTTGAGAGGCTTTTAGATTTGCGCATGGAAGTTTAAGGAAGAGAGGGATATGGATCATGTCCAGGCAGTTGAGATACGTTTAGCTTGACATCATGTTCAGCACAATCATTGTGATTCGAAGGGTCCGTTCCCATGTTGTATTGTTCTATGTGTGGGAAGGAACTGCAGATGCTTGTTTAAACCAAAGATAGACCAAAAAAGCTGGGGTAACTCAGCGGGACAGGCAGCGTCTCTAGAGCGAAGGAATGGGTGACGTTTCGAGTCGAAACCCGTCCGAAGAAGAGTCTCGACCTGAAACGTTACCCATTCCTTCTCTCCAGGGATGCTGCCTGTCCCGCTGAGTTACTCCAGCTTTTTGTGTCTACTTCTGTATTGTTCTATGTTCGATATTCTTTGATAACTGGCCGTGCATCAGTGAGGCTGGATCCTTCTGTCTGTGACTGAGGAGGAAGATCTGCCTGCAGACCAACAAACGGCGTGTTGCAGGCAGGCAGGCAGACAGGAGGAAGTTCCGACACAGAATATGTATTTACTATGGCCAATGCAAAGTGGTTAGGATGCTAAGATGAGTGTGGCAGATGGGTATATGGATTCTAGATCTCTGTCTCAGGAAAAGCTGCTCTTCCATAATTGGATTGGAAATGAAAACTGTGAGCTAGATAATGATACTCCTTCTTCCATCTCGCGTGTAACCAAAGCAGGATCATTCGGGCAATAGATGTCATTTGAGAAGAGATCAATAGGAATACCCTGCCCTAAATTGGACAAGAGAGACTCTTGTAAAGGTTGATGAATTATAGCTGGACTTAGAGCTAATTTCCCGAACCCAGGTACGTTTGATATTTATAACGCCTGAGATATTATTGAAGATGGTGAACAGAGTTTCAGGCTGCCTTTCAAAAAGAAAGTATCATAAACTTAACATGTGGGCTGGATGGAGAAATATGAATTCAATATTTTAATTATATAATTATAATTATAGCATCCTTTGATTAACATTCTGCTCTCTTGACCATAATGTCACAAAATCTGCCATGTAATTGATTGCAGTTAGTATTAATGTAGCAGAAAAACAATTCTGCCCTATCTGCTCATTTAAAAAAAATCATTTAATTATTGTGACCAATAAATAGCTCACAATTGCGGCAATAAAGAACATTTACTGCCTGTTCCAAAGCTCTGGGTGTGATCCAGAAATCCAAACCAAAACATTGCCCAACTAATTAAAAAAGTAATGAACTCTCACAAATTATATTGGAAATGTTATAAATTTTTGTTAATTAAAATATAAAACTTATAGTACAGTAATTAAAATGGAAAGGAATTTTAAAAGGCATTGATGGGTTGATAACAGGTTGAAAACACAGCTGTCTATTTGCTGTACTTAGTAAAGTTGAACCCATTTGTTCAATAGTGGTTCTTTTGGAAAGGAAGAAAATGAAAGTATGACACATAGACGATACAGGGCCTCCCCAAGTAATGCACAGCCCACACGTTATGAATCATTTGGGAGAATGGAGGGATAAATGTGCTGGCTGTTGCGGGACTGTGGACATCTACCACTGGGTTTTGATTGAATTGATTGAAAGATATAGCACGGAAGCAGACCCTTTGGTCAGCGGGTCCACGCCAACCCATCGATCACCTGTTCACTCTAGTTGTATGTTGTACCGCTCTCTCATCCGCTTCAACATGCTAGGGGCAACTTACTGAGGTAAATTTACCTACAAACCCGCACGTGTTTGGGATGTGGGAGGAAACTGGAGGACCAATATCAAAAAACCATGCCGTCACAAGCAGAATGTGCAAACTCCACACAGACAGCACCCAAGATTAGGATCAAACCCAGGTCCCTGCTGCAGTGAAGCAGCAGCTCTACCAGCTATGCCACTGTTCCACCGAGTGGAACAGTTCTCAGGAATGTAATCATGTCTTAATCTGGGCAGGATCTGCACTGAGTGACTCTTTGTGACTTCTTCAGAGCAGTATCAAATTTGAATGATTAATTTATATTACAATTTAAAATTAATGTCCAGGACTAATTTATGATCAATACTTGTTACTTTAATTTTATCTCACATTGTCACCTCCATTACTTTTTATTCTGTATCACGATCATTTACTTCAAGAAGTATTTCCAAGGTGCTTTGTTTTTCTTCAGTGAAATGTAATTGTAGGAAGCTCAGGAAATTGCCACTAATGTAGTTGCAAAAAGTAATCAAAAATGGCTTAACAATTCAAATAGCCTAAAGGGGCCTGTCCCACTTGGGCGACCTAATCTGCGAGTTCTGGCGAGTTTGTCCTCGACTCATGCTCGCAGCATGGTCTACACGAGGTTGTAGGTCTTCGTAACTCTCCTTCATGCTCGAGAGTGGTCTCCGCGTACTTGAGGCCTCAGCTAGGTCGCGGCGTATTTTTCAATATGTTAAAAAAATGCCCGCGAGTAAAAAAAGGTCGCCATGGAAAAAGCTATATTTTTTTTTACTCGTACGTTTAGTCGTAGTAGGTCGTACTAGGTCGTAGTAGGTCGGCATGTTAGTCGTAGGTAATTGAAGGTAATCAAAGGTAGTCGAAGGTAGCTGTAGATAGTCATCATCATAGTCGAAGGGAGGTCGACGGAGATCGATAGAGGTCGTTTTCACTCTCCACTATTTTTCCAAAGTTAGTAGTAGCTAGTCATAGCTAGTCGAAGCTAGTCTTCAACATAGTCGAAGGAGGTCTACATAATCAAAGAAGGTATTTTAAACATGCCATTTTAAAAAACTCTTCTGAACTCGCCAATTAGGTCGCCCAAGTGAGACAGCCCCTTAAATGACTAGTTTGCTAGAAACAATGGGCAGTGTTACTTTGTTTTTGAAATCGTACTTTGACCAAGCTAGTATGATAAGTGGGACTTTAATGCTTACAAAGCAGTAACTCTTAAGGGCCTGTCCCACTAGCATGCAACTCCATGCGATGAGCGCGACCTAACGTGGTCGCTTGAGCCGTCCGACATCGCGGGGCCGGTCCCACTTTGATCGTCGGAGCTGTGCGGAATTGTGCGGAGTTCGTCCCGACATCGTGCGGGGCTCCGAAAAACTGACTATGTTCGAAAATTACGCGCGGCAACGGCTTGTCGGCTCGCAGTCGCCTCGACGCATTACACACCGTCTCGACGTCGTGCCTCCGTGAACCTATCTGTAGGTGCCTCCGTGACCCTCTATGTGTGTGGCTCCGTGGCCCTCTGTGTGTGTGCCTCTGTGCCCCTCTCTGTGTGCCCCTCTCTGTCCTGGCGAACTTACCTGAAGACTTCGCTCCAAGTTTGCCTCACTATGCGCCACGTTGCGCCACTCACCCGACCTCCGCGTGGCCCTCGCTGCCGGTTTGGTCGCGCTTGCCGCATGCAGGCGCATGCTGGTGGGAACGGCCCTGTACAGGGGTTCACCCGATCTCCGCGCGGTCCCCGCTTCTAGTTTGATCGCGCTCATTGCATGCAGTCGGATGCTGGTAGGACAGGCCCTTAAATCTTCTCACAGGGGCACATGTGAAATCTGCACTCATTTATTGTCCTAGGATCTTTTCCAGCTACTGCCATTCTCTTTTGAAATCAGTGCATTCAATTCTTGAACTGATTAAGTTATATTTGTTACGCCGTCTCCATTTCTGTTACATTCCATGTTCTTAACAAAGAGGTTGAAGCGGAGAAGGCGGTGCTGGGATCACCCAGAATCGACTGGCTGATTTCAGTGATTTTGCAAAGTTTTTGCTAAAGTTCCTGGAAGTTTACAGACTGTTTGTTTCTATCACTGAGTTTCTTGATATATGGCTGCCTGAAGCTTGATGGGGGCTTTCAAATTTCAATATTACAATGGATCTTTCTATGTTAGTGTTATGGCTGCATGGTGGCATGGGTACCTAGCCCTTCACACCTTTAAACAATAAAATGGCAGACTGCAGAAGTGGGGCGCCATTGTGTATGGCTGCTCTGCTTGCAGTCTGTCCTTTCACCCTTTTTAATTTTAATTTTTAGTCCTGTTAAAAACAAATTGTTTGTTGGAGGTCTTCTTTTATGTGGTGGGAGGGGAAGGGGGAAAATTTATTTCCTAGTCCCTACCTGGTCGGAAAGGTGGCTTCCCTCCGAGCTGCTTCTTCGCCCCTTCCTCATGGCCTACGATTGGACTGGAGCGCCGTTTCCTGTTGGGACTGGCCGGAACACCAGCCTCAGTGGCGGCACAGCGCTGGGACACCATCACGGATGCCTTACCGGGTCGCCGTGCGGTAAGCTCCGGAGTGCTGTGACTGCCGACTCCAACACCCGAGGAGCTGTGGCCAAGGGCATCCAGCTGCGGGTGGCGCTGGGATCCGAGATCATCAAAGTCGGAGCTCCGACCGGCGCGGCCTGAGGACTACGGGAACCGCGGTCTCCGGGGAGGAAGCGGCCGCTCCAGACATCTCCAAGCCGCTGAGGAGTGCTCACCCGACGCCGGAGTTCCATCTTCCCGGCAAGAGGGCCTGAAAACATCGGACTGGCTGCGGAGGCCACAAATAGGCCCCAAGCTCGGGTGATCACAGAGGAAGAGGACTGAACTTTCAGATGCCTTTCCCCACAGTGGAAAATGATGATTCTGTTCTGCGGGGAACATTCATGTTGAATTCTATAATGTCTTGTGTCATTTTTCTTTTTTTAATTTTTCTATGGATGTACAGAAACTTAATTATTTATTTTATGTAAAGCACTTTGGTTTCAACACGAGTTGATTTAAACGTGCTGTATAAATAAAATTTACGTACTTACTAAAGGGACAAATTACCAATTGCAATGTCTTGCAGATGGCATTTATGCTGAGGACATCTGCAAGGTTGTAACTTGCATAACTATTATTCCACTTGTGCGAGTAAGAAACTGATTGTTAACATGAATTTGTTTATGTAGAAAAAGCATTAGTGAAGCTCAATTAACAATGGCTGCTTTAATTACAAATGTGTTTATTTGCTGCTTTTCACATTGACTTCCTCGCACACAGGAGACGTTGAAGATGTGTTACTAATTACTCACAAACGAGGTTAACTGCCAAATGCAGATTATCGTTTCCTAATATTGTACTTTAGCCTGAACCTCAGGAGATACCACCTGTTGCATCTGGTGTTACTTTCCCTTCTCTGAAACCAGATGTCGTTATCCATTTCGATGAAATATTATGTTGTGGACCGAACAGGGAAGTGCCAGGAGCAATATTTTCGATCAGAGGTGCAATGGGGATTGCAAATTTATTTTAATAATGATGCAATTAAAATATACATATTTTTATCGTAATATTTGTCATATAGTTAGGATGTGATGCAAAGTAGCGGCTTCAACATCACCATTTATTGTTGGTTTCTAATATTAATGGGAACAAGATTAACTTCTAACCCAATACACTACAATGTCCTCTCCGCAACCTTTCTTTACATAGTTGCTGTGACATAGATTTGACGTGACAATAGAGGGCTATTTGTCACATCATATCTTGTTTTAGATTAGTTCAGAGATAAAGGGTGGAAATAGGCCCTTCGGCCCACCAAGTCCACACCGACCAATGATCATATTAGTTCCATGTTATTCCACTTTCGCACCCCACACACCAATTAATCTCCAAATCTGCATGTATTTGGGATGTGGGAGGAAATGGCTTGCGGTGAAAATCTACATGGTCACAGGGATAACGAACAAACTCCGTGCAGACAACATCGGTAGTCCAGATCGAACATGGGTTTCTGGCGCTGCAAGGCAGAAACTCTACCACTGAGCCACTGTGCCGCCCTTGGGTTTCCTGGCTGGCTCTTCATTTTACCCATGCTTCTGAATGCCGAATCACATTTTAACAACTTTTCCAAGTGATGTTATGTTTGTGAATTTGAGTTTTGCCAATCCATTGTTAGCATCCTGTTTGCCAAAATGTGAGCAATTTACAAGCGCCGTACCTGGGAATCATCTGCATTTTCCCGACAGCTTCCTGGAGCAATTAATCCACTCACGAGGATAAGTTCATTGTCTTTCATCTGGCAAATGTTTAAAGAATTGATGAGGTGTGGGAGGTCAGGTGACACAGTATCTAATTTCTAGAAAAAAAAAGACATGAAAAACAAAAGCACTGAGGTTATTTATTAATTCAATGCCTATCTTTCAATCTGGCTTCTAGATGAACAGGCTTTTGTTTTATTCATAGAGTCATAGAATGATACAGTGGTGAAAAAGGACCTTTGGCCCAACTTGCCCACACCAGCCAACGTGACTCAGCTACACTAGTCCCACCTGCCTGCGTTTGGTCCATATCCCTGCAAACATGTCTTATCCGTGTACCTGTCTAATTGTTTCTTAAATGTTGGGATCGTCCCTGCCTCAATTACCTCCTCTGGCAGCTTGTTCCATACACCCACCACCCTTTGTGTGAAAGAGTTACCCCTCAGATTCCTATTAAATCTTTTCCCTTTTCATCTGGGAAAGATGAGGTCTGGTCAATCATTTTTTGATCAATGTCATCAATATTAGCCATTAATTTGAGATGAATCGTATTTAGGTGTCATGAGTGTCCCTGAAATACTCTTGAAATTGTTTTTTGTTTAAACACATATATCTGGATTATTAGCCTTAATATTGCCTTATTATTGGTTAAAATGTAATGTTACAGGATGTAGCTAGGTATCTTACTTATCTTACCATCTGACACAAAATATTTCAGATGCTAGAGAACTAAATTAAAACCTGAAACTGCTGAAAGTACTCAGCAGGGCAGGCAGCACCTGCAGACAGAGAAACGAGGCTAAGTTTCAGGTCGACAAAAATGCTGGAGAGACTCAGCGGGTGAGGCAGCATCTATGGAGCAAAGGAAATAGGCAACGTTTTTTCGGGTCAAGACCCTTCTTTGACAGTTTCAGGTCAATGACTTTTCATCAGAGTCAAAGAGATGAAAGCCCTGTACTGAAGTATTAATTCCATTTCTCTCTCCATAGATGAGTTTTTCAGCATTTTTTATTTTTATATCAACTTAATTGAAACTGGAATATGGCACAGGTGGTCGAAAGATGGATTCCAAATGCAACAGGTCAGAGTCTGGTAAAGTGAGAGCTTTCATTATGCACAGTCTACATCCAAGTTCCTCTCATGTTGCCTCAGTCAGTGGGTTTAGAAATGTTTAGCATGTAACCCATCTCTTATAATGCCTTGTGTTGGCAGGAATTAATAGTTTAGTGAGCATGTTAATATAGTGCAGCGATGTGTAAAATGACTACTAAGCGATGATATTACTTGAAGACTCCCTGAGAACTCATGGTAAACATTATCTGATGAGACTGCAGAACGGTGTCATATATCTTTTGTGTAGGAATGAACTGCAGATGTTAGTTTAAACTGAAGATAGGCACAAAAAACTGGAGTAACTCAGCGGGACAGGCAGCATCTCTGGAGAGAAGGAATGGGTGACGTTTCGGGTCGAGACCCTTCTTCAGAGTCAAAGATGCTGTCTATCTCGCTGAGTTACTCCAGCTTTTTGTGTCTATCTTCATCACATATCTTTTTTCCAGATTAGTCATTCAGCATCTGGCGGAGACTTCAACATCTCTCTTCCACAGTGGAATGGAATATTTTCATTGAAACACACCCTCACTGTGGATGGTATGTGAAAGGTACTTGAACTCTCTGCATTTTTAAATATTTTTACAAGCTTCAAATCCATTTGGGATTTTATGAATTAAGTTGATTTTAATTAATGAATAATTTTAGCAGAATAAAAATAGATTCACTGGTTAACTGACAAGAATAGTTGAAGCAAATGGTTAGATGTGATTTAATAGGTTTTTGAAAAAGAGAATTTGAAGACATAAGGAATAGACATAGGGAATAGGCAGGATTGTGGATGAAACACAGGATCAATGTGATCTTTTCAACCTGCGGTACAGGCTTCTGAGGCGGTATCATTTATTTCTCGTTCCTGAATCTACTTTCTTACACCCTGAAATTTCCAGCCATAGCACTACAATAACAATGCCCTGATCAGAAACCCCTCAAATTCCTTGCTGAAATAGGAGAGATTAAATTCAGACATTGAGCACTCATCAGCCAATATCTCGCAGTGTATTCGGCTCAGGCTTCTAGTTCAATGGTTCAATGGGACTTTATTGTCACATGTAGCTGGGTACAGTGACATTCATTTTTGTTCACATTTTAGTAAAAATCTTACTCTACATCTCAAGAATGGTAGATTACCCTGGGACAGTACAAATATCACCACATTTCTAGCACCATCAGGTACTTTTTAATTTTACCCTTGTTCTCTTACCTGTTGCAGTTCCTTTCTGTTGAAGTTTGCATCCACCCCATCGAGGTTGACAAAACAGATCTAGAGAGAAAATAAATAACATCTGACTTCAACTCATAGACTAAAATAGTTGAGGCTTCACAAGGAACAGAGGTCATTTACTAAAAGCAAGGTGCTTCCGGAGCTGTCAGCATTGCAGAAGATAGGTCTCCGACGTTTAAGTGCCAGTGTGATGGGCTGGAACTGTGCGGGTGGTTGTGGGGTTGTGAGAAAAGAGAGATTAGTATATCATTCTAAACACAAAAGCAAAATACTGTGCATCGACTCTCAATTAATTATCAAGCTGAAACATGACCTCTGTTTCTCTTTCCACGGATGTTGCCTGACCTGCTATATTTCCAGTACTTTCAGTTTTTATTTCATAGAACTTTTTTTTATTTCATAGAACAGTGCAGCTCAGGAACAGACACTTCGGCCCAAAATGTCTGTGCCAACCATGAAGCCAAGTTAAACTAATCTCCTTTGCCTGCATGCGATCCATATGTCTCTATTGCTTGCATATCTATGTACTTATCTAAAAGCCTCTTGAGCACTATAACATATACCACCCCTGGTAGTGCATTCCCTGCATCAGTAAATTTCTGAGTAAAAAATGTGCTCTACTGACCTTTAACCCCCCCCCCCCCCCCCGTCCTTAAAACTCCACCCTCTTGTCTATGACATTGCCACTCTGGGGAAAGGTTCTGACTGCCTATTATGACTGTCTATGCCTCTCATAATTTAATACTTCATAAAATCTCTCCTTGACCTCTTTAAATAATCCAAGTTTGTCCAAATCATAGATTTCCAGTAAATGCAGTTTTCTGATTTTCATCAGAAACATGTGCATGCGCATGCAGGGTTATATTGAAGTCTAGATGGCATTTTTGACTGAGAAGCAAACATTTATTGGAACTCAGCAGGTCAAGCAAGATCTGGCGAGGGAGAGGAAGTGTTTTCGTTTCAAGTCAAGACTGCATCGGGACTGAGACAAAACTAGTCTGGTTACTTCATCATGGGTATAGTGCCGAAGAGGTCAAGAATTATGATTTCAAATGTAAATCGCATGAGTCTTGAGGAAATTTAGAGAAGCTTAGGCTCCAGAGACTGGAAATAATTATAATTTCATAGAATGATACAGCAGAGAAGGAAATATTGTCCTAACAAGTCTATCCTGGTTCTCTGTAATAACCATTCAGCTAGCCATGTGCCCCAGTTGCTCCTTATTTTCCTTTAAATATTCTTTAACATTTATCTAGTTTTTATCCACCATTATTACAGAATCAATTTCCACATATGTTCAGTTGTCCTTACCTGAGTTCATAGAGGATGTAAAAAGCAGAATTGAGGGAGGGAAAACAGTGGATGTTGTGTATTTTGATGTTCAGGCATTGAACAATGTGCCACATAAAAGGCCAATGCTTAAGAGCTCTTTGTACTAGGTAAAATGTGTGAGCATGGATTGAAAATTGATTTTTGCCTAGAAGACAGAGAATTGGAATAAACCTGTCTCTTCTAATAAAGGATGTGACTTGTGGAATGTCCCAAAGATCAGTTCTTGGCTCTCAAAATGATTTATGATTTATGTTACTGACATAGGAGGAAAAGATTTCCAAGCTGATGACACCAAACTAAGTGGAACGATATGATGCGATGCGAATATGTGAACTCTGCAACGGTATCTAAATAGGTTGAGTGAATGAGCAGAAAGCTTGGCAAATGGAGTTTAATGTGGGAAAGCAGGAGAGTTTGTACTTTGATTATTATCTAAATAGAAGAAGATTGCAAATGAGTGAGGTGCCGAGGGATCAAAAAGTGTCCCTGCACACAAATTGCAACATATGAGCGGGAAGTTGCAGTGAGTAGCTGGAGGGCAAATGGCAGCCTGAGAGAGACTCACAAAGTTGATTCCTGGGATGAGAGGGGTATCTTATCACGAGCAGCTAAATCAATTATTTCTACATGCCAGAGATCTGATACATTTGACCCTTACTTTCCCTTCACCCTTTGAAATGTGAATGTGGTTACACTGAAGGAGAGAATAAAAATCATTATATTGGAAGGAAACACAAAGGAATAATGCCAGACTAAATTTAAATTCTTTACATAGACTACGGTACAATGTTTGAGGAGTAGTTTCAGGGAACAAGATTTATTGATTAAAATAGGAAATCATTTATACTTAAAATTAGCTAATTCACCTTCTGTTTGAGAAAGGGTGGGGACATCAGTGATATACATGCATCTACATGATCCATTTTTTTATGTGCTTGTTAACACGTAGACAGCGTATTATTGCATCTGGATTTAGTTAATGTCCTTAGCATAAGTGTATATAAGCAGTTTAGATACTATGGATTTTGGTTGGTTTTCTTGGTTGAGCACATATCATGGTGTTATCGCAAAAATACTTTGTGTTTTAATAGGAACTAAACAAAGTGGGACCTGTTGGGTCCCGTCCCCCAATACGGTGGGGGGGTCACACGGGAGGGCTGGTCCCCAAATGCAATATTCCACCACTCACCCATAGCTACCAACTGCGCAGGCATAGCTGACGGGTTCCCGATGTGACATAGAAGATGTGCATTACTGTGAAGGCCAAGTGCAGACACATTGGGTCTGCTCCTCAATGCAAGATTCCACCACTCACCCGTTCCCCCAATGCAATAGTGCACCACTCACGCATAGCTCAAAACTGCGTAGCCACACCTCATTTCCCCTCATCACCCAGCACTCCCTCCTCCTCCTCTTCACCCTCCTTCTTCAATCCCTAGAGAGGGAGGGGTATGGAGGGAGGGGTGGTTGAGAGGGAGGGGGATGGAGGTAGAGAGAGTGGGTAGAGAGGGAGGGGGGTAGAGAGGGAGGGGGACAGAGAGGGAGGGAGGTCGAGAGGGAAGGGGAGGGGGATGGGGGTAGAGAGGGAGATGGAGGGCAATAGAAGGGTAGTGAGGGGGTAGTGAGGGAACAGGAAGGGGTAGTGAAGAGTGGCAGAGAGGGGGAGGGGTAAAGGGAGAAGGAGAGGGGTGGAATGGTGGGGAGGGAGGGTAGAGAGGGATAGGGCGAGGGTGGGAGTGGGAGGGAGGTAGAGAGGGAGTGGGTAGAGAAGGTGGGAGTGAGGGTAGATAGGGAGGGGGCGTCTCCCTCCTCCACCCCTCTCCATCTCCCTCCTCCAAACTCCCTCCCCCCCCATCTCCCTCTACCACCACACTCCCCACCACATCTCCCTCCTGCTAAGTTTTTAAAACTTTGTTATTAGGGTGTGTGAAATTGTGAAGGCTGTGGACCAGCGTTTGGAAGAAAATAGGGAAATTAACCAGGTTGACACACACACAGCCACGGAGAGAGTTTTAGTTATAGATGGATAGATGGATAGCTGGATGGATGGATGGATAGTTGTCTGAAGAAGGGTTTCGGCCAAAAACGTTGCCTATTTCCTTCGCTCCATAGATGCTGCTGGACCCGCTGAGTTTCTCCAGCACTGTTGTCTGCCTTCGATAGATAAATTATACAGGGTGGGGGAATAATGGGATATTCATCCCTGAGAGGGAACGTGGAAGATTTGATGGTATTAAAAAAAAGGTTTCAGGACCTGAGGATAGGAATAGGAATAAGGGCAGGAATACTTTATTGTCACATGTGACTAGACACAGTGAAATTATTTGCTTGCATACACATAGAGACAGATGCTCACAACAGCGGCCTTTCATTCCAAAGGAGCCTTGCCCTGCTCCCACACAATCTGTTGCCATCTGTGTCTCGGCAGACCATGAGATCAGCGTTGGTAGCAGCGAGAGCCATGGAAATGACATCTCCCCAGTCAGCCCTCTTATGTAACGCCATTGTCAAAAAATAGACAACCATTTGTTCTGTCGGTGGCAGAAGGTGTAAGTCTATGGAAATACCACTCATTCGAGTGTTAGGTTTCCCCGCTTGGCTTGTCTGTTTTTTGATGCTTCAATTGCCCTCCAGCAACAATTTTAGATCATTATTGACTATTAATTAAAGTTTAATGTAATTGTTAGAGGGATATGCAGAACCATCTCTTTTCAATCTTACTTAAATCTCCTCCCCGAACACAGCTCATCTCTGATTTATCCCTCCCCGTTCTGGTTTTCTCTGCCTCCATGTCTTGGGAAAAGTTAGCAGACAACATCCGTTACAAACCCCACAAACTCCGATAGTCACCTCGATGTTCCTTCCTCCCACCCTGTTTCCTCCAATGACGCCAATCGTTCTCTCAGTTTCCCCTGCCATGTTTAGTTTTTTTAGTTTAGAGATACAGCGCGGCACCAGGCCCTTCGGCCCACCGAGTCCGCACCAACCAGCGATCCCTGCACACCAACACTATCCTACACACACGAGGGACATTTTTTTACGTTTATACTGTACCAAGCCAATTAACCTACAAACCTGTAGGTCTTTGGAGCGTGGGAGGAAACCAAAGATCTTGGAGAAAACCCACACAGGTCACGGGGAGAACGTACAAACTCCGTACAGACAGCGCCCGTAGTCAGGATCGAACCCGGGACTCTGGCACTGTAAGGCAGCAACTCTATCGCTGCGCCACCGTGTATCGTCCTCTGTACAGATTTGCCACGCAGGTTCGCCTGAGGTGTTTTCTTTGCTTTAACCCTGTCCTCCCCTGTACTGTAGTGGACACAACCAAACAAACCTGTGGGCGGAAAAGTCTGGTCAAGGAACTGGTCAGAGCCCTGCAACAGGACTGAGTGTGGAGGGGGGAGATAGCCACACTAACAGGAGAGGGGGGAAGGTGAGACGGAAACGAGAGGCGAAAGATGATGAGCATATGGAGTCAGGTGAGCACAGAGGAGGATTGGGCAAAGGTGGACACAGCTACTGGAGGGAGATAAACAGGAACACAAAAGTTGCCAGTTTTAGAATCTAGTAAATAAGGAAGGTGATAATGCGAACCATTAAGAGAGGTGAAGAGTAGGTGGAACCGGAACCAGGGGGAGGAGGATGAGGGTGGCAATGCTTGTGAATGAAAGGGACACAGCATAGGTGGATGGAAACGGGGGGGGGGTGGGAACAAAAATTATGTAGGTGACGAGGAACAGGAGGTAACATAGAACTCGTGTTGTCTCTCTCCAGAGATGCTGCCTGACTTGCTAAGTTACTCTAGCACTTTGTTCCCCTTTTTGTAAACCAGCATCTGCAGTTCCTTATATCTACATAGAACTAGTGTGAACAGGTTATCGGTGGACCAGGAGACGTGGTTCCTCTATCTCATATCCCTTCCCATTCTCTGTAACCTGATCCTCTCTCCACTTGCAGTCCTTGATGCAGAGTTTCAACCCGAAACGTCGACGATTCCTTTCCACTCACAGATGCTGCTTGACATACTGACCTCCTCCAGCAGATTGCTTGTTGCTTATCCTTCATTTACCAAGAGCAGCTCAAGGTAGCGGTTAGGAGAGAAAACATAGTAAATTGTGGCTTTCTTTCCCCCAGAGATGAGAAAGTTAAGAAGTGACGTGAGAAATGTTTTGAATCTCATGAAGTGGGATATGTAATGATAGATTGTGATTTTTTTGCGATCTTGCCGAGTAATGGAAATATGAATAAATAAATGAATCAATGCATGAATGAAAACTTTATTGCCACAAGTGACAAGTCACAGTGAAATTCTTTGCTTGCATACCCAAGGTACGCAAATGGTCACCACCTTAAGAGCTTTGACAAAGTTACAAAGTATCCCGCGTCAGGCCCACCGTTGTTCTTCCCCCGTACCTCACCGTGGTTCCCCCTCGCCAAGTCCTCCTTTGTTTTTCCCCCAAGCAGTGGCGTCCTCTCTCCCACGTGAAGCGTCCTCAACCACCAGCGTCCTCTATGTGCTATTTTATGTGTATAAAAGAATCTATGTACTGCAACAGCTTGAATCAGGTGAACACGCTCCTGCCTTATGGCTATGCTCCCAACTGTGTTAGATTTCCTGAGAGCAGATGAATTTATGTCATGCCAAGGGTCTTCAAGGGATCGTCTGCCTGCTTTGAGGAAGCTGCCTTGCAGTGAGTGGGAAAATGCTGCAGCCTTTCCAGCTGAGCAAGGATTGCTGTTTGTGTCCTCTGAGGAACAGACTTGTGTTTTTGTATTTTAAACGTTCTTATTTGAAGGAGTGCAATCAATCACACTGTGACTGCCCGACCCAAAGACTAGCTACTTGGATGGCCACCAGAAGTGAAAGTAAGTTTCTACAATACTAGTGTGATACACTAGTCAGACAGTGGCCAGCGTATGCTGCAATAGGGCAAATTAGCAAACTTAACAGCAAGACCATGCAGATAAGGCATTTTGTTATTTTTATCTTTCATGCCTCATTTACCAGAATGCTGCCTGGATTAGAGGGTACTACCTTAAAGGCGAGGAGTAAATGCAGCAAATGTTATGTGGAGAAGGCAGGAGAATGGGGTTGTGAGGGAAAAATAGATCAGCCATGATCTGAATGGTGGAGCAGACTCGTTGCGCCGAGTGGCCTAATCCTGCTCCTATGTCTTACAAGAGGTTGGACAACCTCTCCGGAACTTTGGAGGCTAAGGGGAGACCTGATAGAAGTGAACAAAAATTGAGAGGCATAGATAGGGTAGACAGCCAGAACTTGTTTCCCCAGGGAGGAAATCTCAAGGACTAGAGGACAGAGCTTTAAGGTGAGAGTGGCAATGTTTAAAAGAGATGCGTGGGTTAGATCTATTACACAGAGTGGTGTGTGCCTGGGATGCGCTGCTAGGGGTGGTGGTCGAGGCAGATGCTGTATGATAGTGTTTTATAGGCACATGGATATGCAGATAATGCGTGCTTATGGATCATGTGCAGGCAGTGGGGATTAGTTTAACTTGGCATCATGTTCAGCAT
The DNA here is from genome assembly GCA_963514005.1 of Raja brachyura. Next base: position 11,811,073 of record OY740794.1, on the reverse strand, counting down.
GGATATTATGGGCTGATGGGCCCATTGCTGTGCTACACTGTTCTATATTCTATGTTTCATTTTTAATGCCTGAATTAAAATTTGCCTGCACTAAAAACATTTTTCTTCCGGGCGTTTTGCCTTCGCCCACATGTAAAGATGTGTGGGTTGGTAGGTTAATTGGCCACTGTAAACTATTCTTAATGCATAGATTAATGGTGAATTCTGGGGGCAGTTGATGGGAATGTGGGGAAAATATAATCGGATTAGTGTACATGGGTGGTTGATAGTTACAGTGCACTGAAGGGCCTGGTGCCGGGCAGTAATACTCTAAACCTATCAGTCTATTTCCAACACCCTATGGTATTTTATTTTAGCCCTTCATTTACATATTCTGGAGCACATGTATCTGGACAATGCTGTTAAAAACTCACTGATATTACAGATTGTAGGAATCAGTCTTGAGAATCTTGAAATGACTGAAAATTCATTCAGGGCATTCAAATTATCACTGAGCTCAGTGGAGGCAGTGCCAGCATTCTGGAAGGATGAATGCAGATGAACCAGATAATGGACTTTACTGCAGGATTTGCAGTCCATTTTCACCAGATAATGCACAGTATAACAATGCAAAACTATTGTTATTGTAAAGATGTGTTAAACTCGTTCAAAACTCACGTAATACAAAGATGAGAATATTCATGCAGTTATGCATGATAAATTTAACTTTCTTGATTTTGGCTATTTGTAAGCTAGGAGGTAATGATGCATGAAATCTTGTTTGATTATTTTCAGTTCAACTATTTACTGGACTTGATGGGTTCAGTGAGTTTATTCAGTACATGGGGTGGGAGATTGCAACTTTCACATGGTCTGCCCTGTTTCGACTAATGCAATCAACCTGACGTGCACAATCAAATAAGATCAAATAGAACAACTTGTCCTACAACTTTAGGCTGTGCACGCCATACACAAGAAGAAGATTCAGTACATGCCCTCTGATTTATTCCATTGATAGTATACTAATTATTTTTATTTATCTACAGTACATTCAAATGTGAGGGCGGCGCGACTGACATCTGCAGCCCGTGTATCTTTTTAAATTTTTTGTCCCGTTGAATGTATAGATTGTTTTTAGCTGTGTATATGTGGGGGGGGGGGGGGGGGGAAACTTTTAAATCTCTTCCCTGTACGGGTGACCCGACCTTTTCACTGTCGGGTCTCCGTTGTGGTTGGGGCCTAGCACGGTGGAGCGACCTCCAACCGGAACGACCTGGGAGCTCCAGTCGCGGAGCCTGCGGACTTACCATCGTGGGGCTGGCCTGCTTCGGAGCATGGAGAGCTACGGTGGTGCGCGGCTGCGACCCGACTTCGGAGCTTCGGAGGCTCCAGCCGCAGGTCTGGTGGACGGTGACATCGGGAGCTCGCGGGTCCCTGGTGGGAGACCGATTTTCAGAGCTCCCGCTACGGCAACTTCTCCCGCCTGAGTTGTGGGGTTGAAAATGACCTGGAGCGGGGCCTTGCATCACCCTGCGCAGCTTTAACAGCCGCGGGACTTGCCATCGCCCGCCAGGGGTTCCAACATTAAGATCTGGAGCAGGGCCTTACATCGCCCAGTGCGGGACTTGCCATTGCCCGCCGAGGGCTTTAACATCGGGAGAAGAATGGAAAACAGGGGAGAGACTTTGCCTTCCATCACAGTGAGGAGGAAATTCACTGTGATGGATGTTTGTGTAAATTGTGTTGCTGTGTGTCTTGGTTCTTTTCTTGTTGTATGACTGCAGAAACCAAATTTCGTTTGAACTTCTTTTGAGGTTCAAATGACAATAAATAAATTGTATAATTGGATATAATTGTATAATTGTATAAATGCATTTGCCATAAAACATTTTAGTTTCAGACGGGACTGAAATAATTTTGAATTTACTTTTATTCACATTAATTGATTTGCATTAATTATATTTTTTATTATCTACCAAATGAAAACACAACATATTTTTCATAAGTTCTGGTTGTAATGCAAACAGAAAATACTCAGCAGACCAGACAGTTATATTTTGCTGTTAAATTCTGGTCTAAATTCTGTAGGTGTTGCATGGTACATGTGAAAGAATGGAATGGACCTGCTGCTGCAATGACTTCTGTGTTTTTAATGTGGAATGAAATTAATCTGCAGTGGATCAGGCACTTGATAGGACTTTTCAACATACAGTATTGGATAAAAGATCATGATGGCTAGTAAAAGTAATCGGGCTTATGCATTTAGGGCTTAAGGAATAAAGGGATATGGGGAAAAAGTAGGAATGGGGTACTGGTTTTGGATGATCAGCCATGATCATACTGAATGGTGGTGCTGGCTCGAAGGGCCGAATGGCCTACTCCTTCACCTATTTTCTATGTTTCAATGTTTCCATGATCTACAGCATTACAGCGCCCACTAAAAACAAACCACAAGATGTAGTAACAACGCTAGAGATTTCTGAAATAACTCGGCAAGTTGAGTTACATCATAAGATGTATTTTTGTACACTGAATGATACGAGCAGAAAGGCCAGTTGGGATTTGTCTATTTAAGATTTAAATACTGTCTGCGGTATTTAGTATTCAAAACTAAATATGCTGGGCTGAGGAATGGTTGATGGAATTTAATAGAGAAATGTAAGGTGTTGCATTTAGGGAAGTCTATCATGGGCAGTACCTACACAGTGAATGGTAGGTCTCTGGGGAGTGTTGTAGAACAGAGGGATCTAGGAGTGCAGGTGTATGGTTCATTGTAGGTTCTTTGAGTCGCAAGTAGATAGGGTGATCAAAAAGGCTTTTGGCACATAGGCCTTCATCAGTCAGAGTATTAAGTATAGAAGTTAGGAGGTCATGTTGCAGTTGTATAAGACATTGGTGAGGCTGCATTTAGATGATTGTGTTCAGTTCTGGGCACCATGTTATATGTCAAGCTGGAAAGGTTGCAGAGAAGATTTATGAGGATGTTGCCAGGACTGAGCTATAGGATATGTAAGCTGGGCGCAGGAGGATGAGGGATGATCTTATAGACGTGTATAAAATCATGAGAGGAATAGATCAGGTAGATGCACTGAGTCTATTACTCAGACTAGGTGAATCAAGGACCAGAGGACGTAGGTTTAACATGAGGGGGAAAAGATTTAATAGGAATCTGAAGGGTAACTTTTTCACACAAAGGGTGGTAGTTGTATGGAACAAGATGCCAGAATTGGTGGTTGAGGCTGGGACTATCCCAACATTTAAGAAACAGTTAGACAGGTACATGGATAGGACAGGTTTGTAGGAATATGGACCAAATGCAGGCAAATGGAACTAGCGTAGCTGGGACATGTTGGCCGGTGTGGGCAAGTTGGGCCGAAGGGCCTGTTTCCACACTGTATCACTCTATGACTCTATAACTATATCAGCTCAGGACTGGCACAGCATACGTGCACAGGTTTTTATTTTTAAAGCTTAATTAAGCAGCGCTCCACATCAGCATCTCAGTACAACAAATGCCACCCTCACCTGGAAGCTCAGCCAGATGGTGAGATGTTGAAGAACTGCTGACAAATTTTAGCTTTGATTGATACTGAATAGCCACATCTGTTGTCTCTAAATATGTACTCATGTAGTAATAAATGATAGAGACTAAAGGTTTGAAATGAACTCTTGCATATCACAGAATGTGGTCATAAAAGCATTTGCCTTGAGAGAAATACGTGTTCATTTGTGATTAATTGAAAGTTGATAATAATCAATATTGTAAACTAGACCTGATCGGGCACAGAATTGTGTTGTAGAAGAACTTATATTGTGAAATTGAGCAGGCACACTGAAACATCGCCATTTGTACAGACTGCTCAAGGGCTTGTTAAAAAGCTTACTGTTCCATATGGGGGGAACAGAGCAAAGAAGGAAGGGGGAGAATTAGGTAAATATAGATGTACCAATCAAGGGTTGCACCTTCACTTGACCTGTAGCATAAAGACATTAGTTTAGTAGTGATTTGCTGGGTATACCTATGTCCATCTTCCATGCTCTATGATTCTATGACTATATGAGTCGACATGCAAAAAAATGGGAAAACAAACAGAGATTGAAGATGTGTAGGAAGGAACTGCAGATGGTGGTTTCCACCATAGATAGACAAGAAATGCTGGAGTAACTCAGCTGGTCAGGCAGCATCTCCGGAGAAAAGGAATAGGTGACGATTCAGGTCAAACCTTCACCAATTCCGTTTCTCCAGAGATACTGCATGACCCGCATGAGTCTCTTGCCCAGAGTAAGTGAATCGAGGGCCAGAGGACACAGGCTTAAAGTGAAAGGGAAAAGATTTAATAGGAATCTGAGGGGATAATCTTTTCACACCAAGGGTGGAGGGTGTATGAGATGATCTACCAGAGGAGGTAGTTGAGGCTGGGACTAACCCGAAGGTTAGGAAACAGGTAGACAGATACGTGGATAGGATGGGTTTGGAGGGATATGAGCCAAACATGGGCCGGTGTGATGAGTGTAGCTGGGACATGTTGGTCGGTGTGGGCAAGTTAGGACGAAGGGCCTGTTTGTACGCTGTCTCACTCTATGACTCTATGACTGTCGATATTATGGACACGGAATTGTATGATTTGCTCTGAAATTGACTGAGAACAGAAAGCAACAGGAATGTTCACAAATGCAGCTAATTAAATTGGCTTATTCTTATCCTGGTTATACTGTAATCCAGCCCAGGACAATGGTTTGCCACGATCTGGTATTAAGATTAAGCCATTCGGCTTAAATAGGACGGCAAAACCGATTTATTGAATGATACCGGTCAAGAACAAAAGAGATATTTGTTTTTGTAAAGCACCATTCATGTCCGTTCAGGCCACCTTGATGGGCGTAATAGCTCACACTACTTTTGAAGTGTAGTCATTCATGAAGATATTGACTTCTCTAACTTTGAATAACCCTTGCTTTCCCTCTCTCTCCACCCTCCCCCATCCTATCTCTCCAGCTAGTTTCACTGTCATTCTGATTACATTTTACTGATTGTGTGGCTTGTTGTCACCTACCCCTCTGCTAACAAAGATCCATTTTACAGTTTCCTTGACATTCATCCCCTTTGATCTCTTGTTTTCACACCTTACCCTTCCATATCTCCAGACTCACTCTCCCCTGACTCTTAGTCTGAAGAAGAGTCTCGACCCGAAACGTCACGTATTCCTCTCCAGAGATGCTGCCTGTCCCACTGAGTTACTCCAGCATTTTGAGTCAATCTTTGGTGTAAACCAGCATCTGCAGTTCCTTCCTAAACAATGAAAAAAGTGTGGCAGCCAATACTCACAGAGTATAGTCCCTCAAAAAGCAATGTGATAATGCGTGAGAGCTAAACAATGACCATTGATAAGGTCCCTTCCTTTATGATCTGGATGAGGGAATTGAAGGCAATATCTCCAAGTTTGCAGATGACACTAAGCTGGGGGGCAGTGTTAGCTGGATGAGGAGGATGCTAGGAGACTGCAAGGTAACTTGGATAGGCTGGGTGAGTGGGCAAATGTTGGGCAGATGCAGTGTAATGTGGATAAATGTGAGGTTATCCACTTTGGTGGCAAAAATAGGAAAGCAGACTATTATCGAGATGGTGGCCAATTAGGAAAAGGGGAGATGCAGCGTGAACTGGGTGTCATGGTACACCAGTCAGTGAATGTAGGCATGCAGGTGCAGCAGGCAGTGAAGAAAGCGAATGGTATGTTAGCTTTCGTAGCAAAAGGATTTGAGTATAGGAGCAGGGAGGTTCTACTTCAGTTGTATAGGGTCTTGGTGAGACCACACCTGGAGTATTGCGTACAATTCTGGTCTCCATATCTGAGGAAGGACATTATTGCCATAGAGGGAGTGCAGAGAAGGTTCACCAGACTGATTCCTGGGATGTCAGGACTGTCTTATGAAGAAAGACTGGATAGACTCGGTTTATACTCTCTAGAATTTAGGAGATTGAGAGGGGATCTTATAGAAATGTACAAAATTCTTAAGGGGTTAGACAGGCTATATGCAGGAAGATTGTTCCCGATGTTGGGGAGGTCCAGGACAAGGGGTCACGGCTTAAGGATAAGGGGGAAATCCTTTAGGGCCGAGATGAGAAGGACTTTTTTCACAGAGAGTGGTGGGTCTCTGGAACTATCTGCCACAGAGGGTAGTTGAGGCCAGTTCATTGGCTATATTTAAAAGGGAGTTAGATGTGGCCCTTGTGGCTAATGGGATCAGAGGGTATGGAGAGAAGGCAGTGCAGGCCGAAGGGTCGAATGGCCTACTCCTGCACCTATTTTCTATGTTTCTATGTTTTCTTTTCTGCAACATATTGCTGTGGAATACCTTACCCCCATCTGAGAGAATGGATACTTTCTTGCTTAATATCTCATCAAAAAGTCAGTACCTTGAGCAGCCCAGCATTCCCTCAACACTTCACTAGAACATCAGGTTGTATCTGTTGTACTGCAGTAACTGGTGCGTTAAACCAGGTTCATCTTTTCCCTCGTGGGTAAACGACACTGAAATCTAGCCTGTCCTATTCTAACATCTAGTGTCGCCATTGTGAAGTTTGCATTCTCTTACTGTGACTGAGCAGGTTTCCGCCACGTGCTCTGGTTTCTGTCCGCATCCCAAAGACATCCCAGTTGTGGGTTAATTGACTGTAAACCATTTCTTCATGTAGATGTTTGGTGGGAGAATTGGTGGAGGGGGTGGGGGGTTGTTAATGGATTTTCGTGGGAAAAGGACGTACTCCAAACACGTACATGGTTGTAGATTAATTGGCTTGGTAAAATATAAATTGTCCCTAGCGTGTGTAGGATAATGTTAGTGTGGGGGGTTCGCTGGTTGGCACAGACATGTTGAGCTGAATGGCCTCCAACTGCGTTTTAAGGAAAGGTACACTAAAATGTTAGCAAGGTGTAGGAGCCAGCCTATAGTTAATTGCGATCAATAACCTCCGATAGTCTAAAATTCCAATCTACCTGCTCAACAGCCTGATGATCCTGAATCACCAACCTCCAACTGATTCAATTCCACCTGACTGAATTATTAACCACCAGACAACCGAACATTGCATGACTCACCCTCCTGCCAGGCACATTAGAATCTCCTGGGTTTAACAAAAAGTTCAATAGTATCAGATAATGAGCATCTTCTATTTTAATTTCAATTTTCCAGGAGCTACATTATGAACATTTGGAAATTTCAATAATGATTCTGCTTCTCCTGTTTATTCTTCCTTCTGGCCACCCTTTTGTTTCTTTATTTTTTTCCGTACCTCCCTGTAGTATTATCCTCTCCTTATATCAGTTATTTTCTCCCACTTTCAATCTTGTCACAAACCTTCCCTTTTGTTCTACCTTTTGCTCCTGCTATTCTTCCTTTTAAAACCTGTTTATATCAGCTTCCTGCTTTGATAAAAGGATATTGAACTGGCATTTTAATCTGTTTCTCTGTCTCCGTAGATGCTGACTGGCTTGCTTTGCATTTCCGTTTTTTTCTGTTTTATGTCAGACCTCTAGCATCCACAATGTTTTGCCTTTGTGTTGCTTACATAATTTCATCCTTGAATCTCCTCATTAAAGCAAATAACAAACCAACCTTGATAGACATAGAAACATAGAAATTAGGTGCAGGAGTAGGCCATTAGGCCCTTCGATCCTGCACCGCCATTCAATATGATCATGGCTGATCATCCAACTCAGTATCCTGTACCTGCCTTCTCTCCATACCCTTTGATACCCTTAGCCAAAAGGGCCACATCTAACTCCCTCTTAAATATAGCCAATGAACTGGCCTCAAGTACCCTCTATGGCAGAGAGTTCCAGAGACCCACCACTCTTTGTGTGAAAAAAGTCCTTCTCATCTCGGTCCTAAAGGATATCCCCCTTATCCTTAAGCTGTGACCCTTTGTCCTGGACCTCCCCAACATCAGGAACAATCTTCCTGCATATAGTCTGTCCAACCCCTTAAGAATTTTGTAAGTTTCTATAAGATTCCCTCTCAATCTCCTAAATTCTAGAGAGTATAAACCAGGTCTATCCAGTCTTTCTTCATAAGACAGTCCTGACATTCCCAGGAATCAATCTGGTGAACCTTCTCTGCACTCCCTCTATGGCAATAATGTCCTTCCTCAGATTTGGAGACCAGAACTATACGCAATACTCCAGGTGTGGTCTCACCAGGACCCTATACAACTGAAGTAGAACCTCCCTGCTCCTATACTCAAACCCTTTTGCTGTGAAAGCTAACATACCATTCGCTTTCTTCACTGCCTGCTGCACCCGCATGCCTACTTTCAATGACCGGTGCACCATGACGCCCAGGTCGCGCTGCATCTCCCCTTTTCCTAATCGGCCACCATTTAGATAATAGTCTGCTTGCCTGTTTTTGTCACCAAAGTGGATAACCTCACATATTTCCACATTATACTGCATCTGCCAAACATTTGCCCACTCACCCAGCCTATCCAAGTCACCTTCTTCTTGATACCTTCTTCTGAAGACCAACAGGAATCTGCACTCTCTGAAGATGGACACAAAATGCTGGAGTAACTCAGCGGGTCATGCAGTATCTCTGGAGAAATGGAATTGGTGACGTTTTGACCTGAATCGTCACCTATTCCTTTTCTCCAGAGATGGTGTCTGACCAGCTGAGGCACTCCAGCATTTTTTGTCTATCTATGGTGTAAACCAGCATCTGCAGTTCCTTCCTACAAATCTTCAATCTCTATTTTTCCCCCCATTTTTTTGCATGTCGACTCATATAGTCATAGAGTATTAGAGCATTGAAACAGGTCCTGCAGCCAAACCTGCCCATGCAGACCAAGATGCCCAAATGATGAGGAACCTTGATGGCCTAATGGACATCTGTATACCCAGCAAATCACTACTAAACTAATGTCTTTATGCTACAGGTCAAGTGAAGGTGCAACCCTTGATTGGTACGTCTATATTTACCTCATTCTCCCCCTTCCTTCTTTGCTCTGTTCCCCCCATATGGAACAGTGAGCTTTTTAACAAGCCCTTGAGCAGTCTGTACAAATGGCGATGTTTCAGTGTGCCTGCTCAATTTCACAATATAAGTTCTTCTACAACACAATTCTGTGCCCAATGAGGTCTAGTTTACAATATTGATTATTATCAACTTTCAATTAATCACAAATGAACACGTATTTCTCTCAAGGCAAATGCTTTTATGACCACATTCTGCGATATGCAAGAGTTCATTTCAAACCTTTAGTCTCTATCATTTATTACTACATGAGTACATATTTGGAGACAACAGATGTGGCTATTCAGTATCAATCAAAGCTAAATTTGTCAGCAGTTCTTCAACATCTCACCATCTGGCTGAGCTTCCAGGTGAGGGTGGCATTTGTTGTACTCAATGCTGATGTGGAGCGCTGCTTAATTAACCTTAAAAAATAAAAACCTGTGCATTTATGCTGCGCCAGTCCTGAGCTGATACAGTTATAAAGTCATAGAGTAATAAAGTGATATAGTGTGGAAACAGGCCCTTCGGCCCAACTTGCCCACACCGGCCAACATGTCCCAGCTACAGTAGTTCCATTTGTCTGCATTTGGTCAATATTCCTACAAACCTGTCCTATCCATGCACCTGTCTAACGGTTTCTTAAATGTTGTGATAGTCCCAGCCTCAACCACCAATTCTGGCAGCTTGTTCCATACAACTACCACCCTTTGTGTGAAAAAGTTACCCTTCAGATTCCTATTAAATCTTTTCCCCCTCATGTTAAACCTACGTCCTCTGGTCCTTGATTCACCTAGTCTGAGTAATAGACTCAGTGCATCTACCTGATCTATTCCTCTCATGATTTTATACACCTCAATAAGATTACCCCTCATCCTCCTGTGCTCCAAGGAATAGAGTCCTTGCCTCTCAACCTCTTCCTATAGCTCAGACCCTCTAGTGCTGGCAAAATACTCGTAAATCTTCTCTGTACCCTTTCCAGCTTGACAACATCTCTCCTATGACATGGTGCCCAGAACTGAATACAACACTCTAAATACGGCCTCACCAACGTCTTATACTAGTTGTGACAGAAGTACGAGCAGGTTGCATTAGGGAATCATGCTTTTGAAATAGAATGAGGTGGTGGAGCTGGATGTCGAGATAATGCATCTTAAGGAATTATGTAAAAGACATGCTACCCTAATTAAATATTACTACTTAGAAATTCATCACTGATTGGTTTTCTAAATATGTTATGTGGTCTTGGCTGCACAATTCACTTTGCCTCTATTTAGTGCTCTGACTGAGGTTAAATGTCCACGAATATATGTTGATTGATTCTGGAATTATAATTGACTTTGGATATGGATGAAGCATTCAAAATGGGCGTGAAGATTTCTAGATTGATGGATGTTATTGGAAACTTCATATTGAATTACAGCCTTTTAATCATTCTGGCAGTTATGACCTTTCCAATGATACACATTGGTAAACAATAAAATGCTTAAAACTGTTTCACAAGAAAACAGCAGACTGAAGAGAGCAAAAGGCTAATGAAATAAGATTGCAGAATAGAATGTTGTGGCAGTGCCACATAAAGCGGGAAAATGAAATCCGTATGAGACTAAATTTAAACAATCTTAGCCTTCAGAGAAAGTTCTTCATGTGAAATAGCTAGAACTATTTGTTATGCAATACAATACAATACAATACCATTTATTGTCATTTGAACCTCATTGAGGTTTAGTTTCTGCAGTCATACAAACAAGAAAAGAACCAAGACACAACACAATTTACACAAACGTCCATCGCAGTGAATCTCCTCCTCACTGTGTTGGAATGCAAAGTCTTATCTCTCCCCTGCACTCCCCATTCTCCTCCCGATGTCAGAGTCAAAGCCCCCGGCGGGTGATGGTAAATATGTCCAGCGGCCATTCAAGCCGCGCCGGGCGATGCAAGGCTGCGCTCCGGGTCTTGATGTTGGAGCCCCCGGCAGGCGCTAACAAGACCCGCGGCCATCAAAGCCACGCCGGGCGATGTAAGGCCCCGCTCCAGGTCGTCTTCAACCCCGCAACTCGGGCGGGAGAAATTGCTGCCGCGGGAGCTCCGAAATTCGGTCTCCCACCAGGGACCCGCGAGCTCCCGGTGTCACCGTCCACCGTCATGCAGCTGGAGCCTCCGAATCTCCGGGGTCGGGCAGCAGCAGCACGCCACCACAGCTCCTCCCGTTCCTAACTCGGCCAGCTCCACGACGGTGTGTAGTCTGCAGCTCCGCGACTGGAGCCCCAGGTCCGTTTGTTGGCTGCTTCACGGTGCTAGGCCCCAACGGCAACGGAGACCTGACAGAGGAAAGGTCGGGTCCTCCGTACAGGGAAAATATTTTAAAAGTTTCCCCCACCCCGCGCCCCACCCCCACACATATCCAGCTAAAACAAAAACACTAACTACACTCAAACGAGACAAAAAATAAAAAAAGCCAGACGGAATGCAGAGGCCGCTGCGACAAGAGTCGCGCCGCCCACCGGACATATTCATGATGTAATTTTCAAGAATATTTTATAGATTGATCTAAAGTCACGCAGGATTAAATGTATCACTTCTGCCTTATCTTTCTGCTCTCCCTCTTATGTACAATTCCACTACTTCCCCCATTCCATCCTATTCCTTAGGAATCGAACCTTGTTGCTCTTCAAAATAATGTATTTAAGGATATGAAGATTAAATCAGCAGGGAAAATCTATTTTTTGTAGATTTGTAACCAGTCTCGCTTGTTACTCGATTCTCCTAAGATACTTTGAATCCCAGCAATGGCTTTAATTAGAGCTATCAATTTATAGTGTCCCAACCCGAAACATCACCCACTGTGCTCTCCAGTGATGCTGCCTGACCCGCTGAGTTACTCCAACATTTTGTGTCTGTTTAAAAATCACTTTGCTACTTTAATCCTGACATACCGTAGGTTATTTTAACCTTCTGCTCACTTGGTTGGCAAATGACCCTGGGAGATTTACTGGAGGGCAGTTCTGGTTTGCATTCAGCAGAGGTAGCTGACAACTACCTCAAGTGGCAGGCAGACAAAACCAGGGCAAAAATCAAAAAGGGCCACTTCTCAACAAAATTGTATAAGGGGTAAGAGCGTTGTAAAAACAAGCCTGAAGGCTTTGTGTCTCAATGCAAGGAGTATTCGTAATAAGGTGGATGAGTTGAATGTGCAGATAGCTATTAATGAGTATGATATAGTTGGGATCACGGAGACATGGCTCCAGGGTGACCAAGGCTGGGAGCTGAACATCCAGGGATACTCAATATTCAGGAGGGATAGAGAGAAAGGAAAAGGAGGTGGGGTAGCGTTGCTGGTTAGAGAGGAGATTAACGCAATGGAAAGGAAGGACATTAGCTTGGAGCATGTGGAATCGGTATGGGTAGAGCTGCGAAACACTAAGGGGCAGAAAACGCTAGTGGGAGTTGTGTACAGGCCACCTAACAGTAGTAGTGAAGTTGGGGATGGTGTCAAACAGGAAATTAGAAATGCGTGCGACAAAGGCAAAACAGTTATAATGGGTGACTTCAATCTACATATAGATTGGGTGAATCAAATTGGTAGGGGCGCTGAGGAAGATGATTTTTTGGAAAGTATGCGGGATAGTTATCTAAATCAACATGTAGAGGAACCAACGAGAGAGCAGGCTATTTTAGACTAGGTATTGAGTAATAAGGAAGGGTTAGTTAACAGTCTTATTGTGCGTGCCCCCTTGGGCAAGAGTGACCATAATATGGTCGAGTTCTTCATTAGGATGGAGAGTGACATGGTTAATTCAGAAACAATGGTTCTGAACTTAAGGAAAGGTAACTTTGAGGGTATGAGACGTGAATTGGCCAAGATTGACTGGCAATCAATTCTAAAAGGGTTGATGGTGGATACGCAATGGAAGACATTTAAAGACTGCATGGATGAACTACAAAAATTGTTCATCCCAGTTTGGCAAAAGAATAGATCAGGGAAGGTAGTGCATCCGTGGATAACAAGGGAAATCAGGGATAGTATCAAAGCAAAGGATGATGCATACAAAGTAGTCAGAAAAAGCAGCATACCAGAGGACTGGGAGAAATTCAGAGACCAGCAGAGGAGGACAAAGGGCTTGATAAGGAAAGGAAAAATAGATTATGATAGAAAACTGGCAAGGAACATAAAAACTGACTGCAAAAGTTTTTATAGATATGTGAAGAGAAAGAGATTAGTTAAAACAAATGTAGGTCCCTTGCAGTCAGAAACAGGTGAGTTGATCATGGGGAACAAGGATATGGCGGACCAATTGAATAACTACTTTGGTTCTGTCTTCACTAAGGAAGACATAAATAATCTGCCGGAATTAGCAGGGGACCGCGGGTCAAAGGAGGACTTGAGTGAAATCCAGGTTAGTCGGGAAGTGGTGTTGGGTAAATTGAATGGATTAAAGGCCGATAAATCCCCAGGGCCAGATAGGCTGCATCCCAGAGTACTTAAGGAAGTAGCTCCGGAAATAGTGGATGCATTAGTGATAATCTTTCAAAACCCTTTAGATTCTGGAGTAGTTCCTGAGGATTGGCGGGTAGCAAACGTAACCCCTCTTTTTAAGAAGGGGGGGAGAGAGAAAACGGGGAATTACAGACCAGTTAGTCTAACATCGGTAGTGGGGAAACTGCTAGAGTCAGTTATTAAAGATGGGATAGCAGCACATTTGGAAAGTGGTGAAATCATTGGACAAAGTCAGCATGGATTTATGAAAGGTAAATCATGTCTGACGAATCTTGTGGAATTTTTTGAGGATGTAACTAGTAGCGTGGATAGGGGAGAACCAGTGGATGTGGTGTATCTGGACTTCCAGAAGGCTTTCGACAAGGTCCCACATAAGAGATTAGTATATAAACTTAAAGCATACGGCATTGGGGGTTCAGTATTGTTGTGGATAGAGAACTGGCTGGCAGACAGGAAGCAAAGAGTAGGAGTTAACGGGTCGTTTTCACAATGGCAGGCAGTGACTAGTGGGGTACTGCAAGGCTCAGTGCTGGGACCCCAGCTATTTACAATATACATTAATGATCTGGATGAGGGAATTGAAGGCAATATCTCCAAGTTTGCGGATGACACTAAGCTGGGGGGCAGTGTTAGCTGTGAGGAGGATGCTAGGAGACTGCAAGGTGACTTGGATAGGCTGGGTGAGTGGGCAAATGTTTGGCAGATGCAGTATAATGTGGATAAATGTGAGGTTATCCACTTTGGTGGCAAAAATAGGAAAACAGACTATTATCTAAATGGAGGCCGATTAGGAAAAGGGGAGATGCAGCGCGACCTGGGTGTCATGGTACACCAGTCATTGAAAGTAGGCATGCAGGTGCAGCAGGCAGTGAAGAAAGCGAATGGTATGTTAGCTTTCATAGCAAAAGGATTTGAGTATAGGAGCAGGGAGGTTCTACTTCAGTTGTATAGGGTCTTGGTGAGACCACACCTGGGGTATTGCGTACAGTTCTGGTCTCCAAATCTGAGGAAGGACATTATTGCCATAGAGGCAGTGCAGAGAAGGTTCACCAGACTGATTGCTGGGATGTCAGGACTGTCTTATGAACAAAGACTGCATAGACTCGGTTTATACTCTCTAGAATTTAGGAGATTGAGAGGCGATCTTATAGAAACTTACAAAATTCTTAAGGGGTTGGACAGGCTAGATGCAGGAAGATTGTTCCCGATGTTGGGGAGGTCCAGGACAAGGGGTCACAGCTTAAGGATAAGGGGGAAATCCTTTAGGACCGAGATGAGAAGGACTTTTTTCACACAGAGAGTGGTGGGTCTCTGGAACTCTCTGCCACAGAGGATAGTTGAGGCCAGTTCATTGGCTATATTTAAGAGGGTTAGATGTGGCCCTTGTGGCTAATGGGATCAGAGGGTATGGAGAGAAGGCAGATACGGGATAGTGAGGTGGATGATCAGCCATGGTCATATTGAATGGCGGCGCAGGCCCGTAGGGCCGAATGGCCTACTCCTGCACATAATTTCTATGTTTCTATGTTTCTAACTGTGCTGCATGTGTAAGAAGGAACTGCAGGTGTTGGTTTATACCGAAGATAGACATAAAAAGCTGGAGTAACTCAGCGGGCCAGGCAGCAATAGACAACAGACAATAGGTGCAGGAGTAGGCCATTCGGCCCTTCGAGCCAGCACTGCCATTCACTGTGATCATGGCTGATCATCCACAATCAGTACCCCGTTCCTGCCTTCTCCCCATATCTCTTGACTCCGTTATCATCAAGAGCTCTATCTAACTTTCTCTTGAAAGCACCCAGAGATTCGGCCTCACCTGCCTTCTGAGGCAGAGAATTCCACAGATTCACAACTTTCTGTGTGAAAAAGCGTTTCCTCATCACCGTTCTAAATGGCCTGCCCCTTATTCTTAAACTGTGGACCCTGGTTCTGCACTCTCCCAACATAGGGAACATGTTTTGTGCCACTCGTGTTTCCAATCCCTTAATAATCTTACATGTTTCAATAAGATCTCCTCTCATCCTTGTAATTTCCAGTGAAGCCCAGTCGTTCCATTCTCTCGGCATATGACAGTCCAGCTATCCCGGGAATTAACCTTGTGAACCTACGCTGCACTCCCTCAATAGCAAGAATGTCCTTCCTCAAATTAGGGGACCAAAACTGCACACAATACTCCAGATGTGGTCTAACTAGGGCTCTGTACAACTGCAGAAGGATCTCTTTGCTGCTATACTCAACTCCTCCTGTTATGAAGGCCAACATGCCGTTAGCTTTCTTCACTGCCTGCTGTACCTGAATTTCTGGAGTAAAGGAATGGGTGATGTTTCATCTGACAGGCATTGTTACTTTCCAGTTAAGTGACTGACTAATTCATTTTAGAGATGGTTGCTTTCAGTTACTCTTTGCTATAAGTGCTTCTGAGGTAATGTTCTGCTGCTCAGAGTCGTAGACAAACACTTTCAGTGATGGATTAAGCTGAGACTAGAATTAACCCCCTTGAAATGTTTTATATAGATTCCCTTAATGTTGAAATAGATGTCATTAATCAGTGCTGCTTTATTAGTTTACTCTTGGTTTCATTGATTTATTGACAGCTATTTGTTTTCTTTCCTTGTGTTGTGACTGGACTTGTACAATGAATTAATTTGAGTTTCAACAGAGAAAGCAGGCTATTCATCTCATGTGATGCACATCTCCATGGGCGGTGCAGTTTCGCAGCGGTAAAGTTGCTGCCTTACAGCGCCAGAGACCAGGGGCTTGATCCTAACTACCGGTGCTGCCTGTATGGAGTTTGTATGTTCTCCCTCTGACTGCGTGGGTTTCCTCCGGTGCTTGGGTTTCTTCCCACACTCCAAAGATGTACATGGTCAGGCAACATGGTCAGGTACGTACAGGTACAAGTCTGAAGAAGGGTCACGACCTGAAACGTCACCCATTCCTTCCCTACAGAGATGCTGCCTGTCCCGCTGCATTACTCCTGCATTTTGTGTCTATCTTCGGTTTAAACCAGCAGAATGGTCGGAACACCTCTGTAGACATCGGGATGTTGCGGCCCTAACCTTATATGCCTAGACTCTAAGACTGAAGAAGGGCCCTGACATGAAATATTAGCTATGCATATTCTCCAGAGATGCTGCCTGACCCAATAAGTTACTCCAGCACTTTGTGTCTTTTTAAAAATCTGAAATCTTGCTGGGCTAGATTGTACCTCAGCATTCTGCTTCTCTTCCTAAACCCAGTTCCTCTACTCTCGTGGTGTGGCGGTGTCTAATGGCAGCGGCTCGACTGCAGTCCGTCTGTCTTTTTCAAATTTTTGTCTCATTAAATGTATGTTTTGATTCTAGTTTTTATTGTTTTTTGAGGTGTATATATGGCGGATGGGGGGGTGGGGGGGATGGGGGGGAACTGTTTAATCACTTCCCTGTACAGGGACCCGACTTTTTCCCTGTCAGGTCTCCGATGTCGTTGGGCCTAACATCGTGGATCCGGCCGCAGCCTCAGGCCGGGACCAACCTGAGGGCTCCAGTCGCGGAGCCTGCGAACCTGACATCGCGGAGCTGGCCGACTTCGGAACGGGGAGAGCTGTGCTGGCGCGCTGCTGCGACTCGACTTCAGAGCGACTGCTGGACCGCGGGAGAAGAACAAATGGAAGAAATAAAACTTTTGCCTTCCATCACAGTGAGGAGGTGTTGGAGACTCACTGTGATGGATGTTGGTGTAAGGTGTGTTACGTGTAGGTCTTGGGTTTTTTTGTAATGTTAAGACTGTAGAAAATGCACTTTTGCTCAAACCAAGCTGTTTGAATGACAATAAAAGGCATTCTATTCTATTGTATTCTCTCCGTTCCTTTTACTCTCTGTAGTGTGGAGCACCAAAGCAGCTCTGCTCCTTATTTCTCTTTAATGTATTTTCTTAACAGTTCTTACTTCTAGTAAGTTAAATGTTTGCTTCTATTCCATTCCCCCACAGGTTTTCTTGAATTGCACCTAAGCTTTTCACTTCTGCTTTGGATTATGGTTGTGCTTTCCATGGTCTTACAAAGTCTGCTAGATTCCATGTTGAATTCAGTGTTGGTTGCAGACACTAGTTTTGGATCACATGTGGTGGAAGCAATTTTCCTCCAGCTTACTTCACCAAAAGGGGATCGTAACAGAAGCATCCTTGTGGCGATCCCCGGAAATGACAACACGAAGCACTCTGTGACGCGTCAGGCGATGAATTCTGTCAACATGTTGGACAACGACAGAAGCCAACAGCGAGCTACACGAGCAAACTTCACCAAAACAATTCATAATCTTAAAAATCTCTGATCAAATCACTCCTCTGCTTCCTTATCTTAGTGACAAGGAGCCTTAGTCTGAACAGACTTTCCTTTTGAATACATCCAGTCAGTTTCGGTATTGTTTTGGTGCACTTTTCCCATAGCTCTGCATCATTGCTGTATTATGGCAGACACAAATGTGTGTGCTCCACATGTGTTCCAACCAAGTTCAATGGAATGTAATGTGTAGGAAGAACTGCAGATGCTGGTTTAAACCAAAGATAGTCACAAATAGCTGGAGCAACTCAGCGGGACAGGCAGCATCTCTGGAGAGAAGGAAGGGGTGATGTTTTGGGTCGAGACCCTTCCTCAGACTCGAATGGGTGACTTTTTGGGTCAGAGGAAGGGTCTCGACTTGAAGCATCACCCATTCCTTCTCTCCAGAGATACTGTCTGGCCCGCTGAGTTACTCCAGCTTTTTATAATATAACTTCTCAGTCATTCAAATAACCCCACTACTTGATCGAGCATCACCACTTTTGGTGACGTTTCTATTCATATCACTAGATTCCTTTTCACAATTACCTTATTTTGATGTGTATATGATCAATGTAGTATTTTCTTATTGTTTCTACCAAAATGCATCACCTCACACTTATTGAAACTGAAATTAATTTACCAATTACTTGTCTATTGTGAAGCTCATTTTCCCTCATTGTCCTGGATTTGCTGAGTGGAGCCACTGTGTCCCCCCTTCTCGCTCACTGTGTCCCTTCCATCCTTCTCCTACTCTGGGTCCATGGGATGAAACCACTGGTTGATATGATGAGCGAGGACCATTTGGGTGATGTAACCAGGTTTGGGGTGGCATAGTTCGTACGTTCTCTCTGGGACCGCGTGGGTTATCTCCAGGTGCTCCAGTGTCCTCCCATACTCCAATGACGTACAGGTTTGTAGGTTAATTAGCCAGTAAAAATCATCCCTCTTGTGTAAGATAGTGCTAGTGTGCAGGGGTGATCGCTGGTCAGCATGTACACAGTTGGCCAAAGGGTCTGTTTCTGCACTGTGTCTCTAAAGTCTAAAGTCCAAATTTGGATATGTGTTAAAAAGAAATAAAATGGGATCGGAAAATATGCAAAATTATATAACAGATAAAATAGAGCAGTTCAAAAAGATCATTATATTTACTGCAATATGAAATACAGAACAGAATCCTGTATCAATGAGAGCAGGGTGCAGCGAGGTGGGAAAGATATAATTTAAAAGGGACAAATTTAAACTGGAATAATGTGCAAATTTGAACACACAATAGATTAGCATAATGTCCAGTTAATAGGAAATTGAGGTGAAAATTAGTTTGAGAAGTAGACTGTATTGTCACAAATGTTGCCAGTTATAACATAGAGTTAGAAACATAGAAACATAGAAAATAGGTGCAGGAGTAGGCCATATGGCCCTTCGAGCCTGCACCGCCATTCAATATGTTCATGGCTGATCATCCAACTCAGTATCCTGTACCTGCCTTCTCTCCATATCCCCTAATCCCTTTAGCCACAAGGGTCACATCTAACTCCCTCTTAAATATAGCCAATGAACTGGCCTCAGCTACCTTCTGTGGCAGAGAATTCCACAGATTCACCACTCTTTGTGTGAAAAATGATTTTCTCATCTCGGTCATAAAAGACTTCCCCCTTATCCTTAGACTGTGACCCCTTGTTCTGGACTTCCCCAACATCAAAACAATCTTCCTACATCTAGCCTGTCCAACCCCTTAAGAATTTTCTAAGTCTGTATAAGATCCCCCCTCAATCTTCTAAATTCCAGCGAGTACAAGCCGAGTCTATCCAGTCTTTCTTCATATGGAAGTCCTGCCATACCAGGAATCAGTCTGGTGAACCTTCTCTGTACTCCCTCTATGGCAAGAATGTCTTTCCTCAGATTAGGAGACCAAAACTGTATGCAATACACCAGGTGTGGCCTCACCAAGACCCTGTACAACTGCAGTCGAACCTCTCTGCACTTGTACTCAAATCCTTTTGCTATGAATGCCAACATACCATTCGCTTTCTTCACTGCCTGCTGCACCTGCATGCCTACATTCAATGACTGGTGTACCATGACACCCAGGTCTCGTTGCATCTCCCCTTTTCCTAATCGGCCTCCATTCAGATAATATGAGATGATGGAAACAACTCAATATAATCTAAAAATACCTCCTTTATACTCATTCATTGCAATAATAGGCCACAATCTACAGCCAAATCTGTATTTAACATCGGAATCTAGCTTTTTGATCACCAAAGAATCTTTTAACATAAAAATAACAACCGTAATATTAATTTTAACTATAAATAATTTATATTATTTGCAAGGCTGCTGCAGAATAGGGAACTAAACCTTGAATCCTAATTGGAAAAAAAAATGACATCTGCAAATTTTAAAATGGGATCATCTCTCTCTTCGTGGAATATACTTGGCAAAACATTTTTTTGTTGTGAACAAAGCAGAGTGAAATGATGCAAATCATTCTAAAACACCTCATCATATCACTTGGGCATAATTATTGTAACAAAATAAAGCGAGGTGCTTTAATAAATTACACTAATATAAGAAACAAATGAAAAAATAATGAATCTGTTGTACAAGAGAGACTTTTATCCATTTAGAGCAAAGGCTGGAAGGTGGAAATATATCTGTGTCATGCATTGAGACATCCCTTCATTTTCTTGATCACCTTTTTAAACTTTAATTTATTCTATAACACTTTTATTATGATTCAAATTGATATTCCATGACATTGAATTCACACTGGAAATTTCTTCAGAGGTTTTTCCAATCACCTGCTGTGATCTCGGTTGAAGGAAGCCATCTTCTGTGGCTATCTCAGGGTTCTGTCCAACTTATGTTCAAATGTGGCTGAATACATCCCTGAAAGCAGATTGAGCTTGGTTCTCACTGAGATCCAACCCAGGTTTAGTAGCTCATCCAATTTTGGAATGTTGTTTAGTCTAAACCTCCCCTGCTCTACAGGCATTCAATTACCATTGGACCTTTGTTCTAATTGTTTATCACTCATAAACACTACCACTTTGTGATCTTACTTGAAAAGCACAATCAATCCCCGCCTTCTCCCCGTGTAGGAAGGAACTGCAGTGCTGGTTTAAACCAAAGAAAGACACAAAAAGCTGGAGTAACTCATGGCACCTATTCCTTCTCTCCAGAGATGCTGTCTGAGCCAATGAGTTACTCCAGCTATTTGTGCCCACCTTCTCCCCACTGACTCTTGTCTTTCTGTTCACCAATGGTCAGACATTGCTTCTTCAATTACATAGACCTTTCAGCAGTGGATTTCAATGTGGATTACATGTCATCATGATTTTGCTCAATGCTAATTACAATGTACAGATGAAAAAATATTGTGAGCTGGAGAGAATGCAGAGGCAGTTTACTAGATTGGTCCTGGGGATGATTGGGTTAACATATGAGGAGCGTTTGAAAGCTCTGCACCTGTACTCGCTGTAGTTTAGAAGGATGGGGAACCTTATTGAAACCCACCGGATAATGAAAGGCCTGGATAGAGCAGAGGTGGAAACAATGTTTCCAGTAACATGAAATTCTAGGGTGGTGAATCTGTGAAATTCAGTGCCACAGACAGATGTGGAGACCAAGAAACTGGGTATTTTAAAGGCAGAGAATGATAGATTCTTGATCAGTAAGAGTGTCAAAGGTAACGGGGAGAAGGCAGGAGAATAGGCTTGAGAGTGAAAAATACATCAGCCAGGATTGAATGGCAGGGTAGACTCAATGGGCTGAATGGCCTAATACTGCTCCTGTGTCTTCTGGTCTGCTGGTCTTATAGTCATGTCAGAACTAAACCATTTTGCTTCCTGGCTCTTAATTGTATCAATGACGATTCTGGCATTACCTGACTACCTTTGGCAGCACCCAGGCCTCTCCCTTCACATTTAAGTGCTACATTGAAAACCTTCCCAAAAATGTTATTCCAGCTCCATTTTCATTACATATGTCCTTTGAATTGAGGAATATTAAGTAATTTCTCATGATAAGATGCTTTTCCTGTGTACCTATTATGGTGTTGTGTGGTGCGTCCATCATTGTGCCCGTCGGAAACCAGCAGCACCACGTCGCTAATGTTTTTAATGATTTAATAATAATAATAATAATAATAATATTATGGTTTAGTTTTAGAAATGGCCCCTTTGGCCCATTGGGTCTGCACCAAATATCAATCACCCATTCACACTAAGTCTATGTTATCCCACTAGGCATCCACTCCCTAAACACTTGGGGCAATTTACAGAGGCCAGTTAACCTACAAACCCGCACGTCTTTGGGATGTGGGAAGAACCGGAGCACCCTAAGGAAACCTGTCTGGCCACAGGGAGAATGTGCAAACTCCACATAGACAGCAGGCGTTGTGAGGCAGCAGCTACCAACTGTGTCACTGCGCCTCTTGCCATATAGAAGGGATTTATCATTTCTGTATCCTTAATTTTGTAGTTAAATATTTATCACATTATCTTATCCATGTATTCTAAGTCTAGTGGGTTTTTTTCAACAACTCTTTGTTTCCTCCATAAAGCTTTTGTTATTTTTCCTGGCTACACCACAAATTGACCTTCTCAATAACCTGTTCACCATTTAATCACTATAGTTATTCAAAACAATACCTCACCAAATAAATAGTTTCCAACCCATCTTTTAAACTCCTATGTATTGTAGGTCAAGTTTCTACATGGACTATCCTTTTATCCCCATACTCCCCCTTCCCAAAAGTGTCTCCACATCTGCCCCTGATGCCCTTCACAGTTTCCCTCTCATCTAGAGAGCTATCCCTGCACCTTGTTTTAATTTGCCTTTCTCATTGTTTCTGGAACTTTTTGTAAAAGTCGTTTTTAAGAGGCTTGAAGAATTAGTTTTGACATGAGGGCTCTCAGGTGCCAATTACTAACACACATACACATGACATCTGGATTTATAAAGATTAATGAAGGTTTCATGGATTCATTACGATTCTCTAAAAATAAGTGAACCAAATATGACTGCAAGCTTCTAATTCAGTATTTTGCACCTTGATGCTGCTGTTGACATTTAACCGATACATTTTACTATTAAAGCCACATTCATTGCTGTTTTTAGTCAGCATCAATGATGACATTTTAAATTGAATTTGACTCTTCAATGACTTGGACAATTATATTTTTTAATATTAGTAATTCCCCTGCACAACACACAGAAAATGCAGGCTAAATGTGACTGGGGATGATTGGTGGGACGTCAGTCGTGGTGCCCTAGGGAACAATGCAAAGCCCATCTTTACCCGTGTGACATATTCGGTATAGAGTTAGGCTGTTTACCTGTGCTAGTCCTTAAAGAAGTCAGTCATTTAATGCCAATTCCTCGTTGCCATTGAACTGAACAACTGTGAGGCCATTTCACAGGCCAGACCAGATAAGGATGACGGATTTCCTTTCCTTAACAATATTTAATGAACCAGGTGGTTTTCCATAGCTACGTATCTGCTGATGTCATGATCATTGTTACTGATGATTTTCTTTACATTCACTGGTGCAAGTTAAGAGTTTTATGTGCTGCATATTATAGCGGTTTAAAATGGTTCACACAACTAAACTGAGTCTTGCTATTACACAGATCATATAATTCATCTTTGATTTGTGCACTCCTGGAATTGTGCATTCTTATTATATCACTGCCAGGCATATGAAAAGGGGAATTAAATGTGTCACTGTATCTCCATCTGTTTTGTCTCGGGTGGAGAGTGAGGAGAGGCCTGCAGTGTCCCCCTCATCTGGAGTAGGAGGAGAACAATGGAACAGTGGAGAACATGGCAGGGGGCAACGCTAGGATGCTCTGGACAGTCAACATCTCTCCCACACGGCCTCGTAAACTTGCACCACAAGGGTTAAGGAACTTGGGGTAGAGGAACATGAGTTAAAGGCAGAGATATCAGCCACTAGTGAGCTGCAATCTGGGATTATATAAAGAATCTGGAATGTGGGCATGTTGGAAGGAGCCAAGGTGGGGGAGAGGAGAGATGGGAAGTTGCCAGTGGAGGACCAAATATCTGCTTTGGAGGGCTTGAATGAGGAATATCACTGAGGATGCATCCCAGCTCATCTAGAAGATGTATATTTTTCACATTGAAGTCTGGCTCAGCCAGTGGCACCTAGGAATAGACTGGGCAACAACCAAGAATAGTTCAATAGTACTGAAGAGACAGTTGGCGGCACAGAAAGACGGCACCCGGGAAAGGCTGGGTTAGCACCCCAGTCTGTGTCTTTCGTGAGAAAGACACCCAACAAAGCTACGGAAAGGCCTAATGAACCATCGTGGCCTAAACATCCATCAGGCGGAATGAAATGCTTGGAGAAGGAGAAAGAGGTGCAGCGCACAGGCCTTGAACCTGGTGAGACGCAGGAGGAGCCCGGCCGGGAGTCACCCCACAGAGCCCAGTCCCTCCACACACTAGAGTCTCCCAACCCCTGCAGAGTAGTTATTAAGATGGCTGATCCGTGGGCGGTTGCTGCTGGGACGCAAGTCGGGGCCTGATCAACCCCGGCTGGGTCGCCTGGGCGAGGGTGTCTGATGTTGTGAGACCCGAAACACCCGATGACCCCAGGTCACATCACTGAGGATGCGTCCCAGCTCATCTAGAAGATGTATATTTTTAATATTTTGTAGGGTTGATATATCTTCAATGTCAATGCACAGCCAGATGGTCTATATGATGTTCCACCTGCCTGGATGAATTTGATACTCATGCATACGACAATAAACTTGACGACTTGACTTGAAGATAAACACACAAAGCTGGAATTACTCAGCAAGTCAGACAGCATCTCTGGAGAAAAGGAATAGGTGATGTTTCGGGTTGAGATCCTTCTACTAACTTCGCTTGACTTGACTTCTGTTCTTATTCAACGGTGAGAAACTGTTCGCATACAGATTGCTTCTTTTTTTTGGACTCAGATGTGCTAACCATGGGTTTTCCAGTAGCAAGAGGAGCTGTGGGCTCATCTCCAATGAGAAGATGATGCATGTGAGTAGATGACTCTGCCGGCTGAGCTGAACCATCGTGTGTGAACTCACCTCCCTCCTGCAGCAGAGGCATCCCACCTCCTCCATTCTCAGCCTGCTCTCCACACCAATGGGCAGAATCGTTCACTGATTACATGACCGGTGACTGAGAAGCAGAGTAAAAGTATCAGGGGGCCGGACAGCTGTGAATAGTGGTTTGTCAGCTCTCTCAGGTTAAGAGTGGTGCACCATTGTCTACCCCATGCCTTGAGATAGCTTGGTGCGCAGGTCAGGATACTGATTCCCCCCTCCCCATCAGTAGCAAATCACCCACAATCACCACACAGCACATTTCACTGTGTCACACAGCCGGCCAGCCCAGACTGTTCCAAAAGTCGTGCCAGCTTTGTGAAGCCCAATGTTTAGATGAGCTAGCAAGGACATCTGTGTCTAATGGAGGGAAAGTAGGTAGTCTTCCAGCAGCCATTGTGCAGGGACATGGTATCTATGATGCTCTCTGTCATTCTGGTGGTTGTGCTGTGACTGTCAATGTAGTGACACACAGCTGGACTGGTTGGAGTGTGCACAGGAGTCACGAGTCACAAAGTAGCCTTGGTTTTCCAGATCCAATCCTCAGTTAATACTGGTCGTGCAGACTCCCTAAGAATGGAGGAGTGATATAAACTGACAATAAACATGGAATTCCTCTTGAGATCGATGCAAAAGTTCATGTTCATTAAGGGCCTGTCCCACTTGGTGATTTTTTCGGCGACTGCCAGCATCATTGACTGACGTATCAGGTCACTGAACAAATTTGCGGCGTGGCGCTGCGTGATGACGTATGATGCATGGTGTTTTTTCAATTGTCGCAACATTTCTTTTGTTGCCGCTGGATTTTGAAATGTTCAAAATCTTTTGGCAACACTGATATGATGCCAGCAGTCACCGAAAAAATCGGCAAGTTGGACAGGTGGTCCATTGACCCAACTCCGCCATTCAATCATGTCTGATTTATGTTTCCCTCTCAACCCCATTCTCCTGCCTTCTCCCTATAACCCTCGACACCCTTACTAATCAAATATCTGGCAATCTCTGCTTTAAAAAATATCCGTTGAGTTGGCAATGAATTCCACAGACTATCCAGGCCTTTCATTACTCAGTAAGTTTAAATGAGATCCCCTTCATCCTAAACTCCAGCAAGTACAGGTCCAGTGTTGATAAATGGTCATCATATGTTAACCCACTCATTTCCGGAATGATTCTCGTAAAGCTGCTCTGAACCCTTTCCAGCGTCAGCAAGTCCTTCCTCAGATATGGGGCCCAAATGCATATTGAGGGAGAAGAAATACTTTCTGTTGAGGAAGAGCTCCAAGTGTTAAGAGGAGCCCTTATGAGCACAAGAGAGCTGCAATCACAGCCTGGATCTTGGAGTTGGTGAAAAGTTCAGGTGCTTGAACAGTTAGTTATTTTTCACTGAAATTAAATTACACGATTACACGACGTTCCTTGTCGTGAAGGGTGAGCATCAAGCTGTGATATATGGCAGCTGCCCAGAATCATCCTGAAGTCAGGTTCAGAGTGCCGTGACCTTAACCTTGCAGAGGCCACCATACAGGTGTCAGAGGTTATGGGGAGAAGGCAGGAGAATGGTGTTAGGAGGGAGAGATAGATCAGCCATGATTGAATGGTGGAACAGACTAGAAGGGCCGAATGGCTTAACTCTACTCCTATCCCTTATGACCTGATGACCATAGTGGGAGCAGGTGAGGCACAAGAGCATAATGTCATAAGCTCATAAGATCATAAGATCATTTGATGGGAGAAGAATTAAGCCATTCGGCCCATCAAGTCTACTCTGCCATTCAATCAGTGCTGTTCTATCTCTCCTTCCTAACCCCATTCTCCTGGCTTCTCCCCATAACCTCTGACACCCGCAATAATCAAGAATCTATCTATCTCTGCCTTAAATATATCCACTGATCTCACCAATCTCACCAACAACAGCCTTTGAAAATTTGAGCCCGCATAGATATTCCTCCTTGGAGAATTAGGAATTGATGTTTGTGAAGGCTGTGTGGGGGACTTGGATTGTCACATCCATTCATTTCCTTGCTTTATGACCTGAAGTCACTGCCTCTAACTGCGTCATTGATGCTGCTTAGTCTGAAGCCATCATTAAAAAACCTGCTGCTGGCGTACAACACTGATGCACCCACTCAATGGCTTACTCTGTAGTTAAATGCTTCTGCAAGCAGTCCTGCTTGTAAATCACACCTGTTTCAAAGGTCTAAATGATGAACGTACTGAAATCATGGCCATTGCCGCTTTTGCTGTCAATCAGCTGTCCGCTAATAGATCAAACATAATCGACCAAAAATTCAGTGCAGCTTGTAACACAAGCACGTATTATAAGCTCACAAGTTTATTAGTTATAGGAGCAGAGTTTGGTTTAGTTTAGTTTAGTTCAGAGATACAGCGCGGAAACAGGACCTTCAGCCCACCGGGTTAGCACCGACCAGCGATCCCTGCATATTAACACTGCCCTACACACACTAGGGACAATTTTCACATGAATTAATTAATTTATTTATTTTTAAAAATATCTTTATTTATTAGAGGTACCGTAAGTTACATCATGTATATTATTATAATCATTGTACCCCTTAGTTTTTTAAGGTTTTAGAAAAAAGAAATAAGAAAGAAATAGCAACAGAGAAAGTAGGGAAAGTGAAAAAGAGTTGTGGAAGTGCAAATGCGTGCCAATGGGAAAGGGAGCCCTTGGTCGAAGAGTTAGAGAAGGGAGACTAAGAGATAGACCCTGGAGAGGAGAAAAAAAAGGAGGAAAGGGAGAGAAGGACAAAAGAAAAGCCAGTTACTTTATTATAAACATCGAGCAAAAGGAAACTACCAACTCAACAGTTTTTCTTCCCACTTTACTGAGACCCGACACCGGTACTTTTTTGAGGTATTCTTGCACCTTATCCTTGTAGTAGATTTATAAATGCAGACCACGTCTTATAGAAACAGTCTGATTTTCCTGCCAGTCGGAGTCTCATATCTTCCAAATGTAATGTTTCAAACATAGTTGAAATAATTTGAAATGTTTACATTTATACCAAGCTAATTTACCCTACATGCCTGTACGTCTATGGGGTGTCGGTGGAAACCGAAGATCTCGGAGAAAACCCATGCGGTCCAGAGTAGAGCATACAGACAGCACCCGTAGTCAGGATCGAACCTGGGTCTCCGGTGCTGCAAGTGCTGTAAGGCAGCAACTCTACCGCTGTGCCACCGTGCCACCCTCGTTCATGTCATTCAGCCCATCGCGTCTACTTCACCATAGAATTATGACAGATTCCTCTTTCCCTCTCAACCCCATTCTCCCAGTAACCTTACTAATCAAGGTATGACAAAGAGCTGCTTAATGATTCTCGTGTGGCCATTCTTAACTTAAACGTCACCTCCTTTACTGAACGTGAACTGCATCAAATCAGCAACTGAAGACCCGCATTTTACTCCCTGTAGAAATCTTGCAGAGTCACTCTGTTATGTCTTTAACACAATGAAAAATTGTGACTGAAAAAGTCTGATAAAAGGAAGCTGGAGAATCAGGAGTCACAGAATCATAGAGTGACACAGCATGGAAACAGGCCCTTCGGCCCAACTTGCCCACACCGGCCAACATGTTCCAGCTACACTAGTCCAACCTGCCCGTGTTTAGTCCATATCCTTCTAAAACCTGTCCTATCCATGCACCTGTCTTACTGTTTGTTAAACATTGGGATAGTCCCTGACTCAACTACCTACTCTGGCAGCTTGTTCCATACACCCACCACTCTTTATGTGAAAATCTATCAAGATTAAGACTATCAACACATTCTCTTGCACAGATGTTGGCACAGATAGAATAAAATAGGAGAACAGGAAGGCAAATGTGATATGAGCCAACAGCCTTGTTCGGCTGGCACCGATATGATGGTATCATTCTGTGCTGTAATTGCAATCATTTATGTTCCTTTAGAAAGCGTATCTTGAATATATACTGCCACATTACTCTATGATGGGAGCAGACCATGCTGGAAATGCACAGTAGGTCAGTTAGCATCTGTGCAGGAAACAAAGTGCTAAATGGCTGCAAAAACACCTTTTCTGAAATACTGCTCAGTTGCTTAAAGTGTTTTTTAGAAAATACTGCCAAGATGTAATTAGTACTAGATTTGAGAAGATCATCCATTCAGCAATCCTGTGCCTTTTCCCTTTTCAGAGACAACGTGCTGGAGTAACTCAGCGGATCAGGCTGCATTTCTGGAGAAACGGGATGGGTGACGTTTCCGACTGAAGAAGGGTCCAGACCCAAAAGAGTCTGAAGAAGGGTCCCGACCTGAAAGGACAGCCCTCCTTTTACTTCAGAGATTATGCGTGTCCCGCTGATTTACTCCAACACTTTGAGTCGTTCTTCGATATAATCCAGCATCTGCAGCTCCTGTCTACACATTTTCCTCTTTGGTTGAATTAAATTGAAGGATACTTCTTGGAAACAGGCCCTTTGGCTCACTTGAGTCCATGTTGACCATCTATCACCCATTCACACCAGTTCCATGTGATCTCACTTTCGCATGCACTCCCTACATACTAGAGGCAATTTACAGTGGCCAAATAACCTGCAAATCCACCCGTCTTTGGGATATGGGAAGAAACCGGAGCACTCGGAGGAAATCCACACAGTCACGGGGAGAACGTGCAAACTCCCCATTGACAGTACGGAGGTTAGGATCGAATCGGGGTCTCTGGCGCTATGAGGCAAAACAGAACAATCCGAATAAAAGCTGGTGCTGGCTCGCCTGCGAGAGACACCACTCTAATCATAATTTGGGAGGGGAAGAACTGCTGACAGATCCTGATCATTCAAAAAATAACTCAAAGTGCTAGAGTAACTGAGTGGGTCAGGCAGCATGATGCTTTAGCACTTTATATCATTTTTTGTAAACCGGCATCTGCAGTTCCTTGTTTCCACATTCGCTGCGCACTCAAAGTCTGATGCTATGTTTGCATAGATGGCCAATGCCCCAAAGGAAAAATGTAAAACTTGAGATAAACATTAGGGATAATTAAGCGTTGACTGTTTAGTGCATGAAGGTGACATCTTCTGCCCAATATATTTGCAGAGTCATTGACCTATTTAAAATAAACCATTTAATGCCTATATTTAAACAGTGGCAGAAGGCTGCCTTTGGAACAAATCCATTATCCGAACGTTCAACTAAAAGAACTGGCAGTACTGATTCCAGCCTTTATCTACCATGCCCCACACGCACATAAAACCCACAAAGTAAACACTTAAAAAAACGAACTGAAGTTTGGAGTTGAGTGATTCTGGCAAAACTCCAAACTGGGCATTGATGAGTAGGTCACTGGAGAGAAGGTGTCAATTCATAGCAGTGTCTACAACACTTTCCATAAGTTTGCTGATAACTGAGGCTGGGCCAATTGGGCACTAATTGGCCAATTTGTACTTGTCCCACATTTTCTCTACAGGATATACCTTGGGGACTTTATCAAAATGCTTTGGAAATGTACGTGTTATAACTACTGCGAGAGTATGACTAGAACAACAGCCAGTTGAGAAGCACAGGTCTTCAGTTCCGCAGCCTAGATGTTGTCTGGTTCTGTAGCCTTAAATACCTCCTGTGCTCTCAGCCATTCCTCACTACTACATTGAGTACAACACATTGGCCAGTATTGGGTGGAGTAAATTGAATTGGCCATAGTTTGTTTTTTGTGAAGGTGGGCATGTCAGGAAGAAGTTAAGATTTGGCCTTGGAGAAGAAATTCCAAGGTACTCCATGGTTTGGAACTTGTTTCCGAGGTTGGACTCCAGGTGAATAATACTGTTGCAATAGGTGTGTGCAAACTTGTTAGAATTTTTTTTAATTACCGACGCTAGGAATAACTTTGTTGTCCTGCAAAGTAGCACCTATAAATAACATTGCGTTTTAATTACTTGCAGGCACTAAATATTCTGTTACTAAACCCATGGGCTCTCTCGTCTTCTGCATTGCATAGCAAAAGCTTGTGATCAGTTGAACGTTCGGATAATGCATTTGTTCAGGTTTGAACATTCATAATTCTCCAGGGTTATCTGTTTACTGTTCCAAGTAATGTAAAGCCACATTTCATAATTAAAGCTGCATTGATATACCTCAGAGAGAATCCATTCCAGGTTAAACTTACATCATAACATTTTCCAGTTGTGAAATATCTCCTGTTAGACACTAAAAGCTGGAGTAACTCGCAGGTCAGACAGCATCTCTGGAGAAAAGGAATAGGTGATGTTTTGGGTCGAGACCCTTCTTCATACTGAGATGGGATAGAGATGGGACGATGTGACTGACTAGTGGTGGGCTCCTGTTGGAACCCTCTATATCTATCTTCATCCCCATCTGTATCTCTCGTTACCCTTTCCCCTGACTCAGTCTGAAGAAGGGTCTCGACCTGAAACATCACCTATTCCTTTTTCCCAGAGATGCTGTCTGACCCACTGAGTTGCTCCAGCTTTGTGTGTTTATCTTCGGTTTAAACCAGCGTCTGCAGTTCCTTCCGCCACATCTCCTGCTAGTTTGATTTACCCTTGGCCCTTGCGGCTACTAAAAAAAAGGTTTGCCCATGCTGTTGCTAAGTGTGGTAAGCTGCCAATAATGCAGAGAGGAAAATGAGGCACCTGACCTGAGTGAACAGAAAGGCCAACAACTCCCTTCCCCCCCACCACTCCCTCCCCAACCCCTCACCGCCCAAAATTAAGAAGCAGGAGAAGACCAGTGAAGAGCTGAATTAAATATAGGGAATAAATCAAAAGGAGACAAATAAATAGCTGGATTAAGAGAATAAAAATCTTAAAAGAAAAATTAAAAATTAAAATCCAATATCAGTTTGGCACTGAATGTTTTCAAAGCCAGATTATTTGAAACTTGAAAGAGTTGGTCTCCACACTCTGACAATTGTCAGTGTCAGATAATGTGATTGAGTGTCAGACCTAAAGACCTCCGGCAGATCTCGTAGATATTTATCATTCCTCACAGTAGATTAACAAACCTCAGTTCACGTCATTGGCCAGTCAGTCAGCGAAATGTTATTTTCACAAATTTAGTGATTGAATGGCATAAGTCAGTTTGGCTTAACATTTGATGTTGGCTCTTAACCAAGTATCCACAGCTTCCATGATGTAGAATATCGGAGAGCAACATCTGGTCCAGTTTTAATCATTATAAATCAGTTTTGATCTTAAGCTACAATTGCTATTCAGATAATTGTTAGGCAAAGATTCTGGTCAGTGTCGCATATATCCCTAGTGCAGGGCAGTACAGTGGTGCAGCTGGCATAGTTGCTCCCTCACAGTGCCAGAGACCCGGGTTTGATCCTGGTCTCAGTGATTGTCTGTACGGAGCTTGCACGTTCTCCCTGTGATCAGGTGCTCTGGGTCCCCCTCCCCACATCCTAAAGACGTTTGCGTTTGTAGGTTAATGGGCCTCTGAAAAAATATTGCTCTTAATATCCAGGGAGTGGACGAAGAAAGTGGGATTTCATAGAACTGGTGTGAATGGGGGATCAATGGTCGGCATGGACTCGGTGGGCAGATGGGCCTCTTTCCATATGGTATCTCTAAACTACACTAAACTAAACTAAATTAGGATATAAAGTTTTGACTTTCACCAAAATTATTACTGAGTCCCTCAATGAAGTTTCTGCTCCAGTTCCTTCTCTTTGTAAACTTGAAACCATCGAAAACTCTGTTGCTCCTGTCCTAACGTACACCAGTTCCCATTCATGGATCGGCCCCTGGGCTTAATGGTTAACATTGGCATGTAGTCTCCATTTTAAAATTCTCACCTTTGTTTTCAAATGTTTCTACGACTGCTCCCTACTTCCATAACTTCATCAAATACATTATATTCAGCAATATTTTGGCTTCTTGATGATTCCGAACTTATTTGCTCCGTCTTTGGCACTTAAAAGCAATCCGATTCAGCAAACCTTTGGGCATCTACAGCATCCTTTATCACGTTATGTGACTTGGTGCCAGTTTTTATTTGTTAATGTTCATGAGATATGCCTCAGATGTTTTGTATATTGAAGATGTTATGTACATGAAATTGTTGTTTCACTATTAGCATATGTTCCAATTTGTTGAAATGCCTCCTCAATTTTTGTACATTATTGCTTCGGAACTAGAAAACATAATAATATCGTGAAGGAAAAATCTAAAGTTGAAGTCTGTGAACAACAAACTTTTCACATGATGAAGATCCATAATCTTGGTTTCAGGGTTACAATTGAGTGAATTTGTTCTATAGGTTTCCAGTAAGCTATGCAAAGGTAACAATAATATTGAAAAAATCAAGCGTAGACTGGGAAATATAAAATGGGAAACAAATGGTTTAAATACTATATTTTTAATTGTTTGCTTTGTTATTTTTTAACTACTTAAATTAAATTTGAGGAATATCACACTTTGTTTATGTGGCCAGGCAAGCAATGCAGAAACAGCGGGGCTTGTTGTCCAGAACCTATGTATTCACCTCCTTATCCAAAGCAATAATGGAAGAAAGAAAGGAGAGATGTTGCGCTTCTGTTCCGCCTTTAGTCTTTTTCATCATCATCATCATCATCATCTTTCCTTAGCCCCTGTTCCCTCACCCTGGGATTGAAGATGAATACAACC
Organism: Raja brachyura; assembly: GCA_963514005.1. The sequence continues at coordinate 11,777,554 of OY740794.1, read as the reverse complement.
ACAGACTCTTCCGCAGATGGGTCAGGAGTTACCTGACAAAGCAGAGTGAATGGGATGTTTGTACAGAGGCATGTATCTTCCCTCTTCTGCTGGCATTCTGTGTGCTCATAATGTATGGACTCAGGTTCCCATAACATTCTGAATGCAAAGAAGTCAGCAGGGACATTGCATTTGCTTCAATGAGACTTGGAACACGTGCCCGAATATTTTTACTTTCCCTGGTAACCTCTTCATGCGAAAGTATTCAGAATAGAATATCTGTGTCAGTAGCCTGGTATCAAGCACCAGACTACCATGTTGCAAATTAGCTAGCCTTGCCATCATAGTTGAATGAATATCATAGGAGACACAGTGCTAGGATGTTAGCCATAGAAGGTACAATGCAGCAAATGCAAAGGAACTGCGGGTGATGGTTTACAAAAAAAGGACCCAAGGTGCTGGAGTAATTCAGGGGATCAGGCAGCAGCACTGGGGAAACGGTCAGGTGACGGTTCGGGTTGGTTTCCGTCCCAACTGGGAACGTCACCTGACCATGTTCTCCAGAGATGCTGCCAGACCTTCAGAGTCACTCCAGCACTCAGTGTATTTTTGTGAAAGTACACTGATGAAAGTACAATGGATCAAATCACAACATCTCTGCTTATTTCTGGACTGGACCAGTTAGATGCTAAAGATGGTGAAATGGGTAGCTCAGGTTCTTCTGAAGACCAGGGAAATATTTATGTTGAAATATTAACAATGTTATTAATAAAGATTGTTTTATATGCCTTGTCGGAAAATATTAGTGATGTTACTGAACACCACTAATGATTCCATGATCATTCTAATATATACCGCTATTAGATCTTGCCCTTCCACACTTTTACAAGATCAAACAAGACAATCTTTCTACTTTAGTTATCTTGAGGTTTTAGGAAACTGAAATTAATTTAAGCATGTGTTCTGGGGCTTACTCTTTAATCTTGCAATGTGTATGTAATAGCTGATTCAATTATTTTAAGGGAAAGGTTGGAAGATTAAAAGTAAGCCATTTGGACAGATACATGGATAGGAAGGGTTTAGCAGGATATTGACAAATGGTACGAGCTTAGATGCATTGTGGTCAGCATGGTTGCATTGAAATGAAGGGGTTGTTACTGTGCCGTATGTAGCGTTGTTACAACATTGAAAGAGATTGATTTCAAGAGTTCAAGAGACATTTATTATCAGCAGAGAATTTATTATTCAGACAGCATTCGCAGAGATGATCCGAATTTGGACTACTCCAAATGTGATGATCTACAGGACATTCTTAATGGGAAAGCAGTGGACAGAAAGGCATGTCATGCGTGGTTTGAAGAGCAAAAACCTGTAGTTTACAATGTCAAAATTGAAAAGTTGAGGAAAAGCAAGGTGTACAAAGTTGCTTATTGGTTGCAATCTGATGAGTATGATGATGCTACTGATTATGATATACCAATGTAACCATATAACCATATAACCATATAACAATTACAGCACGGAAACAGGCCTTCTCAGCCCTGACAGTCCATGCCGACCATTTATTTTTCCCCTAGTCCCATCTACCTGCACTCAGACCATACCCCTCAATTCCCTTCCCGTCCATATACCTATCCACTTTACTTTTAAATGTTACAATCGATCCTGCCTCCACCACTTCTGCTGGAAGATCATTCCACACAGCCACCACTCTCTGAGTAAAGAAGTTCCCCCTCATGTTACCCCTAAACTTCTGTCCCTTAATTCTCATGTTTGAATCTTCCCTACCCTCAATGGGAAAAACTTATCCACGTCAACTCTGTCTATCCCTTTCATCATTTTAAAGACCTCAATCAAGTCCTCCCTTAACCTTCTGCGCTCCAAAGAATAAAGACCCAACTTGTTCAACCTTTCTCTGTAACTTAGTTGCTGGAACCCAGGCAACATTCTAGTAAACCTCCTCTGTACTCTCTCTATTTTGTTGACATCGTTCCTATAATTAGGCGACCAAAATTGTACACCATACTCCAGAATTGGTCTTACCAATGTCTTGTACAATTTTAACATTACTTCCCTTCTCCAATATTCAATGCTCTGATTTATAAAGGCCAGCACACCAAACGCTTTCTTTACCACCCTATCTACATGCGATTCCACCTTCAGGGAACTATGCACAGTTATTCCTAGATCCCTCTGTTCCAAGGCATTCCTCAATTCCCTACCATTTACTATGTAACAGCTAGCAACTGATCTTCTCCATGAAGACTTGGTCTTTTGCTAGAAATTGTAATTTCTTTACCTGTCTGTTACGGACTTACAGCATATAATACAATAATATAAAGTTTTGTTCTTGAGAGTATCACATTTTTGAATTTTCAAGGCAGTCTGTGTGTTTATTACTATTTCCGTCACCACAGTCAATTAGGTAATTATAGGCTTTAATTTCAGGTCATCCAAGTAAGATGTTTCATATTTGTTTCAGAATGCTTCAACCTATAATAACTGAAAATGTCATTCATTTAAGAAAGTTATGGGCTTATAGAAACATAGAAAATAGGTGCAGGAGGAGGCCATTCGGCCCTTCGAGCCAGCACCGTCATTCATTGTGATCACGGCTGATCGTCCGCTATCAATAACCCGTGCTTGCCTTCTCCCCATATCCCTTGACTCCACTAGCCCCTAGAGCTCTATCCAACTCTCTCTTAAATCTCGTAAAATCTCGTAAGCCAACTCTCATAAAATTTACATTTTATGTCAATTGGCTGTCCTCGAACACAGCTTTTGTGTTGTCAATGGAAAAGCAAAAGGGAACAAGATGCTTTTTACCGTGTATGAAAATGACCATATCATTTTTTATACTGAAGATATGAAAGTGAATTAGGTATCAAATTTAAGTTTTCGTTATGCTTTATCTGATGAGATAAATAACAGGGTTGATTTTTAAAATCTCAAAATGTTGTAACATTCCTACTGTATGACTCCATGGCTCCAAGTAGGCGAGAATCTGGATTACAGTAATGTTCTTTGAGTCACTGTTTCAACGTGCAGCCCCACTGCTTTCCATGAGCTACGAGTTATGTGCCCCAGGGCTGTGGATTGAAGCCGTTGAACACGTGCTCAAGTCACGCAGCGCGCTCCGCTGGGCTCCTTTTTTACAACATGCCATTTCTACAACATGGTGGTGGCGGTCGTTATCGCAGTGCGGGCGCGGACAAGCGCAGTGGAAAAGTGGCCATGGTGGCCATCACAGGGGAAGACCTCCTCTCGGAAGCCACGATCGGCCGGCCCTCCGCTGCATTTTACCGTCCTCAGATCACTCCGGGTGTCGCTCTGGTCCACGCCAGCCCCAGCCTCGCTCGGGAGGATTCTGCTCTACGACCTGGGTAGGTGTTGCCTCTACCCTCTCCCCCTCCCCCTCTACCCACACCCAGGGGCAGAGAAAGAGAGAGAGGGGGGGAGAGAGGGGGGTGGAGGGAGCGGTGGAGGGGGGGTTGGTGAGGGGGGGATGGAGAGGGGGGGAATGAGGGGGGGGATGAGAGGGGGGTTAGGGGGCCCTCCCTCTCTGCTCCCCTCCTCTCTGCCCCCCTTCCTCTCTGCCCCCCTTCCTCTCTGCCCCCCCTTCCTCTCTGCCCCTCCCTCCCTTTCTGCCCACCCCTCCCTTGCTGCCCCTCCCTCTCTGCCCTCCCCCCTCCCTCTCTAGGGAGTGGTGAATATTGGGATCTATGGGTGAGTGGTGGAGTATTGCGTTCGGGAACCAGCCCTCCCCTGTGACGCCTTGCCCCCCCGCCCCTCAATTTCTACCCCCCTCCTTCTCCCTCTCTACCCCCTCCCCCTCCCTGTCCACCCCCCCCCCTTTAACCGCGCCTGCGCAGTTGGGGGTTATGCGTGAGTGGATAGGGTGGGGGAATGGGGTAAAAGGAGCGAATTAATAATATTAATATAATATCAAGGGGGGGGGGTAGTGTGTGTGTGTGGGGTGGTTAGTGTATGTGTGTGTGTGACACCAGAGGCCCCACCCCCCCACCCCTCGTAACTGCGTGTTGAGGGGACGGGGCTCAATGGGTCCCCCTTGGTCTAGCATCTATTAAAAAACAGGTTTAGCTCATTGGCCCAGTCCTGATTGTTTATCCTCCCCCACGCCACTGGTCTACTTGTAGGCTGTAATGCTCTTCATACTGCTCTACACATCCCTCATGTTGCTCTGTTGAAGTTTCTGTCTCAGTCTCGCCTTCAGGTCTTTCTGCACCCATTTCACCCCCTCCTTGTCACCATTCCTGAAGGCGGGGTGTACAAGGGGTGCAGAAGAGCTTTACTAGAACACTGCCTGGATTAGAGGGCATTAGCGAGAAGGAGAGGTTGGACAAAATGGGATTGTTTTCTCTGGAGCACTAGAGGGTGAGGAGAGGCCTGGCAGAAGTGTATACAAATGTGAGAGGCATAGGTAGGGTTGATATCCAAAAACTTTTTCTCAGGAAACAATCATCAAAGACTAGAGGGAAAATCTTTATGGTGATAGGGGATAAAGTTTAAAGGAGATGTGCGGGGCAAGTATTTTACACTGAGAGTGATTTTGCCTGGAACATGCTGCCAGGGTTAGTGGTGAGATGAATATATAATGGGTTTTAAGTGATATTCATTTTAGATGCTAATTCAGGTGTTAAAACTGAGCAGATTAGCTTCTCAGATCTTCATAGACAACTGCCTTGGGATCTCTGACATTCACCTGAGAGGGCAGACAATGCTTTGATCTATTTTATTGAAACAGCTGCCTGGATGTTGTAGTCAAGTGTCTGGAGTGGCACTAAAATATGCAAGTCCTTGAATCAGAGGCACAAGCAACGAGCTGAGCTCCTAGTGCCCTGCCTGATGATCAAATTGATATGTCTTCTCTCTGATAAAGATACTGGGTGCATGGTATGTTGTTTAGGAAAGAACTGCAGATGCTGGTTTAAATCGAAGGTAGACACAAAATGCTAGAGTAACAGGCAGCATCTGGGACAGGCAGCATCTCTGGAGCGAAGGAATGGGTGATGTTTCGGGTCAAGACCCTTCTCCAGACTGATATATTGTTTCGTTTAGTTTATCGATATAGTGCAGAAACAGGCTCTTTGGCCTGCCGAGTCTGCACTGGTCTCCCCTGATCACATAACCTTCCTGACATTCTGTGATCATTAGTTCTGCAGGGGCAATCCTATTCTTTTATCTGCTCCTGTTCTGAGGAATGATTCATGTTAAACTGTTCATCTATGTCCTATTCAACCATTTTAGTTTTGATCAAAACATTCCTGAAATAAAAGTGAAGTACCGTTTCCCAAAAGTACAGTTGTAAAAAGTCACCAAAGATGAGCATTATGTAAACTCTTCCAAAGGAAACGTTTTCCTTTTGACTGTCTATCAAGATAATTTCAAAATCCAGATAGATGGACAAGCAGAAAGAATATAACGACCCTGCTGTAAAACGACAGCCCATCTCACTCAGGCATATTTGCATGCATTTAAATTGATTCTAGCATTGAAATTAAGTATTCACAGATTTTGTCAGTGTCATATTAATAAGGGAGATTACAAGGAAAGAAATGAACTACCCAATTTGTCTCCATTCAATGAGTTGAATAATTTACCACATGCAGTGTGAGCTTGTCCTTATGTAAAAGTTCATTGATGGTACTTTGGTAACTATTTTAAAATTAATTAGCTTAATCAAGAGTTGATTGACTTGTAACCAGGAATGGCACGTATGTTACATTGAGAGTGGCGGGTGCCTGGAACATGCTGCCTGTGTTAGTGGTGGCGATGAATAAATAATGGATTTTAACAGATATCTATCTTAGATGCTTATTCAGGTGTTAAAACTGTACAGATTAGCTTCTCAGATCTTCATAGACAACTGCCTTGGGATCTCTTACATTCATCTGAGACGGCAGACATAATTCTAGACAGGATTTATTTTTATAACTGCAATTGTATACTAGACGACCTCCTCACCAAGTACCTGTGCTCTGTCTGCCAGGGGCAGGTGGAACTCCTGGTTAATAGCCACTTAAATTCTCCTTTCCATTCCATTATCGACCTGTCAGTCTTTGGCCTCCTCCATTGTCAAAATGAGACCACATACAAACTGGAACAATGGCACCTCATATTCTACTTGAATAGCTAACAACACAATGGCATGAACATTGACTTCTCCAATTTCAGGTGAACAGCAGGATCCTTCCTGTACACAACCTTCCTTCTTTCTCCCCAGCTCCTTTCCTCTCCTCCATGTCATTCATCTACTTAACATACACCCCACCCTACTCCAGGACTGCACTCTTACCCCTAAAGTACTAAAATAATACATTCATATTCAAGATAAAAATATTCCAGAGTTTCTTCCTCATGAATTCTCAGTGTGAGAAAACAGCACAGCATGTCACACTGCTACCAAACTAAATGCCTCAAACCAACCCACTAAATTGGTTAAAGAGTTAACACTGAGAAAGATGCACAAAGATGGGACCTTTGTATTTTCCTACAGGACTAGTCTCAATTTTACTTCGGAGTCATGTTAGTGACTTTGTGAAGAAGGCCGTCAGCCCGCATGCGCGTCATTACGTCCAGCGGCAACGGCTGACTGGCGGGCGTGTTGCTCCTTCCAGCGGTAAGTTTAAACCTGAAGGTAAGTTTTCAACTTATTCCCAGGTTTTGTTTTTTCTATTTCTGCAGGAATCTCTGTTACAGAGATTTTCCTGCTGGACTAATTCGGGGCGAAGTCCGAACGGGCCGCGAAACCGGTTATGAACCACAGGGGATCCCGGTCTCGGACCACGGATACCGGGACCATGGGGAACCGGCTACAGAGACCACGGTAGTGCGGGTAGCCAGCGGTCATCAGGTTCGCCACCCAAGTCACTGACACTACAGTCAGTGGCTTCCAGACCGGCTGTGGTTCCCAGGAAGGGGGTAAAACCAACAACAAGCCGGTAAGGTCTGTGAAGTCAGGTCAGGAGGGTCCCCCCCGACATACAGAGGTCAGCTGCTTCCAGACCGCTGTGGTTCCCAGGAAGGGGGTAAAACCAACAGCAAGTCGGGTAGGCCTGTGAAAGTCATGCCAGGAGGGACCCCTCCAACATATAGCGGTCAGCCGCTTCCAGACCGCTGTGGGTCACCAGAAAGGGGGTAAAACCAAAAGTAAGTCGGTCAGGCCTGTGGACTAGGGGACTCAGGCCAGGAACCCTCCTTCAATGGGTAGCATCTGTAGATGTCTAAACCCACATGGAGCACCTGATGGAGAGGTTGCTCCACAATGATACTCCAAAGGAGGGAGTTATCAGCGCGGGCTTCCTCGAGGGCCCGCGGCAGCGGCACCTGTTTCAAGGCTGCACAATGTATCCCTCTCTTAGGAGGGGAGCATTCGGGGTCAGTTCCTGTCTGACTCGGAGCAAAAATCCTGATATAGATCCATAGGAGGGGCCATGTCAGCGCAGGTATCCTCAGGGGCCTGTGGCAGCACCTGTTTTTAGGGCTGCCAACGAATCTCCCCCTCTGTGGAGGGGAGTGCGAGTGGTCAGTATGTAACTGACTTTAAAATTGGAAGTATGTCTGTGGAACATACTGGAGCACATGCACATGGCTTCAAGAGATACTCGCAACGAAGGTGTTGCTGCCGGAAGAGTTGGTCTCCAGCCGTTGGCAGAATACCCAGAAGGGGCCAGAGTTCCCCTCACGCTACAAGTGCCAGTAGTGAACAGCACTGTCAGGGTGACATTGGACAGCATGAATCCAGGAAATGAAACCAGCTGCCGAAGCCTCACTTCAGGTAAAACTTATCCAACAGGTAAGACCTGGATGAGGAAGCAAACGCTGTCGGACTAATCAAGGTACCGACGACGAGCAAAGCTTCATCGGTAGGCGACCACACACCCCACGCCTCCATCGGGGGTAAGCGGTTCACTGAAGCTGGTGGTAACTTGAAAGCTGGGAACGGAAAAACGGCCAGAGTTGTCTTTCGAGGCAGGCTCAGGATAATGAGGGAAAATATGGAACACACGCACCCTACCAGTCCTACTCTCTAATCAAGGATGGAAAAAGGACGTGCATCAGGGGCCTTTGGGCTTACCATAAGACCAGCGGTAGCCATGGAGGTTGGTGGGCCTGGTTCTTCCTATAACTTAACAGTGACTCCACCCTGGGGCAAGAGATTGGAATTAATAGAAGCCTGTAACAATCTCGTTGTTATGAAACAGCCTTCTATTATTCAAGTGTAATTGGCAATACGGTAGCTGTGTTTCAGCTGTGCAATTCGGGCCTTTGCATTATCCGAACTTACAACGTGCAAAGAATTAACCTCTCAAGTACCATATAAAAACATAGAAACATAGATGGAACACTGAATATCAATATGTTTACATCCCGGCTCATTCATCAGTTGCAAAATATGTGGCATACAGTGGCGAGAGATTCATTATCGCCACACTGGGGAGGAATGTTCTTTCATGTCTTTCCTCCATTCTGCCTCATCAGACGGGTCTTGCAATAAATCCAGCAAGATCCCGCTTCAGGCTTTTCGAACTGCCTGACTGGCCTATGCAGCCATGGTGCTCTCTAATGTTGGGAATAATAATAGAACCTTATATAGTTATTCTGCACATAAAACTTTGCTGGTTCAGCCTGTGACTTGGGAAACCAGCCTCTGGATAATAAATCAATGAATTGACTTGCAGACTCTGAGACGACTATTCCCGTGGCTCGGGTTGTCAGACCGATCCATGCATGTGCTCACTGCAGAGTGCAGGGATAGCACCAAACAAGGCAATACATTTCCTCTTCAGGAGATGGGAAGCATTTTTATTTAAATACACATGTTACATATAATACAACATGGATAGCTGACGTCTTGGAGCTCATTTTCAAATGGGTCTTTGACAATAATTAAGTTATAGTGCCATTAACTGTGCCAACGTGCCTTCAAATCATATTTGCTGCAGCAAGTGGGTCCCACACTGTCGGGTCTCGCTCTCTGATATCCAGAATTATAAAGGATATCTTCAACACAAGTTCTCCCAGGCCCAGTTACACGGAAGTATGGGACATTGACGTTATGTTAACACTACTTCACCAGGGGGCTCCAGCTACATCTTTATCTTTAGCCGGTTCTCATAAGGTAGTTATCTTCATGGCGCTGGTCTCAGTGCAACGGGTCCAGTCACTACATAAACTGCGACTGGATAGGATGGTTACATCTGCAAATTACATAATATTTTATGTTTATGATTTAATTAACCAGAACAAACCAGGGGCGTTAGGTCTCAAACTAGTTTGCATGGCATACCCCATGGACCTTCGGTAATGTGTGGTCACAGATTTACAACAATACGTCAAGGTCACCTAGAGCCTAAAAGGCTCCAAACTGGCAATGTTTGTTAGTTACAAAAAACCTCATAAGAAGGTATCAGTTCAGACCTCCAGGAGGGTAAAACGGGGTTTTGGCTAATGCATGAGTCGATACTAATATTTTGAACTCTCACTCCACCAGGGCTGCTACTGCATCAGCTCCAAGGTACGTTCCGCTGGACCACATCCTAGTAGCTGCAGGATGGTCAAACGAACATACTTTCCAAACATTTTATACAAACCCTTTGCCAGACCGGGGGTGTTTGCCAACTCCATTATAGATTCTGTTTTATAGTTTCCCCCTGGATGAGAGGGGTCACTATTATTTTCCTTTGATGATTAAAGCATCAGCATCTTTAACAAACTAAGTAATGTCTGAATACATTAATCTTTTTCACTCATCCATGGTCAATTGATGTAATGTGTGACGCATGGACTCATTTCCGGTGTGAAATCACAGAGCTTTGAAATCTTCACATAGTCACTCATGTGACTCCGAAATAAAATAGCAAGATTAAATGAGAACTTAACAGTTTGAAGTTTGATCTTTATTTTATGAGGAGTTACGATGAGCGATTACGTGCCCATCGCTCCCAACCCTCGTATCATAAAGGTCATCTGGTAGTTCTACTCTTCTCTAATCTTACTATGTTCAGTTCAACTACTGTTACCTGTGATTTCACACCGCTGCTTTGAAGATTGACACGCATGCGGGCTGACGGCCTTCTTCACGCAATCGCTCAGCGTAACTCCTCAGATCAAACTTCAAACTGGTAAGTTCTCGTTTAATGTTACTATTTTATATGGTTATTGACATGATGCTGTACTCAGGCTGAGAAGGACCACCAGAAGAAAAGCTAGCAGGAGTTGGCTCCAGTTACCTCCCTCAAATGCAAGAATCCCCAGAGGAAATCCAATGCTAATCGCATGTCCTCAAAAGTCTGTCAGGGGGAGCTGTAGACCACTGCATGACTATTGCAGTAGGTTAGAGATACAGTATCTCACCGAGTCCACGCTGACCATTGATGGCCCGTTCACACTGTTTCTATATTATCCCTCTTTCACATCCACACTGTTAACACTAGGGATAATTTACAAAGGCCAATTAACCTACAAACCTGCACATCTTTGGGTTGTGGGAGGAAAGAGAGGGTTAGAATTAGCTCTTAGGTTAAAGGAATCAAGGGATATGGGGAAAAAGCAGGAATGGGCACTGATTTTAGATGATCAGCCATGATCATATTGAATGGCGGTGCTGGTTCCAAGGCATGGCCTACTCCTTCACCTATTTTGCTATGTTTCTATGTCTCTAAACTAGAGGAGACCCAGTTTGCATGTTCTCACAGGGAGAATGTTCAAACTGCACTCAGACAGCACCTGAGGTCCGATTGAACCCGGGTCTCTGGCCCTGCAAGACAGCAGTTCTACCATTATGCAACCGTGCCACTGGCAGAGCTGTAGACCACTGCATGAGTAGCAATGGCATAGTCAAAGCCAATAATGTGGAGACAATTAAAGGAAGCCTGAACAGGTGACTGCAGAATAAAGGAATAGAGGCTTATACTGACTGATTTGGAAGAAAACGAAGGAGGCTTGACTGGAACATAAAATGCCAACATAGAATGGGCCAAATGCTTTTGTTGTGCGCCAAGTATTGTGTGTAATCTTATGAAGTGCCCAAGCAGCTTAATGAGGGAGAAAACACTGATAATTGTGGCACACCATATGGTAGTATTGGAGCAACCTAGTTAGTTCTGAATCTCGCTTGTCATTTAGTCAATATCAGCAGGATATCTATTTGAAAAAACCTCAGGAAAAATAACAAATGGAGGTGTGCACTTTCAGTTCTGAAATTTTTCTATTCAAATTGAAGGTTGAATAGAAAGTCTCCAATTTAAGTCAATATGAAAGGAAATGACAATTACATAGAAAAACATAGAAACATAGAAATTAGGTGCAGGAGTAGGCCATTCGGCCCTTCGAGCCTGCTCCACCATTCAATATGATCATGGCTGATCATCCAACTCAGTATCCAGTACCTGCCTTCTCTCCATACCCTCTGATCCCCTTAGCCACAGGGGCCACATCTAACTCCCTCTTAAATATAGCCAATGAACTGGCCTCAACTACCCTCTGTGGCAGAGAGTTCCAGAGACCCACCACTCTCTGTGTGAAAAAAGTTCTTTTCATCTCGGTCCTAAAGGATTCCCCCCTTATCCTTAAGCTGTGACCCCTTGTCCTGGACCTCCCCAACATCAGGAACAATCTTCCTGAATCTAGCCTGTCCAACCCCTTAAGAATTTTGTAAAGTTCTATAAGATCCCCTCTCAATCTCCTAAATTCTAGAGAGTATAAACCAAGTCTATCCAGTCTTTCTTCATAAGACAGTCCTGACATCCCAGGAATCAGTCTGGTGAACCTTCTCTGCACTCCCTCTATGGGAATAATGTGCTCCCTCAGATTTGGAGACCAAAACTGTACACAATACTCCAGGTGTGGTCTCACCAAGACCCTATACAACTGAAGTAGAACCTTCCTGCTCCTATACTCAAACCCTTTTGCTATGAAAAGTAACATACCATTCGCTTTCTCCACTGCCTGCTGGACCTGCATGCCTACTTTCAATGACTGGTGTACCATGACACCCAGGTCGCGCTGCATCTCCCCTTTTGGTCTGCATTGGTCTGTAATTCCCTGTTTTCTCTCTCCCTCACTTCTTAAAAAGAGGGGTTACGTTTGCTACCCGCCAATCCTCAGGAACTACTCCAGAATCTAAAGAGTTTTGAAAGATTATCACTAATGCATCCACTATTTCCGGAGCTACTTCCTTCAGTACTCTGGGATGCAGCCTATCTGGCCCTGGGGATTTATCGGCCTTTAATCCATTCAATTTACCCAACACCACTTCCCGACTAACCTGGATTTCACTCAATTCCTCCTTTGACCCACGGTCCCCTGCTATTTCCGGCAGATTATTTATGTCTTCCTTAGTAAAGATGGAACCAAAGTAGTTATTCAATTGGTCCACCATATCCTTGTTCCCCATGATCAACTCACCTGTTTCTGACTGCAAGTGACCTACATTTGTTTTAACTAATCTCTTTCTCTTCACATGTCTATAAAACTTTTGCAGTCGGTTTTTATGTTCCCTGCCAGTTTTCTTTCATAATCTATTTTTCATTTCCTAATCAAGCCCTTTGTTCTCCTCTGCTGGTCTCTGCATTTCTCCCAGTCCTCTGGTATTCTGCTTTTTCTGGCTACTTTGTATGCATCATCCTTTGCTTTGATACTATCCCTGATTTCCCTTATTATCCACGGATGCACTACCTTCCCTGATTTATTCTTTTGCCAAACTGGGATGAACAATTTTTGTAGTTCATCCATGCAGTCTTTAAATGTCTTTCATTGCGTATCCACCATCAACCCTTTTAGAATTGATTGCCAGTCAATGTTGGCCAATTCACGTCTCATACCCTCAAAGTTACCTTTCTTTAAGTTCAGGACCATTGTTTCTGAATTAACAATGTCACTCTCCATCCTAATGAAGAACTCAACCATATTATGGTCACTCTTGCCCAAGGGGGCACGCACAACAAGACTGTTAACTAACCCATCCTCATTACTCAATACCCAGTCTAGAATAGCCTGCTCTCTCGTTGGTTCCTCTACATGTTGATTTAGATAACTATCCCGCATACATTCCAAAAAATCCTCTTCCTCAGCGCCCCTGCCAATTTGATTCACCCAATCTATATGTAGATTGAAGTCACCCATTATAACTGTTTTGCCTTTGTCGCACGCATTTCTAATTTCCTGTTTGATACCATCCCCAACTTCACTACTACTGTTAGGTGGCCTGTACACAACACCCACCAGAGTTTTCTGCCCCTTATTGTTTCGCAGCTCTACCCATACCGATTCCACATCCTCCAAGCTAATGTCCTTCCTTTCCATTGCGTTAATCTCCTCTCTAACCAGCAACGTTACCCCACCTCCTTTTCCTTTCTCTCTATCCTTCCTGAATATTGAATATCCCTGGATGTTCAGCTCACAGCCTTGGGCACCCTGGAGCCATGTCTTCGTTATCCCAACTATCCATAATCATTAATAGCTATCTGCACGTTCAACTCATCCACCTTATTACGAATACTCCTTGCATTGAGACACAAAGCCTTCAGGCTTGTTTTCACAACGCTCTGATTGTGTTGATGGACCCATTATTGGGTGTTCAGTTGACACTGGGAAAATGTCAGGTACGTGGGTTGGATCTGGACTGAAAGTGTGTGACAAAATTGATTTGATTTCATGTCTGAATTATTACCAGGATAATTCACCAGGCAAAATTGAAAATCAATCTGATCACATTGGTATTTTCAGTGTTTATGGATTAATTTCTGGCCATACATATATTAATGTTCAGTTGAGAAAAGTCTGTCTGTATATTAAGACTCTTGTAAGATGTCACAATAAATAGTATTTGACACATAGTCATGGGACTTCTCAGCACAGTAACAGGCCATTTGGCCCAACTCATCCATGCCATCCAAGTTACATAGATATGACATAGAACAGGACAACTTCGGAACAGGCCCTTTGGTCCACAATATCTGTGCCGAAAGTGATACCAAGACCAACTTTCATCTTCTTGCATATAATCCATAGCCCTGTATATCCACGTGCCTATTTAAAAGTGTAAAAGAAGGAACTGCAGATGCTGGAGCATCGAGGATTACACAAAAAGCTGGAGAAACTCAGCGGGTGCAGCAGCATCTAAGGAGCGAAGGAGATAGGCGACGTTTCGGGTCGAGACCCTTCTTCAACGTTGCCTATCTCCTTCGCTCCTTAGATGCTGCTGCACCCACTGAGTTTCTCCAGCTTTTTGTGTAACCCCCTGCCTATCTAAAAGCCTCTTAAATGCCACTATCATATGTACCACCTCCACCACCACCAGGTCTGACAGTGCATTCCAGGCACTCACCATCCTCTGAGTAAAAACAAAACCCGCACATCTCCTCGACCTCCCAAATTACAACCCCTCACACTTGCTAAGATTCAACTCTATCTGCCATTTCTCTGCCCATTCCTGTAGTTGATATATGGTGTATCCTGCTTTCCTCACAGTCCACGACGTCAGGAGTCTTAATATAGGGTGGCACAGTGGCACAGCTGGTAGAGCCACTGCCTCAGGTACAATCCTGACCTCCGGTGCTGTCTGTGTGGAGTTTGCACATTCTCCCAGTGACTGCATGGGTTTCCTCAAGGTGCTCCTGATTCCTCCCACATCCCAAAGTTGTGCAGATTTGCAGGTTAATTGGCCTCTGTATAATTGCCCCTAGTGTGCAAGAAGTGGATGAGAAAGAAGGATAATATAGAATCAGTGAACGGATGATCGATGGTCTGCATGGACATAGTGGGCCGCAGCACTGGTTTCTATACTTCATCTCTGAAAAAAACTGAAAGGAAAAATCAGAGACCCTGGGCCATGGGCAAGCTGGAACAAAAGGCCAGTTTCTGTGCTGTATGCCTCTATGACTGTGAACAATTCAACTATAGAGATGGCACAAGGTTTTTATGTATGTTTTAATCTACAATAGCTGAAATAATTTCTAATATAAAATCAGAAGCAGCCAATTAAAATATAGGCAATACACACCACATTAACATCGTCCTTCATTTTTAAGATCCCTTTGGAGAAAACTATGATGGTTTGATCTTACCATGTTATGATGAACACTGATTACATTGGCAAAGATGCTGATTAAGTCCTCCAACTCAGAGTTGCTGTTGGCAGTTTCCACTGTTGGCGATAGTTTATTGTCATCGTTTTTGAGTGCCTGTGTCACTTAGGGACACTTAAAAACTATGACTATTGAAATAAACATTTAAAAGTTGCAGTATTAAAATAGAAAAATAATTTAATGAAAACACATAAAGCACCCATTAATTGTTAAAAACATCAAAGCAATTGTTTTAAAAAATGTGTCCCCTTTGACTTTCCAATGGTGCATATGCAGCATCTAAATGGTTAGGCTTAGGGTTAGTGTTAGAGTTAGTAATAATGGTAGTTCCCAGCTGGACTGAACCCTGCTACTGGACTCCATGTCATAAGGTCATAAGTGATGGGAGCAGAATTAGGCCATTAGGCCATCAATTCTATGCTGCCATTCAATCATGGGTGATCTACAGTATTTCTCCCTCCTAACCCCATTCTCCTGCTTTCTCCCCGTAATCCCAGACACCTGTACTAATCCAGAATCTATCTATCTTTGCCTTAAATAAACCATTGACCTGGACTCCACAGCCTTGTGTGACAAAGAATTCCACAGATTCACCACCCTCTGACTAAACAAATTCCTCCTCATATACTCCAGTTACAGAAGAAACTATTGACAGAAGACTGTGGAGGCCAAGACAATGGATATTTTGAAGGTGGAGATTTATAGATTCTTAATTAATATGGGTGCCAAGGGTTATGGGGAGATGGCAGGATGATGGGGTGGAAAGGGGGAGATAAATCAACCATGAGAAATGGCAGAGTAAACTGAAAGGGCTACATGGCTTAATTCTGCTCCTATCAATTATGAACTTACAAACCTCTGAAATTCTAGATTCCCAAGTTTGGATATGTGTGGAAATCCTGGTCTTCCTGCCCTTTCAGCAGTGCTGATCCATCCGCCTCATCCAGCCCGATAATTCAGTTTCTCACACTGCAGATGTTACCTAATTATTGAGCACTTCCAACATTTTGTTACCATAATAGCTAGTTTGAAAATATTGTTTTAACTCGCCCAATATGATTACTTCATTCGAATGAATCAAAACTGTAATGCTAACAGGTCTAGATTTTACTTCGGTGTCACGTGAGTGACTACGTCAAGAAGGCCGTCAGCCCGCATTACGTCTAGCGCATTGCGCAACGGCTGACTGGCAGGCGTGTTTGCTCCTTCCAGCGGCAAGTTTAAACCCGAAGGTAAGTTTTTCAACTTATTCCCACATTCTGTTTTTCTCTTTCCCTGCAGGAATCTCTGTTACAGAGGTTTTCCTGCTGGAACTAATTTTGGGGCGAAGTCCGGACGGGCCGCGGGGAATCCCAGTCTCGGACCATGGGGAAACTGGGACCAATGGGAACCGGCTACAGAGACCGCGGAAGTGCGGGTAGCCGGCGGCCATCGGGTTCGCCACCCAAGTCACTGACAGCACAGTCTGTGGCTTCCAGACCGGCTGTGGTTCCCCAGACAGGGGGGAAACAAACAGTAAGCTGGTTAAGCCTGTGGAAGTCTGGCCAGGAGAGACCCCTCCGACATACAGGGGTCAGCTGCTTCCCGACCACTGTGGTTCCCCAGAAAGGGGCCTGTGGCAGCACCTGTTTTCAGGCCTGCCTACGAATCTCCCTCTCTGTGGAGGGGAGTGCGAGTGGTCAGTGTGTAACTGACTTCAAAATTGAAAGTATGTCCGTGGAACGTACTGGAGCACATGCACATGGCTTCAAGGGAATACTCGCAAATGAAGGTGATGCTGCCGGAAGAGTTGGTCTCAAGCCGTTGGCAGAATACCCAGAAGGAGCCAGAGTTCCCCTCACGCTACAAGTGCCGGCAGTGAACAGCGCTGTCAGGGTGACATTGGAGGGCATGAAATCCAAGAAATGAAACCAGCCGCCAAATCTCCTCTTCAGGCAAGACTTATCCAACAGGTAAGACCTAGATGAGGATCAAAAAGCTGTCGGATCAATCCAGGTAGCATCGGTGGAAAAGCGGTTCACTGAAGCCGGTGGCAACTTGAAAGCTGAGCAGAGGTCTTTCAGGCCAAGACCCAAGCCGGTCTAAAAAACAAATGGAATCCACGCCACCTACCAGTCCTACTCTCCAATCAAGGAGGGAAAAGAACCCGCATCAGGGACCTTTGGGCTTACCATAAGACCACCGGTAGCCATGGAGGTAGGTGGGTCTGGTTCTTCTGAAACATGGGGTTGTGGACCATTTACAAGTTGGTAATATTTACACTTGTTTTTTGTACAAATGACAATGATAGCATGAGATTCAAATCTGTTTATGAACTAATGATAACATGTGATTAATTTATACTGCACAGTATACAGGATTCCAAGCAGGTTTGGAATTGGGGCCAGAGTTGTCTTTCGAGGCACGCTCAGTATTACGGCCAGGATTGCCTTTCATGACAGGCTCGGAAATATGGCCAGAGTAGCCTTTCGAGGTAGGCTCAGAATTAAGGCTAGAGTTGTTTTTCGAGGCAAGCTCAGTATGATGGCCAGGATTGCCTTTCGAGACAGGCTTGGGAATCTGGCCAGAGTTGTTGTTCGAGGCAGGCATAGAATTATGGCAGGCATGGCCAGTTCATTGTGAAAGATGGAGGATGTCACTTCATCCTTGATTTAACTCGTATGTGCAGTATAGACTTTCAGAATAGGACATTTCGTTACTGTCTACAACTGATTTCCATATGACCTTTATGGCAAGCATCGATCTCAAGGATGCATGCTATTCAGTTCCCATTCACAGGGATCACCGGAGATATTGGAAATCTATCTGGATGGGGCAATGATAACAGTTACAGTGTTGCAAAATGGGCTAACTTCAGCTCCCAGGTTATTTACCAAATTACTAAAACCGGTGATGGGCTGCTTAGCACTCAATAACATTTGTTATGGTCTACTGGATGATGTTCTAAACGCTGCATTTTACTAAAATTAACTGTTGCAGCCGCAAACTATATTTGAGAAATTGGGGTTTCTCATCCATCCATTTAAATTTAAGTTGATACCAACCAGAGCTATTGATTATTGGGATTTACATTTAATTATTAATTTAACGGTGACTTCGCCCTGGTGCAAGAGATTGGAATTAATAGAAGCCTGTAACAACCTCGTTGTTATGAAGCAGCCTCCTATTCATCAAGTATAATTGGCAATATAGTAGCTGTGCTTCAGCTGTGAAATTTGGGCCTTTGCATTATCAGAACTTCCAACGTGCAAAGAATTAACCTCTCAAGTACCATATAGGTCATTATTAATAGACCTATGCTATTACCAGCTGAAGTTACCAAAGTCAATATGGTGGCAGTATTCAGCATTTCTCCAGGAATTTTGGTCAGTAATCTTAAGTAATTACAAACTGATGCTAGTGCTCAAATATGAGAAATTACGAATGCCATCTCTAGTTACGGAGGCAGATGCGTTTTGCATGAATACCAATTTTTCAGTTATTGGTATCAACTATCTATAAACACTAGGTGCATTCTATGGGTTAAAGGTTAGTGTGCGAATATGCATAATCTGCATGCTCAACTCCAAGTTGATACACTATGGTGGTGGCATATGTTAGTTACATGGGTGCAATCAAGTCAAAGTATCCTGTGATAATTTACCTAACCTCAATTGGCGCTGTTGTATCATCACGTGAGATCACTGGCAACACAGAATTGATGTTGGATCACAAAGTATTTAATGACATTGTGGCTCAATGGAACACTGAATATCGATATGTTTACATCCAGGCTCATTCACCAGTTGAAAAATATGTGGCGTAACAGTGGCGAGAGATACATTGCGCTACACTGCGGAGGAATGTACTTTCATGTCTTTCCACCATTCTGCCTCATCAGTCGGGTCTTGCAACAAATCCAGCAGGATCCTGCTTCAGGTTTTTCATACTGCCTGACTGGCCTATGCAGCCATGGTTCCCGCTAATGATGGGAATAATAATAGAACCTTATATGGTTATCCTAAACATAAAACTTTGCTGGTTCAGCCTGTGACTCAGGAAACTAGCCTCTGCATGATAAAATCAATTAATTGACTTGCAGACTCTGAGATGACTATTCCTGTAAGACCGATCCATGTATGTGCTCACTGCAGAGTGCAGGGATAGCACCAAAAAAGGCAGTACATTTCCTCTTCAGGAAAAGGGAAGCGTTTTGTTTAAATACACATGTTACATATAATACAGCACGGATAACTGATGTCTTGGAGATCATTTTCAAATGGGTCTTTGACAATAAATTAAGTTATAGTGCCATTAACTGTGCCAAACGTGCCTTCTCATCATATTTGCTGCAGCGAGTGGGACCCACTCTGTCGGGTCTCACCCTCTGATATCCAGAATTATATAGGATATCTTTAACACAAGTTCTCCCAGGCCCAGGTACTGGAAGTATGGGATATTGACATTGTGTCAACACTACTTCACCAGGGGCTCCAGTTACATCCATATCTTTAGCCGGCTCTCATAAGGTACTTATCCTCATGGCACTGGTCTCAGCGCAACGGGTCCAGTCACTACATAAATTGCGACTGGACAGGATGCTTACATCTGCAAATAACATAATATTTTATGTTAATGATTTAGTTAAACAGAGCAAACCAGGGGCGTTAGGTCTCAAACTAGTTTTCATGGCGTACCCCATGGGCCTTTGGTTGTGAGTGGTCACACATTTACAACAATACGTCAAGGTCACCAAGAGTCTTAAAGGCTGTAAACTAGCAATGTTTGTTAGTTACAAATAACCTCATGAGAAGGTATTAGTTCAGACCATCTCCAGGTGGTAAACGGTGTTTGGCTTATGCACGAGTAGATACTAATATTTTCAACTCTCACTCCATCAGGGCTGCTACTACATTAGCAGCAAGGGTTATGTACATTCCGCTGGACCACAGCCTAGCGGCTGCAGGATGGTCAAACGAATATATACTTTCCAAACATTTTATAATACCCATTGCCAGACCGGGGGTATTTGCCAACTCTATTTTAGATTCTGTTTTATAGTTCCCCCTGGATGAGAGGGGTCACTATTATTTCTGTGATTTCACACCGCTGCTTTGAAGATTGACGCGCATGCGGGCTGACGGCCTTCTTCACGTAATTGCTCATCGTAACTCCTCATAAAATAAAGATCAAACTTCAAACTGGTAAGTTCCCATTTAATCGTATTATTTTATTTGAGTCTGGATGAAATTATCATACACTCGTTCTTGATAAATTTGGAACTCAGAAATTGACAACTTGGTTTCATTCAGAAGCTTTGTATGAAGTTGGGGTAAAAGCCCAATGTCAAATTTATTTTAATATATTGTTGTAAAATGGTTAGATTTACTTGTGTGCAATTACTTCACAAATTGGGGAAGATCTTCCTATTGGTGTCAAAATGTCATTGTCTCAGAACAAAGATCAGTTTAAGATAATGATCAACACTACTGGTGTGACAATAGATGAGAGAATGAAAGAGGAAGATAGACACAAAATGTTGGAGTAACTCAGTGGGACAGGCAGCATCTCAGGAGAGAAGAGATGGGTGACGTTTCGGGTCGAGACCCTTCTTCAGACTACGTGGTCTGAAGAAAAGTCTTGACGCGAAACTTCACCTATTCCTTCTCTCCAGACATGCTGCATGTCCCACTGAGTTACTCCAGCATTTTGTATCTATCTTCAATGGAAACCAGCATCTGCAGTTCCTTCCTACACAAAGGAAGATTGGACTGGAGAGAGAGAATCAAATCTCAGCCAACAAAGTACATGAACTGGACAATATTAATATTGAAAACATAGCAGCCTGTTTCTGCTCAGCAACCTTTAGGATAAAGTTCAGTTCATCAGTTTTGTGATGTTGAGTGACATCAATATTGGAAAATACTGGGATTTTCTGATAATTTGCTGAAGTAATGGAAGTGGATTCTTGAAAACTGGAGAAAAGACATACATTGCAATAATGTCCCTCATGGGAGTAAAAATCTACCTTGCTTTGAAACCCTTTCTTCAAATGCAAAAAGCCTACATAATACAATCCAGCAACAGCAATGAATAACAGAGAAGGCAAAACTTCAGGAAACAAACTGGAAATATAAGGATGGAGTTAAAGGGAAAGAGAGAATAAGAAATGTTAAGAAAGACACCAGAATTAACGGAGCAGAAAGCTCAGGAAGGAATAGGAGAGTAAGGCCAAGTGAAATAGGAATCGATGTGAAAGGTGAAGGGAGTAATGGATTAAAAGTATTAAATATAAATGCACAAAGTATAAGAAATAAAGTGGATGAGCTTCAGGCTCAGTTAGAAATTGGCAAGTATGACGTTGTGGGAATTACAGAGACATGATGCATGAGTACCAGGGCTGGGAACTGAATATTCAAGGGTATACGTCCTATCGAATAGACAGACAGGTGGGGTAGGGGTAGCTCTGTTGGTGGTGGAGTGAAATGCAGTCCCTTGCGAGGGGTGACATGGAATCAGGAGATGCAGAGTCAGTATGGATAGAACTGATGAGTGGTAAGGGTAAAAATACCCTAATGGGAGTTATCTACAGACCCCCAAACAGTAGTCTGGATTTTGGGTGCAAGTTGAAACAAAAGTTAAAATTGGCATGTCGTAAAGGTAGTGCTACGGTTGTTATGGGAGATTTCAACATGCAAGAAAACAGGGAAAATCAGGTTGGTACTGGACCCCAAGAAAGGGAGTTTGTGGAGTGCCTCCGTGATTAATTCTTAGAGCAGATTTTACTGGAGCCTACCAGGGAGAAGGCAATTCTGGATTTAGTGTTGTGTAATGAACCGGATTTGATAAAGGGAACTCAAGGTAAAGGAGCCATTAGGAGGTAGTGACCATAATATGATAAGTTTTAATCTGCAATTTTAGAGGGAAAAGGGAAAATCGGAAGTGTCAGTATTGCAGTTGAATAAAGAGGACTATGGAGCCATATGGGAGGAGCTGGCCAAAATTGACTGGAAAGATTCTAGCAGGGATGACAGTGGAACAACAATGGCAAGTATTTCTTGGAATAATACAGAAGGTGCAGGATCAGTTCATTCCAAAGAGGAAGAAAGATTCCAAGGGGAGTAAGGGGTGACCGTGGCTGACAAGGAAAGTTGTGTGCAGTATAAAAATAAAAGAGAAGTACAACATAGCAAAGATGAGCGGGAAGCCAGAGGATAGGGAAACTTTTAAAGAGCAACAGAGGATAACTAAAATGGCAATATGGGGAGAAAAGATGAGGTATAAAGGTAAGCTAGCCAAGAATATAAAGGTAGATAGTAAAAGCTTCTTTAGGTATGTGAAGAGGAAAAAAAATAGTTAAGACCAAAGTTGGACCCTTGAAGACAGAAATAAGTGAATTTATTATGGCGAACAAGGAAATGTTAGACGAGTTGAACAGGTACTTGGGATCTGTCTTCACTAGGGAAGACACAAAAAATCTCCCAGATGTACCAGTGGCCAGAGGACCTAGAGTGATGGAGGAACTGAAGGAAATTTGCATTAGGCAGGAAATGGTGTTGGGTAGACTGATGGGACTGAAGGCTGATAAATCCCCAGGGCCTGATGGTCTGTATCCCAGGGTACTTAAGGAAGTGGCTCTAGACGTTGTGGACACATTGGTATTCATTTTCCAATGTTCTATAGATTCAGGATCAGTTCCTGTGGATTGAAGGGTAGCTAATGTTAAAAAAAGATGGGAGAGAGAAAATAGGGAACTATAGACCAGTTAGCCTGACATCGGTGGTGGGGAAGATGCTGGAGTCGATTATAAATAATGAAATAGCAGCACATTTGGATAGCAGTAACAGGCTTGGTCCGAGTCAGCATGGATTTATAAAGGGGAAATCATGCTTGACTAATCTTCTGGAATTTTTTAAGGATGTGACTAAGTAAATGGACAAGGAAGAGCCAGTGGATGTAGTGTACCTGGACTTTCAGAAAGCCTTTGCGAAGCTCCCACATTTGTGGGCAAAATTAGAGCACATGGTAGGGTACTGACATGGATAGAAAATTGGTTGGCAGACGGGAAACAAAGAGTAGGGACTAACAGGTCACTTTATGAATGGCAGGCAGTGACTAGTGCATCATTAATGTACAATATACATTAATGATTTAGATGAAGGGATTAAAAGTAACATTAGCAAATTTGCAGATGACACAAAGCTGGGTGGCAGTGTGAACTGTGAGGAGGATGCTATGAGGATGCAGGGTTATTTGGACAGGTTGGGTGAGTGGGCAGATGCATGGCAGATGCAGTTTAATGTGGATAAATGTGAGGTTATCCACTTTGGTGCCAAAAACAGGAAGGCAGATTATTACCTGAATGGTGCCAAGTTGGGAAAAGGGGAAGTACAATGAGATCTGGGTGTCCTTGTTCATCAGTCACTGAAAGTAAGCATTAAAGAAGGAACTGCAGATGCTGGAGAATCGAGGGTTACACAAAAGGCTGGAGAAATTCAGCGGGTGCAGCAGCATCTAAGGAGCGAAGGAGATAGGCGACATTTCGGGTCGAGACCCTTCCTCAGACAAAGTAAGCATGCAGGTACAGCAGGCAGTGAAGAAAGCAAATTGTATGTTGGCCTTCATAACAAGAGGAGTTGAGTATAGGAGCAAAGAGGTCCTTCTGCAATAGTACAGAGTCCTAGTGAGACCACACTTGGAGTATTGTGTGCAGTTTTAGTCTCCAAATTTGTGGAAGGACATTCTTGCTATTGAGAGAGTGCAGCGTAGGTTCATGAGGTTAATTCCCGGGATGGCGGGACTGCCATATGTTGACAGAATGGAGAAACTGGGCTTGTTTACACTGGAATTTAGAAGGATGAGAAGGGGATCTGATTGAAATGTAAGATTATTAAGGGCTTGGACACACTAGAAGCAGGAAAGTCCAGAACCGGGGGCACAGTTTAAGAATAATGGATAGGCCATTTAGGACGGAGATGAGGAAAAACATTTTCACCCAGAGAGTTGTAAACCTGTGGAATTCTCTGCCTTAGAGGATGGTGGAGGCCAATTCTCTGGATGCTTTCAAGAGAGAGTTAGATGGAGCTCTTAAAAATAGTGGAGTCACGGGAAATGGGGAGAAGGCAGGAACGGGGTACTGATCGTGGATGATCATCCATGATCATAGTGAATGGCAGTGCTGGCTTGACGGGCTGAATGACCCACTCCTCCACTTATTGTCTATTGTCTATAGTCTAATCTTAAACTCACACGATGATTGATATATATTCTCCTCCCACATCTCAGTCAATATTTGTGAACAACTTGAATCATTCTAATTCCCTCAGGTTACGGAGTCTAAATCCTTTAATTTTCATCAGACATACCGTGGGACAACTGGTTCTTTCCTTATCCTCCAGGAATCCAATCTGGCATAGCTTCCTCTCATTGCGCAGCCAATATTCCGCAGAGTCCAATAAACTGTTGCTGCAGAGGACCTGTTGAAAAACAAAAACAATTTAGCTCCTTGATTCAGTCTGCAGCTTTGTTTCATCATCAGCAAGTGCGCTTTATTCCCAGTGTAGTCTGGTTTTTATTTCATTCATTGTAAAAGAGAGCAAATTGTTTTGCATCAAAAGGCACGGCTTGCTTCGTGGGAATTATGACACAAAAGCAATAACAGGTGCAGTTCGGAGAAGGAGACACAAGAAACTGCAGATGCTGGAATCTTGAGTAAAGCACAACACGCTGGAAGAACTCAGTGGGTCAGGCACCATCTGTGGAGCCAATGGCCAGTGCCAGCATTGTGCCAGCTCTCTCCCTCCCTACTCAATCCATCCAAAACTCCTCTGTCCATTCCCTTCACAGATGTTCTCTGACCCTGTTGCGTTTCGCCAACACTTTGTGTGTTAGCTCAGTTCAGGGGAGGTCAGCATTGGGAACTTAATATTTCTGCTATGTGGGATCATGGTAAAGCATTAAATATTTTAGCATCATTGCTCAAGAAATCCACTGTTTTGATATAGTCGATATAAAAAAAGCTTTCAAAATCACCTGGTTCGTTGCAAAATATTAATAAATATTAATAAAATAACATTAAAGGCAATTTAAAAGATTAGTGTTTATTTAACATATACATGCAATGAAAAATTTACATTAACATAATTAGATTAGATAATTAAATCAGACTTGTTTTATTTTACCAGCAGCCAGTTTCTCTTTTTAATTTAATGGGGCCATAACTCTAGCACCAGATCTAATCTGGGACAGACTCATCAAGTAGATTTTCATCTTTAAACTCTGAGAAATCTGGCCCCGACCTGTTAGACTCCATGACGTCCATGACTGCAGTGCAGAAATGTCCTGGCTTTCACTCTAGCAGGCCTGATGGCTGTAATTAAGCCTACCATAGAAACATAGAAAATAGAAAATGGGAGAAGGCCATTTGGCACTTCGAGCCAGCACCACCATTCATTGTGATCATGGCTGATCATCCACGATCAATAACCCGTGCCTGCCTTCTCCCCATAACCCTTGATTCCACTAGCCCCTAGAGCTCTATCTAACTCTCTTTTAAATTCATCCAGTGAAATGGCCTCCACTGCCCTCTGTGGCAGGGAATTCCACAAATTCACAACTCTCCGGGTGAAAACGTTTTTTCTCATCTCAGTTTCAAATGGCCTCCCCTTTATTCTTAGAATGTGGCCCCTGGATTTTGGACTCGCCCAACATTGGGATTATTTTGCCTGCATCTAGCTTGTCCAAACCTTTTATAATTTTATATATTTCTATAAAATACCCTCTCATCCTTCTAAATTCCAGTGAATACAAGCCTAGTCTTTTCAATCTTTCCTCATATGTAGGTAGCAATGTTACAAAATTTTGAGATTTTAAAAATCAAGTCTGCAATTTATCCCATCAGACAAAGCATAAAAAGAAGTTTAATTTGACACCTAATTTACTTTCATATCTTCAGTATTAAGAAAGTTATGGCCATTTTCATACTCGGAAATGAGCATCTTGCTTCCCATTGCCTTTCAATTGACTTAACTCAAAAGCTGTGATCTGGAAAAGTTAAAAGCCCATAACATTCTTAAAAATTAAGAGAACTCAATGAAATTTTCAGTTATTATAGATTGAAGCATTCTGAAACAAATATTAAACAATCTTACTTGGATTACCTGAAATTAAAACATATAATTAGTTAGTTATCTAATTGTAGCTAATTACAAAATTCAATGAGTAGATCTAAACATCTATCCATTTCTTAAGAAAAGATAAACTTTTTAAAAATTGCCTAAGTGTCCAAATAACATTCACACAATAATCCACAATATAACATAATTTTTAAATCTCATTTTCATGAATTTCTGGGCCAAATGGAAGGAATTTAGTGTTTTATGCCTGTAAATTAATGGCCATTTAAATCAACTAGCGAGTGGGTTTTAGTGGAATGCGGTGGATTAGAACGTTGCGGTTAGCGGTGAAGTCGGCAGGAAAAATACTGTTTGTTCATACGTTTTTTGGGAACCCATTTCGCAACATAAAAATATTATTAAAGCCTCCCGAAAAACCAACTTTTAATATAAAAATAAACTATTTACCTTTTTTTCTCCCCTACGCAAAATCCTTCCGTTGTCAGTTCTCACGGCTTTTGAAGGTGATTTTTAAATTACTCTAGTAAATAAATAATTTAGAGTAATTTAAAAATACCTTCATTGATGAAATGTCGGAGCGATTTTTCTTCCGCAACGAAATCGCCCGACATTCATCGATTATCCAGGTCTGTGGAAAAACGGCACTTTAAGCCTGCCCCCCTCTGAGAGGCGCTAAAGTCGCGCACACGGGGAGCGGCAGAAGTGCAGCGCCGCAAAAGGTAAGTTTTGCAACATACCTATCATATGACAGTCCCGCCATCCCGGGGATTAACCTTGTGAACCTATGCTGCACTCAATAGGAAGGATGTCCGTCCTCCAATTAGGAGACCAAAACTACACACAATACTCCAGATATAGTCTCACCAGGGCCCTGCACAACTGCAGAAGGACCTCTTTACTCCTGTACTCAAATCCTCTTGTTATGAAGGCCAACATGCCATGAGCTTTCTTCACTGTCTGCTGTACCTGCACGCCAACTTTCAGTGACTGGTGTACAAGGACACCTAGGTCTCATTGCACTTCCCTTTTTCCTAAACTGACACCATTGAGATAATAATCTGCTGCCTTGTTTTTGCCGCCAAAGTGGATAACCTCATATTTAACTATATTATGCTGCATCTGCCATGCATCTGACCACACTCAACCTGTCCAATTCACCCTGCAACCTCCTAGCATCCTCTTCGCAATTCACACTGCCACCCAGCTTTGCGTCATCTGCAAATTTGCTAGTGCTACTTTTAATTCCATCATCTAAAACATTAATATATATTGTAAATTGTTGCGGCCCAGGCGCCGAGCCTTGCGGCACTCCACTCGCCACTGCCTGCCATTCTGACAGGGACCCGTTTATTCCTATTCTTTGTTTACTGTCTGCCAACCAATTCTCCAACCATGTCAATACTCTACCCCCAATACCACGTGCTTTAATTTTGCCCAGTAATCTCCTGTGTGGGACCTTATCAAAGGCTTTCTGAAAGTCCAGATACACTACATCCACTGGCTCTCCTTCATCCATTTTACTTGTCACATCCTCAACCAATTCCAGTAGATTAGTCAAGCAGGATTTCCCCTTCATAAATCCATGCTGACTTGGACCAATCCTTTTACTGCTATCCAAATGCGCCATTAATAGTTCTTTAATAATTGACTCCAGAATCTTTCCCACCACTGATGTCAGGCTAACTGGTCTATAATTCTCTGTTTTCTCTCTCGCTCCTTTCTTGAAAAGTGGGATAACATTAGCTACCCTCCAATCCACCGGAAATGATCCTGAATCTATAGAACATTGCAAAATGATCACCAATGCATCCACGGATTCTAGAGCCACCTCTTTGAGTACCCTGGGATGCAGACCATCAGGCCCTGGGGATTTATCAGCCTTCAGTCCCATCAAAATACCCAGTACTATTTCTTGTCTAATGCAAACTTATTTCAGTTCCTCTGTCTCCCTAGATCCTCTGTCTTCGAGTTTGTTTTGTGTCTTCCTTCGTGAAGACAGAACCAAAGTACCTGCTCAACTCTTCTGCCTTTTCCTTGTTCCACATAATAATTCCACCTGTTTCTGCTATCAAGGGACCCACATTTGTCTTTATTGATCTTTTTCTCTTAACATCCCTAAAGAAGCTTTTACTATCCTTCTTTATCTTCTTGGCGAGCTTACGTTCGTACTGCATCTTTTCACCCCATATTGCCCTTTTTGTTACCTTCTGATGTGTTTTGAAAGTTTCCCAATCCTCTGGCTTCCCGCTACTCTTTGCTGTGTTATACACCTTTTCTTTTAGTTTTATACTGTCCCTAACGTCTCTTGTCAGAAACGGTTGCCTCCTACCCCTTAGAATCTTTCTTCCTCTTTGGAATGAAATGGTCCTACATCTTCTGAATTATGTCCAGAAATTCCAGCCATTGCTGTTCCATCATTATTCCTGATGAGATCCTTTTCCAGTCGATTCATAATCCCCTTTGTTCAACTGCAACACTGACACTTTTGATTTAATCTTCTCCCTCTCAAATTGCAGATTAAAACTTATCATTGCATGGTCACTAACTCCTAGTGGTTCCTTTACCTTGAGTTTCCTTATTAAATCTGGTTCATTAAACAACACTAAATCCAGAATTGCCTTCACTCTGGTCGGCTCCAATACAAGCTGCTCTAAGAATCCATCTCGGAGGCACTCTACAAACTTCCTTTCTTGGGGTCCAGAACCAACCTGATTTTCCAAGCATGTTGAAATCTCCCATCACCACAGTGGCATTACCTTGGTTACATGCCAGTTTTAACTCCTGCTGCAACTTGCACCCTATATCCAGGATTCTGTTTGGGGGCATGTAGTTAACTCCCATTAGTGTCTTCAAACCCTTACAATTCCTCAATTCTATCCCCAATGACTCTACATCGTCAGTCCCTATGTCTGAGTTTCATCCCTCACCAATAGAGCTACCCCACCTCCTCTGCCCACTTGCCTGTCCTTTCTATAGGATGTATAACCCTGAATATTCAGTTCCCAGCCCTGATCCTCCCACAGCCATGTCTCTGTAATCCTCACAATGTCATCTCTACCAATCTCTGACTGAGCCTCAAGCTCATCCACATTACTTCTTATACTTTGCGCTTTCATATATAATACTTTTAATCCATTACTCACCTCATCTTTCACATCGATCCCTATTTCACTTCGCCATACTCTCCTATCCCTTCGTGAGCTTTTTGTCCCGTTCATTCTGGTGTCTCTCTTAACTTTTCCTATACTCTCTTTCCCTTTAACTCCATCCTTACATTTCCAATTTTTCTCCCCCACCCCCACCCCGTCCCTTTTGTACAATTCAGCCTTACCCCAAAACAGATCCCAGTGGTCTAAGAATCTAAATCCCTACCTCCTGCACCAGCTCCTCAGCCAAATTCAGATCCCCTGCCTCCCTGTTCTTGCCCTCTCCAGCACGAGATACCCACCCTGGAAGTCCTGCGTTTCAGCCTTCTTCCGAGCTTTCTAAAGTCACGCTGCAGAATCTCTTTCCTCTTTTTCCGGATGTCATTTGTGCCAACATGCACTACCAGTTCCGGCTGCCCCCCTTCCCCCTTGAGGGTGCCCTGCAATCACATCCGTGATGTCCTGGACCCTGGCACCAGGGAGGCAACACACCACCCTTTAACCCCGCCTGTTGCCGCAGAAACCCCTGTCTGTACCTCCCTCGACTACCACGGCTCTTCCTGATGTCTGATTTTTCGGCTTTGCTTCAGCGCCACGTTTTACCTCGCAGACCTGTCCGCCGCCCAGACTAGCAGTGTCTTCTGTCCCGACAGCTTCCAAGAGGGTGTACCTGCTTTCAAGAGATACATTCCCCAGGGTCTCCTGTACTCCAAGCTTCCTTCCTCCCTCATCGTCACCCATCTTCTCTTTTCCGGTAACTTTGGTGGAACGATCTCGCTGTAGGTCCTGTCCAGGAAACACTCGTTTTCCTGGATGATCCTGAGGTCATTCAGGTTCCTTTCCAGTTCCCTAATACAGTCCACAGTTCCACATTTGTAGCAGCCAGAGGTACCAGCAGTGTCCCTGACCTCCCACATCCTGCAAGTATCACACTGAATCAGCTTACCTGTCATTTCCTCACTGCGTCTCACCCTCTCCAACTTTTGGCGTAGTCTCCTCACCTCAACCTCCTCGCCGAAGATTCTCGAGCCAAAGACTCTCCCTTTTCTCACAAGGCACTTCCCTTGACAAGGCCACTCCCCCGACAGGCCGCTCCCCCAAGAGCAAACCTTGCTTATATTAGCTGATAAATTGACTAATTCACTAATTAGTTAATTTACCGATTAGCTAATTTAAATTCCTTAACCGATCCCCGCACTCACTCCTTCACCTGCCACTCCTCTGCCGACCTTGAAGGTATGTCTAGACTGGGAATGGCCTGGTTGCCTGTGATCAGGTCTGAGTGGATCTCAGCTGAAGATCTGCCCCAATGATTTCCACTGCAGCATTTACACTCCATGCAGTAGCGCACAGCCTGAAAGGGTGCACTCTAAACTAACATGCAGATATTGCTACTGGGGAACTTCTAGATAAACACTTGACAAAAAATAGGTTCAGGGTGATGTGAAATGAATGGAGGCTTGGAATTCATTTTATAACTAGCGCAGTGCAGGGACCCTCTCTGTTTAAATAAACCAATTTATTTTCTTGCTTCACTTCAGAGGCATGAATATGGGTTCATCTTGCAATAGCAGAAAGGTACTTGCCATGTTGTGCGGATTTAAACTGAAGGTAGACGCAAAATGCTGGAGGAACTCAGTGGGACAGGCAGAGAGAAGAACTTGTCATGCTGACAAAGCAAAGAGCTGACGCCAATGACTTGCATTTAGCATCCATTTTATACCACCCTGTCATTCAATCCTTTTTGAAGGATGATTTTTGGAGAAAGTATAAATATTTTATAGAAGAAAACAAACATTATTGGGGAGCTAGAGTACTAAAAGTTAAATACAAGTCAATTCCCTCGAGCAAAACAGAAAAAAATTGTGCTGCTCATACAGTCACTGAGAAGTCATTGTCAATGTCCATTATAGTGTCTTCCGCTTACATGTCCCTGTACATTCCTTTTATGCTAAATACATTGCATACAATTTATCTATAGCAGCTTGCTAAATTGACGTGTGTTCTTGTTGATAAAAATGGTAAAGCATGATGATTGCTCTTTTACACACAGTATAGGAATGCAAAAACACAATTTTCAGGAACAAGGGAGCAGAACAATTTTGTCAGATGTGATTGAGTGTCTTCAGTTTGTAATTTGCCGCCCGCTTCTTGATCAGCACACCCTTTCTTGCATTCCCTCATGAAGAAGATAATTCCACTGCTCAAAATCAACATCCACATGAATGTGATATTAACCTATGAGATAGATGATATGAGCTTCTTCTCCATATGTTGTATAGTAACAAGTGGAACTAAAATAGATGTTAATGTCCTCCCATGCAGCCACGCATTTAATTTACATGTCAAATATAAATGTTGTGCATTGTAGCAAAATCTTCAACAAGGGAAGCACAGTGTCATTAATTCTACATTAGTGAATGCCCTTTGTCAAATTGAGCATAATTGTTATTATATTTCTAAACTCTGATAATTCAGCAATGGTACTAATTGGAAACCCAAATTGGTGACATTTTGCATATATATTCTACAAAATAAATCACATGCGACCAGTAGGAACATATGAAGCAGGAGCAGGAAATGACTGAGGGAATGACTACACCTTCCCACAGCAAAACAGACACTGGAAATACTCAATGGGTCAAACAGCATCTGTAGACACAAAAGTCAATGTTTCAGGTGCTATCTCTGCACCGGGACTGTAATCTGCAACGGGACTGGAATGCAGTAATCTGGGTTGAATTGCCTGAAGTGGTAGTGGAAGGAAGTTACACAGTAACTTTGTAAAAGTGCTATTTTTATATCTTCAAATTTTTGGGGCTTTTTTTAATTGGGACATTAACCAAAGTCCTTGGTACTTTTAACTAAATACTCGTCTCATCTTAAGAAACTCATCATTTTGTACCCTTTTAATAAGGTCTGTTTAATATGCCTTACGATCCAATCAAAGTTTTTTTTTGCTAAACTAGTTAGGTGACTATCAGGGTTTCCCTGTTATCCAAGAAGGTTCTTCATAAATCTGCCAGTGTAATTTGCCTGATGTACTTCCTCCTATCCTCGATAGCACCAGACTCCACATTGTTTACTATGACTCCACGGAATTCGTTGACTCCAAATTTTCATATCGCAGGTCTGTTTATTCATCAGAGTCAAGAGTCAAGATAGACACAAAAAGCTGGAGTAACTCAGTGGGACAGGCAGCATCTATGGAGAGAAGGAATGGGTGACGTTTTGGGTCGAGACCCTTCTTCAGGTGTACCAGGTTGCGCCACAATCTTAAGGGACCATCAGCGAAGAATGGCTGGGGATAGTACAGTTGGAGGGGGAGCGGGTTATTCAACAACAGAATGTTGGTACTGTATAATCTCATCTTTTGATGGTATTCCAAGTCAGGACTTACAGGCATTTGACATCAAGAGAGTCAACCAGTATGGTGACAGAGGGGGAAGTGATGTTGAGGCCAAGATTGGATCCACCATTATCTTATAGACTACTTAAGGAGACCCATGGAACCAACTGACATACTCCCACTCCCAGTCCCACTCCTAATGTTCTCATGAAAGCTGATATAAAGAGAATTGAGCCCACATGGAGACCTATTTAAACATAATTTCATTCAGAGACAGCAGGATTTGAAACCAAAGGGAAACATGATAATTTAAAGAGGGATTTACATTCCACTTAAATCAGGTTAGCATCGAGACTATTGGCTCTTTTCTTAAATCAAAATATCACTCAACTGATTAGTCTACGTAAACAGAAAACCTGCAGGAATCTGTGCTGCACCACTCCAGACTCCTCTCATTATGAGGTCAACAGTGTGTTAAATTTGCACTTCCAATTAATGGCATGCAAAATTTGTTTCTAATAATAGCTGCAGAAAATGAATCACTGTGCGCGGTTAGAGACAAATATACTAAAGCAGCAGTATTTTCAATCCTGGCCCTGGTTAGCAGTACGTTAAAACCATGAATTCAGGCTGCAGTATTCAGTTCTCATAAAAATAAATCTTAATATACTGAATCAATGAGGAGATGCAGTAGACCCTAGAGGTTTCATGGGCCTGGGAGAGCATGCTGATCTTGGTTTGATTGGGAAATCAAAAGTTAACTTTCAGTCAAATCTGCTTGAAAGTAATCTCATTTTCCTTGCTCTCTTTAACATTATTGGTAAAAAAGTGATTACATTGGTTGATTTAACTTTAATGATATTTCCAGTGAGAAAGCATAATAGGTAGGACATGTAAATAATGGTAATTATATCACAGGGAACAGACTATATACTGACGTCGACTACAAATCCACTGACTCCCACAGTTTCCTTGACTACACCCCCTCCCACCCTGCCTCTTTGTAAGGACGTCATCTCTTACTCTCAATTTCTCCATCTCCGCCACATCTGTTCTCAAGATGTGGATACTGAGGGTATCCGAGATGTAATTTTCCTTCAGTAAACGTGGTTTCCCCTCTACTGTTGTGGATGGAGACCTCACTTGTCTCTGCTGTGCCCTCCAGTTCTGCTCTTGCTCCCCTTCCCCCCAGACAGAACAAAGATTCAGTTCCCCTGGCCCTCACCTTCCACTACAACAACATATCATTCAACATGACAATTTCACCACCAGTCATATCTTCCAGTCCCCTTTGATTTCTGCTTTCCATAGAGGCCACTCTCTCCATAAATCCTTGGTTCACTCATCCCTTCCCACCCAAACCAGTTCCTCCCCAAATACTTTCACCTGCAACCACAGGAAATTAAATACGTGTCCCTACACCTCTTCCCTCACATCCATCCAGGATCCCAGCAGCCTATCCAGACAAGACAGTGGCTCATGTACTTCTTCTCAAACCTTGTATACTACATTTGGTGTTCCTGAAATGACCTCCTTTACATCGGCGACACTAAGCGTAGGCCGTTTCACCGACCATTTGTGCTCTGTCCATCAAGGCCTGCTGGATCTTACAGTTGCTGATCATTTTAATTCCCATTCCCACTGCCAAACCAACATTTCTGTTCTTGGCCTCCTCTATTGCCAGAGTCAGGTGGCACACAAAGTGAAGGAACAGCATTTCACATAACCATATAACCATTACAGCACGGAAACAGGCCATCTCGGCCCTTCAAGTCCGTGCCGAACAACTTTTTTCTCTTAGTCCCATCTGCCTGCACTCATACCATAACCCTCCATACCCTTTTCATCCATATGCCTATCCAATTTATTTTTAAACCTGCCGCCACCACTTCCACTGGAAGCTCATTCCACACCGCTACCACTCTCTGAGTAAAGAAGTTCCCCTCATGTTACTTCTAAACTGCTCTCCCTTAATTCTAAAGTCTTGTCCTCTTGTTTGAATCTTCCCTATTCTCAAAGGGAAAAGCTTGACCACATCAACTCTGTCTATCCCTCTCATCATTTTAAAGAGCTCTATCAAGTCCCCCCTTAACCTTCTGCTCTCCAGAGAATAAAGACCTAACTTATTCAACCTATCTCTGTAACTTAGCTGTTGAAACCCAGGCAACATTCTGGTAAATCTCCTCTGTACCCTCTCTATTTTGTTGACATCTTTCCTATAATTGGGCGACCAAAATTGTACACCATACTCCAGATTTGGTCTCACCAATGCCTTGTACAATTTTAACATTACATCCCAGCTTCTATACTCAATGCTCTGATTTTTAAAGGCTAGCATACCAAAAGCTTTCTTTACCACCCTATCTATATGAGATTCCACCTTCAAGGAACTATGCACGGTTATTCCCAGATCCCTCTGTTCAACTGTATTCTTCAATTCCCTACCATTTACCATGTACGTCCTATTTTGATTTGTCCTGCCAAGGTGTAGCACCTCACATTTATCAGCATTAAACTCCATCTGCCATCTTTCACCCCATTTTTCCAACTGGCCTAAATCACTCTGTAGACTTTGGAAATCCTCTTCATTATCCACAACACCCCCTATCTTGGTATCATCTGCATACTTACTAATCCAATTTACCACCCCTTCATCCAGATCATTGATGTACATGACAAACAACAAAGGACCAACACAGATCCCTGAGGCACCCCACTAGTCACCTGCCTCCAACCTGACAAACAGCCATCCACTATTACCCTCTGGCTTCTCCCATTCAGCCACTGTTGAATCCATCTTGCTATTCCTGCATTTATACCCAACAGTTGAACCTTCTTAACCAACCTTCCATGAGGAACCTTGTCAAAGGCCTTACTGAAGTCCATATAGACAACATCCACTGCTTTATCCTCATCAATTTCCCTAGTAACCTCTTCAAAAAATTCAAGAAGATTAGTCAAACATGACCTTCCAGACATAAATCCATGTTGACTGTTCCTAATTAGACCCTGTTTATCCAGATGCTTATATATATTATCTCTAAGTATCTTTTCCATTAATTTACCCACCACTGAAGTCAAACTAACCGGTCTATAATTGCTAGGTTTACTCTTAGAACCCTTTTTAAACAATGGAACAACATGCGCAGTACGCCAATCCTCGGGGACTATTCCCGTTTCTAATGACATTAGAAATATTTCTGTCACAGCCCCGGCTATTTCTACACTAACTTCCCTCAATGTCCTAGGGAATATCCTGTCAGGACCTGCAGACTTATCCACTTTTATATTTTTCAAAAGTGTCAGTACTTCTTTTACTTTGAAACTCATAGTATCCATAGCTAGTAGTTTCCCTTACCTCACATAATTCAATATCCTTCTCTTTGGTGAATACCAAAGAAAAGAAATTGTTCAATATCTCCCCCATCTCTTTTGGTTCTGCAGATATTCTGCTTGGCTAGCTTACAACCCAAAGGTATGAACATTCAATTCTTCAACTGCAGTAATAACGTCCGCACCACCTCTTTCTTTCCCATACCCCCAACCCCATCCTGGCGGTCTCCAGGTTTTCAGCATGCACTGATAACGTTTATCCAGGCAAGCTGACTGCTAAAACACTGCTGGCAGAGGAGGAGGGGCAAAGGGACAGGACACATTCTGGCTGCAAGTAAATCAGGCAACCAATAACTTGTGAAATCCCCACCATTATTTATGAAGGTGGCAACCTTGATGCATTGGAGGAATACAGAATTCCGTGAACAAATATATGGAAGCTAACTGAGTGAGTTTGAATCTGCAGTCTCAACTCAATTCAACTTTTGATCTTTTTCTCTCAGTATCTCCATCTGCACCTTATCTCAATGGTCAATGGTGTCTTTGTTGTCACCTGTACCAGGTAACGTGAGATACATTTTTTGCATACAGCTCAGCAAGACTATCTCGTGACAGTCTTGCAGTTATGTACAGAGACAGTACATAAGCATAATCACCCCAGTTAGTTCAGTATGTACAGCACAGCCCATTGAGTTCATATACAAGAGGCGCCATTTTTGAGCCATTTTCCAGTCCCAGCTGCAGCTGTACCAGGAACCTAGGATTATCTGTTCACAGGATGAGGCTCACCATTCCAGTTCCCCTGAAATATCCTTCTTTATTTGGGAGATATGGCTTTCACTTTTATGTGGTTAATGAAGCCCTGACCCACACACCCTCCATTCCCCACATTTCCGCTCTCATCCCACCTCCCTCCAGAACAGATATAGAGTTCCCCTGGTCCTCACCTTTCACCCACTAACCTTGCTATCCAGCACATCATTCTTCATATTCTCCAGCTGCCAAGGGATCCCACCCCAAGTCACATCTTCTCTCTCCATCTCTTCCTGCCTTCATCAGGGAACACTCGATTCATGACTCCCTTGTTCGTTCATCTCTCCCCATCTACCCATCCCGTCCCCATGCACTTTGCACTGCAACTGGAGGAGGTGCAACGCCTGTCCCTATACCTCCTCCCTCACCATCATCCAGGGAACTAACACAGACCTGCCAGGTGAGGCAGAGATTCAAATGTAACATATCCGTCCTCATTTAGTGCTTTTGATATGGCCCCCGCTGCATCGGCAAGACCAAGTACTGACCAAGCACCCAGTATGGGTAGCTTTTCACCCACACACACCCCACCCTAAGTCCCCTATTCCCTTGATCTGCTTTGCCATGCACCTATGCACTATTCCCTAAGACCAGCTTTAGCTCCTGGTTGCAAGTCATTGCAAACCCTCTTCAGTTCAGTTCAGTTTAGTTTATTGTCATGTGTACCGAGGTACAGTGGAAAACCTTTGCTGCGTGCTAATCTGTCAGCAGAAAGACAATACATGATTACAATCGTGCCATTTACACTTTATAGATACATGATGAGGGAATAACCTTTATTGCATAGTAAAGCCAGTAAATTCTGATCAAAGATAGTCCGAGGGTCACCAATGAGGTAGATGAGTTCTTCCAGCACTTTGTGTTTTGCCTAAGATTATCTCCTCATTCCCACACCAACCTGACTGTCCTCAGCCTCCTCCACTGCCAGGGTGAGTCCAATTGCAAACCAAACGAACAGCATCCCAAATACGGCCTGGGCGTCTTGGCTCGAGAGATCCTCTCACTCACCCCCTCCTTTCCCATCGCCCACATAGTCTCATCAACGTATCACCCACACACTCACGCTCCCCGCCCTGCGCTGTTTTCATCTGCTCTGCACCCCTCCGTTATCTGGTTCTGTTTATCAGATTCCATGATCTCCCGCTCCTTGTTGTCCCGGCGAATCACCTCTCAGCCTCTGTCACTAGTTGCATCCTTCCTCCCGCACCTGGCTCCATCTACCCATCTACACCTCCGCACCTGGATCAATCCTATCACTGACCAGCTCCCGCCTCGCTTCTCACCCCACATCTTCACACTGACTCTGACACTGATCCTCGAGATCTTCTCCCCTCGACAATCTCAGTCCGGGTGCAGAGTCGACTGTCCCCTTTGTCCCCACAGATTCTGTCCTCCAGCTTTCAAGAGAGCGCTTAGGGTTAAAGGAATCAAGAGATGTGGGGGAAAAAGCAGGAACAGGGTACTGATTTTTGATGATCAGCCATGATCATATTGAATGGCGGTGCTGGTTTGAAGAGCCGAATGGCCTACTCCAGCACCTATTTTTCTATGTTTCTATGTTTCATTTTTACTCCAGATTTCAGCATCTGCAGTATCGTGCGTCTCCACTTGATTTCATCGTCTGAGTTTCAGGCATTAGATTTCATGTAGGCTGGGAAATGTCAAGGTATTATCTCAGGAGGTACATAATGGGGCAAATGGAAATTGGAGGTTTTAATATGGAAGGCAGCCATGCAACAATTGGCGTTCATGTTTCCTCACTGGAGTTAGTGCTGGATGCATTGCAGAAGGGAAGGAGAAGGAAAAGGAGGAGGAAAGGGTGAACTGATACATTTGTTCTTAAACGCCAAGAAGAATAAGCCACTGCTTCCTGAGGAGCTGAGAATCGAAAAAGAAGCATTGTGCCCTCATCTTCGATGTTATGACAGAAGCAGTTTAACACGTAACCAGGTCAGGAACATCAAGTTCATCGGCTGATTCCACCACATCCTGTGTTTTATCTTCCTCCTTGCTTGTCAGTCTGTTTCAGCCCAGATTCGCACGTCACATCCACTCATTGATTTCCACCTCACATATACCCACATTCACACATCGCACACTGGTATCAATAGCAGCTGTGAATAGACACAAAATGCTGGAGTAACTCAGAGCGAGAGGCAGCATCTCTGGAGAGAAGGAATGGGTGATGTTTCGGGTTGAGACCCTCCTTCAGACCCATTGCTTATTTCCAGAGATGCAACCTGTCCCGCTGAGTTACTTCAGCATTTTGTGTTTAAAAACGCATCTGGAGTTCCTTCCTACACATCAAAAGCAGCTGGACTGGGCTGAGGGCCAGAGGCCTCTGCAGTCACTGCTCAGCTGCACGCTGATGTTGAATCGTGGGTGGATTTGACTGAGAAGGAGTATTGTCGAGAATAGTCCCCAGAATAGCCAGGTACACGTAACCATACCACACATACTCTCTGAAGTACAGAAAGGAGAGAGTGGTCAGGTTTGACTGTTAATGAATTCCTGGTGCAGGAAACTGTGCAATTGTCTGTCAAGGAAGGTTTACCCCCAAGAATATTTGAGATTATCACCCATCATTAATGCTACACATTTCATGCACTGTTGTCTGAGTGTGTACAAAGTGGAATTAATGTAAGTTCTTGTGCGTCAATGACATGCTGGGAAGTGTGGGCTGCATGCAAAGCCCTGGGCATGGAACTCACCAAGTAGTTCAAAGTGCAGATCCATCAGCCTTGTTCTGTAGGCTACCCTGTCAGAGGGTGGCATGGTGGCGCAGCGGTAGAGTTGCTGCCTAACTGCGCTTGCAGTGCCGGAGGCCTGCACACTGTCTGTACGGAGTTTGTACGTCCTCCCCTTGACCTGCGTGGGTTTTCCCCGAGATATTTGGTTTCCCCCCGCACTCCAAAGATGTACAGGTTTGTAAGGTTAACACGCTTGGTACAAATGTAAATTGTCCCTAGTGTGTGTCGGGTAGTGTTAGTGTGCGGGGATCGCTGGTTGGTGCGGACTCGGTGGGCCGAAGGGCCTGTTTCCGCGCTGTATCTCTAAACTAAACAAAATCAAACCAAAATGTTTGCCTGTGTCCCCTTGCATGCAAAGCATGGGCAGTTAAACGCTCCATGGGACCAATGTAATTTGTTGAAGTAAGTTCTACCTCATTAATTCCCAAACGCATCAAACCTATATCAAAGTTATCAACATGATTCCATTCTATTCTGTAAGAATGTCTCGGCTCCAGACTTGATTCAGGAAGGAATACAAGAGTTGAACATCAGTGAGGAGATTACTGTCGCTGAATCATATAGTGGATGGCCTCGGGTAGAATCCTGCTTCTCTTTAATAAAAGCACTTTGATTCCTTTTTGCTATCTCACATCCTGTATATATTTTCTTTCATTTCAACCGATTAAAAAAAAAAAAAAAATGGTATTAGTATTTTCGGCTGGTGTGAGCCTTTATATCATTTAACATTGCCGACTTTGCTGTCTCCACCTGCATTGGAGCTGCTCAATTTTTAATACTAGGCAGATAATGGATACCTTGGAAGAAGTTACTGACAGGAACTTCTCCAAAGGGATTAGATGAATAATGAGAATAATAAAAGATACATTGGAGTGTGTTAAAGACTGGATTCTAATGGACGAGATCATATGTCGGCGAGAGGGAGCTGCATTCTATAATTTAATTGAACATGCCAATGACATAAAACATAAAAGAGATTTCATTATTCCAATTAAATTTCCCCATGGTACTTTTTAAATGTTTTATTCAATTTGAATTGCGGTTCTGTGCTTGACAGCTGATTACAGATATATTTTGGCAATGATATATGGTGATCCTCACACCGAATAACTGGTCTAATATCAAGAAATAGATTTTAGACCAATGGCAGAAAGTTCTTTGTCCAGTTATTACCTGCGAGCTGTCAGATTCCATGCTTTATTTTCTGGAGTTGTGTAATTGCCAATTACAAGTCGCACACAGAGCATATTATGCATTAAATCATAGTCATACTGCTCGGAAACAGGGCTTTCGGACTAACTCATCCATGCCGACCAAGATGTCTATTTAAGTTATCATCTGCCTGTGTATGACCATTAAGGTGGTGAAATTACTGACCTTTTTACATGCAGTGATGGAGGTTTCTGCAGTAACTGTGGGTCTCTCAGCACAGCCTGCTGTGGTTTCACTTTGCTCTGAGAATTGATGCATCTGTGATGCTTCAACGTTACTGCAATAGAAAACAAAAAATGGACATTAAGTTTGACATTCACACACACACACCAGAGGGGTACTTGCTCATTGAAAACTCTGCAGGAAGCATTGGTCTTTCTTTAACTTTGCCTACAACTCCAATCCACTGATCATTGCAGGTATAAATGAAGCATTGGCATTGCTCATAGTACCTTAACTTTTGGCTCAAGCACCATTCCAGAACAGAACCATTTGAGGTAAAACTTCATCCCGATTCCTATCGATAGCATAAATATTCATTGCACAGATCTTAGCGCACAGTTAACGAGGGAGCAGAAGGATGTCTGAACATTGGGTCTTCAGTTAAGGGAGAAAGTCTGTTTGCTCTTTCTCTTACCGTCATCTTATTTTAATCTCGGTGAGGAGTGGGGGCTGTGGTGGAGAGACAGCAAATGCCCAGAGTGCTGTGGGGCCTGCTCCAGGAACTCCTCAACATATGGCTACCTTTCAACAGGTGCTGAGTGGCGCTTTTAAAACAAAATGCAAAGGAAGCACAACTTCCCAGCCTCAACATCACTGAGTTGTGAGCTTGCCGTTCACACAAGGAATACATTCATTGATATCCCCTATCACTGATCTCAGTGCAGGTTTGCTGCAAAGGGTAAAATAAAACAGAAGCAAACTAATTGACTTCATTTCAAATTTATTTTCAAAATAAAGGATACTATTTCAACTTATTGAGCTGATAACAGATCAGAGAGAAAACCCATTCTCCCGCTAATTTTCCCTTCAGCCTATTCACCACATTCTCACTAAGTCTAGCGTGGAGGGAGTCAGACGGAGGCCGGTGAACACCGGCTGTGGGAGGCTGTGCACTGTCTTGAAGGGGTAGTGGGCCGTTGGAGGCCCTGCAACAGCCTGGAGCTCGGCTGGACCGGACATTGCTCCAAGAGGCCCAACGTGTGGACCGCATGTGGCCCACAGTAGTGGAGCTGCGGCGGAGGTCACCATGGCTACGCTTGGCCAGGCTGACCCAGCAACGTCGGCATGACAACGGGCCTCATGGCCAGATCAAGAACCCTGCTCTTATAACAACTGAGACTTGAAAATTGAGCCAAACCGGCGACTCTGTATACTGGCTCACTGTACTACTGCTATACACATGTACAGTATCTGAGATGCTTGTCTAAGGTGTGTCTAGGTGCTTATGTATAGTGATACTTGTACTGAACTGTATACAAAACGAATTTCACTGTACCTCTGTACAAGGGACAAAGAAAGTACCATACCAAGTCTCCCAGATTCCACCATTTACTGCTCAACACTGATGATTTACAGGCCAATAAACCATGTGTTCAGGGTGGAGGAAACGTCACAGGAAACACGGTCACAGGGAGTGTCTGCAGACAGCACACAGCACCTGTGGCCAGAATCGAACCTGGGTTAATGAAGCTGCAACTTGCACAACTGTACCACCCTACCTCCAACTTGACTCACAACGTCTGCATTCGTTCATGGTGCCTCTTCACATCCATTGCTTATTTTCAGTTGCTCTCTCTCACTGACTTTCTATCCTTCTCTCCTCACACTCTACTGTCAGATTAGTGTTTCTCTCTTTAGTTGTGGAGTTGGTGAATATTTATCTCTATGTACAAGCTGGTTTTTGATCCATTTTATTTTCTTGGATCTTTTCAATAATGGAACTGGTCATCTGTACAGATAGAATTATTACAAATCTGTCCACTTTAGATAAGAACAGATCTGAAACGATTATAATCAGAGCGTTAAACTGTACCTTGTTCACACACTAAAATGGAATAACTAATTTATTAGTAGTGCAATTTCCTTTCTCATTCAGTCTGTAAAATTTCAATCAAATTTATTTTCCTTTCTATTCTACAGTGCTTGAATTATCATGTTAGAATTTAGCATCAGTGCAAAGTATTGTAATTGACCATTGACTTCCTATTTCATCCAATATGCTTTACTTTCAATGGGCTATAAGCATA
The DNA here is from genome assembly GCA_963514005.1 of Raja brachyura. Next base: position 11,734,499 of record OY740794.1, on the reverse strand, counting down.
GATTCATTCACACTGCGAGGGGTTGCAACAGAAGAAACCAGTGATTCTTATTATCCGTTGTTGTATAGAATTCTATACCTTCTACATAGTGATACAGCTACCAGTGCTCTGTCTCACAACACTTTGGATGGCACAGTGACGCAGCGGTAGAGTTGCTACCTAAAGGGCCTGTCCTACAAGCATGCAACTCCATGCGATGAGCGGGATCTAACGTGGTCGCTTGAGCCGTCCGGCGTCGCGGGGCCGGTCCCACTTCGATCGCCGGAGCCGTGCGGAATTGTGCGGAGTTCGTCCCGACATCGCGCGGGGCTCCGAAAAACTGACTATGTTCGAAAATTCCGCGCGGCAACGGCTTGTCGGCTCGCGGTCGCCTCGACGCATTCCACACCGCCTCGACGTCGTGCCTCTGTGAACCTATCTGTAGGTGCCTCCGTGACCCTCTATGTGTGTGGCTCCATGGCCCTCTGTGTGTGTGCCTCTGTGCCCCTCTCTGTGTGCCCCTCTCTGTGTGCCCCTCTCTGTCCTGACCTTAAGACTTCGCTCCAAGTTCGCCTCACTTTGCGCCACGTTGCGCCACTCACCCGACCTCCGCGCGGCCCCCGCTTCTAGTTTGATCGCGCTCATCGCATGGAGTCGGATGCTGGTAGGACAGGCCCTTTAGAGCGCCACAGACCAAGATTTAATCCCGACTACAGGTGCTGTCTGTACGGTGTTTGTCCGTTTTCCCCGTGACCTGCGTGGGTTTTCTCCGGGTGTCTCATCTACCTCCCACATTCCAAAAACGTGCAGGTTTGTAGATTATCCCCGGTGTGTAAGATGGTGCTAGTGTACGGGGATCGCCGGTCAACGTGGACTCGGTGGGCCGATGGCGCTGTTTCCACACTGTATCTCTCAACTAAACTAAACTAAACTAAACGATAAGATACGATAGAACTTTATTTATCCCAGGAAGGAAATTAATCTGCCAACAGTCATAAAACACAAAATACATGAAACATGACATTAAAGTGATGAGTGGAAAGGATTGGGGATGTGCAAAGATTTGGTGAGGGGGCGGGGAGGGAGCCAGTCTACCCCACAACAGAAGGGGGAGGAGTTGTACAGTTTGACAGCCACAGGGAAGAAGGATCTCCTGTGACGTTCTGTGCTGCATCTTGGTGGAACCAGTCTGTTGCTGAAGGTATTCTTCAGGTTGACTAGTGTGTCATGGAGGGGGTGACCTCTATTGTAAAAGATGCTCTGCAGTTTGTGGAGCATCCTCCCTTCCAAGAACAGCTCCCGTGAATCTAACACCGCCCCCAGGATCTGCTCTTAACCTGATCTTACGTGTTGACTGCACTTAATTTGCCTCTCCGCTCCACAAACACATGGGTTTACGCTGGATGCTCCAGTTTCCTCCCACATTCTGAAGAGGTGCTGCCGGGTTAAATTACCCCTTTGTATCAGGTAATAGTGAGAGCAATCATGGCCGAGTTTATGAGTATGAGAGAGAATGACATCAGGATACTTAGAAATAAGATGGAATGGGCCAAATGGAACTAGCATGGACCTGATGGACCAAATGGGTCCTTCTGCATCATGCCGAGCTTATACAAGAACACACTTGTAGAATAGGCTAGGAGCAGATGTAGGGATAGCCCCTGTTCTGCCAGACAATAAGGTTGTGGCTGATCAACCCCTTTACTGTTTTGTGCCAGTTCCCCACAAATGTAAATTCATCAATCCTTCAAAAATATTTTAGTTTAGTTTAGTTTAGAGATACAGCGTGGAAACAGGCCCTTCGGCCCACCGAGTCCGTGCCGACCAGTGGTCCCCGCTAAAGTTATCGTGCACACACTAGGGACAAATTTACAATGTTACCAAAACCGATTAACCTACAAACCAGAGATCACTGAGAAAACCCACGCAGGTCACGGTCTCTGGCACTGTAAGGCAGCGACTCTACTGCTGAGCCACCGTGCCAGTGTTCAATGTCATGTCATCAATGATCTTCTGAGTTTAGTACAGACCCATTTCTGCAAAACAACAGGTGTGGTTTGCTCGGCTAAAACTGAACCTGCCGTAATGAAGCCACCATGACAGCTCCAGCTCATTCATGCATGCGGAAGTGAATATATTGCCTGCAATTTGTGTACAATTAACGAGAACTAACCTGATTGTTGCCGATCTAGAATGTAAATGGAATCATCACAGATCAGCTAAAGTGAAATAGAACATTACTGTTTCTGAATGGCAACTTATCTTCACCATGTACACACGCTAATCCATGACCTTTAGCTATCTGGGTCTTAATTGTTGGCACATTATGTTTAATCAAACTATTGCCAAATGTCACTTGAAGACAGCAGCAGAATATAGCAGCATAATCATTTGTGAGTAAGTGCAGATTTTGTATAAGTGCTGTGATTCTGTTTAGCTTGAATCATTGAACAAGTGATTAATTATATTGGATCACAGATATGCACATGTGCAGAATACTATTTATAGAATCCTTTACCAAGGGACAGTACCTGATGCAAGCATTACTTGAAAATCTAATTATGTGTTTTTTTTTAAAGGAAATTCTGCTGCAAAAACAAGAGTATGATATCAAGTTCATTTTTTAATCACAGCGGAGCAAACAAAATGTTAGGAAGGAACTGAAGATGATGGTTTACATTGAGGATAGAAAATGTTGGAGTAACGCAACAGGCAACATCTCTGGCAGCATCTCTGGAGAGAAGAAATATGCGGCAATAGACAATAGACAATAGGCTCAAGAGTAGCACATTCGGCCCTTCGACCCAGCACCGCTATTCAACGTGATCATGGCTGATCATCCCCAATCAGTACACCGTTACTGCCTTCTCTCCATATCCCCTGACTCCACTGTTTTTAAGAGTCTCGCTCTTATCTAGCTCTCTCTTGAAAGCATCCAGAGAACCTGCCTCCACCACTCTCTGAGAATTCCACATACAGTTTTGAACGCGACAGACAGCATCTCTGGAGAGAAGGAATGGGTGATATTTTGGGTGGAGACCCTTCTTCAGACTCCATTCCAATAGTAGTAGAATTATCTTCTACAAATTCTATAGGTATCTTCTACAGACGTTTTCAATCACTTGACTCAACCGTTCTTACACCTTGCCTCTCCTTCCTTTATTCTGCATAGACTTGAGGACTTGTAAAGCTTGGGTGCCTGTGTCCAAACTTGCACCGAGTTCCATTTACTCATCCTCCCTGTGGTTCTTTAAGACTCGTTTTTAAAATTGATCGCTAGCTTCAAATCCCTGCATAGTCCCATAAATTACTTATCTGTAACATCATCCAACACTACAACCCTCCAATATAAGGGAACTCTTTCCCTTCTGGCTTATGATCAAGTCTGAATTCATTTGTTCCGCCATTAGCATGACTGGCTTTACCTATCAAGACCTTATGCTCTGGAATTCCATTCCTCAACACATTCTTTTTCTCCTTAAAACTTACCGCTCTCATCAAATTTTGGTTTTCTTCACCAGTGGTTTACAAAGTGGAGGGACACAACCTTTTGTTGGGCCACCAAATGTTTAGAAAAAAACCACCAATTTGCACCAGGCAATGATCAGTTGAATGGAGATGTCAGAATGTAGATAACAAACTGGAGAGCTTGGGGAGAGAGGGCGTGGAGGAGAGTGAAATGTCGGGCGGGTAGAGGAGGGAGCCTCAGTGAGCTTGGTGGACGGTATTGAGTGGGCGGGCAGGAACGCCTGTGAAGCTGGGGGTTGCGTAGGGGGCGTACTCTGGGGAGTGAGTGGGATGCAGTGTCTTTCTGTGCTTGGAGGAGCGTGGGGACAGAGACCTGAGGGGGTTTGGAAAGTCAGGGAGTGCCCTGGGAAGACTGGCTGGGTCACAGGGCCCTGGTGTTGGGGGAGTTTGGGGAGAGTGTCTACTTTATAGATACTACATGCAAACAGGCCCCTCGGGCCCACTGAGTCCATCAGTCATCCGTACGCACGTTATCCCACTTTTGCATCCACTCCCTACACACTAGGGGCAATCTACAAAAGCCTATTAAGCTACAAACCTGCTCCTCTTTGAGGTGTGGGAGGAAACCGGAGCACCCGGATGAAACCCATGTAGTAACAGGGAGAATGTACAAACTCCACACAGGCAACACGCGTAGTCAGGATCGAACCTGGGTCTCTGGCGCTGCATGGCAACGGTTATAATGCGACGCCACTGTGCCGCCCTCCTGGGGAGTGTGGGGGAGCAGTGCCCGGAGGTAGTTAGGGGACGGGGAGTGCACTACCCCGGGGTGGTTGGTGGGGGTTAGTGTGGTGGTTAGTTAGGTGAGCGTGAGGGGGAAGAGTCCTGGGGAGTTTGAGGGCAGTGCAGCTCCACAGATGGGGAATTACAATGTGTACTGAGGTGCTATTTCAGTCATAATTCCATGGACTGCACCCATCATCCAGGGTGATACGGACAAACTGAAAGGAATGGGGTAGTTTGCAAAGTTGTCCTGAATTTCAATAATCAATAGGTCTTGATGAGTGACCAATAATAAAACCAGGCAGAACAAAAACTCAGACACAGTGTGAAAGCTATCATAATGTCAGAAAACTGTTCTAAGAGTATATATAATTGGACTTGGTTCTAACATCACTGGAGGTCAGGGGATAAGCCTGAAATATCTACTCAGATTCATCAGTTGCGTGTAATATTGTGGTAGAAAATGACAATCTGACTGGAGTATTGCACTATTAATACCAGCACACTTCATACCTTCTCGTCCAAGGTCATCAGTTTACGAATGTTGCTGGTAGTTTTTTATATTAGTATTCCCTTAAACTGCAGACAGTGTGCACTAGGCACAGAGATATTACTCTGATAAGATAAAAATAGTCTCAGGAATGCTAGCCAATCTGAATGTAGGACAGTGTGTGTGAATGTAGAAATACTTAAAATAAATGGAATAGCAGCAGAGGAGTTTCATAGAGGGACATTAAACTGCCCTGAGCTAATGTACAAGCAAGGCAATGCAGATGGCCACATCTTTGCATTTCCTTTGGGAAAGAGCTAGGTTTCTGCTGTGTGATTTCTCTGTGTGCCATACATCAGCGTGGCTTACTTTGGACAGTTTTGAAACTGAACTTTAAAATTGTGGGTTAAAGCTCTCACCCAGATGTGAGTAAACACCATTTAGACTGATGGTGCAGTGTATTACAGAGTTAGTGCTGTGCATTTGGACGGTGCAGTGTTTCCAAAGACACTTACAGTCAACACCTTATCTGCCATTAGCAACTCAGCTGTTATGGATCGACAACAGTAATTACAGAGTTTGAAGAAGGGTCTTGACCCGAAATGTCACCTATTCATTTTCTCTAGAGATGCTGTCAAACCCGTTGAGTTACTCCAGCTTTTTGTGTCTATCTTTGGTTAAAAGCAGCATCTGCAGTTCCTTCTCACACATTGACCAATGCATAGTCCTGAAACACAATTGAAAGCAAGTCTCATTGTTTTTGTGGGTTCTTGCTGTATAAGAATAGCTTCTTTATTTATCTATAAAATATTTATTGGAGATCAAATTAATTCATTCGGTATAATGGACATTAATAACAAAATAATCATGATACATTATGTATAGACTTGAACACTTGAACTTAACTGCAGATGCTGGTTTACACCGAAGATAGACACAAAATGCTGGAGTAACTCAGCGGGACAGGCAGCATCACTGGAACACCAATACCTCTTGGGGTGATGTTTTGGGTTGAGACCCTTGTTCAGACTTCAGACATTTTATGCACTCCCTCAAACAAGAGGAGCTTCAGTGGAAATTCTTATTGTTCCCAGTAGTTCTTGGAATATGTGTAATGCCTCATCCAAACCAATGTTTCCTTTTCTCACCTTTTTCCAATATATTGATAATTGCATCTGTGCCATTTCACGTTCTTGTCTAGAAGTGAAACATTTCATCACCTCTAATGTCTGTGCTTTCCTCACTTTTGCATGTTCATCTCTACCCTTCCTTCTCAACGTTCATTTCTGGGGGACAGCACGTAAACAATATCTCGCCCAAGCCCATTGACTCCTACAGTTGCCTAGGCAACACTATCCTCCCATCACATCCCACTCTGAGCTCTCTGTTATACAATGTTCTATTGTAAATGTGAGGAACAACTCCTCTTTTGGCCTTGACCCAAAATGTCACCCATTCCTTGTCTCCAGAGATGTTGCCTGTCCCGCTGAGTCACTCCAGCATTTTGTGTCTATCTTCAGTTTAAACAGTATCTGCAGTTCCTTCCTACACATTCCACTGTAGCCTGCCAGCCCCTGCTTGCAGAGTTGAGACCCTTCTTCAGACCAGTTTAAACCAGCATCTGCAGTTTCTTCTTACACACCACTTTTATAAATGAGCAAACTTTACAGCCTTTCAGACTCAATTAGTTCACCAATTACAGATCACTGTGAACAACTGTTTGCAATGATTCTGATATTTTCACTTACACCACCGATCCATCAATCGTTTACCTGGTGCTTTACTATTTCTCTATCGTCATTGAACCCTTCCACTTTCCTTCACATTTCTTAATTCATTGATCGGGTATACAACTCCTATCAAGGCAAGTATCCATTGCCCATCCCGACTGCATTTGAAGAGGGTAACAACTTAGTCCATGCAGGTCATATGAGGAAGTTGCTCCCATGTGCTGTTTTGTTGGGGGTTTCAGCAGTCTGCTTCAATGATGAAGAAGGAAAAGCAATTAAAAAAAAAAATTAAAATGTCTGAAGAAGGTTCTCGACTCAAAATGTCACCTATTCCTTTTCTCCAGAGATGCTGTCTGACCCGCTGAGTTACTCCAGCTTTTTGTGTCTATCTTTGGTTTAAACCAGCATCTGCAATTCCTTCCTACACATTGACCAATGCATATTCCTGAAGCACAGTTTAAAGCAATTCTCATTGTCTTTGTGGCTTCTTGCTGTATAAGAATAGCTCTTCATTTATCTACAAAATACTTATTGGAGGTCAAATGAATTCATTCGGTATAATGGACATTAATAACAACATAATCATGATACTTTATGTATAGGCAGTAACTGCAGATGTAGGTTGACATGGATCTCTAAGATAACCATACAACCATTGGTTTTCTCGTGTACCTGTTGGCTTTGGCTTGTACATGGTGTAAGTCATTGGTATGCACTATACGCTCAATAAGACCTTGGTGAGTCACTGTCTTTTGCGCATGCTGTGCATCTCTTAGGGAGGAGATGTTCAAAACAGTGGATGCAATGAAGTTGCTGCTTTGACCTGGATAGTACCACGTTTTGACCGTGATTAGATCTGCCCTCGTTCAGGCAAGTGGAGAGTACCCCGTTATGCTTCTATGTGCTCCTGATCATGTACAGATAATGATGAAGAGTGTCATTGGCTGCATCATTACCCAACTGCTGCTCATCCCTTGTGTTTGCAACATCTTTGTGGTGTGTCAGTTAAACTCTTCATCAACCGAGGGCCCTGGGATGCTGGTGATGTGGAATTTGATGATAACAATGTTATTGAATGCTTGTGGGAATTGTTTAAGCTCTCTCATGTTGGACCTGATTGTTGCCTACGGGTTGTGTGCGGTGAATGATACTTTGCACCAATAAGTTACAGTTAATATTTCAGGTCAAGGACACTTTGTTTGATAACAAAACTCCATCCTGAATTGCTAACTCAGAATTGAAACCAGAGCACCTGGAGAAAACTCGCACTAGCAGAGATGTTGCCTGTCCCGCTGAGTTACTGCAGAATTTTATGTCTATCTTCGATATAAACCATCATCTGCAGTTCCTTGGTAGACAGAAATGCTGGAGAAACTCAGTGGGTGAGGCAGCATCTGTGGAGCGAAGGAAATAGGCAATGTCCCTCCCTACACTGTTTGGAGTGTGGGAGGAAACCAGAGCTCCTGCAGATATATTCTAGGACTGGTGTGATTGTCCTCTACCAAGTGCAAGTATCTTCTGTCTGTCAGCTGTAGTTGCAGACTGCTTTCCTTTTGATTTCCATTGACTGACTTTACTGCAATCAAATCCTGGCCTGATCTCACCTCAGGTTTGATATTCTGTTCTTTTGGTCTCTGAAACTAATTAATACTGAATGAATTCAAACCAAACATCATTTTGCAGATATGGTCTGGTAACAGCCCCACATCAGTCTTGTTTAGTTTAGATTAGTTTGATTTTGTTCAGTTTAGCTTAGTTTAGAGATACAGCGCAGAAACAGGCCCTTCGGCCCACTGAGTCTGCACCGACCAGCGATCCCCATGCACTAGTACTATCCTACACACTAGGGACAATTTACTATTTTACCAATGCCAATTAGCCTACAGGCCTGTACGTGGGGGGAAACCGGAGCACCTGGAGAAAACTCACACTAGCAGTTGCCCAACAATTTTGCCTCCATCTTTGTTTGCTGCTAGTCTTCAACATTTGTTCTCGGTGGATTGTAAACAGAAATATCTGTCACTGTGCAGACAGCTACACAAACCTGTTGGGTGATTATCCTCTTCAATGACATTGAAAATTGATATCTCTCCAGGATTTCAGAGTGAGCCAAATCTCAGCTCCATTCATCTGGCGTTCATCTCAAATGCAAATGGCAGGAGAGCAAATGGGTTCAGTGTTTAACTCCTGACTGTTTGCATTGTATGGGTATGTGGCAGGATTAGTGCTAACTTCCAGCAATGTTAGGAATAAGATATCTGCCTCTGTAATATTTATCTGTAAGTTTATTGTCACATTCACAAGAGTTGCACAACACAGAAGCAGGCTCTCGTTCAACAGAAGAGGGGAATTCCATTTGATTGGTTACCATGTGAAAGGGTGTGGGGCTTGTGGATGTCTGCTGTTCCAAATGATAATTAATAAATTTGCTTTTACCCAAAGTAGGGGAATCAAGAACCAGAGGATAGAGGTTTAAGGTGAGAGAGAATGGATTTAATACAAACCTGAGTGGTAACATTTTAACATAAATTGTGGTGGATATATTGAACGAGCTGCCAGAAAGGTAGTTGAGCCAGATTCCGTTACAACGTTTAAAAGATATTTATACAAGTACTTGGATAGGAAAGGTTTAGAGGAATGTGGGCCAAATGTGGGCAGGTGGGACTAACGTAGATTGGGCATCTTGGTTGGCAAGGACAAGTTGGGCTGCAGGGCTTGTTTTTGTGCTGGATGACTCTATGACTCTATAATGCTTCATTTCCTGTTTCAATTAGAAGCCACTTCAGCTGTACAGAAGACCAGATGTAACATTTCTGGGGAAAATATCTGCACTGAGTTTCTTGGTGAATAGAGATATTGGGTTCTATGCATCCGACATCTGCTTTCTCTGAAGTGGAGGACCAAAGATAGAAAGGACAAAGGACAAAGGACATTTATTGTCACATACACCAATTGGTGTAGTGAAATTTGTCTTGCCATGCAGCACATAGATAAAGATAAGACATAACATTAAAGAATTTAACATAAAACATAAAAAACATCCCCCCACAATGGTTCCCATTATGAGGGAAGGCACAAAGTCCAGACCCCATCCCCAGGTCACCCATAGTCAGGCCTATTGAAGCCTCAACAGTCGCCGCTATGGGGGCCGATGTTCCAGACCCTTCTTCACCGGGTGATGGTGCTCCAGCCCCTTCCTTGCTGGAGACCGCAGCTTCCAATGCCGACAGGCCACGCTGGATGGAGCTCGACAACTGGCGATCTCGCCGAGAGATCCCAGGCTCCCGATGTTAAAGTTCAGCGCCGCCGCCCGCAGCTGGCCGCTCCACAGTCCCGCAGCTCCGCGATGTTCACCTGCGGTCTTCAGCTCACCGGAGCTCCAGCGCGGCGACCCAGGCAAGGCATCACCTGCTCCGCTGCGCAATGGCACTCCAGCATTGCGCCGCTGCCGAAGCTGTGGTTCTGGGTGGCCCCCCAGGAAACGCCGCCCCAGGCACGCTGGTAGGCTGCGAGGACGGGTCGACGGTGCAGCCCGGAGAAAGCTGCCTCTCCGACCAGGTAGGGACCAGGAAAAGCAGTTTCCCCCTCCCCCTCCCCCTCCCCCACCCCCACCCCGACATAAAAAAGGCTAGGACTCCGAAAAACAGAAAAACTCAACTAGCTAAAAATAATAAAAAAGAGAGAAAAAACGGACAGCTGCAGGCTGGGCAGCCATACCCGTACAGGATGCTGCCCCAATAGAAATGAAAGGTAATAGCAGGTAGTCCACAACTGAAAAGTCTGCCAACAAATGTTTACAGAATTACTGCAGGGTGCAGAGGGGTGAATTGGTAAATGCAAAATCACCATGGGGCAAATTCCTAAAGTAGCCCATCCAAGAGTAACCTAGTCTTTCAGCCATAGACATTTTTTTTAATCTTGAAGGAGAATGTATCCAATTCTCTTTGGAAAACAACAAATTGAAATTGCTTCCCTAGCCCTTCCAGGGAGTGAACTGCAAAGCCAATAACTGTCGAATGTTCTCAGTTCTGATATGATCCTATTTAATACATGGGCAACTTGGCAGATGATTGATGGTATCAAAAGAGAACATTTTCAAACAAAATACCAAACATACCGAAAGTAAGTAACTTACCAAAAAAACCCCAAATGACGAAAAAATGCCTTGCACATCTGAGGAAGATGTGCTGGCTCGGGAGAGGGTCCAGTTTACAAGAATGATCCCAGGAATGTGTAGGTTAGCCAATGGTGAGCGTTTGTCGGCACTGGGCCTGTACTCACTGGAGTTTATAAGAATGAGGGGGGAATCTCATTGAAGCATGCAGAATAGAGAAAGGCTTGGATAGAGTGGATGTGGAGAGGATGTTTCCACTAGTGGGAGAGTCTAGGACTAGAGGAGGCCATAGCCTCAGAATTAAAGGATGTTTTTTTAGGAAGGAGATGAGGAGAAATTTATTTAGTCAGATGGTGGTGAATCTGTGGAATTCTTTGCACAGAAGGCTATGGAGGCCAAGTCAGTGAATATTCTTAAGGCAGAGATACTGTAGATTCTTGATTAGTACGGGTGTCAGGGGTTATGGGGAGAATGCAGGAGAATGGGGCTAGGAGGGAGAGATAGATAAACCATGATTGAATGGCGGAATAGACTTGATGGGCCGAATGGTCTAATTCTACTCCTACCACTTATGACCTTATGACCATATGAAATTCATTAGGCTGTTTCCAATTCCATGTTCATCCCATGTCACTGTCGCTGAGGCAAATTGTGAACTTCCCACCATCGTATTTGGCCCCGATTCTCTCTGTCAAAAGACCACCTGCTTCCACACTGTGAATGACTGCATGTCATTGACTCTACATCTGTCTATCCGCTGCTGAAACTCTGAACGACACTTCTTGCTGCCGCTGGTTTCAACCATTCCATTGCTTACCATCTGAAAGGGTGTGGGTAGATTCCTGGGATGTCAGGACTTTCATATGAGGAAAGACTGGATAGACTTGGCTTGTACTCGCTGGAATTTAGAAGATTGAGGGGGGATCTGATAGAAACTTACAACATTCTTAAGAGGTTGGACAAGCTAGATGCTGGAAGATTGTTCCCGATGTTGGGGGAGTCCAGAACAAGGGGTCACAGTCTAAGGATAAGGGGGAATTCCTTTAGGACCGAGATGAGGAAAACATTCTTTACACAGAGAGTGGTGAGTCTCTGGAATTCTCTGCCGCAGAAGGTAGTTGAGGCCAGTTCATTGGCTATATTTAAGAGGGCGTTAGATGTGGCACTTGTGGCTAAAGGGATCAGGCGGTATGGAGAGAAGGCAGGTACGGGATACTGAGTTGGATGATCAGCCATGATCACATTGAATGGCGGTGCAGGCTCGAAGGGCCGAATGGCCAACTCCTGCACCTATTTTTCTATGTTTCTATGTTTCTATGGGTAAATGATAACCCAACGTTGTGGAAATGATAATGCAACGTATAAAGAGACCAATATGATTAAGAAGTACAGCAACAGGCTGAGGGAAATAGCAGGTATGCAGGTGCTGGGGTTAATGAGGTCACTGCAATGTAAGCACACTTCATGGCTCAGCTCTTCAGCGCAGACAGCTGGAAAAATGGCAAAGGCATTCCAAGGAGGAAACAAAAAGCACCAACATTTTGGGGAATGAAACTAATCTCCTTGAAGACGTCATAATACGTAAGATGCTGACAGCAGAGTCCACATAGAAGGCAGTTTAAATAGAATGCATGGATGTCATTTGGGGAGAGATAACATTGGTCAGAGTGAGTATCAGTTCCTTCATTTTTGAACTACAGGCAAGTGTTGTAAGAAGCGTGAGTAAAACACAAAGTGCAAGAGTAACTCAGTGGGTCGTCAACATCTGTGGAGGAAATGGATAGGTGATGTTTCGGGTCAGGGCCATTCTTCAGACTGATTGTAGTGGGGGGGTGAATGCTGGAAAAGAAAGATGGGGCAGGTCAGAGCCTGGCAAGTGATGGGTGGATACAGGGAGAGGAGTTTTTTTTTAAATTCGCAGATGGGTGGAGGAAGTGTCAAAGGCTCGATGTGCAAAATGAGATTAAAGGGTGTCAGATAAGGAGACAAGTGGAATGAAATGTAAAGCCAGAGGGATATAGATGGGAGGGTACACAAAAGGCTGGAGAAACTCAGCGGGTGCAGCAGCATCTAAGGAGCGAAGGAGATAGGCGACGTTTCGGGTCGAGACCCTTCTTCGGACTGGTTAGGGATCAGGGAAACGAGAGATATAGACGGTGATGTGGAGAGATAAAGAACAATGAATTAAAGATATGCAAAAAAGTATCGATGATAAAGGAAACAGGCCATTGTAAGCTGTTTGTAGTGTGAAAATGAGAAGCTAGTGCGACTTGGGTGGGGGAGAGATAGAGAGAGAGGGAATGCCAGGGCCCGAGGGCTGAGGGAGAGGTGGGAAGGGGAGGAGGCAGCAAGGGTTAACAGAATTGAGAAAATTCAATGTTTAAGCCCAGAGGATGCAGACTCCCCAAGCGGAATATGAGGTGCTGTTCCTCCAACTTGCGGTGTTGCTCACTCTGGCCTTGGAGGAGGCCCAGGACCGAGAGGTCGGATATGGAATGGGAGGGGCAGTTGAAGTGCTGAGCCACCGGGAGGTCGGGTTGGTTATTGCGGACCGAGCGGAGGTGTTCGGCGAAACGATCGCCAAGCCTCCGCTTGGTCTCACCGATATAGATCAGCTGGCATCTGGAGCAACGGATGCAGTAGATGAGGTTGGAGGAGGTGCAGGTGAACCTCTGTCGGACCTGGAAGGACTGCTTGGGTCCCTGAAAGGAGTGGAGGGGGGAGGTGAAGGGACAAGTGTAGCATCTCTTGCGGTTGCAAGGGAAAGTGCCCGGGGAAGGGGTGGAGCGGGAGGGAAGGGAAGAATTGACGAGGGAGTTGCGGAGGGAGCGGTCTTTGTGGAAGGCAGACAGGGGGGGGAGATGGGAAGATGTGGCGAGTGGTGGGGTCACGTTGGAGGTGGCAAAACTGGCGGAGGACTATGTGTTGTATGTGCGGGCTGGTGGGGTGAAAGGTGAGGACCAGGGGGACTCTGCCCTTGTTGCGAGTGGGGGAATGGGGAGAGAGGGCAGTGTTGCGCGGTATGGAGGAGACCCTGGTGCGAGCCTCATCTATAGTGGGGGAGGGGCATCCACGTTCTCTGAAGAATGAGGACATTTGTGATGACCTGGTGTGGAACACCTCATCCTGGGAGCAGATGCGGCGTAGACAGAGGAATTGAGAATAGGGGATGGAGTCTTTACAGGAAGCAGGGTGGGAGGACGAGTAGTCCAGGTTGCTGTGGGAGTCAGTTGGTTTGTAGTGGATGTCGGTCAGGAGTGTATCACCTGCAATAGAGATGGTGAGGTCAAGGAATGGTAGGGAAATGTCGGAAATGTATTTGAGTGCCGGATGGAAGTTGGTGGTGAAATGGATGAAGTCAGTCAGTTGTGTGTGGGTGCAGGAGGTGACACCAAAGCAATCGTTGATGTAACGGAGGTAGAGGTCGGGAATGGGGCCCTGGTACGCCGAGAACAAAGATTGTTCGACGTACCCGACAAAGAGGCAAGCGTAGCTGGGGCCCCATGCGTGTGCCCATAGCTACGCCTTGTGTTTGGAAAACCCAATGGGAGGTGTGAGGAGATGGGGTGGAGGGGAAAGATGACGGGCTATAGGGAAATGAGATGGGAGAAGAATGTACGAAGGAAGGAAAAGGCGCAAGGTGACCGGTAAGGTGAGAGATAGTGGGAGAAATGGGTGTGCATGAGGATGTGGATGACATACAAGAAAGCGAGGAAGTGGGGAGTATTACTTGAAATTGGAGAATTCAATGTTCATACCATTGGATTGTAAGCTATGCATGTGGGATTTGAGGTGTTGTTCCACCAGTTGGTGTGTGGCCACTCTTTGGCAATGGAGGAGGCCCAGGACAGAAAGTTCAGTATGGGAATTGGAAGGGGGTTAACATGGTTCACAACTGGGAGATCCAGCGGGCCTGGACAGACAGAGAACAAGTGTCCGGTGAGACAGCCACTCAGTCTACGCTTAGTCTTGCTGATGTAAATGAGGCCACATCGCGATGCATCAAATGCGGAATGCGGATGGGGTTTGAAGAGACGCAAGTGAACCTCCGTTTCATCTGTGTAGCAAGGAACTGCAGATGCTGGTTTACACCGAAGAGAGACACAAAACACTGGAGTAACTCAGTGGGACAGGCAGCATCTCTGGATAGATGGAAGAAAAAGTCAAGAACCAGGGGTCACAGTTTAAGAATAAGGGGTAGACAAAAATGCTGGAGAAACTCAGAGGGTGAGGGAGCCTCTATGGAACAAAGGAATAGGTGAGGTTTCGGGTCGAAATAGGTGACATTTCAGACTCGAAATGTCACCTATTCCTTTGCTCCATAGATGCTGCCTCATCCGCTGAGAATCTCCAGCATTTTTGTCTACCTTCAATTTTTCCAGCATCTGCAGTTCCTCTTTAAGAATAAGGGGTAGGTCATTTAGGACCGAGATGAGGAAAAACCTTTTCACCCAGAGTTGTGAATCTGTGGAATTCTCTGTCACAGAGGGCAGTGGAGGCCAATTCACTGAATGTTTTCAAGAGAGTTAGATTTAGCTCGGAATCAGGGGATATGGGGAATAAGCAGGAACGGGATTCAGATTTTGGATGATCAGCCATGGTCATATTGAATGGCAGTGCTGGCTCAAAGGGCAAAATGGCCTACTCCTGCACCTATTTTCTACATTTTATGTTTCTATGTTTCGATGCTGTCTGTCCCGTTGAGTTTCTCCTGCATTTTGTGCCTAGCTTCTCTGCTTCATCTGGAAGGATTGCTGGGGATCCCGTATGGAAGGAGGCTACAAGAGGTTTACTGCCCTGGCCAGACAGGCAAGGCAACCAGTCGTACTTCGCTTTCTGATTTGCAGGAATTCTGCTGGGGAAGAGGGACTGGGGGAGGGGGCATAAGCAGGAAAATCTATTGACCTCATAAAGCGATGGCTTCACATTGAATGCTTCACAATACATACTAGTTGAAGGCACACACAAACGTGTGATCCTACACATTTATTATTTTACTTTGTTGAACCTGTGTTGCATTTCAGTAAACTTTCCTGATAAATGTGTCTGTCACTTGACAGAGACATATCGATTTAACTCCACCTAACCTCTGATTCCTAACGAATTAAGGAATTTCAGAGGGTGAAGGTTTACTTATGTTAAACTCGGTTGGCTGCCAAATCACTGGTTGAATTACAGAGAGATGTCAAGATCTTCAAAGCAAATGTGTCAGCCATGCATTAGGGTTAAGTTTGGAGTACAATTTTCCCCCCTTGTGCAGTACAAGCTATTTACTTTCCATGAAGTAAAGGATACATTTTGGAAGGGTCACAATCAATAAATATTAGCAAGAGATGGATACCGTATTAAATCTCTTGCAATCGTAGCTACACCTCTACAGAATTTCCATTGCATCAGATACATAAATTAGAGGAACAGCATCTCATATCGCGCTTGGGCAGCTTACAACCCAGTGGTATGAATTTTGATTTCTCTAACTTCAAGTAACCCCTGCATGCCATCTCTCTCCATCCCACCCCCACCCATGTCGCACCAGGTTCCTGTTCTCACCTAGCAACCAGCTAAAAATGGCCTGTTTCTTTTATCATCATTACTTTTTTGCACATCTTTCATTCATTTGTTCCATGTCTTTCTACATCACTGTCTATATCTCGCATTTCTCTTTCCCCCGACGAGTCTGAAGATAGGTCTCGACCTGAAACGTCACCCATTCCTTCTCTCCAGAGATGCTGCCTCCCCCTCTGAATTACTTCAGCATCTTGTGTCTATCTACATAAACCCAGATATTTCTTTAGATTTTTAGACATCTATATAACTAAAAGTCTCATCTTGACCACTTACTATCTGCGCTGTATATTGATTTTAGAAAAAAACGCTACCCTATATTGCTATGATTTTTGGCCATTACTCACAGTCCTCCTCCGCTGAGGTATCCCCGAGGATTTTTACGATTTTTGAAAAATAATGGAAAAAGTTATGAGTGTTTAAGAAATCTTGAGATCAGCTGATTGGTCCTCTTGGCTGTCAATCACCCCAATGAATGTAACGCTCCTTCCGGGTGGGGGGCAGGACTATAAAACCCGGATGCCTGGACGTGAGTC
The DNA here is from genome assembly GCA_963514005.1 of Raja brachyura. The sequence goes on along the minus strand of OY740794.1, from coordinate 11,717,834 downwards.
AGTCACTCTGGAAGATCGTGAGGCAGAGGCCATAATTGTCATTATAAGCTGTGAATCAACTGAACTGTGAGTCTGCAATGTACTTGCAATAAATTATTTGTTGGCCCTTATTGACAATGCCATGAGTTGTTTGGCAACTTGGTGGCCTGCACTCTGCTTGAAATGCTATAAAATAGAATGTGGTGGTCTGCACTCTGCTTGAAATGCTGTGAAATTATATGTGGTGGCCTGCACTCTGCTAAAAATGGAATTTTAAGGAATAGCTGTGAGTGAACTGCCAGCCCACCAGCACTGAGTGACTGAGCTGCCAGCCCACCAGCCCTGAGTGACTGAGTTGCCAGCCCACCAGCCCTGAGTAACTGAGCTGCCAGCCCACCAGGCCTGACTGAGCTGCCAGCACAAGAATCCATTCGTCCCACAATGTACATACTAGCCCTCCGGAAACCAGTCCCTTTGGCCCACAACACCCTTACTAGCGCTCCAGAAAGCCCCCCCCCCCCCCCCCCCCCCCCCCCCCACTGGCCACCAATATTGGAATTGGTGGAGAGGCGGAATATTGCATTGGGGGACCAGCCCTCCCGTGTGAACATGGGACCCAACAGGTCCCACTGAGTCTAGTTATACTTGTATATTTAGAGAACAACCCTGAAGACGGGGCAGGTATGTGACAGATTTGACAATATCTTTTCAATATCAATAATGTCATTTATTTCTTAATAAGAATACATTGAGGGATCTGAATGTCATGTGGATAATGCTCATAAAAGTGTCGATCAGAGCTGCTGGGAATGGTGTTTTGTGCAGAACAACATCACATGATTCACAGAATAATATTTTAAGCAAGCCTATTGAATTATTCCATATTATACAGCGCTCCCCTAGGTTTTCAGTGTTTGTTCCTATGCAGTATTCTATGTTTTATTCATGAGTGTTATTTTTATTGTATTAATTGTATGGACGACCTTTATTAAATAGTGAGGATTTTATTCTGTATTTTGTATTTTGCATACAGCTTCACAGAGTGTAAAAGCACAATTTAATCTTTCAAATCTGTTCTTCCCAATAGGCCAGGTGGAAGGTACTGTGTGCTGGATTCTCGCCAGCTTACCTTATCTGATGTAAACACTATAACTGAGGTAAACACTATAACTACATGTTCTTTTGCAAAAGTTCAAAAATATATCCTTTTAGTTTAGTGTGCAGATATAGTGCGGAAACAGGCCCTTCAGCCCACCAGGTCAATGTTGACCAGTGATCACCCTGTACACAAGCACTATCCCACACATTAAGTACAATTTATTGAAGCCAATTGACCTAAAAACCTGTACGTCTTTGGAGTTTAGGAGGAAACCGGAACGCCTGGAAAAATCCCACACGGTCACATCGAGAACGTACACACTCTGTACAGACAGCACCCGTTGTCAGGATTGAACCAGGGTCTCTGATATTATAAGGTAGCAACTCTTAAACTAACGGAGGCAGCCAAATTGCAAGTTAACTATCAATGCTTAGTATAACAGGGCGGATTACATCTGTTTATAAATTTTACATGAAAAAATGGCCTGTTCTACCTACCCTAACGAGAACCATACTACTGAATGACATATTAAAATAGGGTCACAAAACTAAGTCACAAAACTTTCCAGGCACCAAAAAAATATGTAGCTTCTATTTAGATCCTTTCTTAATATCTGCATCAGCATCACTTAGAGAAAAATGTGGTCACTAAGTTACTGTTGTAAAATTTTCTGTGTGTAAATTGGCAGCTGTTTTCTTTGCAAAACATCTTTGTTGGCTATGGAATAAACTGAGCAATTAAAACATGCTGCATATATATAAGAATTCCTTTTATATTTATATAATCCATGTAAGTTTGGCCTTTAAATGCTAAGATCCAATTGATCCACTTTATCTGATTAATTCTATAACATTTTCATTGTCCACGCATGGGATCATAGAATTATCGAGGTGTACAACACAGAAACAAACTTACAGCCCAGCATGTCTATGGTGCACTTTGTACCTACCTACAAAAATCCTATTTATCCCACATTAGGTCAGTAGCCTTCAATGCCTTACACCTTGCATAAATATCATAGAATATAGAAAACTACAGTACAGGAATGGGCCCTTTGTCTGACCAGAACATATTCTTCCATTCCATGACTATCCATTTGTTTACCAGAAGCCTCTTAAACACCATTTTCGTATCATAAGATCATAAGTGAAAAGGAGTAGAATTAGGCCACTCGGCCCATCCAGTCTACTCCACCATTCAATCTTGGCTGATCTATCTCTCCCTCTCAACCCCATTCTCTTGCCTTCTCCCCATATCTCCTCCTCTGATACCCGTAATAATCAAGAAACTATCCCTGCCTTAAATATATCCACTGACTTTACCTCCACAGCCTTCTGTGGCAAAGAATTCCATAGATACACCATCTCTGACTAAAGAAATTCCTCCTCATCTCCTTCCTAAAAGAATGTCCTTTAATTCTGGTCCTAGACTCTCCCGCTAGTGAAAAAATCCTCTCCAGATCCACTCTATCCAAGCCTTTCACTATTCTGTACGTTTCAATGAGCCCCCCTCCCCCCCATTCTTCTAAACTCCAGCGGATATAGGCCAAGTGCCGTCAAACACTCATCATATGTTAACCTCCTCATTCCTGGAATCATTCTTGTAAACCTCCTCTGGACTCTCTTCACAGCCAGCACATCCTTCCTCCGATATGTTGCCCAAAATTACTCACAATGTTACAAATGCGATCTCCACCTGCCTCCACCATCTCTCCTGAAAGAGCAACAAGGCACCCACCACCCCTCTAAAAAACCTGCCCCACACTTCGCATTTACACTTTGCCCCTTTCATCTCTCTAAGCCATCTCTCTAAGCACCGGCTCCCCTCAGGGCTGTGTCCTGAGTCCACTGCTGTTCACCCTGATGACTCACGACTGTTGTGCCAGGTTTAGTACAAACCACATCATGAAGTACGCAGATGACACAACAGTGGTGGGCCTCATCCGGGACGACAATGAGCTGGCTTACAGGGAGGAGGTGAAACAACTGGTGGACTGGTGCAATACGAACAACCTGATCCTGAATGTCGAGAAAACAAAGGAGATTATCGTCGACTTCAGGAAAACCCGGCACAGTCCCACACCACTTCACATCAATGACAGCGATGTGGAGGTGGTCAGTAGCACAAAGTTCCTGGGGGTGCAGATCACTAACAGTCTGACCTGGTCGACTAACATCTTATCAACTGTTAAGAGAGCGCAGCAGCGGTTGCACTTTCTGCGCCGGATGAGAAGGGCTCATCTCCCCCATCCCATCCTCACTACTTTCTACAGGGGCACCATAGAGAGTATTTTCACCAGCTGTATCTCTGTCTGGTTTGGGGACTGTAGAGCCTCCGACTGGAAGTCTGTGCAGAGAGTGGTGAGGACAGCGGAAAAAATCATCGGGACCTATCTCCCCTCAATCGGGGATATTGCGACCAAACGCTGTGTGTCTAAGGCCAGCAGTATCATAAAGGACCCCACACATCTCCATCACGGACTGTTCACTCTGCTGCCCTCGGGAAAAAGATACCGCAGCATAAGGAGCAGAACATCAAGGTTCCGCAACAGCTTCTTCCCACGAGACATCAGACTCCTGAATGCCATGTAAATGGGCTGCCACTATTGTCTATTTACCCTTTTCATACATACCTATCCTTCGGTTAATTTATTGTGTTGCACAGGGAGCCAAATGCAACGTAATTTCGTTTGGAACTGCATATATCAATGTATTTCTAAATGACAATAAAGTTTGTTTGACTTGATCTTAAAGCTGTGATCTAGACTTTGACATTTACACCCTGGGAAAAAGGTTCTGACAGTCTACCCTATCCATGCCTCTTATAATTTTATATACTTCTATCAGGTCTTCCATTAACCTTCAACTTGCCAGAGAAAACTATCCAAGTCTGTCCTTATAGTTGGCACCCTCTAATCCAGGCAGCATTCTAATAAACCACCTCTGCACCCTCTCCAAAGCCTTCACATCCTTCCTGTAATGTGGCAACCAGAACTGCTTGCATTATTCCAATTGCTGCCTAAACAAAGGCCTAATTAGCTGCATAATGACTTTCTGATCCTTATATTCAATGCCCCAACCGATTAAATCAAACATGCCACATGCCTTCCTATAGCTTTATTCACATGTGTTGCTACTTCCAGGGAGCTGGGAACGGTCCACAAGATCCTTCGGTACATTAACAGGGAAGATTTTGCCATGACCTGTATACTTTCCCATAACATTCAACCTCCCAAAGTGCCTGCTCAGATTAATCTCTATCTTCTATTTCTCTGCACATTTCTGTAGCTGATCTGTATCCCTGCATCAATATGTCATGATGGTAACGGCATCTATAGCATCTTTAGGCAGCATACTTCAGTCTATAAGCACTCTTTGTGTGAAAGAAATTCTCCGTCAGATCCCCTCTAAACCTCCTATCTCTCACAAAAACCTATGCCTTCTTATCTTTGACACCCCTACCAATGGAAATATAATTTTGCTATCTACCCAGTCTATTCCCCTCGTAATTTTATATACTTCAGTCTGGTCACAATATTCAGCCCCCTGCAAACGAGGGGAAAATGAACCCAACCTTTCTCAATAACCATAATACACTAATCCTCTTGACAAGGTCTGCCAGAGAGAGCGATCAAGTCTAAGCAGTAAAATACTGAGTATTTCAGAAGCACCAAGGTTTCCCCAAGTCATGCACAATAAACATTATGTGTAGGAAGGAACTGCAGATGCTGGTTTACACTGGATAGACACAAAATGCTGGAGTAACTCAGCGGGACAGGCAGCATCTCTGGAGAAAATGAATAGGTGACGTTTCAGATCAAGACCCTTCGGCGTCCGAAGAAGGTTCTCGACCCGAAACATCACACATTCCTCCTCTCCAGAGATGCTGCCTGAGTTACTCCAGCATTTTGCGTCTATCTTCAGAAGAAATAATACTTTGTTTTAAAAATGTTGTATCCGGATTCTGTCAATAAAGGGCACAGAGAAATCAGGCTTCAACATTGCTTTCAATCTGAAACGGGCATTACAGGGTACCAACGGAGGCTCATCGATTTGTTTAAAAGAAAGTAACTTTAGTTAACATCCCGGTGAACACAAATGCAAAAATACACCAATCCCAGTTAAAAACAGCAAATCCATTTTGGCGTCCAGGTCACAATTATAAATAGTATATACTCTGCTCTTACTGATTAATGTAATGTGTGAATTCACGCTGAAATTGCAGTTAGTCTCTGGTGACTCACACTGTGTCCAGGAGCCCGTTATTTCACGTAGCTTACGAAGACAATAGAATCTGCCTAATTGCGTGCTTTGATTGATGAGTGCAAGGAGATGTGTGCATCTCTGGCACTCTTACGAATCAAGGTTCTGGATCGAGTTCATCATTAGTTAGTTAAAACATCATTTTAGTTTAGTTAACACAATATTGGTGTTGTTCAGAATGAAAGATTACAGAATAATTGCCATGAGCTGAATACTAATTGATAAAAGAATGCAAAAGCAAAGCTGAAGAAGAAGACAATGCTACATACCCTGGTACGGAGAGCAGGCGACTGCGATCCATCACTCGTTGTATTACTGAAAAAGCACCGAGTCCAGCTGTGGTCTCTCACCAAATTAAAATACAAGGTAAAATATTTAAAGTCCAGAATAATGGTTATGCTTCCCACATCAATGAATTTCACAGTCACATTGGCAGTGGAAACATTCCCGATGCAAAGCTCCAAACAACACTAGTTTATACTTAGCTCTGCACAAGCAGCAGCAGTGACACTCTCTTTAAGCAACAGCAAGGAAAATGATTGCATGTGACAGTGCCTGAGCATCCCACACAGTGAAGACTCGGCACCCGGGCATGGTACTGTAACCCCCCCATAACCTTCTCCAGCAGACTGCAGGGGCACTGGTGCTCAGCTGACGTACATTTCATGTCCTTGCATTTGTTAAATAGGACACCGCATTCCTTGTGATTATCCCCTCTGCCATGAAATAGATTTCACAACTAAATGAGGTAAAGCACCAGTGAGAAAATTTGATAAGAAAAAATAGATACTTAGAAGGCAGTCTCACTGTTAGAATCCTCCACATCAAGACTGTAATCAAAGCAGTTCTTTTAAAGGGACAGTAACATCTTCATAACTCCTCATATGGGAACAGTGCAGATGCCTCCAGCAGATCAGCCATGTAAACAGGAGCTTTGTAGCACATCATAGCAACATAGAAACATGGAAAAATAGGTGCAGGAGTATGCCATTCGGCCCCTCGAGCCAGCACCTCCATTCAATATGATCATGGCTGATCATCTAAAATCAGTATCCCGTTCCTGCTTTTCCCCATATCCCTGGATTACTTTAGTCCCAAGAGCTAAATCTTTCCTCTTGAAAACATCCAGTGAATTGGCCTCCACTGCCTTCCGTGGCAGAGAATTTCACAGATTCACAACTCTCTGGGTGAAAAGGTTTTTCCTCATCTCAGTCCATATGACCTACCCCTTATTCTAAAACCGTGACCCCTAGTTCTGGAATCCCCCAACATCGGGAACATTTTCCCCGCATCTAGCCTGTCCAATTCTTTAAGAATTTTATACGTTTCTATAAAATAGTAAGATTAAACAAGAACTTACCAGTTGAAGTTTGAACGTTCTTTTATGAGGAGTTACGATGAGGGATTACGTGAAGAAGGCCGTCCCCACGCACGCGCGTCAATCTTCAAAGCATCGGTGTGAAATTACGGATAACAGTTGTTGAACTAACATAGTAAGATTATTGATGACTAGAACTACCAGATGATCGTTACGTTACGAGGGTAGGGAGCAGAGGGCACGTAATCCCTCATCGTAATGCCTCATAAAATAACGATCAAACTTCAAACTGGTAAGTTCTCATTTAATCTTACTATTTACTTTGGAGTCACGTGAGTTACTTCCATCTTTGAGCTCTAGCACGTGTGAGTAATATAATTGAAGATTATGTGACCAAAACGTCTGGAGCAATGCTGAATGCAATGCTGAATATGGTTCAACCACCATTGTTCAATTGATTCCAATCTGTTGCCCCAGGGCGGAATCACAGGTAATTAATAGTTAAAGGTATATCCGATAAACAATAACTTCCAGTGGGTATCAACTTAAATTGGATGGCTGAAAACGGTTGATTTAAGCAAAAACACAGCGTAAGAAATATCTTCCAGATCAATTTCAAATGTCTCCGGTGATCTCCTGAGAATGGGTCCTAAATAGTATGCATCTATGAGATCGATGCATGCCATAAAGATCCTAAGGAAATTCGTAGTTAGACAGTAGAGAAATTCCATATACTGGAAAGCTAAGTTGCACATGGGAGTAAATGAAATATGAACCGACATCCTCCATCTTTCACAATGAACAGGCCACGCCTGCCATAATTCCGTGCCTGCCTTGAATGCACCTCTGGCCAAACTACTGGCCTGCCTTAAAACTGTTCCGACCGTAATCCTGAGCCTGCCTTGAAAGACAACTCTGGCCCCAATTCCAAGCCATGCTGGTACCCTTGTATACTGTGTAATAATAACCCATCACACGTTATCATTTTCATTTGTACAAAACAAGTGTAAATATTACCAACTTGTAAATGGTCCACTTACCCCATGTTTTGAAAGAACCAGACCCACCTACCTCCATGGTTACCGGTGGTCTTATTGTAAGCCCAAAGGCCCCTGATGTGGGTTCCATTCCCATCCTTGATTTCCATATTTCTGAGACCAGCTTGGCCCAGCTTTCAAGCGCCCATCAACTTCAGTGAACTTCAGATGCCGTTGAGACGTGGGGTGTCATCGCCGATACGATGGTTTCATTTGATGGCTCTGTTCACTGCCGGCACTTGTAGCGTGAGGGAATCTGGCATCTTCCGGGTTTTCTGCCTCTCCCCTTGCGAGTATGTCCTCGCACTCCCCTCCACCGAGAGGGAGACTCATAGACAGCCCTGAGACAGGTGCTGCCGCAGGCCCCTGAGGATACCTGCGCTGACATGGCTCCTCGGACCTATATCAGAATATGACTCTGGGCCAGAGTGAAAACTGACCCCTGATGCTCCCCTCCTCAGAGAGGGAGACATTGTGCAGCCCTGACACAGGTGCCGCTGCCAGCGGGTTCTCCATAATACCCGGGCTCAGATAGCTCTCTTCTGGAGCATATCTCTCTGGAGCAACCTCTCCATCAGGTGCTCCAGGTGGGTTTTAGGTGTTCACAGATGCTACCCATAGAAGGAGAGGGGGACCTCCTGGCCCAACTCGCCCGAGTCCCAAGGCCTGACCGGCTTCCTCGTGGTTTAACCCCTTTCCTGGTGAACCATAGCGGTCTGTGAGTTGCTGACCCCATAGTTAGTGACTGGGTCTCGAGACCTGCAACCCCAAGAATGGCTGGGGTTGCAAGAAAATAAGTTTTCCCCTTATTTGGGGAGAGCTTAGCGGTCTAGGAGCCCATTGACAGCGACTGGGGTAGCGAGACCGGCTTACTGCCAGTCTAACCCCTATCTGGGAAGCCCTAAGCGGTCTGGGTGCTGCTGACCCCATTGACTGATTGAGGGAGCGAGACCGGCTGACTGCCAGTCTAACCGCTTTTTCTGGGAAGACCTAAGCGGTCTGGGTCCTTTCTCAAATCAGGAGACCAACATTTGCTCACAGTAATCCAGGTACGGTCTCACCAGGGCCCTGTGCAACTGCAGTAGGACCTCCATGTTGCTCCTAAACTCAAATCCTCTCGCAATGAAGGCCAACATGCCATAAGTTTTCTTCACTGCCTGTTGTACCTGCATGCTTATTCGCAGTGATTGATGTACAAGCACACCCAGGTCTCATTGCATCTCCCCTTTCCCTAATCTGACAACATTCAGAAAATAATCTGCCTTCCTGTTCTTGCCACCAAAGTGGATAACCTCACATTTATACACATTACACTGCATCTGCCATGCATCTGCCCACCACCTGACCTATCCAAGTCACCCTGCAGCCTCATAGCATCCTCCTCGCACCTCACACTACCACCCAGCTTTGTGTCATCCGCAAACTTGGAGATGTCACATTTAATTCCTTTATCTAAATCATTAATATATATTGTAAATAACTGGGGTCCCAGCACCAAGCCTTGCGGCACACCATTAGTCACTGCCTGCCATTCTGAAAAGGACCCGTTAATTCCTACTCTTTGCTTTCTGTCGGCCAACCAATTCTCTATCCATATCAATACCCTACCCCCCATTACTATGTGCTCTAATTTCAAAGAAGGGCCAGAGGCAGGTTGAGGCAGGTACTATAACACCATTTAACAGACATGTACGTGGATAAGAAAGGTTTAGAGAGATAGGGTACGAATGCGGGCAGGTGGGACTAATGTAGATGAGGCTGCTTGGTTTGCATGGGCAAGTTAGGCTGAAGGGCCTGTTTGAATCCTGTATGACTCTATGACGCTATGGCTTTTAATGGCTATCTCATGTTTGAAATCACAACACAGTTGATTATTTTTTTCTTATTTTGAATTGGTTTCACGATTGCATCGTCACTACACTCTTTCAAATTCTCAATATGATAAATGTAGAGGGATGATCCTGATTTCTGTTTCTGTCCAAAACGGATGAGCACCTGAGAGGGATACATTTCTGGATGAATAATGACAGTGAAAATATGTGCTCGTTTCCTTTTGGTTAGTAAGCTAGCAATCCGTCTTGGAGAGCCTGTGTGTAAGCAAACAGTATGACAAGTTGATATAGGGTAGAGACTAATATAAACTCTCTCCGCGATTGTATGGTACGGTTTTCTCTCTCTCTCTCTCCTTTCTTAAAAGGTGGAGTAACATTGGCTGCCCTCCAGTTCACAGGAACTGATCCAGAGTCAAGAGAACATTGGGAAATGATCACCAATCCATCACGATTTCTAGGGCCATCTCCTTGAGTATTCTGGGATGCAGGCCATCAGGCCTTGAGGATTTATCTGCCTTCATTCCCAACAGTTTACCTAACACCATTTCCTGACTAATGTGGATTCCCTTCAGTTCCTCCCTCCCACTAGATCCTCGGTCCCCTAGTATTTCTGGGAGATTGTTTGTGTCGTCCTTAGTGAAGACAGAACCAAAGTGCTTGTTTAGCTGTTTTGACATTTCTTTGTTTCCCATTATACATTCACTCATCTCTGACTATAGGGACCTACATTTGTCTTCACTAATCTTTACCTTTTTACATATCTAAAGAAGCTTTTACAGTCAGGTTTCATATTCCCCGCAAGCTTTCTTTCATGCCCTTTTTTCTCCCTCTTAGTTAACCCCTTTGTCCTCCTCTGTTGAGTTCTAAATTTCTCCCAGTCCTCTGGTTTGCTGCTTCCTCTGGCCAATTTATATGCCTTTTCCTTGGATTTAACACTATCCATGATTTTCCTCATTAGCCACGGTTGAGCCACCTTCCCCGTTTTATTTTTGCTCCAGACAGGTATGAACAATTTTTGGAGTTAATCCTTGCGGTCTTTATATCTTTGCCATTGCATCTCCACCATCAACCCTTTAAGTATAATTTGCCAGTCTATCCTAGCCAATTCCTGTCTCATACCTTCAAAATCTCCTTTCTTTAAGTTTAGGACCATAATCTCTGAATTAACCGTGTCACTCTCCATCCTAATGCAGAATTCCTCCATATTATGGTCACTGTTGCCCAGGGGGCTCTGCATAACAAGATCGCTAACTAACAGAAAGATTAAATGAGAACTTACCAGTTTCAAGTTTGATCTTTATTTTATGAGAAGTTGCGATGAGGGATTACGTGAAGAAGCCCGCCAGCCCGCATGCGCGTCAACCTTTAAAGCAGCGGTGTGAAATCACAGAAACAATTGCTGAACTGATTATAGGAAGATTCGAAAAACTAGAACTACCACATGATCTTTATGAGAACAGGGTTTGGCGTGGAGGGCACGTGATCCCGCATCGCAACTTCTCATAAAATAAAGATCAAACTTCAAACTGGCAATTTCTCATTTAATCTTTCTATTTTATTTTGAAGTCACATGAGTGACTACGTGAAGACATTAAAGCTCTGTGATTTCATGCCGCGGACTCGAGTCCATGCAAACATACTGCATCAGTTGAACAGACATGATTGAAAAGATAGCGCATTCAGACATGACATAGATTTAAAACATGCTGATGCTTTTAATGAAAATGAAAATAATAATAGTGGTCCCTTACATTCGGAAAAGTAATTTTCATTTTACAGAACTCAAAATCGTGTTGGCTAACGAACCCGGCCTGGCAATCGGTTTATTATAAAAGGCCTGGAAAGTCTGCTCATTCGATCATCCTGCTGTCGCTAGGATGCGGTCCAGCGGAACCTCCATGAACCTTGCTGCTGATGTTGTTGGAGCCCTGGTGGATTGAGATTTTAAAACATCAGTGTCCACTCCTGCGCAAGCCAATACATGTCTTAACCACCTGGAGATGGTCCACACTGATGCCTTCTTATGCGTTTTTTTATGACTAATAAACATCGCCAATTCAGTGCCTCTAAGGTTCTTTGTAGCCTCTATATATTGGTGAATATATGTGACAACACACAATCTACGGTTCATAGGATATGCCAAAAATTCCAACTTTAGACCTAACACACCCGGTCTGCTTTGCTTGATTAACTCATTTATATAGAATGTTATCTTGTTTGCAGACAAAACCGTCCTGTCCATCCGGAGTTTATGCAACGACTGGAAACGTTGCGCTGAAACCAGCGCCATGAGCATTATTACCTTATATGTCAGCTGGACCAAAGATAATGATGTAGCTGGAGCCCGACCAAGCAGTGTTAACACAACGTTAACGTCCCATACTTCTGTGTACCTGTGCCTGGGAGGATTCATGTTAAAGATACCCTCATGAATTTGGCTATCAAAGGGTGAGACCCAACAGAGTGGTGTCCCGATCCCAGCAGCAAGTATAATGACAAGGCACTTTTGGCAGAGTTAAGGCACTATAACTTAATCTTTTATCAATAAACAACATTGAAAGAAACTCTAAAACATCAGTTATCCGTGCCGTATTATACGTTATACTTGAATTTAAACAAAACACTTCCCATCTCTTGATGTAGGAAATGTACTGCTTCTTGGTGCTTTCCCGCCAAGCTCCAGTGATCACGTCCACGGTTCTGTTGGATAATCCGAGCCCCAGAAAAGGTCTTCTCAAACTCTGCAAATCAATATGTTGATTCTATCATGCAGAGGGTGAGATTCCCGAGACACGGGATGAATAAGCAAATCTTTGTGTTTATTAATAACCATATAAGGTTCTTTTATCATTCCCAACATTAACGGGAACCATTGCTGCGTGGGCCAGTCAGGCACTACTAAAATGCCTGAAGCTGAGTTTTGCTTGATTTTTAACAAGCACCGGCAGAATGAGGAAAGGCATAAAAGAGCATTCCTCCCCAGTGTAATGAGAATGCATCAATCGCTGCTGCCCCAGGGTCTGGCTCCCATGCAACATATTTTGGCAACTGGTGATTAAGCCTAGATGCAAACAAATCAATATCTGGTGTTCCATACCGAGCAACAATGTTGTTAAATATTTTGTGATTTAACATCCATTCTGTGTTGTCATTAAATTTACGTGACCTAGTGTCTGCCACCGTGTTAAACCTACCTGGCAAATAGGTAGCTGAAATCCAAATCCTTCGTTCAATACACCAGCTCCAATTAAGGTTAGCCAAATTATCACAGGATACAGACTTGATTCCACCCATGTAATTAATATGTCACCACAGTAGTGTTATCAATTTGCAGTTGAACATGCAAGTTCTGCATATTCCCACAATAAGCCTTTAACCCATAGAATGCCCCAGCATTTCCAGGTAGTTGATACCATATAAATGGATAAGTGGTAACCCGTGCATGTCCCATCTGCCACCACAACTAGAGATTATATTAGTAGCTCCCCATCCTTGAGCACTAGCATCAGTTTGTAGTGTAACTGAAGGTTTATTAACCAAAATTTCACTGGAGCAGTGCTGAATATTGGTCGTCCGCCATTGTAACTCAGATATAGCTTCAGCGGGTAATAGTATAGGTCTGTTAAAATGACCTAAATGGTACTTGAGTGCTTGTTCCTTTGGACGCTGCAAATTTTGATAATGTCAAGGCCCAAATTGTGCAGCTGGAAAAGCAGCCACTATTTTGCCAATTATACTAGCCACCTGGCAGATAGATGGCAGCTCCATAACAATAAGGTTATTACAGGCTTCTATTAATTCCAATCTCTTGCCCCAGGGCAGAGTCACAGGCATTTCAATAGAGTTATGGTAAACCATAAATAATCAATCACCCTAGTCGGTATCAATTTGGACTTAACTGGGTGGATGAGAAACCCCAATTTCTTAAATATGAGCTTTGTGGCTGAAACAGCTATACTAGTCAAATACAGTGTTTTTCCTATAATTAGAATGTCATCCAGATAGGTCATAACAACGTGCTCTTGAGGTCTGAGCAGACCGGGCCCAGGCTTTAGTAATTTGGTAAATAACCGGGGAGCTGAAGTTAACCCATTAGGCAATGCTTTGAACTGCCATAGCTGCCCCATCCAGCTAAATTTCAAATATCTCCGGTGATCCCTGTGAATTGGAACTGAATAATATGCATCTTTGAGATGGATGCGTGCCATAAAGCACCCCTTGAAATCAGTTGTTTAGCAGTAAAGACATTTTCCATTTTAAAATGTCTATACTGCAGGTATGAGTTCAGTTGTGTTAAATCAAGGATGATCCGGCATCCTCCATCTTTCATTTGCCTGGAGAAAATATTGGAGATGAATTGATGATTTTCCTGATTTGATTTTTCAATTACCCATTTTCTGTGTAATGCATGAATTTCTGCTTGTATATCCAAACCTTCTTGTTTGGAATGAATATATGCCCGACCTGGTGTATGTTGTGTGGACGGCAATGAATTAGGTAAAAGCTCAATTTTGAACCCTTGTACACAGTGCAGTATAAACGGATCTGAGGTTATTCACCGCCATTCGTGTAAAAACAAGTGCAATCTACCATCAACTTGTCCACACACCCCATGTTCCGGAAAGAACCAGACCCACCTACCTCCATGGTTACTGGGGGTCTGATATCAGGCCCAATGGGCCCTAATACGGGCTCTGTTTCCGCCCTTGTGGTTTGGAGGGTTGAAACACTGGGGTGCGAAGAGTGTGCATTTTCCATGAATGCCGGCCTGGGCCTTGTCCTAAAAAGGACCTCTGCCGAGGAAGATCAGGATTCGAGCTGCCACTAGCTTCAACGAACCGCTGCTTGCTAATGGAGGAGTAGGGGTGTTGTCGCCGAAACTGTGAAGCTTTGCTCGTCGTAGGTGCTTTGTTCAGCCTGACAGCTTTGGCTTCTTCATCCAGGTCTTTCACCTGTTTGGGCAAGTCTTCCCCGAACAGAAGATTGGGTGGCTGGACATTAGTCGATTTACACAGACCTGCAAACTTTGGGTTTAACGCAGGCCTGACGGTGCTCTTTTGGAGGCAGTTCATTTCGAAAATGTGCATTCCTGCTGGACGTCTGATAGTGGCCCACCATCAACAGATCTGGCAAAAGCCGTGATGCCTGAAGCCAGCAATATAAAAATCAGTTGGAGTTTCATTTCCTGGGCCTTGATGCCACCTACATTGTAGTCCCAAATGGAGCTGGTGACTGCCAGCACTTTTAAGGATGCACAGTTCGCAGGCGTATGGTATTTAGCAGCCGCTTCAACCATGACTTGTTCTTGTAACTGGTGGGATGTGAGATAGTTGATAATGGAAGCCAGATCTTGTTGAAAATGCTCCCCTATCTGTGAAGGTAGTGCAAACCTCGATGCCAGGGCAGGCAACTCCTGTGTGTGAGCCTCACGCATCTCATGTATCCCAGTATGTCCTTCTGACATACCGGTGAATTCGGAGTCAGTCATATACTGACCCCTGGCACTCCCCTCATCAGAGTGGGAGACACTAAGCAGCCCTGGACCAGGTGCTGCTGCAGGTATGAAGTGAGACCTGTGATATGTCTCCATATCACGGAGCATATTATGATGGAGCATTCTCTCCATGAGGTGCTCCATCTGGGATAAACGCCTGAAGACGTAGTAGGAATCCTCCTGGCCTGAGTCGTCTGAGTACACAGGCCTCTCAGACTTGCGTTTGGCTTTGCCCCTTTCAGGGTTGCCAAAGTGCTTTGAGCAAGCACCAAGTCTGCAGTCGCTGACCGCGCTGTCAGCAACTCTGACGGCGAAACCGACGGCCGCCAGCTACCCACACCACCGCGGTCCACCGTAACCAGTTTCCCTGCGGCCTGTCTTTTGTTCGCCTTGGACTTATCCATTACCAGCGACCACTATGAATAAAAAATATATCCAAAAAACACGACCTCAGAATAAATTAAAAAACGTACCTGTGAGGTTTTTAAACTTACCGCTGAAGGAGCGATGCTTCCAGCCAGTCGTGCGTCATGCGTTAGGTGTATTAACGCGCATGCGGTGCTGGCGGGCTTCTTCACGTAGTCACTCACGTGACTTTGAAATAAAATCCTTCTTCATTACACAATACCCAGTCTAGAATGGCCTGCCCTCTCGTCGGTTCATCTACATATTGGTTTAAAAAAACATCCCGTTGTGGCGGCCCCTGGAGTGAGCCACACGCAGTGTGAATCTTCGGTTCTGAGGGGGGTCATGTGTCTCGGTGACAGGAGGTGGAGGTCACGGGCTGGTCACGGGCTCCCCTGAGGAGTATTTAAGGTGGCGATCACGCGTGCACTGGGGTGGTTGGTAGGGAGTCGTTAGAATAGTATTAAAGAATCATTGGTTTGGACAAACTCCGTGTCCTGCCACATTCTTCGCCGGACTGCTTTGTGTCCCGCCACATCGTGACCCACCGACGTCCAACATTGAAATTTTGGAGAGAAAAATGCACGCCGCCAGCGCCCAACCTGCCGTTGCTGCCGACCAGGCCCAACTCAATGCGGTCACCCTGAAGCTGCCGACCTTCTGGACCGCTCAGCCGCAGGTATGTTTCCAGCAGGCCGAGGGGCAGTTTTATATTTGCGGGGTCACGGCCGTTGAGACCCGCTTCTATTACGTAGTTGGCACGCTCGATCAGGAAATGGTCGGTCGTGTAATCCCTAACCCGCAAAATCTGCCAGCGGCCAATAAGTATGAAGGCCTCAAGGCGCTACTGCTCCGTACTTTCGGTCTCAGTCGTCTGGAGCAAGCAGCGCAGATCCGCAACATGGATGGTTTGGGTGACTGGAGGATGTGCCAAAGACTGCCATCATCACCCCTTTCGGGTTGCTTGAAATCCAGTGCGTGCCCTTCGGCCTTAAGATTGCCGCACAGGCTTTCCAACGCCTGATGGACACCGTGGGGCGGGGGCTCGACTTCCTCTTCATTTATATGGATGACATCCATGTGCCTAGTCATGCACGGCATGTGCATTGCACTCACCTTCGTCTGTTGTGCCAGCGCCACAATGAATACGGGCTGGTGATCAACCCGGACAGTTTGTCCTCTGGGCCATCGACTCCCTGGGCCACCGTGTGACGCAGCACAGTGCCGTTCTCTTACCAGACAGGGTCGAGGCCATTCCCGCGGTTCCCGCGGCCTTCCACAGTGTGGGGTCTGCAGGAGTTGTAGGCATGATCCAATTTGACCACCGATTTGTGCCGGCGGTGGCAAGAATAATGCGGCCGCTCTTCCAATTTTTGTCAGGAAAGCGGCGGGACCTGCAGTGGAGCAATGTTGCCGTGGAGATTTTGAAGGGGCAAAGGAAGCATTGGCTCGGGTGACGGTGCTGGTGCATCGGCGGGTCGACACCCCTACAGCACTAACCGTGGATGCCTCAGACTCCGTGGTCGGCGGCGTGTTAGAGCAGTCTTTCGACGGTCACTGGCAGCCTCTCGCGTTTTACAGCTGCCAACTTAACCCGGCGGAGTGAAACTACAGCACTTTCGACCGGGAGCTGCTCCCTTGTACCTGACGGTTCGGCACTTTTGGTATTTCCTGGAGGGCCGGGACTTCATCGCTTTTACCGACCATAAGCCCCCCACCTTCGCCTTCGCCAAGGTTGCCGATCTTTGGTCCGCTCGGCAGCAGCGCCAACTCATGGCAGTTTCAGAATTTACCACGGACATCCGCCACATCGCCCGGAAATGTAACCTGGTCACGGACGCCTTGCACCGCCCGGCTGTGGGAGCTGTTCTTGACGTGGCCCCGGGCCTTGATTATTCTGCCTTGGCGACGGCCCAGCTGCTGAATAAGGAGATATCATCACAGGATTGGTGCACTAAGACGTGCCGTTGGATCCTGCCAGCATTAATGTGCAGTGTGATGTCTCCATGGGGCAGCCGCGGTCTATTGTTCTGGCGGCCTGGTGTCATCGGATTTTCGACACCATTCATGGATTGGCCCGGGCGACGGTGGCGATGGTTGCTGCGAGGTTCATATGGCATGGACTGCGTAAGCAAGTCGGACATTGGGCCCGGACGTGCATTCCATGTCAAACATTGAAGGTTCAGCGGCACATCTGGGCGCATGTTCAGGAGTTCGCAGTGCCTCGCCGCCACTTCGACCATGTCCACGTTGATATCACGAGGCTGCAACCTGAGTCGCGGGGCACCTCGCACCTGCTAACGGTGGTGGAGCGTTTCACGCGATGGTTGGAAGCCATCCCGCTCATCGACACCTCTGCCCTGTCATGTGCACGTGCCCTAGTGGCCCATTGGATTGCCCGTTTCTGGGTGCCGCTGGACATCTCGTGTGTCCGGGGTGCCCAGTTAATGTCGGAACTGTGGTCCGCAATGTTGAGGACTCCACTCCCCCACTCGATGGCTTACCACTCCCCAGTCTAATGGGTTGGTGGAAGGGTTCCACTGTCATCTTAAGGATGCCTTGAAGGCTCGCCCCACAGACCCCGGTTGGAAGGACAAGTTGCAGTGGATCTGAAGGAGAACTTGCAATCGTCATTGTCCAAATTGGTCTACAGCGTTCCGCTCACCGTGCCCGGGGACTTTATTCCGATCGCTGGCGGGCCCCAGGAGCCGCCGTCATCGATGATGGTCCATCTGCGTGAGAGGGTCGATGCCCTGATTCCTGTCCCGATGTCTTGGCACAGTGCGGCTCCGTCGCATGTGCCGCAGACTCTCGCAGACAGTCCGTATGTCTTCCTTCACGGTGATGCCCACAGGTCGCCCTTGCAGTGCCCATTTGAGGGTCCTTTCTGGGTGCTGTGGCATGGGCGCATGACCTTTGTGTTGGACATGGGGGGCCGGCAAGAGACTGTGTCAATGACTCGCTTGAAGTCGGCCTATTTGGACCTTAGCGAGCCAGTCCAGGTGGTCGAACCTCCTCGTCGGGGGCATCCGCCATCTGGGGTTCCCCCGAATTTGTCCTTACTGGGTGGGTCCCCTGTGCGTGGGGACGTACCTAGGCCTCGTTCAGCTGCCCGTCCATTTTGGTGCCTATGGTAGCGACCCCTGGTGGTGAGCCACACGCAGTGCGAACCTTTGGCTCTGATGGGGGTCACATGTCTCGGTGACGGGAGGTGGAGGTCACGGGCTCCCTGGGGGAGTATTTAAGGTGGGGATCGCGCATGCACCGGGATGGTTAATAGGGAGTCGTTAGAATAGTATTTAAGAATCATTGGTTTGGTCAAACTCTGTGTCCTACCTCATTCTTCGCCAGACTGCTTCAAATCCCGCTACACTGTATACATTCCAGGAAATCCTCCTCATCAGCGCCGTTACCAATTTGGTTGGCCCAATCTACATGTAGATTAAAGTCACCCATGATAACTGCTGTACCTTTACTACACGCATCCCCAACCTCCCTACTGCTATTTGGTTGTCTGTATACAAGTCGAACAAGCGATTTCTGCCCTTGGCCTTTTCTCAGTGGAGCTTGTGGACACACAAGGGTGCAGATGCTGCAATCTGGAGCAAAAACCTGTCTGCTGGAGGAACCCAGTGGGTCGAACAGCAAAGGTGGAGGCAAAGGAATTGTTGATGTTTTGGGTCAAAACATAGAAACATAGAAACATAGAAGATGGGTGCAGGAGTAGGCCATTCAGCCCTTCAAGCCTGCACCGCCATTCAATATGATCATGGCTGATCATCCAACTCAGTATCCTGTACCTGCCTTCTCTCCATACTCCCTGATCCCATTAGCCACAAGGGCCACATCTAACTCCCTCTTAAATATAGCCAATGAACTGGCCTGCATCAGGACTGTGTTTACAGAGGGAAGGTGATTAGTATAAAGAGGAGAGGGGGGAGGGATGACGCACAGGCCGATAGATCAAGGAGCGGTGATGGATGATGGGCAGAAGGAGCTAGATGCAGGAGGAGGAGGCGTGGAGTGGGCAGTCAGAGGCAAGTGGAAGCATACGAGAAAATAAGGGAGATGGGGCCAGGTGGGGGGAGGGAAGGGGGAAAATGGGGACGGAGACTAGTGGTGATAAATGGGACATTGGGCCATGAATGCTCGAATCTGGTTTGTTATGAAGGTGATAATGGGAACAGTTAAGGGAGAGATGAAGAAGATGGGGGAGGGGATCTGCTGGGTGATGTTTGTGGGTAGTAGGTGAATGGAACCAAGAGGGGGAGCAGATGAAAATAGGTGATTGGGAGGGTGGAGGGGAATATGGGAAAGGGAACATAAATTGGAGGACTAGACGCACTGAGGGAGAGAAAGAGGGAAACACAGGAAACACATGAACAAGGAGGTTCAGAACCTGCTATGGGCACGCAACATTGCCTTTAAATCCAGGGACACTTCTGCCTACAGTGTTGCCAGGTCGAACCTGAACAAAGGCATAAAAAAGGCCAAAGACATCCACAGGCAAAGGGTGGAAGACCACTTCAACACCGCGGACACCAGAAGCATGTGGCAGGGTGTCAGGGACATCACTGACTACAAGAGCAGCCCCGCCTGCCCCCACAGTGATATCACACTGGCCAATGAATTAAACACCTCCTTTGCCCGCTTCGAAACTGGCAGCACCACCAGGAGAGGAACAACCCCGGCTAGGGCGGAGGGACAGGCCTTAACACTGAGCACCCAGGAGGTACAGTGCGCTCTGCGTAGGATCAATCCACGCAAGGCTGCAGGCCCGGATGGAGTCCAGGGTAGGGTACTAAAGGACTGTGCTGTACAGCTGGCGGAGGTATTTACGAGGATCTTCAACCTGTCTCTATCTCTGGCAACGGTCCCCAAGTGCCTGAAGACAGCTACCATAGTGCCGGTGCCGAAAAAGTCTAAAGTCACCAACCTGAATGACTACCGCCCGGTTGCCCTAACTCCAATACTAATGAAGTGCTTTGAAAGGCTGGTCCTCCCCCACATCAAATCCAGCATCCCTGCATCATTGGACTCTCATCAATTTGCATACAGGGCAAATAGATCCACCGAGGATGCCATCTCTGTGGCTCTTCGCACTGTCCTGACACACCTGGAAAGACAGGGCACCTACGTGAGGATGCTCTCCATTGACTATAGCTCTGCCTTCAATACGGTCATCCCCACCAAGCTCACCACCAAACTCCACCAGCTCGGCCTCAGCTCACTGATATGCGATTGGATCCTGAATTTTCTGACGGAGCGACCGCAGGCAGTGAGACTGGGGCCGCACCTGTCCTCCACTATCACCCTGAGCACCGGCACACCACAGGGCTGTGTACTGAGCCCCATGCTCCACTCCCTCTTCACTCACGACTGTGTCCCTGCATTTGACAACAACACCATTGTCAAGTTTGCAGACGACACAACGGTGATCGGGCTGATCACCAACGGTGATGAAACAAACTATAGAGCGGAGGTGCAGAACCTGGCGGACTGGTGCTCACGAAACAACCTGTCACTAAACACCTCCAAGACCAAGGAGCTGATTATCGACTTCATGAGGTCACAGAATGGGGAATACGCCCCAATCTCCATCTACGGGGACAGTGTGAAGCGAGTGTCCAGCTTCAAGTTTCTGGGCACTCACATCTCAGAGGACCTCACATGGTCCACCAACACCGCTGCGCTGGTCAAAAAGGCACAGCAACGACTGTTCTTCCTAAGAATATTGAAACGGACTGGTCTGCCCCAACAGCTGCTGACGACCTTCTACCACTGCACGACAGAGAGCATACCAACGTATGGCATCTCTGTGTGGTATCTCAGCTGCACGGAGGCGGAGAGGAGAGCTCTTCAGTGCGTCGTCAACAGAGCGCAACAGATTATTGGGACACCGCTACCAGCCTTGGAGGGCATCTACCACACACGGTGCCTCAGGAAGGCCGTCAGCATCCATAAAGACCTTTGTAATGGACTGTTCGAACTACTCCCTTCCGAGAGACGTTACAAGGCCTTCTACGCCCGCACCTCCAGACTGAGGAACAGCTTCATTCCCAGAGCTATAGCAGCTCTGAACCGGCCCTGCTGAGTACCCCCCCCCCCCCCCCCCCCCACCCCCATGGACTGTCTCCCCCGGCCTCGCACTTTAGTCTGTGTTGATTTTATTGGTCTAATGTTCGTTTTTACAAACCTTGTTCTCGGGGTATCTAAATCTAAATGTCGATTAAGTTATGACATCGGATGGAAGTTGTAAACCAAATCTCGTTGCACTTATGTGTAATGACAATAAAATATATTATTATTATTATTATTATTATTATTATTATTATTATTATTATTATTATTATTATTATTATTATTAAATTGGAAAAGTCAATGTTCAAACCTTGGGTTGTAGACTACCCAAGAGGACTATGAGGTTGTTTTTCTAGTTGGCATTGGGCCTTACCTGGCAGTGGAGAAGGCCAATGTTGGACAAGTTGGTGTGGGAATGGGAAGAAGGGGTGTTGAAATTACATGTTTGAGAATGACATTACGGACAGAGCTCTGGTACTCTGCAAACCAGAAAGAAAGACTTGTGCTTGTACATAACCCAAAGGTCTCTACATACAATGAAATACTTTTGGAAAAAAGGAACGGAGTTCTGGAGGCACTCAGTGGGTCAAGCAGCGGGTCAGATAAGATGCAATCTGACCCACTGAGTTCCTCCAGCACGATGTGTGTTGCACAAGTTTCCAACATCTGCAGTTTCTTGTGTCTCCAAGTGAATTTGAAATCAATTGTTTAATGGTGCTTTATTTATCACATATGCAACTGCACAATGAAATTCTTCTTGCAGAAATTACACATGCAGGCCCCGCCATTTTGGGGGCCATTATTCAAATTCCGAAGTCCGGTTGGCCTGCGCACAGAGTACTGGAGTAGTTCCCATTAACCGACGTCCCTCTTCTCTCCTCGTCGGCCAATTTTGTGTCCCAGGGGGTGCCTCCTACAGCCAACCTTGAAGGTGCTAGAGGCCTTACTCTGGTTCATCCTCCCACCGGTCCTTTCTCCTCGCATCCAACGTCATCCCACTCCCGATTACGACATCTAACAAGCTTTCAGGTAGGCCCGTGAGTTCAGAAGAGTGTCTTTGACCTTTAAGCTTGAGGGCACTCGCCTGAAAAACCTCGAGCTGGATCAACCGTCAGCGATGAAACCGCGAGCTGGATCGACCGACCGACCGACCACACACACACAAACACATCGCAAAGGCAGGGGCCATGGAAAGCGGGGGAGCGCTGTCTGAAAATCACACCCGCAACGAAGAGGAAGGTAAAAGACAGTGTAAGGTAAGTCCTTCAGAGAGCGCGGGGGGGGGGGGGGGAGGCGGAAAGGGGAGAGAAGGGGAGAGTAGGGGAGAGAAGGGGGTGGGAGAAGGGGGTGGGAGAAGGAGGGGGAGAAGGGGGGGAGAAGGAGTGGAGACACTTTTAAGAGGTCAGACAACGTTTAATAAAGTTTAGCGGGCATTTAACCTACCAGTCGGTTTTCCTGGGTCCTGAAAACTCCAATGAGCCAATTAAAACACCCGGTCAGCGAAGGAGATTGCCTGCAGCTGCCCTCGACTGCCTGTAACTACATAGCGACCCCACTCCACTGCACTACAAGTTGAAAGGAACCGTACTGACCATTTTTTACTCGCGGAAAATTTTCCAACATGCTGAAAATATTTCCATGAACTAGCTGAGGCCACGAGTATTCGGGAACTTCCCTTGAGCATGAAGGAGAGTTCCAGTGGCCTCATAGGACCTCCTAGGACCACGTGTCGACCATGTTGCGGGTTTGAGTCGAGGGCAAACTCTTCTAAACTCGCAGATTAGGTCGCCGCAGTGGGACAGCCCCTTTAGAAGAATCATCTGACATTTTATGCTAAAATGTTTGGAATGAAAATTAAACCCATAACTTCTGATTTGACACTGTGTGTGGTACTCATTGGTGAAAACTACATCACTTTCTGCTATAGATGTATTGCTAATGTAGGTAGTCAACACTTTGGGACTGATTGTGTTGGCTACTTTCTTCCAGCTACATTGTACTGACAGTTTCTAGTATATTTTACCTGTGACTCGCAGTGGGTATCTTTGTAGCTGAGGAATAAATCACTTATTATTCTTTTAGTGGTATTTGCATGTGCTATCACTTTACCACCTTCTCCCACAACCAAAACTTAAAACATTATCGGGTTATTACCACACTCCAAGCATGAGAGCTCATCCTACACAATATGGCTGCCTTGCTGACAACAATGACTTATTTCATAGGCTGAATCTTGAGGTCATGAAAGGTCATGCCTGAGTGTGGCAGAGCCGCCTAACGGCAGTGGCTCGACTACAGTCGTCTGTCTTTTTTTAATTTTTGTCTTGTTGAATGTATGTCTTGAGCTTAGTTTTTATTATTTTTTAGCTGTGTATATGCGGGGGGTGGATGGGGGGATGGGGGGGAAACCGTTTAATCTCCTCCCTGTACGGGGGACCCGACTTTTTCCCTGTCGGGTCTCTGGTGTCGTTGGGCCTAACATCATGGATCCAGCGGCGACCTCTGGCCGGGACCAACCTGAGGGCTCCAGTCGCGGAGCCTGTGGACCTGCCATCGCGGAGCTGGCCGTCTTCAGAGTGGGGAGAGCTGTGGTGGCTGCAACCAGATTTCGGAGCTTCGGAGGCTCCGACCGCAGGCCCGGTGGACAGGAACATTGGGAGCTCCAGGTCCCTGGTGGGAGACGGCTCCCGCAACGGCAACTTCTCCCGCTGGAATCACGGGGTTTAAAGGACACGGAGCCAGGGCCTAACATCGCCTGGCGTGGCTTAATGGCCACAGGACTTATCAACACCCGCCGGGGGCTTTAACATCGGGAGCCCCAGTTCGCCTCGACGTTGCAGTTGGACTGCTGGACCGCGGGGGAAGAACAAAGGGAAGGGATAAGTCTTTGCCTTCCATCACAGTCAGGAGGTGTTGGAGACTCACTGTGATGGATGTTTATGTAAACTGTGTTAAGTGTGGGTCTTGGGTTTTTTTGTAATGTAAAAATTGTAGAAAATGCAATTTCGTTTCAACCAAGTTGTTTGAATGAAAATAAAAGGCATTCTATTCTATTCTATTTTATTCACACAGAATGGCAAGCTCGTGACCTGCATCATGAAGTGCTTTGCCATCATTGTTGCTTGGTTATGCTTTGGGGTTGGCAAATGTTTATAAAACAGCTCAATATTTACCTTTTTTTCAGGCTATGGCATAGAACTAATAACTTTGCTCACCAGGAGACCTCAGAGCTCCTTTAAAAGGTATAATTTAATTTAAAAAAGCACATCAAGGGAACAAAATCATTTTTCTGGTTTCTTCAACTTGTTCTTTGCTATTTTTAGTGGGAAAGCCGTTTCAATCTTCGAATGACAACTTCAATGCTGCATTTGCCATTATATTCAGCGTTTCCTCAATTGTTGCATGGAAGTCATTTCAGTCAAATAAGACATTCTTCCAATAAAGGCAGGCAGGGTTGGATTCAAAATGATCACTTTTTGTCATTGTTTATGCTTTCCCCCACTTTTACTCCAAGTGGTCATTGAGCAAAGAAACAAATCCTTCGGCCCAAATCCTTCAATACTGACCTTTAATAAACCTGTATATCAGCACTTGGTCCACATGCTTCTAGATCTTGTTGATTTAAGTGCTCACTTAGATATTTCAATGTTGAGAGGATATCTGCCTCCACTACCTTTCAGACAATGGATTCCTTTTTTGTTAAAACCATTAGATGATAACATTTTCCTCAGAGCCTCTACAACTTTCTTTCTCCTCACGTTAAATCCATGCCTCCTTGATCTTGATATCTTGCTTGTGGGGAAAAGTTTCCTATGAGCCACCATGTTTATACCCCATAATTTAGTGAACTCTATCAGGTCCTTCAAAGGTTTTGCCCACTCCAAGAGAAACAAATCCAGTCTACTAATATCTCCTCATGACGGAAATATTCCATCCTTGTCAAAGCTTGGTGAATCTGATCCGCACCTTCTCCAGTGCAATCATTTCCTTGCTATGGTGAGCAACCAGGACTGTACACAGCACTCAAGCTAAGGCCTAAGTTAATTAATTGCTGGATCGACCATGTCTGCAAAACAAATTATTTTCATTTTAACAGAAATGATTGCAATATATTTACACAGTTAGTAGCAGGTTATCAAATGAATGCATTC